>CM072864.1:3662500-4902500 GCA_036937835.1 Pampus argenteus | reverse complement strand
GCTGCATGAACATGCATGAAAAATCCTTTTATATTTACATGCGCCATGAATTCATGCTCGAACATTTGACCTCAGGTTGTTTCTGCTGGAGTTCGCTGCTCCACGTAACGTAATTTATTTATATTTATTTAGTTCAGTTGTTTTGTTTCCCCTCAGATATATATATATATATATATTTATTTTAAAACTGCATCGTAAGAGATGTGTTTGTTGAGTTTAGAAGAACCACAGCAGGGGGGGAAATGAAACTTTAATTGCTTATAGTTATAATGTCTTATTTAAATTAATGTTCTATTTAATAGGTGGGGTATTCATGTGCATTCTGTTCAATCAAAACATTGATGATATAAATATAATAATTTATTTCAATGCACCACTGAGCAACTTTTTTAATACATTCATGGTGTCATTAGTGAAAGACCAACAAGTATATATATATATATATATATATATATATGTAGTCAGCTGATTCCACCCCTTTTTTATTTTATTGCATTCTTGTTGAAGTTATGTTGCTGCATTTGTAACTTTGCCTTAGAAAGTTTCTTTTGCATTAACCCTTTTGCATTAAGTCCCCACGCTTCCTATTAGTCCACAAAAAAAAAGAAAAAAAAAAAAAGAATAAAACCAAGTACTTGAATGTTACATCAGCAACATGGTTAGCAGAAAAAAAATGTTTCCATCTAAATGTAGTTCACATTTTAAACCACTGCAGAGGAAGAGGGCAGCATGAGAAGATGTCATTCACGGTGTGCCATTCAAAGCTCCAGCAGTAGAAAAGCACGCGTCATCTCTGTTTGTGTCATATTCACGTGAGGGACGTCACGGTCTTCTCATCAGTCCAAACACAGATCTGAACTTTTTGTCTGCTACTAATTTTAGCCTCTTCACATGCTTTCATGTCGACATTGCACTCGGACACATTTTGCTTGTTTTTTTTTACATTTCCGCCTCAGCCGGGCGTAAAAAAAAACGTTCTTGCAATATTTATATTTATGTTAGAGTGTCTAAATGTATCCGTGAGTCCGCTGCATGCAGACAACTTCCCACAATGCAATGTGCTGCATTTTTATAGATACCAAAAAACTGTTTGTGTGAAGAAGTTTACTGTCATAGAAGCGAGAAGCTTTAACAAAAAGACTCAAAACTGTTAACCAATCATCAAAATAGATGGCGATTAATAGTTGACAACTAATTGATTAATTCATTATTGCGTCTCTACCCATCACCTCTCTGGTTTTGCAGGGAGAGGGTCCCTGTTTTTATAATCCCTCTAAGTCTGGCCCCTTCCTCCGGAGCATACCAGGAGCTATTGAAACATCCCTCATCTACATTAGTCTTATTGTTCATCTAAAGAAACACACACACACATTAGCAGAGCAGTGCAGAGCTATACTTCAGTTTTAGGGGCTCGTAATATGGCTGTGGTGACGTGGGAAGAAAGATGCTGTTTGATTTTTCAGGCTTTATGTCCCAGTGTGAGTGTGTGAGCTGAGGACTTCCTGGGACAGTGTTAAACTAAGTCTGTCCCTGAAGACAACAGATTCATTATTTCCTCCAGAATTACCTTTAGATTAAATCACATGCATGACCACAGTTCACTGCCAACACGCAAAGGCCTTTTAAAAAAACACACACATACCCCTGATGTGATGCAATGCTCTACATCACATAACTGATGATGTATGAACTTGTTGGTTTTTGCACAGAATAGTGTTTGGCAAGAGCTCCATAGCAATGATGATCCCATTGAAAACCTTATAATATAGACACTACTTACGCTACCAACAACTGAAAATCAATAATAATAAAGACATAATAAAGAAAATTCTGATTTTTTTAAAAATATTTTTTATCTGATTGACACACCTCTGCACGACAAACAAAAACAAACATGGTATTATGCTCCAGTATTTTCACCAACTCTGTTTGTCTGCTGTTTGCTGTTGGACAGATAGTGTTCAACACCATTCAGCTCCCTGAATGAGCTTAAAGAGCTCAAAAAGCTGCAGGGTTGGTGATAATTCTCTGTGGATTACAAACACTGCTTACATATACAGATACTGTAGTCATTTGATGCATTGTTAATAGATATATTAGTGCAGCTTTAAGGTCTGATGCAGGTTTTTATGACACTTGCAGTGTCTTTCATGGACCAGATTCATCCTCATATAACTCCAGTTATATGTTAGAGAGCTACAAGGCAGTAAACAGCTACTCCACACTTGCAGCAGTTTTCCTTTCATTTCTGCACAGCGGCTTTCTGACAAGCTACAGAGTTGATAAAGGCAAACTTTTCCATAGTAAAAGATGGAGATGTCATTGAAGTAATATAAAGAAGAAAGAAAAAAACAACACACAGGCTGCTTTATGGCTGAATCTCTCAGCTGCTGCGCGGATGTGTGCTTGTGCAGACATATGAGTCTTTCTGCATGGAGAGCTATTGCATTATAGGATGGCTGTTTAAGCAGGTCGCCCCTGGAGAAAATGGGTTGAAGAAGCAAGACTGTTAGGCTGCTCTCCAATAGACCCAGAGCATCATGGGAGATAAAAAAAAAAAAAAAAGCTGTGCATGGTTATGACTGAGGGGTGAAATAGTGAGAATAACACTCAGTAAGACAGAGTACCATACCTCTGCTGTAATTGGATTAATTTACCACTAACATAAAAAAAATAATAATTGCATCTAATGCATTTCCCATTAAGGTAATGAAGGTTTTCCTCATATGCCTTTTTGTTGATGCATTGGTATTATTTTAGATGAACCACCACCAGTTAATCACCTGATGTGAGCTTTAATTTCCTTTAACGTTGAAGCCATTTCCAGGCAGCTGAGCTGAGCCGAGGGGGGGGGGTTTGTTGACTCAACCTTCACAAGCTATAAGACAATGTAAAACAATACAATACATTACAACATGATAGGATCAAATAAAATCTGTTTATTAAAAAAGCTTTATGATGTTCTACTATGACTTTTTGGAAATTATTATTGTAATCAGACGGCTTCAAACCACTTTATTCTGGGAACATTTTTGTGTTCGAGCATTAAGAAGAGACGCTTATTAAGTCTGGAAGTTTTGAAAAGTGTCTTATTATTGTGGTAAAGCACGCAGTTCCAGTAAAAACAGTTTTAACTGAGACATTACGTACGTTGTTATGATGTCCTTATAGAGTTTTTTTTTGGATTTCTGGGTACACAAAAGGGGAAAGGACACAACTGACAGTTAGAGTGAAATCTGTGAACACTAGGGGGCACTGTGTCCCCTAAATTACAGTATATTCTGTTTATACACCACATACAGTATTAAGATATGTAAATCGACTGATTTAACTACTAGATTAACCCTGAGGATGCTTCCAACCAACCAGTATGATCACTATAACTGCACCATATTTCAGCCCCAGCATTATCAAGCATTACAGAACATTATTTCCATCATCAGTGTTTTAGACCGTCGTTAGGACAGAGCTGGAAAGCCATCTAATAATAATAATAATAATACACTGAAAAAGCATCACGGTGTATTAAGTGCTTCTGTTTTCTTAAATGTAACCACACACAGCACTGATGACGTGAACCTCGGCCTCTGGTGTCAACAATCCTGCGTTTTATATGCCCACTCTCCACCCTGACCGCCATGTGAGATTTCAAAACGTCCAGAGAAAGAGAAAGAGCCCTTTCACATCACTACGACGACCGCGCGGCGACCGGTTTATGTTTAGCTATTGTGATAACACTGCTGATGATGCTGACTGAAGTGAGACAACCAGTCGGGCTCCGAACGGCCAATCACAGCTGATTTATTTGCAAACCGTTATGTTTGGATGTGTTACAACGTCCTCTTAAGGCCCGGCTATTTACAGATGGAGCCATTTGTCAGTGTCCGTTTATTCCACAAGGGATGCATACAAATAGTAAATGGTTAAATGACCCCTCTGGTCTGTATGTAGCACCTTTCTAGTCTTCTGACCAATCAAAGTGCTTTACACCGTGCATCAACATTCACACATTCAGGGCTACCATGCAAGGTGCCAACCCATCTTCCACTCTGAACCACGAGAGCTTGCAGTTTAGTATCGCTACTGTCTAGGACATTTCTAATTATGTTTCTCCAACAGTCGGAAAGTAAGCGACGACTGCGTGTGACGTTGTTTAAAAGCAGGGGTGCAGCAAATGATGATGAGAGCAGCCCTGTTCAATTCTAATTAAGGTCTAACCTCACATAAAGACACGTAGTTCTGGAAAAATAAAGCATTCATATTTCAGCTACATGAATGATTAAGCGTTCTGTAAGAAAATGCATAAAAAGTTAATCTCACTGAAACTGTCCTTAGGATATACAGTACCCTGCATTCAGTATAACTCATATGTGAGGTGTATAGAGGTGTAGGATATGAAGAAATAAAAACATCACCCAGATATGTACGAGCGGAAATATCTACCGAACTTAATAGAAATGGATGATTTCAGGGTCAGTTTAATAATGGCAGGATTCTTTCAGGCCTTTTTCTGTGAATTCTGTGAAAGATAAGCACCCAGTAGGTGGGTAATACACCAATCAGAGGATACCATTCCTTTGCTCTGGTTTCTGGCCGTGTGTGCTTGTTTATGTCTGGATGAAACACAGCCAAACACATTAGAAACACCGAACTGCCATTCATTCCCTTTTACAGTCCAATTTACGCATGAAATCATAATCTCGAGGGCATACCTTTCCTCCTTTTTTATTTCTGTTCTTTCTTCCAACCTTTATGTACTGACAATAGCAAAAAAATAGCAATAACAACAAAATAACATGGAATAATACATCAAAAGACATCTGCTCGCTCAGCTACCAGTCATTTTAGATGTCACTTCCACAAACTATAACCCTACGGAGAGCAGCAGCAGCAGCCTACAGATTCACAAATAACCACCCAAGCCAATCATAGCAGCCCACGTGCTTTAAGCAAGATTGTACCGTTAAGGGCACAATATGTTTAGCTAGCTGTCCAAACATATTAGAAAAGAAAAACGCAGCTGTCAAATTTCTGGCAGTGCATGCATGAAATGAATTTGACAGTTTTGCTTATGAGCCAGTTATCAGGCCTCAGTAGCCACACACACACACACACACGCACACATTTAAAGCAGGAGGAAGGGTTTGTTCTCCATGACCCTGAGGTCATATTCTATCAATACTGGTGACTGATTTTCCGGGGCATTGAGATGAGCGTACGCCCACATGCGCACAGGAAGTGATGCATATGGATGCATACAATCCAATGCTTCGGTGCATATGGATGTCACCATATGCACCGAATTGTTGTTTTTCAATGTTTGCCCAAATCTGCGTTAAAAACACGGCTCATTTGATAAAATACACTCCTCTTACAATTATTGTGATTCGCACGTCCTGGAAAAATAGGTTGGTGCTGGAAGCTCGGTGACATAAAGGATATTTCCATCCACCTGTTTTTATGCACATTTTCACATTATTCATTCAGAGTTTAAAAACACCTGAAAAGAATGATGTGTGTTGAGGTAATATTCCTCAAATGACTGCACCTTTCTAGTCTTACGCTACATGCCACATTCACTCATTCACTCATTCATAACGTCAGAGGCTGCCATGCAAGGTGTCTGCTCATCAGGAGATAATCTAATGCTCATTCACACACACACACACACACACACACACACATGGGGTCGCTTTGGGGGTTCAGTATCATGCCCGAGGACACTTTGACACAAGAATCGAACCAGCAATCTTCTGAATAGTTAGTGGACGAGTCGCTCTACTTCCTGAGCCACAACTGCCCCATAAAACAAATCTTAATGTCATATTTGATCATATTTTATCTTGGCGCACCAAACGTCCTATATTCACATAACAGTAGTGGATAGAAATGTCTATCTTTTTGTTTTGCTGCTTTTAAAGGAAATTTGAAACACAGGGAAAGAAACAGTAATTTGTCTGTACTAGTCTTGCAATGCCAGACCGATCTGCACCTGCTGTGCCAGTACTAGAGAACGTCCTGGCTGCAGCCATATCTCATTGTACTGTAGGGGGGGAAAAAACGCTCTGGCTTGTTTGTATTTCTTTAAACCTGGGTGAGTTTGTTTGTGCAGCCAGACTATTCTCCAGCGCTGGCACAGCAGGTGGAGATAGGTCTGGCTGTACCCATATATCATTCTGCTATAAGGGGGGGCTTGTTTGTATTTCTTTTTAACAATCAGAATCATCATGGGCAGCACTAAGTTTAGGATGCAGCGATGGTGCCTTTGCAAAATGGAAACACGCGGCTGGTGGAAGGAGACGACGATGATGACAGCAGGTTGATACCCACTGACACTGAGTCAGGCTAGCCTGTAGCGACGACGTCTGCCGTCAGTCACAACCAGACGATACGTTAACAAATCAATTTAAGATCTGTATCATCTGCTGCTGTCTGCGCATGATTGACCGCAGGCTGTGCCACATCTGTTTTTGCGACGCCGTTCATACTCATGATGTACTCCAATTCCACATGACATGAATCATTTAGGATAAATTAGATTTTATAAACTTGTTAATGCATTAGCAATAATTCTGTATTATAATGTGTAAACATTGAAAACATATTTGCTTGCTCTAATTCCTCTTGTTCATATTGACCATTCACATCCTTGGTTCTTGCATCAGAATTCCCGACATAGTGCAAGATAAAGCCACGTGATATGCAGCACCTCAGTTGTGTCTCATTGCTTGTCAGTGCTTATATCCCCTGACATTATATCCTTAATGAAAGCGTTCGTATTTGAACCTTTAGTGACCCTCAATCCAACCCTGAATAGCCTTAGAAAATGCACTTTTCCTTTTTCCATTTGCTCCAGGCCACCTGCACTTCACAAACACACACACACACACACGCACACACGCATGCATGCACGATTACACGCACATTTAATAAGAAATCCACAAAAGGGCACAGCTGGCCCCTCCACTCATCCATCAGCGGTTATTAACTTCAACTTCTCTCCTCCATCCTCACTCATCCCATGTAAAGGAACAGTTTGCTGTTTTCTAAAAGACAGATATATTTTCCATCCATTGAGAATGTTTCGTAGGCGCACAATCGAAGGCTTACTGGAAATGACAGTTTTCACTTAAATTTGCTCAGCGTTGCCAAAATAATTTCACGCTTGTTGAAGATTAATAAAGAGAGAGGTTTAACACTGCTGAGGGGAAAAAATATATAATCAGAGCTGGTGTTATTACTAATATTTTCATTTCATTCCAGAAATCCACTTTGCATTTCATTTGACTCTTAAATGCCAACGTCGCCACCAGAGGCATTTTCGCTTTGTTGCAACTACCAACGAGTGACTTTCCTTTTGTCAGTGAGTCAATCAATATTCTGCTTTGTTTCTGTTGTCGAAGCTTAGACTGTTTCAAGAGTCGCCGGCAGCAGCTTTTGGTTATCCGACACCAGTGGAAACCGATGGCTGGCCAGCAGACTATCGATCGATATCGCTCCACAACGATTATATCAGTCCCCTGCTTTTATAAGAGCTCTGGAGATAACCTGCTGCACTGCTAGATAATGAACAAGGTGGCACATAGAAGTGACACAAAGTGCCACTGTGAGACTCACAGGACCACATACACACACACACACACACATGAAGATGTATCAGCGTTTCCACAGCTTTCAAATAGCAGCACTGATCTAATGCTGCTGGAGAAATGATCCAAACTAACTTTTTCTAAAAAAGAAAATGTGCAGATAAGCAGATATTTGTGAAACACTTTGCCAATAAAAAAAAAAATATATATACAGAACATGCAGAATACAGGAATGTGCATCACCAGCTGTTCACCTTATCAGAAACTCCAGATGGGGGAAGGAAATGTAGTTGCTGCCTAGATTATGTCGCTGGAAATCAATTCAGGAAGTCTGAAATTCCGGTGCTGACAGTTGGATGTAAGAAGCACAGAGTTTTGACTCCAGAGATCTGAGTTCTTGTTCTTTGTCTTAAACTACTAAAACAAGAAAGAAAACCACAATCACTCCCTGAGCTTAGTCAAGTGCTTCGAGTTGCCCTAAGCACAATCAGACCCCCCCACCCCACCCCCACCCCCACTGCTTCGGCACTGCCAATACTATTGACTATTGTCAATGCTTGATCATTCACACACCTACTATGAATCTAACATTGGTTTTTTTCCCAAAATAAACCAGAAGACAATGCATTAAGTCTCTAATTTAAGTTTCTTTCTTACATAAAAATAAATGCAAATGTAAAAAAACAGACAATATTAAATAAATCAAATAACAACATGCTGGCTGCTGTGATCAGCTGCTGATCTGCAGCTCATACTTTGGCTGTTTTTAGCTTTTGAGGTGAACAGGAATTAATGTTTGTGTGGGTGTGTGGGTGCAGGAAAGACAATAAATGTGATGGGAGAGCGACTATAAATGTTAAGCACTCATTGTACTAGATAAACTCATTTCTGCAAGAGTGGAATCGTTTATGAGACTGTATCACAAACTATATAATGCTTGCTATATTTCAGTAAAAACAATTGGAATTCAAAGGCTGTATTGATCTTCACATCTCACTAAATTAGAGTTTTGGTGTGTTTAGATTGAAACATTTGCTCAGGAAAGGTCAGGTTGTCACCAAAACTAACCCAGAATGAGAATAAACAGCATATTTACATCTGTCACACAAACATGCCACCTGTAGCTCTTTATTTTACATTTTATACATCACTTTCTGTAAAAAACCATTCTCACTCCTACTATTCCTATCAAAAAATCTTAAGCACACAGTCTTTGACCAAAACTGCACTTCTGTTACTTATAGTCATTGTGTTTGACCAGAGCTTCTGGTCTGCCCTCAGCTCTATTCAGCAGCTTTGACATGGTTAACCACTAAATCCTCCTTCACACACTCACTGAGCTTGGCATCACAGGATCTGCCCTCCACTGGTTCAAGTCCTACCTCTCAGGGAGATCTGTTAGAGTATCTTGAGGGGTGTGTGTGTGTGTGTGTGTGTGTGCACAGCTTATCCACAGGGGTTCCTCAGGGATCAGTGCTTGGTCCCCTTCTATTTATCCGAATATATATCTGAGTGCAATCATCTGCTGGATGTTGACGGAAGTTGAACTTTCAAATATGGTTAGGTTTAAGCATGTACATGCACTGCACAACATCAGGAAGATTAGACCCTACCTGCCTGAGTGTTCCCCAGTGGTGGTACAAACTCTTACCAAACTCCATTCCATCAATCTCCATCTTTAACCCTTAAATGTCAAAAATGACCCCAAGGGTTGTTATTTATCAAAAATCTTTGAAATTAAAAATATTTATATTTTCATATTCTAAGTATTCTTCATAAAACATGTTTGTTATATGAGGCCATTGCATTTTTGATACCTATCTGATTGATTGTTTTGTGGTAAAATGTAAATAAAAAGTGATAAATGAACATCATGAAATGTAAAAAAAAATCATCATCTTTAACCAAAATTAAAGAAATTAATTGTAAAAGTTTATTGCAAAAATGCATTGATTTGAATTGGGGTCATTTTTGACCCCACTCATGGAAGAGTGTAGGTATTGGTAGGTCATACATCCACAGGTTAAGAGATCCAGCTCTTTCATGAACACCTCCATAGCTATAAAATAAAATTCTGCTTCTATGCATTCTTTGCATTGTCACTGTTACATTGGCTTTTAGCACCTACATCCTATCAGACTTGAAGCCAGGTTTATGGCACTTACTTGTGTTGTTGTCTCCTGTATAGATCCCTGCTTGTGTTGTAACAATATCTGGAGCAAGCAACCAACATCACTTGAATATTTTATGTTCCATATAGTTCAATTAGTGCTGCCCACTACTGATATGATGCATATAAATTCAACATGCATTCCCTATTCCTATTCTTATTCCCCCACTGATAATATTTTACATAATGCAGCTGTTCATTTTACAGTATATGATAGTGAAAGGTTCATGGTACACTCCCCAGCCCCCAGCTAGAGCCCTTTAATATCCCCCAGGGCTTTAATGTCCAACCCCCACCACCAAGCCAAATACATGCATACACACTTATGAGACCATTACAACTAGTCCTTATGGACTGCTGCCATGCTCTTAGCTAACTTCTAGCTGTGCCAGAGATGTCCTATACTATACTGTAGTGTGCACAAAGCGCATTCAAGCAGCAGGAGGTGTTGCATGCTAGTGTACAAAGACATGGGTAGATAAGTGACGCTTGACTTTTGGTTGGAGCACAGGTTTGGGTGCAGCTCCTGGGGTATAAAAAAATCCATATACAAAAGAGTGGAGGTTCGTCATTCCTGCCACATGAAACATATATGAGGTTAGACAATTCACAATGTGTATTATTCATACAGTAGCTGGAAGTTGCTGAAAATATTGTAAATTGTGTTCTGTGTTGAATGGAGATATACTATGATTACATCTCCATTGTGTGTTAACAGAAACCCCTGCAAAGAACACTAGGGGCTTTCATAAATTAGCTCACTATGTTTGGCATTAACGAGCCCTGCCGGTAGATCTCTTACTTTATTAACCATCCATTGTATGCTTCTGTACTGTTTTCACAGCCTATATGGACCAATGACATCGAACGATTTAGACCAAAGCTGCTGACAACAGATATTCTGTGCTAAACGCTCATTTTTGAAGATATGAATACATTATTGTTATGTAGGTTTTCAGTGTTTTCGTCAGATTTGCATTCCTATTTAGACAGAAAAAACTAAAACTTGATTAAGTGTTGACTTTCCATGAAATCTAAAGCCTCGTGAGACTAGAATAATCAAAATTGAGGCTGTAAAAACAGAGTGGTACTGTGGTTAGCTGCACCGTGACATCACATGGGCATATTCTACATCTTTTGTACATCACTATACTCTATTTTAATAAAATGCAAATATGCACAGGTGTATTTGAACTACATTATTTATTGTAATTTGTTGTTGCTGAGGTAAAGTTGAGCGGTTTAGATTTCAGGTAATATTCCCCAGCCTCACTCTACAGGCAGACGTTACTAGAAGTTTGTTGGAGTTGAAGGCAGCTGGCTCTCATGCTGTTATTATATCTAAATGATAGAAGTGACGAGGAGTTCATCTCCATTCCTCTCTTCTCTCCGTTTTTTTCCCCATCTGGCTCTCTCTTTCTTGGTCGACTGCTGGGACAAACTGATCCAGCCTGGCTGGTCCTCTTTCTCAGCACCTCTGTGTTGAATAAAACATGCGTGCCACATGCTGCTGCTCTTCCCTACTTGCAAATCACAGCCACCTTGCCTCCTTCGTGCCTCTCGCATCCCTCTTTCTCTTCGCTCTCCTCCCGTTTATCTCAGTAGATGCATTTCAGTCCATTTCCTCTCTCCGCTTTTCTCCTCCTGCTCCTCCTCCCTTTCAGTTTTCCCTCCTCCCTTTCATCTGTCTTCTTTTCCCACTTCTCCCACCCTCCTTCCTTCCATCTAATAGCGCTTGTTCTCCCAGGTGATCGCCGTTGAACCGAGCACTTCCCCCTTTCATACAAGAGCCGTGAGTGGTTGACTGTGCACAGCGCGCTCCCAAAGCTCTCCAGGCAACACCCCCTCCCTCTCTCCAGTCTGTACAGTATAGGCAGAAGAAGAAGAAGTGTGCAAGACTACACTATTGTCTTTGCTGCTTCCGCCAAATTAGCACATAGAGAAAGAGATGATGATGATGGGCTTTCATGAATGCGAGAAGAGAGGAAAGACTGTACAAGAAAGGTAGAATAGAAAGAAGACAGGATAGGTAAGTTCCCACTCAAAGTGTTTTCTGTCACACCTCGGATGATGACACCCACAGGGCGAGGCATGCCTGTGACAGTAGCAGCCCTCCAGATGGTAGTTAGAGTGAAGCCAGCCCCTCCATCCCTGTTTTAGCAGCACATGGAGCTCTGTCTCTTTTGGGAATACACCAATGGACGATTCCAGAAATATTCGCAGCCTGAGCCGAGAGAAAGGTAAGACAAGCAAGCAGTCCAGGATTCACACTTTACTTGCATGCTTCTATGGAGAAGTAGGCCAGCTCAGGATGAGGCGCTACTCGTGCTTGTCAGAGGTGAGAAGAGAATAGAGTGATGGGAGAGTGGTTTCTGCTCAAAAATACCTCCCAACTCCTCTGCTTCATCTCTCATGACAACAAATTCAGTCTGTCACCTTTACTTCAGCTCCGTCTTTTTACTTCAGGCACACCAGCACCGCTTTCTCCCACGCTACACAGCCTTCGTATGATTATTCTCCACAGTGCCAGTGAGCAAATCTTTCAAAAGAGACTTACTGCTGTAAATTTCAGGTGGATTGTGTGTACTGAAGTTCCTTCTGGAATTAACTGTTTTTTATTGCTGTCAATTATCAGTCACTTACCAACACATCACCAGCCAAACCCTGTGTTAAAGGTGATCACGAGCTCCTACTAAAATACAGTTGCCAAAGTTGCATTTTGGCTTGAAATCAGGATCTTGGAATCAGAGAGAGGATGTGCAGAGACAGCGAGAAGGTGGAACAGAGGGAAAAAATGAAGCAAATAAAGTCATCTATCTTTGACAACTCCCCATCAGGGCTTATAAACTCCTCCTTCCCCTTTTCGCCTCCTCCTCCTCCCCCCTGCTCTTGCCAGCATTCCCATAAGCCCCAGTAACCATAGAGCGAGTCATTAGTGTTGGATCACCTCAGCTCACAGGAGCAGAGCAGCCAGAGAAAGAGTGCCGAGCGCAAATAATCAGACTTTTAACAAAGCCATACAATGGAGCTCTAGCGCATACACTGCCACTCAGTCTTTCCCTGAGGCTTACTTCAACATGTTTAATGCTCCACCAATACAACCAATTCAAAAGTTTAAATACGTTCTTTGTATCGAATGCAGTTTTCGATGCGATTATTTAAGTTGTTATAAGTCAGTGAGCACATTTGCATCCTGTAACTGCCTCTCTATATGGTGGCTTAATTGCTTCTAGTGAAATCAACACAGGCAGCACACAATGGAGTCACAGGAAATTATGCCCAGATATGAAAGACCAAAGCAGGTGCATGTGCACTAATTCAAGCGATGGAGAAGACAGCATCTGCTGTCTTTTAATGATCTCCCTGATCTTTTTTCTTACGTCTGCTTTATTATTATTAAAGCTTGAGTTTTGTTTGGCTGCACTATAAACTCACACTCGAGTTGCTGTTCTCCTGCTGGATCTCTGAGTACAGCTGATGTGTTCACTGCCCGCAGGCGTGCACCTCATTTCCAACAGAAAGTTAAAATGAATAGTAAAAGCTCAATAATTTTCCTAAATATATGGTCACTGTAGTTTTTTTTTTTAGCAAACATTCCTTAAACAGGAAGAAACTGCGTGTTTGTTGAGGACTAATTTCATTCATTGTGTGTGATACATCAGGCTTTGTACACACACACACAATACAAAATATAGAATATCACCAGATGTATCTTTTAAATGATTGACTGTATACTGTAATACGTATACATCAGGTATTATTAGTGACGTGAATGAGCCAGTATCATTATATCAAGGAGCAATTGGTGACTCTAACCCATCCTGCAGGAATATCAGCTTTATAGAGTCACTGGTGAAAATTCACTTTCCACCTTCCCTCCATATCCTCAGTATACCCTTAAGTAGCATTTTATTTATTGCTAAACCATCTTCGCAGAGCGTATAGCCGTGACACAAATTGTAAACTGTGTTACAGATCATAAAGAAGATATTAAGTGCTACATCGTACTGACAGACCGTGTGGGATACTGCCAGTGTTTGATGCCATCCGTCAGTCAGGGGTCGTTCCCCCCCGGCATGAATGTAATTCTGCAGTCTCTTCAATAACACTCAGGTTGCAGGATGAGGCTTTTTGACAGAAATGATAATGCCTTTTTATTTATTTTTTTTTTTTGGGATGCATCAGAGGGATTTTGCCTAAAGGCATGTCCGTTTGATATCACTAGGAACTGGCTGCATAATATACTCATGTTTCAGTGTTAGAGGTCGATGAATGTTAGCTTTTCAGGGTTGATGCCTGTCATTTTGTGTGCTGACAAATTCGGCCAAATTAAACTTTGAAATTTGAACATTTCCCCGGTTGCGCGTAATGAAATCAATAGAATCAAAAGCAAGAATGTGCTAACTTCTCACCAACCGCGTCTACAAGTGGAGGTTTTGGCCTGGAGTTTGATTTATATGGTTCTCGTCCTAACTATGTTGGCGGTCACCAGAAATCATCAGGAAATCAGTGGAAATATGGGATATGGGAGGTAGTCGACAAGATATCTAGCTCTGGGCCAAAGTGTCGGACAAGACTGTCTGTCGGCATCAGTCATTTATTCAAATGATACCATGTTTACATAATGAGCAGACTGTAACTACACAGGTTCCCTAAAGACAATCATAAATCTCTGATTGGCAGCATTCGCCTGCTTTCAAACCTCTAACATACTTGTGTCCTGGGGTACATTTGTACTGTATATTACTGCAGCGAGGTGGGACGTTAACCCCACCGGAGGACAGTTTTCAATTACGCTTTAAAGATATAAGATAGATAGATAGAAGATATATAATCATACAATTACTGTAACGCATGTGATAAAAAAAGAATACAAATAGAAATAAATATATATGTGTATAACTGGAGAGAAAAACAACAAAAACAAGACTCCTCATTTCTTCCTTGATGTATGTTACAATCACATGACCGTCCCTGCAGGAGGACGGTCTTCCCCGCTGCATCATTCAGCTTCCTGGAGGAGACAGACCTTAGTGATGGTCTACGTCACATGCTCTGATCTGACCAGCACATTCCTACAAAGCTCTGACTGGTGAATAGTTTTCTCCTGCAGGGCGAACGGCTGTCAGTGTGGTCTCAGGATAGTTAGTTTTGTCCAAGAATTAATTGCTATGTAATGAATATCACAATGTCTTAAGGTTAATAATTTAGGCTTTAGTGGCCCTATAGGCATCACATTGTTTTAAGTCAGTTTGACTAAATATATATTAATGGATGATATGAAAGTCCTTTGAAAAGCGGAACGTCACTGCATCCATTTATCGATATTGCCCTTTCATTAGGAAAGCAGATTGCAGTCACTGTGGTCCATCTCAGATATGATCAATACCTGCAATTTGTTTACTTACATATTTACTGGGATATTTATCAATACTACTCCACAGTCTATGGGAAACCTTTAACCTCCAGTGCTTCTAATTAAATGATGTGCTGTAGATCGATGTTCGCGCAACGATTTGCGTTTATTATTTAAGTTATTTCAACGGTCAGTTATTGTAAAACATTTGTTTTTGTTTTTTTTAAGAATTAAGGTTTTATGATAAGTTTCAGCCTCAGTTTTAAAAACGGCAATTTTAAAATGGTGTGTGTACCTGTTTTCGTATTGGTGAGTTTGCATGTGTGTGTGTGTGTGTGTTTACTGCAGTTTGCCATTGTGAAAATGTCACATTAGATGTTGGGTCAGAAGGCAGAAGTGCCGGCACCTCCCAACAGGAAGCAATGAAGCGTTTTATTGACGAACTTGTCTTTCAGTGTTACGTTGTGTTTCCGTCATCGTTCTATATAGAGTATACAGCTCTACCTACGCGGGTTTGTCACTACAGATATTGATATTCTTGGACTGAAGGTATTTTAAGAAGTGATATTTCGATAAATGATATATTTGACTAATAAGAAGAAGAATAACAACATACTAAAAACATACTGTCTTATCAGTACTAGAGTTAAAGGGTAATTCTGCTCCATTTTTTCGTGTTTTTTTCCATTTCCTTGAACCTAAACTCACCCAACTGCTGAACCGCTCCTTCAGCCACTTCATTTTTTTTAAGTGAATGCACCTGAAAGAGAGAGAGAGAGAGAGAGAGAGCGTTTGCAGGCACTTGAACAAAAAACACTTTGATTCACATGCATATGGAAAACCCAGAAACACACACACACACACACACAGTATAGACACAATGAATGCACCGGTCTCTCTCTCTATGGCATCATCATCCGAATCGCTGATCCATTACCAGAAAGAATTTGAATCATATTAAATATCTATATTTAAGGGTTGCATTCAGGGATTCCTTAAGGGAGAAAATGTGAATCCAGGTGGCAGCAGATAGGTCTCACCTCGCTGAGCAGCCGGGGATGAGTTGATTCCTGGGCGAAATATCTCCATAAGCCTCTCCACACGCTGGTGTTTCATTAGCAGCTATGTGAGAAGAATGCCGAGGCAGAATATGAGACGTCTTTCACGACCTCGGGGTGCGGCCTTCGCTGAAAGGGATGATAACAAAGCAACAGCCACAGAGCCGTTATTAAAACGTTCCCCCTCTCGGTGGGGACCTGCGGCAGGTTTGGGAGTAACACTGCACGCAGCGCTCGGAAGTCATCTGAGAGTTACGCCAGAAAGGAACGAGGAGAGCTCAGGATTAGGCAGAATACTTGTTACAAGTGTGAAAGCGCTGTCAGTACTGGAAGGATTACAGGATGGCAAACAGCCCTCAATCAGGTACCAGTTAACTGCTTGTTTGAGTGTGTGTGTGAACATGATTCCAAGGCTGCTCAGGGTTAGACTGTCAGGATCTTTTATTTCATCCAAAGGTAGTGTTATGCTTCTCGGATGACCACTTCACACACTGGCCAGGTGTGCAGCGGTGTAAAAATGAACTTCTCTTTTCCATCCTTTACGCTAACTCCTTCCGTCACCTGTTGTTGTATACGGCTGAGAGTAAACACTATGGATGTCTTTGAGGAGAGACAGTCCAGAAGCATGTGGCTTTATTCCCTATTGCATGATTCATAGTGTCTCATCTCTAGTATAGCCCAGCCTCAACCCTAAAGAATAACGCTGGTGATTTTACATATTATATCTTATTACTGTGTGTTGTAGACCTCCATCACTCCATCACACATCACTCATGCTGCACTGAGTGACATGTTCCTTTGTAGAAAGTCCAAAGAGTAAAAAGCACAGAAACACGGTTCAGTTTATCGAGCTTCACTAGCTTGTTGTTCTACGTGTCACACCCCGCTTGACTTTGTACTGAAGTTCTGTGAGAAATGTATAATGCAGCACAAAGTCAAGAGATTGTGTTGTGTCGCAGGCAACAGGAACCAAAGAATTTATTAAGACATTTATTTCACAACTCAGAAACAGGAGTACGGCTACAAGTGTTTGTCGGAATCAAGAGTTTGTCTTGAGATTCAGTCTTCTTCTCATCTTGATACCAAAATTTCCTCCAAAAACCCTTAAGGAGTCATATTCAAATGAATGAATTGAGCAGCGTTCTGTAATTCCTACTTTACTAACTAACTCTATAGCTTGGCTCGACGGTGCAGCCACTCCACCGCGGGAAGCTTATAAACGCAGCTCAGCCGCCCGGGAACGCACCGAGCGGCATTGATTAGACGGTTCGTTTTGACAAATGAATCCCTTGATCTAGAACACATTTCTATCCTACATTATTTGTTATTATCATTCATTATTTTTTCCATGCTACGTGCTGCAGGTGAATATGTTAAACTACAACTGAATTTTTCACTCATCCAGAAACATGTCTTGCAGTGTCAGAGCCTCGATGAAACTGCTGTTCAACGGCCGTGATGAGGTCCTATTTTTGGGCATTTGTGCATGTGGAGTTTTTAACTACTGGCTATTGGTAGTTATGCTAATAGATGTAATGAGTGATGACATGGGGGTGTGCTCGGTGAGCATCTTATCTAGCTGATGAGGAGGCTCTATAAGTGCTGCCCACGCTCTCTCTCTCGAGCTGGAGCACCACTTCAACACAAGGGGGAATGAGAGCTCCTTCATGGTCGATAGCCGTGTTTTGTGGGAAACGCAGTCTTGTGTGTGGAGGGTGTCTGAAACGATTGGAATAGTGTGTCGAGAGGGATAATGATAGCGTGCACACACACACACACACACACACACACACACACACACCGGAGTGTTTCTTTGTGGATGAGAAAAGCTTCAGTTAGATTGTATTACTCCTTCACGGGGGTTTATTTTTCCAAATCTTACCTCATGGATTTTCTCTGTTTAGCCTGGGAGACGATACAAGGTGTCGAGCACTAGTGGGAGATCCTAACAATAACCCCCTGCACATAAAAACAATCTAATATCATATCATTTATCAGTATATGCACAAGGTTGACTGACCATTTCTTGCTGTTCACATGAGCCGTTTTTCATAATATCTGTATTGTCACTAAATCTCTTATACCGAATGCCATTATCCAGATATTATATCCAGATACAGATGGCATGTTAATGCCAGGTAAACGGGGCCAATGTGTGCCTGTAACAGTGGCAAAGAAGTGTTAAATAGTTGCCGTGTTGTGTGTTTTTTTTTGGTTTTTTTTCATTTCCTTCAGTTCCTCTATTCCACTTTTTAAACGTCACGAGGCTCCCATGAAAGCTGATGTCACAACATTTATTCTGCCCGCTGCTAAACTGATTGATGCGTTGGCGAATTGAAATTGCCAAGGCACGTCATTAGCCCTGCGTGTGTGCGTGTGTGTGTGTGAATGAAAACCATCAGACCACAGGGATACTTCTCACAGGCGACTGACTGTTCCCAGCTCCTCACACACCAACAGTGTTCACTTCCACAGCGCGCTAATAGGCTCTTGTTCCCTTCTCTAAAGTTATCGCTTCGCTGTCTGTAGTAACTTCCAATTTAGACCAAGCTGTGCCTGGTTCAGGAGCCAGTTGAAATAAAGCTATTGCTGTATTATATGCAACTTTGCCGCATATACATACAGTATGTTTCATGTTATACTCCATCATACATCTCCTATATGACATATTTGGCCTTTCAGACAACTATAGATCTAAAGATGATGTCTTTAGTTGAAATGTGGATGTGCACATGTATGATGCATCCTACATACAGTACATCCTTTTCTCTTACCGGTTGAGAAGCGATAACTACACTGATTTTACCAACATCTTAAATGTTTAAGGAGATTTTTTTATTTTTTTTTATTTTCCTCTCCTCATGCATGGAGACATCGGTTGTCCTGTCAGCTCCTCTGAGCATGTTATGGCTTCCTGTTATTCTCTCACAGACTTTTTTTTTTTTTTTTGGAAATGTGTTGCTGTGTGACAGTGACAAATGTTCCTTCAACACACTAAGTGAGACTTTCTGTATCGTATATATACACCATCCGTGCTCAGCCAGCCAGCCATTTGGCCATTTTCTCCCTGAAAATGATTATATGACACCAATCAACAGCTCTCAGTGAATCGGGTGCTAATGGACTCACTATTAGTTCCAGTTGGTTATCTCACTGGACATCGCTGCACGAGAGCGACACCAGCTGAACCATACAGTATGTGAACTGGATGTCACAGACTTCTGCTTTCGTGTTAGTTAGTTAGTTAGTTAGATGTTTAGATTTAAACATCAGACCCAAAGATTGCTCTTATATTCAAACATTCAGACATTGTGAAAGCTCATATTAGTTTTAGTAGATGTCTTATGATGTCTTCACGTCTTTAGATGACATCTTTGGGGGCGATAGGTCCTCTAATGGCATCTCTCGGCCTTCAGACATCTGTAGACGTCTGTCTTTAGGTTTTAGATAATGTCTTTGGCTCTTAAAATGACTTTTGTAGAACCAAATATCAAATCTTTAAATCCAAATGATGTCTTTAGATGTTTAGATGACTGTAGACCTTTAGACATCTATACACCTTTAAACATCTGTATTTCAGATGATGGTTTTAGATCTATAGACGATATATTTTTTGTAGGTGCACGACTTAAACTCAGATGACGTATAAACATTATATCAGAAGCTTTTTATTTATCTAGGAAGCACAGATTACATTTTTTTTAATGCTCATGTTCTCGTGGAGGTTTATGGCAGTGCACAATGACGCCAACGCCCCGGGTTCAATATGGAGTCACAGTAGGTTGTGTGAAATTTTGCTGCCTTTTGGAAGGCACGCATTAGAAATCGTGTGACTGTTCTGCAAATTGTAGCCAAGGCACCATTTGTGAAGCTAAAAATATGAACGGAACCGTTGTTGAGTCCATTTTTCTTCTGTGTTGTTGTAATAATAATGATGGTAATGAGGCAATCGAACTGAACTGCCTCTGTTGTTGTTTTTCCTGTTTTAATCATTTCGTCTCTTAAGAGTCGAGTTGATTTGGATACATTTGGGTGTGACAGCGCTAGCGGGAGCGAGGCAGGAGGAAAAGCTTTTGAAAATAAAAATTGCAGTTATTTATGCTTTGTTTTCCCTCGCCTCTGTCCTCTTCTGTCCGCGAGCCTTCTGAGAAAGTGATCTCTGGCTTTACACAATCCCTCCCCCGAGGAATCTCAGATAGATCTTTTAAATCCTTTTCCCTTTGATAACCTCTGCTGCTCTGAGGTTCACTACTAGCCGGATGGTGCGCATTCTCCATCCACCTTTCACTCGTACGCAAACAATGCTCTTTCATTTCTTTATTCTGACTTTTTTCTTATTTTAACCTTCTCATACCTTTGAATGAGAGCGTGTCATCAATATGCGTCCTTGTTCATTATATGTTGTGTGTTTCAGGTTTAACCTCGGGCGGTCTGTATCAAACTCATACGATCACCTCCAAACTAAAATACAGAATAAACCGTTAAATCAACATTAATTCCTCAAATTGAATTCATCAAAGCCAAACATTTACCATACTGTGAAAATATTGTTGTTAATCCGTGTTAATATGAAGTTCATACCTGGCTTCCCTTCGTTAGTGTGTCAGTTTGGCCGTGAAGATGTTGTGTGTGTGTTTGTGTGTGTGTGTGCACTCAGCACCAAGACATTTGCCAGAATGACAGCAGGATTTCAAAGAGAAACCATCTGTGCGTGCGAGCATGTGTACCTTGTTGTGTGTTTATGTGCACACGAGGAGGTTTCAAGGGATTCTGCAGGAGCTAATCTTTCGCACCGACTCCACACTCACACACACGCTGCGACGGTTGTCGTCCCCCTGCAGGGCGAAGCAGCGGGCCTCAGCTTCCTCTGTGCCACTATGCCATCTGGCAGCTTCAGATGGCTCGGTAACTCCACACCAGGGTGCTGCTCTTTCATCCAGTGAGACCAAATCAGCTGAACCAATGAAAACAAGTAGTTCACTGAACCCTCGGAAAAAAACACACAAGTCCCATAGTACATATGTAGGAAGAACTACTATTTATTATTTCATCATGCTCATAAAAGCAGCATTTTATTCTATCTATCGCCATGTATGAATATATACATTAAAACATACATATTTAATAATGGTCAACATGCATCAACATATCTGATATGAGGCAATTTATTGGCATACTGTATATCAAATCAAATCAAATCAAATTTTATTTATATAGCCCAAAATCACAAAATACATTTGTCTCAGAGGGCTTTACAATCTGTACAGGGAGTAACACCCTCTGTCCTTAGACCCTCGATTCAAGTGAGGAAAAACTTGCCCACCAAAAAACCTTTTAACAGGAAAAAAGGTGGAAGAAACCTCAGGAAGAGCCACAGAGGAGGGATCCCTCTCCCAGGACGGACAGACGTGCAATGATGTCACATGTACAGAACAAATCAACAAACACATATTGTACACTCCACATATTGTACAATGAATAATAATGAATTACAGTTGATGATAAGAATAGGTTACAATGAATGATGAATTATTACAGTAGCAGCAAATCATTACATAACTATAAACTGTAATGGGGATATGGCAACAATGATGACGGCGACAACACATGCAGTAGACGCCACGCAGGACCACAGCAGCAGACACAGTCCACAAGAACCTGCTGGACGAGAGAGCACAGAAACTCCGGGGAAGAAGTTTAATTAGTAACATGATAGATAGATAGATAGATAGATGGATTAGATAGATGGATAGATAAGGAGAGAGAGAGAATGAGAGAGAGAGAGCGAGAGAGTATGTGAGTCCCCCAGCAGTCTAGTTCTATGGCAGCATAACTAAGGGATGACCTGAGCCAGCCCTAATTATAAGCTTTATCAAACAGGAAAGTCTTAAGTCTACTCTTAAAGGTGTTGATCGTGTCTGCCTCCCGAACACAGAGTGGTAGTTTATTCCACAGAAGAGGAGCTTGATAGCTGAAAGCTCTGGCTCCCAATCTACTTTTAGACACTATAGGAACCACAAGGAACCCACCATCCTGGGAGCGCAATGTTCTAGTGGGGTGGTAAGGTACTATGAGCTCTTTTAAATATGATGGTGCCTGACCATGAAGAGCTTTGTAAGTTAGGAGAAGAATTTTAAATTCTATTCTAGATTTAATATAGCAAATATATGATGGGAATGCTGTATGTAATATTTATGTAGGCATACATATATTATAAATACACATTGTTTGACTATATAGGACAGTCTATATCCATATATTCAACAAAAGTATGTATATGAGATATGTCATTTGAATATGTTCATACCTCATAGATTACTAAACATAGGTGTATACATTTTAAACTACAACCATGTAGCCCACAAGGGATCATCAGTCAGCGACGCCCGCCTCGTCAGCCACTCCATTCACCTGTTCACTCAGCTGCAGCTCAATCAAGCCTGGTCCAAAGCTCCACTCTCCTCCACAATCACTGCCAGATTGTCCTTTGTCCTCATGCAAGACTTTCCAGCGTTTACCCTTCGTCTGATCTCCTGGTTCCGACCCTGCCTGCTCCCAACCTACCCGCCTAGTCTCTGCCCTGGTAAATACGTCTGCCCGTCCTCTGGATTTTCCCCAGGTCCCCTCATAGACTGCCATTTCCCCCTTTTGAACTGAAGTGTGAAGCGTATTTTACCTGTCTCTGCTGACAATAAAAGTCATTACCGATTCATCTGGTCTAGTTGGTGCTGCTTTTGGGTCCAACCCTCACCCTTTACAGTACAATGTGGCCAGTCATGGACCCAGCGCGCCCTCCGTCTCCACAGAACCGCTTGGAGAGAATAGAGGACATTCTTCAGCGGCATGAAAGCAATCATGGGTCCCTGGGTCAGCAACACCCTGACCAACCCTTCAGCTCGACCTCCTCAGCTGGGGCTACTTGTCGGAGGCCATCCATCCTGAGGAGGATTCATCCTCAGACGACGTGGGTGCCCTCCTTCGTCGTAGAACACATTGTAGTTTGTCATTGCATGATAAAATGGTGAAATCTTTGGTACAGAGCCCGCGGTGAAACCTTCCATGCAACAAGCGGTAATAATTTGCACATGCGTGAGCACCTTATTAACTCCTCAGACTGACCTGGTCTGACTCTTATATGTCCTGTAAACATGCTGAGGTTGATGTAATATCCTGCTTGAGTTATTTATAGCTGCCAAGAGAGTGTTTATTACACTTTTTTTTCTCAAAAACAAAGGATGCAGTGTTTTTAGAGCTAAACTGGTGCAGCTTTCTCTGGGAAGGATTTCACCTGGAGTTTGGAATCTCAGTATGATGTGAAGCTTTTTGGCTGGTTCCGCTCTCATTACATGGAGGACAGTCCTTGCTGTAGTAATTCCTCACAGTAACTTTCAGTTTAGCGGGTCCCTGTCTCTGTATCAAAGCCAGGGTTCTCTCCCTCTTCAAATAGTCCCATCATTACAATTCATTATTTCTTCTCCCTGCTGGTTCTGATATGCAACTTGCCAGTCTACCAGGAGGGGATTTCATTAGTCATTTAGCCTGCAGGATCCCAAAATCAGGCCAAATGACAAAATAAAAAAAATAAATAAAAAAACAGGCCATTGTAGAGGTAGGATCAAGTGAAGCATCACTGACTGGAGATAAAAGTATTCTCCAGCGTTCCAGTCCCTGAGGAAATGACGATTGTTCTCCTTTTCTATTTATTTATTTATTTTTTTTGCATTTCTTACTTCTTTTAATAAGTAACCAAACTGAACACACACATTTTTTTTAAGTTACAACTTTATTGCGCCATTATGGTTCTAAATAAATTTTAAGAGGTTTTGAATCTACACAATGATTTGTAATTTTTATACTGAGCTATACTCAACACCAAATCAGATTATTTTGACATTATTATGGTTAAAAATGACTGTAGTCCAAAATATATAAAAAATATGAAATTAAACTCCTACACTTATAGTGACCAATTACAGATCCTGACAGAACTGTATCAAATAGCCAGTCTGGAGAGGACGGACAGTTACACCACCCAACATCTGTTTTATTGACTAATGTTTTAAGGCAGACTTGGAAAAATTGTGAACCTGTCCTTTAATGGCTGAAGGAAGAAAACAAGGATTTATGGATACTACTACTTAAATACAAGCACAAAAAACTTTGACTATGAATAGCAAATAAAATGAAGAATATAGGAAGAAATATGTTCTTGATATGTTTCTCAGTTCATTAACACATTTCTTCGAAGGACTATATTACTGCTCTTGTTGCTGAATGTTGTACAGAAGCGATGGACGTTGCACCGGCTATTATAGCATTAGACAGAATCTCACTGACACAACCAACAGGCTTGTTGGAGCATTTCAGCACCAAGGCCAGCGAAGGTCTGTTAATCCTAGCAGAAGTTCACACAGAGCCAACAGGTTTGTTTTTTCCCTGAGATCCCTGAATCCCTCGGGGGAACAATCCCACTGCCGGTCAACAGTACTTGAAGGTCACATATGTCCTCTTTAATGGTCAAGTGTGTGTGTGTGTCCTACTATCACAAACGGACAACACAATGTAAGAAGACATTTCTCTCAGTAGAATTAGCCACCTGGGCTTTAGCCTTCTTTTCAGTGGCCTACTTCTAACTAATAGGCATACATTCATGTTTGTAGTGTTGAGTTATGAATTGATTTACTGTCCTTAGGAAAAACTATACTGTACGCTGTGAAATACAGTGTGCTGCTGTATTCATGTAATTAAAACCACAACAACAAGCAGCAATAAAATTAAAAGTTTTGATTTTTAAACCATCAACTCAGTGTTGAATAGTGATACTGTAATAGCTTGAATATTCCAGTGGTTCACACAGAGTCTTTATGTGAGCTGACCCAGGTTTAACTCATACTGGGGAACCAAATAAATAAAACATGAAACAACAACTACAACACAAAACAAATAAAGTATTTCAAAGTCATTTATCTTAAAATGACAAGGCGTTCAAAATGTGACATTCTGACGCAGAATTAGTTCATAAAACCTTGTAGAACAGGTTAATAATTTACTATTATATATAGGAGGTAAAGTTTTATATTTCCAAACTCTAATAGCAGTATTCTGTATCCGTCTGTTTTGTTTAGGTTCCCCATTTCCTATGTTCCACGTGTACCCGAATGCAACACAGGTGTGTGGTGTGTGTGCACGTGCGAGAATGACACCCTGCAAAAACGTCCCCTCGCGGTTTCACCCGTTTGCCCTGACTCCATTTTAATATTGACATTTCATTACTTTTGTCTTAGTTAAGCTAAATAGCAGCTCCGCCTGGATTGTGTTGTTGTTTTTTCCGTTGTTTTTTATGTTTTAATGAGACTCCAGAGAGTTCAGTTGTTATGCCACAGATTGCCAGGTACCAAGACTCAGCTCACCTTTGGTATCCCAATGATAAATCATCGAAAATTTATATTTATGCGACATGGTCCAAAGTCCGAAAACGGCACAACAAACCCAACTTACTGTTTGACAACAGCGTTTCAAAATGTCTCCCTGGCAACAGGGTTACAAACGGCAAGCCTCGAGGCCCCGGTGAGTTAGCTAAAAAGCTATCTTTGACTTTTCTTTTCTGCTTTTCCTGACTCTGAATGCTAAATATACATCGCTGCAGGTGACCAAATGCTCTCTGCTGCTCACTTTCCTTAAACAATAATGTCAGTGTAACGTTTCCTGATAATTTCCATATAAACATATGACGCAATGCAATGAAAATGTTAACCAAGTAGCATTTTTATTAAGAAAAAGAAGAAGAAATAGTATAATTATCACATGACTTGTCTATTATCTCCACTTGTAGAAGATGTGTAGTTGCATGTTAACCGAGCTATTAAGTCTGATTTTTAAAGTTGTAGAAAGCATCCCTGCAATTAGCTCCAGCTAATGGCTACAAAGCAAACTAGCCTAATGAATGCATCAGGGCACAGAGGGTTTCTGTAGCCTGGTTTTGCTGACACGACTGGATCACTAACAATGTATGTCAGGCACTCTGTTTAATTATACACAACACAGTGGGAAGGTGAAGCCAGATTTAACACGTTTTGCTGGTAACAACATCCTACATTGGAAGAGCTTTAAGCCTTAAGCAGTGGGATGATCACATTAGTGAAATAAATAAATGCTGGGACCAGTTTGGTGACCCATCTGTAGTACTATAGCAGTAGTGTTGTTTGTTGGCTCATAAAGGGTAATTGTTATTTAATTGTTGATTATTTTTTATTATTATTTTATGGCTTATTTGATTTGTTGTTTGGTCTATAAAATGGTGAACAATGTAGATCACGACAACAGTCCACAACCAGTTTTTCTTCCAGTTTATCGTCATCGAGAACTAAAGAAACAAGAAATGTTCGCAATTGAGAAGCTGGAAAAATGTTAACATTTTCCTTAAAAAACTAATTATTGATTATCATAATAGTTGGCCATAAATTTAATATTCAGCAGCAAATCTAACTGTTGCAGCGCTTATCTGAAACTAACTGAAATCAGGATACAATTCAGATACACTGCTAATTATTCATCAGTTAATACTAGTCAGTTTTCATTGTAATTGTGAGAAAAAAAGAACAAAACTGCTTTTAAAAAAAAAAAAAAATCTGCAGTCGTTCGAAAAACATTTAAAGTGAGATTTTAATTTAGCATAGATTATGCCCACATGAATGAAAAATGAAGTTGATTAATTGATTTCATGTCAATTAGTAGCAGTCACACAGTAATTCAATAAATAGGTGACATGTTTCAGTCAGTGTTAAATTCATATTAAACATATTGTTTAGTTTTCCTATTAAATGAGACAGAATCTACTGTGTTTTTTTAACTTGACTGTTGTTGTGTGACTAAAGCTGATCATTTGGATGTTTTCAACACTGTTTTGTAGTTGATGAAACCTGTTGCTAACTGTGACACACGTGCATACGATATATAAAAAAAACAACATTATTGTCTTCTAAAAGTCTTTAAAAAGTGATTACTGAGGTTTGCCAGTTTCCTCTGCAGACCAGGCGCAGAATATTATCAACTTCTTGCTGTGAAGTCACCCACATAACTTGGATTTGCTCTTGTCTGTCAAAATGTTGTATTTTACTGCAGCGTGGGCTGATGATCTTACAAAATGGAAAGAACTGTCTGACCTCTAGATCTTTTTGGAGGGGAGAAGTATTGCCTATGTAGTCCCCAGATGATAGGAAGGAGGACCATGAATTGAGGCACAGATTACATAAACTGCCAAAGCTGAAACTCACCGTAACTCACCTGATAATTCTCTGTAATTTCATTACTATGAGTGAAAATGATTTATTTAAGATTCAAAAACAGCTCTCATGTATATTTACAAGCCTGCCAGCATGTATGCAACACTCTTCTAATGTAGTCTTTTCTTTTTAGCTGTGATCTGTTCTCAAAAAAAACCTCTTGTTTTCTAGATGCATTAGATAAACTTCGTACTGAGCAAGTTTATACTCCACGGCTGGGATTGGGAATGAACGGTCTGTTGATGTTCTTGGTGTATTAAGCCATTTCTGCGCAGCGTTTTTTTTTGACTATGTTAATGAACCTGTTCAATATTCAGTACCTGGCACAGGTTCATCACAGCTCATCGTGCTGCGTCAGGAGTCAGACTGAAAGAGTTTTGCTTTTTCTGGAGGTGTTTTCTGTCTTTTAGAGGCGGATAAAGAAACCTGGAGTGTTTCTTGTGTTGGGCTGTATGATGTCTGCAGACAGGTGTGTGTGTGTGTGTGTCAGTGTTCCTCACATCAAACAGACTCTGTAATTGGTCTCGGTGCGTAAAAGAAGCTACATATTCATTAAGGGTCATTTATGTCCTGCCTCACTCTGTTTCACTCCACACATTAGGCAAATCTCTTAGACCAGGATTACTGCTTCCCAGGGATTTAGGATTTCTGCCTGTCCAACACATGTTGCACACTTACATGCCTGTTTCTGCTTCCCATTGCCGCAGCCACGCACTCTCTTTCATAAGAAGCAAGCAGCCGCTGATGAACGCTAGCGGGGGACGAAATTAAAGAAATGAAGGCACAGCATGGAGACAATTTGTAGCTGCTTTTTTCTTCTTTCCTTTGAGGTGGAGGAATATTGAAGAAATGACAGAGCAATAAGCACATTTGCTGTGCCAATAACATTACAAGATTATTGACCAACTGTTGAGTGAAAGGAATTTTTTTCTGTGGGCTTTTTTTCGGCTTTGAACCTAAGACGGAAACCACCAGTAAGATACACGAGTCTATATTTGAATATTTAAAGAGAAAAAAATACTTGGATTAGACATCCCAAGTCTTGACTTTTATTCTCAGATGAAATTTCTTTTGCGACAACTCTGTTATTTGAAATGAGCACATCCAAGAAGAACAGCTTTTTGCCCTTTGGCCCCGTGTCTTCAGCCCTTATGCGTTCGAGCGCCGCGGTCGCCACTGGAGACGTGCCTGGACCTCCGGCTAAGGGGGCTTTTTCCTCAGAGGGGGAGAAGGACAAACAGAAGGAGGCGGCTCAGTGTCAGAGCCAACCGCAGGCGTCTCCGCTTTGCGTGGTGGAGGAGTTCTTCTGGATAGGCAGCAGCATTGTGGCCTTCTCTAAGTGGAGGCTTGGATACATGGGTAAGCTTACTCAGACTCTCTGAGTAGGGAGCAGATTGAGTGCTTCAGTGTGTTGTTTTTAGTTCCTTTTCATCCTCCTCATCTCCGCCCCGCTGGTCGCCTCGGTACCGCTCACGCTGCCGGTGTTTTTTGTCAACATGCTGATGATACTGATATTTTGATTGGCACCTACCAGCTAGCTTGCAGTGTATGCATTGAGTGTGTGTGTGTGTGTGTGTGTGCGGAGTGACTGGCGTGTGTGAAAAGTTCAACCTGCTGATGTCAGAACCTAGCAGACACTCCAGGGAGTGCTCTCTGTTCCTAAATCAGAGCTGTAACACCTCAGGACAAACACACATTTTGTTTGTGTTTGTATCGACTGTATAACAAATATAAAGTATTAAAGAAGTCCTTTTTAGATGGATTGTCTTTAGGGCAGCTGTTTATTATAGTAACTTTATTAATAATTCCCACGACAACATCTTTGTATTTGCCACTTGAAGATATTCAAGTCTGTTAATTGGTTAATTGATGAATAGACAGATGGCATAAAACTCAAGTGTTCCACTTTTATCCCAACAGACAGGTCGCGTTAGTAAAACTGTAAATTTGCTAATTTATTAAAAAGCTTTGTTTGTGCAGAAAAAGCAGACTGAGTTGATGCCTTGCAGCTGCCATCCATCTTAGGTTAACCTTTACACTACTGCCCTGAGAGTAACAAAATGTCCATCTGCACCATGGAATCACCTGTGTGTGTTTGTATGCGTGTTTGTGTGTGTGTGGAGGCACCATATGGCCTCCAGACAATCCCTCTGGGCTTAACCTGGTGCCCTGAAAGCAGACAGAATCTAACTGCTTGGCCCATATTGTGACTGTAGCAGCAGGCATCAGTCACTCTGCCACGTCACCGAGGTGACACCCACTCATCATACCTGGCCTTCGGCCTCATCTTCTTCCTGCTTTAAGCCCATTCTCAGCAGCTCAGCTGTGGCCTCCAGCAGGACTCTTAATGCCAGATAAATACTAGTGTAGGATGTAGGTCATTCTGTTATATGGCTACTTCCAGGAAGCTGGTCAGGAGATGGAGAGGCCTGGGATGTACTAGTGGTGAATGTATGCTCCTCATGAAGCTGCAAAGTGAAAGTGTTTCTAAGATGAAATGATTTTAAGGTTTTAAACTCTCGTTTGATCATCCAGCCATATTTTGAGATATTTGTAAATAGAAACTTTTTCTTATGAGTATATAGTAGTGTTATCTATCTTTTGTTGCATAATGGTTGTGATTTATTGTTATACATTTGGTTTCTGACTTGCATATTTATACCAATGTTAATTGGTAAAATTCCACATATAGCATGTACAAGTCAGCTTGCACAGCAACTAATGATGCTTTCTGCACACGTCCACATCTATATTGTTATTATAGGGCTCTGCTGGAATATCTTTTAGATGGTTTACAGTTATGTATCTTATAATGAGCCTTTATGAAGCCACTCTGGGTCTTTAAGGCCCCCTCTCCCAGTGAGCCCACTCCGTTCTGATTGGCCGGCCCCCAGAACCGGCCCCTCAGCAGACTTAATAACTCGTGATCAACAGAATCAAAAGCCTTGGACAAGTCAACATATACAGCTTTGCAACAGCATCATTAATAACAAATGAGGCTGCTATGATAATGAGGCTGCTGTGATAGTTCTGTATCCTGACCTAAAACCAGAGTGAACATTATACTGAGAGTATTGTTCTCTGTCAGAAACTCTTACATAGTGAGTTCACAGGTTATTCAAGTAGATCAGCACAGTGTCAGCACAAAACATGAATCATCTGGCATATTTTAAAAACATCTTAACCGTGCTGTTGATGTGCCATTCTCCGTGCATGCCATATGTTTCCAGGTGGAGAAAACGAGGGCACCTTTCATCTAGTTGTTGTCACTCTTCTCTCATTTATCAAGCGATCAGATATGAGCTGTGCTTGTTTTCATCAATTTTAACACCCAGCAAGCATCCAGCATTCCCCCCACAATGGGTGTCTTCTCCACATCCACGCAGCTTAAATCTGATGTTGTCACCATGGCAACCAGTCCAGACCCCCACTATTAAGGAGTGCACGCCTTTTTGTGTGTTTTGTGCTCCACTTTTGTCTCTCAGTCTCTACAAGGTGTTGTACATGTATATGCATGCATCTACCTGTTCCTTTCTGTCTTCTCTCTTCAAAATCATCTTTTTTTAATAGCTGCTTTGAGCATGTCCCAAACTCATTTACCAACTGAACGGTTGGTTAATTGATAACACCAGCCTTTATTATCTTTCTATCCTTTGCAATGGATAGAAATGGGTCACATGCATATCATCCACCACACACTGTTAAATACATGGTGGCCTTTGCTTATAGCCCTGTATATATGGAGGGAACACATGCACGTCCTGGCTTGCATTGATATTTTATACTTTAAAAATCCCAAACCATGCTACTATGTGAGCGCTTCTTATAAAGTACAGTGATAAGCTATTTCAAAGATTTATTCGACTACACAAGGGGTTTCCCCCCACACACAGCCAACTACATCACATTAGCAAACCCGTTCTGCTTCTGCTTTAGGGGAATGTGAGCAGAGTGTGAGTTACAGTGTTGAGGGCACAACCAGAGTGTGTTCAACGTTGTAACGAGCCTCTTTGGTTGCAGTTTGATTAGATTTAGCCTCTCGCTGCACTGGTGAAATCAAACGGGCAACATGACTGCAGCGGCAGCTAAAAGGGACTTGTAATTTCCCTGATGTTTCCTCCTTCATCTCATCTCCGCTTATTCTTCAGAATCCCACCAGTTTCTCTTTTTAAATGGCATTTAAGGAAAAGCCACAAAGAGGTGGGTTGACACTGGGGCTCTGGATGATGGTTTGTGCCAACAGCAGATGTAAATGGGCAGGAGAGTGTGCAGCTAATCTTGACAGGAGGAGGAGGAGGTTGTTCCTGACCCAAGAGTGTGCATGGCCTACATGCTCTTGTTATAACCAAACTTTGATAGCAGCTCATTTGACGGGTAACCGCCTCCCTTCTCTGTCTGAAGGGGCTCTGCTACAACCGCTGGGTAGCAGGAGCTGCGATCAACCAGCAACTACAGTATAGATGCAGCACTTACCTTAAAATCAATGTAGCGAGCCCAAGTGCTAAAATCATTAAGGGTCAAATGTTTATATATAATATCTTCCTTCATCATATATGAAAACCAATCACTAAGAGCATTGGTAATTGCTTTGTTCTGGTGGCTCATGTAGAAATATAGGTCACAGTCAATGTACAGCTCTCCATAATGTTTTGAGTTTGGTGCTTCAGTAGTCATTTCATAATTAAATCAGTTATGTAACATGTCGTCATGCGTGAAGATGGCAGTGTCAGTCCATCCACACCGAAACAAAGCGCAAATCATGTATGTGATGTGTGTGTGTGTGTGTGCGCGTGATCCAGAACTGTGTCTGGCGGGCGAGGTAGCAGGAGAGTCAAAGGTTATGTCAGTTCAGCCACTTTGCATTGGCATAAATACATCGTCATTCACTGTTCTGATGCTCTCGTGTTTTCTTAATAACACATTTTCATTTGCCAGTTAAGAGCCCTCACAGAGTTGTGTGGTGCATTATTGGTAATGTAGTATAAATCAAAAAAAGACATAAGTGGATTTAATCAGTATTTCAATTAATCAGCTAATTCGCAGCAGAAAGTTGACAGAAAAGTCCAGTTAGTGAATCTTGATCTGTTGTTTTCTTTTGTCCCGTTTTAAATTGAATGCAGTTTGCATCCAAAATATGTGCTGTGTAAGTAAGTAATGCAGACCGGCAGTGATAGATTGCTCTGATTGAGCATTGATTTGGCCTGGCTGTGGTGTCACTGCAGAGAGCCCACCCCCAGGGTATTGTTAATGTAGTTCAGTCCTGTTCTTCTAACCTCTGCCATTGAATTCCTGCTCAGAACCATATAGAGCTGAGTGCACACAACTCCACAGCACCACTGCCAGTGCAGTGTAAGGTTAGCAACATACACAGACACAAGACTCTGATTACACCATCATGTAGCGGCCATGAATACGGCTGGTAAAACATGAGAGGGTCTATGTAATCTTTACATTCCAAAGCAACTACTCAGCCCCACCTAAGGTTTTAAAATGCTTTTTTTATATATATAAATTATTTCCAAATAGATCCATACATTGGCCCCTCAGTGGCCAATGTATGGCCGCACCTAATATAAATATAATAATTTTAAAGCTTATTAATTCCAAGTCACACAACGTTTGGATTTTATATCCAACATTAAAACATGTTGCCACTCATCTGCAATACATCACTTTACTACTTGCGCTTTATTCACCAAATGTTTGCAGCTTTCTTGCACTTTCACTAAGGGCTGCTGGTGTTTTACTGGTCTGTACCCGGCTCTCCGGCAGGTCCCTGTGCTGTGCGCCTGCTCTCACTAATGTGTCTATCCATGACAGAGAGAGGAAGAAGCAGTAGCACCTTCAGTACTGCAGCAACTCCATCACCACCCCCCTTCACTCTCCTCACCCCTCGCTCCTAAGGGACCCCCACATCCCACCCCACATAGTGAAGCCTCAAATGAATTAAAATAATTGCTGCTGAAGCTTCGAAGCACAAAAGATGGCATTCTATACAGCACTATTATATACCTGTCTGTGTGTGTGTGTTCTCAAAATAGAAACTTGCAGTGTATATATATCATACCGTTCCCCAAATCCCTCCACACAGCAGACATGTAGGAGGTCGTGTGTGTCAGCAATCTGTGTGTTGAGGTGGCCTAATTTCCAGCACATTGTGGGGGAATTGTTTTCTCGAATGTGACCGACACTTGAAAATTGATAATATGGACACATATGGTGTAACCTCAGCCCAGAGGCATGTGGCTGCCCACACCGGCCAGACCAGGGCTGATTACCACACCGTTATCTTCCTGTGGAGGAAACTGTCAAATTTACCCAAAAATAATAGCAAGGACATATGGAGGCTTTGCTGTAGCTGCAGTGCCACGGTTCAGGATCTTTGCATGTCTCTTGTTGTGTAGTTTCATTCCTAGACGATGTAGAAGGTTTCTGTTAAGATTTGACCACGATATAGATCCTCACATCTAAAAAGAGCTCCTGGTTTTATTGGTTTCTCCCGTTCTGTCATACTGTACAGTGTGAAGTAAGGACTAGAGGAATTGCCTCTTGCTGTTTTCTATCTTCCCTCCCTTTCTCTTCCTCCCACGAGACAAGCAGAACCCTGTCAGCAGTGACAGGCATATCCAATGCGTTTGCTTTGCATTGCTGTGTGTGTGTGTGTGTGTGTGTTCTTGTGTGTGTACAGTATAAATGGATTGTTTAAACTGTTGTGCATTAGAGCCCAGATGGAATCAAATCTGTTGAATGAAAACATGACGTGTATGCACATTTCTGTCTGTCACACACACTTCCTTTTTGTTTTTTAACTGGAGTGCACACTCCAGCGGTTTCCCTTGTGACAACTTTTCAACCTTTTTTTTTCTTCTTCTTCTTCTTCTTATATTGTTGCCTCCAGTGGAGAAATGTATGAGCTCCATGCAGATGGGGACCCAGATGGTGAAGCTCCGCGGCGGCTCCAAGGGACTGGTGCGGTTCTTCTATCTGGACGAGCACAAGTCTTGCATCCGCTGGAGGCCTTCGCGCAAGAATGAAAAAGCCAAGAGTGAGTGTCTTCTCCCTTCCTACTGTCATAAGGAAACAGCATTTCAAATCTGTTGTGTCCCTGCTCCTGTAGTGCAGTGTATTCATGGTTCACATGTATGGAAAACCATTTGTTCCATATTTTATGTGACAGGCAGGGCTCATCATGCTACCAGGCAAACATATTTCCATTCTGAATCTCCATATGTCATCCTCCCAAGACATCAGCCTGCTGGCGCTCAGCTGAACATTTGACAATTCATTTTGCCCAAGAGACTGATACATTTCATAGTAGTGAAATTTATTTCCTGACTTGCTTAGAGGCATGAAACCAAACATGTATATGATAAGAAAAACACACGCAAGATGGTCAAATCTACTTTTAGTACAGATGAGATGAACACTAGTACACAATATTCACATTACTTATTACATTATTTTAGTCAGATCTCTCCTTCATTTTTATTTGTACCATGAGGCACTGATACTAATGACAACGGGCAATATGTGCAGAGAAGTGAGACGAAAAAACAAACAAAAAACACCTTCTCCGATTCAAACCATCCAACAGCTGTTGCATAGCCAGAGATCAGATCTATCAGATGGATCAGATCTAGGACCACATTGCATATTGTGGACATTTCGTTCATGTCAGATGAGTACCGGTCCTGATTGTGTCCAGTTTTGCTACTTAACACTGGCAATTTCCCAGTTGGCCTATTTATCTTTATTGTCTGGCAGGCGTTTAATTGTGCTGGATTTAATTCTTGCTCCTATATATATTCCCTCGAGGCTGGGTGTATGTATTTAGAACCGGACATTTCACTGCACAGCTACTGCAACGTGCAAACAACAGCACTTCCTGCAGTGTTTTATAATAAAAGTAGGCAAAGGGACTTCTTAGCAGCAGCTCCCAGTATGGCTGAGCGTCTCATGGGGGCTCAATTTCCTGTTGCTCTCCCTCCTCTGTAGCCCTGGATTTAATAAGCTTCTTAAGTCGACTTAATTATTCATCAGCTTTAATCTGCCCAAACACTGTCTTACACACATGTGCCACTAAATGAAAATGACACACACCCTTCATTGGCAGAGTTTTGGCAAGTGTTGGAAAGGTGGGCTTCAATCATGTCCTCAAAGAGCTCTTTAAAAATCTCCCTTTAAGCTCTACCCCTACAGATTGGAGTTGTAGTTTGTAAGAAGCTTTAACTAACACTAACTGAAACTGCCGTTCATGTGTGCGTGTGTGTGTGTCCCTGCTTCCCTCATTTGGTACCTTGACAGGTTTCGGTCACTGGAGACGGACACAGAAGTCTGTCCTCTGTAGACTTCTCTACCAGCATATTAGCACGCACTTGTGTTGTTGTTCTATGCCCCTGGCCTCTAGAGGCTTATCACAGAGGACCCACTGGACAGGAAACGCTGCAGGCTTCTGGTCTGCTCACACGCTGGCCGGGTGTATCGTATTTCTGGCAGCAGATATATGACCTTTCTGGCCAAAACAACCAAAACAGAAAGTTACATTTTGACCAATAGAAATGGCCAAACACTTAAAGTATACAAATAATATTTGACTAGTAAACATTTTCAGCAGAAAGTCCTGTGCAAAACATTACCGTGTTTTACCTTAAGTATAGCTGATACTTCTGTATGCTCCTCCAACTGCTTGTGGGCACAACACAAACACACCAACAGTCACCATTAATCATCTTGCTTCATAATTTTTTAAAATTCCTATGTAAGGTGTGACATTAATCAGTGGCACATTTGTAGTAAAGGATTGAGACAACTGACAAGAAAGTCCAAGAAAACAAACTGCACTACAAGTGAGTGAGACATTTTCCTGAAAGTCCTGCATGAAAAACTAGTCCAAACAGCAGCAAGTTATGTTAGTGCATCAATAATTAAAAAAACAAAAAAAACATCATAAACAACAATAGCAGCAGACCGAGACAGACAGAGCTGGCATCAAGAAAGGGAAACGAGTATATTTCCCATGATGTCGGGGTATTACTTTTCAGCTATGCTAACTGTCTGTATGCTGCTATTGCTGTTTACTGCTGCAACCAGCCTGTACTGATCAGCCAATGAGAGCCAAGAGAAACCATGACTTAGTTGTGACACAGTCCTTAATTTATCCTCTAGGAGATGTGGAAATGTAGCCGTAAATAAAGGTGGCAGTAACAACATGTGGAGGAAAATGCATAAATAAGACAGAAGGACCTCAAGTATTGGATGGATTTCCATGAAAAGTGATACAATCAATCATATTCTACTCAGGATGACTGATCATAACTTTGTTGATCCTCTGTCACTCTGTCATCTGGTTGCATCTTCAGTTCATCGTTTTAATTTGTCCAATACTTTGGTTTATGACCAAATACCTTCACAATTAATGACATTCCCATTGAACATAGTAAACATAACCTGCCAAACGTCTGCATGTTAACTTTGTCATTGTGAGGAGGTTAACATGGTGACTTTAGCATTTAGCTCAGCGTGCTACCGATATACGCTGGGTCTTGGGGAAAAACAGCTAGTGATCATTAGAAGTACAGACAGCTGCATCACTATATAAACATTGCCTCATAAATAAAGGTTATCATTATACTATTATTAACTTTAGTGTCAAATGTATTATTATGAAGGCAGCATGAATGTGCTCAGTCTGCTTAATAGGCTGTGATATTTCATATGCACAAGTATAATGTCTTGAGCTGATGGAGCCATGAGGGCAAAGGTGAGAGAATCATCAAAATCAGTCAGGAGCACCCTCTAAGGGTTGACCATAATCATCCTCAGGCCCTGCTGCGAACAGCTCATCACAGATTCAGCAGTAGTGGTGGTTTATCTCTTTCTCCCTGATACCTGGTGGATACTCTTGCATTTATTTATACAAAGGCTGCAATCAGGAAAAGCCTGAGCGCCATGGAGCTTTGTGGAGAACACTGACAGCCACACAGGAGCATACACAACAGTGTGACATCCTGTAGCGTGTGGTCATAAGGGAGCGTGTACAGCCAAACACTGCATTATGAATGAGTATGTATGTAAATAATGTTTCACCCATGTTGTATGACTGAAGGACGGTGAGGGAGGATGAGATGGAGAAAGGTCCAACTAATTCACATTTTGGGTTCTGGTTATCTTATATCTCTGTTATATCTCTGTATCTCTGGATATGTTTGCTGCTGGAACAAATAACAGAAGCACTTATCATCTGCTTGCTGTCATGGGGAAAATGATTGGATGACTCGAGGCAGTGTCTACTGCTAAAATGTTATTACCATCTCATATATGTTGTATCTCAATAAACTGAGCTCTCTGGGAACTACTGAGCTGAGTCCATTTAATCCTCTGTATCATAAAATCTCAACTCAGACTCTGATAATTTTCCCATTAAACTAAAAATAAAATCACTATTCCCACAACAATTATTTCAATATTTTGCAAAAGATATAAATTCTCAAAGCATACTAGACTGCTGAGGAATAGGTTGTGTTTAATCTTTCTGTTATTGAGTTAAGGTTTTATTTCCTATCATCTTTTAACACAACACAATCTTTGAGACATTAAGTCTTACTCACCTGCTTGTTTCCTCTGACAGTCTCCATTGACTCTATCCGGGAGGTGTGTGAGGGTAAGCAGTCGGAGATCTTCCAGCGCTACGCTGAGGGCAGCTTTGACCCCAACTGCTGCTTCAGCCTGTACTACGGAGAGCACATGGAGTCTCTGGACCTGGTGTCCGGCACCGGCGAGGAGGCCCGGACCTGGATCACAGGCCTCAAATACTTGATGGCCGGCATCAGTGATGAGGACAGCCTGGCTAAGAGGCAGCGCACCCGAGACCAATATCCTTCACTTATACAGCAGGGGTGATGTGACAGTGCAAATATGTGTATATAAAGTATGTTTTAACATCTAGAATATCATTATCAATTTTAAGTTTCATTTGAAATCATGACAAACTCTAGTCTACTCTTCACCAAAAGCAGCAACACTCTTGGTGCTAACCTTCCTTAACCCACCTTGACATCACATGGCTGAAGCAGACCTTTACTGAGGCTGATAAGAACGGTGATGGCAGCTTAAGCATCAGTGAGGTCCTGCAGCTCCTGCACAAACTCAACGTCAACCTGCCCCGACAGAAGGTCAAACAGATGTTCAAGGTACGGAAAACAACAAATGCGGAGTCACATCAGGAGAGTAGGGACAATATAAAAATCCAGTACAAATATTCTTAAATCTGTTTAACTACACTATAATGTGCTGAAAATCTAGTTTATTAATTATTTATATACTGCTTATAAATGCTACTTGGGAGAGGTTTATAACAAAGTGGGGGACAAATAAACTGCAGCATTGAAGGGTCAGGTTTGTCTTACATTTTTAACTTTTAACATTATCAATAATTGAAAAAAATGACATGAAACTGTGCAGCTAATGACCTGTATACAGCACACAGTCCACTCATTAAGACAGTAAATGGGTTTAGCAGGTCACTCGCTGGCAGATTGTGAATGAATAGTAAAGAGACTTGCTACTGCTACAGATGTTGGCTAACACGCGGCTCAGCCACTAACTCTCTTCTTCAGGATTAGCGTGCTGGGTTAAGCGTGTTGTTTTAGCCTTCCTCCTACAGAGCGGCTAGCCAGCTTGCTATCGCTAAGCCCAGCGTCTTGACGACGGTCACCCATATGGTGCTGCTGGGACACAGATGGCCTTGGGTCTAATGCAGGGTAAACACACAAGGGACTGATCTGGCCGTGTGTGTGTGTGTGGATATTCATGAAGATTTGTGTGTTGACAGTCTCCCTGCTAGTTTCTTGGCTTAACCTACTTACAAGTACAAGTACCTGTGGATTTGATCTGTTTTTACATATTAATGAGGTTGAATTACTGCTCTGTCTTAATGCAAAGTTCACTCATACTGAGTGAATGTTGTTTGACAAATATTTAAAAAGAAATGTTTTCGTGCTGTCTCCATCATCCACTCTGCTGTCTGTCCCTGTGTGGTGTATTTATAAATAGCTGCAGAGCTGTGACCATTGGCTGAGTGGTTGGAGCAGATGTCTGTGGTCTGAAGGACGGGTTTTTTTTGCAGGAGTCTGCTGTCCCATCCTTCCAGTACTGGCAATTAATCTTTTAGTGGTATGGAGTACGAGACCGTACCGGCCTACCGTCACTCCTGGTGTCATGTTGTAACAAGGCTGTGGTTAAGGTCTGGTTAAATCTACTTGGCTTGGGTTAAAATTTGGGTTAAATTTTGGGTGAAGAGATTTTAATCCCAAAAGGAAAATGCAGCGTTGCAGCAACTAAGTCACATAAATCACAAAAACAAAAGAGGTTGAAGTAAGAAAACACAATAAAAGAAGCCAAATAATAATAAGTTAAACACAATAAAAACCAAGAACAGACATTAAAAGTAGGACCACGACCGTTTTATCTCCTAAAATGTATTATATATACGCTGCACATGAAAGTGCTCTGTAATATTCTCAACATTACAGTTTTATTTTATTTCCGTATCATCCCAAAAACAAAATTACAAAACACTGCGTAAAAACAAGCAAGCATTTTCCTTTTTGTGCATCTTAAAAAAAAAAGCATATAAAAAAACAAACAAGAAAAACATGAACAAACCAAAACGATTCCAAATGAAAGTGTTGCATATCATGTATGCTTTACATACACATATATCTAAAATTAAGGGAGGGCATAATGGACACAATATAAGGACACTGTAATAATAATAATGATAATAGCAGTACTTAAGAATACTTTTCCTATATATGTGTGTGTTAATACCAGCCACAGTATGCAGCAAGTTGTGGTGGCGGTGCAGGACAAACCATGTAAAGAACACCGCACAATAAACACCACTGACTCACGACAGTCAGAGTGAATGTGAGAATATCTGAGTCCATGTAACACAGCCTCAGGGTTCCCCTGTAGCAGAGGTACCCTCCCGAGTCATTTAGCTAGTCAAAAATGAAGGAGAGTTCATGGAAATTCACTTCAAATAAAATGGTGTGTATTTATTTCAACTGACAACCCAACAGAACCAGGTAAATCAGTAAACTGCTCCTGCTGACTGAAGGATGAACTCAGTACATCCATCCAGAACTCATACGCTCTTTTTTGTTGCGGTGTGCACGTTTTGAGTGTTTTTAAGTCTGATCCACCGAACTCCCTTAACAAGACAAAAGTAACATGAATCATTCATTTTAATCTGGTGAATGTCACCTGTTCATGTTCTGTTTGTGGGCAGAGTTTCATTCACAAAAATGTTTCCAAAGATTAAGAACGAGAATTTCACACCACAGAGTTTCAAGTCGTGCTATCAGAAATCCACTTGTAAATTTTACTCTGAATACTTAAGGGTAAAGCTTTTTTGCTTTGTAAAGTAGTTAAAATCTAAAAGTTTAACTCCTCTTACCTGTGCTATTGTCTAGGGTGTAATTTAGTCCAAATTATCTGTAGACGTTTTTTATTGTCGGTACGTCTTGGGTGCATTTACAGTTATGGTTTTTCCTTTATCTGCACCAGGAGGCCTCATCTCTCCGCGGCTCCATTAAGACACACTCACATTAAGAAACTGAAAATGGAAGCAGAGCAGAAAGCTGAACCTCTCAGCTGTTGGTGAATAATCCTCAACCATTTTGCATTCAAACCACAGTGTGACTGGCTACGAGTTGATTTAAAGCAGTCAGGAGATATCTTAATCTGACCAAAAATGACACCAGTTTGCAGTCCATTGAATAATAAAGTGTGTAATAATTAAGTCAACCTACAATACTTCCACCTACGTTAAAATCCATGTCTATATTTTCCACATGAAAAAAAAATAAATCTCATTTAGAGGCTAATTTCTATTGATTTTCTGGGCAGTCAGAGAACAACTCCTCCAGGTATTTTCTTTTGATGGAAAGCCAAGTAGACACACACATCAGCCTGTACATGCCTATCTGATGGCATTTACTCTGAGGGAAAACTCTGTTCAATAAAAAACCAACACTCAAATCACAAAACAAATAAAAAAAATAAACTCAAAGCAAAGAAGCAAAAAAGACATAGCATTTGGCAGTTTAGCAGTTACAGTCGCTGAAGACATCCATAAACATTCATGCTCGAGTACATTTGAAAAATCCTGTTAACAGTCTTCATTGAACCTTGTTTTTAGCAAAGAAATTGTCCCAATAAAAAAAGTGTTCTGTGCATTATTCAGAGGAACAGAGACACACTGATTCTGGAAATCAGGTGGATAACATCATCATGGCTAAGCAGTATAAGGTTAAGTGAGGAGATTTATATCTTATGTAATTTGGGTGAACTGGCCCTTTTTAAAAAGGTTTTATTTTCATAGCTCTGAAGGTTTGGCTCTATTGGTTCTGACAACCTTGTACTCATCAAAGTACCTGCTGGGATTTCACAATGCGGTAGCATCACTACAGATTGCTTTAGAAGAACGGCTGAACTTCTTATGTCTGTCTGTCTCCACATTAGACTTTCTTTAGCGATGTTGCCGGGTTCTGACATCATAGCAGTTACATTGGCGAGCACAGTGTTATCATAACTGATAACTAGATAAATAGTATTGTGATTTTTAATCACAGTACTGTCAGAGACTTACAGTTGAGCTCTCTCCTAAAGTTACGTATGCAGATTTTTCCTTTGTTATTTTTAACCACTCATTTCAAATCACACAATTCAACTGGAAGAGTTTTATGCCCCATCAGGATCCCTGAACGTCACCCTGTAAATCAAGCAAATGTTCCCACCAACACACGTTATAACAAAAGCCCCCCCTCAGTGCAAACTGTCCTGAAGATCATTCCTAGACTCTGTGTTGACAGAGCCGAGGTGCAACGTGTTGATGAGTCACAGGAAGCTGGTTGGATGTGATAGCTGGAGGTATTACTACAGTTTTAAAATGAGATCAAAGAAGCAGACTTCCAGAGCAGATGATTCGCTCAATGATTTATCACAGCAGATACCTGCACATGTACCTGTAGCTGGAGAGCTTTGTGGGAAGAGGTAGCTGATGAAATAATCCATATTAGCTGTCGAGCTAAAACGCCAAGCACAAGCCTGCTAACAACTTAAGTGCCCCGGTTCATACATAATGAATGGGAATGAATAAGGCTAGATTGATGCGTTCTGTCCAATAAGAAGACTCCATTCTCCGGCTGTGCTTCGGCAGCTTTATATTATCCACCTGGGGCTAATGTTTTCTGAATAAGAGGATTGCTTCTGAAAAAAAAAAGTTCTTTCACTTAGACAATGAATAATGATGCAAGTTAACTGCATGTTTTCTGACTTTTCTGATGCTTATAATCAGCTCTAAAAAAAAACAACAGCAAAATGAATGTGTCTGCTCTGTCTAATAACTTGACATATGAGTAATACTGTCTGTATGCATCTGTCACTTATGTGTCACACGGTCACAACCTCGAGACCAGTAAGTGACATGTACGCAAAGCCAACAGCTGAGTCTGGTGATGTGAAGCGTTTATCTTCAGTCTCTGAGTCATTTGGGTTCCTGTGTATCAGCGAAGAACATGATGGTGACAGTTGGAAGGAAGACTGTGTACGTTTTGAGTGAGGGTTCAGTAGACTGAACTTTAGCCGACTTGAAGTGTACGACATGAATGATTCATAATAGAAATGCTCAGTGAGAGATCGCAGTGAGTCACTGAGGCGAGCCCGGAAGCTTCATCGTGGCTTCAGCTCTATTCTGACATCAAGAGGTTTCAGACGGACAAGAAACAAGAACTTTGTTTTGAAGTATACATATTTAGAATTGAGACATTAATTTACATCCTGTTAAGCAAAAGTGTTGTTTTAAGAAAGATAAATCATTGTTTGCTGGGTGTGAAAGTCGTCCAGATGTATTATTTACCCTTTTTAATTCTTGATCTGTGTGAAGGTGTGCAGCTCTGCACCTCTTCACTTGTGGGATCAACTGTGTTTATTCCCAAAAGCATCAAGGAGCAAATGAAATTGCAATGCAGACATTAGTATATGATCCTCTTTATTAATATATTCCTACACCGTACTGAAATGATTTGTTCAGTTAGACATCTGATGCAGTCAAATCAATATTAATAATAAGAATCGTATTCACTGGCTACGAAAGGAGGAACCCAATCATGTTGGATTAATGTATCTCCATCTAATATGCTTATATCTAAGCCCAGTGTGTATATGGTGCTCCAACTAGCACACATGTCATTGCTCTATAGTGTGTGCTGCCTCCAGTGCTGCTTGGCATATGGAGCTGGCTCACTAAACTGAAGCAAGGATTACGCGGGTCATGGTGTGACCCACTGCAGTGCTGACTGTCTACCCAGCTCTCAACAAATAAGATATGTTTTGAGATCTGAGTGGATACTTAACAACAAGAGTTTGCTGATTGCACTTAAACATTTAATCAGTAAAATCAATCCAAATACACGGGCTGTTGTGTATATATACATACATTTTCACATTCATTTCAAAGTTAGAAAGTTTCTCTGTGTTCATTTTATATCAGACTTGACACTTCTTTGTATGTTTTAATGTTGTTGTTTTTTTTAATAAGGGAGAAGTAACTGAACTTTTTTTAATGGAAAAAAAATCAGACAGAAATTATTTAAAGCAAGGATTTCTAAAATCTTATAACATGTCAGGTGGAGCTCTTTAAAGCAGGAATTGGATGTTATATCAAGTTCAGTACAGTTTAGTAGAATGAAAGAACTTTATTTCCACATTCATGGCTTTAGATGGTATTGGTTTAAAGTGTAGATGAAACTAGACTGTCCAGATATAATGAATTGTAGGGCCAACTCTGCTCTAATATAATTGTTGTATGTCATCTCTCTCCCACTTACTCTCTGTCCCATCATTACTGCACTCTGCTAAAGGCCAAAACATGTCCAACAAAATAAGCTGTTCCTTGTGCCTGGTGTGTAGGAGGCAGACACAGATGACAACCAGGGAACACTGGGCTTTGAAGAATTCTGCTCTTTCTACAAGATGATGTCGACCCGCAGGGACCTGTACCTTCTCATGCTCACGTACAGCAACCACAAGGACCACCTCAACACAGACGACCTGGCCCGCTTCCTGGAGACTGAGCAGAAGGTGCACATTTTTTTGTTGCATTTAAAGCCTGCAAAATGGTAGTAGTACAGATGTGCCAATATCTTGCGAGATTATATGGATTTAACAAATTGCTGTTGTTAACCCTCACTAGAATAGGTCAGATTCAAGTAACAGAGATGTCAAGACAGTCTGACTAAATGCAGTGAATAAAGTACCATAGTGAGCATCTATAACATCTGCGGTGCAAATATTAATCAATCATACATGATTGGGAAATATTTGCTAACAATACATTTTTGCTACATTTTACAATCAACGAACAGTTTATTTCGATCAACGTCCAAGTGGGACACTAAGAGTCAATAGCTGCTGGCCTGGAGCTGTTTGAAAACGGTTTGTAAGTAGAGCAAGGGAAGGTAGCTGTGGCACACACGGCTGAAGCAGTGCAAATAAACTGCTCTTCATCTCACACGATGACCAGTGTTAAAGATCACCGTTTATACGATAGGCTAACCACGTCCTGCTGTGATAAGAAAGTAGAGTTGAGGTTTGTGTTTATTTCACCATTTAAAATACTAAATGCCCATAAGCGTCCTTGTTTTTAGCTTTAGGGGAAGAAGGGTCAAAAGCTTCACTGATTATTATGCCCCTCAAATGGTGCTCAGTGTGGGGAAATATAAACAATGAGGGCTCTACAGGGACGTTAGCATTAGGACCCTCACAACACTTAGAACAACAGTTGTAAAGGCTTTTCAGATGAAGCACATCTCCTCGCTAATGATACGGTTGCCTGAAAAAGAAAAATGAGCTAATAAGCATAACTGCTTGTGTGTGTGCGCGCGCGTGTGTGCTTCCTTCAGCTAATTTGCACTATGGCGGTCTACAGATAGCGAGATGTCAGCTGCACTCAGATGTGGTGTATTTTTCTCCAGTTATACCAGGCGTTTAGTTCTAGCTCTGTGGATGAAATGACTCTCTTCCTCTCTTGTTATTAAAGATTAGTGGAAGCAGTTTTATGAAGCGGTGTGTTTTGAAATAATGCAGCTGAATTGTTTCTGCTGGTATCATTAACTACGACCTCTGTGGGTCTGATTTGAAAATCTCAATAAGACGTTTGTGGCCACGTGTCTGTTTTAAGTGTTGCTGTCAACTGCTGGATTTACTGTGTTTCTCCAGGAACTGAGAAAAGACTGGGCTAACCAATGCTGCTGAGTGTGTTTAGATTTACTCTCCACAGCATTGTCTGATCTCGATTATGCTGATTGGGTAGTAAATATACTCCATTTAACACAGTTTTAGACGCTCACCTCCTCCTCACTGCTGTATACGTGGGGAGGAAAATTATTTTTTAAATGGAAATAACCCTATGGAAATAATGGCTAACCAGGCTATTCCTGGCTACAACCTCTCTAATGGCTATAGTCGTCTCAAACACAGTAACAGACCTGGTACTGCCCCATCCCTTTGAAACATAACCCCCCTTTAAATGATCAACACACGAGAATCTGATTGACCAATCAGGCAGCTTTAAAAAGCAGCCACTAGCCAGTTGGATCCTGCAGCTGGAGCTGAATGAAAATTGACATGTAGGATTTCACCGGATTATCAGACACATCTCCTTCATGATTCTCCTTAATGTTGAATCTTCTTAGTTATGAATCTATTTTAGCAGCAGAGTAAGTTTTTAGGTTGTTTAACATGCATTTCTGTACTTGTAGATGACCAAAGTGACTAAGGACCATTGCCTGGAGATTATCAACAAATTTGAGCCATGCTCTGAGAACCAGAAGCAAGGAGTTTTGGGTATTGATGGTAAGTGCACTTCAATTCTTTCGCTCAGCTGTGTGTCTGTTCAAGTTGTCTGCAGGCATTCAGTGCTGCTTTCAAAACTATCTACTTTATTACTAGTACCTTTTTTTTATAGAAGTGAGAGACAGTCCATCATAAGGTCCACAGTGCCGTGTTGATATTGATTGTAGGTATATTACGATAGAAATTACTTTTTGAGTTTTGAAACTTCTTTTTAAACTACTGGAAAAGTTTTTTTTTTTACTCACTTGAGTTGGTTTTTGCCTTTTTTGAAAAAGAGTCAGTGTGCTAAATGGGAGATGGAAACATCTTTTTTGAAGGTCTGCCGTAGCGACTGATCAGCTGTTCCCACTGTCAGCGTCTTCCCAGATATTCCCGTATCATTGCATTGCTGGTTCACAACTGCTACTTCAGCTTTGTTCATTACAGCCATGCATAAAGTATAACGTAGCCCATACTGCCACCTTCTGATGAAACTACATTTTGTAGCATAGTTTATTCGCTCCAAACCAGTTGATGGAAACGTGCCTAATTCGTAATACCGCTAATACCTCATTAGCTAAATACACCTGATTCAGCGCTGCGCCTCTCCTGAACTCCACTGCTGTAGTTCTTGAACATATACAGTAGAACCAGATATGAGGCTAATGTTTGACCTGAAAATAAATGTCACTCCACGTTCTTGTGCCTTAGTGTGAGGTTTGTGATATGTTCTGTTATCTTAACAATTTACATATCTATGAATCAATGATGTAATGCAACAGGCTTTGATCATAAAAACATGGACAAATGTGGTTTGTCAGGAACATCAATAATTCTCTTCCAGGTTTTACAAATTACACGCGCAGTCCAGCAGGGGACATCTTCAATCCAGAGCACTATAACGTGAGCCAGGACATGAGCCAACCACTGTGCAACTACTTCATCGCTTCCTCACACAACACTTACCTGATGGGTGACCAGCTGATGTCACAGTCCAGGGTGGACATGTACGCCTGGGTGCTGCAGGCCGGCTGTCGCTGTGTAGAAGGTACACTATACACTACAGTGTATAATATACAAACGTGTCATACACAAAAGAGCTGGGTGACAAAAATGCAGCAAAACTTTGCTTTTGCATATTGTAGGTATTAAGTTGTATATTGTGCCCACAAGATGTAACTTGTGAGTAGCTGTGCATATTTTCCAACGGTATTCCTTTACTCCTCCCTGTGTTTTTATCCATTCAAAATGCTCAGAGGAGAAATAATCAAAGATCAAAATAATATTTCAAAAGTAAATTTCTTACGGTAGAAAAAGTCTGGACACGCTTTATCTTTCCCAACAGTGCGTCCAGACTGTTGAATTCTTCATGAAGCACAAGTATAGCAATTATATGACATTTAATTATCTCAATGCTTCAGTCATGCAGTTCTGACAAAATTAGAACAAAATGTTAAAAGCTGTGGGGGAAAATACCCACTGTGGGATCTGATACAGACTGGACACAATAAGTCTGAACCATGAGCTTGCTACAGTTTAGACAAATGCTTGCTGGGGGGTATTGAAGGAGGAAGGCAGACGTGTGGTGGGGGATGCATGGCTTTATTTACTGTAAAAAGGTCACCACCCACTCCACCACTACCTTTGCCTGAGGATTGAGGCCAACAGAAATCAAAGTGAACTGGGCTCCATGCAAGTGTCTTGTCTGGATGCTCTGATGAAAGTCGACTGAAAGCTGCGTTGCTTTAACCACCTGCTGCATCTGATGGTGCAACACCCAGTGTTTCACCCAGCAGACAGTATTGAATAAAATGTTTGTTCTTAACTTTACATTGCATTTTGTAAAATGTGTGGCTTTACATTTAAAATACTCAACATACACTATATTGCCAAAAGTATTTGGCCACCTATCCAAATGATCAGATTAGGATGCTGTAGTGTAAAGCACGTCGCCACTGGACTCCAGAGCAGTGGAGACGCGTTCTCTGGAGTGATGAATCACGCTTTTCCATCTGGCAATCTGATGATCGAGTCTGGTTTTGGAGGTTGCCAGGAAGAACGGTCAATTTTAGACCGATTGCACTGCCACTAGGTGGACACAAACATGAGCAATGGTTTGCTGCCTGCTTCATCCTTTTGCACTACCTTCCCAACCGCAGAGCTTCTGTATTCCTACGCATGCTGTGCACTCTATATGCTGCAGATCCATTGCTTGAGTGCTGATGTGGTGTAATACAGTGTGCAGCATGTGTACTACAGCTTAATCTGCTGTATGTAATAAGATGACTATAAGTACCTCATACAACCCCACTTCAAAAAAAGTTATGTAGAGAACAACAACTGTTGATACAATAATCCATTATTAAACAATTTTCTGTTCACAGTGGACTGCTGGGACGGTCAGGACGGTGAGCCCATCGTCCACCACGGCTACACCCTCACCTCCAAGATCCTCTTCAAAGACGTCATTGAGACCATCAACAAATATGCCTTCGTCAAGAACGAGTACGATTACACACACGCAGACACACAGTCTCTCTCATTGTTGCTGTACTCTCACTTCACTTACTTACTTTACTTTATTTCCACTGGCTCACACACTCACTCAGATGGTCAAAATGCTCCAGTAGATCACTTTCATGTTCCATCGCCCCCTCCGTTGATGACAACTGACAAACCGTAAAGCATGTGTTTGTGCTGATTTAATAAGCATGTGAAAAATAACCCCAGCAGTATATGGGGCTGCATGCTGTCAGGACATGTTACAGTGTTGCATTACACAGGCTTTTGGGTTGTAAAGCCACAGAAAAAATGGAAGAAATGAGGCTTGGAATACAGTTGCAGGGTTGAGTGGGTTTAATACACGTGAAAGCTTACTCTCATTCACTGTTTAGTGAGTTAAAATCCTCCTGATTGTAACATAATGAGAAACTGCTGCAGGTACACATGGGACCATATGGCAATTTCATGACACATGTTATCCTGGACAAAATAACTGCAATTCATCACTCTTAAAATAACACTAAAGCATATACTGGAATCATTTTATGTTGCATTTTGTTAAAACATTTTTAGTGCATAGGATGCATATTTTCCTGATTATCCTTGATCTTGAGTGTTTTATTGTGATACAGGATAATATCTTATGTCCTCCCATCCATAGACGTGAGTGTTTGTTGCTTATATTTATATTCAGTAGAATTTCTGCCTCGTTAGTGTGCAGGTTGTCTTTTATATTTATGAGTCAAACCAAACATCAAAAGGACAGCTCACACCTCAGCCGTTAAGATACCAGAATAGTTTGCTGATTGCCAGGTTCACACTCACTCACACTCTGTCCAAAGAAAAAAAACATGCATCTTCAAATCTGGTAATTTATTTATTTATATAAACTGAGTAAAATATTTCTTTACGGGTTTGAGAAAATGATCCTACTTCTTAAGATAAATAAATCACTAAAAAGCTATAGGTTCTTCCTGGCTGATGAAGTGCCTTTTAGCTGATGACGTCACGGTGTGTTGAAGCAAAGCGTGACCCGGGTTAGCATTTCTTCTGCGGCCCTCTGTGTTGGTGCCCCTGCTGCACCGACAGACTCGGGCCGTGTGTAGCATAAAATTTACATCTGATAATTATTAACAGTTCAGTTTCATCCTGTTTTTGCAGGTCAGATTTATACATCTATTTATTCAGAGACAGCCTGGTTCCAGCTGTAGAGAGCGTTAACAGTGACTATTGCTACATGCAACAATACATTTTATAGCATTATAGAGGTTGAATGCCATAACTATCATAATATTTTAATACTGTGTAAAGATGCAGTTAATAGACTAGATACAGATGGGTGACAAATGAAGGTACAACCCAACATGCAGTGTCTTGAGTCTCCAGAACAGCTTCAGTGCGTCGCCATAGATTTTAGGTTTTTTTTTGGTTTTTTTTTGTTGGAGAGATGAACAGCATTCTCCCAAAAGATATTCCCTCATTTAATCTTTTGATGATGGTGCTGTAGAGCGCCATGTAACGCATCCATCCAAAATCTCCCGAAGGTGTTCAGCTGGGTTGAGATCTGTTGACTGTGACAACCAGAGCATATGATTCACATCATTTTCATACTCATCAAACCACTCAGTGAGCCAGCGTGCCCCAGAGGCATCAGCTTTATCCTTTCATAAAATCATACTCACACCTATCTACACACAGAGAAATGAAAGCGTACACACAGACACCCTCCTCCTCCTCTTCCTCCTCCTCTTCCTCCTCCTCACAGGCTGCATCAGAAGGTGATAATCCCGTCGACATGCACACAGTCTGGAGGATGCAGAGAAGAGCTCTATTTTTAGAGCCTGGCTCTTCAAATAAAATGAAGGAGAGACACTCGCTCTATGGAGATGTTTACCCTTGCTGTGTGTGTGTGTTTGAAAACATAATTGTGGACACTATATTCCACAGATAATTGGCTAAAAAGGAGCAGTGTGAAAGGCTGCATTCAACATCAAAAAGAACAATCTGATTTTCCAGGACACTGAATAAAAACGGGCTCTGCAGCGGGATGACGGGGACACAAATGGCACAAAAAGCTTCCGTCTGACTTAAACTAAAGAGTCCAAGTTAGCATGCCGTGACTGAGGAGTCACAGCATGCTAACTAATGTAGCTCCTTTTTTTATATATTACATTATTTACATATTGCTGTGAAGTTTAATGATTTAAAGCAGAAGTGTGTGTTCTAAACACCAGATGTCTAAACAGCACAGATGCTCAAAATCTTGCACACGCTATTCATATGTATTGTATTTTTAAAAACAGTAAGAATCTACATGTATCACACATGCTTCAGACCAGCGTTGCAGTGCAGACAAGTTTAGTGAAGTCAGCTGCGATTAATTATTGATTGATGATGATTAGCTATGACTGTTGATGGTTTACAGGTAGATGTGTGTACTAAGGCTGCTCTCCCCGATACAAATCATAAAGTGATAAAATTGCGCTTCTTTTTTGCTGTTATTTTTATTAACAGATCTAAAGACAGATGAGACATTGCCTTCACACTGTTCTATAAATCAGCCAAAATGATTGGGTATGCATCTTTCTGTTCGCGTGCGTGCACAGAGGTGTAGGTGAGAACCAGCAGGGTTTTTATGTTTGGCCTCAGCTATCTGGTAGGTCTTCTGTTGCTTTTGCATTTTTCGGTTTGTTGGGATCAGGCCAGAAAACCGTGACTTTAGTATGATCAGCATTAACATTTAAAGCTTTGCAAGAGAAACCCGACAAAACACATCAATGAGAATGTAGCTCTCAAATTAAGAGAAAGCTTTTAACAGGAATCCTGAGGATCAGTTCTCATCAATGAATGTTTACATCCTTATACTCTGCTACAAGGACCCGGAGACACAGTATCCTGGAGAAGTGAAGCTGTGTCCTCTGTGTCCTCCTCCACCTTTCAGCCCTATAACTCCAATCTCTTGTATGTGATTACCTCCCAGCTACCCAGTCATCCTGTCCATAGAGAACCACTGCAGTGTTCCTCAGCAAAAGAAGATGGCCCAGTACCTGATTGAGATTCTGGGGGACAAACTGGACGTGTCTAACATCAAAGCTGGCGATTCTGGACAGCTGCCCTCACCAGAAACACTCAAAGGCAAGATCCTCGTCAAGGTAAAGTCAGTGCGTGGAAGTACAGTTTGGATGTTTAAAATGCGTCTGATCCTCCTCAGTACGAGGAGTCAGTCCTCAGGCGATTATCTCAGTTGACTGTTCTTATTATCTTGAGTTGGAACCTCGCTCAGCTGAATTCAAAGGCAAGGAGATGGCGGGCTGATTTAAGTGAAGTGATTAGAAAGTGTGTGAATATGACATGTTTGGAAGAAGAGAATAAAAAACAAAACTTGAGTGTAGGAAGGAATAAAAACCTTGTGTTTGTACTAACAGTGGACTGCAGGCTGCCTCATTATCTGGGCACAGTGCTCAATATCCTGACAGGCAACCAGTCGTCACTTCTACTCCTATGACTTTAACATCTGTTCCCTGAAGAAGTGGAATGAGGTACAACGCATAGTATGGGATATGACGCCCCCTTGTGGCGTGAGGACACTTCTATCTACACCTTAAAGGACAGGGTCACAGTATTTTAAGTCAGTCTTAAAACAACAGTCAGGTCCAATGAACAGTGAAACATGTTGGGTTTTTGTTTTTTTTTTTGCTGCAATCATCCTCCTGTTCATACTGACTATTAGAAGATCCCTTCATATTGCACTTACAATGGAAGTGCAAAAATATAAGTATTATATAAGTTCCTCTTTTTGTTCCTATACTTCCACCACAGCTCAACAAGGAAACACAATAAGCTTTAAACTGCTTTTTTTTAACCAAATAACTGTGTGGACACATTGTAGATTTTGTCCCCCATCACTTACATTGAAAGCTCATTTAAAGGGGATCTTTTAACAGCCAGTATGAACAGGAGGAGTGATTATAGTGACTGTTGTTTTAGGACACACTTGAAGAACTATGAAGCTATTCCTCAGTTCTATAGCCACTCTGTTGTCACTAAACCCAGCTGTGAGCTGAGGCAGTATGGTATTGTACCTCATTCTCAATCAAACACGCAGCTACAGTTAGTCTCAGTGTAGTTGTAGTGGCCATAAACAGCACAGAGCACTCGCTTTCATTTTCCACCAACACCAATTGTAGACTAAAATTCATCCTGTAAGCTCATTGTGAAAGCTCATTGCTGTTATAAACCATTTGTCCAGCTGGCAGAAATCGCAACATAACCCATTAAAGTAAAGTTAGTTTGAAACATGCCTTTAACCACCAGAAGCAGAAGGGTGTGATATGTAGCAGCAGCCCTCTGTTAACAGGGGATGGGACAGTACTGAGGTTAATGAGGCTTTATTGACACCAGATGCTTTCACTAAAGAGAAGGCACCGTGCCAATACCTGGCACGCCAGAGACTGCTCTGCCAGCTGCTGCAACAGCACTACTACCTGTTTAGTGATGGCACCAATGCACAAGCCTCACTGTGGGTGTTCATGTTACACAGTGCTGCTGCAGGAAGCAGCAGGAAGATTGATTGCTAACCACTGGACAAATGACCTTGCTTGTTAATAAAAAAAAAAACATGACTCAGGCCTATCTGTTAACAAAACTCCAGTTACATGAACCTGTGTATACTTCACTGTTGAGTCTCTTCTTCTTCTCCCTTGAGGCTTGTCAGTGAGAGTAATAGAAAGTGCAACAGATACTTCAACAAATGCTGCGTCAGCTATTATATCCTCAGCTGTACTCAGTCTTCTAAGACACGATATAGAAAGAAGAGGCTTCAGGCTCCAGAACAGTTTTCTACACCTTGTCTTTATACCTGAGCTGCATGCTTTTTACTTTATTGATAGTATTAATAAAGTAAAACGAAAAGGCTGGCCTTGTTTGCAACCATTAGATTTAATAGCAAACTGTGACTCGTAAACCTCGGACCCGCCACATGACAGCCACCCCTCCTACCACACAAAGCCTATACATCACACACATCAAAGTCATCAAACATTAATAATATGCACACAATGTGCATATAATAATTTATTTTCTTAAATAAATTGCAACATAAACATACACAGCAGCAGCAGTGGCCTAAACAACCCTAAACAAACAAGATGCACTGTGTTAATCAGTGATATTTAGACGTGTTGTGTATCTTTAACTTTGTACTGAGAACCAATGGCTGCCAGTCTTTATGTTAAACTAGGCTAACACAGTCCTGACCCCAGCTCATTAGTTAAAGGGGAATTCCATAGATTTTCCACCTCAGCATGTGTTTCGAGTTCTTCTACGTATGAATAAAAGGTTGTCTCACCAAAAGGGAGCTGTGAGAAATCTGATAACTTACTTTTAGTGTCGGTTGGGGCTGAAAACGGGAAAACATCTGGGGGTGTGGAGTTGGAAAGAAGTGATGTTTCTGTTGGCTAGCAGCTCCAGGCTAGCTCCATCATTGGCTGCTACTAGCATAACACTAATCTGCACAGACAAACCGAGTCGAATTGCATCGTGGGTAATATAGGTTTTGACAAGAAAGAAGAACGTGTATAAAATAGATAATATATCTGATTTGTCTTTAATCATTTTTACGAAACAAATACTGTCTTGTCAGTGTTATATCGTGGTGTCTTCTTTAAGCACACTGACATGAGAGCGGTATCAACCTTCTCATCTCAGTCTCATAAGTGTATTTCCCGTACTGTTAAACAATTTAAATAATTTAATTAAAATGACATGGCTCTCTCCACTAGGGGAAGAAACTGCCTCCTAACATCGACGAGAACGCCGAGGAGGGAGACGTGTCAGACGAGGACAGTGCTGACGAGATGGAGGACGACTGCAAGCTGATGAACGGAGATGTATGTACTCTCACTGCTGTCTTTTATTTCACTGTTTATCTCTTCTATCCAACAGAGTTACAGGCAGGCGTTGAGTCTCCGGCTGTTAAAATGCAGTAGCTTGTGCTTGTATTTCCTGTTTTTGTTTAAACTAAGAGACCAACTGATTGAGTGTCCGTAGGCTTCTCCTCAGTCTTGTCTTTGTAGTACTTTGTTCCTCATGTTTACGGCTGTTTCTCTCTCTGTGTCTCCGTCTTTTCTTTATATGTGGATATATGTTCTCATTTTCCTGCTCTTCTCTCTTCCCGTTTGTCCCCTTTCTTCCTCTCTTCAATGTTTGCTTGCTTCTTTCAAAGTGGAAGGTACCGTATAAAAAAACGCTCATTCTCGACCACTTCAGAAATCTCACTCAGCCATGTGCCATACGCTCTCATCCTGCCTGTGGTATTTTAAAGTGTTATGTCCAACAAAGTTCATTCTGGTATCAAACATACACATTGATCAGTGCTTTGCAGGTGGTGCATTAGAGGAAAAAACAAGCCGATCTCTGGGCAGGGAAAGTGAAAAAGTAGCATGTGTCCTCCATCATTACCACCACAGATATACACTTGAGCAAAGCCCTTAGCAAGCAAGGTCAGACTCTAACTGTAGTCCCCATAAAATACAACAGACTCGAAAATAAAAGGTAAAAAACGTCTAATAAATTCTGATTTAGGTCATGTGTGCAACTAAATCCAGAAGACTAGACAGAGACAGAGATTGTTATACCCAACAGTGAGAGTAGCCATGACTTCAGGCAGTCGCTCACCAGGTGTAGTTGATGGACCAGTGTGGTGAATAGTTAAAAATACCAATTTTCAATCTTCTTTCATCGCCTTTCGAAACTAATGAATTTTAGTTGGAAGTACTGTCACCCTGTGTGGGAATATTTCTACTGTACTAACCAAATGCACTAGATTCCTTTGAACCAGAATAATTAAGTTAATTATTTATTAATTCTACAAGAAAGAGAATATACTGTATATCAGATGCATAATACTGACTGCACCACATAAGCTCAATCTGTGTGGTTTGAACACGTATTGAGAAGGTTGCTGCCTGTGGTGTGGTGACAGACTCTGAGGTGCTTCATGGATACATACTGCCACCATGTGGATGAACTGAGCATGTGCTTATTACTCCATACAGGACATTTCCATTTCTAACATGCCATCTTCAAAAAAGATGTCTCACTGTCATGTCCTCTCATCTGGAATGGGTTACATTACTAATTCAGGCATTCATCAAACAGTCTGGGAGGTTATGTTAATATTAATATTAAGTAACATCGTGTATTGCCTCATATTTGCTCCTCAAGAAACCTGAGTTCTTGTAGCATCCTGCATGTTTTTGTTCTTCTTAGTCAGGACAGGCCAGAATGAGTTGACATTTTTAGTCTTGCTTCATGCGGCCAAACGTCCAAAACCCAAAGACATATAATTCACACTGCTATACAACAGTGGGTTAGGGATAGGGTTACGTCCGAGTGACCAGCACCAAAGAATATTTGCTTAATAATCATTTAAATAAGTATTTGATTGTCAGAAAGTCAACAAAATAATCAATAAATTAACAACAATTTAGATAATGGCAGGAAAAAACAACAGAAAACAAAAGACAAAATGTAGAGACCTTCCGCATCTCAGCTCACAAGGTTACAGGTACAATAATATAAAATGAGCATAAACTCCCACCAGACTGGAACTGTCCAAAGTTGCCCTTTTATCTTGCACCATGTACAATCGTTCATCTCTCTTTCTCTCTGTAACTCTTCACTCCTCCTCCAGACATCAGCCAACAGGAAGCAAGTGGAGAACATGGCTAAGAAAAAGCTGGACAACCTGATGAAGGAGTCCAAGATCCGAGACAGAGAAGACCCAGACAGCTTCACCATCGCAGCCCTCCCTCCTGCCGGGAAGCCCGCAGACAAAACTGGCACTAAGGTAAACAAAGACGGGGAGTCCTGGTGGAGCCAAGAACTTACCCACTGTTTCTGATAAAAAACCTTAATTCATCTCCTCACAGCATATATCAGTTTGATATATTAACGAATAATAGGTTTAACAGTTTTTATTACTGTAACACATTTATAAGATCTCCTGTCAATGTTGGGTTTACACCTTTTTCAGCTACTCCATAGTGACCAAAAATCTATGTGTACTGCTTTACATAGTCAGAATTTGTTTTCCTGTTAAAAATCTGGAAGTTTCCTTACAAAATGTGTTAAGATTCTCCTCTGTCGTCAGGTTAAAGGGGACGATGGAACTGACACAGCGGACGAAGCGAACTCCAGCAGCAACAAGCGCACAGGCCGCTCCTTCATGGGGAGCTTCTCCAAACGCAAGGTTTGCCTTCTAATGGCTCTCAGCAAATCCAAATACAGGTGTCACTGCCAGTTAGTTAGGAAAACTATAAGCAGAGCCACCACACCGCATCCTGTATCTACTTATGCAGTAAGCTCATTGGCAGATTTATTATGACATCTTGCACTGTTCAACATTTTACACAAGTAGACTGACTGTCAAGCACACAACACCCAGGGAAACACGAACTGAGAAAAAAAGAGCAACTGATGACCAGCAATACAGTTCCCACCAATTTGTGTAGTTTTCCAGACGCATCTAGGTCATCTAGCAATAACTCATTCGTCTATATTACTTTAGATTTGTTTATTTATTGGGGACGATGCACTTTAATCAACACTGGCAATTTTAACAACAACAATGTGCTGTAGTGAATCACTTTTTCTAATAACTGTTACTACTGCAGAAAAAGACGACCAAGCTGAAGAAAACGTCAAGCTTTGAAGATACAGATACAGACCAAGATAGCACCAGCAGCACCTCCCGAGCCCCCTTACACCACAGCAAGTATGCTAAACACACACACACACACACACACACACACACACACACACACACACACACACACACACCTGTAAATCTGTTGGATACATTTCACTACTTTGGTATAAGCAGCTGTGAAGCAGCTGATCAAAGCTCTTTCTCTGTTCTTTAAGCCACTGAGTGTGTATAATATGAAGTATGAAGTCTGTCTCCACTGTTTCCTCTGGTTTGTATTATTAAAGTAAAAACTATGCAACTTTTAAAAATGCAAACAAAAACATTCTTTCTCATAAAAAAACAAAAGTTAGAGTTCTATAAAAAGTAAAAAAAAAAAAAAAAAAAGGTATCTGATAATAATCAGTGGGTACGGAAAGTATTCAGACCCCTTTAAATTTTTCACTTTGTTTCATTGCAACCAATTTGCTAAAATCAATAAAGTTCATTTTATTTCTCATTAATGTACACTCAGCACCCAATCTTGACAGGAAAAAAGAGAAATGTAGAAATGTTGCAAATATATTAAAAAAAAAAGCAAAACTGAAACTGAAAAACTGGTCGCAATGAAACAAAGAGTGAAGAATTTAAAGGGGTCTGAATGCTTTTCGTACCCACTGTATGTTCCCACACAACAAGTTGGGAGGGGAAGTAGGAGAAAGCACTTTATGCCAGCAGGTGGTGGATCATGTCACTGAGTAAACCTGGCATTTAAACCATGTTTATATTTGTCTACTGTTTTATTCATGAGTGCACTCATGACCTTTGTTGACCTTACAGAAAGAAGAAGACCATGAAGTTGTCCAGAGCTCTGTCTGACCTGGTCAAATACACACGGTCTGTGGGCCTCTATGATATTGATGCACAAGGTGTGTATTTCTGCTCACTGGCTTGTTATCTGGATAACTTATGATGCAGTTATAATTACAAAATGTAGAGTGTTGATGTGATCATGCCATGAGTTGAACTTGCTGCAAGACTTTAGTTTTAATGGATTGCTGCCAAGCAAAGTCAATGCTCAAGCCAATCAGTGTAAGTCATGTGACAGGCAGCGTTTGGAATACCAGTCAGGAAGTAAGGAGGTATTTTGGACTCTGATATTGACTTTCAAAGTCACATCAGCAACATAACAAGGGCAGAGTTTAATGACTTGAAAAAACATATCAAAATATCTTAAGATGGTTCTGAGGAGTTCTTTTTGAAGGATTACCCAAATAAACAATAACACGTCTGAAACCCAGCAGCCAGAGTCCTCATTAAATCACCTCATTGGCTTCCAGTGCGCTTCATAAGTGCTTTAAACTTCTTCACTTAAAATTAAAGTGTAAAGTTTATTCTTTTGAATGAAACTTGCCCATAATTGGAGCACACAGACTCCAATTGTGGGCAAAGTATGTGTTCTCACAGAGGAGAACACATACTTTAATTTTTAGGGGCATTCATTATGCTGATGATAAATCTGATGAACTGTGTGTGTCTTTTCCCTCGCAGCCAGCTGCAGTTGGCAGGTATCGTCTCTGAGTGAAACCAAAGCCCACCAGGTGATGCAGCAAAAAGCCACCGCCTTCATCCACTTTAACCAGCGGCAGCTCTCACGCATCTACCCCTCCTCTTACCGTGTGGACTCCTCCAACTTCAACCCCCAACCCTTCTGGAACGCTGGCTGCCAGCTTGGTACAACCACACACACCACATGTCAACACTTAGACGTTACTGATGCACACTACTGCTGCAGTGATCATGACCCCTTTGCTCTTCCACAGTAGCTGTTTGCCACAACATTAAATTCCTGTTGGCAATAATGATTGAACTGCTTTGATTTCAGTCGCACTCAACTACCAATCAGAGGGTCGGGTCCTCCAGCTAAACAGAGCCAAGTTCTACAGCAATGGCAACTGTGGCTACATCGTCAAACCTGCCTGCATGTGTGAAGGTCAGCAGCTAAAAAAAATATTCATTCATGTTTCAGTTTACAGTTAAGTCTTGTACAATATAATAGCAACTTCTCCCCTTCTCTCTTTCTCTCTGTATCTGAACATTACTATTGGTCAACTTTGTGAACAAGATGAGCCTAAAAATACTCATTTTTTATTACTTTTAATGTAAATGTAATCAATTAGTTGTTGGACAGAAAATTAATCAGCTGTTAAATTAATAAGTGATTCATCATTTTGTTTGTTTTTTAAAAATGCGCAAATTCTGTGATTACAACTTCTAAATGTAATTTTTTTTACTATTTATAGATCAAACGACTAAGCAGGAAAATAATAATGTATAGTTTATATAATAGGTTTTTGGATAATTAGAAATATTGCCATGGTGGGGGAAATGGGCTTTAAGGAATCCATTGTGGGGCAGCTGTGATGTGGGCATAAGTGGAGTCTGTATGTGATTAAAAGTTCGTACCAGAGTTTCAGATGAGGAGAGGGATGGGCAGAGCAGACCAAGCACCACACCCTGGGGGACGACTCAGGACAAAGGAACGGTGAAGGAGGTGCAGTTATTGATGCTGTATGTGAAAAATCTCCTCCTTTGCCAATCGCAGGACCCTTTCAACCCAACCTGGAGGACCCACTGCCAGGTCAGATGAAGAAACAGCTGGTGTTGAAGATCATCAGTGGACAGCAGCTGCCTAAACCCAAAGACTCCATGCTTGGAGACAGAGGAGAGGTAGGACATACGCACCATCAGCTCTGCTGTTCTTTAGTAAAGCAGCGTGTTATAGTACATAATTCCAATTGTAATTAAACATATAAGCTTTTTGAAAATGCCTTAGATGAATCAGATGATAGATTTAGGTCAAATTAGTGGAAACCAGACTGACTGACATGTGGTTATTTAATGTTCAGAAAACGTTTTAAAGATTAAGCAGTGTCTCAATACTGATATTCCATCTCTGTGTCAGATCATTGATCCCTTCGTGGAGGTGGAGATCATCGGCCTCCCAGTGGACTGCTGCAAGGAGCAGACCAGAGTGGTGGATGATAATGGTGAGTTGCTGAAGAGGTGAATTAATCAGCTTCATCTGTCTACATTAAGCTCATACTTAAGGTCTCCCTGGTGCGATAGAAAATAAATCCAACTCTTGTTGATTTAAAAGTGACTTAAAACAAAACTCTAACATGGAAATGAACCAGAAATCTAATCCAGGTTCCTTATAACAAAGTTTGACTTTTATCAGGCTATAATTCAGGTGTCATGATTACATTCTCCAAATAAGGCAATTTATGGAACTGTAGTGCAAGATGAATGAGACTTGGTATTTTCTAACTGTACTGTGTGCAGACACCAGCAGGAGTCACTGAGAGGCTTTTTTTCCTCTTAGACTTTCATCTCTGTGAGCTGCTCTTCTAAACTTCTGCCCCTGTTCCTCTCTGTAACCATATAGCTACACTACAAAGTGTTCTTGTTGAGGGCTGACCTTCCAGGGGTCAAAATACTAATATGTCATCAAATTGAATCTTTTCATTAGGTGAGAAATGTACCCGTTTAGACTTGATGTTAAATTATAGCCTACAGTAGCTAAAACGTTGTCGCTGTCTTTTTAAGTCTTTTACAAAGCTACAGCTACTTCACTGCAATTAATTCATCTGAACAATTTCTGTCCATATATATGTATGTAATTTTGTGTTAAATATATTGCTGTCTAAATTGAAAGCCCGCTCCTCAGTGCTGTTTTCTGTGAACTGAGCCACATTGTGTGCACGTTTTCCAGAGGAGAGCTGTGGTTTGAATGAATGTGCACATCGATGCATTGCATTGGTTGAATGTCACCCTTTGAGCTGTCTGTATAGGTTTTGATCTTTAATGGATGAGCTCAGCATGAGGAGATGCACTGGCAGCACCTCTCAGTCTGCCCACACGCACACACATACACACACACACACACACACACACACCCTGAATAATTGATGACTGCTGAGCTCGCTCTCTGACTCTCTCTTTCTGTCCTCTGTCTCTATCACTCCTCGTCTCTCCTCCCTATTTATCTGTCTAACTTCTCCTTTGTTCTTATTACTTCTTTCTCATATTATTCTCTCTCAATTTCTCTCCTGTCTTTTCCTCCGTCCTTCCTCCCCTCCACCCTCTCCTCCTCCCACCCCTCCCTGACTTCTCTTGGGACGGTCCGTTAGGGTTCAACCCAATGTGGGAGGAGACTCTGGTGTTCACAGTCCACATGCCAGAGCTGGCCCTGGTGCGTTTCCTCGTGTGGGACCATGACCCCATTGGCCAGGACTTCATCGGCCAGCGCACCATCGCCTTCAACAGCATGATGCCAGGTAAGACATGGTGAAGCACCTGCTCGTACCACCTCACCTGCCTCTTCCATGGATTGTGTTTCTATGATGATCTCTAAAAGCCTTGTTTTTTGGATTGTATTACTCATGTCTGGGTGATTTACTGTGAGAAAGAGAAACAAGTGTTCAGGAGAATTACCTAATATTACCTGCTAGCATGTGACCTGTTATAGACCTGGTCTCAATGTGGAAAGTATTTAGTTGACTGCTGGTTGCCATTATTTTGTCTCTGCCACTCATCGTGTGGCTGTTTCTGCAATGTGTTTGTGTGCAGGTTATCGCCACGTGTACTTGGAAGGTATGGAGGAGGCTTCCATCTTTGTTCATGTAGCTGTGAATGACATCACTGGTAAGGTAGGTATTACTGACGAAGCCAGCTGAAAAGTATGAAGCCTTTATTATCTTCCATATTTGCTCTATAATTGAGATTTCCCCTGAAATTACAGCTTTAAAAATCTGAATGTACAGAAATATAGTTTTAAAATTTGATGATATACCAACCAATAAACACATAATAATAATAACAAAACTGAGCAACATTTAGTGCCAGCTTTCAGTTTTTGACTTTTGATACGACTTGTGCCGTTTGTCAAAGTATTAAGGTTTGACACTCAGACCTACCGGTACTACTGCTTTTCTGTTGCAACATTCTGGGGAGCAAAATATATAAAATGGGAAAAGTTAAGCTCAGACATTGTTTTTACTTGTTAGGTGACCACTTAAATTGTCTTTCTTCCATTTTTCTTTCTGTTAAATTATTGGCAACAAGGCCCTGTCCACTGGACGTGGACCTCAGTGCCATGTCATACCCCTTCTCTACCCCTGTTTCTTGAAAGTGTGAATTAAATGGACTTGTGCTCCTTGCTGGTAGCACTCTAAAAGATTTCAAGAGATGACATATATAGACAGCCTGTTTTACTTACAATATGTGGCCAGAAGTATATGGTCAGCCATGCCCATGTGTGCTTTTTCCAAAAAGAAAAAAAAACTAAAAAAAAAAAAATAGTTCCAACTTTGTGTCAACAAATGCCAGGTCCATAAATAAACAGTTTTCCTAGTTTCCCAACACCTTTGGGGGTGAACTGAAACACCAACATGTGAAGCAGGCCTGACATCAGCTGGATGTGTTCATACTTGGAGTGTCCACATACTTTTGACCATGTAGGCGTGAGTGAAATGAAAATGGTGCTGTGGCAGATTATGTTCATACTAATAATTACTATAGATTGACTGTGTGTAATATTGCTGTTATTTCTGTTTCTAAATGTTTTTCTTGGGTCATAAATAATGCAGTCGCTGCTATCATCACACGGGCGTCAATTGAACTTCCCTTTGATTCTTCAGTTTTAATACACTCAGCTGTCTCAAGTCATGTTGTAAATGGCCACTCTGTTGTTCACATTGTCCTTGCTTTGAACTTCCTCTTTCTCAGCTGTTGCAGCGTGCCTCCTGCTGATGATTTCTCTCTGACCCCCCCCTCGACCTCCTCTTTCATCCTCACCCTGTCTGATTTTTCGCTCTCTTCTTCTGTCTGTTTGCAATTTCAGTGGACTCCTCTTTTTCCAAATGCTCCATTTAGAGGCAGGAAATTTTTAGGAGCCCTGAAGCTGCCACTCAAAACTCAGGTGTAGTGTGACCCAGTCGGCATCTTGCATGAGCCACATGCCACACACCCTCCTGGTGACACCCTCCCCCTGCACATACCCCCCTTGTCAGCCAACTGCAAGCATTAGAAAATAAAAGGCCAACTCATGCCTCACATGAGTTATGAAGGTTTGACCTACCTGCATCTTCATTGACCCTCCAAGTAGATCCAATGTCTTTAACCTCGGCTCGTTAATAGCGGGTTAGAGAAGAGAGAGATGTGAGTCAGGAAAGCTGCCAATCTGCAGTGACTTTCTCTGCTCTCTTTTGTCGGTGTGCTGCACTGCAGGGGTATACAGTTCCAGTTCTTTTGAGGACAAATGTTTATTTTGTTTTTTTATCATCTGCTTAGTTTTTCTTTCCCAAAAAAAGAAATGTTTTAACTGTAGTTTTCAGATAAACTGACAATACTGATTGTCCTTTTAAATGAATGTACTGTATATTAATTATGATTGTAGCATCCCAGTGTATCAACTTTTCATACCTGGTTTAAGGGAGCAGTGCAGTGTTTGGGGGAATACATGTTTGTCATGTTACCCACAGCCTAAACTCAAAAGACCAAGACTGTCACTTTGTCTTCTTAAAGCACCCACAAGTGCTTTTTTTTAAGATAAAACAGTTGCATTTCAGTTTCCAACGGGCCTTTCTCAGTCAGTCAGTCAAACACATAAATCCATAATCAGATATTTTGACAACCATTTGATAGATTGCTTTGAAATGTGGTTAAAAGCATTGATGATCCCCGTAGATTAGATTCTTTCTCTAAAGTGACACCAGCTGCAAACAATAACTAAAATAGCATGCTAATTTGTTAAATAGATGCTAAACATTAGCAAATTAACATTTTAATGTTAGTAACGCGATGTTACTATTCCAGTGTTAACGTTTTGCTCATAGCACAGTTGACTTGAAGTACAGCTGTAGCTGATCGATGTGTTGACTGAAATATGACTGAAGTAGCTGAGGCTGACAAGATGAGTCTCACGTGTCTTAAATTAGCCACCGTACACAGGATTAACTTTTTGATTTATGACATGGCCTGTCCTCTGGCACCACCACAGTGTTACATTACATAGATGAACATCATCATCTGCCACTGTGTTAGCTTCCAGTCAGTTCATAAATGCAAATTATTCTGGAGCCTCTCAGTTCAACCTTTTTACCAAATCCTGTTGGATTGGAAATACACATCTCTTATCAAGGTTTTAAGTACAGTAGTTTCTTCTTCATTTAGACAAAATACTATCCACTTTATTTAATAGTGTCACAGACAGCTCCACATCAGCAGCAGCTAAAATGCCTCAACGGCCCTCCTTTCTACAGTCATTGTATCAAAGTCCATATTAGATAAAGTGATAGTTGTGATCGATCAGGTTGGGTAGAAATCTGTCTGAACGGGAGGGAGTCCAGAGCAGGTCACAGATTTGCTTGGTTCCCAGGCTACCTCTGTGCAAGACTGCAAACAAGTGTGATTCTCATTATGTTGGAGCTGCAGGCCAAAGGCTGAATTTAGCTGCTGCTAGCTTGAGAACTGTCATGAGTTCCCTGTGTGGCATTTTCTGCAGCATTTCACTCACCTGTTCACTTTTTCCACTTAATGGAATCCACTTTTTCTTTTCTTGTCTTTATGTCTGCACTTTTGATTTCACCTCAGTGGTCAACACTCGGACTATTTGGATCTACTTTTTTCACATTGTTCAATTTTTTTTTTTTGATAACCAGTAATATAATATGATGCCTTCTCTCACTGAATGTCAGTTTGCTTTGGCTTCTCTGTGGATTTGTTTAATGTAATTGTGTCTGTCAAAGTGAGTTTCATAGTCCTCGTCATTGTCTGAATGTCCTCGTCATTGTCATCATTTTTGCTACAGTCATTGTGATTTTTGAACCTTACCATGCTTTAAAGCACCTAAAGGTACATGAGTTATTCAGTGTTGCCTTTTTTTTTTTAAAACAAGGTTAACAAATAGTTAAACAGTTTGGAGGCCACCTTTGCTACTGCTCACTTTTTCAGTTACTTCTATATTCTTGGGAATATGGATTTGTCCCTTCATCTTTAAAACCACTGTGTTTAGGATTTTATGTAATTACAACATTCATTATTCTGATGGTATACGTTTATGTAAGCCACCGTACACGGACCTGGTTCAGTACATGTGTTAAGTGATAACCCATTGCTGCAGATGTCCATCCACAGTGTCTTTTTGTGGTTATATCACTAGATGGTGGTAAAATTAAAACATTTCAATTCCCATAAACGGTAGTTTGAATTCATTATTATGAGTTGTACAGGCCAGAAGTGTTGTTTGTGTGTTTACCTTTGACAGGTAGCTTTAAGCATGTGACTACCTACTAACTAATAACTTACTGCCTGGACTACAGCTATACTACTGTGCGTATATATATATGTATAACTGTGTAGGTGCTTGAAATGTGTAACAGGTGAACCATTTGAATCCAAGTGGATTTCAAAGAAGCTCGTCAGCATGGATTACAGCTGAATGATCATTTTAAAGTCACGAGTGATCATTCATACGTGTTATTACAGGAAATGATTCAGATAAATGTGAATATTGTTGGAATTTCTTTGTAATTTTTAAGCATGTTTACTGTATAGAACAAACTGTGTGTGTTTGTGCAATAATGCCGTGTGGACCAGTACCACCAACATTATGGCAAACATTATTTTTGTTTGATTTCTATGTGACTCATTTATTTTGTTTAAGATTCATTGTGTGATTTCTCATATTTGTTGTGTTTTCGTCAGGCCAGAGCAGCCAGCGGCATAAAAGGGCTGTTTCACAGAAACCCAAAGCAGGCTTCCCTGGACAGCCATGCTGCTGCACAGCATAGCCGTAAGCACCCGTTTGGTGCCCACCTCCTGCGCCGCACCGCCAGTGCACCCACCAAAGGCCAGCCCAAAATCAAGAAGGGCTTTACAGATATCGCCATCGACATCAAAGACTACAGCTCAGAGGGCACTAGTGAGGAGCGAAAGTCTGAAGACAAGGCCTCTGCTGCTGCCTCTCACCAGAGCACACCGCCACAACACCGCAACGGGGACTCACTGGCATCCCACCAAGCCAAGGGCCCCTGGGACCATCCTGACACCAACGGGGCTTTTCACCCTGAGGAGGGTAAAGGTAAGAACCCACGTTTTGCTCATCAACGTCCCATGAGTGAGCCTCTGAAACGTGCCAGCCGTCTCTGCTTTCATGAGCCCCTGGACATGAAGCCAGGGGTGTTTGCCCGTGTGGGGCTTAACAGCTCAGGCAGGGTGGGGATGTCTTCCAACTGCATCACATGTGTGATCGGCTCCAATGAGAGTCCAGAGGCTGAAAGAAAGCGTCAGGTTGAGGAAAGTCAGGAATGCAATTCCAAAATGGCAGAAGGGGAGAGACAGGAGAAAAGTAACCGCTCCTCCTCGACCAAGAGACAAGTTCAACCAGAACCCCCAACCAAGCCCCAGCCCCTAGCTGCCCAGCCAGACTCACAACAGTCTCCTCCATGCCCCAAGTCTTCCATGGAGGCCCCATTTCAATACTCGCCCCAGGCTCTCTTCCAATCTGTCCCCTTCCCCAGATCTAAAGCCAGGCAAACACTCGGTGCCCAGCAGATCCTAACTCGGCCTGATGCATCACAGAGGAACGCCCGGTCCTGCAGCGTTCCCCGTAGATGCTTCCCCAACATTATAACACCAGTGCCAAGCCTTACACCAGACTGCAGGACCAACCTCCGTTGGCAGCAGACGACAACCCCCAACTATGGCACTGTTTGCGACTCAACACTGGCCCCGTTCACAAACGGTAATGCAGATCAAGGTCTGTCGCTCAGTGACAGCAGCAGCTGCGACAGCTTCGTCAGTCTGAGCAGCTTGGAGTCGCCTCCTATGCTGCCTCCACATCCTGTCCTTGACAGCCGCAAGAGGGCTGTAGGCACCCTGCAGCGCGAGATGAACGCCCTGTTCTCCCAGAAAATGGAAGAGTTGCGCCATAAGTCTCCCATGTTCTTTGCTGGTAAGATGTATCTGAGGCAGCTTTGGCAATAACCTGCTAGCTGCTGTGTAGTGCCTGTTATGTATTGTAGACCGTAGACTTCCAGCTAGCCGCCATACATCCCAGAACATTAATGTTTGGTAGCATATGCTGTCAAGATCGTCCCTGTGCTCTTTACCTGCGCGTAAAACACTTTGTTCTCCCACGTGTCCCTGATAGTTTAAAGGATAAGGCTGGCCAATTTCTATATTAAAGGTTTCTAAACAACTGCAGTGTTTTTAATAGTTTTTGGACACATCAGCACACAGGAACAAGAAGCATTAGATTTTGGATACATACGCAGTACCTGTAAATAGGATGAGTTCATTGTTGCTTTGGCTCTGTGCATGAGAACAGTAAGAAAAATATAGAAAATCACCAGCCTTATCCTTTATGGTAAAAATTTACTTATTACTTTCCACGAGGACCAGTTTGTTTCTAGTTTTGGTAGCTGTCACCTAAACCTTTAAATTATCATTGATTCCTATTTCAATTAATTAATTCCAGTTTTGCTTCTATTTGCCTGAAATACTCTACTACCTAATACTCCACTCTAATACTGATACTACCCACATGCTTGACAGACGAGAGAAGTGGTAAGTTTTGAACCCAAAGTTAAAGTAAGTTCGTCTTAACCTAGTTGTTGTAATGCATATGCTTTAAAACACAGCAAACTCTTATACCATCCTATGACACGCCACAGAGTTCCACCTGGAAAGCTCCTGAAGTTGAGCTCAAGTTGTTGCTAGACTACGCTAGTTACCAGTGTTTTCTCTAAACTCCTGATTGTCTCAAAGATAACATTCATTTAAAAATAAACCCTGGAAGAAATTAGCATTTGAAAAAAGCCAGTCCTCACCAAGGGGAATAAATCCCTGAATCTCTTTGTGCGATAGCTAGTGTGCATAGTGAAGACTTACAAAAAAACCTAAAGAAAGTCATTATCACTATTGTCTTAGCTTTCAGATCGCTCCAGCCTGTCTATTTATCATGTGATCACATCTGTTTTTTTTGTTTGGTTTTTTCACTATCAAATTGTATCTTGTGGGGAAAAATTATGGTTCAAAAGTTGAATTTAAGATTTTTTACTTCATTCAGTCGTATGATGATGATTAAGTTATATGATAAACTTTCTATCTGAGCAGCATCTCGTTTCTCTTTTCAGTGTGAAACAAATTCTCTGATATAAGCCATTTCCTTACCTCCATTCTCCCTCTTTTTTCCAGTTTTTTGCTAAACTCCTTTTTCCTCTCCTCTGTCCCTTTTGCACGCTCTCTCTGTTCCTAGTGCAGAATTGAGGGGATGACCAGAACCAGGTAAACCGTTGAATGCATGCAACCTTTAAATGCATCCTGTGCACCTTCACTTCACCTTCACTTCACCCATCAAGCTCTATCTCACCTGCCTGCTTCTCAAATGTCCATGTCACCCGGGGTTTGAAATCCATATTTCTCTCTGTTTTCACATTCCTGAAACTGTGAAAATAACAACACCAAGTCAGCTTGTTATTTTTCAGTCTGTTCACATCATGTCTCACAAAAGGAGTGCAGGTCCAAACAGTGGAAAAGCTTCTAAGTCTGACTCCACTACAACCAAATGGACAACACACTTTGCACACTATGACTTTGCAACATCAGTTCATATTTCTGCACCATTCTCTTGGGAACGTATAATAAAACATGTAATAAAATGTAATTTGTCAGTAAAGATTTTCAAAATGACCCCTAACAAAATGTATTTATTTTAGGTTTTTATTTTTGGTTGCTAGGTAACAACAAATGCCACAGTCAGCATATTCCATTTCACACTAAAGGCCAACCCCTGCCTTCACATTAAAACACACGTATTGTAAAGCATGCAGGAAGTGATTATTTAATATTAGCAGTAGCTTTACACATCTGAATTAGCTCTCCACAGCAAAAACACAAAGCAGAAGTATCTGCACCGAAAATGCATCCCTAGTTTCTGAGCAGAAACAGTTAGCACTTTTACAGTCAAAATGCTTTCAGTGAGCATGAAATGACCACTGCAATTGTCTTTCTTTACACAGCCTGTTCCACCGTGCAGAGACCTCCTCCATGTCTTGCAATAAACTCTGGAGACACCAGGAACACACCCTTCATCTGCTCTCTCTCTACTCCAGAAGACAACTTGTCTTCACATCACTCCTCACCACCACTGCACTCACCATCCACTGCAATAAATGCAAACTCCCCATTGACCATTCCCTCAACTAGGGTGGTAGACAGCCCAGTCAAAGTGAGTGGAGAGCCTAACAAGCTCTCTACATTTTCGAGAAGCACATCACACCCTCTGGCGACCTCTCCTGGGCAAAGTGTCCCATCACAGTGCAGCCAAGACGCCCAACCCAACAGAAGCACTCCCTCATCCATGGAGTCCACACCAAACCAGGGGGGAAAACTAGAAACTCTCACAGAAAGGAAAAATGATGCAGCCCCGTTAAAGTCTGACCGCAAAGGGTCCACTGGAACCCCTGCAGTCGCTTCAGCCAGGAGAGCCCTTTTCTCCAATCTCTCATCACACACGCCAGTAAGAAGAACAAAAAGTGAAGGCCACGTTCTGGTGGCTGTAGCCTCAGCTGGGCAGGCCCAGTCTGCAGTACCAGAGGTCTGTACAGATGCCACCATGAATGACCGTCTTTGGAGCAAGCTGGAGGCAGGCACCCACCGGGACAGCATGTCCTCTTCTTCTAGCATTTCTTCCAGCGACACCGTCATCGACCTGTCCCTGCCTAACCTGGCCAGGAAGAGCCTCATCAGCCTGCCCGCGGCGAGCAGCACCTTCGACCCTCACTGGGTCAATTACCGCCACTCAGCTTTAGTTTCGTACGATGTCCTGCGAGTGAGCAAGAGCAAGTCGAACCCCAATCTTCAGCAGACTGAGGGTCCTTATGATGAACTTAAGCCCCGTCCTCTGCAACCCCCCCAGGCACCCGCAGAGGACTCTCCCAACAGACTGACTCAAAGGAGACACACCTGGAGCCGGCTCTACATGGAAGGGCTCAAGCAGTCATCAGCCAGCAGGCCCTCCTCTGCATCTACAACCCTAACCGCTACAACCCCAACGGCTACAGCCTCTATGTCCAAAAGCCTCGGAGATCTGACCTCTGAGGATATTTCCTGTAACTTTGTCAGCAAGTACCGCAGCATCAGCCGCAGCTTCATCATTAGACCAACCAGGGACCAGCTACGCAGGGGCAGCCCGCAGAAGTCCCGACCGTCCAACGATCTGACAGAGCAACTGCGGAAGCTGACTGATGTGGAGCCCCTGACCGCTAGTGACTTCGCCCCTGAAAACAAGCCTCAAGAGTCTCAGGAGGAATTCGTGGATGAGAACTTGGTGCGGAGGACGTCCTCGAGGAGCCAAAGCAGGGTGCGGTACATTGCAAACAGGGCCAAGAAGGCCCAAGAAAGGCAAAAGCTCCAGGGCCTAGTCCAGGGCAGAAGTGCAAACTTTAGCCTAACTGGTAGCTTTCACAGTGGAAGCAATGCTAGCCCCATCGAGGAGAGAGGGAACCCCGAAGGGGCGTGTTGTGTGGCCCGCAGTCCATGCACCAGCCTGGACCTGCTGAGTCAGCTCACCCCTCTAGGATCCCCCTCGCCTAGAGAGTCCCAGTCATCCCCAGACCCCGACAACAGTGAAGTCTTTTTCATGCTCAAACTCTAAGAACTGGCTGACTTGGAACAGAGCGTGAGAGACACAGCTTGTTTGGAATACAGTCCAATTTCTCTCAAGTTTTTTTTGTTTGTTTTTTTTAAAGAAAAAGTTGCATATCCTGCAGCACATCTCACAGAAAAACAGTTCACAATGTACATAATTCAAAACAATCTTGCAGAAAGCTATGTTCCTTTTGAGTTAGTAACCTATGAACAATCAATTCTGCATCTTGAGGTTGTGCAACATCCTTTATTTTTATTTTTATTTTTTAACCCTTGCATTCAGAAAACATCATCTGTCCTGAAGCTATGGGAGAGCTAAAAGCAACTACAGCTCTGTCATCTGTTTGCACCAAATGTTAGATAAATGCCAGAATGTATTTAGTGAAAAATACCAGGAGTTTTTATATGAGTCTTTATGTTGACTGTGATCTACTCTCATGTTTGAGTATTTTTTTTGGAACTACATGAGTATACAGTAGCAATAGATCACAACTAGAGGACAGGATTTTAAATGATCCATTCTTTTCATTTACTTGAACTGTATTAGTATGCTTTAAGTCATTTGAAAATCATGACGCTTTATGTCAAGACGTTATTATCATCAGTAACCATCCACTAGCAATATATTTTGAAAATGACGGCATGGTGTCATGTTGAACATAATTTGCAGTTTGATGCTAAAAGCTGTGGCTTGTCTCATGTCTTTACTGGAAAAAATAGAAAGGAATTATTCCTACAATGCAGGATTAAAGGTCTTAATTTTTAGTATTCTTTGTGTCGTGCTTACGTTGTAATTTGACCAAGCTGCCAATATTTTTGCTATCCTTCCTGATCTGTGGCATGTCACAGCAATCCTGTACTTTAAAACAGTGGCAGACTACTCCACGCCATGTTTTAGCCCATTTTATTTGACTGCATGTATTTTATGCACTGTAATGTTTATCCCAATGCTGTGCTTTATTTTACTAAGATTTCTTTTTTTTTATATGATAAGATTTGTTAATATACCTAATAACTTCTTTTTTTTTCCAGATCTTTTGACGGCGCTCACAAGAGCATCGTGCCTGAATCCTTGTGTTCTCATTGGTCCGTGGTACTTAAAACAAGATGATCTGTATCAAAGCACGTTTATTTGTTGACCTGCTGTATTGTTTGCACTGCCATGCCAGGTGTTTGTGCAGAATTTTAGGGACAATATTTAATTCAAACAATGTCTAATTATGACCTGAATAAATCTCAAATGAATATTAAATGCAAGGTTTCACAGCTCATTTGCTTCATGTACACTCGTTCAATCAACAAGACGAGTCGTTAACAAATCCAGTTAAAATGAGCCTTATACAAGCTGACATGCGAAAGCCTTTGGCCTTGATTTTGGCAGGGTCCGCTTGCTGCTCTAATTACAGACTCTGCTTGGTTCTGTGTTTACCAGCCGTCACCTCTCTCAACCTCTCTGGCAAAAACTCACCAGACCCCCTGCAGTAAGGGACAATGTTCCAGAACAAAGACTTATAGCTGCTCAAGAGACGACAAGATCAACCGGTCGTTAAAGGAGAGAAAAACTTGCCACCCAAGATCAGAATTTTTAGGCTCCAAAAAGTGTTTGCTTTTGACTTTCTTACAACCTAGAGTGATCTATATGGGATAAAACCTTGGCATAGTGTGACAGGTTTTGTAAATTCCTCCAAAATATTCTTGAATTTCTAAATATTATATTTGTTTAAAGAGTTTCAGATGCAGTTGAAATCTTTTTGAAGCAGCATAAACACTTTGGGACACAAACTATCCATTGAAATCTAATATAATTACAATGATTGGAATGGATTTATATACCTTTTTTAATAAAATAAGATTCAGTTCTCTGACAACTAACCTGGAATACTGATCAATTCTGCAATAAATATGCAAGGACATAATCTGCATTGTACCAGATGTGAACAATGGTCGGATCAGAGTTACTCCAAACATTAGAAATCCTTTAACCCTAAAGCTCTTAAGCTCTAACCCTCAGTCTACATCCAAAAAGCCACAGCCACTCCATCCTTTCTCAGGACATGGATTTGTCAGTCAAAGGCTTGTCCATTGTCAAGTCTGCGCTTTCCAAAGCTGACGACCACCTCTGGTGAGCTGTCAGACACTGCCAGGCCTCTTCTTCAGTTCTGTAAGACTTTCTGAAGCACGACATGCTCATTTTAGCACCACAGAGTCCGCTCAGGCCAGCACACAAACACAAAAGACAACTTCATTAGGATTCCAAGAAAAACACAGTCCCTTTTTTTTTTTTTTTAAAGCCGTATTTATCTGGACCATTTGGCACGGCTTGGCCTCTCAACTGAAACCTCCAAGTCCTGTTCAGCACATCAGACTTGAGAGAATGTTTTTGTCCTAGAGTGAATACAGCCCCTATCCCCCCTCCTCTCTAGATGAAATCACAGCCTGTTTTCAAAGGCTTTTGCGGAAAGAAATCAATTCAGTTTGTAGGCTTATGGTAACTTTTTGGGGATATTATTACCAAGATTTTTGTAGCAGATTATGTAATCTTTTTGTGTGTGGGAGTGTTGGTCTTAACTGATGCCAGATTGTTTACATTTGTATTCACCCTGATTTCAACTGTAAGACGGCTACAAGCTGATATTTGAGCAGATGTTCCCACAGTTACTGTATCATGTTCCCTGTTCTCTTCCTCTGAGTCTGTGGGACCTCCTCCCATCTTTAAGATCATTGACCCCCCCAAACTATCCACTTCCCCTTTTTTTTTGGAGATCCTGTTATGTAATGTTACAATCAATTGTGGTAACTGTCAGACCTCCTGGTATAATCGGTGAGGCAGTGGCATCCTGTAACTGCATTAGTTTGTGTGGTGAGAGAAATTAAAAGCACCAAAATCACCGTAACTCACACAAACCTGAATGTGAAGGCGTCACTTCACACTTTTTTCTGCCACATCCTCAGCCTTGTGTCGGGTTTCATGTCCCTTTGTCTCCTCCCTCTGTGTCCTCCCCCTATATAAACCCCCCACTATGTTCTGCTCCACACAACTTCCCACTGCACACTTGCAAGATTTGTTGTGAATTTCTCACACGTGTTCCTGGAGTCGTCTCTCGCACATAAGTCGAGGTTTTTCAGGTAAGCACGCTGTTGTATAGTGCTACAGGTTATTTTTCTATGATGTCTATGATAATTAAGCATATTATCTTCTACATATTAATGGCGATGTGTATTGTTAATGCTATATGTTCTTGGTTATTCTGAATTTGACAAATAAACCCAGAGGAAGGTATTAATCAGTGTTACTTTCAGGCTCGTGGCAACATGAAAAGCTGCATAAGTTTAGTCTTCTGTGTGGCAGCCTTCAGTACATGGGCATCCACTGCAGGTAAGACACACACACACACACACACACACACACACACTCACTGCCAAGCACTGTAACTTCACACACAGTTCTATTTGGATCAACATGGGTTGTCAAAACTACATACTGTTGAGTATAAAGTTGTATTTAACTTGTGATGGGTGGGGCAGTTGGGTGCACATACAGTAATGATCTCCATGGAAACCATTAGACCTCTCATCCCTGGTGTGGTTACTGCACCCCATGGATGAGCACATGTAAGCAGTGCTTGTAATCAGAACAACTTGTGGTCCCAGAAATGATATTTAATTTTGTTTCTGTGTTATGGGACAGTCGTGGCAACACACGCTGATTTTTGTCTGCATTCTGGCATTTCTAAACACTCACACAATGAAACTGTGCTGTTGCCAGCGTGTGGTTGGTTAAGGTGTTGGTTATTTAAGATCAGATATGAATAGCAATTATGTTCATATTGGAACATCTCACTCTTTCAGATCTGCATCCAGTGCTGACATTTAGTGCCAATGCAATGTTGAAGGTGTGCAGGTTGGCGTGGTGGATGGGCGTGTAGTGCATCGCTGCAATTAGTGTTCGATTAAAATAGAAAAACAATCATTTTTCACTAACATTAAACACACCATATGTGCTCCGTTTTTGCTGCTGCGACACTTAGCTGTACAGTCTCATTTTGTATGTCATTGCTATGACCAGCAGACAGCATCAGGTAATCCCTGCTGATTCTACAAATTCTGTATCTGCCAAACAATTTTGCCAGCTAGTCAATTTACATTCTGATAAACTGTGGTACTTAATGACTCTGCCCGTTGAGGTTTCACCCAACCAATGAGATAATTTCCTCCTCCAGAGCAGCCCTGCTTCTGCAAGCTGTCTGCATAGCTAAAGCCCCAGCTTTCTGCCAGTGGGCTCTGGCAGACCTACAAGAAGAGGTCATGCTCCCAAATCATTTGATTCTCTCCCCACTGGCACTGCTAGACTGCTGGAGTCGTATCAAAGCACAGGGGGGGCACTATGCACTGTGGCAGCATCCCATTTCTCACCAGTGGAGGGGCTAAAGCCTTGCTGTGGTCTAGAAAGCACTGTGATAAATCAATTAACCATGTGGGGAGGAGACTCTGCAGGCAGGCAGTGAACTGACAGGCATCTCCGCACATCGTAGGTCCTGCCATCCGCTCTGAAGGAGGCTGACCCAACTGGACTGGCTTTTGTTATTGCATGCAAATATGAACAACTTGCACCCCTGCCACCTCCGCTTAACCCCCCCCTCCCAACCCCCATGTCTCTGACTGACCCTGGCAGGGCATGTTAGGTCCTGCTGGACATGCTGGGAATGCCATTGGTCACAGTTAAGGCTAAAATAAAACAACTCTGTGTCATGGGTGATGTCAGGTGGTGGGAGGGGGGGGGGTCATTCCCTGCTTTGATAACATGGTGAAGGAGGGGTTGAAAGGCCCCAGATACCCCCCCACCCCCACCCCCTGGCCCCCTTGTTGTACCTTGCATCTGTCGCCTTCAAAAACAACCGTCAATAACACTTCCATTGTCCTCCACTGGCTGTTTTGGCTTATTTACTGCTGTGGTGGAGAGAAAAGCACATGAAGGGGACTCAAAGCAACAATATGCTTCATTAGACTTTCAGAAGCTGCTCCACACATAAGCTTGTAGGCATGAGGCCTGACCACTAATCTGCCATAGAACAAATCCTCTCATCTTGATACCCATGCTTTATTTCTTTGACATGCTTCATTACAGGATTCCAAAATTCACTGCTGTGTTTGTTTTTTCCATTCTAGATGCAGAGGAGCTAATTATCACCACTATAGAGGTATTTTCTTTTTCTCCCTCTCTCTAGACCAGAATGCCAAGGTGGCAATGGCCTTGTGCAGCTGTGAAGCTTCTGTTTTCTTGGCTCAATAGATTAGACTTTTTTAAAAGGATAATTACAGTTCATCACAAGTTTGGTCTCAGTTTTGTAGCTTTGACCATTACTTCCATCAGTATTAATGTAATGCACTGGTGATTTTGCTGAGATCTGGTAGCACACAAGCAGTCAGATGAGCAGACAGGTCATAAACAAACCTCCCGGTTGGTCAAATTTATGCAGAAAATAACAATGAAAGTGTGAAATTCCATCAGTATCCCAGAAAGTGAAGGTATTACATTAACTATACTGAACACAAGAATACTTAACAAAACATAAAAAAACCATACCATACCAAAACTAAACCATACCATAATTAAACTAAACCATACCATACCATGATTAAACTATACCATACCATACTATAACTAAACCATGCCAGGCCAGACCAGTTTTATTATTATTATGGGAAGAAAACTGACACACAATGATGTCAAAATAATCATATTTAGGGGTTTGGGGAATTATTGTTGTAAATATTAAATCTGTTATTCAAATAAATATGGATGCATACATGTTGGTAAAAATGTCATGTCAGACCACCTTTAACTTTGATCTAGTATATTTATTGTACTTGTGCACACATAGTTTTTAAACTAACAACAAAATTGCACATGACTAGCACTCCTTTTTTCCTTTCTAATTGCTTATCATCCTCATAATCAATGCATTGCATTTAAATTTGTTTTGTTTCTTCAGCAAGAACCATACACCATGACCAAAGGCTCTGGAGGAGAGTTGGAGGGCTACTGCATCGACCTGATATCTGAGCTCTCCAAAAAGCTGGACTTCAAGTACAAAGTGCACCTGGTGAAGGACAATCGCTACGGAGCCATGGACTCCAACGGCACCTGGAATGGCATGATCGGTGAGATCCTCAGAGGGGTAAGTCACTGGTGACGGAGTATGAATGTAATGTCATAAGTCTTATTATATGCAGTTTTCTGGTCCATGAACCTGTTTTTTTAAGCACCAAAATTCTCACAAGTGCATGAGTTAATTAGGAATTTCCATCCTCCAGGAAGCTGACCTGGCCGTGGCCTCGCTGACCCTCACTTCAGTCAGAGAGCAGGTTGTGGAAATGACCACCCCGTTCATGCAAACAGGCATCGGCTTTATCCTGCACAAAGGCGTGGCCTCTGAAGAAAGCACCTTTAGCCTCTTGTCACCCTTCTCCACCGACATGTGGACGAGTCTCCTCGTTGCATTCCTGCTGACTGGTCTCTGCATATTCCTGGTGGGCAGGTAAGTGCAGTATCCTTCACCAGTGCCGTCGTTCTGGTAGCTACGCTCTCCAGTTTAATGGCTCCTTTAGATCATCATAAACAAATATTTAATACAAAACAACAAAAGCAACACCTATACCTGCTCCTGAGAACGGTTTTCACAGTAACACAGAAAGATACATAACATCACCTGAAAGTAAAAATCATACAAATGTTTGTCTGAGCAGACAGAAAGCAAGTTAACCGAAATGAACCAATGGTACGATGGTGGTACAATAACATATAATCAGAGAGCAATGTAGATCCAGATCCTGACATATGTACCACACAGACACCAGAGTTATATTTCAGCTTTTTTGTAGGTAAAAAAATTTTGTTTTTCTTCCTTCCCAGGATCAGTCCCACTGAATGGGCACAACCGGATGCAGAGGAGCACAGCTTCACGTTGCTGCACAGCTTCTGGTACATCACTGGAGCACTCACCCTGCAAGGTAAGCCAGCTGCCAGGTAAACTGAAGCACAGGTGCACAAACACACTGCCGCCAGCTGTCTCTTCCTCTGCTCTCTCTCACAACATGCTGAATATTCTCATTCCGTGCAGCCATTTGCATTTGCTTTCATTCATACTATATAGATGAACAACAGTGTATCTATCCACCCAGCACTACTATGTAGGCAAAAAAAATACACTAGCTCTGAACAGCGTGTGTCAAAAGCAGTCGCTCCTGCTCTGTGTGTCCTTCCAGGTGCTGGTCCTCATCCTAAAGCCCTGTCTGGACGTGTAGTCAGCGCCATCTGGTGGCTGTTCTCTGTAGTGCTGCTGGCCTGCTACTTTGCCAAATTCAACTCCATGCTGCACTCCAACGACAAACACGTCTCCGTCAAGAGCTTTGAAGATCTCGCCAACCAGGATGTGATAGATTATGGCACAGTGGAATCTGGTTCCACCATGCTTTTCTTTAAGGTGCATTCAAGCAGTTGATAACTAGGGATTTATGGGCACCACAGGTGGATCATGATGCCTGAGACAAGTTGATAGAAACTCACTGTGCTCCTGCTATCACTGCACACTCAGAATACATGTGATGATTTTCAGTCTTTTCTCTCTCTCTCCCAGAATTCCAATAACCCTGTTTACCGGCGCATCTACCAGCACATGGAGCGCAGGAAGAGCTATGTGTCCAGCATAGAGGAGGGTTTTCGCAGGGCCCAGGAGGGAAACTTTGCCTTCATTGGTGAAGCAGCGTCCTTGGACTTAGCAGTGGCTCGCTACTGTAAACTGACCCGCTCCGAGCAAGTCATCGCCAATAGAGCCTACGCCATCGCAGCACCTATGGGTGAGTCAGTGTGTCGAGATAAATATATATAAATAATGGATCAAATGATATCTGTGTAAAGGTGTGAAAGGCGTTGCTGGTAGTACTCTGCAGTTCCCCCCCCCCCAGCTTGCCTTGGTTCAGTCTCACAGCTCTTATTAACCTGTTTTCCAGCAGCACGCAGCTGTTTTCATTGGAAAAGCTCTACAATCTCAGTGTACACTGCCTGCTGAGCACCAAACACCAGACTAGCTGCTGAACACAGTGGAGCATTTAGCAGCTACAGGGAGATTTTTTCTGACATGCTGATAGAACTCAAACTTAGAGCTCCAAGGAAAGTGAATATTGGATTTATATTCATCAAATGCACACAAAAGCACTTGTAAATAAATAAGCTGCTCTGTGTCTACAGGATGTGTTAAATAGACAAATGTTTGTTAACACATGCATATCTACTTTATAAGGCGATAATATGATGAGGATGTTCTATCAGCTTGTTCTGCTGCTCCAAAGTGTCCAAATCAGTGACTCGTGCACCTTAATTGCATGAACATACGTGGACACCCACATCAACAGATTTTCACCGTTTGCAGTGGAAGAACTTGATTGGAGTGGAAGGAGTATAGCACCCACTTCATCCCCCCATCCAACACCTTTGGGATGAACTGGGAGTAAATTCTAAAGGTCTCCTCTCTGCTCCTCCAGGTTCCCCGTGGATCAAAAACCTGAGAATCGGCATCCTCCAGCTGAGTGAATCCGGCGAGCTGACCTACCTGCGGGACAAGTGGTGGGCCAGCAGCTGTGTGGGAGCTGACGAGGCTCACACCTCTGAGTCCCTGCAGCCCCACAACCTGCGCCGCCTCTTCCTCCTGCTTGGCCTGGGGCTGGGTGTCGGGCTGCTGCTGGCCCTGCTGGAGCTCTTATCCAAGGCCTGCAAGCAAGCTAAGGACAGCAAGGTATGATTTAGAACAGTATCGTGCAGTAAGATTACATCCTAGACTGTTTTGGACACATGATGACATGTCTTCTTTTATTTTTGGCCCAGAAATCGTGCTGCTCTGTGTTGACATCGGAGCTGAATCTGCGGTTTGGCAGCGGAGGGGGGAACGCAGAACAAGACACCACAGACAAAAGCAAAGCCTAAAGGAAATGTTTACATCTTAGATTTTAAAGAAACAGATGAAGATAAGCCCAGTGCTTCCTTCTTGTTCTATCGAACAAACTAGCTTTCTGTGTTTCCATAGTAACGCACACACACACACGTGAGTTGAGTGTGTTTTGTGTCTTTCTGGAAAAGTTTGTTGAGCACATGAATTAACTGAATCAATGATCGTCACCTAGAGTGTTAAGCAACAGACCAACGGAACTACAACTAATCCTAAAATGTCTTTCCTGTTGAATGTTATTAAATGTCCTAATCCAGCCCCCCTTTTTAACTGTATCTCTTCTTGAATCATAATGTAATAACATTTTTGTATTTTTTTGTATCCTCTAAATAAATCCCCTGATATCCCACATGATCTCTTGTGTCAAGTACATACACTATAATACAGCTTTACTTTTCTTTTTAACAATGGATCAAATGATGTGGAATCTGTTCATAGTGACAGAGAACAATTCAGCCGTTCATCTCAGCTCAAACTGAGCTTTTAAATTTTATTATTTTTTGGTTTTGTGGAACGTACAATCTGCTTAATCAGCCATGTTTCTGCTCGGCACTAAACGGCAGACAGACACAGTTAGAGACGAGCTGGTCAATGTAGTGGAGCATTTAGCAGCTACGTGTAACGTGCCAGATATTTCACTCGCAGGTTGGTGGAGAGCAAAACAGAAAGGAGAGTGAATACTGGATATTACATTTTCTCCCTGTTGTCTCAATGGACGTTTATCAGGTGGATACAAACAAATCTGCAAAGTGCCAAAAAAAATAAATAAAAAATCAAATCAAAATCAAATTTGAACTCGAAGTAAATGAAAAAACAAACAAACAAACAAACTTTGAAGCAACATTTAGACTTGAAAGAACAAAGTATATTATGCATTTTGTTTACCTGTTTATTCCAATTCAGGGGTCATGTGACCTGAACAAAACTCATGGAAATAAGAACATAGAAACTAAACACATATGGAAGAACAGAATAGCATTGAATACTGTCAGCATCATGCACTCTCTAGGTGAAATTCATTGTAACCAACAGGAACTTGAGCAGATTAAGTCCTGTAAAGCAGTGACTCTAATAGCTGACTTTCAGCCTACAGTGTGTGAGTGTGTTAGACACTCAAAAGATACATTTTGGGGTGGAGTTGACTACATGTTTAGGTAGTTTTACCTCTTTTTTTTTGCCTCACAATATAGCACAATGCTTTGCAACCAAGACGTTTGCAACTGATTGATTAATTTTCCACCTTAACACCTGCTCCTTATCCTCTCTCTAAAAGAGTTAGTGTGTAAATCGAACACATCTACTCTTTACTCGGTGTCGGTTCAGTCGGACCTCTGTGTAACAATATATCAGATTGAGATCATTTGCCGTTGTGTAGTTTGGATGTAGTTGAACTACTTTTTTAAAGTAGTTTTTAGTTTGGCAAACTGATTATTAGTAGTTAAAATGTAACTATTGTGAAGTAGAAATTAGTTTGTGACGTCTGGGCAACATTAGTTGTTTTTAAAGACCTGAGCTTGATAAAAGTAGACTTCTAGGTCACTTTACACACTGGGTGTCTTGAGCAGGAGCATGGACACGTGAGCCTGGACTCTTTGCACCAGTGTCAGGGGTGAAAAAGGACCATAACATATAAATGTACTTGTTTCCTATATGGGAACCATGCTTGGTGTTAATACATCATATATTCCAGGCCTAGAGCAGAAACAGGGAATCATTTGTTGCTGCAAAAGCAGGATGAAGGATAGTTGATGCATGAAGACTTATTCTATACTCCTTGTTATACTCCTTTTTCAGCACTTGGAGGCGCTATTGGATTTGGATTGGTGTGAAGCTCAGTAGGTCTGACTCATAGTCACTGATCTGTTACAGAAAACACAGTGTTCTCGGTATACATGGCTCACCATTTTCTTAAACAACAGTCAGAAGCCCGAATGAACATTGAAACACGCGCTCGTTGCTCTAATTATTCCTCCTGTTCACACTCACAATTAGATCCCTTCATAACGCACTTAACTATGGAAGTGATGGAGGACAAAATCCACAAAAAAAATGTATTTAAAAGTTTATGTGAAGCTGATATGAATCTTTTAACAGCCAGTATGAACAGGAGGAATGATCATAGCGAGGAAAACGTCTTTCACTGTTCAGATGGACACCTGACGGCTGTTTTAAGACACACTTGAAAAAATTGCAAACCTGCCCTTTAAGTGCATTCACAGATGCAATACTGACGTTAATATTAGAGTTAGTAAATACATGTAACATTTAAAAGCATACCGGATAGTGTTCACAGTATGAATCAATGTTGGTAAATAATCTGACTTTACAGCAGGCAGGATAATCAGCCCCAAACCCCAATTTACCATGTGTCAGTTGTGATTTCATTAAAGGGGAACTCCGCTGAATTTATGTCAAAAAGGAGTTCTACGCAGCCTGTGAAAACAGTTGCATCGTGTCTCCTGTGGCTCCGGAGGAGATTTGTCAAGTCGGGGAAAAAAAAAAAATATTCCTGATTATGTCATCGCCTCAGCTTGGTTTTAGGAGGTCAAGAAACTCTGCTGGAGGTTTGAACAATGCTAGTGAGTTGCATTGGTGTTGCGAATGGTGTAGCATCCAATGTGTTTGGAGTTTGGCTGATAACTTTTGGCTTTTTTTTTTTCTCCTGTATTTCACAAGTCCTCTAACTTTATGGCAGGATAATATCACTGATATACTCTTGTAATTGCAAATTTATTTAGTAAGACACGCCGTTTAATCACATTATCAAATGAATTGATGAGGCCTGAAGATTTGTTACCTGTAAAAAAAACATAAATGCATATTCCCAAATAAAATTAGCTAAATTCCCACAAACAGGTGGGCCAGTAGCAGACTCATTTTTGTCCCACTTGTGGCTTCAAGCAAACGTGGAACATCATGGGACGTCACACACAAGACAGGACACAAGAAGTCAAGTGATCGCTGTGCAGGAAAGTCACTTTAAAACACTTGGTCAAAGTGAGATGTAACCTGATGAGATGTTTAGTTGGGCAAAAAGAGCAAAAAGTCTTTCAGAGGCTGTGGTTGGTTTTAAAGCTGGAGTGACAGTACTGATATCATGTTAGATGTTAGATGGCATCCGCTTTGGTATATTGACAATAAGAGAAGGAGTTTCTGAGCAATTTCCAGAAACAGAAACTGCTCGCCATCCAATCGCCAAAAAAAAATTTAAAAAATGCAATTCTTACAGAAAATATTTGATACCAAATCACAGCTTGAATTTTTCCATGGTGTTCAAAAATGGTTCAATGTTGCACCAAATCACTGCGGGACAACTATTGAGCATGGGAATGGCTGGCTGAACGTTATGATGAAATTATACACTTTGAATTTTAAAGTGTATAACTTGTTTACAGTAAAATAAATATGCAAATACAAAAAAAAAATAAGTTTTGTTCTGAAAAGATGATCAACTTTTGCATCCTGTACACATCTTAAAGAAAAACCTCCAGACAACCTCCAGGTGAAACTGTCCTCTAGCTGTGTGAAATGACCTGCACTTGAACCTGCTAATCAGCCTCGGGACTCATTGATTGAGCGCCGGCAAGAGAAGATGATCAGATGAGGCTGAGGAGGCAGGAGGGAGGCAGGAGGGGGTGGGGGGGTGGAGGAATAGAAAGCCCGGGTGCAGGCACGAGAGAGACAGAGAGGTAGAGTAGAAAAAGACGAGTATTGATTCGGTGGCAGGCAGCTCCTGACAGCTGAGCTAAGCTAGCACGTACTCCCTCAGCCAGTCTGCAGCTCGGCCGACAGGGAAGTGCCTAAGCAGATTAAGCTGTAAATCCCACAGATTTCCTGCTGCCCCCCCCACGGTGCCTCAATACCCCCACCAACCCACCATCCCACCCCCTACCACCAAACACACTTCCCTCTTTCATAATGAAAAGCTTGTTTATTAATATATTTGATTGGAAATGATGATGAAGGTTAAGTTGTATCCTGATGTTGTCAGCGTGGCTCGTTATGTGTACCTTCGGATCATTCGTTTTACCTAATGAGACAATGCTTTCTGATTATTGTTCGATCTTTGTCAAGTACTACGTGAGTTTTCCTTGTATCTGACTGCATCTCTCTGTCCAGCTAAAACAGTTACAGTTAAATACCGCCTGTATTCGACTGTGTCAGTGATAAAAACCCTACAGCCAATCAAAGGTGACGGACAGTATTTAAAGTGACCAATGAAAGGAGTGGCGACATCAGTGACTATTCGATTCCATCACTACCTCCAAAGTCTCAAGAGACGTCTTTTAAATCTGTTGACAGACTGTATTATCATGTATTATCACTGTATTATGAAGTTTGAATCCATTAATCCGTGGTTTTATATTCGTAAAACTTCTCTCAAGCCAAGACAGTCTATAGGCCGAGCAGGAACTTGTGGTCGGGGTCAACAGGAGAAGAAACCTTATTGGCTCGTGCACCAGGTGAGCACTTTAAATTCGAGCGAATAGTTGCCATTTTTGAGTGCAGTTCCTATAATACATGGTTTTACCATGTGCTGTAATATTGAAACATATTTATTGGCCCCAACACTCATAGAACTATAAAGTAGCTTTCGTTTCGTTTTCTTCCGCTTATCCGTAGTCGGGTCGCGGGGGCAGCATCTTCAGCAGGGAAGCCCAGACTTCCCTCTCCCTAGCCACTTCTGCCAGAGCCAGCTTCTGCAACCAGGGGTTGGACCGCCAGGGTCCCCGCCTCCGACTGCCGCCCATCTCTCTTTGCACCGTTAGACCCCTCCCATGGGTGGTGGGCCCATGGGAAGGGGGTACAGCACCTGGTATTCCCAGGCGGTCTCCCCGCCAAGTACTAACCAGGCCCGACCCTGCTTAGCAGCCGAGATCAGACGAGATCGGGCGTGTTCAGGGTGGTATGCTGTCTACTATAGAGTAGCTTGACCAACACAATTATCTACATGTATATAAATATCGAATGTTGGTCCCAGACCAAAGCTTTACTAAATGCAGTTTCCACTACATGAGAAGTAGAACTGTGTGACAAACACGTATCCGTTACTTTTCTCATTAAATGCTCGTTGGTATGTTTTATTATTGAAACTGTTGAACATAGAAGGAGTTTAAAAAATGAGCAAAGCCTGCTGTTATTTTCTCTCGTCTTGATTAAAGACGAGAATGAACGAATAAACGATGCATATTTATAACCAACTTTTAAAGCGCATAACATTACCGGCGTTAGCTTGAAAATTGTTTTGGACTCATCTCAAAGCTGTATAGTATCTAGACCTTTTAAATAATGAAGGAATAACATCAGTATACAGTAATCTCTGTCTTTCTCTCTCTCCGTCTCTGAACAGTGGCCTAGATTCCTCCCAGCCCGTTCTCTGCCTGCGTTGTAGCCCGAGGCCTGTCGATGCGATCAGAATTAGAAATTCTAATGGACGTGTCACCACTTTGAACTGCGGGGCTTGAAGAGCTTTGAGTCTGGCGCTCCCTTGGATATGCCAGGCGAAGTCTGCACATTGATCCCTCTGAATTTGTTTGACTTTGACAGTCTCTGTCCATTCATTTTCTCGCTCGCTTGGCTCATTCTCTTTCTTCTTCTTCTTCTTCTACTTCTTCTCTTCTTCTCTCTGCAAAGTACTGAGCTGACACATGAGCGGCCAGAGCTGTGAACGCACGTGCATCGCTCACATACAGTACAAGTGATGTGCAGACTTCAGCAGATTTACTGCAGTAGTCATTCAGGGAAGGTACCTCAACTAGCTTTTTAATGGGTTCTCTCTGACATGGCTGTTATTTCACATCTTAATGACTTTAGAAGCACTTTTTCTTCTTGTAAAAGTAATCGAATAATTGTTCTGTGTTGGGATCCTGTTATTGTTGTGATAATGATGATGTTTCTCATGACAGAACCCCCACACACCCCACCCCACCCCACACACACACACAAACCCCACCCCACTGGGAGGTCATGGTGAAGCTTTCCTGGAGATTTAGGGATTTGTTCAAGGACATTTCAGTAGTAATAGTTGTTCTGAACATCCAAATATGAAGGCCAGGAGAAACGCTGGTTTTTACACTTTGCTGAGGTGGAAAAGTTGATGTATTAATAAATGCAAAATGGGACAAAGTGCAATGTAAACAGACTTAGTGAATAAACACTTACATGAATTATGGATTTCAGCATCTACTGAAGCTTCCACTAAAGAGACATCACATCTATTCAGGGCAATAGGAAGGGCTGTTTCTCATATTAATACATGAAACAAACAAGAAATGAAATCCCATCACTTTTTCCACACGGTTTTTCAACATTTGAGGTTTGACTGGCACTCTTTTATTACAACATTATGTTCGCCCTCTTCCTCTGCAATGGTTTAATTGCCCCTGACTGGAAAATTTGCTCCAACAGCTGTTTATCTCAATGACCCAAATCCAAATATTGGATGGAAATGTGCATTAATTCAAATTTTAATTTGTTGTTTTTCTGGAAATTCTGTCAAAAATTTAATATTACACTTGGATGGAGCTACTAAGAGAGGTGAGATGTAATGACTGGCATAAATGGGATTAAGGGTGCAGACTTTTTTTTTTTCTTTGACAGTGTTGCACTCACTTTGTACGCAGAAATAGTGTCAGAAGTAGTTGTGTGAAAAATAAAACAAGAGAGGTTAAGAAAGAAGTTCAAACTCTGACTACTATGTGACTAAAAGTTTCTGGCTGTCATGGGGTCGGTGGAGAGGTGTGGTGGGGGTTCAGCCGCTGTCCAACCATCTGACAGCCACACTGGCTGCAAACATTTACAGATTGTTTGCAGTCAGCATCCAGTTCAGGTCATTGGGGGTGGTGGCCACTCGAGGTCCACATTAGACTTACAGAAGTATGTATATCTGAAATTAAGATGAAAAAGGAACCCAATAGATAGACAGACCCGATCTGAATACCTCTAAGGATCATTATACCCTATCCTAATGTGGTCCAACCAAACGGGGGGGAAAAAAGCGGTGCTGCTGGTTGCTTGGCAACCTCGCAGTATCAACAAGACTTCATGCATTTCTGTTTGTATGTTGCATTCAAAGAAGATACAACAGCTGCATTCACAACACACAAACATATATAGCTACATATATATATATATATTTTTTTAAATATTTATTTATTTTTTGTTTATTTATTTGTCTTTTTTAAACTGTAGTTCCAGATCTGTAAATGCCAACCGTGTTTTAGTTTAGTTTAGCCAGTTTAATACTACAGAGTGATGCAGTTAATGTTTATGTGCTTCCTCCTCTCTCTCTATATGTCTCAAGGCCAGACGGTGCTGGAGCAGCTTGTTCACTGACCAGACAATAATGATCCAGAGCTGTGCAGTTATCTACTGGATGAAGGCCACTGGATGATCTGGAGGCCACTGGATGATGTGTTTGCTGTGTATGTATTATACTACTACTTGTTGCCACGGCAACTACTACCATAACTGTTTATCTAGCAAGACAGCAGGGCAGTTTTCTACTCAAATACTAAAAGTAATCTAACAGGTTGACAGAGGGAGCGTAGAGTTACAGTAGCTTACTATTCGGTCCACACATTATCCAGACAGTTTCCGCTACCGCATTAAAGTGGAAGTGAATTTCATTTGTGGTGTTCAGAGCATAAAAAAAATGTTATTAAAAAATCCAGAAACAGCTTCCTACTCTGGACATACATCAGCAGAAAAAGCCCACAGACCATCATCTGGCTGCTGTTGAGCAGCAGGACTTTTCTTAATGTTGTTTTCACACATTTGTACATGTATGAAATCTGCATTAAAAAAAAACTCTATGTATGATCACATGATCATCTCATGTCACTCTAAGAATCTCCCAGTGAAATTTTGATTCATATCGTATCAACATTTTGGATCTAATCTGAATTTTTACATCTTTTGTACCAAACGAGGGCTGTAGATTTTATCCTCCGTTGTTTTGTAATTTAGAGCCAGGTTGCGCGTCGCTGCTCTGCCGTAGCCTCTGTGCACATGTCTGGTCGTGGTTGCAGGCTTTGGCCTCTCCTCTGTTAACACACATGTCCTAGCGAGGCCCCTTTGCTCTTGTTCTTCAACTGCCAACAGACTGACTGACAGCCTCTGTGGAACGACGAGAAGGAGGCGATGTTTGTTGTTGGAGCCCCTCGTGAAAGGCTGTGACAGTCTGAGGGGGATCCTGCTGACACCAGGGGCACCCCACAGCGGTGACCCTGGCACCCCCTCGACCCCCCGCCATACTTATTGATGTCTGCAGATGTGCCTGCCTGCATGATAATGGCCTCCACTGGAGGAGCCCCTCACTGTGCCCATCTATAAATCACACGGGGGACACAGAGCGGACTGAGCCTTCCGTGTGTGTGTGTGTGTATGCATTTTCAAGACTGTGTGTTTGCGCCTGTTTGTGTGTCTTCACACTCCTTGTGTGTGTGTGTGTGTGTGTACGCTGCTTGAGGAGTTCCACGTTGCATTATTGATGGTACTCAGGGGAGAGATGAAAGTGTGAATAGTGGCAACAGCGGGGAGGGAGTGGTGGGAGTGGCTGGAGACAGATATCAGAGTGCCTGGATGCATTTCACAGGCCTGCCATACATTGATGTCCACATCCAGAGACAGCTATAGGTTTCTATAAAATCTAATGCTGACAGGTGAGGCCCCTGGAGGACAGCGGGGCAGGGGGTTAAGCAGGAGGAGGATGGAGCAAGGCTCTGGAAAGTACACTGATGTGACATCTGCTTGGCAGGCTGCGGAGGTGCTGTTGGTGATGGAATAGAGTTAGTTTCAGTTTTGATACGATTATTATTATTTCGGTTACAGAGTGAAAAATGAAAGTAAAGACCTGAACGAATGTGTGTAGAAACATTATGAATGCAGATATGTCTCAGCTCACATTGTTTTTTTGCCACTAAACCGAGCAGTTTGTCAGTCCGGAGGAAGAAAAGCAGATGCGTCTAATGGGCTGTCGAATATGTTGTGGATCCATGCGCTACCATAAGGCTCGGTTATGTTTATGGAAAGATCATGGTTTGGGTTAAAGTAAGTGCCTCTCATATGTTCAGTCAGATGTTTGTTTGACCCTATTCGTCCACCCTGACTCCCTCCCGTCATAATTACTGCAGCCGCTAAAGACTGCCATTTGGATATAAACACGCTGCATGTTGATTGCCGAAATGAAATGTTATTTTTCTTCAGCTCCATATTGTCCAGTTTACTGGAAACCGTGCAATGAGCTACTCATTTCAATCAGATTGTAGATCATTTGGCTCGATGATTGTTCTGTTTGTCCATTATGAGCCACCGTATCTAATATGGTTTGTTTTTATTTCATACTTTAATGAACTCGAGTTTTGTTCCAGGTCAGCGTGACTCACAAACAAACCGACTCATTTATACAAAGATAAAAACAGAAAAAATTGATTTTTGTAAACGTGGAGAATCCACAAAGACCTGAGATGTTTATGAGATATTTAAATTAGTTACCTGGAGAAAGTCTGCGAGATGAGCGTACGGTGAAACTAAATCAAGTTTTCAATAACACATGAATTAGTTAGTTAGATGGAAGTGGGCAGGATGCACCAGCAGGAGGAGAGCGCTGTTTGAGACCACTAATCAGATGTTTTTTACCATCACATCAGGACATTTTACTGCTGGTACATTTAACATTTTTACCACATTTTAACACAAACCATCGTTTCCTAACGCCAAACAAGTTGTTTTTGTGCCCAACCAGACCTTCACCACAACATATTACACTCCTGGTTGTTTTGTAAGACTTGGATATCAGTGATATATTGGTGTGTGTGTGTGTGTGTGTGTGTGTGTTTTCCCTGCATGGCAACCTGTCTAAGGTGTTTATCTACCTCTTCCTTGATGCGGCAGTAGGCCCCATCCACCCATGCATGGATGGATGGATGGATGGATGGATGAATGAATCTATTTAGGAAACAGGAGTTGTGTTCTTTCCCTGCTGAGTACATGTACTATCAAGGGTATGAGTACCGCGTGTATTGTGGGTATGCATATGCATGTAATGCATGTACTATATGCCCATGTGGGTAATATGTTAATGCAGTGTACTGTATATTCCTCTGTGTGTATGCATGTGTGTGTGTGTACTACATATGTGCACACAGGTGTCAGACTGGTGACTCTGTACGGCCTGATTCATTGGAACCTGCACAGACCTGACAGGGGTGTAAATTGTCCAGATTAGGCTTTCCGGCAGCTGTGACATCTGTTGGTGCTTCATGGTAATGACTGCTGTCAGTAAGGAGACCCCCACACTTCCCCTCCCCTCCCACCGCTGTGGTTATTGATCTTCACTCTCATTTCTTCTGTCCTTATTGTTTTACAGCGTCCTCCTCCTCCTACGGACTTGATCATCATTGCTTATTATGAGTCTAATGTGTGCTGCACCTGTTCTCCTCCGCTCAGCGCTCATGCTCAAGCTGCCGAGGGTCGGCGGGTTTATCAGCTCTCGAAGTTTCACGCACATCATATTTCAGAAATAAATGAAGTGTGTGTGTGTGACCGCTGTGGGGTCGACTGGAAGTGACCTAGGCGTGATGTTAGGCCTCAATAGCTTCGGATAAGGTGCCTGTCAGATTGTCAAAAAAAAAATAAAATAAATGTCTTAGCGTAATGACACCTCCCAGCATTTGACAATAACACTCTTATGACACATGGCAGTGTTATTACAGTTTATTATATATTTATAAAACTGACAAATTTGACCACTTTACATAAGATCAAGAAAATGTAGACACATTATACACAAATGCAGTGTTTCCCCCGAACATGTAAGAGACAACTCTCTCTCTCGCCTTTCCCTCTTGAAAAAGTCGATTTGTATTTCATGACACAGGGTGACACCACACAGACTCTGATTATCAGTGGCAGATACACAGTGTATCATGATGTGATCACTTTATAGCCCAGCGTGACACGACATGACATGACATGACACGGCCCGTTTTGTCAGGCAGATACTGTAACTGTCATGCATGCTAATAGCTTTTGCACAGTGTTATGCATGAGCTGGGACCCGAGCAGCCTCCTGGACGCCTCTGAATACCCACATCTCATGTCGGATGCTAATCTGCTAACCTTGAGGGCACCGACACTGAAAACGGTGGGGAGAGAGAGAGAGAGTGAGAGAGAGAGAGCAAGAAAAAAAGCTGTCTTCTCTGCTTGAATACTTTGACGCGATCTGCCGAGCTTCCAGCTCGCACTCAAGGGCTGTTAATGAGTGTGCGTGGTTCTATGAAAATTCACAGTTGGTATAGAAAAGGAGGGTTTTTGAAGCTGTGGATTTTCATCACGCGGCTTGGGGGGAGAAAGTGAATGGTCTTGATTAGACATTGAAATCTGTTTGTATATGACAGGTGGCGCATCAGAAATGGAGGAGGGAGGCGAGGTCTTGGAGGTCGTCCAGGATTCTCCACTTTGTGCCGAAGACAGAGGAAGAGAAGAAGAAAAAAAGTGAATGAAGGAACGCACAATAACCTGGTAACTTGATAATATGATAAGCAATGACTTATTAGTTGTTGTTACAGAATGTGAGTTCCTGAATAGAAATTCACACACACACACATATATATATATATATATATATATATATATATATATATATATATATATATATATATATATATATATATATATATGCAGTAGCTCCAACTCAAAGTAGACTTTTGTTGGAAAAATGAAAAAAAGCCTGAAAGACTTCCTTTAAGATGAACAATAAAAGAGTGAGGGGAAAAAGAAAACCAGAGGAAACATTAAAATTTCATACAGTCAACTGAGGTTTTATAGTTTTAAGAGAACCGAGTGTAGCGTTATGATTTAAATGGTTTGGATTTTTTTTCATGTTTTCTCTATTGTTAAAGGATATTTCTGGTGTATTATAACTTAGCTCTTGAATGAGAAAGGTCTTCTCTTCTTCTCTTCTCCTCTTGAATTTACGAACAGTAGTTTAATAAAATAATCCGAATTCAAGGTCGAGATGAGTTTATGAGTTGTTAACAGCTCCACCAAATAGTGATTTTTACCTCGAAACTTCTCACATGGTTTCATTTCAGTAAATGTTCAATTGATCCGATATTTCAGCAAAAAAAAAAATCAAAGATTAGAGAAAAAGTCCAAAAACCGAAAAACAGATTTGAATCAGAACTTTGTTTTTTTCTTCTTTCCCATTAATCATCTTACGACCCCTCAGATTTACCTCGTGACCCTTTGGAGGGGTCCGACCCCTAGGTTGGGAACCACTGGTCTAAACATGCTGCTCTAACACTGATGCTTCAGTATTAATAATATAATGATGTCATATATAATAATATATCAGTCACTATTGTTACTGCAGTACTTTAACTACATTAGGATCACAATACTTATGTACTGTTACTGCAGTACTTTAACTACATCCAGATCACAATACTTATGTACTGTTACTGCAGTACTTTAACTACATCAGGATCACAATACTTATGTACTGTTACTGCAGTACTTTACCTCCATCACGTTGGATGAATTGGTTTTAATTTCCCAGGTGAAAGCATCAGGGTCCTGCAGGTATCACCTGGCGTCTGAAAGCCTGGTGACTGTCCAACACGGTCGGCCGGCCAAGGACATCAAAGAAACCGCCTTCCAGACGCCCTCGTCGGTGATGCCAAACCCTGCCAGCTTTGGATTTACACGCCAAAAAATGACAGGCCAATCTGAATTGGATTCCTGACCAAATCCCTTCATTGCGTTCATTATGGATTTAAAGATTGCTGGATCGTTGCATTTCTCACTAGCCCACACTCAAACCGATCCAATGGCTCTAAATCCATGAGAGGTGGGGAACAAATGTAAAACGTCAGGAGAGAATGGACCCTGGTTTGACTGTCTGCCAACCCCGTGTGCTCCTACACTCTAGTCATGTTTGATGGTGACAATATCCCTTTACAGAACACCAATCGTGCCAGTTTGTCTGTAATGCCATCTTCTTTTAGCTGTTCAGACGTGGCTGCCGTGTAGCTGCCTGACTTTAATCCTGTTTTTGGCCCCGTTCTGTTCTGTGCTGAACACATCTCACAGAGCAGGATGTACTCAGGCTAAAACGGTATTGTCTGTGTGTCTCTCTCTTGTCAAGTCGGCGAGAACAGAATGTAGACACAAATGTTGCTTGTATATAAGCGAGGCTTGAACGGGTATATCATTCATGTTGAAGTCAATAAACAAACTTGTCTTGGATTTCGTAGCTGTGTGTGTGTACATACAGGGATGATTATAATGTCACGTGTGTGTTTGGCATGTTTTAAATCAGTGTTACCTGTTCTATATTGGACCGCAGTCCTAACTTTAATCAGTTGCTATGATGTGCCTGAACAGTATCCATAGAAACCTGAAAGGTGACATATTCTGCACATTTTCATTCCTATATTTTTTACTTTTCTACTGGAATATGTTTTCATGTTTTTTACTTATCTAACTGATATTAACCCTTTATGCAGCCCCTCAGTTCATATATATATATATATGTGTTATTTTAAGATAATAACATCAGATTTCATTTCATTTGTCTGGATCAGATGTATTCTCTCTGTCTCTCTTCCCCACTTTAATCCACACTCTCTTCTCCTCCATCTTTCCATCTCCATCTCTTCCACCCATATGCACATCACTCCTCTTCCTCTATCTCCACACATATTCTGTTTCGCTCTGCCTTCACGCGGTAGCTTTCAGGTTGTCATCCAGTCTTTGATGGAGAGAGCCTTTGAAAGCTCCAGAGGACCGGCAGCTTCCAACCCCCCCCCCCCCCCCCCCCCACACCATGTTAGTGCTAGTGGTGGCTAAATCGGGCTCGGTGGCGGAGGCTGACTCGTTGCTCCTGGAGGGTGAGTGGGAGTCTGGAAGCTGATCAGACGGCCCAGCGCTCGGGGGCGGAGGAGCTGCCACCTCCAGCTACCTGGACGCTGAGGGAGATAGTGGTGCATATGGCAGCAAGCACTTTAGTCACACTCACACTGACTCACACACACACACACACACACATACACACACACACACCCTCTGCTCTTTGCATTAATATTTTTTGTTTTTTGCTCTTCATCTTTTTTTTTTCTTTGAATCCATCGCTATCCGTTCTCCTTTTTTTTTTTTTTACAAACTGCTTATTTTGAGTTAGGTTCAAGTTTCTTGAAGACACAGTGACATGGAAAATGCATTTTCAACTTCTAGTGAATGATATATAATGTTGAAACAAGAACGAAGCAAGTCCCTCAGTTCTCATCTCAAACTTACACAATGATCTAATAGTTTGGACCCGATTCGGCCTGTTGTGTATCATCGGTGTCTTAAATTTGACCATATTCTTGTGCAAAATGCCAGAACGATAAAACAAAGACTAAAGTCATAGGCCATAAAGAAAACAGTAAATTATGAATTCTGAAACCGGATTGTCATATGTTGGAAAAACTGAAATGTCTTCATACATCCGCCCAGTTCCTGGGAGCAGAGACGCAACCTCGAATCTGCACACGTTTCATTACCTCTAACTGAGTCTGATAGGGTCAATACTAGCAGAGAAGACCTGAGTGGACTCTGTCAGCTGTCTTCTTGTTGTGCATCATCACAGGAGAGAAAAAAAAAACGAGTTTGTATCCCATTGTCTCCATGAATATCCATTAGCACTACCACTACCATTCAGGTAAATGGGAAAGTGGTCTCAGACTTTTGGAAGCTACTGTATGTGTGTGTGTGTGTGTTTAGAGTACAGCTTTAAAGAGTCTGTGTACATGATGTCTTTTTAGCTAAGTCTCTTTATATTCTCTTTTTTGTCACCATTTGCCTCTCATACCCCCCCTCCCCCTTCCCTCCCCTCCTCCTTTCTCCCTACGGGGCGTATTTTAGGGATACCGCAGAATTTTACTGGACCAATTGCCGTGAGAGCCTGCGGCTGGCTATGAGAGTCAAAAAAAAAAATGCCTGGGGTGCCACCGGCTCTGTTAGTCTGCAACTTAAAAGGCTGCTTAGTTGCTTTTAATAATCTTATAGGATTTCCCTCAGGGATCCCACAAGTTTTGAGGGAAAGATGTGACGCTATCGGGATTTGCAGACATCTCAATTAGATGAGGAGGGTAGGGGGCCTTGCAGCACACAGATTCCTCAACTCCATGTGGAACCAGTGTTTATGAACAGGAAGTCAGGGATGAGCTTTTTATTTTGTGTTTGGTTGGAATAATGGCGTAATTCTTTATCATCCCTCGCTGAAATCCTCTTCCCTGTCGACTGTGACTGTCTACCTTACCTTATCTAACTTTTCAGTGAGGACGAGGCTGCAGGTGAAAGGCTGATGGTCGTTACTCATGTCCGTCTTTGTCCCAGCTGGTAAGATCATTTGATGTGAACTCTTAAACAGTTCTCATATATATAATTTGATCCTTTAGACAGCAGAATACGCGGCTGCCAACAATGTGAAACCAGAGGAGCGAAGAGTCAAGACTTAAAGGTTCCTTGTGGAGTTTGTGACCTCTGGTAACACTGCGGAGCAGGTTTTTTTTAATGGCTTTGTTTGCCTCGTGCACACGCCTGAAGATTTACATGCATGTGCACGCGAACGATGCGGTACACAAGTCCTACCAATCCTTTCACAGTATTCCACTGATCTAACGGTGGCTGTAATACAGACTGTAAGCTAGTAAACACGGATGTAAATGATGCAGGATTGCAAATGTTTTATGAGGACAGACGTTGATTCAACACGTTTGTTAGATCACAGTGATATACACACAATGAGTTCTGGTGAGTAACAGTGATTTGTTTGATAGGTTAACTAGTTCTCCGCCTGTGTTGGAGATCCAACATCCCGCCTGGTCATCTGATGGATCTAAACCCAATGATCTGAATGGGATTCACAGATTATTCAGTCGAATCACTGATTCCTGCTGATTTCTTGTGCATTGTTTCAGTTGGGGTTTTTTTTTTTCACAGATTTTTGATTACTTCACGTTCATCTGTAGCCATTGTCAGTCAAACATCAGAGTCATGAGGAGCGTCTGTTGCTGCTGCTGCTCTGCAAATGCGGAGGATTAAAAATGAAAATAATGCAAAGTGAACAGCAGCAGGCAGGCTCGGAGGCTGTTTGATCAGTGTCATTAATGTCTTTTAAATTGCTACCGTACGTACCTGCTAGCAGGTTAATGATATTTTAATCATAACATCATATCATCATCATAACTCCTCCTCCGCCTGCTCTTCCTCCTCCCAGCCTGCCTCGCTGTCAGCACGCCTCAGATAATTACGGTGCTCAGAATCGGAGGCTGTTCAATATTTCATAACGAGGCTCCTTCTCACTTTTTCCCTGTGCTCCAAGTTCGAAAAAAAAGGATTGACCGCCTGCAGTTGAGAATATCAATGATCATACCGTAGTGGTGGTGGTAGGTGTGTGTGTGCATTTTGAGGATTTTTTATTTTTTTTTTAAATGATAATTTATAGAGAATATCTGACCTTGTGTGTATTTATCAGGTTGTAGTGGTGGTAGTAGTCTGTGATTATCACCGAAGGAAAGAACGAGGACAGAAAAGGAAAAAAAAAAATAACGTACAGACAGCATCTATAGCAGAGGAGGAAAAGAAAAGAAAAGATAGTCATTAACATTCTCAACAGCAGGGGGTTTAGCCTTTTTGAACTCGCAGGAGAGAAAGAGCCTCTTGTGTCTTTTTATAGACTCTATTTGGTGAGACAAGTGGAGGCTAATGAATGAAGCAAAACCTGGAATGGACTTCTATGCTTTTTTTTTTTAGTTTTATTTTTTTTTTTTTTAAAGCTTTCTTACATTTCATGGAAGTTCACAGCACAGCGGCTGACTTCAGATATGTGTTGAAACAGGTTTCAGTTGGGCGAGGTTGTAATTTCTCTTTCATGTCGGCTAGTATCGGTCGTGTTTCATGCTGTCTGGAGTTCAAGATGAAGAAATGCGAAGAAATATACGATAATGAGTCGTATATTTGCTATGTCAGAATTTATTCAAAGAAGGTGTTTCCATCGACCATTTAAAACTTTAAAAAAAGGCAAAAAAACCCAAAAACACCTCAAGTGAGCAGAAAAGTTGCACATAAAAATATGTTCATGGGAACATGGCTACAGAGGCTGTAGGTTTCCAGGAAACGTTATCTGACACTCGTGAAACAACACGAAAAACATTCAAAGTGATAATAAATTGTTGATGCAATGAGATCGGTTGTCATATCAAGTAGGACAAAGTGCACACATAGTCACCCAAACATGATGGATGAAGCATTTGGTGGATGTTTATTGTACTCACAGTCTTGAGAAAGTGTGAACAACTCAGAAACAACAGTCTGACTTGGCAGCCTTAAATGACCCACTGCGGTGGATCCAAAGGCTTCCACTATCCAGGCTCCAATCCCTCCAACAGCTCCCAAAAACCCAAAAAAAAAATCTCCATCTGGGACATTTCTGCACACTGCAAAAGACAGTCAGTGGAGCTGGTAACATCTGCTATACACATCTTCATTAACTGTGATGTTTCTGGACCTACAGAAAGTACGATGCTTTGAATGAAAACAAAGGTGAGTAAAGAGCATTTTGCTGTTTACCAAGCAGGACGACCTCCAGTACCTGAAGCCTCCAGACTGTGAAGGATGTTCAGAGAGCAGCCTGTTGTATCTTGATGTCAGGGTGTTACATTGAAACTAGCTCATTTGACATGAAACCTGTTTTTTTTTTGTTTTAGCTTTTGGTTTGATGCATCAATGTAACCTGCCAGCAGCTATTTTAAAGAACTTTAAAATACAGTCTGTAAACATTATGAGCTGCAGCTTCTATCAGTTGCAGTTCTCTATGTGTTTATGAGTGTCCAAACTGCTGATAATGTTTATTATCATTATACAGGTTTTTTTCGTTTTGTTTTCTTAGACAGAGATAGATTTGATGTTCAAGTAAAATTATTTTTAGTGCAAAATTGGCAGCTTCACTGCTGTCTTTAAAATGTTGATGGATGCTGCACCAGAAGTGAGGTGGGTCATCAGGTTTTTACAAAGGTACAGTTTACAGTTTATGTTTGTTGATTTTGAGCAGTGCTAAATATGAAATGTATTCCTCTACAGACATTATGGACCACTAATCGTGCAGGAACTAGTCTTCCACAAAGACTTCCTGAGCCCCTTGGATAAAGATCATCCAATATTGGGGACTATTGCGAGAGATACATTTGATCTTCAAGGGAAATTAATTTTTAGTGCAAAATTGCTTGCAAATATTAAAGTAAGAACAAACTGAGCATTTGGTTAAATAATACTATATTATCCATAAAGGCCTTTGTAATTTCTGGTTGTGCTATATGAATAAACTGTGGATTTGATAGTTGAAGGGTTTTATACGGTTAGCACTGTTTATGTGGATATAGCAGGTGTGTTATACATTTGAAGTTGTTTACTGCCTCCAAAACAGAGGCCCTCGTCTTGTTTATCTCCTCCCTTGCTCCCTCAGCCTTTTCTCCCTCCATTTCTTTTTATTTATTTATTTTTTTACTTTTTTCTGTATCTCTGACATCACCCTATTTGCAGCTCACCCCGTATGTCTGTGCCTCATGAACAGCTTGGGAATGAGAAGAGGCTTCAGTCAGTGAAAGTTCAAAAGCAGCCCACTCTCTGTCAAGTGGAAATCCACTGGAGGGATAATCCTTGCCTTCTCTGTGCCGACTGAAAGAGACAGAGAAAGAAGAAGAGGACTAACAGAAGTGAGAGAGGAGAGTCAAGGCCACCTCTGAGCCAGAGGGGAGATAGACATCTTAAGAAAATTACGATTAAGTATTAAAAATAAAATCGGAAGCAGGGAAAATAAGATTTTCTAATTTTTATTTTTATTTTTTTGAATTAATACATTTGTGTTTTTTTTATAGTGACAAAACATTTGACAGCCATTTCCCCATTAATAAAGTGCACCCACACATTTTGGTTTTATTCACTGATCCTTCAAAGCTTTGTGATTTTTCAGAAGTAAAGCGGTCGTCCATTAATTGGAAGATCAGCGGTTCAATTCCTGGTTCCTTCAGTCCACATGACGAAGTAACCTCAAATTGCTCCTGATGCCTGTGCCATTAGTGTGTGTGTGTGTATGTGTGTGTGTGTGTGTGAATGATTAGTACTCCATCCTGATGAGTATAGCGTGTATGGGTGGCCTCTGCCATCAGTGTAGTATGAACATATGTGTAAATGGGTGAATGTTGACCTGTAGTGTAGAGCACAGGAAAGTGCAGTACATTTACCATTTACTATTTGGAGTATTAGCCATTGACCAGACAGGAAAATAAATAAATATCTACAGCTGCACCACGATTTGCTGTGAATAATTATGATATTAAAATGTAAATTCACCAAAACAATTTTATTTACAATTACATTTTTTTTTTAAACTTTGAACACAAATTCTCTTCTGTGAACTACACATTTCCAATGAAACCATCAAGGCCATTGACTGTTAACTTGGGTTAGGGTTAGGGTTAGTAAAATTATGTAAAGTTATTAATGAGGATTAATAATTAAAGAGGCACCACCCTGAGGTCAGAGACCAAAAACCAAACAGTGAATAAGAGGGGGTTCTCATCCAAGAAGGTCAACATCTGACAGATATTAACATTATAGGGTGAAAAGTGAAGATGTGAATCTGAGCACTGACCACTGCGACCAGCTGTTATCACAATACAGTATGTACAATAATCCAGAATTATTCATTGTGAATTATTCATTTTGTTTGGGTGTGCATATGCAGTAGTTGTTTGTGTATTACCTTAGTGTTTACTAGTGGATAGTAGTTTATTGTTTAAATAGCAATTTTGTCATTCTTAGATCCTAACTGCTAAAGCCACCTTGTTAGCATCCAAATAGGGCGCAGCAGAGGAATAAGCGTAACACTTCATACTCCCATTCAGTGACCCCTTGTGCCCTGTGGATGGAGGCATTGTCATCCGGGAAGAGACCACTCCAATCAGGAAAGTATTGTTGTATGCTGACGATACACCACTTTATCTCTGATAATACTGATACACAATCCAGAACTGTGTCAGTGGAAAAATGTGGATGTGTGTCAAAACCGTCTACAATGTTACTATCACAGAACAGAAAATGCAAATTACTCCAGTTTTAACCGACTCTCTTGCCCTAAATGTTAAACAGACTATAACCGTTCTTATGATTTCTCAAAATCTCCGCTTAAATTTTGATCTCCACATGAAATAATTAGTCCTGCTTTTTCAACTAAACTTTCAGCTACAGAACGCTGCCAAAATCAGACCTTCAGCCTAAAAGATATGGAAAAAGTCACCCATTTCATCACATTGAACACCTTGTTCAGCTGCATGATTGAATATTCTCTATAGCTTCATTCTAACTGATCCTGGATCTTAACAGAACAACATCACGTTTTTCTAATTTTAACTTTTCTCCTATACAGTTATATTTGCTCTACAAACAAAACATTACATTGTCAGGCACTTGAGCACTTGCACGTGCTGCTGTGACCTTTGACCCCTGGGAACAGCCTTGGATCATCTAGCTGTTCCAAGGTCAAGGTTGAAAACTAAAGGTGAAAGAAATGTTGCTGTTTCTTTTGATTTGATATACTTTATATATATATATATTTTTAAGATGCTACCTGGAGAATTTAATTATTTTTCTTTTAATCTGTCAAATAACATAATGTAGCACTAAGACATTGCGTTGAGGTTGAGAATGTTTTAGCTTAGCTTTGCCTGTTGGAAAGACAGACATTACCTGTTTCAGCCAATCGTGCATCACAAGTATTACTGAAACCAATTTAAATCAATTTAGGGCAACTAACAATTATTCTCATTATCAACGAATGACTGTTTTGTTTCCTAGGTGACATTCAGATGTCTTGTTGTCCAACCAACAGCCCAGAAACCAAAAGATGTTAAGTTTCAATGATATCAAAAAAAGAGATGAATTCAGGCAACTAACTAATCAATTATTTGTTGCAGGTTTTTTTCTTCCCAGAATGTGAAAACAAGTGTGTGAATTAATTAGTAGTTTAAGTAGTTTCAGGTCGAAGCTATTTAATTTTATTTTTTTTAAATGGTCCAATGTAATAATAGAATATCATCATAAACTATCAACAGTCAAATCATATTGGTGTCAACTTTTCAAACCTGTTGGTTGAACTTCCCTCATCACTTTGTTTTATATCTCTCCCTTTTTTTGCTACACACATTTATAGACATGCAGATAGAGGACATGTTTGTGTGTATGTGTGTGTTTAGTGTGTGTGCATGTGTTTGGTGTGTGTGCATGTTTCCTCAGCTTCACAGCCAGGGCCCAGTCCCGCAGGAGTGCTGCTTCATCAAGTCTGGTAGTGGGTAGCAAAGGGCATCATCATTAGATTAGTCTCTGATCACTCTCCCTAAGTAATTATCCTCCTGTCCATGCTCCTGCAGCATGCAGACTTAATTGATTTAATGGAGTGTGTTCTCTCTCCCTCTCTCTTCGTCTCTGTCTAACGTCTTTTTTTTTTCCCCCCTCTGCTTTAAGAGCACATTTCCTCCCATCAGAGTTTAGGATTCAATTTCAGAGTCAATGAGGTGAAAGGGCCATGCACTCTAAAATGGATTCCAGGAGGAATGCTTTTGGCTTTTTGTTGCTGTTTTTTTTCCTTGCACTAACATTGCCACATCTCGTCACCTTTTTAAATCGTCACACACCGGTGGTAGAAATTAGCACACACGCACATTTCATGTCAATTCGGTACCTTTCAACATACTTAAAGAGCCGTTTGAGACGAGAATGTTAAGCAAAGTTAAGCAAAAATAAAACCATAAAGGTACATCTGACTGTCAAAGCTGAAAGTTACAAGGATATGACTCAAATTCATCAATTTTGCATGGACCCCTTTTTGCCAAGATTTTCTCCCAGACACAAAAATATTTATTAAATTGTAGAACTGCCGTATTCAGAGACAATAGTGGTGTGAGAGAAATCTACCATTACAATTTTTTATGAGATATCGTCCTCCATGCAGTATTGTTTTAGTGAATTGCATAGAAGGGAAATGGAATTTTTCATTTTGCTGGCTGTCACTGAGAGTCCCTCAATGACTTTCTTATTGGATATTAAGGTGAGACCGAGTAACTTTTACTGAAGAGCGTCCACTGTGACTACAAGCAGCAATTACAGAATAACAGCACAGTGAATGTCATTTAATTTCCCATGTTGCTTTAAAGACCTTACTGAGATTTTTGTTAAATGTCATCATGCTAAAATGCCCATTACTTCACAGATTTAGAATTGTACTTATATAACACAGCACGATGGACAGTTTTTCTAAAAAAAAAACAAAAAAAACAAAAAAAATGGAAATGCTCCAGTCCATAGGTACTGTGATTGGTTTGAACTCTAGGATGATTTCGACAATAATGGTTTCAACTCTTCGATTGGTTTAAATTTGATGATTATGAACCAAGAGCTCAAGTTATAAGAAGCATCTCTGTTCTATGATTGGATACATCATCTTTGTAAAGGGGCGTTAATGTGAGTTACATGAGATTTCAACAGTGTATTCACCCACCGAGGACTTCTTTGTACTGAAGGTTCCTATATACAGATGGTCATAGGTGCCAGTTGTATTATCTCCCAGGGGGTGCGGTCTATATATTAAAGTAGGCTACTGTAAGAAATCACGTAGTGGTCAAAACCAAGACTGTCCACACACCAAGAGAGTGTAATGTAGGAATGAACACAGATCTAGCTCATCTCACAAGTGATTTCCCAGAGGACATTCCCCATGGGGCCAAGCTCCCAAGAACCCCAAGAATCTGTGCCTATACAATCAATGAGCACAGGTTTTGGTATAAATGTCTGTACAGGCACAGTAATACCTCACTGTGAGGTTGTCAGGTGTGTGTCAGGTGTCAGCACAACCTGGAATGGAGGAGTCAATTCAATGTCCAACTCCAGAAGAGGCAAAACACCCCCCCAGACTTAAATATTCCCACCACCGTGTGGGTTTGAAACACTGTGGTATAATACATACACCCTTCTGTTACCGCCATAAATGACTTTTTTTGCTGGCCTTGTGCTTTAGAAACTGCTACTCATTCTCTGAGACCACTACAAGAGGATTCTCAGAGGACTGGAGTCTTTAGACTGGCGTTCTTTACTTAACACATTCTGTATTTGTGATGGAGTTGCTTTTCAACCTCTCAGTCAACGTGAGGTATTGATCTTCTGACGGTGTGGTCACTTTGGATACGACTGATCCAGTATCTGCAAAGTGTTTTAAGGTTCCGTGCACTTTAGACTAAGTAAACCCCTCTTTGCTTAGAATATCAATTTGACTTCTTACTCTTTCACTTAGTCCTGATGCCATGTTTCCCACTATCATAATGCTACTTCTGAAGCAATGGGTCATTGGAAACATGAGGCACAGCTGTATTTATAACAGGGGTTAAATTGGTCAAAGCCATACGTTTGCTTAGATTTAATTACTAGAAATAGTGCAGAATCTTAAATATTTCTTCTTCATTTTACATGTCATAACTTCTTGTGTTTTTTTTAAATGTTTTTTGAATAATAAAACCATCCAGATTTTCAATGTGATCTCAGACTTTTGGACCTGACCTTATGTATTGCATCTAACTCTTCTCTCTTCCCATCATTTCTCCACCCTGCTTTTTTCCCCCCTTCAGTCTCCTAATAATTTAATGATGACAAGTGGTCTGATCTTCCCCTGACACACCAACATCAACCTATATGTGGATAAAGTAAAGCTAAAATTTACCTGCAGTACTCTTTCAATTGGTCTCTTTGTGTGTGTGAAGCCCACACCGATCGTGTATTCTATCAGCCTGCTGTCAGATGATGATTCCAGTGGCATGTGATTATCGTTGGCATATTGATTCGGCTTGTTTAAAGATTGACTCTGACAAGAGCAGCAGAAGCAGATGCCGGGCTAAGTGGTATCAGCAGCCATGAATATCATATGGCTAGGGGCTAATGTTCAACCTTATTGCTGCTTAATGAACCGCTAAGAGACAATCAGTGCCATTTGCCCACCTCTCTGCATCCAGGATGAATCACAAGCCAGCCGGTTTGCACTCAGTACTGCAAACCAACTCTCTGTTTTTACTGGACGGGAGGTCAGAGTACATGTTGGGAAATTGTACTCCCCGCAGAGCAGCAGCAGTGACTTCACCAGCTGATGTAATTAAATGTTCAGCATAAGCAAAAAAAATAAGCATGAACACCCGCATGCACACACACGCACACACACAAATTCACACAGCCTTTTTTTTCGCACAAGCACTTGCTTAGCTAGATGATATAATGAGGCCACAGTGCAATTACGGAAATCGGAGAGGCAGGTTTGGGCATATTCAGCCCTGCGTGGTGCTTACTTGCTAACATGGCATGCTAATTGGCTGGAGCACCACGACACACAGAGACAAAAGCAGCCTGAGGGAGCAAATCGAGACAAGCCCTGAAGGGTTGGACGCATAAAGACAAGCGCAGTAACCTCCACGTCAATCCTTTTATGACTAAGGACAGAATAGGTGCTGGCAGGCAGTGCTTAATTTGAAAATTAATGGGCCATGGGATTTTTTTTCTATCACTTAAGACACTTTGCAGCCCCACTGCGGTTACCTCCACCCTGCCCTCTACCCTGCCTGGGTTTTACTGCTCTTCAGATGGCTGGGGATGAAGAGACCTTGCATACGCTGCAGTAAATGCATGGCTAATTTGATTAAATACTGCTGCGTCCTTGTTGCTGGTCAGACAGAGAGGTGCCCAAGCATGTCCTGAATGAGCTGTGCAGTCTCATATAGTCGCCCATGTCATGTTAAAGGAACATTATGTGATGCAAATGTTAACAACAATGTAAACATGCTGTGGGGTTTTTTTTTGTCATTAGATGTTTTTATTATCGCAATATATCAAATGACAATGTATACTGTAAGAGGCGTGGCTCATAGTGATGAACCTACAAAGAACTATCAGCAACTTTGCAGCTCCTCTTGACTTTACAGAGCTTTACAGCAGGTTTCAGCTGATCGTTTAGCTCTCATAGTATTGTTTTCTGCTCCCTGTAGGCTACCTGTTGAACGTAGTGGAGTATTTAGCAGGCATAGAGTCAGATATTTCCCTCAGGAGTTAGTAGAGAGCAGAAACAGAGCTAAAAGTGAGTACTGCACATTACTTACATCCACCAGGTGGACAGAAACACGACGGCAAATGAAACGATGAATTCTGCTGCTGGATATGGAAATAAGCTAACCGTTTGCTAACAAGTTCAACGTAATAACTTTAAAAGGTGATGATGACCATGTTGTGTTCACTACTTGTTTCCACATTTTTGGGTGTGGATGGTAGGGACATGTCGGTCAAGGTGTTGCTGAATTGTCCCTAACAATATTGATAATCTCGCAAACACACACCTTAACTGCACAGCAGCAGTAGGGTTGAAACTGAAAGAAGCACAACGCTACAGAAACTCAGGTGAGTTGGCTCAAACAGAGTATACATGTTATTTAAACAGCTGTTGGCTCAGAGTGTTTCCTGATCACCCAGTCAGACGTTAGAGGGGTCATTTGTGATCGAATGTGGTCTACATTTTGTTGGTAAATCACAATCATGCCAAACTGTTTTACTTTAGGTTGTATTTTCCAAGAGGTAAAGTGCAGTTTCTGTTTCTGCAGTTCACAAAGTCAATGACATTTTTTATTCCTTGACACCTTGCCACAGTAAGAGCAGGAAATCGCGTACATGCAGGTGTAATTGCACACTTTGGCTTTGGCAATTTTTCCCTATCAGAGAATTTGTTTCTTGTAAAACACAGCAGGCACCTAGAGTTGGACTGCACTGAAAAAAACTTTTTTGAATTTGTTGGTATAATAGCAAACAAATGGAACTGTTTCAAAGCTCTTTTCATGTCAGGTCAAATGGATTTCTGAATAAATCTCAGCTGAAGACACAGTTCGATCAGAACATTCAGCTGCTGACGAGATGGGCAGCAGCAGCAGCCCACACAGTGTGGTACGCAACTCAAACCCTTTTCTTCATGCTGCAGACAGAAATCATTTTAAAAATAAAAAAAAAGTGAACAGACAGAATGTATATTTGCCAAACTCGAAACATCAAAGAGCTGCAAGCATGAAAATTGGTGGTGGGCGAGTGTTCTCTTGTTGGTTTTCTATTTTTTTTTTCTTTCCTTCCCTTCTAGCTTAATGTGTCGTCTTTGGCTGGTTTCATTATGAGTGGGTGACATGCAGACATGAGTAATATTGGCTTGTAAAAGAGCTTTTTTCTAATTATTTAATCCCGCTTTCTGGGTCAATAAAGCCAATCAATTTCTGTCATGAGTGCACCCCCTTGTGAGATGATGAGTCGCTTGTGAAACGGTGCATAATCAAAGCTAATATTCTGCAATTTGAGCTCCGAACGGGGTATTATAACACTGAAGCTAATGCGCTCAGTTGATCTCTCCATAAATGCATAATGTTTCTGGTCTTTTACACCCTGGTGTGTCTGATTCTACCTGTTCATTTGACTCTGTTTTTCCCTTCTTCCTCTTCTGTGCCCTGATGCTATTATCCGCCTCCTTTGTTCTCTCTTTGCCTTTTTTCTTCCTTTCCTCCCACTCCCATCTAACACCCTCTTCTTCCAATGTCTTGTCTTATTTCTTCTTCTAAATAATAACGGTTTCTTTTTTTTTTTTTTCCCTCCTCTCATCTCCTCGTAGCCATTCTTGGTTAGGTCGCTGAGTTGACTGAAGAGTCCTACTGCAGTCAAGTTGCAGGAATAATCCCTGGCGAGTGTTATACCATATGTAATTCAAATATTTATTGCATTGTCTAAATAGTTGTTACAGTGTCCAGAAATACAGATGACATGACACATTGTCCTCAATAATACCTATGGCCCTGAATTATGTTATGCTTACATTAGATTAAGTACCTGTTAACTTGTAAAGTTGTTAAATACCTTTTTCTGTCCAGAAAATATATCCAGAAGTATATAATCTTCCCAGAATGTAACGTGTGCATTATTATATTACTTGAACAGATGCTTTTCTAGTCTTTTTAACCTCTCAAAGTGCTTTACAATACATGCCAACATTCACTTATTCACACTGATGGCAGAGACTACCATGCAAGGTGCCTGCTGCACATCCTGAGGATCTAATCATTCACACACACACACACACACACACACACACACACACCGATGGTAGCTTCAACAGCGGTCTGGAGGAGCTGGGAATTGAACCACCGATCCACTGTTGTATCACTGTAGTATTTTTCTAAGAAAATTTAGATTTATTCCGTCATGTGTGCAGTCCGACAAAACTAGACTTTTTTTTTTCACACCTGCACATTTCAGAGGAGGTGGTCTCAGTCTAGCCCGAGCATACTCTGGAGCGGTGCAGTTGGGTTGTGAATATGATCTGCCCTTGATCCCAACTACTAGACGTTCTCTGCAAGTTTGTGCTAAATGGCTCCTCAACCACCGTCTTCCTGTGTTTACTTTTTTGCTCCCGCCCCGGACACATCTGACCAATGAGAGTACTGCATTTTCGCACGTAACTTTTAGTGATGCATTTTGGTTTGCTTAAAATTTGCTCTGTGTGGAAAGAAACCAAACATAAGGGAAAAGCACATGCTAACGCCATGAAAAAAACCCAAACATTTCCCACAATGCAACTAAGATGAATATGTTCCTGAGCCTAAAACACATTGAAAACAAAATGCAACAGCAGTCAGATGTTAATCCAGTCTTTTAGTGTGGGTGATGTTCAGAATTCAATCCAGTCATTTCATACTCATTTTAATTCCAGTTATGAATCGTGCCAAAGAGATGCGAAGAGAGACAGACAGACAGACAGACAGACAGACTGCTGCTAATTAGTGACTGCTAGGCTCATGCAGAGAGGTCAAATGATCTGAACTACGTCTCAGCTTGGTGCAGAGGAAGGGAAGACAGGGGGATGTAATGCTTCCCTCATGCTGTTCTGCGGTCCCAGAAGGAAGATCTCTAACCTTTCTGCAGCCTGCATATCCCCCATCACTCCTCCCTCACCCTCTATACTCATCACACTGAAGCAGCAATGGGCCCCTTAAAGGGTCAGGAGACCTTCCTTCCTGTTTCCACAGCCTGCTGACTCCTTCCTGTTGTCCCACTGTAGCTGACTGCCACTGACTGTTTGTCAGTAAACTGCACTGCGCACGGATATGAAGACAATATAGGTTTTTCCACTTTGGTTCTAACCCCGTCCTCCTACAGAAAAACATTTATTAAGTTGCCCCGACAGCTGCGTGTTTAGCAGGAAACGTAATTATGTTCAAGAAAGTTTCCAATTCAGTTCGATGTCCCACATGTGGTCAGGTCTAGGTCCTGTCTTGTGCTTCAGCAGTGACTTTTACCTCACGTTTTCTCTAATCAAGCCATTGAACTAAACAATTCCAACTCAAAGTTAACATACTAGATTTGTTTCTATGGCATGAGAGAGCTCAGGAGCTATTATTAGGGGTGGGTATATATATATCCTGTACTTAAGTAGAAGTAGAACTACCAAACTCTATAAATATAATATAATTCTATAATACAAATACATTTCGCCACTGGGTAACCATAGTAAAACAGATTGCTTGCAGGCTGCTCTAATAATGCACACAGAGAAGACAAAGGATGAGTTACTACACGTCAGCTCGTGAGACCTCATGCTTTCAGTTCTTAGTCTGATTATAAAAAGTCAATAAGAACACAGACCTGAGTGGCAATGTAGCGTTTCTTTCATTGATCCAGACCAAATGAACAATACTACAGTGTGAAATTGACCTACTGGCAGTGGGCAGCTTTATATTAGCGTCCCTTAGCAAGGCAAGAAAGGCACGCACTCACAAACACATCCACATTCAGCAGGCCATCACATTGCCCATACCAAAGCTTGCATGATTTAATTCATGTCCTTGAGCATGTCGGCTTGAAGCATGAAAAATGAAGTTCATTCTTGACAATAAGTTATTCCTACAAATAATGGTTTGACAAAACAACTCCAAATACCTAATTACACCTTAAAGGACAGGTTCACAGGTTTTTCTAGTGTGTCTTAAAACAACAGTCATGTGTCCATCTGAACAGTGAAACAGAGGTTTTCCTCACTATAATCATTCCTCCTGTTCATACTGGCTGCTAAAAGATCTGCTTCAAATGTGTTTTCAATGTAACTGATGCCAAAATCCACAGTGTGTCCACACAGTCATTTAATAATTCATATGATGCTTCTATGAGTCTTCGTCATGTGGATATCTGACACATTTACAGTCTGTTTAGCATCATATTCCCTCTTTGTGTTTCCCTGTTGAGCTGTGGTGGACGTATAGGGTATTGGCTATTGTCTGCCTTGTTGCAGAGTCCACAACTACAGTGCAATGCAGCACAGCAATGTCATCACTTTTTTTCCAAGGGTGTGCATTAAGTAAATGAGGTGTTAGACTAGGTTAGAGAGAGAGAGACCTGTGTGTTGGGGCTTTAACGATCTCACACAGCGTCACTGCAGGAGACTCAGGACCAGGAAGTAGAGTGAATAAAGGCAGCATGACGATGTGACTTCTCAGAGGGGATACATTTGGATTCAATTAATTTGCACTATGCCTTTAATTTCACTGACAATACACCATTGTCATGTCTCTCAGTCACAGGAGTGGGTCTGAAACTTTCCAGCCAATAGGAGCGAAGAGGAAAGAGAAGCCAAGTTCCAGGATTTGTTGCTTTCTTCTCCTTTCAGCTGGACAAACTGGATAAAGTGAACACGTGGGCAAAATCAGGTTAAAGCTCGAACCCAGATCGATGCAAAATACAACTGCTACCAATTTGGCATTTTATTATTTCTTTATTATTATAATGTACGCTGTGCCATTAAAACTGCATTGTCATCAAAAAACTATTGAAGTCTCAATCATTCAGATTTCACTGAGCATGCTCAGAGGAGTAACTTATACACCATTATTTTATTTTTTTTGGTCTCTTTATGGGATTTCTGTCTGATAATAATGAGGCTAAAACTGATTTCAGATGATGAGTGGTTCCTGCTGTTTCTTATGTCATTTCAGTTGGCGGCAGTAATGTGTGACTCGCCACCATGGTTACCAATCTAACTATCTAACATCCTATTATGCCATACTAGAATTTCATCTTGTAGCCAAATAGAGTTAAAAAAGTGAAACCCGTATACGATTATTTGTGTGAACGCTGGACTGAAATGGGATTAATGACACATAACACTACTAATATTGGGATATACAGTGTATATATGTATATATGCGTCATACATTTTTTTTTATTACTCCCAAAGAGTGCAGGTGGACTGTCAGCGGGATGGCAGGCTTTCAGTCATCAAAACTCAAAACATCATCAGGCGGAACAGAGACATTTCTGTGGCATGTTATTTGCAACAAAGCTGCTTGATTGCCCCTCCTGCACTTTCCATTTCGTGTAATGGAACAATTAGTTGCGCCGTATGCTGCTTGTTTATCCGCCCACTCGCCCCAAAATGGCAAAGACGGGAGTAATTGTGCACACTCACCTGCAGCTACTTATAGGGAAGCCACAGGGACACATGGCTGGGAGAGGGGAGAGAGAGAGAGAGAGAGAGGATGCAGTCATTATTAGATAAATCCTGCGTCCGGTTTCCTCTGGATTTCACTGCTACAATTATTCCACTAAAATACTTTGACTGCATGGTAATATACGGAAAAATACACAGGAACTTATCCCGACAGAGATTACAACAATGTGCACCCAGTGAGCAAAAGGCCAAAGTGATCAACTTTGAAGATAAAATGTTCACAAGGGTCACAAAGCAACAAAGGATGAAGGCGTGTCGGTTCTGCAAATAAATACTTTGAGTGTTTAATATGGAGGACTGTGTGTTCATTTGCCTGTTTGCATTTATGACACGGTGACTAGAGTTTGTCATAATAGGGTGTTGCTGCTATTAATGATACCTCCTGGCTCCTGAAACTGACGCGACTAAATGGAATTCAGTCATCATTCATTTTACCTTTTAGGGGTGGAAATCTTTGGGAATCTTACAACTGGATATGATTCAGATTCTTCAGGTGTCTGTTTCAACTCGGGCTTGATTCTTAAGTTGAATAAATAGAAAAGCGGACGTCTGTTAGTCTAGCACACCGAGTCCTAAACCATCCGTTTAAAATGCATTATAAAATAGAAACTATAACATAATAGAATATATCATACAATAAGATAACTATAAAAAATATAACAGTTAAGCTAAATGGTCACTGTCAGCAAAGCGTTAAATGTAATGTTATTGACTAACATTTAGAAAACTGATTGACTGATTGATCGATTGTTTTGATTTTAAATTGTAAAAGATAAGAATTATCATTGCGTTGCATTGACATTCGATTCCATAGCAGGTAAACCTGTGAAACGTGGCTTAACAATGCAAACAGAAGTTTAACGCTTGCTTTGTAAAGCTACATCCTGCTGCTGTCTGACAACACAGACTCACTCCGATCAATGGGAAGCAGAATGTGGGTGTCACCAGCTTCATTCACTGTTATTGACAGAATCAGAGACTCCCCGCGGCAGTCTATGAATAATTTTGTTGACTTGCTCCCCCTGCTCAGCTGGTGTAAACCAGGTGATAACCAAAATCCATTTCAAGAAACACGTTTCTTTGTACAATGAAATTCTTCAAATAATGCCGAATCAACACACAAGTAACATAAATACACCTAAGTAACGTAATATATACATAACTGTGAAATATAAATATAAACTGTGAAATATAATATAACTGAAAAAAATCCGAGCGGAACGAACAAACACGTCAGCCACGGGGGGCGCCATGTGTTTACACGTGTTACATTTTTACATATTTTCCCAGTTATATATTGTATTATATACTGTGTATAAATATATATAACACTTTGTACATTTATAAAATCATATAAAGTCCTAAATTTACAGACTAAATGTTGGATTCCTGTCTCAGCTAATTATATCATTCATATTGCTTTTGAAATGTGCATTTGCTTGTTGCTCAGCGAAATATCTGGTTAATCCCGAAACAAAATCAACAGTTTAAATTAAATATGGATCAAAATTAGTTAATACATATATAAATAACATATGTTTTTTTTTTTTTTACACAGCTAACAAGTGCATATTGTCACAATACAATATGATCCCTCACTGGCTTCCCATCAGTGATAAATGTGAGTATTTCAGCCATTTTACTTATTGCCCTTTTAATCCAGTGTTCGTGTTTCATTTAATTTGAAAATATATATATATATATTTAAAGATTAAAAAATAAAAAAATAAAAAATGCAAACCCAACACATGGTAAATATGTAAAATCAAAGCAGTGGATGCATGACTTGCCATGAATCTCATTGTTTACGGTCATTGTAGCAGTCTCTCCAAAGGAACGTGGCCATGATTTATTGATGTAAAATACTCCACACATCACCTTTAAAAGCGACCATAAAGTCAGCATACCTACGATATCGCTTCACACACAAGAATATATGATCCACACGTCAGATATGAACAATCCTACCAGGATGTTTTGATCACGACATCAAACAGCGAAAGTCACACGAGAAGTCTTGATTGTTTCCACCAATGGGAGGTTGTGTCAATAAAAAAAAAAGGACAAAGGAGAAATAATATCGAATCTGATTTTCCCGTCATCCACATTCACAAACCGAGTCACATTCACCATCTCTTCATCATGTATGCACTTCTTACTTTCCCATCGGTACCACCTGCATCCATGTGAGAGCCATGTCATCTCAGTCCCGATTTCTCTTTGACTGATATGAAGGCATCTCCCCCGAGATTTCTGCGCCCGATGGATTATTCATGTCCAGATGCATGATTTATTAAAACACACACAATTTGTTAATCCTTTAGAAGAAGTGGAAGATGCGGTCCGCCATTGATTCAGTCTAGTCTGCTCGTATGTGTGTTTTTTCTGGCCCTGTGAGGAATTCAACCCCGGCGCTCCAATTAGCCAGCTCCATCAAATAATGAAGCCATGAATTACAGAGAGAACGCTTCGTCTGTGATTCTGCAGTCCACTTTTCTGTGTATACAGCTGTGTAACTTTACAGGCAGCTAATTATGGGCTTATCCTAATTATTATGGATTTTTATCTTTTCACAACAACCACTCACACTGTGCAGATTTTATGAACCATTGGAAATATGACCAATTAAGCAAAAAAAAAAAAAGGTTAAGTCAACCCAAGTCTAACAAAGTAGTGCATAGTTACTTTCAGACAAGTGCTGGAATACCTTTTCTTGCAGAGTTTATTACCACCCCCTATAGTGTGTGGCAGTTTGAAACATACTGTAGCGCAGCTCTGTGTTTCACCCAATAGAGAATACTGCATAGAGATGCCAGGTGCATGCTGCAGAAAAAAAAAAAAAAAAAAGATAAAATGACATCAGTTTAATAAGCTCCTTCCATTTAAAAAGCCCTACCAGGAGGCAAAACCATAAAAAGCTGCGGGGTGGTTGAGTCACTTGTGTCGAAACTGGAAACTTTTATTTGACACAAGTTAATTAGACATGTTCATCTCTTTCATCAAGGGCACCTTTCTCTGCAAAGGTTCCATAACTCGATCTGGCATAAAGGCGAGACACAGGCGTTTTGGCACCGGTGTCAATCAATGACACTGCTCTGTGGTAACTTACTTCTTTTGTTGCCCCGTTTTTTATTCAGTGGCCTTCATTCGTGTAAAGAAGCGGAGAAAGGTTCCCCAAATTAATTGGATCAACGATTAAGTGGGAGGCATCGCGCCCCGCCGAGCGGAGACAACGGCAGAAGAAAGGGCCAACGCAGGCGTCGGCTGAAAATTGACACTTGAATTAGATAATGAAGAATAGAGGGCTGAAGAAAGGGAGAGAGGCCTATCGGTGTGAGGTCTTCAAGGAGGTCCAGATTTTAACTCACGCGGACAGAGAGACGGTTTTTGATTGACTTGTGTTGCTCGGCAATACTGATTTACAAAAAGAAGCCAAATCGTGGCAATTCTTTACCTAATATTATTTTGTAAAAAGCAGTACAAACATTTTTTTTACTTACTTGACTTAACGATAGACCAAGACCCATCTCGTACAACACTGGTGATATGATAAAAATCTTTAATGGTAAATATGATGATGTAATTGGCCAGTACTTTTCATGGACGTTGTCATCAGTCATGGACTGATACCGTCCTAATTCAAGGTCTATATTTAACCAAATATGATCCAAAGTCGTTTTTATCCAGGATGCTTTGGAAGTTGACTTCTGTGGACTTTGGTTTATTAAACACTGCACTCTCCTGTTTGTACATTAGCATGATTTGGAAAAAAAACGTGTCCATGTATTTATCTTCAGTAGACAGTCCACTACTGTAACGGTGTCTTCACAGTTCTCAGATCTTTACACCGGCTAAGATACTACTGCTGCTTTATAAAGCACTGAATGGTTTAGAAAAGCCAGAAAGCATTTCTGTTTTGCTGCTACATTATGAAGCATCCAAAACCTCTCAGGTGGTCTGGAACAGAGTCAAAACTAAACAGTTAAGTTTTTATGCTCCACATATCTGAACAAACTCCAAGAAAACTGCACGTCTGCTGCAGCTCTCAGTTGTTTTAAATCAGAGCTGAAGACGTTTCTGTTTGTCTCCTTTTAAATAACGTTCGAGGGCTTTGATTAATACCTCACACTGCACTGTAACTTTTACTCTGTATTCTATTTTAGCTTGTTTTTATGTCCAATTCAACTCTTTCTGATTGTGTTATGTCTTTTTTATATTGCCTTTATTGCTTTTACAGTCTGTCTTGTTTGTCTTAATGCATTTTATGTTTTGTGCACTTTGAATTGCCTTGTTGTTGAAATGTACTATACAAATTAGACTTGCTGTGCCTAGTGAGTTCTAAAGGACACGAGTACTAACTCGGCATACTCTTTATTGAGAAATATCCAATGGCTTCGAACTAACAAAAGTACATATAAGTTCATAAGGCGCATAAAGTCATAAATTTCTTAAATCATGAGACAACAAAACCATTGCCCACCGGTGACCTGATGCTAAGCCATCCAGTTTTTAACAAGCTTTTGGAAGAATTTAATAAGATATTATGCAACGTTGTGGATTATGCACGGGCTCGATTCATTATGATTTATTCCACCTGCACTCCAGCCGAGTAAGTCATGTCATTTTCTCCTCTAATCAATCAATAGCATGTTCCACATCCCGTCCAATGTTATTTTCAGTTGACATGGAAACCGCAGAAGACAATGACAATCAAAAAATACTTTAAGACCTTTTTCAGTAAGTTGATTTACAACAACACATACAGCTGCATCCACACTTGTTCCCATTTTTCTAATACAGTTTTTTTATGGATCTAGTAGAACAGTTGCTGATTTACTACATTAATATTCATCCTAAACCTCACCTACAAAGCTCTAGGAAACTAGAAAACAACAGAAGAGAAAAACTGAAGAAATTGGAAATGTGGGCAGCGATTGAGAGGTCTGGAACCAGGCTATTCATGGACAATTAGCAGCTGTGGTCTGATTGAATTCACAGCAGTAACAATGGACTAAATCCAGAGTAGAAAAAAAAAGTGCCAAAACATTTCAAAACATCCACAGAAACGTCTTAAAGGACAAGTTCACAAATCAAGTGTGTCTTAAAACAACAGTCAGATGTCCATATGAACACTGAATGAGGTTTTCCTTGCTGTAAGCTGTTCATACATGGCTGTTAAAAGATCCTCAAATGTGCTTTAAATGTGAGTGATCAGGACTGAAGCCTCTATGAGGCTTCATCAGTGTGAGTTAGTCATATCAAGTGGATATCTGACACATTTACACGTCTGTTTAGAATCAAATTCCCTCTTTGTGTTTCCCTGTTGAGCTGTGTATATAGGTATAGGAACAAAAATAGGCACTTTGGCTCTAAAAACACTGTAATGTTGAAACATATCTACTGGATTTAACTCATTTGGGTGGTTCTTCTGATGGTCAGTATGTAGGAGGAATGATTATGGAAATTATTATTATTGGCACCTGGCTATTGAAAAGTTGCGTATCCATCCTTTAAAGCAGACTAGGTCAGAACCCACAAGTGTGTCGCAAGAGGTTTTATTTGGGTCACCAAATATCTTTGCAGACTTTCTGCCTTAGCCTTTAGATTTATGTCTGCAGTACACCTTTGAACCACATGAGGGAGCTTGTTGGTATTTCTACCACACTCACAGTTTCTGCCATAAGAATTAGCAGATTCTGTAGCCGACCTATGACCCCCACTGATTTGATCTAATCCATAAAGTATTTAACATGTGTATATGTTTTCAATAACGTGCGCATAAAAAGGGAAATTGGGATTTATCAAACATGTATCGCTTTGAAATCGCTGGTTTACCTTTTTACCTGAATTTTGGGTCATGATGGTTTGTCTTTTTTTTTTTTTTTTTTTTTTTTTAAGTTGATTTGCAGACATGTTTGCGAAACTAGTTTGGATAACTTGGATGTGGCATTTTTCATAGTTCAATTATGTTTTTTATATAAAGTCTAGTCTAGTTCTAGTCCTAGAAAGTCAGGGGCCTGCAAAAATAAAACATTACCATTTCAAGAATACAATTCTGGTGGCGAAATACTGTGTACTGGTGAAAGAGTACATCATGTAATAAAGTTGGAATCACTCTGAAAAATGTTGTAACTGTAGAAACCCCCCTGAAGATTACTAAAACCACCAAAAAAAAAAAGGGTGATATGTAAAAGATGGCGAAAACAATGGTTAACAGCAACACTATTACCCAAACTGTCCAAAATACCCATCCAACATCCAAAATAAGATTCCATCCAAATGTAACACAATTATTGAGAAAACTGGCATAAGACGATGTGAATTAACACTTGTTTGGTTTTGTTTTTTCAATCGTGTGAATATTAGTTCCAGTACAAGAGTGCCAGTCAAAGCTCAAATGATGTAAGACCATGTGGAAACGTGTAATTGATTGTTTGACGGATTCATTTCGGGAAGGTTCCATGTGTTTTCATCTCTTTGGAGTACAGCGTTTTTATTTGTGTAAATCTGTTTGCGTTGGCACTTTGTTGCCGTTTTTATCAATCCGCCAACTTTCCCACCTCAGCCAGGTGTAAAAATGTGTTAGCTACGTTTTACTCTTGTTTTTTAATTTACGGTGCTTCCGCTCGTTTTATTTGTGCACAAAGTGAAAATGCACTTCAAAATAGGTACATGGAAACCGTTCATAAACAAATGGTGGTTGAATTTTAACCCTCTATGCTTGCTGTAGTTGTGTAGACATTGTTTTTCTGTGCAATTTATGTGTAAAAAAAACACACAATGGAACAAGAGAGAGAGACATCAGAGGTAGAAAGCTGTTTTTCTCCCACTGCTGTACCTATTGAACAAGTCCTGGAAGTTTGAAAAGCTCAGGGCCTGCCTCCCATTGGCAAAAAAAGGAGGGTGGGGGTGGGATGGAGTGGTAATAACTAGAAGCAGGTGCAGGGATGAGAAGGGGGAGTGAAAGAAGCTGGATCCGGGATGTGCAGAGGTTTTACTGGAGAAGTTTCAGCTCTCTCCATTTCCTAATCCCCATAGGTCCTACTGGAATACCTCCGCCGTGACGTAATGGGGGGATTGTGTGTGTGTGTGTGTCTGTGTGTGTGTGTAGTGCAGTTGGAGGATGCAAACATATGGAGAGGATTGTGTAGCTCTGCAAGGGGACTTAGACCATTCAGAGAAAAAAGGGTTCTTGTATAGGCTGGTGGAGTGTGTGTGAGGATCCTCCAGCACTGTGTGAGCACGTAAGAGTGAACTTAAAATGAAACGTGTGTGAGATCATGCAAATATACACACACAAAACACATTGTGGACCCTTAGACCACGAAAGGTTTTCTACATGTGTGTGTGTGTGTGTGTGTGTATTCAGAGGAAAAAAAAGAACTGATGGATAAAGGGACTGAAGAAAAGTTTCCCTCCTGTCTGATATAAATATTAATCTGGGACTCGAGAGGGAAGTCTGAGCTTGTGTAACTGTTAACAGATACGGCTCAATAGCTTATCATCGGGATGTATGTATAGCTGTGTTCTGGCATAGATGTATGGTTTGGTATTGAAACATTGTCCAGCTGCCTTTAGCCGAAGAGATACTATAAAAAATGGGAATGGGATTTATGTTCTGCCTTTTGTTGGCTTTAAAACTGCATCTCTACCTTATCTTTTATCTATCTATCTATCTATCTATCTATCTATCTATCTATCTATCTATCTATCTATCTATCTATCTATCTATCTATCTATCTATCTATCTATCTATCTATCTATCTATCTATCTATCTATCTATCTATCTATCTATCTATCTATCTATCTATCTATCTATCTAGTAGTTTCATGTGTGGGCTGCTTATTTGAGTGTGGCGGTGAAGGCCTCTTTTGTATGTATATACTGTATTGTGTGTTTGTGAAGCTCTAACAAAGGTTGAGCCAGTAAGATGAGTGACATTTGCCCCCCCTGCTCACCCTCGTCTCTTCCTCCTATAGCCTGTTTGTATGCAAAGCTCTCAGCTCTTTGACTGTGTCTCCTCTCCTTCATGGCCCCTCTGTTTCCTTCTCTCTATCTTGTTTCAGTCATAGCGCTTGTTTTGTCTCTCTCCGTCTGTGTAGCTGCCCTCCAAATCTCCTCCGGGCCTGCATATCCAATAGAACCTGTGAAGAAGAGAGGAGTGCTCCTTCTTGGCCCTCCAGGGGTTGTTTCAGATGGAGAGGCCGTCCCTGTCGTCTTGTGTATTCAGTGAAAAGAGCAGGGCCAGCGGGGGGTTGACTGTATCTTCTGGGCCTCCTCTTTTATAAAAACCCTTCTCTTTTTTTTGTTTTCATGATCCTTGGAATGGACTTAGGCTGCAAGAACTCCAGGTGGCTGATGGGGGCGCTCCTAATACCTCCACACCCTTTCTCTTTCTTTTGCCTTTCTTTTACAAGAGCTATTTTTTTTTTCCATTTTTCCCCCCAAGACAGGTCTAAGGGGTAAGTTTCTTCAGAAAGCAACCCGGGCTGTGCTGTATTTATTCATGCTCAGGCCTTGTCCCTCTTGTATATTTAGAAAGATCGTGCAGGTTGAACCCCCCCACCCACACACACATCCACCCACCCACCCACACACACACACACACACACACACACACATTTCTCTGGTTTCTTAAAAGGCTCTCCAGCAGTGCCTCGGCTCTTTGAAAAGATGGTGCTTCAGAGAGACACAGAGAGAGAGAGAGAGAGAGACATGGCAGGATTGAAAAGCGCAGCGTTTGGTGTATATGTGGTAGTCCGGGGAGAAGGTTGTGGGAGAAGCAAATTAATGGCATCAGACAGCCTTGTGACAGGAAACCCCATTATGTGACAGCCGCACAAAGCCTGTGAGACTGGGTTTTACAGGCAAAAAAAAAACTAAAATAAAATTACACATATAAAAAAAAAACACACCCCCGCGCTTACCAATCCTGTATACCTCTCCTTCCAGAAGTAGGCCTCTCCTTAGCACTTTGGGTAACCCACGTAATCCATGATTGTAAAGCTTAACGCCTTCCATTTTCTTTGTTTTCCACAAGAGCTTGGCTAAGACGAGATTTTAATATATTATTGATTAATTGTTTCTAAAGGGAGGTGACATATCCTTGGTAGTGTACAATGCAGGCTGACTAAAGTCCTTTGACTCCTTTAATACTGGCTATATGATACCAAGTTAGATTTTCTCTTATGTGGGTATAGTACTGAAAATATATATCTAAAAGTACAATAACTCCTGTATAAAAATACAAGAAACAAGTTATTTTGAATTTTTTTAAACATTTTTAAATAGTGCAAAACAATGAAAAAACTTTTAGGGTTTAGGGTTGAAAAAATGTTTTTAATGAAGTAGATCATCTTCTTCCATGTCAGAACTTGTTTTCCTACATTACCCACAATGCAACGTGTGCTGGTTCAGTCAGAAATTCAGGTGTGTTATTGTATTAGTGGCTAGCCTGGAGCTGCTATCTTCCAGCAGAGATGAGGAGCAGGCTAGAAGTCTGGTAACCACACTGCTTTCCAACTCATTTTCAGTATGTACTGCATACTGCCTACTCCAGCAAGAGAATCACATGACTGTATCAATGACAACATTACCTAACTACTGGGCATTTCTTGCATACACACCATGCAAATGTAGGTTTTCTGGGGGCCAAAACATAGAGAAGAAGATTTGTTCTTGAATTTAGCCAGCTTAGTGTGGACTTGGTCTGAGAGAGGAAGGAAGATGAAAATATGCTGTAAAATGTAAATATTCAATCTATGACATTTTGAACATCAGTCATGAACATTGCCCCTCTTCTTCGTCTGTCAATGCGCATATGTAAGTATGAATATAAAAATGGTTCATAACGAGTAATGTAATTACTTCTGCTGTTGCTGCAGCGTAATTACCTTTTTATAAGTACTTATCAGACTAATTGATTAAATTTTTTTTTTTAAAAGTTACTTTTCCAGCACTGCTCAGAAGGTTATGTTCTTTTAAGCCATTTAAGTTAAGCACAAAAACAACAAAGCAGAAATATTCCAACTCCGTCTCCCACAGTGAAAACTCTTTGCTAATAAGAGTGAAAAATCAGAACATGAGCTGACATCACTGTTGGCGATGAGTGCAACCCTACGCCTTTCCTCAGTCCGTCCAGAGAATCCACCTCCCAGAGCCAAACAGTGTGCTGGATCCTGGCTGCAGCCCTTCCTCTACAATAATAATAATCCCTTATCCCTCACACACTTCATTCTTAGGTGGCTTTCTCCAAAAAAAAAAAAAAAAAAAAAAACCTGGACAAGCTGACAGGCTTTGCAAATGGCCCGGACCCAAATATCATTTATATGTATGACGGTATTGGTCTTGATGCATGTCTTTAAAGTACGGCTGACATTTCAAGTTGGTTTTGTGAATGGTCTGGGCAATGAAAACAAAGTAGACAAATTGTCTCATTTTCTCCCCGCCTTGAGAGACTTAAGCATATGTGAAATGCATTAAGTTGAGCAGCCGTCCTACTTAGTTGAGATGGATGTGGACGAGTATCTGTTTTGTTTGTTGAGAATAACGACGAGGAAGAGTTTTTTACAGGAATAAAAGCTGCTCTTGCCACAGTAACTACTTAGAAATTCATAGACTTTCCATCGATAATATAGAGCTCCTTAGAAATCATTTGTCTTTTGATGCCTTTTTCGACTGCATCTGTGTTGAGACATTTCAGTCTCCTTTTAGCGGAACAAGGAACATGCATCTGAGACCGGGGACAGTATAAAGGGTGCGTGTTTCTTTTCACTCCCAGCAGGATTAGAAGACAGTTTACTGATAAGATTGCCGAAGACATCGGCATCGTAAGCCTGTCTTATGGTCTACTCAGGATCTTTGATCCCTCTCTGAATTCATATGCATGAATATATAGAAAGAGTGAGAGATAACAAGACTGCAATGCCCTGAAAACTAGATTTCCATATAGCGCGTTAGCTTTAATCACGCTTGTATTGATTAGTCCCAAAACATGAAACCCACAGTGTATATGCCACATTCGCCAACGTTCAAAGATTTTTCATGAAATATGGAAGTTCAATTAAAAGATGAGAGTACACGGGGGCTGATTTAATGAGTTGGTTGATTTGATGGCAACTTTATAGTGGCTGCAGGATCAACTTCACGTGTCAATCTTTAACCCTGCCGTCTCATTCTTTATGCGTCTCACCATGCTTGTCCTTCTACGCTCACGCTAAGAATATTGGACTATTTCTTCACGGTGATACCATAAAAGAACCTTTTTAGGATCTCTAGAAATCCTTTCAGTTCACCCATTGGCTGTCCAAACCTTTGATATTGAATTCCACTCAATCAAAAATATTCTTCTTTCTCCTTCAGTCAGATGTTTTGATCTTCACCGTGCAGAATGATGTGCGTGTTAAATCTCAGTTTAACGTATATCAATAACATTTAACATTTCTGTTGTTACATTTAACTGTTTTGTCAGACTCAGATAAAAAAAAATAAAAAAAAAGATTATTAGGATATTTTATTGCACACTTTCTTCCTTTCTTTTAAAAACCTTGCTCCTACATTACCCATGAGGCCCAACACCTGTAAACAGACTCTGATGATGAGTGCAGTTTTTAAAAAAATGGACACATCCTCTGTCCAACTCCATCAGTTTGTGAAAAGATGGTTTTGGACTCTGGTCAACAATCCGACAAGTGCTTAGTTTGAAACATACTTACATTTGGCAATATAAATGTACTGCAATGTGTACTTCCATTCTACCTCCACTCATACAGTATCCATCTCTCCTCTCCTCCTATTTTCTCACACCTCTTTTCTTTTCGGGCCAAGCATGGGGTCCCTTTTGACTGGCAACCCAATGAAAATGGCCCTGGAGGGCAGGAGCGTGAGACCAGGTACTGTTTCAAAGCATAATATCCATCTTTTTCTCCCAGCATTCTTCAGTACTCCTGAGAGCAATGTCTCACATCCAACAAAAATGAAAGACGGCGTAGGGCAAAGTTAAAGGTAGAAAAGACGGTGTAATCACATACTGTAGATATATGTTTCTCCCCAGCTGAACCTGGGAGGGGGCACATTTCAACAGAGCGAGTTGGAATAACAGACTTCACCGTCCAACAACAATCCATTCCCTGTCTTTCCTTTTCCCTCCATCCAGAACCTAAAAAGCAGACTGAGAATTCATACAGGGACAGAGCAGAAGCTGGAGGAGTCCAGGGAACTGCAGTGAGGGGAACATATGGACCCTGTCCTCTTCCACCCAGTGCCTTGTCTTTCTATATGGATATTTTCCCCTTCCAAAAATGCACTTGGCCACAGAGCGGTTGGCAAGGGAGGGTGCACTGTAATTTAACAGCCCTTCCTTTGGAAGTGGAGACAAAGCATGGAAGGAAAAGAAGAGTTTGTTTTTCTTCTTTCCGCCATAGAAATATTTGCAGGTCCAGCCTAATGCTACATGATCCAACATGGTGGGAATCAAGCGCAGCGCTGAATATTTTACTAAGTGAATGTGTTTTGCTGCACACTGACGTGAAATCTGCGTGTGTTCGTTTCAACATCGGCACTGCAGGGAGTACCCTCTTACATGGATAATATTAATGTAAGGAATATAGAGTCTGTACAAACAGTGAAAACCTTGCCACATCCTCCAGCCCTTAGCCAAAGCTTGAAGGATAAAGCAACGCCTTTCATAACAAGTGAACCAACACACTGAATAAGAGCAAACAAACTAGACACAAATGACCATGAACTGTGTGTGTATGCATGTGTGTGTTTTTCAGTAGGCAGGCTTGGAGGTGGTTCTGCACGTCTCCTGTTGTTGGTTTGTTACTGACGGTGATAAACTGAGTGTTTTTTCAAACCTTCCTGCATACCTCCTTATATACCTTTTTGATGACAAATATGTTTTAAATACATTTTATTTGTTGGGGGGGGGGAACTTTGACAACTCTGACGGTGAGGTAGTAAATTAAAGCCAGATTTGATAATTATCCTTCTCAGAGACTTCATTTCACTTCGTATCCAATGTTGATTATAGGTCCGCTTCATCATAAACATTCAGGCCAGCGGTTTTACATGTGTTTGTGCTTACAGTAAGCCATATTCATGCCATAAGCACAAGCCAACCCAAATCTCAAGCAATTACATCTGTGATTTATTATTCAACTATAACTGTAATATTGAATACTGCCCCCATGAAGCCAAACAGGAAAAGACAACATTACATTAAGATTACATGTTATAAGTAGCAACCTGCATACCGCTAATAGAAAAGTAACACTATTACATTCCTCTGGTCCCGTAAACATTTTGAAAGTGGAACATTGTTGGAATCAAATAGTTTGAGGAATAGCACAGAGCTGAACGTTTCACTCTATAAAATGAATAATATGGTGTAATATGGTCCCGCTCACTAAAGAACTGAGATATGTTTATCTGACTGGGTTAAACCTGTGGTGTTCTTCATGTTTTCAGTTAAGAGGCAGGAGGCAGCACTGGGTCTCAGGTCTATATTGATGATCTCCCTGGTAGAATATATACAAATGTAGCAAAAACATGAGCTGTGTGTGTGTGTGTGTGTGTGTCTACTTGGCTCCTCTCTTCTTCTTTTTTTTTGCTGTTACAGTTACTGTTACAGTATATCTAAAAGCTATTGGATATAACAGCATAAATTGCACAACCTAGTAAATTTGACTGCAAATAGCAACATTAAATTAAAACATCGATATGATGCGATAAACAATGATGAAAATAGAAAATAACAAAACTGATTCATATTCAAGTTGGATTACCTGATTATAACTTGATTATAACTACACAACATGCAACATGACTCATATAGCTGGACTGGCATAAAGCTCTTTGTCGCCTAGAGAAGGTTTTGACACACACCTGATTAGCTACAGTAAACACATGCACACACGCCAATCCCAAATTACAAAGGTAGGGCAGGCGGACCCAATAAAACAAAAAATTATAGTTGGGAATGATTTGATGAAAACGCATAAACTACAATAATCTGTTACATATGCATTGAAAGGCTTCTTGGCCAATGTGGGCCTCTTGGTCAGCTTTCTGAGCAGTAATATTATAATTGTACCCACCATGTTATGTATATATGATTCTGAAATATTAACCACTCTGCATATTGTTAGCATAATACTACTAATACTAATGCTAGTAATTTTACTTAAGAAACATTTTGAATGCATAACTTTTAATTGCTTTTATAGTGTTTCTGCACTGTGGCATTGATGTTTTACTTAAGACAAAGGTCTGACTGCTTCACCTGCCACTGCATGCGCACACGGTTTTCCTGGTTTTAGCAACATCTAAATAAACTGTTTACAACAACCAAGATGTCAGCCATCAGTGTTATGACAATGAATAAAAATCAGACCCAGTTTTGAGAAATACGAATTATCCTTTAAAACCAAAATGGCCTGCTGCAGTTGGGGGCTCCTACTGCAGTTATGCAATGCTGGCCAGAGGACAGCAGTTGGCAGGAGATGTTAGATGTATGTAGCTGGTATTTGAACTTTTGTCTGTTTATTTGTCTGTTGTATCTGTTTATAATAACTACAGTATGTGTTGATGCTATATGATCTATTTGCTCCAGTGTTAGCTGTAGTCATTTTTTCATAATCTGAAACACTGACCAGACCTTGTGGTTTCTCCACTGGTTTTCTTCAAACAAACAGAACTGCTCTGTTCTATCCAAGCTGTGTTCCTCCAAGCAAAACATAGCGTATATGCGGTGTCTCTTTTGTTAAACATGTGGAGGGAAGCTGAGGGAAAGTGCGCATTGCTTGATAACAATGACATTAAATTGTTTAGACAGAGCAGACAATAGACTTTCCTACCTTTGATATTAAGAGAATGCAGAACGCAGGGCTTTGTTTGTTCTGAAGAGAACTGAAATCAATAAAACCACCACCAATAAAACCTTTTTTTTAAAAAATTCTTTATTTCTTTATTTATTTGTGTATGTGTGTGTGTGTGTGTGTGTGTGCTTTTTTGTATTTTTCTGTGTGGCTTGGTCCTTACAGGTCCGAATTTGCTATTCTCTCCTGTGGTGTTCCTCAGGGTTCTATCTTGGGTCCTATGTTATTTTCTTTTTATATATTTCCTTTTGGTGATATTGTTAGCAAATTTATTTAGATATATTTTTAACCCCAGCCCCCCCTGCTTTAGAGTGAATGGGAAAAAATGAAGCACTGTTTGACTACTCGTTCATTTCAAATGTTTTCTGGTGAAAAATGTGGTACTTTAACCCAAACCACAATTTTTAATCATAAATAGAATTAATTAAATGTGATAATAAAATATTTTTAAGTTCTTGATAATGGGTACATGGTGATGAGCATTCCATGTCTGTAGAGCAGAAAATCTGAGGTAACACAGGCCATGTTTTGTTTTATAAAAAGAAAATGATGAAGCTCTCTGGCGTAACAAGTAAAAGTAAAAAAAAAGTTTGTTGCATAATTTCAAACATCCTGCCCCTTCTTGCACAGATTATAAAATTTGACTTTTAGATGCATAATAAGTGCTTACTAAGTTAAAACCAAAATTTTAAAATGTGCTATGCAGAAAAATGCCAGTGTCAGTATGGGCTCTAGTTATTTCTTTAGGTGTAACAAAATGTCAGACAGAAATTATTATAAAGGAAACACACACTTTCCATATGTCAAACATTCAGAAGCAATCTGCAATGTTGAAATGTATATCTGTGTGTGAATGTGAACACGGACACACATTTGTTGTCAATATGCTTATACTGAACATGCAAAAACAAAACACACCACATAGGAACATTTTCTTTTCATTTATTAATTAATACTGTATGCACACAAATATTTGCTGTCATTAGACAATGTTATACAGTTTGATTTAAACACACACACAATCAACATAGCAACCCTCTCTCTCCTTGAGTGTGTATGTCAGCCAGGGAAAGTGATATTGCATATGTCAGCAGGGACAGGTGTAGCAGCCGTATACCCAGGAAGAGGGGCTTAGGTTCAGGGAAGCCACTTGCCATAGATACCCTAGATACTCCTAACCCTGAGAAGCTTATGGTGCTAAATCCTGCCACCCCATACTCATTCTCACACACACCACACATAGTAACACAATATCCTGCTGCTGCAGTCACGCACCAGCTAGATCGGTGTTGGCTCAGGGAAAACAGCTGAGGAGGATGGGCTGTGTCCATAATGTATGAACTGCGTTTGTGTGTGTGTGTGTGTCTACATATGCACAGGATGGCTGCGGTGTCATGGGAGATATTCTTGAGCTGTCAGCTGTGATCATTTTTCTGTGTGTCAATCTCTCTCTGCAGATTTCTCATGCATATGAAAATGGAAAAAAAACACTGTTTGTTCATTACTGTACTGACGTTCAAGACATTTCTACTAATGTACATATTAAATTATATCCAACATGTTCATCAGTGAGCTTTAGAGGTGTTGGTGTATTTTTGAACTTTGGGCAGAGCCAGGCTGTATGTTTCCACCTGCTTCCAGTCTTTATACTAAGCCAGGCTAACTACACCCTGACTCCAAAGGCATAAGCTCTGTGTAGATTCATCACTAGAACTGTAAAGATAGAAATATGCATCACTGTTATTTTCCAGATGTATGGAGCTGTGCATACGCATGTTTCTGTTTTATAAATCAGACAAAAAAGGTCATTGTGCTACTCAGGCACATCTCCTACAGGATGTGACACGGTATTCATCACCTGCTTGCATATCATACTTCTAGTTTTCAGACCTGTGAATGATGATAACAGAGCAAAGACATGGTCCAATTTTTACATTTTATATTGCATTGATGAACTTCTACAAATGAGGTCAGAGCAGCTGGCTATGGATGGCTGCAGCTATTGTCACTGTTCATCACATGTACCTGTCAATCATCTTAATCAAACATCAGAAAGATAATAAATTATACAGTTTAGAGCACTAACATTGCTTCAGTGCTTCACATTGTATGTATTTTATTTTATTCCTAAAAGATATTCCTACACAAACATGAAGCAGCTGAACTATATTGTGCATTGTTCCAGACCACCAGATATAAAAGAAAATTGTACATTTCCTTACATGCAAAAAATACATTTAGTCTAGGGGATACATTTATTAAGTGGATAAAAGTTCTTCATAAATTAACTATGGCCAAGATTCTTTTTATGGTTGCTCTTCTGTCCCATTTCCACTTCACAGAGAGACACGTTAAGGGTGCCTCCTATAACCACTCCTCTTTACACTTGCACTTGAACCTCTTGTCCCCAACCACCGGAATAGAGACCACTACCGGTCTGTAGATAAATTGGTACCGGGCCGCAGAAGAAATAATTAATTATTTCCGTTTTATGTATTATCTGAGTCTGGACGATCTTTTATTTGAAAAACCTTAGCGAGTCTTAGCGGGCACACAAACATGCAGAAGCTAAAAGAAAAACTGCTCTATGTGAATATTAAGGTTTCTTGACATTGACTCCATATTCTAAAATGTTTCTTTATAAATGTATTTGTGGCGTATCTGAATCTTATTTTGAAGGGATATTTAAATGTTATAATGCCGACCAGTTAGGTGTCACAACCCCCCGGGCACGGTAAAATTGTCAAGCATTGACTGGTCCGCGGTGATAAAAAGGTTGGGAACCACTGGAGTAGACCATAGAATGCATAGCATTATATGCTGATGATATTGTGCTTTTTGTCACACAGCAATTCTTTCCATCATCAACAAATTCTCTGAAATACGTGTTTAAAAAATATATTTTGACAAATCCATCAGGAATGAAAAGGACTGGTATAGTGAATCTTGAAAGGGCTTCTTCTAGATACATCTGGCATGGCAAAAAAAAGAGAAGGGTATGCGATGTGTGCACAATATGTCACTGGATATGGCTTTATGTTCATGCAACACAGATTACAGATTAGGCACTTCTGCAAATTACCAAGTGATAGACCGGCAAAGAGTGTCCTTGACAGCTAACTCTTTACATGCGATATTAATATGATTTCAAAAATGTATTTCTTCATTTTATCAGAAGTTACAGGCTCTTGACCAGCAATAAATAAATAACACATGGAAGGGAGACATCAAAGTTTAATGAAATCAGGTGAAATGGTCAAGGCTGACAGGACTGAACTGATACAAAAGCATAGAGAAATGATGTTGTTCTGACCATTGGTTCTGATAATTAGTACAAAGGTAGGTCTTGGTCTTGCATTAGGTCTTGCTAACTACTGAAATACTTAATCATATAGAAGTAGTTAGCTGGTCTCAGGAAATTCATAAACTGGAAGATCAATATACTTGGTCAATAGGCTCCATTTAGAATCCACTTTAAGTGTCTTTCCATGCTGACGAGAAGGATGGGAGTCCATACTAATGAATACAAATAGGGCTTGAGTAGACTTTAACCTGGTGGCTTTGATAGAGTGTGCTTTGAAATAGCCAATGATATACTGTTGCTGCATGGAGAACTCCTTTCACATACACTGCAATCATTGACATACATTGAGTATGAGCGTAATACAGTAAGCAGGTCAGAAGATATGTGTTGTGTGTGTGTGTGTGTATTGTATATATGTAATGATTAATACTTCGAATAAAAGCAGATGTATTGAATACACACATGCCACTACAATAGGTTGATGGAAGATGGAGCATCAGGTGCAGCAGGTGCAGCAGTTCAGAGTGAAGCAGGTGGAGGTGGAAATGGAGATGGTGTTGATATACATGTTAAGACTCAAGTCTGCTGTGATTTCATCATCAGACTTCACTGATGATCAAGTTCAAATTCAAATTTGATAAACACAATCCAAAACTCACATATAGTGTGTTCTTGTTAATAAACGTATGTGCTTCATTTAAAAAAAAAAAAATAAGAATCCATTTTCAGTTATATACAAGACTATTTTTAATATACATATACTTTTAAATTGTGTGATGTTAGTAAACTGCAAAATAGACGATTAACCTCTGTTAACATATCTCTGCCTATTGTTTTTTGCATGCCTCCACATAAATGCATATGCAATGAGGAGAGAGATGCACCTTATGGCTGGTAAATATAGCATGTGTTTGGAGCAAAATGCATCACAACTATGTTTATGAAATTAGTTAGCAGAAATTGCTTTTCTGTTTGTCTATTTGAAGCCTCCACCTGCCTTTTTTGGTTTTTGATAAGACTTACAGACAGCAGTTTGTGCCACTGAGTGTCACAGGTTGCCAAAAGGTTGTCTTACCTGAACCCCAGTGAGGGGTGATCTTACCGCTCCTGGTAGCCACATTTCAGGGTGACAACACTGAACTTGTTTCAGTTATGTTGAATTATCACTTTTGTTACTGTGCAAATGCAATTAAACATCTAATATAGACTTCATGATTATCACTAGATCGTTGATATTTTATTGCAGTCTGTAAAAAAAAACTGTATTTCTGTGATTTAGAGTGTCATTTCTTTAGAAATACCCTTGTTATACCTCAGTAAAATCTTTTTTTTCTCTCCCTTCAAGTGCAAGACTTTTGCAATAGGGGAGGTGAGAAAAGGCCTATGTAGATAAAGTATGCATCTACATTTGTGTGCTTTCTTTCCATTTGTCATAGCCACTCTAGAGTCAAACCAACATTGCTCATGAGAGGCACATACAACAACCCGAGACATGACATAAACCAGCTCCACCAAGTCTCCTTGGCTTCATCATTTCAGCATGCTATTAATCATCATAAATCAGGGTGTCACTCTTGTTGAAGTCCCCTCCCGCTCAGATCCTGCAGTAATATGTTTCCAAGGTTCAACTAGTTGGCTCCCACTATGAGGCCATGAGCTCAGAGGACCACACCCGCTCATGAATGGACACAATCACAGAGAGTCAAGCTTCATCTGTGAACACTTTTATTGACCCATACTGACCCTGACTCAGGGCAGAAAAATGTTTTCTTACTTGCTCATAAATAAATACTCAGTATACTGGTGCTACAGTACTAGTACTACTGCTGTGTACTACTACTACTACTACTACTACTAATACATCTTACCCAAACTAAACATCTTGCAATACAGCCCATTCAACTACAACCCAAAAACACTATAGAAACCCCATAGCACAATCCTTGCAGCCATGTAGCAACAGATACTAACAAGAACACCATAGCAACCACATGGTTACATCCTGTCAACCATCTAGAGCATATTAGCATAAGTATTAGCATTGGTTTCATGCTGCATTTATTGGTCTAATGGTCTAAAATTCTCATCCTTCTTCTTTTTCATCATCACAACCGCTTAGGAATACCTAACAAACCCCCCCATACCTTAGTGACCACTTTTCAACCACCTAGAACAGGGGTGGGCAAAGAAAATTACTTCCTTCTCCAGTCAGATTTGCTGAACTATCTGTGGTAACGTTGATGAGCGTACTCCAAGGTAGTTTGTGCCGTTCCATTGCCACCAACACACTCTTGTGTTACATATCCTCTCTCCTCATTTTCCCCTTCAGGGATTCCATGGCCAAAAACTCCTCCGTTATCTCAAAATTGTCATTAATCCCTCTGATCAAAATTAAAAGCCGAATGAAAAAGGCAAACGGGCCGTTTGTGGCCCGCGAGCCGTAGTTTGATAACACATGGAGGCAGCCTCGTCATAAATATGTCACAGTAATAAATAATGAAATAAGTTATGGAGCAATCAGCATACTTAGTATTATTGTCAGTGCTTGCTAATTGGCTCATTCAAATCAAACTTGCTCATTAGTGATTTTATTGGCAGCAGCTGTGTTCCTCCTGCTGTGACACTCCCAAATGAATACTACAGTACTGACCAAATCTGTGTAGTATGTTGTAGTTTTTACTACATTATAAAAATGGTGTAAAAGCACCTCAGTGTGTACTTAAGGTGTGTTGTGTTTATGTGCACCTTGGATTTCCTGAAGTCCAAAAGAATGGCAGGCAGTGGTGTAGTGTCTGGAAACAGCTTTGCGCAACACAATCAACTTTTGCAGTACTATATGTCCAATTTTGTAAAATAAATTTCACTTTACACATTGATATAGATTATAATCCCTCTCTGATGTTTAAAGCATCTAACTGGTCCTAACCTCCAAGTTGCCAATAGAAGCTGTGAAAGTTTACAGGTTTCGCAATGCATCAGATGCTGCATATGCTGTAGCATTACATAGACATTTGTAGGGGGGCAGTTGGGTACACCCAGCTGAGCTAAACCCTTCAGTGTTTTTCTTCCTTCTTGTCTCTTGCCCTTCTGTTCCACTCTGGCCTTTCCTTCCCACAACTGACCTTCCCAACCCTCCAACCCTTTATCCTGCAGATGTTGGCTTGACTTTGTGGTTTGTCATTTCAGAACAAAGGCTGCTCTGTTGACGAGGGCCTGGCATCAGCCTGGGCGCCTGCCAATGTAATCTGTCCTAGACAGCCGCTCGCTGAGCCATGGGGAGGGTGGGCATGAGCTGGACATAGAGCATGGGGAGGGGGGCCTAGGGGGTTGAGGACAGGGGCTATGGGGCGGGAAAGGACTCGCAGCTGTGAGGGGAAGGTCAACTACCCCTCCCGAACATCCGCATCCCTCCACAACACATCACATCTCCCTCTCAGAAGGAGACTGGGGGCAGTGCCACTGTAGCAACAGTCGTGGACCCCCTTGTGGCAACACTAAAATTTAATGGTGTTTTCTCTGAGAAACCAAGGAAAGTCAGGACATCGTCATAACAGAAAAAAAAATTAGTCATTTTCTTTGTCAAATAATATAAATACTGATTCATTGTCATGGTCGTATTTTCCCCATTTTTCATTGATTTCAGCTGGTAAATGTCAGCTGGTGTGTGTGGTTAGACATTATAATTCAGGCTTACCAACGTCTATCAGGGGAAAAGAAGTTAGCTTAAAAAAATAGTGTCAAACGAAACTGAGTGAAAAGTTGTTGATACATTTTGAATGTACCAACTGAGGAGAGTTACCTTGTCTTCCATTGTGTAAATGATATTAGCTCTGGCATCTCTGTTAGCGTTACCTTGCAACGATGTGTTCTTTTGTCAAAGACAATAATCACAGCAATACCTGAAGTGGGAAAAGACATGGATCTCCATCTCCATGAAAGAAAGGAGAATATTGCAACATCAGATAATGTGAGTTCGATACACTGTATTGTATGTACTGTGTGAGTGTGTGTATTTATCTTTATATACATAGATGAGAAAAAATAGAAAAATCCTATTATTATTATTATTATCTCAATAGTGAGGATGTAGCAAAGGAGTCTACTATGTGCTGTAGGCTGCTTGGCTTGTGTTATGGCTGCTGTCTAGTTTGGGGACAGCATGTAGAAGGTCTGGCTGCTTATGAGAATTTATGAAACGTGTAAATATATATGTATCTATATGTGATTTTGTGATGCAAATATTGATAAAAAAAATAGTACAGTTTTGAATTTTTCTTAGAGCCCAAGGAAACTTTTCAGAAGTCTAATTTGTAGATATAAGACCTTGAGATTGTAATAGTCCGAAACTTGATATCATTATATCGACTTCTGTGCAACCGTCTTGTCCAGCGAAGTTAAAATGTCACATCAGGAAACGTAAACCCTCCAAAACTTTACTTCAAAAGATGAAGACGCTGAGGTTCAACAGAGGGACAGCACATATTAAAGGTTTTGGAGATAAGCTGAGTAAGACCAAAGAGGAGATATATGGATGTAGTGAAAGAAGACATGAAGGTAGTTGGTGTGAGAGAAGAGGATACAGGAGACAGGGTTAGATGGTTCGAACCCTGAAGGGAAAAGCTGAAAGAAGAAGAGTCTTGAATCACAATGGCTTTAGGAAACAGTGATCAACATTTTTCACTATATTCTGACATTTTATGGACCAAACAACTAATCGATTAATCAAGAAAATTATTAATCGATAATGAAAATAATTGCTAGTTGCAGCCCTTATGGAAATTCCAGTGTCTTACTTATGTACAGTGCCTACCAGTCCCCTGATTTAATACCTCTTTGTATATGTCTGCTAGCTCCGGGGAATATTTGCCCATCTTTACCCAGTTCACCTATAGTAGTGAGCATTTGCCTTTTTACAACTTTATCCCAGAAGAAACAGCTGGATGTATTCTGAAGTAAATAAAATCACTACAGTTGATGTCAGGTGTGGGGTAATTAGCCAGGTGTTTGATCTGGAAGTTGATAGATTGCACCTGAGCAAGTTTATAATGGTACTGTATGGTACCAAGGAGCTTATCACTTAACCAAAGCCAGGTATTTCACCAATTAATTAAAAATAAATAAATCATTCTTATTAATAAGTGATGGAATAAAAGTGGTAAAATAGGTCTGATGAGGAAAGAACCATTATCAATAGGACGATCAGATAGGTGGGTGCTTCTTTGTTAGAAGATCCTGAGACCCTTAAGAAGACAACCAGAATGTGTTTTACTACAAAAACTGAACCAGGAAGTATTCAAGCATAGAAACAAGTGGGAGAAACAGAGAGTCCTGGAGAGGTGTCCGATAGCAACTGTTTGATGTAAGCTTTATCCGGTCATGCTGTCGGTGCCCCAGAACAGGCCAGTGACTGACAAAGTCCACCAGCTGGGTGCAATTTTACACTTGTTTTGGCAGTGAGTTGAGAGTCCCTTGCAGCCTGAAGCATCCACTACCTGACACAGATGCTGACAGCTGGGCTGAGGAGGACTCTAATGCGAGCGAATGTGTAAAAGGCTGTTGGCCCCGACGGCATGCCTGGCCCTGTTCTCCGAGCATGTTCCAGTCAACTGACAGATGTCTGCTCTGACATATTCAACCTGTCCTGGCTCAGGCTATAATCCCCACCTGTCTGAAGAATACCACCATTATCCCCGTAGCTGGCCTGTAGCTCTCACACCTGTCACACTAAAGTGCTGTATGCCTCAGTAGATCTAGAGAAGATGCAGACAAAAAAAAAAAAAGCTTGACCTATGTAAGGAATGTTGTTAGTTGGATCGAGCTTTCAAGCTTTGAACACCTGCAATAGGATCTTGAGTCCTCTGATGCACAGGCCCCAGGCTGTGAGAAGTGGAAGTTACACTTGCTCCTATCACACTAAGAACACAGAGCCCCCCACAGGGCAGCATGCCTGGTCCTCTGCTGCTCTACTCCCTCCTGTGAATGGCCAAGCACGCCTCACACGTGTGGGTGCTCGTGACATCACAATAGTATGACTGATCACGGCAAACGATGAATCAGCCTGCTAGTAGGAGTGAAGGATTGTTGTGTTTGGTGTGGAGAAAGCTATCTCTTCCTCCACTGGAGTCCCATTGACATATATCACATATATATTGGTCAGGTCACATATATGTATTGAACAGCACAGTTCAGCGTCTGTAGTTATTATGACAGCAGAATCTGTGTAGGGATGTTATGGTGGTAGGATAATCAAAAACAACATCAGGCTTCTACACAGGAGATCACTGTTTTCAATCGCATCAACATTGTTTTTTTTTGTTTTTTTAATACCATGACCATGAGTGTTCCCTAAACTTAACCATGTTATAAATGTAACCATGACAATGGTCTCCATGCTTTAAAGGAAGTAGACATTTTAACCCAAAAAGCTAGCTTTCTATAAACCCTAACTTCAAGACAGTTACTCAAACCCTGATCTTGTTTTATTTACTGTACAACTGCAGCTATAATTGATATTTCTATAATAGCAATGTATCAAATGACAACATACAGAGAATAAACTGACTCTGCAGCACCACTGAGATTTATTGAGCATTTTTTTAAAGCTAGCTAAAAGCCAGATATCTCTCAGTATCTGGTGTAGAGAGCAGAAACAGAGCTAAGAGAGAGTAAAAAAAAGTGGACTTACATTCACCAGGTGGACACAAACACAACTCCAAAATGAATTATAATGTTGCTGCGTAACTACTGGATGTGGACATAAGCAACTGTTTATGCTTATGTGATATGCTTAGTTCAGCATATCACAATTCAAAAGTTGATGATATGACAATGTTATTTATGTTCACTACTTTTTTTCCACTGTCAAGTGGCCAAGACATCAATTGAATGTAGGACTTGTAATGGAATATTTGTACGTACAGATCCTTTACACAAGTAATGGATCTGGATACAGAACGCTATGACACACTGTTTGATTCTGTTCTTGTTCAAAGAAATACTATATAAAAGGAAAAAAAAAATACTTTGGCAGAGTTTTTTTTGAGTGACCTCATCATTATTGCCCCTAAATTCCACAGGCTGTATCTGTTTAGTTATGATTATGTGTTTTAAACTGATTTAATGCCCTTCCTCAGCATGGCAGCAGTGAACTGAAGAACTCCAGTGATACTGTGTCCTCACTCAGCTTCTCCGAGAGAAAAAAAAAAATGTTCTTGCAATGAACAGTAAAAGCAGTCTGGCTTGCATGATCACTCGGGAACATTTGGTATGTGTTTTGATTAAAACAAGGCTGTAAAGTCACCAGCAATCCAGGGCGGTGTTCCCTCGTGTCTTCATTACTCATTCATACAGCTGGATTTTTTTACATTTTATTTTGAATAAACAGGTGCATTTTTCTCTTATTCAGTTTCAGCAGTCACACAGTGCCTCATGTGCAAAGAGGTAGTACTGAATACAATGAATGTGTTAAGAGGTGACTAATGTACCGATTCACGAGTTTGGAGCTATAATTGAAACTATTCCAGGAAGAATAATGTGTGGAGTATGGAGTCAGGTTAACGCGACCAGGTGGAATATTATCCAGGCCAGCCACAGTTTATAGCTTCTCCATGGTGACGGAACATGTGCTAATCACAAAAACACGCAGGAGTGGCAGCTTGAGATGATCTCAAGGCCTGAGGTGATCTGCTAAAGTCATGTTTAGAGACTCAACCCAGTAGTGAAAATGTCTAAGAGGGTCATTATATTGATGATACGGTGAATCAGTAGGTTTCACTCATATCCTTCACTCATTTGTTTGCTCCTTAACATTAGACTAGTTTCATTGTTTTGGTCTTTATTTAAACCATTTGTAGCTACTGAGTTTTGGGATGTTTCTTTACAGACAACTTTTTAATCAAAACAATATGGCCATTTGTGACACGTATCTTTAAACCTGGTTGAAATGGGAGCATACAACAGGTGTCATTCATAGACGTCATAAGACTAAGATATACCTTAATCATTCCTCAATAGGGAAATTATTTTTTCACTTTATTTTTTATTTTTACATGCATTTGACCCGGACACACACACATGCAGTACAACGGCATAGACATGCAAATGTGGAGAGAGATGGTGGAGTGATGGGCAGCCAGCCTGACCAGCGTCGTTCGGTGCCCAGGAGGTGAACTGGCACCTCTCCAGCTACCAGCCCACCTTCCATATTTTTGGTCCATGTGGGACTTGAACCACAACCCTCCAGAGCTACTCACCTAAAGCTAAAGATTGCTCCAGGTGAGGCTCGAACTCACAACCTCGGCATTGCTCTACGATGTACTGTCATATAAGTACCGCGCGCTAACCGATTGCGCCACTGGAGCTAGGTAATCAACTAGATCTACGATGTGTTCCTTACAGTAATCATTTCACTGCACCTCTGTTTGTTCCAAAGTAAAAACACAAATGTACCTGTTAGCTATTGAGTAATCACCCTGATCCTGAAAAAGGAACTATATAGTTTGCCTGTCCCCTTTTTGTTGTCACCTGTACTTGTCCTGTGTTGTCCAAGTAGACAATTTAACCCGGACACAGACACATGGAGTACAACGGCATAGACATGCAAATGTAGAGAGAGATGGTGGAGTGATGGGCAGCCAGCCTGACCAGCGAAGCAGTTGGGGTGGGTGATCGGTTAGTGCCCAGGAAGTGAACTGGCACCTCTCCAGCTACCAGCCCACCTTCCATATTTTTGGTCCATGTGGGACTTGAACCACCACCCTCCGGAGCTACTCAACTGGAGCCAAAGATTGCTCCAGGTGAGGCTGGAACTCACAACCTCGGCATTGCTCAACAATGTACTGTCATATAAGTACCGCGCGCTAACCGATTGCGCCACTGGAGCTTAGTTAGGTGATCTAATAGTGTTCCTTACAGTAATCCTTTCACTGGACCTCTGTTTGTTCCAAAGTAAAAACACAAATGTACCTGTTAGTTATTGAGTAATCACCCTGATCTTAAAAAAGAAACTAGTAGTTTGCCTGTCCCCTTTTTGTTGTCACCTGTACCCGTCCTGTGTTGTCCAAGTAGACAATTTAACCTGGACACAGACACATGCAGTACAACGGCATAGACATGCAAATGTAGAGAGAGATGGTGGAGTGATGGGCAGCCAGCCTGACCAGCGAAGCAGTTGGAGGGGGGTGGGGGGGTCGGTCAGTGCCCAGGAGGTGAACTGGCACCTCTCTAGCTACCAGCCCACCTTCCATATTTTTGGTCCATGTGGGACTTGAACCACCACTCTCCGGAGCTACTCACCTGGAGCCAAAGATTGCTCCAGGTGAGCCAAAGATTGCTCGAGGTGAGGCTCGAACTCACAACCTCGGCATTGCTCTACAATGTACTGTCATATAAGTACCGCGCGCTAACCGATTGCGCCACTGGAGCTTGGTTAGGTGATCTAATAGTGTTCCTTACAGTAATCCTTTCACTGGACCTCTGTTTGTTCCAAAGTAAAAACACAAATGTAACTGTTAGTTATTGAGTAATCACCCAGATCTTAAAAAAGGAAAAAAGGAGAAATAAAGGAGAAAATAGAACTATATCCCCTTTTTGTTGTCACCTGTACCCGTCCTGAGTTGTCCAATTAGACAATTTAACCCGGACACACACACGCAGTACAACGATGGGCAGCCAGCACCCAGTGAGCAGTTGGAGGGGGTCGGTCAGTGTCCAGGAGGTGAACTGACACCACCACCTTCCATATGTTTGGTCCATGTGGGAGCCAAAGATTGCTCCAGGTGAGGCTCGAACTCACAACCTCGGCATTGCTCTACAATGTACTGTCATATAAGTACCGCACGCTAACCGATTGCGCCACTGGAGCTAGGTGATCAAATAGATCTACGATGTGTTCTTTACAGTAATCATTTCACTGGACCTCTGTTTGTTCCAAAGTAAAAACACAAATGTACCTGTTAGCTATTGAGTAATCACCCTGATCCTGAAAAAGGCACTATATAGTTATACATTTAAACAGTATGTGAATATAAATATACAAGAAATATACATACAGATGTAGAGAAAAAATGTATGTAAACTACTACAGTCACAATAAACAATGAGAAAGATTGCTCCAGGTGAGGCTCGAACTCACAACCTCGGCATTGCTCTACAATGTACTGTCATATAAGTACCGCGCGCTAACCGATTGCGCCACTGGAGCTCGGTTAAGTGTGTAGAGATATGAAGTTTTCCGTTTTATTCTAAACAAAACTATACGTTCACCTGAGAGCAACATCATTGATGCTTTTGAAGGCAGACTGTCTGAAATTGTGCATCCATATCCTTATTTTTTTTTATAAATAATTGCATCAAGAATACAAAGAAATATATATATATGAACCTGTTATCGGGCTGATGCATATTGTTTAATCACACCTTTTAAGGTTAATTCAACCAAAGGCCTTTTTCATATTCGATTTCCTTCTTCTTCTCAAAGTTTAAAAAAATACTCGCAGATACTCAAACGAGCATTTTGCATCGTCCGCCATGACTTCTCATTGAAGTGAAAACAATTTCAGTTGATCATTAGTCTTATGCCCCTCCTCCACCTCTTTGGCGCCACTGCTCAGAATGGCAGACTTTACAGGCTTGAAAACTAATTCATGAGAATCCTTGTGGGGGTGGTGGGGGGTGATCATGTCCTGTGTTGGTGGCTGCTGGTTTTCGCCACGTGAAACTAAGCTCCGAAGTGTGTGTGATGTTTCATTGGCCCGCTTATGCTGCCCAGCAACAGACAAGGCGACTAACTGAATCACGGTGAGGACCATCTGGGGAGCTGAATGTGTCATGCTGTGCCAAGCTGCAGAAAAATAACTCATCATCACGCTGCCCTCAGAGGAAGACAGAAGGCAGAGGAAAGCAGCGGCAACCATGCCAAGGAGGTTCACAAAGCCTCATTATTATGTTGACAACCTGGGACGGGCGAATCACCACCTGCCCTTTCATTGTCTACACGCTGGGGTTTGGTTGGTATGGCTGTCTGGCACACTGACTCTGTTTTTGTGTCAAAGTCAAGTTCAATTTATTTTGGCTTTGCAGTTGCATCATAAATCTCCCAGCAGTCAAAAAAAAAAAAAAAAAAAAAACTAGCTGCGCCACACAGGCAGACAGGCAGGAGACTCACAACAGCTACAGCTAATGACAAGGACAATATAATATATGAGCGGCATTCCAAAGTGTGTGTAAATGAATTACAATACATGTCAGGAAAAAAAATTAACAACAGAAACAGAAACACGGTAGTCTGAAATGAAATATTTGTACGATTTGTTTTTCAGTTAATCAGCTAACAAAGTAATAAAGTGAATCTAGAGAATGAAGCATGCTGCGGGCAGCTAAACTGTTGTCCACGTAATTAGTTTAAATAATTATTAAAATCCCTTGTGAAAAACATGGAAATGTAACTAACAGATATTTGTATACATTTTTAATCCCTCCTGCCATATTTTGGTCAGTACTAATTACTGTGTTGGTACTGTATTAACATGCTAAAGTTCTAATTAGTAGCAAACACAAAGTCCAGCTGAAGCTGATGGGTTTTGTCGTAAAGGATAAAATACAATTTTGACTTGATGTTGGCACTAGATAAAAGGGGGTCAGGGGGTCAGGAAAGTTATTGGAAGTGATCCTGAGGTTAACATCAATTTCATGACACTTTCATCAAAGTCAATTATCCTCATAGTTTCAGTAGAGGAACAATCAGCGGATCACCAAAGTGGACATTTCTAATAATTGTGACTTTTGGGACTCCCTCATGCCCAGGGGTGAAAGTAGACAGAAGTTCTTGCCCGTACTTGTTCTCCTCCTGAACACATGCGTTCAGTTTTTAATGCCCGTATGTACAACTTGACATCATGCGTATCAATTGATTGATTGATTGATCTAAATGGTGGTGGTTCCACAGAGCTGATGTCTTTGTTGCCCGTTTGCTCCTATGGTCAGGTATGTTATTGTTCATTGCACTGAAACCATGCTTGTATTCAGCATTGTTGCAGACATTGTGTCTACTACCATAAGCAACTTCCTCATGTTGTTAGGAATGCTTCTTCCTCCACTTGCTTTGAATTCAGTGAACCCATGGTGGGCCACTTCATTCAAATGTAGGACACAAAGCCCTTACTTCACCTTCTCCAAATTGAGGATTGTAGTGGTTTTGATTGATAAACAGCTTTGTGTTCTGTTTGCTGTGCTTGTCAAGAGTCGTTTTTACATATTCTCATATATTGGATCAACTGAGAAGAGTTAATTATGGGAATCTTGCCATTACTTAACTGCTCTCCCTTGAATTTCATCACTTACTCTGCCTGGTTGTCACGCTGTCCTGTGTACCTAATGAGGCTTTCTATGTGTTTGATATACATTGTCATGATGTCATAGGCCTTTGTGACTATGTATCTAAGATTTCTGACAGATTCTTGAGTTCGCTCAGAACTTCTGCCGGCTAGTGGAGTTACTTTTCAGGAAGTTGATGGAGCTCAACTTGTATCATCCGCTTGTATCATCTTCTGATCCCTCCTGGAAATGTTGAAAAAAAGAGTGCCAAACCCCAGAAGACACTGCACGAAGAAGCTAAAGAGTGAACACCGAGAACTCTTCCAATAATCCTGGGGTGATGTGTAGGTTGTGACTACATTCGCTCATCTGCTGCGTGTTTTCGGTGGCTATATAATGAATATAGGCTGTCAAGGAAGGCCTGGAAGTCTTTTTGTTCACCCTGTCACATCCAGTGCCTGGTCCACAACAAGATCAAATGAATACAATGTTGTACAGCAACTCAATGTTGAAGTGATTCTTAAAGGGATAGTTCAGATTTTTTGAAGTAGGGTTGTATGACGTACGTGTCTATGGTCAGTTTATTGCAGTCCGCACATGCCCAGTGTGGAGAAGCAGACAGGAGTGGCATCAAGATCACAATACTTATTGGCTATATTGGTATTTTTACTCAAGTAAAGGATCTGAATACCGCCACTGGTTTGTAGCCTTGTTGTCGATAGACTAGCTACTTTATTTAAAGGTGCAATGTGTAGGATTTAACCAGAATTTGAGTTTAAACATTCAAAACGTAAAATAAATAACCCATAATCCATCCTGTCTTGTACCTCAAGAGGCAACAATGAGTCACTGGCCTCAGTCTAACATGAAAGGAAGAGGAAGTAACACTGCCCTGAGCATCAATGGTGGAAATGAGTCAGTACAACCCGCAACAATGTTCATTATAAGACTGTAAATATGTTAGTTTATTAAGTTACAGTACATTTTTTCAGGTGAGAAAATAATGATCTGAATTTGGAAAGCTGCACCGTTGTTGTTGTTGCTGCTGGATGAGAGAGAGATAGCTGCAGTCGCCATGAGTTGATTGTTACGTTATCTAAATGTTGGACCAGAGGCCTTTCTGTCAAGAATACTTCTGTTGGAACAATGACTTGTTATTTTGTCGAGTTTGGCATAAAAATAGTCAAACTGATCTTGAGAATTTAAAAAAAAAATGTCCACCAGCAGTTTCAGCCCAATCATTACTGCTGGAAGCCCAGCATGAGTGTGCGTCTGCACGCATGGTGACAGCGCGTGATTCAGCCAGACATGCCTGGCATACCGGCTGTGTCTTTCTCTGCATGATGGGATAGTTTGTCATCCTGCAGTCTGGATTCCCATTCTGTTCTCCCTCAGAGTGATAGAGTTTTGCTGCAGTCCAGATTGACATGACTCACAGGCCAGCAGGCAGCCTCTTCCCTGGCCTGTTTGTCTGGTGCAGTGTCATCTCCTAGTGACTAACAGCACAGAGAGGATGGATGGTCAGAGACAGTCACAGCCCTGCTCTGATCACCTCACAGCATCACTTCATCCACTGCTGTAGCCTCTGAACTCCAACTCAGTTTAAAGTCTGGTAACATGGGTGAAAAAAAAATAAAATCCTGTTATTGCTCATTTTCTACATTACCATATTTTCTGTATAAATGTTTGAAATAAGGTTTTTCTCCCATGTTATGGACAGCAGGTGGACATGCTGTAATGTTTTTCATACAGTGCTGTCAGGAGGCTGCATTGAATGAGGATAGGTTCACGATTTCTGTCTTAAAACAATAGTAAGGTGTCCCGTAGGAACATTGAAACAGGTTTTGATCACTGTAATCATTCCTTCTTCTAATACTGACCATTTTAAAGATCCCTTCATAAACGTCCTGTCAATGAAAGTGATGGGGGACAAAACCCACAGTCCATGTTTTGTTCAAATATGTAATTAAAAGGAAGCTAATGTGAGGCTTCAGCAAGTTCAGTCAAGTAGATATCTTCCAAAGTTAGTCTTTTTAGTAAATCATTTACTCTTTGTGTTTCTTCACAGAGTAAAAAAAAAGAAAAACGGGGATCTGGCTCTAAAACGACTGCGACTTCGAACAATATCCACTAATTTGGTTGGCTGAAGCATCGTAGCTTCAGATAAACCTGGAAAGGAGGACAATGGATTTTGTCCATTTCCATCACTTTACATTGAAATCACATTCGGAAGGGATCTTTTTTAATAGCCAGTATTAGAAGGATGGATTGATTACACTGATTACAGGCAATAACAATCAACACTGAAAGTGAAGGCTAAAAGTGAAAATGTGGAAAAAACTTCAAACATGCTGAAATCATCTTCCATTTTTCTAGTGTGTCTTTAACTGTTTGAATCCGCAGCTGTATTTACTCAGCAATCACTCGCTTGAATTACACTCTGATGGCAAAGTCGCGACATATCATATATTGTTGTTTTTGGGGGGGTTTTTTCAGGACAAGTTTGCTGTCAACTAGGATGTTAGTGGTTGTATTGGTGGTTTTGGCAGATTTGACGTATCTAATCACATGGTATATGGTATATTCTCTGTCAAAAAAAAAAAAAAAATACAAACAGAGAAAAACAAAACAAAAAAACTGTTTTTCCTTTTTTTATTTTCGGATTATATTTTCCAGGGTTTCTACAATGCTTTCGGTGATGTAAAGTCTCCAATGGCAACACAGCTGTGGCCCTTTTGGATACTAGATGTCGTAATGCTGCATGTTGGGTAGAGGCAGGCTGGAAAAGGCTTATATCATGTGATGCTAGATCTGTATCTGTCAGCAACACTGCTTGCAGTATCAAATGTACTTAGCGGTGGACTAGCAATAAGTCAATATCGAGTATATGACAGTAATATTAGTAACTTGCTGACATTATTCGAGCTACTTTAATTTTCAAGTATGGTTGTACATGCATTACATGCGGTTAAAAGTAAATACTCGTCCAGCACGAACAAGCACTAAACCATCAGGTTTTAGAGCGTGTCCATTAACATTGATAAAGGTGTCATTTGTTTCATCCTAACCAACAGGTGCAATAAAACTAACAGGAGAGTTAAAGATGCCAGTTCTGCAGCGTCTGTACACACCTACACAGTCCTGACTGTACAGCCAGACCGAACACACTGAGACCACCAGGTGCTGCCAACGCCTCCTACAGTCAGCTGCCTGTGGGCAGATCCATTTTTCTTGTCAAAGAAATGTTTCCTACTTGCTTCCATGGACGTTGTCGTTTTTTTTTTTTTTTTTTTTTTAAGGTTCCTCAAATGAAACAGGTTCGTGCTCGAGCTGTGAATGATAATAAATATGTCACATCTCGGGTGGGATTAGTTAATGAGCCATGAATTGCCTCCAGGTTAGCCAGGTTGCACATTTATAAATCACCACCAGTCACTGTCAAATAAGGCTGGTGTGCTCAGTGATGGCTATACTATGCACCCGGACTGTAAACAACCAACCAGAGCTGCGTAGACCTGATTAAGAAAAGGGACATAAACGTTCTTCAGACTAGCTCAGGGGTCGCCAAAATGTTCAAAGATCTATATTGGCCCAAAAATACAGATTTTTGGTGTCATTTTTTTTATTTTGACGATTGAGAAAAAAAAACAACACAATGGGATGTGCATAATAGGCCTCCTGTAATTTCAGACCTTAGTATTAAAATGAAATGCAGTCCTCTTCAAACCTCAATAACAATACAACTCTTCTCTTTCCCCCTTTATCTGGGCTACAGAGTTCAAAAAACATGCAGCCTGAAATTATACAAATAAAACAGCAGGCTTTTGAAAAGGTAAGTAGGCTATATAAAATGAAAATAAGCCAGTTTAATTTCAATTCCTGTGCATTGTCCTCTTCTCTTTAGTTTTCTGCAAATGCCAAGTTAAGTAGCCTAAGCCAGCGCAAGGGTCAAACGCAGCAGCATCCTCTTCTCTTTTCCCCTCTTATGTCAGCAACAGACAGACACACACAATACATCCTCAGACCTGAGTGATAAAACACAATAATTGTGTCATTCCAAATACATACTAACAAAAATCAGAAATCCATTCATAAAAACAACCACTTTGTTATTAAATATGTGTTCTCACCTGTTCAATGTGACTTCTGTTTTCGGACATCATTGGACAGCTTGGCGTATCACACCCCCCCCGTTTATTTACAACGGCCACCCGTCCGTCACCGCGCTGCACTGTGTGTCGCAGGCTATGGCGCAATTCTGCTATTTGGCGCAATTCTGAAATTCGGTATACATACATTTTTACAGCATAAGAATGTTTGTGTCGGGTTTCTCCCCCTAAAGAAACCATATTAAAACAACAAAAAAATTCATTCTTTCTCCATTTTCACACCATATCCAGGGAACCACTAGGGGAGTGCTAAAGCTAGCTACATCCATGATAAGTAGCAGCAGAAAAATGGTTGTTATACATTACCATAGTTCAGACCATTCCTCATGTGTTGTGAAAAAAACATTTTCTAGAGCAGCTTCCGTGTCTAACACCCCTCCACACACGATGTCAGGCTGAATGAATAGCAATGGCCTTAAAAGTTAGTTGTAAACTGTTTAAAAATCAAAGTGGAAGGTCTTATCTTTCTTTTTTTCCCCACAAGTTTGATAAACAGAGTAAAACAATGTAAGAAGGCCAGGGTACGCCATACCTACAGCCACTAAGTGCCTATAGGCTTCAAGGTTATATGCTCGCTGACATGCAGCTCATTCAGAAGTGAAACTAAACGCGTTGGGGCTGTGACAATAACATGGGAAATTACACGGGAACAGCAAGACCTGTGATTGGTCAGTATGACCAGCTTGTTTTAGCTCCTGAACTGGTGTTGAATTTGGGTTGTCATTACATTGCAGACCTGCTCACCGTGATGACTGCTTTTTATGAATGAATGAATGGAAACAGATTACACAACAGTGGCCCTTCTGTGCAGACATGGCATGGTGTGTGTGTGTGTTATCTCTTTTTTTTCATTTTAAACACAATGAAGGTTTGCTCTTATGATCGAGACGCCTGGCCTAAAACAGTCACTGTTGCAGATATTCCCTCAACAACATTAATCAATTCCTCATAGATCCACAATCCTCTCAGCACAGCGATCAATGACCAGCGATGACTACTGTCAAACTAACTAGCAATGTATCATACACACTGGGAGGAGGGGCGACGGCGGCTGTGTGGTTGCTGTGGAAACGCAAGACTCGTCAGAAAACATTGATAACAATAGCTTCTGGACACAAATGAAAATCATGTCATATTGATTGGGTATTCAACATGCTGCCATTCCAATGGATTCCTCTACAGTTGCTGATTGTTAATCAATGGCTCTTCTCCCTTGATCACTCCCAGCCTACTACCTGACTTCCACTCACTAACACTTCATTATCAGAGTAGAAACACTTACTGCTGCATTAGTCTGGCTGTTTGTGCTTTTGCAGACATGTGTTGATATGTGGTGTCTGTAGGTTACGTTAATTAGTCTGTCGATATATTAGGCTGATATTATCCTGTATTTTAAATGTTATGTTTATCATTCAAGTTTTTTTTTTATTGTTTACTAGAACTGATCAATACTACAACAGAGCTGTGAAGTTTTGTACCTGGACATAGGTGGTGTATATAGGTGGTGCCAGAACATCATACTTGGGGAGGTCAGCAAATAAAATGGTCGAACATACCGGCCTTTTTCTTCCTCTTTAAGAGACAACTGACATGTTTTTTAATAGTTAATTACATTTTGTCATTTGGCGGACTTTTGTCCTATAAAAGTGAGCGATGATGTACAGTACCGGGGCTCTGACACTGAAGCTGAAGCTTCATTATTTACTTCTGAGGCTGCTCCTACTGTGAAAAAATGTCTTTAATGGAAAAAACAACAACTATTGGATGTAATGTGAGATATTGCTAATCACACTATTTTCGATGCACCTTTCTGCCGACAGGGTTGACCTCCAAATAAAATGCTTTAGATTAGCTGAGCGACTGGTTTTATTTACAACCTGTCTGATTTGCTGTCAGACTTTATTGTAGCGATGCTGCTGCCTTCCCAGACATTTGTGTTTCGAGTCATTGTGTTTGTGAGTTATGTTATCCAAACTGATATAAATGTCAGACAAAACAACAAAGTTGTAATGAAGCAGAATTGTCCTTGCAGTGCTGACAGTTCACTTTATCTGATCTCACAGAAATACATGGAATGACCATGACAACATTACGTGGGGGTAATAATAATAACGATATGACTAATAATAATAATAATAATAATAATTGTTATGTGGACAGGTCATGGGCTGTTTGCGTCATCACGGTAAGTTAAGTCAGTAACATGCATTTAATGGGACATGAATGAGAAATGGGAGAAGAGCTCAGTGCATCATGGGAAGTCATCATCTGGCAGTCTAGACCTATAGCAGCATAACTTGGAGCTGGTTAAAGGCCTAACTATGATTATCAAAAAGGAGAGTTTTAAGCCTACAAACATGACCGGTGACTGCTTACCTCAAGGATCTTCGAGGAAAAAGGGAAGGTTAGACAGAGTTTAAAACAACTGAGTCAAGAGTAGGCTTTTAGGAAGGGGTAAAGACAGGATGATCATGTGCAAATTAAGGGTGATACTTCCATAAGCAGCTCAGCTGGGATGGGATCTAAGAGACAGGTTGATGGTTTAGATGAAGAAATCATCTTTTTGGGTTGATCAGCCTCGCAACCGCTGGACGACGCTGCTTGATTTCAGGTGTTCTCAGCCCTTCACAACAAGCATGCGTTTTCATACAGGTATAAATTCACGTTTTATGTTGTAGGAAACTTCTTTACTCAAGGCCAGATTCTTCATTAGCCCAAGCTGTGTTCTTTCTTCACCAACTTGAAGCTAATAATTCTAATTGTTGTTGTTTACAGTACTGTACAGACACATTATGATACTTAACCTAAGTGGATGTAATCATGTGCAAAACCCTGAAGATAAATTTATTTAATCAATCCTGGCTCCAAACAGCCTCCCGTTGTGTTTAAATCTATTCTAAGAGTACCACTCTATTTTTTTCCCTTGTAGCCTAAATAGTTCATTTTACTTCTTGTAATTTGTGTCTTGGTGGAAATTTTGAAGATTATCACAAGAGACAGATGTTTCTAAAAGAAAAAATTCCTATGGTTCAAATGCTAAAAACACCGGATCCTACATTTCCCATAATGCATGTCAATAGCGTCTATCATTAGATCCTCCCTGCCTGTCTTTCCTGTCTTTCAACTCCATGACCCGACTATAATATAACTATAATATAACCCTGGTGACATCACTGTGACAGAAGACATCATACAACTTTCCTCACAGGCTGAAGAAGACTCCTCGTAGTAAACTCAGCATTATATGTAAAATAAGCAAAGTGCCCCTTTAACTCTTAAAGGATGCATTCACAATTTTTCAAGTCCGTCTTCAAACAACCAGTCAGGTGCCTATATAAATAATAAAAAAAGTTTTCTTTTATTCATACTGGCTATTAAAAGATCATTGTCATTTTGGACGGCTGACACTTTATATTAGCTTCAGATAAACTTACATACAGTTGCATGTGGCGTGTCTCTGTATTTTTGTCATTGGGACAGTGGGGACAGAATTCAAGGGGGACCTCGACACTGTCACAGGAACTGCATGTGTCCCACCGTGTTGTTACATTTACCAGGGTTCCCACCCAGGCTTGTTTGCGATGTCACAGCATCACAAACACAGCAAAGTACCAAATCAAACACATCAATAACATAGTGTAGGGCAACTTTCATAGAAATACAAGGTATAAAAGTACCTGAGGAGGATAACATGGAAGAATTTTAATTTCATTTGTCCCAATCACCCATTTATTAATGATTGATAAGGATGCAAAAAAAAAAAAGCATTTGTGGTTTAAAATGTGGTGTGCAGACTAATTATAAAGGGATAACCTGAGCTATATAATATAAATACTATAATAACTGGCTCCATACTGTGAAGGGTCAGAATATAAACAGTATCTAAGGGTTAAATAAATAAAGACTGTGGATTTTGGCCTCCATCACTTACACTTTAAGTGCAGTATGAACTACTGACAAAAATAGGCTACAAAATATATACTGTATAATGCTATTTATTTGCTTTCTATTCAATCCCTTAAATATGCCTTATGTTAAATACATTTTGTACTGTATTACACAATAATCATCTTTTTTTTTTTTTCTGTCCGGCCTGCCAACACAACAGCACCGACTGCACCCACAGAGACACATGCAGTGACCAGTTTCAGTCTGAGGACAAGAGGGAGGGAAACGCTGTTCAAAAAACCACAATCACAAGAGCAACGAGGCCGTGTTATTCCAGATGTGAGTTTGTGGAGGTTTTGTTGCTGTTTGTACCGAATCCAACATTTTATTGGAGAGAATGTCCTGGAATGGAGATGTGTGTGTCTCAAAGTAGGCCAGATAAACTGTACGTTTTGTGCTTTACGATGCTTTGAGTGGCTCTGGACTGCAAGTTGTGGATTTGTCCTTGTACAATTTGGGAAATTGCAAAAGCAGATCATAGTTTCCCACTGATCTTAAAGCTTCATAGAAATTGGGAAATTTTAAAATTTAGGTTTGCTATCATAATTTTTTTTGTTTGTTTGTTTATTTGTTTTGTTTTTTGGACACTTGGGGGCAGCACAACAAGCTGTAAACAAAACAGCGACATCAGCATTCATTTGGAGTCTAGTTTGTGTCCAATATTCTCTGTTCACCAGCTAACTGTGCCCATTGTTTGCTGCTGGGTAGTGTTCAGTGGGCTGACAAACCACAGTAAAGTTTCAGCCTGTAAAACCAAAACAATGAGCTAAATGACACTAAAATGCTCTGTAGCGCTGAGTTTAGCCTATGTCATAACTTGTCTTGTGAGACTATGAATAACGCTATCACATACACAGTCATTTGATCAATTTCAATCAAAAAATATCAACGAGAGCGGCTTTAAATTGAGTTTCATACAAATGTTTAAATTGAGAATAATAAAACGTGATGAACCACAGCCATGAATGACATCCTATAATAGCAAAAATCAGAGAGACAGATGTGTATGTGTCTGTCTTATTCATTTAGTACATTTGATGAAAAAAGCTGCATACTTTTTATACCATGTATATCTTTATTTTATTACTTATTACATTATAACGTCCATAAATTAAAGAAAGTGTCACATCTTTCCCCTCACATGCTGCGATAAGTATTTGTTTATATGTAATTTATGTATTTGCCCGGTGAGTCTAACTACCCTGGGCATGATTGCTTTTAATTGGAACAAATAGCCTTCGCGTGGGATTTTAAAAATCACTCAATGATTAGAATTAGCAGAGCTGTGGACCAGGTTCATACCGTGTGTAAATAGAAGTTAAGAGAATTCAATGGACCGAAAGTGATTTGCATATGGAAATAAATTAGTAATGTCTCCTATATTCCACCTACAAGGACATTATTTTCCCCCCACATATAAGATTGTATGTTGACGAGAAATGTAGATTCTGTACAAACTTCTTTCATTCAACACGGGTGAGATTAATATGCAGACGTCTGCAATAGAGAGGCGTTTGAGCACTGTCCAACTCACAAATACTTCCCTCCATCCATCTATTCTTCCATCCATGCTTTTTGGGGGTTGTTTGGCCTCACACTCTCCCTGCCAATTGTCCTTGTCCGGGTCACCACCATGCTGGATGCCAATCTGTCACTTCCAGCTGAAACGCCCATACCCCACGCCTCTTTTTCGCCCCTCGCCCCCCTACCCCACAAACCATTTGGCACAGATTCTTCCGGTGCCTGCTGTAGCAGACCCTGCTGCTTTCATTTAATTAAGTAGCAGGAAAGCCCTGCACGGTGGTGGCATGGAGAAACGTAGAGGAATGAGGGGAGAGCGAGAGGTAAAAAAAAAGAAAAAACAGTGTGCGATTTATAACTTCATTTGCATAATGGGATTAATAGGACCTCTGTGTGTATTCAGCGGTGGTGGGGGAGGGGTCATGGCAGGGAGGGGGGGGTATAGATCAAGGCAGAGCGAGACAAGTGCAAGAATACACCTGCTTGACTGGCCAGTGACAGGAGCGCCTGGATCACCCCCTGGGTGAGGGGTTTTGACAACATGGCCTCTGGGGGTGGGGGTGAGGGGTGAGGGGAGGTAATGGGGCCCCGCCATGGTGAAAAGCCCCCCCCCACGTCCTCAAACCCCCAAGTGTGCTGTGACAGTTGGACCAAATTGTACATCTCATTTATTTACCATGGAGGAGCTGCAGGCATGCATGGATATGTCCTCTGAGGCCTCAGGCTCAGATGGCCTGCAGTCTGACAGACGGTAAACAATGCCGGGCTGCACACATCTTCTTATACAAACTGTGCGTTGACATGTTTGTGGTTCGACTGCTTCGACAATTTGAGCGCATATTTCTAGAAAAAGAGCTGGAGACGATCTGAACCAAAATCCATTTCTTGACAATTTAACATTTGACGGATTTGAGGGTTAAAACTGTTTATTAATGACTTATCAACATATACGACTGCAATGATTGCTTATTAGAAAGAGAGAAAGCATATATATTTATTGATATCCAACATATCCAAGCTTTATTATAAAAAAAAACAGGATGTGGTATGTGGTATGGTATTTTTCATTACACATCAAGAATAAGACAAATGTGTAGTACCCGTTGAATTAAGCCTTCAGACATAATGTTTTAAAAAAGATGAATAAGTAGACTGAATCAGACTTGCTCATCTGTTTTCTCATTTTCATTTCTTTTAATATTTTATTTTTTGATTCTGTTTGTTTATATAACCTTAAAAATATGTGACATTTTTAAAATTACTTAAGTTTTTTTTTGTTTTTTCTGACATCCCATTACTGGAGAAGCGATGAACCACATTTGAATAATTAATGACATTTATTTAATGAAAGCAAAACGTTTCAGAATATCTATATCCCATACTCTTCCATCAATGCTGTACATTTCTTTTCCTATGTTACTGTCTCCCTTATTATTATTTTTTATTTTAATTTTATTTTTGAGGTATTAAAATGCTGAAATCAAGCCAACTTGCCTTCACAGACAGACCATTAATCTCTCTCTTTCTGTTGAGGCCTGACCATTGTTTAAGTGAAGGCACTGCTTCAAGACCAGCTGTCAGAGCAGAATATAGCCTCTAACCCTCAGAAGTAAACTAGAAACTGAACCCTATTTGAGTAGGACCTCCACAATCACACACTCAGATCAAACTGTCAAACTAGGCGGTGCAGATCAAATATTGATCAAGACTCTGCTGTGTCACCGACAGCTGGAGCGTTTAGTGCGTCCAGTGTGTCCCGATGCATCCTTGTCTGTTTCCACCATAAGACAGGTCCACCATGAAGAACAAATCTTTTTTTTTTTTTTTTTTGAATTTGGTATACACCAGATCTGCACTGATGCACTCTGCTTCCAGGAAATAGCCACAGCCCTTCACATTCGTTCGACATTGACAAAGTTCTCTCGCCTTTAACCTCAAACTGTGTTAAAAGTTCACTTGAGTCCTGCGATGCAGTTGCACGCGGTGGATGACACAGTTTTCTCTTTAAATTGTCGCCTATAATTAATTATTTTGGAAGCATACATTGCTTCATTTTCACAGAGTTCTAGGGCACCCTGTTTCATCTTTGTGGCCTAAAGGTTGAACAATGCCTAAAGCTACAGACATGCTCCTGCAAAGATAAACCCTGTTTATAGAAGGCTGTCGTGCATCTGTAAGTTGCAGAGTGAAGAAAACACTGGAGAAAAAGAAAGTAAAAGATACACACACAAGTTGTCCGTACAAGTAAAAAAGAAACAGCCACACATACCTAATATTTATCAATGCAACATAAGACTCACATGTCAAAGCGCTACTTTGCAATAAATATTGGTACAACATTTTTATTACATAAAGACATTAAAAAAATGGCTTTAATGGTCTGCAGGACAGAAAGAGACCAAGAAAGAACGACACCACAGGTCATAATGTCAGTTGGCCAAAGAATGACCCGGAGCTGTGGTGCATTTCAGATTCATTTCTATATAAATTGACAAATTTCCTCCTTTGGAGGTGGTGGGTTGGGTGGATGGTACAACCCAAACGTTGCCACCTCTGATCGTCTCCTAACCATAACCCTGCGGTTATTACTGTTGCCATGACGATGAACATCACCTAAGTTAGTAGAGGGAAAGAAAGCAGTAATTTTAACCCACACTTCATGTTTCTCTGATCTTAACAACCCAAACATGAGCTTTCTCTTTTTGTGTCTAAACCTAACCAGACTTTAACCGCAGCGTTGTCGCACCATTAAACAGTGATTAAAACAGCGCTGTAAAGTTTAAACTTTAGTCGACGGAGTTAAGCTAGCAGTTACTGCCTGCTTCAAGTCTTTCTGCTAAGCTAGGCTAAACCTGTCAGCCAATGCTCTCTAGCTGATATCAGTATATCGTGATGATTAAGGTTTGGTTACATTTAAGAAACTAAAACTAGCATGATTAAAGTTGGCAAAAGGTCCTTGTCATGGTTAAAAGAAACCAGTGTTGGAAGGAGACAAGTGCTAACTGTTGTCTTCAAGTCAAACACCTAATAAGTGTTAACCCTGACCTCCTCCCTGACCTTTGGGGATATAACAACACCATACTACTTATACTTCTGCTCCTCAGAGAAAGTTATTATTATTATTAAAGATGGACCACCGGGACCTGCTATTTTTCCTTCTATTACATGATTTATATGCATCAATTCGGGAGTTTGAACTGTTGGTCAAAATCAAAATTTTACCCAAAATTTCACGCTGCTTTCATAATAATGTTAATGTTAGATGTTACTTGTTAAGACAACACCTGTTCAGATAACAGTAACGTGACTTTTTTTGTGGCTGCGATAGCACAGTATCAACGTTATGCTAGTTTGATGTGTTCTCGTTGAACCTTCTTGGTGCACTGGAGATGGCAGATGGCTCATATGTATGAATTTCAATGTGAAAGTGATCATGTCTACTTATGAAGCTTTGTCTCTCCCATGCAGCTTCGCTGTGATATGTTGTGGGCCCGGTGGGTAAAGCAGGCCTACTTTGTGTTTCTGAGAGAAGGGGAAACAATGAGTCCCAGGATCACGTTAAAATCCCCCACGCCTCGTTCAGCCTCCAGGTTGCCGGAGTGCCACCCCTAATTTAATTAGCCTCCCTCTGTCTGACAGAGCCGCTGCATGCGCTGGCTGCCGTCCCTGCATTACATTAAACACATCGCACTCTCACATATGCTGTCAGAGATCCGCTGGGGAAAAGACGCAGGCGGCAGAGGCCAGCCTTTTAGAAATGCAGAAGTCTGGCATGAGTGTGCGCACACACAAACAGCAGCACAATCCCTTCAGAGCAGGTGAGAGCTGTGCAGATGCTCTTCAATCGGCAGGAAAAATAAGCCCTTAATTACCACCCAGTCTGTGTCTCTCTTCCTCTGTTCCTTTCCCTCCCCCTCGTCTTCCACTCCTCCGTCGCACTGCACTGCGGTTGCGGTGCTTGCCTCAAGGCTGGTGATTGCGGCGCGGGGCTCCTCCGAGAGTCTTCCCTTGTTATTATCCTTAAACAAGCAATTACAGCCGAGTCCCAGAGTGGAGCAAAATAGAGAGAGGGCACACCCATTGAAAAGCTCTGGGTTCCTCAGACAAACGAATAGCAAAGCTCTCCCGGGCAATTTTGTTTCTCAAATTGGCCGCAGCCTCCCACCAGCACTGTGATGATGGAAGAAACGCTATGGTGAGCCTGAAAAACGGGTGAGCGGGAGAAAAGAAAAGCAAAAGTTTAAATAGCAGCACTGAAAACAACACAAGTGGAGTTGCTATGTTTGACATTAGATGGTTACAAAACACATTTTTCTATTTTTGCGAAGGCATCGCAGTAATTTTCCTGCTCTCTGGGTTTTGGGGAACAGTAAATTAGCAGGCAGCAAAAGGCCTCAGGAGGGGCAGCTCCCGTTCAGATGTTCCCGGCACAAGCTGGGAGCCTGAGCAGCACCACTCACTTGATGGAGCTTACATAATGACCATGTGTGAGTCCAAGTGAACCAGCGGGGGCTTTATGTTTTTCAGTGACCTCACACCGATCACTCACAAAATTTAAAACCAGGAAGAGACAGAAAAACTATTTTTCAGAATCCAATCAACTGTGTATGGATCAATAACAAAGCTGATCCATATGCATGGGTCCCCATCGCCTCTTAATACATTCATTGTAACGGTTGGCTACTTTACTCGTGTGTATCCATTTTCTGCTACTTAATACTTCTACAATTCAGAGAGAAACTTCTCGTTTTCCTTTTTTTACAATACATTTACCTGACAGCTGTACATCCTACTTTACAGATTCAGATTTTACATGGAAGATGAGTGATGGTACACAGTGTATGAAATACAAGATGTCCAATAGAAGATGTGAATGTGAGCTAATCCTCACTACAAAATAAATGCCCTTTTGCTTATTTGGTTTGGTTATTTTAAAGTTTAGTTTATTTAAAAAGATCTTAAAGAATTCCCATCATTTTAAGACATTAGTGGCGGGAATATGGGACATATGGTTTTCCCACCTAACGAGAAATTCTTAATATTACCTCTACTCCATTGTTTATACGGAGGAAAACAGAATATCTAATGTCTCACTGTAATGTCCATTTATGGTTTTTTTTGTATCTTAACTTGGATGTTGGAGCTTCACTGTGTAGTGTGATGTACAGCATGCTTTCTCTAAGCTTAAGACATACAGAGATGTGACTTGTAACATCACAACTAAAATTGGAGCCAATCACGGTCCTTTATGCAATTTATAAAATGCAATATGCAATAAAAATGTATTGCAGGTCTTGTAAACTTAGAGAAAGCATGCTGTACATCACGGTACACAGTGAAGCTCCAACATCCAAGTTAAGGAACAAAAAAAACGTAAAGGTTGAAGAAGTGAAGTCTTTTTCTTGTCAGGCCACGTAGTAGAAACAACAATTACTTTTTTAATCATAAAATTCATCTGATGAAAACTGATAGAAATGATGGCCAAACACAAACACAACACCCAAGTTATAATAAACCAGGCTGTCCTCTGAAGCTGCATTAGGTGACACAAATCCTAAAGCAAACTGGACACAGCATGTACACGTATGTATACCAACACAGGAATACGTTTAATATAGGTTTGTCCAAGTGGCTAGACAAAGACTTTTCCATTCTTTGCTTTTAAAGTGCACAAAATGTTTATTCTACCAATGAAACATACACTGAGTGGTTACTTGCGCTGTTGAACCCGCCATCTTTGCAGTTTCACACGACTCTAAGGAGCATTTCAGTGTCTTTTAGGTCATTATTTTGGTTTTATGGCTCACAACTTAATTGCTTTGGTTCAATCTCATAGCTCTCAACCGACCTTCCAGCTGCAGTAGCAGCAGGCAGTGGAGGTCTTTTCAGTGGAAAAGTCTCTGATTAATCCACTGCACACTAGCTGCAAAGCACCATACAGCAGATGAAGTTAGAGATTAGTTTATGAACATAGAGGAGCATTTACTGTAAAATGTCCCTGTGGTGCATGTTTGAGACAATCATGAACTCTTTATTAGCAAACTTAATTTTCTTCTTTTCTTTTTACTAATCCAGAAGAGTTTACACACCTTACAGTGTTCGTGTAGGGGTAACACTTGTATAGTTCACGAATGATCCCATGAGCGAGTTGATGTCTAAGATTACATGCAAGTGTTGAGAAAAAGTGTGGTTTTTTGCACCGATTTTTCTCTTCTGTGTTGTGTGTTCCTCCCACCACCTGCCTTTACCTCCTCACTTTTCCTCCACACCTGTCTGTTTTTTTTATTTGAGGCTGGATTTTCTGTTATAGGGTTGCCAGATCTTTGGTTCAGTTGAGTCGCTTCTGTTTTGCCCCGTTTGGTTTAGTCTGTTCTGGTTTTTGCCGGTTCTGTCTAGCCAAATCTGTTTTGTTCAGCGCTGCTGCCTGTTCTCCACATTTCGGTTCTCTGTTGATGTTCGTGACAGAACAAAAACACAACACACTAACGCTAATGTTGCTTTGTGTCTAGTGGATGTAAATAGGGACAGCTTGATGTGTTTCCCCAACTCTGTGCACTCACTACTTGCATATAGATTGTCAATAGGTTGTGATCATCTTTCCTGTCATCAACTTTTTTCAGGTCCCAAAATCTTAAATCTTCAAATGTTGCATATAGTGGATTTAAATGAAAAGAAAAAAAAAAAAGCAAAAAGTATAAGAGTCACGAAGGTTTATTCACACACGACAACTTGCTTGCTCACCGTGCAGTGGCCAATGCTTTTCTTTTGCAGTCCCAGTATGTGATTTGGAAATTTACAGGAACAAATCAGCAAGCAAAGACTTTCCTCGACCATCTTTGCCTCTTTTCTTCAGTTTCTGTTTCCTACATAACACTGTGTGCTGTGGTCTGGCAAGGATTAGTGCCAATTCCACCATTGCCCCCTATAGTACATATTCCCCTCTCTCCTGCTTCCTTGAAGTTACATCACAGGCATTACCTCACTGCACAGCACAACCTAGTCTAAACACACTCACTGTGATGTTGCCATAACAATGTGTTCCACTGGCGCTCGGCTCGGCCCGGCTCGTCCAGCACCAAGGCAGTCCATCACTCATAAAGCTGTAATGCCTCTCACCCAGGAGGCTGCAGGTCTCCACTCTGCCCCCCCCACCCTCACCCCCACCCTCCTCCACCAATGTGATGACGACAGATTGTTTTTCACGAGGAAAAGCCAGAGAAGAAAATTTATTCACCAGATGTGCTGTATTAAATAGACAAATGGAGCATGGGAAAGCTCTTTATAAAAATGTTGGTACATTTTGAAAAATAATGACTTCAGGGCTCAAGACTAAGAAAGCATTAGCTTTTCGCTTATTGCAGGTCTTGTTCAGTTTGTAGATTAATGTTGGGAGGAAGTCAAGGCAAAGGAAGCATAAGGTGTTTAACATACATACAGTAGGGTTGCTCCAACATGTCAGGACACTCACATAGATGATTTGAGGGCCCCACACCCCCATGTGATATAATGCAATCCCAGGGACGCATATGGAAAGACACTGCTGCTGATTTACTGTTGAGTTGTGTAATCCTCCACACTATATGTGGGAAGTTGGCAGATAATAGTGAGAGTGAAACTTTAGTTTATTATAGTCACACTTCATTCTCATATGGTGTTCATCTCTATGAAATAAAAAAATATATATTGTTAATTTTGTTCTGAGATTCCCTGTAACACTTTCTAATGCCGCCTAGTTGGGCTGTATTAAATAGCATCTTATTATTATTATTATTTTTTATTTTTTTATTTTTTATAGCCCAGGTTTACATCTTCAAAAAAACTAAAAGAAAATAAATGTGTGACCATCCATGTATTATTTGGCAAGATATTTGACATATATAAATAAACCAATGGGAAACAAACAGCAGCGGTTGATCCTAGAGTACTTCCTTGTTTTGTGAACAAAGTGGCACCCAAGTTGAAGCAGCTGCACTGTGTGTGTGTGTGTTTGACCAATCAGCAACAGTCATTCCTGCCCCATTACTCCAATCAAAGTTCCCGTACTTTTGAAAGTACTACAGGGACTTTTGAGGGGTTAAAGCCATAACCCTGGAACTTAATTTAGACCCTGGTTCGTCCAGTGGAAACACAGGTAGAGGAACTGAGTCCCTCGAAACGTTATTAGTACCTGGGGAAAGTTCCTGTGGTCAAAATGTGGCTCAAGACAGCCGTTTTGTCACCGCTATAAAAATAAAAGCTGACTTCCTCCTTTGCTCCCGACAGTTATATTTCCTGCCACTAGAGGGATTTTTCGCTTGAATGTACATATCAACTTATATAGTGTTTTTCTACCTGGACAAAGTCCTTAACTATGTCTGTTTGTGTACACCTTAACCATGATGTTAACTAGTGAGTGAGACAGAAAAGAAACCACATGTTTCAGGTTCGATTCCCTAATGTGCAGGCTGCCATCGGTTCAACGTCATTCCAGTGTAGTAAGAAAATAGATTGAGACGGATGCAACCTATTACTGAACATTTCATCATATTTATTATTTATTACACTTACGGTATTGTTGCATATTGCAGTTGAACAGGGACACTGTATATTCTAATATATATTACTTCTACTTTATAGTATAGTTTCTTATATTTTGCAGTATGTATACACACAAATGTACCTTACTGGTTTTACGCTGGATTTTCTGTGCTTGTGAGCAGCTTGTCTGTTTTCATTGGACATTTTTCATGCACACCAATGTCACTGATCCACTATGAACACAGATTGAAATCCTGCGTAGGAATTAGGACACAGTGTAGGTGTAACCAATATATCCAGTAATATCTGAGTCAAGCAGTCAAAATATTTAAATTAAATTAGTTCCCCTCAGCTCTACAGAGTTTTTTTTTTTAGCATACTTCAGCTCATTGTTTTGGCTTTACAGCCCATCTTTGTTTCAGTCTCTTTAACAGACACAGTGACTAGCCGCTTAACATAATGGAGCATTTAGCAGCTAAAGAGTCACATATTTTTCCTCAGGAGTTGGTCAAGATCAACCAGAGCTACAGGAGAGTAAATATTGAACTTATATCCATCAGGTGGATACAAACACGGCTCCAAAGAAATGCCGATGTCGTCTACTGGATGTGTAAATAGACAGCTGTTTCCTAGCCATATCAACCAATGGTTGGGAATAAAATGTAGTTGATTTGAAGTTAAAGGGACCATATTATAGCCTTTTTTTTCCACAGCACAGTTAACACAGTTCTCTGGGGTCTTAATAAAATGGATCTGACATTCAAAATACCACAAAGGATCAAGGACCACAGCATCCTGTCTAAACAGCCCTGCTCAGAACATCTGGTTTGAGAGACAGACCCGCCCATCTCACCCCTCCTCTTCTGCGGGGTGTGCCGGCTACCATGGCAACAGTTGAGCGTGAAGGGCATAGGGTGTCAGAGAAGACAGCAGTGTTTATTTAGACTTGATGTGGGTGGAGTGAGACTCAGAGGGTGGCTGCGCGATTGCAGCGAAGCCCCTTGTGATGTAAGAAGGGGCATCGAATCTGAACGGCTTGTTGAATGAGCCCGCACCTGACTGACTGGGTTGAAATGCAAAACCAGCTGTACAGTCTTTTAAAGGACGTCATATGTCGTACGTCAAAAACGAGGTTTTGTATATGTCCTGCAGTGCGGTTAATTTGCATTGGTTTTCTTTGTATTTTAATTGTAAATCTTTGATTATTGCAAATTTATTTAAAAAAAAAACTATGGCAACCACTGAGGAAAGATGACATTTTACACAACGTTTTATCTTTATTGCAAATTCAACAAAACACAGAAAGGCATTTTGTTAATGCCCCCGCTTTGTTTTGATGCAACACACTTCACGGATCCTACAAGTCACATCTGTTTTGCTGAAGTTGACTTCTTCCCATGGCTCCCAAAGAAGACTTGATAGCTCTGTCACGGTTAAACACATAGCTTACACACACACACGCACGTGCACACACACAAGCGTGCACGCGCATGCACAGTGCTCTGACTATGATGAGTCAAATTGAGGGTTGCTAATTATAGCCCGGGGAAAGTTTTGCCTTTTTGCTCGTCATCAGCTCTCTTTCTGAAGAGCAGGGACAGAGAGGCTGTTGGTGGGGGGTTGATGGGAGGTGGGCGGCGGCCTCTTCCTCTCAGCATCCGGCCCGTCCTCTTCCTCGACAGCGTGCATGCTCAACGTGCACGCTCTTTGCATCTGGACCTCTTCAACAACCCCACCCCCATTGCTCTGCCTCCTTCCACTGGTTATATTGTCATTTCTTTGTAAGGTTTTGCAGCATAATGATATGTTTTCTTTTCTTTTTTTTTTTTTTTAATCTTAGTTGTCCTTTCCTCCTTTTGAACGTCCCACTCTGTTATTCTTATGTGCAGAACTAGAAATACTGTCTGTTGTTTCATAGCGCATGGAGAAAGAGAGTGTGATCTAATGATGTACTGAAAGTACGCGGGGCAGTTTTATATATTTATTTATATAGTTTTATCAGAAAAAAAACTGTTTAGGAAAACAATGGAAAAAGTGAATTTATATCTATAGAGAGAAATATTAGATTATTGTAAATCACTTTCAGCAATGTTTTACTCTTTTTTTGTGATGAATTATATGTAATAATGTGATATCTGATGTTTGTTGTCATGAAGCCTGAAGACAATTTTCCATTGTTGTGCAACATATTGTTCTGATTGGATTTGTTTGATACGCTGTAGTTTAGCTATGATGCTGCTTCAATCTAAGATGATTTAATACTAATGTAAGACGTAAAGTGCCGGGTACATGGGATTAAAAAATAAACAATACTGGCATGTCCATTAATTACTATCTCAAGTGATGTATGGCATATGAGAGGAATCATGTTTTGGACTCTTCATTGTCTCCCTGAAGGCAGGAGCTGAAAGTGATTTAGGGGATGTCATGATTTTGTCATTTGTTCAATATTATACAGCAAACTTGATATATAGTATAGTATTCACTCTATTGTATCGCTTTGGTCTCCACTAAGAAAAATATGTTGATATTTAGCAGCCTAATCCTCCATTGTGTTCATCAGCTAGTCACTAACAGAAGTTTTCTCTGAAACGGTGCCTCCTGCTGCTGCTGCTGCTGTAAACCAGGTTGATGAGAGAGGAGTCATATGATCCATTGTTAAACTGAAAATATTGATCATAGCTGCTTCTGGTGAGTTTCCTGGTTCATGGTACCATGATTTTGAATCATAAAGTAATTGTTGGCGCTGTTGTCAGTCTGGCCCTTCACTATGAGCTAGGCTAACTTACAGCGACTTTCCTAGTGGAAACGCCATGATGGCACTCTGAAATGCTGCATGTTGTTCAAAGAATTAAAGATATATCAGGCTTAGGAAACACTCGTATTAGTAGGATCAATTCATTGTTGGTTGTTGTTGTTGTTTCCATGGCATTTGTTGACAGTAATAAAAACATAGAAACATGGTGGCATTATCCTTTAAAGACCTGATCACTTGAATCCACCATACATACATATGAATGTTTATATTAACCTAAAAAATGTGCATGAAATGACTTCATGTGTTTACTCTGCCCTTCATCCCTGGTAGCGTCTGTCCATGTTGATATTTAGTCTGCGCTCACAGACGGGAATCTTTCTGGCAACACTGCGTGGAGGTTTTCAGTTCCCCTAACATATTACATGTGTGAGGCGACACTATGTGAATATGTGTATTCACACACACACACACACACACACATACACACATACACAGTTTATATGCATATGCATGACGCTCTAGTGTGCTTCTGTGGCTTCAGGCTGTGATAATGATACAGGCAGCTAATCAGAGTTTACCCCTTTCCCCTTAACCCTCCTTAAGGCAGACCCCCCCCCCCACCCCCCAAGCATTTCACACTGACAGTCCCCAAATGTGACACCAGGGGTCATTCGCCCTGAGGATGCAGGGTGACTAGATAAGTGGGGACAGACGTGTCTGGTTTCATATTGTCCTCATTGGAAAGAGAGAAACACTTTAAAGTATAAGTTGGGGTCTATTGTCTATCACACCAATCAATGTTTAACCACATCTAATAACTCATCTCTTACATCTGAGTATGAGGCTCGGTGGAGCACTCTTAACACATCCCAGAGCAAGTGGACACTGAAAGAAAAAAGAAGCAGAAAGCACATGTATATGGCTTTTAAGATACTGATTAAATGAGACATATGAATAAAAAAAAGAATAAATGAAAATCATCTGTGGCACAAATGTTTAAGTAGATGATGAACAAAATGAATACAACAGTGTTGGTTCTAAATGTGTAAAAAATATTTTGACTATTCATAGATCATACTGGAAAAAAGTTTGTTTAACATGTTTGGTTTGTTTTCGTAGCGTTTGTATGAGAGAAGATGAAACGTATTTTCACATTTTGGATTTATTTGCATGTGAATTACTGAAGAATTTGACCTTTTCCAGCCTCTTGCAAAGAAAAAAAAAAGAAAAAACTATGAGCGGGGAGTATAAGTATACACTGCTTTGTTTTAAAGCTGCACGGATTGATTATTTGTGAAACTGTAAACACAAAGATGACATACCCACTTATTGTTATTATGACAATAACGACAATTGTGTAAGCAACAATTTTTAGCATCCAGCAGACACAGATCAACGTTTGCCAGTTGTGGATTTCACCACATGTTGAATATAAAGTCTAATATCCAACCTCAGAAAATATAAGAAAAGCTATTTTCAGATATGTTTTTCCATGACTGTATTCTTCTTAAATTCTGCACCGGGGGGAATTACAAGTGTGTAAAAAAAATAAATAAAAAAAATCAACAAATGAAGGTTTTTGAAGGCCGTTGATACCTCCCAGTAAAGAAGCGGGGGATGGACATCCGAGCGAGACGCCTCTTTCCTGTGTCTGCATGTTCTCAGGACCCCTGTGTGATGTCAGGGGCACGGTGGTTGGAAGGAGCTCTGGGAATACGGGGTGTCAGATGGATCCAAGCCTGAAGCTGTTGGTCCAGAGTATCCTCCAGAAGCAGGATGCAGCCTGGCGATCACCCTGCTTCCCGTGTGAATGGTAACCCAGATCCAGGCTCTGTTCTGGGGATCCCCCTTCACACACACACACACACACACACACACAACCACATCCCCAAACCCCACCAGGCTATGGCACCACACATCCAGCTCCTTCAAGCCCTGTACTGTCCTCCCCCCTCGTCTCTGCTTTCCCTCTTGGCCCCTAATTGCTTTTCTGCCTTTATTCTCACAGTGTGAGAAGTTTGACAATGTACATAAACGAAATTGCAGCAGAGCAGCGGGATATGGAAAAAGCACATGTGGAAGCAGTTTGCCGCCCCTCTGGAGAAGACTGGGAATCTACGGTTTTATAGATTTGTTCTGAGCAGAGGAGGATGCCACTATAAAGCACAGCGCCTACGTCCACCTGTTTGTGCCTTACACGGACTCGGTCCTTTTGTTTTTCAGGCCATGTTGGGCTATCTTTAGTGGACTGAACTGCCCAATGTGATTTATGCAGGTCCTTCTGTAACCACCCTGCTCCTCCATGCCAAATACACTGCGGTAACACAAGCTGAAATTGTTCTGTATCCAAGCAAAGAGAATTCCTCATGAGGAGAGCATGGGCATGAACCACAAGCTGCCACCTGACAGTGATTAGTGTTAGGCAGAGCATGAAGCTGGTTTGTCAGGGCTCTGTGTGTGTGTGTGTGTGTGTTACAGGGCTGTAATACAGCTGTAATACAGGGCAGCCATCTTAGAGTTACTGTATACTATAATGAGTAAAGCGAATTCTTGGAAATTTTAACTGACTTGCTCATAAATTTGATAACAGTGTTTTAGGTCTATGTATAAAGTAAAACGGGACTCAGTACTCCTCTGGGATTGTTGGGAGGTTTGAAAAGCAGATTTGAAAAGTGCACCGTAGTTAATAGTGACAGTGAATTCATTCAAACTTGACATTAAAACAGAACGATCAGTTTTTCTCAACGTTTCAATCTGTATCCTGAGCGTGTCGTTAGCAGTGCACATGACTGAATTTGAGGCTCAGTGGATGGCTGCCAAAATACACCTTGGGATGTATAGTTAATGTTCAGCCATACATTTGTACACAGTACAAGTACTGATGACTTAACCAGGAGAGTTTCATGTCGATCCAAGCCACAGAAGTGCTCCGACTGTGAGTAAGTTAATGTTGTGAATGGGATGAGATTTTTACTGCGCCTGAAAATAGCTCCTCCCACTTTACAACTCTATTGATGTAGCCGTGATGACAAAGGTCCCCTAACCTTAACAAAGTGCTTATTTGAACCCATGATCTTTCCCTAAACCTTAACAAAGTGTTTTAAGTGCCTAAACGTTAACCATCACTTCATAACATGTATTTTTCAGCAGTGATTTTCCTGAAAAGTACAGAACTAAACTGGACACTGTACTTGAAAGTCAGTTTTTCTTTGTAAAATGTGGAACAACAGTGAGAATTGGTTTACAGAGACACCTACTGTATAAAAACCCAGAAAAAAAATGTTACTACTACAATGAAAAAAAAAAAGGGCTTATAGTGACACATAAACGTAACATTTCTGCAAGGTTCGATTCGGTCCGACAGTAAATTATTTCATTGAAACTGGCTAACACTGACAGAAACAAATTTTTCTTTGAAAATCGCTGAAAAAAAAAAAAATCCTAATCATCAAAATAAAGAGTGAGGAGGGGACATTAATGTCACACCATAGTTCAGCAATAAGGGAGAGGGGTGGATTGATTGTGAGGTATTACATGTGTGTGGTGGGAGTATGCAATGGGTTTCTTACAGAGGCATTATTTGATTATTGTTTTATTATCTCGGCTGTTATTTGGTATCCTGATCCACCTATTGCTTTCATACAAATTCAGTGGGAGCTGAAGGATTTCATCATCCTAAACACTATTGAGGAAACAACAGTGGATGTTCAATAGCAGGTGATAAAACAGCAGAATTATGGCTGTATGTGTGGGCATATGCTGCAGATTAATATCCCCATTAAATCCCCCTGTACCAGTAGATTAACCTTGTTTGAAATAGCAACATGAATGCAATGTAAAGGCATTCACTGAGGATTTAAATAACGCAGTATGGGTACTGTTAACTGTCAGACATCGTCTTTCTGGAATAGTCCTGTTGACTTATTCAACAATTTTTCGCATTTAAGAGCAAAACAGACTTTGTCTTCTATACTTCTGACTCTCTTCCACCTCCAGGCCTCCACCACTCCACCCTTCCCCTGCTCACAAATTCGGAGTGGTAGGTGGTAAAGGTACTGTGCAACCAGCTCCAGATGTGGGTCTGCAAGTAAATCCTCCCCAGACTGTATAAATCTGATGACTAAAGCTGTAAAAACTGTGTTTTCAGTTGCATCCCACAGCCTCTTGGGTCACTGAGATTATTGCTCTATCTTTCACCAGTAAATAGTTGGCACCGCACCGCAGCCTTCCAGCTGGACCAATTGCAACATTACTCAGCAATGCTGCCTTAAAAGAAACAGAAATGTACATTGTTTGATATGGTATTATTGTGCGTCTTTTTGTGCACAAATGTGCTCCAGATTTACAGTTTCAACTTTAATGTCACTGGTTGCTTTATATATTGGTTTCTAGAACTGTAGGGGAGGTCTCTTTGTATTCAATTGTGTCCTGATGTCAGATCTGGGGGCTCATGCTGCATTCATGGTATGTTGAAATCTTTGTTGTTGTTTGGTTTTTTTTACAATTTTCTACTTGTACTTCTATTGACAGTAATAATACCGTAGACTTAAGATATTTGAGTCTAATGGGGGAAGTTGTCAAATGTTCAGACATGATGAAAGCAAACAGTCTCGTTTAGAAGAAAGCAAAAAGGTGTAGTGCCACTATCTCTGTCCAACACTGTCTTAGGCAAGATATCCTGAACACTGCCCAAAATCACAACAAAATAATAATCATGATCTCAAGAGGATGATCCTGAATGTTTTAGGCGACTCCCTGTGAGTTTTTCTCTAATGCCACTATCAGGCAAAGATTTCCAATTGTACACAAAAACACGCTCATGTCATGCCTCCCAGAGGATGAACCCTTTCCATTTCTGACACTCCATGAGTTTTCCTCCACACCATCTTCTTCCTTTCTCGTTTGGCCTTCCATTTGTTCCTCCGTGGTGCCAGAAATGTGTTTCCAATCTGAGTTGTACTCATATGGGACATTAGCATGGGGAACAGTTTCTGCCCAGAACGTATGAGGGCTGTTTGAGGAAACATTCACCGACAGCCAGCTCAGAAACCATGAGGCATAACAGGCAATATTTTCTATAGCAAATAGAACTGCTATAGAAAATATTTCATGTTACCTGTCCACGATAGGCTGAGGTACCTGTCAGTTAAACAAACACGGCCCAAAAGAATAATATATATATACACATCCATACAGTACTGTACAAACTTTAGATGTTTAGATTCATATTCATGATGCAATACCGTCAGCAAGACGTGTGATCAGCTCCAAATTTATTCTGCAGCATGTAGCAATGACCTCAAACATCCAGCCTGTCATAAAGAACATATCTACAGGAGTCCTGCAACAGATGGTTTGGCCTCCAGAGAGCCTGATCTCAACATCATGGAGTCAGTCTGAATTACATGAAGAGACAGAAGCAGCTGAGACGGCTGAATCCACAGAAGAACTGTGGCAACGTCTCCAAGATGCAGGAACAACCAACCTGCCAAGTACTATGAAAAGTACCTGTGTGCAGGTGTGCTGGGGAGACCTTTTTTTTTGGCTTTCTTCTGTTTACTGACCATTCATGGCATTACTTATGGCCTTATATATATATAGACACATGGGTACTGTCACTGTAGCATGAATGAGGGTATTGAAAGAGGTCTCAGTTCTCTTGTGCGGCGCTTCATGAGAGATATTTGCGTGCTCACGTCTCACGACAGAACGCTCAAATATCATCAAGTCTGAGGGGGGATTTTCCCTTTGAGACACAGATGGAGGGTTAGAACCACAAAACCTCCCACACAAAGTTAATTTGAATTTGGCTTGAGTAGAACATCAAACAGCTGTGAGTCACCAGCAGCAGGACGGCAGCATGGCCGGTGTGTGTGTGTGTGTGTGTTCATGTTCAGTGTGCCTGTGAACAGTGTGAGAGTCACTTCGATGACGCCCTTTGACCTTGCTGATCTTCAGAAGACACCTCCGACATTTAGATTACATGAAACTGTTGTTTCAACATAATCCCAATTAATATATTGTAATGTATCATTACGCCCCGTCTCACATTGAGTTTTTAAACATTAAATATCACGTGAGATATTCATTTAAAAAGTACAGTGAGTGAATTAGCAGATGAAACATATGGCTGCCAGGCTTGGCTAGGGTTTGTGGGCACGGTCTCCTTGGGTCACTGTTGTGTGTATTGCGCAGCAGGTTCAGACCTCGAGTGGGTGATATCACTCCCACTTGAGGTCCAGGCTTTCAAATTTGATCAAAACATTTTTATTTTTTTTAGTGCAACATTTTGATCAGACTCAATTGTAATTTGTTATACGTGCAACAAACTACGAAGGTGAATATGGTTAGCACGGTTAACATTCCACCTGCTTAGCATCAGCTGCTAGCATGTCAGTCTTTTTTGGTCTTATGTAGCAGCTTTTTCTTATTATCTTATCTGACTCAAATGAAAATGAGAAACTCTTCTCTTTGTCCATTTGCTGTTGTCCACTCTTACATGAAACTAGCGCCGGTTCTCTGTGCTGACCCGCAGCTTGTCCTGCGCTGTTTCGTGTTTGTTCTGCTGTGTTCTGGGTGTTGCAGCGGCCTGTGTTCTGACTCACTCCGCAGCAGCTGACACTTTGAACACAGTGTGGAGACGACAGAACTGTGAATGGAAATGGACGGTCTGTGTCAAATTCCACTGAGTCACCATTAAGCGGCATGCCTCTCTCTCTCTCACCTCCCCACATCTGGACGCTGTTAACATTCCTGGCTGCTCGTCCACACACACACACAGTCAGACAAAAGCACTGTTATATGGAGCTGTGCAGGTACTTATTTTACAATCATTGTTGTTAAAAAGACATTCTCACACCCTAGAAATCCTGACAAAACACACACACACACACACTCCACAGTTTTGTGTGTGAGATCGTATGCATGGTGTATTTGGACTGGAATGGCTTATGTCAGGGGAATTCACACTGTCTGAGTTCAAATAAAAGCAGCCATACCGTTTACTTTCATATTTCCTCGAAACATACACATCACGGCAAAGATTCCTCAATATCAGCCCTGAAAACAAAGAGGACATCCTGCTCTGTCAAAGACTTCCTATTCTATATGAATATTTAATATGTTGTAAAAGAGTTACTTCAGAACAGTGGCTTTAATATTCATTAATAGTATGTTAACTATTTATTTAGATAGGCTACACCTGATTAATTTAGTGTAATGATGAGCAAAATGTAATTCCGCTATTTTTGGTTTCTCCCATCTCGAGTTTTGTGCTAAGCTAGGTTAAATGTATACTAACTGCTTCCATAGTTACTCCTATAAGAGCGGCTGGCCGAGCAAAAACTGAACCCAAACAGTATAAATTGGTGAGACAAATCAAGACAATGAGCTTCAAATGCAAAAAGAAAATCGGCACACAAGTTCACTACAGTTGGCTAAAGAAGTTGAAAGCCAAACAGGGGTGACTGTTTCCCGTGATACAATACGTCACATAAATTCATGCAACAACTACATGGGCAGAAATACGTAATCTCGCGCTGTATTTACTGACTATTGCTGACATATCTTGCTGCTTATTGGACAGACCTCAACTCCTCTCCTTGAAGAGAGTCAGCAGTATTTCTCAGGGAATGAGAGCTAATGTTACTCTCTGGACTGACAGTTCAGTGGGTGGGACAGAGTAGCAGCACACGGAGTCAACCAATTATCAACCAGGCAGAGATGTGAATGAGCTGTGAATGTGCGTACTTAACAACCAATTAACAATAGTTATTGTTTTTTTAGACCCATGCAAATGACAGGAGAATGTGACGTTCGGTTGTTTGAGGTGGACAGAGCGATCGGATCTCAGTGTGGAGACACATATTAATAGCAGGTGGAAATGTAATCAAGTTAAATCAGATTGAGATACAATCCGGATATGAGACACATGTTAATGCAAGGTGTGAAAGGAAGTCATAATGCAACAAGTTGCACATGCAAAGCTGTTCAGTTCTGCCGGCGAGATGATGCCAGCCTTTGCTGGCAACACATCATACAACTAAGTAGTTTTAGCAATTTATCACTTTACGGTACTTTAACATTTTAAGAAATTTAAATAATAGAATATTCAAAAACACCCAGAGAAAATACATAATACAGAAAATACAAAGGACACGACCTCAGTGTCCTCAGTAGTAGCTACAGGTCTGATTCCTTCGACATGGCATAATGTTGGTATAAGGCAAGCGCAGGTGAGTTTTTGCATTGAAGCTGATCTTATTATATAACTCAAACACATTTATTTCCCAAAATGTTGGATTTTTCCTTTAAAAAAAAAAAAGGCAAATGAATGAAAATGACATTATGCATGCAGTGAGCCAGCCCCACCACAAGTGTGGAAAGACTTCCTCAGCCTGTCACTGACAGAATGAAACGTTCAGCACCTTCAGCAGGGGAGCCTGCGGGTGCTCTGACGGGTGCCCCTTCCCCCCATCCCCCCCTCAGTCCTTCAGCTGACCCCAGTTTGAAGATGGTCTGTCAGGGAGGGCTGACTCGTAGCTCTGGGCACATACTGCCTCAACAGTGATCCCCTCTGTTTACCTGTGAACCTGAACTTCATTCATAAACTGGTTGTGTGAGAGAGAGAGAGTGTGTGTGTGTGTGTGTGTGTAGCTGCAAGCATGTACATGCATACAGGCATATAACTTTACATCTTTCTGTCAACACCTTTGTCTCTGTCTATGTGTGTGTGTGTGTGTGTGTGCTTAGCAGTGCTGTAGCCTGAAGGTGTCAGCTGCACAGCCTTTGAACTGGCTGCTTTAACAAATAAACGGGAGTGGATGTCTCTCCTTCTCTCCCAGTCTTCACTTGCCCTGACTAAATATTTGCCGACCACCTCCCCACACACAGCCCCAGCATATTTTCCATCAGAGCCGCCCCGTTCATATGTTAGGCAATGGTAATTGAAAATACAGTATGTTCATAAATAGGCCTAGTTTGATGGGGCTTGTACATTTGTATAAGGCACAACACAACATTTTATTTAAAGGATAATTGAAGTTACTGAGAATAATTAAATGTACACAGCTTTAATTATTTGTTTGCCTTTGCCAATATTTTGATTGGCGCCACCCAGAAAGTGCATCAATCATATGTTTTTTTTTTCTTTTTAATACCCAAAACAAACATTTTATCCCCACATCTCTGCATCCGAGCTTAACAAATCCAGGTTTCCCAATTGGGAATAAAATCCAAATTGAACCTGCAAGCAGAACCTATCGCGGTTTGGAAGTATCAATAGTAATAAACCCTCATTGCTTTGTGATAAAAAAAAAAAAACTACAGTAAGGCCGAAGCAGGAAGTTAGAGGAGCACATCTACTGCAGCCAAGTTGCCTGCCTGGAAGAAAAAATATTGCGATGCAATTTTTCATGTGTAACGTTAAACTTTATTATGACATTGATTTATCTTGTAGCTATAGTGGTGTGCTGCACCTTTAAACTGATGTGCTTTAGGAAGCAGTTAACCTCTCGTAATGCAGGAGTCAACGTCAAGGACAGATGGGAAGATGCAGAAAGAGAAGGGCAGGTGAGGGGAAGAAATGGAGGGGAGATAGAGGGAGATTTGTTTGATCAGTTCTACTTCCTTATAAAAAGTGTGTGATACGGTCAAAGGTTGCTGAGTAAGTGGACCTTTACTTGTTATGTCAGCTATTGTTGTCAATATCAACATCATTTTCTGATCGATACAGCGGCATTGCATCTTACAATCACGGGGAAACCATGTTATAAGAAATCCTCTCGATCAGTGTCCACATGGAAGCTGAAAACTGAGTTTTCATGCAGTTTTTGTTGTGAAAAGGCTTAAACATGACATCATGTATGCGTTCGAGTGAACTTGCATTGTGGTAACCTCTCACAAACAGCCATGTTGAACCCATTTTGTTTGTTACATGTACCACCTCTTTGAATTGCCTCTATTTTCAAAATGCATTTTGTCATTGTCTCTGTTCTGAATTAGTATTCGTGAATGTGCAGCACAGCCATTATGCAGCCTTGTCTTCTTGTATCAAAGGGATTGGAAATATGACTTTTTGCTTTCTGAGCTTTAGAGGTGCTGCTGTAGGTGTACTTTTGATCTTTGATCAGGCATCTTGTCACTCGACTCTCAGAACAAGTGTTATTATCCTAAAATATGCAACAGTAATAAGTCATGCAGATAATGCAAAAACTGTTTTTTTGAAAATTGAAGTAACTTTTTCCAAGTTTTATTTAGGAATTTGGTAAATTTCTGCATATTTTGACTTTGTTACAACTCACTAATATTCATTTGACTGTATGTGTATACATAAAGTGTACAGCCTACAAGAGACAGTCAGGAAATTGGAGTTGCTTGAACTCAATAATATGTATTTGACTATATGTGAAAAGATTTTGTAAAGCCTGCAAGAAAAAAAAAAAAAAATAGAGTGTAAGCAGTGTCAACACTCAGCACAGAACAACATAGGATTAGTTTAAATTGAGTAAAATTTAAACCTGTCTTGCGTGAAACTATTTTTACTCTTTTACAAATTCTTCCTTCAAATATTTAAAAGCATCTGCACATAGATTATGAATTTCTAAAATTCTGAGAAAATATTTTGCAATTTTCACTGGGAGAAATATACATATACATTGGATTGATATGGACAGCACCATTAAAGCATTAAAGAAAGCCCTTTTTACAGTGCTGGTTTTCCAGGGCATTAAACAAAGTTAGAATCCATGTTTTTTTTTATTTTTTTTATTGCAAGATTGAGACTAAAAACACATTTTGACTTTGCTAAATCCACGTCCAGGAACCATCTCTAATCTTTAAGTCTGACTATTTCTGTTTCAGACCCCCTTCTCTCAAACACAAGTGCACTGTAATTTTGTGCGTATTATTAGTCCTTCAGTGTGTTTCTTTTTATACCTTCATAAACATTTGTAGAAGACCACCAAACACAAGTTTACTCCTTATGGCTGCACATGAAAAAAAAAAAGCTAAGTCTGCCAGTACATACACAGACTTTGTATATTCCCCTGTACACATGAAGACACAGTGACTCTAGATGAGTGTGTGTGTGTCTGTAACTGTTTCCATCTAATTATGGACTTTTCAGTAGATTATTTGAGATGTAGTAGCAGGGAAATATGCAGAAAATAAAATACTGTGTGTGAATGTTTGTGCTATGAAGTATAGTATATAGAATAAAGTAGCTTTTCCACCTTTTCTCTGTGATTTTGGACATAAAAACTCAGTAGAAACCTTGGAGATTTGGAAAAAAAAGTGACTTATACTTATGCTGTGGTAGAAAAGTAGCAATAAAGAAAAAATAAAATGTAGTGCATTGGAAACCGAATTGACAAATAAATCCTGAACTACATGAAGCATGTAACTTAAACGCCATCCAAGCTTCCAACTCCACAGTTTGAGCTTTGACTGCTGCTCTATTAATGACGTAATCTTGTTGCGTCCTCTTCTTCTGCAATGTTTCAATGGCGCTGACTGTTTTTTTCTTTATGAACCGACTCCATATACACATATTCAAATAACAGTAGTGGACGATAATATTTATTAATCAATTCATTTATAAAACATTTATTTTGGTCACCTTAAAAAAGTCATGTTCAGCTTTGTGTAGCATGCTAACAAAGTTAGCAGCTAGCATTAGGGTCAGTGCTATCCTCTTGTCCAAATATGGTCACTTCTGGTTCCAAAAATTCAAATATGGCGACGGCCAAAATGCAAACTCGAGGCTTCAAAACTGAAGTCTCTAAACCGACAGATAACAGCTTGGTGGTTACATTGGTGGAGGACTCACTATGCTCGCGGTCTAGACATTGCATAAGTGTCTTTTCGCTTTCAAATTGTTTCCCCCCCCACGTTACCATAGTGCAGTTTCAACTTCTGAAAAAAGTCGTCACACTACTGCTAGCCCAGTTAGATTGACAGGTGCTCTTTGGGAAGTAGAGTGCAGAAACAGCAGAGCAATGAGCACCGAAGACGGAGACTAAAAAAAAAAGAAAATTCACGGATCTCCCAAATTACCATTTGTAAACCTCAGACACCGAATCTTAAAAAAAAAAAATACTTGGATGCAGCCCCAGCTACTGTCTGTGAGTGAACATGCAATTCACTCAGCGGCTGAGTGTGTCGCTGGCGTGGCAGGCCTGCGTCTGGTCCGGGCAGCAAGGGGTTAAGCTGGCGACTGGCTGGTGTGTTCACGGCAGGAAAGCAATGGCCGGGTCTGGGCCGGCCTCCAAACAGATGTTGGTTTGTTTCAGGGCTGTGGTTAAATAGTTGGATGTCGTTCCAGCACACAGGGGAGAGAGGAGAGGATTAGAGCCGAGAGGATTGCAGCTGCACAGACAGGAAGAGAGCAGGAGGAGGGAGAGAGACACAGATAGAGACAGACTGGAAGCCAATGATGCAGCGCTGAATAAAAGGATGGTAAGCTGCGTGACCTCCAGTGCTTGATCATCATAATGCAAACCACCAGCAGACACACAAATTAATTATACTTTCAGAAGATGGCAAATTTATGCTTGATTTTGTTTTTTTGTCATTTCTCTTTGGTGCAAAGCACTCGCTGCAGTGTGTGTGTGTGTGTGTTGTTTTTTGTGTGTGTTTTTTTTTGTCTCTTCCACCCACCCACATGTCAATCAAACAAACCCTGGCTGGTACATTTCTTCCTTTTATTTTCTACTGTTAAATTAAAAGAACGGTTCAACATTTTTTGGTAATACACTTATTTGCCATCTTTCTAAAAAGCAAGCTTGATAGGGTCTGTGCACTAAGTACGAGAGCTGGAGCCAAAATATGGTAAATTTAGTTTAGCGTGACTGGGAACACGTACAGTACCTGGCTCCGTCTAAAGATGAGAAAATATGCCAACCAAAACCTTGAACGCTCATCATTTATGTTCACCAGTTCACCTCTAAATTTCACCGTTTAACTTGTTGTCTCATTTGTTTCAACAGACCTTTAAATACTGCAGTTACAAGCCGTAACTATGGCGAACAACAGCAGAGAACACTGACTGTGCTGCTTCCCAGACACTGTACCGCCATGCCGGCTCCCTAATGGCTCTTCATTTAGTTTCACTTTTGGCTTTTATAATTCAGCCACATTTATCGTTGTTTTGACCTATGACTTTGTATGTGTGCACCTATATATCAATCAATCAATCAATCATTGTAATTATCCTAAACCTAGAATTTTTTAGAATGCCATAAGTTTATATGGAAACCAATAGGGAACATTATTAAAATGATAACGTCATTCCACAATAGCATTGCAATTTACCACACATGTAAGTCATTTGAGTCAAAATGAAAACGAAAATGGGATAATCTAATTAGCATTTTCTTTTTTTTTTTTTCCCTTTTGCTTTTTTCTGTCTGCCTATCTGTTTTAAACTTAACTAAACATGTTGTTTATTGCAGCGTTTCCAGAGGACCAGAGTAGAGAGCTTGTGAGACACCAGGATAGACAGCAAAATGAATTACCATCTGAATATCGTTCACTGTACAGTGTGGTACGACTTAAAAAAATAAAAAATTAAATGTCAAAAAGCTTTTTCATTGTCATTTTAATATAGAAAGCTCATACAAGTATGTGGAAATGAAAATGCTAATTGGTTTATTGCATTTTCATTTTAACTAAAAAAAAAAAACTTATGTGTTAATTCTATTTTGGAATCACATTTTCATTATCAATTTTTACGTTATCATTTTTGTCCCCAATGGGCTTCCATAATTTTGCATTATGTTTGGGTCTGAAAACCTTAATGTAAAAACATCGAAGCACTTTTACATGTATATTGACCCTTTTTATTTATATTGAACTATTCAAAACACAAACCATTCTAAGCAAATCACACTCAATATGGAACACAGTGTGCCGTATAACAAATAAAAAATAAGTTTCAAGTCTCACTGGCTCTTAATTTCAGACCCAGACTGGCCATTGGGAGCACTGGGACACTTCCTGGTGGCCTGGCAGGCTGATTGGCCAGAAATGTTAGGCGAGTGATTAAAATGAACCGGGTAAATCAAATCAAAAAGAAAACACAGAGCAGCTACAGTCCCTTAGACCTTCAGCTCCCCGGCCTGCTTTAACCTCTCCATCACATGTGATTGGTCGCATGCGCATACACACAACCCGACATCCAGTCAGTGCACGGACTGCATATGACCGAGCAGTGTGGCGAAAAGATCATCCTATTATTCAGTTTGGCATTAATTTGCAAATAATAAGTAAGACAAAAAAAGAGAGAAATCAGCTGTCAGATGGGAGTCAGCGCTCCATTGTTCACTCAAAGGAGCCAGCTAATAGAGCCAACTCATTCATAACTGACACATCACTAGTTGGCTCTGAGAGGCTGTTTACAAATGAGCCACGATCTGATTGGACTAAACCCCCAGCAACAACCTGACTGCTTTCTTGCAGGAATAGCAGGAGTCTTTAATTCTCTAAATACCTGAGAATCTGTTTGTTTAACATTGCATAATGCAGACGGTGTTGTAGTCCAGATGCTTTAATGCCCAACACTGCACAGCGTAAAGTCATGCATGACAACTATGACTTGTCACCAACAACAAATACCCACCCAGCTGCTTATTTGCTGTACTAGCATGCAACTAGTCAACTATTCTGTGAAAACCTTAGTACTCACCAACTTTACGCCAACCTATGTCAGTTCCCTGCAAATACACGGCAGGTGGATTAACTGTGGTTTGTCAAGAAATAGTTCTCTCTCATTTTTTACATTTTCTGTTTAAAAGGTAAATCAACCAATGTACATGATTTTAACAACAGCTTTAGAGGTGTTGGAAGGCATTTTTATTTTTTTTAAATTTGGACAGAGCCAGGCTAGCTGTTTCCCCCATGGATTTATCAAACAGAAGTACATATAGCATCAGAGGCGGGGCCCGGTTCATTGCAAAAAGTTGTTCGGTGGCACATGAAGCCAAAAAAGTTCAACTTTCAGTTATAAAATCACTCGGATCTTCCACATCTATGTCAGAGTTTGGCCACTATGTTGGCTTCAAAGCCTGATGTTGTTCCAGGGACGTTGGTTTCCCTCCTGCTTCCCATCTTTATGCTAAGCTACGCTAACAAAATTTAGACTTTTTGACTTGCCGCGGCAATTCCCTTTATCCAAGACGAATCTGAGGGAGACAACCGAGTCCTTCACTTAATACGAACTTGAAGGCGGTAATCTCGTTCTTCTTGTCTCTCACTCAGAAAGATGATTTCTTTCTTATTTCTTCAACAGGTAAAGGATGTGCACTGTTGTTGGAGCTCAAACAAAAGGAAAGGTCAGGAGGTCACCACAAACATCAGAACTCCTCTGTGAATCATGAAAGTTCACAGCAAAGTATTCACCTACATCACCTTTACACCCTGCTGTTAATGGAGAAAATACTGTACATCTTCTACATCTATTAGCAGTGTTCTACTACAACATACGTTTCTCTCTGGTGACAGGCTGAAATCCCAACATGTTAATTTCATGTCGGTAACTGTATTCTGTAAAAACAAAGGAGGATAAAACTCACCGTTTTGTTGGTTTAGTTATAAAAGTGAAGAATGGTGTGAAAAAACGGGAGAAGGGCGGACACACAGGGCAGAGATGGGACAAAGAGAGAAAGATCACCTTTTTTTAAAAATTATTTTTGTAAAATTATAGATATGCTCCGAAAAAAGAACACGTGCCTCCAGGGAACCGAGAGCGAGGACAGGAAAACTCCACCAGTTTTTGCATAAATAGCACTTTGAAGTCAGGAATGGAGAGATGGGGTAGTAGGAGGAGAAGAAGAAGAAAAAGAAGAAGAAGAAAGAGTGTCTGTGGATGTGAAAGAAGCGGCGTGTCAAAACTTTTTTCAAGTGCAGCTCAAGTTAAATATGCCTCCTCGGCCCTCAGGGGGCCACAGCTGTACTTGCATGCTTAGTGTTTCACCTCTTTTCCTCTCCTCACCTTCTCTCTGCAGCCCGGCCTCCATTAAAGCTGCAGATACGGGCTTAGCCCTTAGCTTCAACTCGCACACAGGCCTTGATCTCTTCAGACAGCGAGCATGAGAGCTGCATTTTGAAGTGGATTAGTCCCTATAGTATCTCCCAAACTCTTTTTAAGTCCAGAGTGTCCACAGTTAAAGCCAATTAGCTCGCAGGTCTGGTCTCTTATACGATCTTAGGGTAGTCGGTGGATGACGTGTGAGATTGGAGATGGATAAACCTAAATTCAGTAGAGGTGAGAAGAATGTTAACATGTCTTACTGAAACAGTGCTGAAAGTAAAATATTGTGTTAACTATACAGTTAGCAAAAGTTACTGAAATAATTTGATAAAGAAATAAACATTCCCAATGTAAGGCATGTTCATTAATAGCTAAAGAATGGTGCTCGATGATGATGATGATGATTTTGCTTTGTTTGGATTCAGTACTTTGTGCTTGTATGCGATTCTATGAGTGGGAAAGTCAACCTGGGACTGTTGTTGTTGTTGTTTTCCCAAAGTCTGTAACTTTCAGTCACACATTTTGTGCACCCAACCTTCAACACTGACCTTCTCCTATTAAAAGACTGTCTGTGGTGGAGGAGTAGAACAGACTAGAGTGTAGACTTGACATTATTTGAACAGACGCCTGTGTAACAGACTGTCCGTGTCTGAAACAACCTGTGCCAGGCTGTGGTCAGAAAGCACACGGGACAGTGCTACACACTGTAGTTCCATTTTCCATGGCCTCCAGTGGGTTCTTCTGGCCCTGACAGTAGCAGTGGTTTCCATCCTGGCTTCAAGCTATGCTATATATATATATATATATTTATGTTATCTCTTTTTGTTGAAAGAGATGGTTGCACACTCATAGATTCCATGTAGCTTATTTAAAGCAGTCATTTCAGCAGCCAGGTTGGTCTCCAGAATCCAACTGTCATCAGGCAGCTTGTCTGCTGAAATGTTAGTTTAATTAAACTGCATAGAGTCTGTGCAGTGCAGTGTGTAACCATGTCTTTCAACTCCGTGCTGTTGTCTGCAGTGCACACAGTGGGCTGTGCCCTTCTTTGATGCAACATTAGGAAAATGAAGCAGCTTACATTGAGTCAATGTGGATAATTTTTACTTTAGTTAATGTTGTTTTTGTCAGATGTAACATTTATGGCAGATTCAGGAATATAGTTTTTGAGAACCTTTGGCATAAAGGGGCGTGTGTACATGCACCTATTTGTACATCCACATTTTATGTACAAGTATGTGTGTGTGTGTGTGTGTGTGTGTGTGTGTGTGAGTGTGAGAGAGAGAGAGAGAGAGAGAGAGAGAGAGAGAGAGAGAGAGAGAGAGAGAGAGAGAGAGAGAGAGAGAGAGAGAGAGAGAACAAGAAATAGACAGGCACAGGGTGCCTGTCTGGCAGCTGGCAGACATGATGATGATGGTATGAGTGGTTAAGCTGTTTGATGAAGGGATTGGGGTGTTTGAAAGTGGTTTGTAGGAATGTGTGTGTGTGTGTGTGTGTGTGTGTATCCGATGCGGTGGGACGGGGCATGAACCCCTATCCAGCTGCACAGTCTGGCTTACACCTGGGCCTGCCGGCTAAATAGCCCTGTGCTGTTTTGCATGGCTGCCCCTGCAAACATGAAGTAGTATTTGTACGTGTGTGTGTGTATGTGTGTGTGTGTGTGTGTTTGTGTGTGTGTGTGCGTTCGTGCATGCATGAGAGAGAGAGAGAAATTGAAGAGTGAGAGAGAAACCTGTGACCTGCTCATGGATATACAGTGTATATTTATACATCTTGTACAAGATACTGTTATATCCTGTAATTTTACAGTTTTTGCCACAAAACACACCTTAAAATTCCATATTTTGGAAAATTGTTCGGTAGTTAGCTTCTGCCCTAAATCATAAAAATACTGGACAAGAGATTTTTATATTTAAAAAGGTATCTCATCTTCCAAAACAGGCACTGTATATTTGGTTTATAAGTGCATATATAGGACAGTCGACCCAGGTCAGAAAACATGACATTTTTATATGGTGCTTTTCTGCACCATCTAAAAGAGCAGCACAGAGAATCATGTGACGCCACCAAGCTGAGCAGATGTGATCCATTTATTTCACGTAAAATCAACGAGCTGAAACAGACTTGGAGATGTGGTGCTGATGTAGCTAATACTGAAAAAGAAAAGATTTGTTGTGGCCTGTAGTGATTTTACACTTCATTGAAGTTAAATTTCTGGACATCATATTCCTCCAAAAAATTAAAATAGAGCTCATTTGTTCTCTTCGATATTCATAACTCATGTAAAGAGTAGAAGTACATGTTCCTTTCATGAACAAGCTCCCACCTCATAGCCAATCACAATACAGGAAAAGCCTGCCACACCCCATAAATAACCAATTACATATAATACAACTAAACAATATTGGTTGTACTCTATTTATGCCATTGATGATAAAGAAAACTGGATAGTTGGAGGTGGGACCTCGTTTATTCCTGTGGGGCTAATTTTATGCTACATGCTCACTCAGTACACTGCAAACTAGTGCAGAATATATAGTTTATATTGAACTGAACATGTTAATATTAACCAAATATTTAATGATATTTTGGGTCAGATTAAATTGATCTGGAGCTACGCTATTTAAAAAAATTAGTAAGAATGTATAATACTCTCTGCTCTTGCTTGCAACTGCCAGTCGCATATGTTTTATACATAATACCTTTCAAGGTTATTGTTTTTGTTTGTTTTTTTGTTGTTATGTTCAGATTATGTCATTCACTCCTGTGTCCAATTACCATTAGAGTTTGCAGCTGGGAGGATCCTCGTAGGGATGTTTTAGATTTTTTAGATATCTCATATCTTGGCATTTGTAAGCAGAAGTGTGTGTGTGTGTGTGTCTGTGTGTGTGTGTGTGTGTTAAAACATGTGTATGCACTATAATATCCATATAAAACTCATGTGAGCATGTGTGAGCATGACACCCAGCAGTACAGTTTCATGGAAAGCATATGGACTCTGTAGGAAGCCTGAGGCTGTGGGTCAGATGCTGGCTGTCATGTCTCCAAAAACACAGGTAGCTTCAGCCCAGACTCACCACAACTGCTGTAGTCAAATCAGGAAATCAAATTGGCAACATGGCGGTGTTCTTTCTCTCTGTCTTTGCCTGTTCTTGTTTGGCGCGGATGTGGTCTCTGACTGACTGAGCCAAAAGCTGTAACATTCATACATTAACCTGCCAGGCCAGACACTGAGTCATGCTTCGCAACAATAGTGTTTAATCACCAACTGTTTCCTCACCGTGTTGCAAAAGCAGTGCAGAGTGTGGTCCCCCTTTGTGCAAACACTACCTTGCTGGCCTGGGCTTAGATAACCTGCAACTAATGTTTAACATTTGATTTAACCTGCTTGAAGTAGTCACCGGGTGGGGTTCGCTACATCCGCACAGTGTCAGGTAATTACTCATCAATCACACAAATGTTATATCGACCTTCCTGTTTCTGCTACTCATTGTCCCACGCGGCAAACTTCTTGGCATCTTTTGTAAATGCTGTAAAAACACGAATGTGCTATTTGGCCGAGGTTTACCACTCGGTCATTTCCTTCAAGCTTTGGCAGCTTTTTGCAACTGGTCATTTTAGTTCTTTAGATTTGGGACAGCAAACTTTTCCTAACAGCTCTAACTAAGATCTGCAACAGTGTAGTACACAAACTGCCAGGAGTTTAAACTTGTTGGATGCATATTGAACAACAATATCCCACTGCAGAGCAACTGGATTCACTCACCTGTTCACTAAAATACTGTTCACTGTCATTTAGCCTGTTTAAATGCCGAATTTAAATGTTGTTGTTTGAAAAAAAAATGCTTAAAAAGTCAGGATCACCAAAGTAATAACAGTTCATCTTGCATTCGCAGGTGTGTTTCCAGTGACCTAACAAACATTAATTCAATAATTACTCTCTTTTAGCTCCGTTTTGGCCTCCACCAGCACCTGAGTAAAACAATTGGCTCTTTAGCTGCTAAATGCTCCACTGATTTTAACCGTACGGCAGCTTTATCAGAGCTTTCCCGCTGAAAAGTGCAGTTTTCTGTTAAAAAAACAAAACAAACACCAGAAGACATCCTAGAGCTTCCTCGCAGTGCTCACAGTTAGACGTGTTGTGTAGAAAGTGAATGCTCCCACAGAGGAGGCTTCTACTGCAGTCAGAGGGAATGCTGCCTGCCGGCGTGTTTGTGTTTCAGCTGCTCTTTGTTACATTGAGCTCCTTGTTTCGCAACAGCAGACTGCAAGAAGGAAAAAAAAAAAAAAAAAGAGAGAGAAATAAAAGAGAACGAGAGACCTGGGAAATAACATGCAGACCACGAGTAACATGCACAAACCCGTCTTCCTCACAGGCTTTCTAAATGTTACAGTACAGTTCACTATCAGTCAATTATACTATGCCTCACACACATCGTTACGAAGTGATATTGTTTGTTTGTTTTTTGTTGTTTTTACATAATAGTGCTAATATGATGATATCTAAAACTTTACTTTGAGGAACATAAATCAAATTTCTAACAACATTTTTGACTTTCAGAATAAATAAACCTCCAGATCTCAGGGCTACATTAGTAGCTATGAAGTGAAATGGAAAAAAGCTGTCAAAAGAACAATACTTTAAAACCTTTATATTCAGGACACAATGAAGCAGCCAGCTCACTTGTACCACCGTGTCTTTTACCATTCACCAGGACAGGGTGTGGTCTCTCACATGTCACACATATTGTTCTCTCCGCATCTTCATACTGTTCATCTGTGATCATTCAAACACACACCTCGTGTCTTGTTTTTTAACTTCCAGTTGTGTAAAGCAGGAGTTCTGCTGCTGGCTTTAAATGACCCAGTCTCTGTTTCTAACAACGCTTTTTTTTTTTTTTTTGGCAAGAGGGCATCAGATTTATCTAAATGTGGCACACTGGGGGAGAGCTGGATACACAGTGCACACACAACGGAAAGTATGGTATTGATTTCTCCCCTCTGTACGTGCCGGGTTGAGTTTCAGCTGCTGGCAGCGCACACTGCAGAGGTGAAGTCACCGGGCAGCGCCGAGTGAAGAAACACAGAGCAGGTCGGACACACATATGAAGAGGAACGCGTGCAACCGTGCAGAGCAACACGCTCAATGAAGACACAACAATAAGGTTTTACACACCTCACTCATACAGGATCAGAAATGTAGACACACCTACCCAGTGAAATATATATATATAATATAATATACTTATCATATGCATATACTATGTACTATATAATTAATTGATTTATCTTTATTGATGGAGTCATACATTATTGTTGTTTTAAAAGGATGGAAAACATAATAAATACTGTATTTACATCATGTTTATATGACGTGCCATTGAAGCTTCCGTGTATCATGGTTGTCATATATTTCTATCATATTGTGTTCATATCATATTCTATCATATTATTGCTGTTGCTGTGTCTCTCCAACCAGTCAAGGCAGATGGTGCCCACCTGGAGCCGGGTCCTGCTTGAGGTTTCCTCCTGTTGAAGTGTTTGCTTATGGGGGAATTGTCGGGTAAATTAAAGAGTACAGCCTCGACCTGTTCTATATGTAAAATTGGTCCCATATAAATAAAACTGACTTGACATGTTGGTGTCTGTAATCAAACACAGTTAATCATTGCTTCTAAAAAATACAAATACTAAATAGTGACGTAGCTAAGAAACTGCTAATTAAGTGTAATTATAGTTATATTAAGTTGTTTTATATTTTAAATTAAATATATACATATATATTCTTTTATAATGCCATCTTTTGTTGTTGGAGCACCCTTGTCATTGCCCACTTTAACCTGGTTTCACTCTGTACAGATGACAAAAACCTTCTATACTATATTCTATACATATCTATATGTATATTACCATATTTTCTATTATAGCCGAGCCCTCGGAGCAGCAGGTGAATATAGATGCCGCTGTTCTCCTTTCACATGACATATATGGTTAGTCATTGTCTGAGACTGTGGTTAGAGGAAATGGCTATAGCGGATTACACAATGGAAACTAAAAGCCGGTGCACTGTAAATCAACACCACTGAACTGTGAGTGACTCACAACAAAAAGGATAGAGGCCAAAGCTGTTTGATGAAGGCTGGGCTTGTTAAAATGAGGAAACCTGATAGTGTTCACACTGCGGTTTTCACTTACTCACACATTATCATTCTCTTACAGGGGCATCAACGATCGCAGTCAATAAAACAGCCAAATTAAAGACGTCACTTTGAAACTTAATGTCGAAAACGATGGTCAGACAATAAGCAGTAGTGATATTCACAAATCAATCACTGTTTAAATTAGATATAGGATAAAGGACTGTACTGTGATTACGTGCCATGCACTGTCAACCATTTGACTACCAGAAGGATTCATCTTAATAATTTAAAAGTTTTAGTTTTTTTCACTTCACATTCTGTTAGATATGTAGCTTACTCAAGCATGCACCATTCTAATACAATAGAGGTAAATCAAATGTTGTTTGTGGTGTTAAAAAATAATAATTTTGTGTATTTTTGGCTCTACATTTCGTAGTTTTGAACCTCCTGCGAGGTTCTGTCCGCTGCTTTCTTTCAGACTGAAATGTCTCAACAGCAATTTCATGGATTGCCGTGACATTTGCTACGAACATTCGAGGTTCTTCAGAGAAGGAATCCTTTTATTCCATCTCACTTTTGTGATCCACAGACTTCTCCTGTACCAACGCCAGCAGGTAAAATGTTTTTTTTTTAAATATCTCAGTTATCTATGAAACAGACAGACGTATCAGGTCTGTAGTGATATGCAGGCTACTACCTCCGGGAAGTAGCCGCAAGGGCACAAAAATCATTTTCAATGGAGAGGTGCACCTGGAAAAATTCTTCTTTCAGTTTTTTTTGAAAGCAGCATCACAGGTCAAAAGAATTCATCATTTCCACGATCTTGCTTCCCCCTCTTTCTGTCCAAGGACATCCAGTTAAAAAGTCAACCAACACTGATTACCAACCAGCAATAAAAAACATAAACACACACATATATATATATATATATATATATATATACGAATGGTTTTGATTGCTTAGTAACGGCAGGCGTGACAGTAGGATAAAAGTGCAACAGCTGGTGGGTTGTTTTTTTTTTAGTATCTGAACCGATATTCACACTCAATATTCCAACATTAACAAAAGCATCTGCTTCATACATCACCGAATAATTAAGGGTTATCAATAGTGATATTTTTGTAATGCCAGGTCAGTATTTGGAGCCTCTCAGCTGCCATATAAAACCACCAGAGAAGGGAAATGTCAGTAAATAAGTTGTAAAATGGCAAACTGTAGAAGCTAAATTGAAGTCCAACAATAAACCAAGAGAGAGATGAGACTGTAATAATTCTCTGCAGAGAATCACATAACATACAAGATGACTCACTATGATACAGTTGATACAGTATCAAAACTATCAGATCTAAGAAAAGCAACACAAACTTGCACTGGTAACTCAAACTTACACATCAATTATGTATCAATGGAATTATGCCAAATGAGTGTGGAAATGAGGCAGAATTCCCAAGCAGCGACTCCCAAATTCCCACTCACAACTCCCGAGAGAGAGCTATTGAAACGAGACAAGGAAAGAGTAAAGCTGGTGCACTTGGCATGTTTCAGCGGGACTCTCCTCTCCTTCATCATCAGTCATCATCCGAGGTGCTTGACGGATACCCACGACATTGCTTGTGCGTCTCGGTTCGACTTGAATTAGCATGGAGGAGGGTTGAGAGAAGAGGAGAGGGACCTATCAAAGAGTTTTGGGACTTGCCCTCCTGTCTGCTCCCTTTTTCCTCCCCTTCAGATCACTTTCTTACTGAGGGGCCTTAAAGCGAGCTAACGCTGCTAGCACTAATTAAGCTGGTAAAGATGGTGCAGGCCTCAACGCTATCAGAAAGTCCAGGATGAAAGCTTCATTAATGAATCACAATGCCGTGACAACACTGATAATTACCTCTATAGGCAAGGAGATAAAAGCTGAGGTTTAAGAAAGAAATATGGGAGCTTTACTCAGCTGAAGAATACCCAAATGAGATTTAGACTCAAAGAACATCTTTGTCCTTAAAGACATGGATGAGGAAGGTTGTGTGCATGCATGCGTTCTCCATTACAACCCTAGGGTCAAATGAGTGTCTTATCATTTTCAACGAGTTACTGATGATAACGTTCTATCAAAAGAGGGGAAAAAAAAAGAAAATCCAACATTTTTGAAAAAAGCAGCTTATTATACAATTTCATCTCTATTCATTAAATACTGATGTTGACCCCCAGCGTGTTAAGCCAAGCCCCAGTGTGTTACTCTCATGTATCATCATTACATTTGAATCACATTATTTAACCCACTGCTATGTTTTTCTTGACTCTTCTGTCCATTATTTAAACTGTTACCAAGTTTAAACTCACATGTGGTCCTTGAGTATACTGCACCCTATTTCAAAGATCAGAGTGTGAGGAAGCATAAATTTAAAAAATAAAAAAATAAAAAAATAAATATTGGTTTGATTAAATATTGTGTTTTTCCATTTGTTTCAAGAAAAATGGGTTAATGAGATTTGGCTGAAGACAAAACTCAGAACATATGGTTTAAATGTAGTTGAATTTTAATCTGCCTAAAAGAAAAATATCTGACATGTGGTATCTATAAACCATTACGTTTTGGAAACAGGACGATATATTGGTGTTGAAGAGATTTTGAATTGCCCTTATGTATTATGAATACAGGAAGAGATTATTAAGTAAAACATGCAGGATTAGGTGAGGTATGTTTGTAACCGTCAGGCCGGAACTCAGTCAGGACTCAAGAGCTGAGGTGTCAGTGAGCCGATTTATTTGGCATAGCAACAAAAAACACACCTAAGGAGGGAAAAACTCTACTGTAATATACAAAAGTATCAAAGTCAAAATCACTCTCAAAGAGGAAAAATCAAAAAGGCTATAAAACATTAATTGAACTACTTCTAGACAAAAAAAAGAAACAAAAGCAAGACTGAGAAAGTAACAAAGGAAAATCACTCTTTAGAGGCAGGAAAAACTCACAAATAAACATACTTTGACTACGGATGAGAAATGGTTTGGGTGATCGAACGTAAGGCGAAACACGTTGGCACAGGACAAAGGGCGGCACAGAACTTTTATAGACACACAGATTGGGTAATGGGGAACAGGTGGAGACAATCAGGAATCACGGCAACAGGTGACACACATGGGAAGGACAAGTGATCTGAAAGGAGAGGATGGGTAAATTTCAAAATAAAACGAGACACACAACGCAAGTAACGCAAAAAAGGTGGAAAGAGACAATAATGACGATAAATATAATAATATTGATGGGGTGGTAAATTGACCATGCAAGTATTCCAGGTTTCGGACTTAAAAACAACCGTATTTTTCTGACTATAAGGCACATCTAAAATTATTAAATTTTCTCAACAGTGCACCTTATGTATGACCTTTTGTTGTGTTTACCAGCACTCAGGATTGACCTTGTCACTCAACGTAGAAGGTTGTAGTGCGTTGTTGGTTAATTTTGGATTTAATTATGGATTTGAATTGTGGGAGAATTGGTCTCCCCTGACCCCGTACTTCTGGATAAGCGTATTGAATGATATGAATTGATTGTTATGGAACAGGTGATGGAGATGAGTGATTCCCTTTTGTTGTTGCCATGATGGAAAGTAGAGATGTGTGGTATGCAGTTGGAAGTCTGAATTGTGCCAAATTGAGAAATATTAATGCCAAAATATTTTATGTTGCTGTAACCCACATTAAAGGATAAGGCACAATGGACCAGTTTAATCTAGATTTGCAGGGAGGGGTAATGAATGGAACTGGACACCAACATGAGTAACCAGGACACAAAGTTAGGTTATAACAAAATTATGGTATTAACATAACTTCATAACACACTTCACACAACAGACCGGTCTTGTACTCAATTAAATGTCTTTTGGTGCCCCAAAAATGAAATAAATATTTATTTTTAAGATAAAATAATGACTTAATATGAAATAGCGAATGAGGTAATAAAAGGCAAGAACATGAGTAAATTGTCATTAAAAGAAATTAAATTATGTTTGCAGAATTCCAAACATCTTCATCAGTATAATTGACTTGTTCCAGTTTATTGTATAGTGTGAGATTGTGGAGAAGTTGTTAATGATGTTGAAAGTTTCCCATAGTGACACGTAAGGGTTCTATATGTATAACGATAAATCGTCTGCATAAAGAATCACTTTATATTGTGAACTTGTATCCTAAGTTCCTTCAGTTTTATTGTTTATGTTTTAAAAGTAGAAAATAAGGATGGTGATTGTAGGAAACCTTGTCTGGTTGAAGCTTAGTGAGTTGACCCCATTTGTGTTAAACCCCAGTGTTCTTATCCACTATATAAATTGCTTTTTTTTTCTTTTTTCTTTTTGGCCTCCAATGATACAGTTAAGTTAAAAAACCTACAGATGTTTCCTGAAGAATGTCTATTTTTGACGAAGCCTGTCTGAGTAGATTCTGTTTTGGTCGCAAGGATTTTAGTAATAGTTTAAGTCAGTGTTGATTAGTGAGAAAGGATGGTAGATGGAAGTGTGGGTTGGTTCTTTAAAGTCGTTACTCTGTAAAATAGTATCATGTGTCCAATGTGGAAGGAATCATTTTTAATGTAGAACATGTTCATATTTTCCTTGTGTCATTCACACCGAGCAAGGATATGTTATTTTTGTGTTCCTGCATAAGAAAGAGTGAGAACTTCTATTGTTCAGTGAATGGAACTTTTTTTTTTTTTTTTATCCCTATGTTTCAAGCCAAGTCAAGCAGTCATTGTATAAAACAATTTGTTTAGCAGCCTGATTGCTTGAGGGAAAAACACTGTTGATCATTACTCAGATAGACCTGTATCTTCTTCATGAAGGGTGTCTGACGATGCTGTGAGGTGTAGATGGTAGTGATGTCTGCTAACAGATGTCTGATGATGTCTCCCAATATGTCAGCACACCTTCAATGGCACATTGGGAGAAAATCAGCAGAAGCTTCAGTTCACTGAGGCGGTATTGGTGCTCCAGGATAGTTCCTCAGGTACCGTCATGCCCAGGAAGTTGAGGCTAAGGACCTTCTTCACTGCCCTTCACTTTTTGTGTAGAGTGTCTCCACACTGGCTATGTTGTCTATGGCTCTATTTTGGTGTTGGCACATGATACGGAACACAGTGTTGCACATTTTCCTGTAGAACTGAGGTAATTTCCTAAACTGCACTGGTTCTGATGTGCAGGTCAAAAGCTCAGCACGCATGTCTCACATAAACCCCTTTTATTTATGATTTACTCACCTTTCCACTTTCATTTCACATTTTGTAACCAGTTAATATGTGATCACACAGAAGAAATACATTATTTTTTCTGATTAATGCCTACAATAAAGATGAATGAGGGCCAACGACTATGGAGCAAAACACGTGACACTTACGTCATTGCAGTGTAGAATCAGGGAAGTTAGTTGTACTTCTCTGGATGTGCAGCATAGCACACTGGGAGAGCAGACAATAAGAAAATAATTAATAAGTGTGAACTCTGAGACTTCAAAAGTAAACATAAGGACTTGAGAAGCAAACACAGAGACCTGAGGTGTGAGCATACACATTTGAATGAGTAAACATAGAGACAAGATTTGGTGACACCGGTAACAGGACTTTGGTGGGGTTTGGTGCTAGAGCCCTATTGATCAAATGCGTTTTGTTCAATGTTTGAAAAGTATGCAAAGCTTTCATATCTGCTGCATGTGTTTTTACACGTTAAAATCACACCTACCACCATGTAAATAAGACTTTTATTTTAGTCACTGGAATGCACCTTTGACAGACTATCTGTTTCCCAATCTGAAATGATCAATCAGAAATGGAAAAAGCCTCGAGGCATGTGCTGTGCAAATACGACCAGCTGACCCTCTGAGGCCACAGGCTCACAGCAAATCCCACTCTTCATTATGCAGCATACTGTACAACCAATGGATACTCTAGCCTTTCATTTGTGATCAGTAGGATGTCTCATGACCTTTCTGAGGAAAATGTTCTTTGCATTTCAACAAAACATAATTAATTATTAAACAATTCATAATTATCAGATTTTTGCTTTTTCTTTTATTTATGTTTTTTTTTTTTATTTCTTTCCATGCTGCAAATGGATGTCTGAATCAGAATACTACCATTTAAAATAATTACACATTTCCTGCATAACCTGCTTCCTGCCCAGAAGTAGTGCAGCATATTAACTAATTAATGTAAATCAACATCTTACCTTTTAACACTTTGTTGTGTTTGGGTTTTTTTTTTTTTTAGTTCAGTTCAAACAAAGACAAAAGGTGCTTCAAAAGGTCCCTTCAGAAGCACATGATGTTAGAGCTGCTGCTTCCATGATTCCCGACAGTCAGTATGGAAATACTGTAATCTGAATCATCATCATCATCATCATCATCAAGCACGTATCAAAAGTAGAAAAGCATATCATAGCGCATATTATTAAACATCTAAACTTTCCTGTTACTTATCACAGGAAAAAAACATGATATCATGCAGGTAAAGAAAAAAATGCAGTCCATTTATTTTTCTTGGAAAGAAAGGATGAAATACTAGTTGGCTAATAGATGTTACTTCCAATCATTAATGTCACCTTACTTCCTGTCATACATCCTGACTTCACTGTAGCAGAGCAGTTTTTCCCACCACTTTAGGCCAGTATAGCATGAAACATACAGTTGAAGAATAGACGCAATTATGAAATCAAGGCCAGGGGTCTGTTTCACAAAGCAGGTTCAAAAAACTCTGAGTCAAATCCTGAACTCTGAGTTGATCTACTCTGAGATAGGAAACTCTGAGTTTTCGGTTTCACAACAGCTGATTTGAGTTAGTTTAATCAACTCAGAGTAGTTTAACCTGGAGCTCCACAGACATATAAAGCCAGCATCAATGGAGCCCAGATTCGATGATTGAACATGGAAACTGACGACTGACAGAAAGAGGGCAGCATTTTGCACCCCAATAGAATTGGAAATATTAATGACTGCATATGGAGAATATGAGCATGTCTTTAGAAAGAAGTGCAACACTGCTAAAGAGAGGGAGAGGGCATGGGAGAGCATTGCTGCTCGGGTCAATGCGTAAGATTAAATGTAATATTTTGCAATCACAATAACTATTGAAGGGCAAATTGCATGAATGGAGCCTATTAATTTATTTCATGTAGGTGCAATCCAGCGGGGGAGAGGCGCACTTGGCAGCAACTTAAGATGAAATATAAAAACATTGTTCAAACAGGTCAAACATCTGCATGACTTGACTCTGAACTTCTTTGATCCCTTCCATAATGTTTTAACACTCAAAAATGTCTTCTTTATATTGTATTAAACAATGAAGCCTAATAAACTAACCCAGTGACCTCTGACCACTGTGGTGGACTACAGAGTGACACTGAAGTATTAACACATTCTCATCCTTTGCTCAGAGTGTGGCTGGGCAGCAGCAGGAGACTCCCCTGACCTCAACTGCAGAGATTGACACAGTGAGACAGCTGTTCATGAAACTCCAGAGATTTATTGTGTGGAATTCATGTGCAACAGGTTAATTTTATGTCCTCTTTATGTATTCCCAGTTACCAGTAAAAGAAATTTATAAAATTCACCTACTAAAAAAAATCCAGAAGACCGATAAAGAAATGCTATACCTCGACCGCCAGATTTGGAAATCCAAATACTGGAACATAAATTAAAGGTGGGTGCATGGTCACATGTCAATTATGTCAATGTTAACTATTGGAACATTAACTTAACTAGCTTTTGTATTTGTAGGAAATAAAGAAGACCAACTGAAATGTGCCTCATGTTTTTATTTGTGGTGGTGCTTTAAACTCAAAAGTGATTAGTACAAATCGTGTCTCTGACCGCTCGGCCATCCTGCATAGCTGGCAGGTGGACGGGGTCCTTATGGGGGTCATCAATCTGTAGGGCGGGGTGTTGCTCTCCTCTAATAGTGCCGATATTATAAAGAACAACACCTGCCACAATAATATCGCAGGCCCTCTCAGGGGTCACCCTGAGGTGACGTAGGCACTGGAAACGGGCTTTCAGCAGGCCTATGGTCATCTCCACCCGGGCTCTCGTCCTGCTGTGAGCACGGTTGAAGTTTTGTTGGGGGCCTGGCTCAGGGTCCGGGTAAGGGGTCAGCAGCCTTGGTTGGCAGGGGTAACCCCTGTCACCCAGCAGAAGGCCGTCAAACTCTCCTGTAATGTAGAGAGGATGCATGGGGTGTTGTAAAGGGGGGAGACAAGAGGATTTTACTGCAAATCTTCAGGTTTCTCACTGTGCTGCAGCCTGGCACTCAGGTTTGACTCGCGGTATATCCTTGAGTCATGAACAGACCCAGGCCACTTGGCCTCCACATCGGAGATTATGTGTGCAGCATCACATATGATCTTGACAGATTAAATTATAAGGAAGTGCTTAACACAGTGAAACTTCTTAGTCTACATGTACCGGCACATTAATGCTGTGAATGGACTTCCTATTCACATAATCAGCCTCATTATGTGAGGGATCCGTGATGGGAATGTGCGTACCATCTATGCAGCCAATCACATTGGGAAATCCTAAAACAAATAAAAATAATAAAACTTACTAATTCAAGTCTGAGGTGGCAGCACAATGTCATAATACAGCCTGATATTAAAGGAATTCAACAGACTCTTCTGATGGCCCTGCATACAGTTGTCTTACTCAAGTGCTCAGCATCTCCGATGTTATACAATAAACTGCCATTGGCAAAAAACGCAGCGCCACACACAAAATATTGTACTGCAAAATCATGACTGCGACTCGTGATGTTTGAAATGTGCGGACGGATGAGGTTGTGTATGTAAATTATAGACTGTGAAGTAAAACGGTACCGCTGTCCGGGAGGGCTGAAATATTAATGCGTGGTCTGAGTACTCTCTGCCGACAGATATGTAATTCACTGCGCAGGATCGTGATCAAAAGGACACGCCATGTTCAAACAGTTAACACCAAACGTTTCCTTCTGGAACTAGAGGACGATCTGACAGCGCAGGAATGAGGAAATGAAAGTAAGTATGTGGCTCTGAAAGTGGGCGGAGACGGAGAGAAACTCAGAGTTTCGTCAGGAAAACCTGCTACCTACCAGGTTAGATTCACGGAGTCCGTTACTATGGCAACCGTGCTTGAGGTAAAGTTACCTCACTTTGTGAAACAGGTTAGAGTTACCCCTCTCTCTCGGGTTTGACTGACCCTCCTTTGTGAAACGGAAAACTCGGAGTTTCCGTGATTCCAGGGTTAACAGACTCTGAGTTTTCAATAAACCTGCTTTGTGAAACGGACCCCTGGTTGGGTAGACATAACATGTGGGCCTGTTTACATTCTTGCTGTGCAGGCAGGATGCTCTGGTGTCACGAGGCCAATCTCACCATCTATTCAGGGAGAGGAGGCGACAGAAACCTCCAGCCGGCAGGGGAAAAGGGCAGGATATGCCAAATACAGCCTGCATAGCTTAGTCATTCAGCTGCTGCTAACAATAGGATCCTCGTTTAGGGATTTGATTCATAAAAAAAAAACAGAGTGGGGGATATTTTGGGCATTGTTCAGAATGTGGGGGTCACGATTTCCTCTACACTGTGGCTATTGTTGGGGTGGGCCTGGTAAACAATTTAGCATAATTTTCTAGGTTATTTTTGCCCTGCTAGCAGTGTGGCTTAAGGTCCATGACACAACAATCCCATAGCTGACCTTTAGACACTACCTGGCTATTGTTGGGGAATTGTTGAGCCATCATTGAGCAACAGTGGGGCTTCACGGGGGTTTTTCACACAGCTGCCCATTCAGCCCAGTCTTCCTATCTGTGCAAATGCCACTTCTTTTGCCAAAAATATGCAGTATCCTGATGTGGGTGTGTCATGTGCAGTGCTGTGCAAATTACTGACAAATTAGAAAACGCATTTACTAGTTACCTCTCAGAAGTAATCGGATTACTTTACCAACCACTGCATATCAGAGTAATTAGTAGTTACTAGTGACAGCAACAAGTTTAGCGTTACTGTTAAATGTCACATATCTATATTATTTCAGTGTCGCTGTGGTCACAGTGTGAAACGAGATATCTATATGCAATCTGGATAATACACACAGATGCTATAATATTATACAGACTGACTAATGCATTTGAGAAAACTGCTCTGTTCCAGCTTTACTTTTCTTACAGTTATACTGTATGAAGTTAATAAAAAAGTGTTAGTTTTGTTATGTGCCATACTCCCTGGTATGTCTTGGTATTGGATTAAAACTAAAATGTGTGGAACTGAACACAAGTAATGACGCCAAAAACCAATTGAGCTGGGATAAAAAAGCTCTGATGAGACCTAAAGGACAGACACGATTTCCGAGTGTGTCTTAAAACATCAGTGAGGTGTCCATCTGAACAGTGAAAGAGGTTTTTTTTCTTCGCTGTAATCATCCCTCCTAAGATCTCCTTCCAATGTGTTTTCAGTATAAGTGATGGAGACATTTACAGTCTTTTCAGCATCAAATTCCCTCTTTGTGTTTCCCCGTTGAGCTTTTGGTGGAAGTAAAATAACAAAAACAGGAACTTTGCCTCCTAAAAACACTGTAACGTTGAACAATATCTGCTGGATTTGACTCATTTGGATGCTGAAGCTTCATATTGGCTTCAGATAAACGATTTTTATCCATCAATTATATTATAAGTGCAAGAAAAACATGTTTTAATGTTCATTTGGGAACCTGAATATTGTTTAAAAGGTGAACCTGTCCTTTAAGGCATTATAAAAGGGAAACATTTCAGCCCCTCCGGTCATTAAACATAACATCAGAACATATACCCACATTTTAATCCAGTATGAGCAATAACTGGCAACCAGTAACAGATATGTGGATGTATGGTTTAATGAATTTAGTGCTGTATATGGATATAGATGTAATGGAGATGACTCACTGTCGGGTCCACGCTGTGTGGTGAGGACGTCTGCCACCTCAGAGCTGCACAAGTTTACACCATTTAACATTTATGTACATCTACTCCTACTGATGTGTAGTCACGCGTGATTAAACCATGCAAGATTCAACATTCGCCTTCCAGACACACAAACAGTATAGAAACAGATAAGATAGCGTGTATGTGTGTGTGTGTGTGTAGGTGTGTGTGTAGTAATTTCTATTCTTAGAAAGAAGGTAAGTATAGCCCTGGGTGTATGACTGTTTCATTTTGAATTCTGGCTCACAAAGATGGATGGCGCCTACACGTTATTGATCAAACAAGGGAGAAGAACACTTAGGATTTCACGTTCCTTTCTAAATGATGGATGTAAAAGAGAAGAAGAAGAAGTCTTCAACCGACTTTCAGACAATGAAGCTTTTGGCTTTGCTTCTTCTCCTCTGCGCTGGGAACCTGAGCCTGTCAGAGGATGGTCTGCTAGTGAAGGAAATAATTCTGTCAAGCGTTGGCAGAGAAGGCTTTGATGACTAACCTCGCTCTCTGTCCATCTGCCTCGTTTCTTACAACCTGAAACGTCTCTCTCTCTCTCTCTCTTCTTCTCTGTTGCTCGCTCACGTACATATTAATACTGTATGTTGTCATAACCACAGTTCTTCCAGAACTTTACCTGAGTAAAGATTTACCTGACATTTGCTTAAACCATGAACGCACCGTGACGATAAATAAGGAAAGTTATGTAATTTAGAGTCAAGTCAAAATTTAAATCCAAACGATCAATTTTTTTGTCAATAAATGGCTAAATGGCACTTTTTTGTCAGCGGTTAAACATACTGAATATAGAGATCAACATGGCAACATGGTTTAAGGAACTTCCTCCCTCCCTACTCGTCATCGTCATCATCATCATCATCATCATCATCATCATCATCATCATCATCATCTCTTTTCTCCGGGGTTGTGCTCATCCGCTTTAAATCAGCCGTAGTTAAACGTCTGCTCAAAAAAAAAAATCGAACCTCGATCCCGACGTTATCGATAACTTCACAATTCACAAATTACAAACCTTGAATTTGTCTCATCGATGTCACACATCGAACGTCTTTCAGCCGAGATGCTAGTTGTTGGCCCAAAAACCCAACTGCTTCTTGTTGCACGCCTTTTATTTCATAGAGACTTAATGACTTGTCTTATTCTCTGGCCTACCTATACGAAAATATCAAAAACAATATAACAATATAACTTATAACTTGCTGCCAGAATACTAAACCTACTCATTGTCCTTACAAACAACCCATAGAGTGCTCTATGTGTCTATAGGGAAGAGGTTCAATAGCATTTTATCATTATCCAAATTCGTTTCGGTTGCAGATACATTTTATAGCCACGGTCTAATTAACGTTCACAACTTGAAAATCAGATGATCAGCATAATATGACATGTTGATTAAACGTGTCTGACACATTGAGTTAACATCTCCAGCCTGTCGCACTTCACCAGCTCCTCCCTACAAATACCGAATGCCATGATTCATGACTTATGAAGCCGGTCGGATTCGAATGTTGATCTGATGTGAAGTTTAACCCGGGAAATTCTTAAACTGACACGAGGTGATCGGCTAATTTCTTCAGAGGAGAATCGACCCTTCAATTACAAACAAAGTCTGAGATGACTGATGAAAGGTTTGATTTAGAGATTTGTTGGCGTCGTAGTCGTAGGAATCTTGAGTCTTTTGCTGATGAGGAACAAGATCGGCAAAGTTACAGCTATCGATACAAAACAGTAGCAGATGAAAACGCACATTAATCTTTTTTTTAAATCTTTTTTTCTGAAATTTTTAGATGGAAACCGGAAAACTTTCTTTGGTGAAAATACTGATTGGTGCAACTTTAATGCATCCAATAATGCTATCTGTAATATAAGGATTCACTGACACTGAGATATGAGATATGAATACTGCCATTACTGTACTGTACTGTTTTATTATTGAAAACATATTGCTTGTGATGTATATTGGCTTTGTATTTCATAAGATGTTTGTCATGGGCTCGTGGGTTTGGGGGCTTGTGTTTACTGTTTATGTTTATGGACTCTTTTTGTGGGTTTCTTTGTGTTCTCACTGCAGGGTCTTATGTGTTTGTATTTACCCTGTTGGCATTTTTGGTTTCTTGAGGCTTTTGTGTTTTGGGGTTTGTGGTTTTTCACAGTTTGTTTTTTTTTTGTGCTTCGTCCACCTTCTGGCTGTTCTACAATCCTGCATTTTCTGGTGTAGCAAGATGGCGGCTGTTGGCAATGTGGAGACGGCTGCCTTTCCACTAGTGTTTTTAGCTCTTTTAACCTTTTTCTTTTTAAGTTTTTTTTTTCTAAAACAAATTAATTTCCCTGAGGGAGTCACCCCAAAGGGATCAATAAAGTCAATAAGTCTAAGTCTGCCTTTACCTCCTCACGTTTCCTCCAGTGGTCAAATGTTTTCAAAAGTTATGATATAACATGATATAACTACTAAATTAGAACATATTTAGTCTATGAAATGAACTGTACAAACATGTCAATGTCTACATTTAGAACATAAACGTATTCACAACATTCTACATTCATCCAGAGGCGTATAGTCCAGACGTGTTCTCACAAACAGGAGTAAACAGGCACAAAATAACATTCCTGAATTTTAATTTAAACTGAATATTGAAAGGAATGTGGATCTGACGAATTCCAGACAGGGCATGAATCCACATTCAGTACACTTTAGTTCTACGCGAGGAACAGAAAACGTAGCAAACATTCATTCTTTATAATGAACGTTATATAGAACACAGATATTGGAAACAGATCTTTCGTGGAACGTTCACATCTCATGCTGTTTGATGCATGTTTCACGGATGAAAAGTTACGACAGTACAACAAAAAAAAAAGAAAAAAAGAAGAATAAGGAGAGAGAAAAAAGTGGTATGCGGAGCCATGACAGGTTCAGGGTCTTATTACTCAGCATACAGGCATGCAGCAATGGTGGTCTGTTGGTCTGGTCTCCGGCTTTTAAAGGATGAAAAAAACAACAATCTATTGAAGCTCACGCATGGTAGCAGAACAATTATCAGGTAGCAGCAACAATAAATACAATAAATGGAGCTTACAAACACAGCTAAAGCTTATGATAACACATAAGTAACCTGTGTTTGCCCAGACGTTAGCCTCTTACTTAGATCACTTTAGAAAGTAGGTGAGGTGTGTTTATTCTGTCTTCCGGGTCCAGCTCTGTGTTTCTGTTCACGTGGTGACGGGGACATTTTGGCGGGGCTGTATGTACCAGCACCGAAGGGAGCAGCCAAGTTGACTTGGTTGGAGGAATGTGTAATTCATAATCTTCCAGAAGAGGTAGCCACTATCTTCTCTTCTCGCTCCTGCATGCATCCAGGTAACAGACGGCTGGTCTGTGCAGCAGCTGTTGTCCCCCCCCGGTCCGGAGGCTGTCAGTCAGAGGGACCAAAACACTACTGTTACTGCAGTACTTTAACTACATCAAGATCACAATACTTATGTACTGTTACTGCAGTACTTTAACTCCATCAAGATCACAATACGTATATACTGTTACTGCAGTACTTTAACTACATCAGGATCACAATACTTATGTACTGTTACTGCAGTACTTTAACTACATCAGGATCACAATACTTATATACTGTTACTGCAGTACTTTAACTACATCAGGATCACAATACTTATGTACTGTTACTGCAGTACTTTAACTACATCAGGATCACAATACTTATGTACTGTTACTGCAGTACTTTAACACCATCAGGATCACAATACTTATGTACTGTTACTGCAGTACTTTAACACCATCAGGATCACAATACTTATGTACTGTTACTGCAGTACTTTAACTACATCAAGATCACAATACTTATGTACTGTTACTGCAGTACTTTAACTACATCAGGATCACAATACTTATGTACTGTTACTGCAGTACTTTAACTCCATTAAGATCACAATACTTATGTACTGTTACTGCAGTACTTTAACTACATCAGGATCACAATACTTATGTACTGTTACTGCAGTACTTTAACTACATCAAGATCACAATACTTATGTACTGTTACTGCAGTACTTTAACTACATCAGGATCACAATACTTATGTACTGTTACTGCAGTACTTTAACTACATCAGGATCACAATACTTATGTACTGTTACTGCAGTACTTTAACTACATCAGGATCACAATACTTATGTACTGTTACTGCAGTACTTTAACTACATCAAGATCACAATACTTATGTACTGTTACTGCAGTACTTGTGTGATGTAGGGCTTTATAAAAACAAGTGATTTGAAAATCTAATCAAACTCAAATACCATGAAATTATTATAAAAAGTATTTAGATTCATTATTTGTTTAATTGAAGCGATGCTCTTTGGACCCCTCGATAAGTTTTTACATCAAATTGTCAAGCAGCTTTAAGTCCAGACGTTTGACAGTGTAAAGATGGCTACGTGTGTGACCACGCCTTCTCAGTTAAACAATGCTAGCGAGTAGTGCTGTTTGCAGCGACATTCCCTCCAGACGCCTGCAGGCTCACTGATCTGAAATCAGTCGCCTACTTTGTCCTGATACGCCTCCCACACAAATTGGTTCCCTCTGTGCACATGCATCCGGCCACAGGACACAAATAACTAGATGCAGCTCCCTGTAATGACATATAGTGGACAAAAAGGGCTAGAATTATGGAGGGAGGAAAAAAAAAAATCACTACTTTCATCTCGCCTGCTGGGGCTGTCATGCTCTTAAAAAGCCTCTGGTTGGGAATTCAAAATTGTTGCTATGCCACTGGGGGAGGGAACATACGAGTGTACAAGAACATACATGTACATACACATTAGCCCCCCGATGCCCCGTGGGTATTCACAGGGGGTCGCTTTTCAAAGACTGCAATTTGGAGTGTTTTCAACCTCAAGGCCCTGCACTATTTCATGTTGCTAATATTGGGTGACTCAAGGTCAGTAAATGAAGGGGAATGTTAAATGAGACGCTGTAGACACACTCCTTCCTCGAACCATGTGTACTTCGTCGATATGTTATGTGTGCAGCCCTTTTCACAGCAGGAGGACAATACTTTCTGCCACAGAATCAGTCAATGAATCATTTTTAAATGCTCAGTAATTAGGCAGAATTCATGTTAAATTACACACATCGTTGCAGCTCCACTGCAAATGAATAGAGTTCTGGAGTCCTTTCTTCTCAGTACAGTCACATGTCTGTGTAACCCAAACTCTACTGTTTATGTTCGGCCGAGAGCGGGAGAAACAAGAAGGGCCGAGTTGAGGTTTTAAAAGGGGGTCTGGCTGCAATTAGATCCTCCAGGTGCACAGTTTTACACTCCTCATTTTGTGGTAAAGATGGAGGGGCGCATGGCCCCAAAAGCAAGGCGACGTTCCTGGTGGAACAGAGGCCTTCTCTGTCTCTGCAGCATCTGGACTGAAGCAGAATGGAGGCGAGGCGAAACATAGGCCTCAGCTCGGTCCTCAGCTCAGGCCTCCAGCCAGGACAGGTAATGCAGAGTTCAACAGGAGTTCAGGGATGTGGAAGGGTTTATTTACTGCCTGTGGAGGTCATTTATGTAAAGTGAGTGTATTCTTTTGGGATTTCTAGTTGATAAATAGGATAGAGAGGTTGAATATACAGTATATATGGATCTGTAGTGAAAGTGGAACTTCTGGCTCCTGATCCGAAAGCAGGAAAACCTCATTTATTACAAACTGACATTTGTAATAACACAAATAAATACAAATCATAGAACATAACCTTGCTTAAAAACATGCATTCACTTTATTCAGGACACAAAGCTAAAACTGGTCTCATAGTCTTATAATAAATCCTGTCTTCATTAAGGTTAAAGAGCTGTTGATTCAGTGGTTATTTTGGAAGCGTATGATGCTTTTGAATTGTTATTTACTGAGACGTGTTTTTTCCACTCACTGACATACAGCAGCAGTCAAAAAGTTTGGACACACTTTCTCACTGGGTGTCCAAACTATTGAATGAACTTAGAATAGAATAGAATAGAATAGAATAGAATAGAATAGAATAGAATAGAATAGAATAGAATATTGTCCTCCAGAGTGCTCACCAAAGACATACTACACTTCTTCCTTAAAAGAAAGAAGCAGCACAGCAGTGAGTATAACAAACATAGTGGCGAGGTCACATTACACATTAACAACAGACATACATAAACACTCTGAATACAGCCAAAGGGGAAAAACAACAGCAGAAAAACCTGTTATACACACACATACACACACACATATACAGTATTACATACATATTAAGGTATTGGTAAATAGTGGCCATTCACAATTGTTATTATAGTTGTTATTGTTTTTGCTGCACATGTCTGTCTCCCTCCACTCAACAGGTCAAGGCAGATATTGCACCACCTAAGAGCCCCGTTCGAGGTTCGAGGTTTCGTTTTTTTCGTGACCATCATCAAGCGCTTGCTGATTTTTTGTTTGTTTGTTGAATAGTTGCGTCTCATGAGACAATTTATGTTGAGATATGGGGCTATACAAATAAAACTTGACTTGATCCTGCCTTCTGTCAGACACAACTCTGCCATGAAAAAAAAAACCATTTAAATGGAAATCAAAACAGTAATGTTACTAGACTGGATGCACCGTGAACTAGCAGCTACGCTGAGTATGCATCACCTCCCTGTGGTGCAGAAGCATAGAGCTGTCAGGTTGTCCAAAAAAGCTTTGGCCTTTATCCTCCTCTAGTCTCAGCACTCGTTTGCTTTAATCTGTCCTGCGAACAAGCCCGGGTCAGAACCCCTTCCTGTGAGACCGGGACTAATTCCTTCCCAGGCAACTGGGATTTGTAGTCAGCAATCCTCTGACATCACCTTGAGAAAAAAAATGAGCCAACTCCCAGGCCTCCCTGCGCTGTGTTACATGATAAGGTTAATGAGAAAGGCAGGGAAGCCTGGTGCCTGCAATGCTCCATCCTCTATACCCGCAGCTTCGTGGCTCCAGAGGCAATATATAGCTATTCACTTTGAACTAGTTAAATCTTAACCATAATAACCCCACAAAATCAGACTGGTGCAGACTGGCGTAGACTGGTGTGGACGGGTGTGGACTAGTGTGGACTGGTGTGGATCGGTGTGGATCGGTGTGGACTGGTGTGGACTGGTGCAGACTAGTGTGGACTGGTGTGGACTGGTGCGGACCGGTGTGGACTGGTGTAGACTGGTGCAGACTGGTGTGGACTGGTGCAGACTGGTGCAGACTGGTATGGATTTGTGTGGATTGGTGCAGACTGGTGTGGACTAGTGTGGACTGGTGTGGACTAGTGCGGACCGGTGTGGACTGGTGTGGACTGGTGTAGACTGGTGCAGACTGATGTGGACTGGTGCAGACTGGTATGGATTGGTGTGGATTGGTGTGGACTGTTGTGGACTAGTGTGGACTGGTGCAGACTGGTGTGGACTGTTGTGGACTAGTGTGGACTGGTGCAGACTGGTGCAGACTGTTGTGGATTGGTGTGGACTGGTGCGGACTGGTGTGGACTGGTGCAGACTGGTGTGGACTGGTGTGTTTGATGTTCCAAAGGGAAAATGTGAGACGTCAGCTGAGTGTTTTTCTTGGTGTCCAGATGGGGGTGTCATTGATGAGGGGAGGTGTAGGGTAAAACTGTCATAACATGTCGCATCAGTTAGCAGTTTTAAAAGCACGGAGAGGAGATGTAATGATGGGGTGGTGTATGTGTGTGTTCTTCGTGAAGAGTTCCCAGTGGAACTGATTATCCCCACTTTAACTTATGAGGCTGGAGGGGGGGTGAGGGGGTGGGGGTGCAGGAAGCAGCAGAGCTGGAGGTGGGGGCAGTGAGATGCTGCGGCTGTGAACAGCAGGCTAATTAATTACACATTGGCTTGTGGGAATATTCTGCCTAAATGCCAGTCAGGTCCCTGTGAGGCGACACACTTAACAACTTGAGCACAGCACACACTGAGACACACATGCTGTAAAACACACACGCTAACAGCGAGCAAGGAAACAAACAACTTTTTTTTTTCAATAATTTTGTATATGAGAGTCTGCATGCTTTTTGTAAAGATCACATACTGTGTCAAACTGACATATTTCCAGTTCCCACTTAAAGGGGGATGGCGTGTTAACTTGTGAGCTATTGGTTGCCTACATTGTCTGAGAAATTTGGTCACAATTTCGACTAAACTTCAATCTCACAGACTTCCTCTCTTTATTGTTCCATTTGCAATAATCATGTCTTTCTCCCAGCCGAATTAGACCATGTTTTTGTCCAGTGGCAGAGGGCAGGCTCAAGTAAATTCAGTGATCTCTATATACCTTTGCCACATTTGATGCACTATAGCAGAGCCAGACTCTCAATGTCAGTGAAACATGCGAATGCTGTCATGTAGCAAAGGCTAATATGGCCCATATGTTCTAGTTTTGTAATAGACTGTACATTACATTACTTTGTTGAAATTGCGTACCTGTCCTTTAAGGCCTCACTATGCTGCAAACAAACATTATTGATTTGACCTAGTTTAAAAGTCATGAATCATACTGAAAGTCTTTATGTCCATGCATTTGTTACTTCTAGGCTGGACTATTGTAACTCAACAAAACAATATAGTATGTATCGCAATATATCTATATTGGTTCTGATATGGAAAATGGTTTCAAAAACATCTAATGATCTAAACCTAACCCCATCATTTAAAAGACTCTCCTGCTAACATATGACCTAAGTTAAGGAAACACAATGTAAGTTATGTGCCATGGGAAGAAAATCATTCCAATGTCTGTGAAGAAAGAACTCTCTTCCTGTTTCAGGGAGAATGTTGCTACTTAATCACTGTATGTCTGAGGGCAGCTTTGTGGATTCTTCGTAGCTGCAGAGCTTTAATGCATGTCAGCTGTCTTGCTGTTGATGCTGGCAGCATTCAGAGATATTTTGAAGAACCCGTGTCATATTTTTTATTTTATTTTATTTTTTCAGTGAGATGAGTCATTTGCAATATGCAAAACTAATTATAACTATAATTCTGGGATAAGTGTCGATTGCCACGTCATGCATTTCTCTCCTCCGCCCACAGCGAGGCCTACAACAAGCTGTCCTGTGGTATCAGACGTCCCCTGTCTGTGGGTGGCTGTTTGTGTGTGTGTGTGTATGTTTTCTTTTATTTCGTAGCCCACATGTCTGGAGGGTCCTCATAGTAATAAGTAAGTAGCCTCACCTGCACCAGAACCCCACTGCTGGGTCTCCTTAGCCTCTGCAGACTGATAAGTGTTTGTTTAATACACACTGAAGTCATTTGCATCCATCCACTCTTCCACTCCTTGCAGAGAGGCAGCCTGATATGGCTCAGCACAGCAGGCTAACGTTAATGGATCTGCTGTGTGTGTGCGTGTGTGTGTCAGTGCACCTTTAGCACACATATGATAATTCACAGCGGAAAACAACAGTGTTATTATGCGCGTTTCAGTGTGTAAAATTTTAGCATTTACATGTTAACCGTGTGTGTGTGTGTGTGTGCATCATCTCTTCATGTGTATCATGTGTGTCCTTATACATATGGCCTCAGTCTACATCAGACAGAGCAAAATGAAATCAAAGGGAAGACAGAGGCAGCATAATGGCAGAGGTCTGCAGACAGACGTCCTGCATGGATCGAGTCTGGTCACCGTTTCTCTGCTGCCTTTCCCAACACCGCTGCATCAATATGAACGTACTTCAGCGCGTGCGTGGGCGTCTTGTTTAAAGTAAGAATTAAAGCGCCGCTCTTTGTATTTCCCCTCATTAAATTACCGTGTATGTTTAAATTTTCAGCTCATCTACGACCTGACGACATCCAGTCTCTCGGTGCGGCTGTGTAAAGCTTTGAACTACGCAGTCAAATAGCATGGAGTAAACAAGGAAGTGATGGAGCAAAATCAGGATTTGGTCTCGATACAGAACAAGCAATTCATTTGCTGTTCAGGGTGATTTTTTGGAATGTGTCTTTGGCCTGTTGGGACTGTTTTTGGAGAGCAAATAGGTCTGTAGTGAAGCAGTTTGGGGGATTTTGGTTAGCATTGTTAGTCTTTTCTCGTGATGCAGGAGACAGTTTGTGCGTATTTGAGTTTTCACAACTGTAATACTAAAGCCCTGACGCACATTTAATGTGATTACACAATCTTTAATGTTTTTTTTCTAATTCTAAGTTTCTATTTGTAGAAAAAGTGAGACAATGCAAGTGACAATTAGAGCACTGTGTTTGTATGCACCGTAGAACCCAATTTTAAATTATACGGTTGGTTCATTTATCAGGAAATCAGGGAGTGAGATCGGAAAATACAGTTATGGTTGCAGTTTATGGTTGCGAGTTCACTCTGTCTTTGTCTCATTTCTCTCTCTCTCTATGTGTTGTTGTTTGGTTGAGGGCGGGACTGGTCTCCCCCACCACACACACACACACACACACACACAGCGGGCAGCAGAGCATGGAGTTGAGAACTATAATTGTTACTGTATGTGTGAAAAAAAAAAACCTTCATGAGTAAAAAAAGGCAATTTATTAAAACTTCTGTTCAACAAGCATAAAGTTGTTGAAGACCACCATCTTCCCGCCTCCGTCAGTGTGTTTTATACAGTCATAATCAGCTCATTGGGGTGTTTGCAAAATTGTTGAGAACAAGCTTAAAAAAGGCTGGTCGCTTAAAAATTAAAAATTAAAATTTTCATTAAATTCTCAGTCCCTAAACCAACCCTGTCTCCCTCTATTGGGAGCATAGGGTTATTTTGCTATATGAAACAATATAAATACACTTCTGAATACTATTATTTTTAATGCACCGTAATATTAAAGAATCAATAAGAGTAGATAAAGTGCCAGACCAATAAGGAGTATTGACAATAGTATTCATAAAAACTTAATAAAAAGGCAGTCTATATAGTGCTAATGCTACATGATGTAGGTAGTGTGTGTTGCACACACACACACACACACACGCTGTAGTATGTCGCATCACAATAATTGACACGTGTCAATGAATGTCTCAACACGTTTTTTTTACAGACAGAAGCGGTCAAGGTACACCGGCAGGGATGTGCTGTTCTGGGAAGCGTTGCTGGGTGTGGAAATAGGACAGAGGTGTATCCTTACATGTGTCCAACTGACACTGATGCACTGACTTACATTGAGACGGTGTGCGTTGCCCTTTACTGATCCAGATATAGCAACTGTGTTATAAAAAACCACCAGGAACTGTCAGGAAAGTCAGAAAAGAAAGTGGCTTGACAATGTGACTCACTGTGTATGTGATTTATACTTTTTTAACGTCTAACTAGGGGAGAAAAGAATAATGCAAAAAAAGATAGCGCACCAGCTTTTCCTTATCCGTGATGGAAATGAATATTGTGCACTATGGGAACAGAGTACCATTCATGTAAGCAAGTATTTGTATGGTACTGCAAACGGTACTGCGAGATACCGTCTAATCATTTTCCAGGTTTCTGCACAGCTCTGCAGAGAAACGCCAGGCCTCTAGGTACGGCCTTGCCTTTTAGCAGGAAAAAAATATAATGTAAAAGAAACTTTTCTCCCAATCTTTGCTCACCTTTCATGGGGAAAAAAAATACCTCTACTGCCAACAATGTACTGTCGTATTCATCATGCAGACTGGCTATGCCGAATACTGAAAGACTGAAGGAAGGTGAAGGTTCTTTACTTCCATTTGATCTCCTTCAAGTTGGATCTCCACCACAGAAGGTCTTTGAAATCCTCCTAGCGGACGTCTCAGAGGAAGCCTTTTATGGTAAGCCAAGCTGGGTCGACCCTGAGCACGATGCATGTAACTCACTGCAGAGCCAGCCAGAATGCTCATTTTAACACCTCTTTTTCCAACTAGGCTGGGGTTTCCTTTCGTCTCCTCGCGTTTGCTGGAGAGACCAGCAAGTATGCTTTGTTCTCAGTGCAAAATATGTGTTAGAAAATATTCCTACGGTTTAGGCCAAGAAATCCCAAGGCTTTTTCTCAAATGTTTTCAGCATGGTACATGTTACATGGTACAGCGTTTTCAGAGACTATGTATTATCATTCACTCACACACCGAGCTAGTAGAGTTAAATAGTTACTGTGTTTTAGCCTCTTTCGGCTTCATGTTTTGGTTTTATGGCCTGAAACTTTGGCTTACCCTCAGTGCTATCGTCACTGTCGTTTCCAGCCGTTTTTACCGGAAACCTCTGATAAATTCACTGTACACGACCTGCTCAGCACCAAAACAGCAAAGAAACGAACGTTAGCAAGCAGCTGGTAACCATAGTGGAGAGAGAGATTTTCCTCTGGAGTTGGGTTAGACTAAAGCAGAACTAAAAGCCAAAGAAATATTGGACTTTCATTCATCAGGTGGACACAAACAGAAATAGAAATACGAGTGAATGCTAACGCTGTGACGTGTCTAAGTCTTGCCATTTCAATTCATTTCACTCGTAGACCATCAGTACCGTTAATACAAACTCCAGTCCTTCTTCTGGCACCATACACATTTTTGAACCAGCCTGCACACTTTAAAAGGCCTCTCAAAAAAGGTACTCGAAAATTGTCTGCCTTGTTAAGATAAGATTGAACTCAGAGATTTCGAATAGGGGATGTTCAATTCAATGGAGTGTGAAATACACGATGCTAGGATGTGTCTGGAGGTTTTTAGATGTACAAGAGGAGGGGAAGCGGGCGTACACTTACTACCAACACAAAAGATACAAGCTTAGGCAGAGGCAGTGCCACAGGAAAGGGACTGGTGCCAGTATTTGCACAACAACAGTGCCACAGCCAACATATGGCACAGTGATGTGCAAATGTCAACCTGTTTGTTACCCGGGAGCAAAGCATAATAAGTCACTGTTCCCTAAATGAGATACTTGTCACATCTGACACTTTTTAAACAGAACATTTGTCTTATGATGTTACCCTGTATTTTGTGAACTCCATGTCGGGGGAAAAACTCTGGATTTTACATAATTTCCTCTCACGTTTCAAAGTTTACGATAGAAACTGATATAAACTGATATACTAAAGTCTACAGGGTTTACCTGTAGCGTATAACAGCTGAGCTGTAGGTGTGTATTAAAACACAAAATATTAATTCTCATCAGATCCTGACTGTTAATGAAGTTACCGCTGCTGTGCTGCTGTGCGTAAATGCTCACAGCTGTTTTCTTGTGTGTTCAGAGACACACTTACGGTTTCAGATGCTGCGTGATGCTGCAGCCAGCTGTGGGCAGATAGACAGATAGATAGATAGATAGATAGATAGATAGATAGATAGATAGATAGATAGATAGATAGATAGATAGATAGATAGATACATAGATAGATAGATAATGTCTGAGACTGTGGGCCTCCCCTCAAAAGCTTGCAACATTGATCCCATTTACACACATCAGATCAACTACAAATGCATCTGAGAAGCATTAGATATGAGATATGCATTCTGTGGGGTGGGAGAGTGGATGCAATCTTCTAGATACAATAGGAGCCAACAGATGCTTCTCTATCTTTTTCTCCCTCTCCTCCTTTCGTTTTTTGTCCCTGCAGTACGTAGGTGGAACTTACCAGCAGAGACAGACGGCGGGTGAATAAAACAAGAAAATGAGAGCAGTGAGGCTCACCCATTTTGCCATCACGTCGATTTATTCTCCTTTTTAAGACCATGGAGATTTTCATTGTTGTTGTTGTCTCTCAAGCACCAACAGCAATGAGGTAATTTTATTCCATTTTTGTCCTGCCTTTCATCCTCACTAGCAATGGCCCTTCATAGATGTGGGTTTTTTGCGCGCTGAAAGCATCTGCTTCTTTTATGAAACAATGCAGATATCTTGGCATTCTCGCGTAGCACAATATAAAAATCTGCTGAAAAGAGGTACATGACCAGTCTTGAGAAAACAACACGTGAACACCTGTAGTTGAGAGGAATTGCTTGTAGCTTTACTGAATGAATGCTTTAGTAAGAATGCCGTATATCTCACAGACAACATGAAAGAAAGCTTTTCATTCGAGTACAAAAGAGCAGGCAGATAAACGCAGGCGTCATGGTGTCTCCAAAGTTCTCTCTACTAACACACATTATTATGTGTGTATAGCTGGATTTGATGCATTCAGCAGCAGCAACCAACTTTGTCCCCTGTGATATTCAATGTTCATATAGTGAAATGTAACATGACGTCAGTGGTGGAATGTACAATTTTTGGAAATACTTATAATATATATTTCTATTTTCATATGTGAAAACAACACTAAAGCTCTACTGAACTGCACTCATCATAATAATATGAATATGGGTGTGCTTCAGTAGAAAAATACTTCCTATGAAGCTGCTCACAACAAGGCCTGTGGATTATCTTAAGTAACCAGTAACCATGATTTCTGTAAAGATACACATTGCTTTTGAGATTTTCAGATGTATTTCTTGCTGTGCCCTTCATCTCCCTTGTATTGGAATGATAGCAGGTTTCTCCAATACTGGCTGAAATGATCTGGATGGATAGATAGCATGTCAGGTAATTGCTAAGTGCTTTTTATTTTTATTTTTTGGGTGAAATGCCCCTTTTTAAATGAAACAAAAAGTGCTTAGCGATAACACTCTAAAATAAACTGTAAATGATATTACTAAGATTAAATTCTCCAAGTATGATCTTTATGCTCCAGATCAAAATACAGTGAAATACAGTGAAACTATAAGGATACTGTTTTATGAGTATTATTATTATTATCATTATACTACACATCGTTTCTTAAAAAAAAAAAGGATGTAGCAAAATATATGTTAAGGGATGTGAGTTTAAACGAGCTTGGTAAACAGTATAACTCTCAGCATACAATACATGCTGTAAGTACATAGAAAATGACAGCATGTGTACAACATGCAGTACACTCGCTACTCACATGTACTTTATACAACATGTAGTCAGATCTTTGCTTGAAATCCTCTGTGTCCATCTGAAAGCACCGACCTCCCTCCATTGACTTTTCATCCATTCACAGTGTCTCTTTCTCTCTGAACAGAGGGTTACTCCTCCTCTTCCAGTTCTAACTTCTGGATAAGAGCCAGTCTATCTACCCAACCCCCCTCCTCACCTCTTCCCACCCTCCCTCTCCTCCTCTAATCACAGGCTTCTAGCCTGGAGGCTGGAAGTGCTCCAAGAGGCGGTAAAAGAGGGAGAGAGAGAGAGGGTAGTCGCCTGTGACAGAGAAGAGCAGAAGCCCTGAGCATCGCAGGGCAGAATGAATAACCCTCAGCCGCCCCAAAGCCTAAGGGACTGTTGGCTCACTGATGGCTCTGTTCATGACGTCCAGACGCAGATGCTGCACAAGTTTGTAGGGAGAAGACTCGGCCTTCAGGATGGCCCCTGGCAAACCCCAGGGGGGGAGGGAGGAAATGCGGAGGCCATCACTGCACTGTATGCGCTGCAAAAAATGCAAGTGACTTAACCTTTCTTCAGGACATGTTTACTCAGAGGACCATATTGCATGGACATCATATATAAAATTTTAAGATATTTGTCTTAGTTTATATTAATATGACTCCTTTTGAGAAATCATTATAAGACAAGGAATGCCTGATTTAATAGAAGAAAGCACGTCGCGTTAAACCCAACGGGCAGTGTTCAGGTGAGAGACCACATCCATGTGACCAGATGAAGTATTTATCCAGTGCTTCAACATGGAAATGAGGGTGAGATTAAACTTTGGGAGCGGTAGTGGTTATGAATAATACACTGTGGTTGAGGTTAGAGCTTCCCACTAAACAGTGATGATTCAAATCCCATTTACTCGCATCATTGGACGTTTTGTTAGATGTGTCAACAACTCAAGAAAGTAGCTGTAAACCTTCTACAAACTTCAAATCTCAATAGTGTCTAACTTAAACCTAACAGGTTCTAACAGGAAAGGGGGCAGTGCAACATGTGCCCTGTTTCTCCACCATACTAGAGAGTTATGCTAAATTAGTCACGAGTTAGTGAACTATAGCCAGAAAGCACAACTACACAACTAAAACTCTTGATTGATTGATTGATCGATTGATCGATTGATTTACTTTTTCTAGTTAACTGATGGTTCTCCTGTATGAAATTCATGTGTTGTCAAACCCTTCAACTTCCTCACCCATACTTTCCATCTCACTACATAAAATACACCCTGGCACTAAATATTGGTACGTATTGGTGGTTGTGAGGTGTGACATTGATTAACATGATATATATATATATATATATATGTGTGTGTGTGTTTTAAAAGTGGTTAATGTAGGGTTTGTATTATTCTCCAACTTGATAAAGATCTGTCAAGCTTTGTCTAATTGATAACATATGACTAAATGTATCAACTTGTGATTTTTGCTTAATACAGCTTAATAAATAAATGACTAAATCAGAGCACATAATAAAATCGCTTGCTAGGGTTGCCATCTTTTTGCAGTGTGTCCATCTGGCCCCACTGAGCGTGGCAAGAGAAACTGACTGTTGAGCCATCCGATGGCACTGGGCCTTGCCCAGCGGGGCTTTGTAACAGAAGTGGCCCAGTCCTGTTTTGTCTGACCCACAATTCAGTGGGACGACCCCAGAGACAGCGAATATCCCTGCCAGAGAGCCTGAAAAAAAAAACCATCAGGCTAAATTGAGTGTACCACATAAAGGAGAAAAGGCACTGTAGTAAGAGGACAAACAGTCATGTGAAATGGACCTCATTGCAAGAAAAAAGCCACAAACCCACATAAACCCAACCTGGAATAGATGTCTTTAAAGGAACATGCAGCTGAATCACTTCTGCACCAAAGCACCATCCTCCGTATATACCAAACACTGCCTCCTCCCTGAGGAAATGATATTAATTATCGCTTTCTACAATGTCTGTGCATGGCAGCTAGAGTATAGTTAAAGAAGGGGAAATACAGTGGCAATGGCAAATACATTTGGTTAGGGTTGAACTAAAAGTCTCGCTTTAACACAGCATACACGCGCTGTAGATTCGGTTTAGGCACATTTCGAATGCAAACTTGAAGATGCTGCAGTGTACAGTATGTAAGCCGCAGATAATAACTGTTTGTTGAATGTGTGTGAGAGCGACGGCAGCAGTCTGAGTACAAACAGTGCAGACAGACCACCGGGCTTTGAAGAAAAGCTCTCCCCTGTGAGCCGGCACAGCTGTATATCATCGAATCAAAACAGTCTGACTCTCGCACACCATCTCATCTGTTTCTGTCCCCTTGTCTGTCTGCCAGTCACTTTGTCTGTTTATATCCTCTTATCTGGTCTTCACTGAGCGCCTGCCTCTCTCTGTCTCTCATCTTGTGGATCTTTCTCTGTTGGTGAGTGCATTTGCTGCACCAATGTAGCCTTAAGTAAAGCCATTTCGCCATTTGTTTTTTATATTTGCAGAAATTTTGATGTAAACACATCTCACAGCATGTAACTGATATCACGTCATATTAGTATTTCATCAGGAGGAAGTTCTAGTTTACATTTTATTGACTTATATTAATATTACATGACTGTCATCTCTGATCCCACCACACCACCCTTTCTCCTCTCTACACACTAATCTACTCTTGTCCTTAATCCAGCTCCCCTCACTACCAATGAAATCCACTACAGCTCAAAGACAGGTCTACACAAGCCCACTCTACTCTCTCTCTCACACACACACACACACACACACACACACTCAGGGGTATATGGCAGAACGGTCATGGGAAATATCTGTAACCACGCCTCAAACTGTTGCTTCTGCTCTTAAATTTTTAAATACAATATAAACATTAAACAAATGTTCACCATATCCCTCCTTAAGTCCCCATGAAATGAAAAAATACATTTTCCTGAGTCCCTGTGTTCATTTATCTCGTTAAATTATATCAAATATATGTCAAATCTGATTATTTTTACATCAAAATCCTCGTCTTGTACTTAGGGGCGTTTCAAAAAAAAAAAGTTCATCCAATCGAACATGACTGGGTGAGTAGCAAGCCACACTGGTCATATGAAACCGCACAGATGTGTGTTTGAATCAGCGGGCAAAAACTTTGGTTTCGTTTCCTAAACAATGCGGCTGAAGGTCTGATTCATTCACCTCTCCCTCGTCCCCCTGATTGGGGTGAGGAAGGAGTGTATGGAGATAGCACATGCGATGTATGGACAGTGATGATATGTTTTCCTCAGTCTGAATGTGTGTTAAATGTTCTTGCAAACCATTTGGTCAAGTGTGTAAAAGGTCAGAGTTCCTACATTATAATAGAAATAAACAATGTGCTAATGCTGGTGTGTTTAAATTCCCTATATATATATATATAAAGAATTACCATGTGTTGTGTTTGTGTGTCGTTTGGTGGGTGTAGAGGAGGGACGAGTTGGACTCGGTTACTGGAATCGCGGCTCAGACCACGGCGTCGTTTGTTTTACACGTCGTCACTGAGACTAGCAACTCAACTTTTAACACAAAACAAAGATTTCTGTAAACATTTTAGATAACCTCCATCACATCCTCGAAACAATGAATATGATACACAAACCAAACATTTTCTTTGAAGAATTACACACATTTTGGGACAGCACAGTTTATGCAGCTTACCTTTTAACACAAAACAAAGATCTGACAAACGTTGCGCTTGCGTGCGTAATGTACGGTGAACTTTTTGGGACATACAGTCATATTCGGTAAACCGCGGAGGGCAAGGAATGACATGTTTATTCCATGCACACAAAAAACACAGTTTCACATTATAGGAGCACGGCTGATCTTGAGCATGAATATTCATTAGGTCTACTGACCTTGGAAACAGGAGTTAAAAAATATTTATTTTATTTTGGAAAAATAAGCTAATGTACTTTCTTTCCAAGAGTCATATGTAAAGGTACGTATCAATGTGGTTAGCCTAGCTTAGCATAAAGACTGGAAGCAAGGATAAACAGCTAGCGTGACTCTGTCCACTGTTCAAACATACCTCTAAAACTCATTATTTAACATTTCGTATCATTGTAGCTTGTTTCCCTAATCTGTACACGATCAGAAATATAAAAAAATGTAAAATAAAAGTTTTTTGTGTCATCTCTTTATGTTGGAAATATGGTTCTGTCTGTCCGTGATCAGCTGTGAAACTTTTTGCCATATTGACATGAAATTTGCTGTAGACATTGAAGCCCCGGGGGAAGAAGAAGACGAAGATTTCCAAAAATCCATCAACCTTCTCCCCACACCACCCTTTACATTTGGAACAATCCATGATCAATCCAAATCCTCTGGGAACAATAAATATCCACAACGACTTCTGTGGCATTGTGTGTCATTATGTGGACTGACTGATGCTACATCTAGCATAAAGCAATGGGGCCTCTGAGGGGGGCAGGGTCTGTAATTTCACTTTACCCACTGTTATCTTTGTCCGTTATGCTTGTGTGACCTTGCTATTTACCCTCTCCACCATCGTTCTTCAATTTCTTTTGGTCCTTCAAGTGTCTGATCTGCCTCTCTACCCTCTTTTAGCCCTGCTTTCTGTTCATCATTGTCTTCTTAATTCTTCTCTACTCACTTCCTCTCCATATGGCCTCAACACACACACAAATTATTGTCAGCTTTTATACCCTATCTATACATTTATGCTTGGCATTTAAGCCTTTAGTCCAAATCTGTCATGATCGGTATCTGTCAAACCCCACTAGTGACCAAATATTCCCATCCAGTGCGCTGCATTTCACATCCAGTGAGTGGAAACATTGAAACCTCTGTTTGCTCCATGAACTCTGACTTCTGAGTGTAAAGCCTTACCTTCACACAGCTGACTCCACTCCCAGGGGAGCCAGAGCAAAGTCACATCAATTAGACAGCTCAGGTTGGTAATTAGCTGGTCAATGCAGCAGAAGGAGGTTGGTAGGAGAGAATGAGGAGACTAGAAAGCTACTGGCTTGTGTTCACAGCCTTCGCGATCAAGCTTAAAATTGAACTCAGGTTCATTCTGTTTCCAATGATCATCCTTGAGATGTTTCTACATCTTAATTGTTGTCCACCTGTGGTAAATTCAGTTGATTGGACATGATGTGGAAGGAATTGTCTGTAGACCTCAGAGACAGGATTGTCTTGAGGCACAGATCTGGGGAAGGATACAGAAACATTACTAATGAGCATAGTGGCCTTCATCATCTGTACTGTATTTTTCGGGCCATAAGACTCGTGGAGTAATATGTTATTAGCCGTTATATGTACAACATAAAATTGGTTCGAGGTTAGTAAACACCACCAAAGGTCATACATAACTGTACTGTTGTATGCACTGTTTTTTTTTGAGAAAATTTAATGATTTAGATAGCGCCTTATAGTCCGAAAAATATGGTAAATGGAAGAAGTTTGGAACCACCAGGACTCTTTCTAGAGTTGCCGTCCCTCTAAACTGAGTGATCAGGCGGAGAAAGAGGAGAGGAGAACCTTCCAAAAGGACGACCATCACTGCAGCTCTCCACCAATCAGGCCTGTGTAAAAGACACCTGAAAGACTGTGAGACCAGGCACCGTTCATCACATGGTCAACACGTCCCTACAGTGAAGCATGGTGGTGGCAGCATCATGCTGTGAGGATGTTTCTCAGCAACAGGAACTGGGAGACTAGTCAGCATTGAGGGAAAGATAAATGCAGCAATGTACAGAAAACCTGCTCCAGAGCTCTTGACCTCAGACTGGGGTGATGGTTCATCTTTCAACAGGACAACGACTCTAAACGCACAACCGACTCTGTGAATGTCCTAGATTGATCCCTTTTTAATGTTGTCATTATGGGGTATTGCGTGTAGAATCTTTGAGGAAAAAATGAATTGATTTTAAACATAAAGACATGTGGAAAAGTGAAGCTCTGTGAATACTTTTCGTATGCACTGTAAAGACCCCCTCCACCCAAAAATCTGTTTTTCATCTTGTTACTTCAGTTGGATGTTTGAGCCTCGCTGTACGAAATGATGCGCAGAGTTTGACACTAGAAGGCTGCGCTCACATTCATCTGCTGAAAGTGGAAAGTTTCTCTGTGATCAGTGAAAATCTTAAGAGGTGCACCTACAAGCAAGACTTGTGACAATCACAACTAGTTTGGGGCCAATCCTGGTCCAATATTCAACTTACACAAGTGTGATGTTGAAACCTGAAGTTTCCGGCGCACAAACGCTGACAATGGACTTCAGCAGGAAAACTTCTGAAATAAAACACCCTATCAGACACACGTTATTGTTCCAAGCAGAGCATTTTTGTATGTCTTAACACAAAAAAGCATGCACAAAAAACAAAACATAAAGAAGGAATCAGTGCCAACCTTAAGCTTAGTAAGCTAGGCTAACTAGCTTCCACTTTCCGAGTGGAATCGAAGCTCATCAGCAGAGTGGGTCATCCCCAATGTTGAATGCTGCAAAGTGTGAATCATTCACTGTTAATAGCTAATGCTAAGTTGCATTATATGTCTTGTATCATTTATACAGAATGACATTCTCCCATCGATGCACTAAACAGACTAAACATCTTGTATTCCAGCAATGCCAGTTTTCGGTTGTCAGTCAACTGCTGCCATGGGCAATGGTTTCCACAAATTTGTTAAAAAAATGTTTTAAATGTTTAAAAATGAAATAAAATTTTAGCTTTTTTTTTTATTTTATTTTGATATTGAAGTGTTTAATTGTATCTGTCTCACACCCTCATGTTAACATCAGAACGATGCAGGGTGTTTCCAGGGTTTCCAGCATTGTCAGACGATGCAGCAATCACTTCGTTTGAAGCATGCTGACGCTTCCTTTCTGTTCCTCTGGCTGTCTCTTGCCTTTTCCTGTGTGTACGGTGGAGACAGATCTATAATTCAGCGCTAATTCAACAACTAAATGATCACTGGTCTCTGGAGTTGCCCTAATACGAGTATTAATGGGGTTCTGTGACATTTCAGACACACTAGTGTGGCTGGTTTCACTCTGTTTCTTTTTCTTTTTTCTCTAGATACATAAAAATTTGTCTTTTCTTTATGCAGCACAGTAATATAATTAGTCAGCCTCTTCTGGCCTTCAGCTCTTGCATCCCCTTTCTTTTGCCTCGTCTCCCTCTACTCCCTATCCGCCCTGTCTCAGAAGACCGGCAGGCTTTGTGGCTCAACTCAAATCCACTGAGAAATGTCTTCTTTCAAAAAAAAAACCCAAAAAAAACTGCAGAATATCCTCTAAAACTAAACTAGGCCCTGGAGTGATTACTGTATGATGATTTGTGGTTAACACATTTGTTCTGCAGTTCTTTTCATCAAAGGGACAGCAACAGTTGTTTGTACTGTGACCACACTTCACAAAGCTTTTTTTTTTTTTTTTTACAATTATCAACCATAATGATGGTGTGAATGTTTGACAAAGAGGAAATCTTTTCCTGTTGTTTTGATGCAGTTATCTAACTGCACAATTGGCTTGATATCACAATGTCTTTCAACGCCAAAGGCAGCACAAACAATAGATGTTGCCCAGTATCTGACAGCTGTGTAAACTCACGTGCATGAATATACAAATGCATGCTTAAATACACACTCACAACCCAGAAAATGCATGCACATATAGACACAATGATAATTTGTTCTCTCACCCCCACATACACACACACACACACACAGTGTTTCCATCTCTTCAGAGGACATTGACTCGCATTCATTTCCTGGAGACTTAACCCTAACGCTTAACCTAAATGTACCCTAAAATTAACGATTTACTTGAAGGGGGCTTTTTGTCCCCATAAGGGGGCAAGGCTTTATGTCCCCACAGCATTAGGAATACCTGGACCACACACACACACACACACATTTTTTTTCATATCACAAAAGGATTTCATCCATGAGAACCTTCTATAAACAATTTCACTGCAGCTTTTGTCAGGGCTCGGCTGGTTACTAAATATACGCGATGAGACATGCACCCTGCACGGTTCTTTATCTGCTTTACACAATGATAGTCGGTTCCTCATTTCAGATCTCAGAATCTTCACTTTAATCCTGTAATGTTGAAAAGAGGAACAAAATGCAGAAAATGCAAGTAACTTTAAATAATCAATAACAGTGAAGCTGGATATTTTCTAAATTGCAAGTTAGCTCCTAGTTATTACAATGCAAATGTCCCCTCACATTATCTTTCAAAACATCAGATATCTGCAGACAGCTGTTTATCTAGTCTTAGATACCCTGCAGGTAGGAGCATACTGAACAAAGTAGAATCTGCACACTGTTCGGTAGATGCCCAGCACTTGTATCATACTTTAATAACAGTTAGAGAGCGCTGCTGCACATTCAGATTTTATTCATTTTAATTTGTCATCATTCATTTTATTGGGTAGGTAAAATTGTTGGTTTCAAGATTGAATGACTGATTACTGATTGACTCTGGAGTCGGCTAGTCCGACAAATCATTTTTCATTTTTAAAGTAGTTTAATAGATTATTTTAACTAACACAAACATTAACATTATTCTAGCATAGCACATCAGAATTTTACTTCCATCTATCTCTTAGCAGCCAAAATACCGTATGTAGCCTTGACATATTCCTTCATCCACACGCGACAAGCTGCTAAAATGGTTGTTTGTCCTTTCGCTAATGGCTTCTTGACAAATCAGACGGCACCTGATGGCTGTAAGTGTCACACATTTCACCATGTGGTGTGGAGAGAAGCCTGCAGGCTGTCTTCCACGCGTTCTGTGATCAGAGGACAGAACTGTTGTAAAGCTCCACAGAGGCTGAAGGAACCGCGAACAGGCTCTAATTACACGATTCATGTTTGAAAAAGCGCATGCTGTGTTTACCCCTAAAGAAAAAGAAGGTTCTATTTCATATTATGATGCTCTTTACTTATCATCAGAAAGTCAGGGTGTATATCTATATTATGTGTTCATCAAAGATTTTTAGTTAAAAAAAAAGGTTTATTAAAGAGCTGAAGTGCCATAAATCCAAAACACTATTGTCTGGTTCTGGTTATGGGTTCATCACCATAAGCGACAACATAAGCGACAGGAATAACAAAATAAGACAAATGCTAATGACACAGCTGTACTAAAAGCACCAGCTCACTGCAGAGACTTCTATCTGAGCAAATATCGCACTCTAACTGATAAGACAACCTGCTGCTTTCTTGATCGCTTTGTGGGGTTTTTTTTTTTTTCTTCAAAATTAAATAAAATGATAAACCCCCTTCCTCAGACAGAAACATGAGTTAACATTCAAAGAAAAGAAAAAAAAGAATATAATAGTGATAATAATAGATTTAAATAATCCAGTGACAACAATCAACATAGTGACATCGAGATAACATCACGTATGTCACATCTTCTGTGTCTTCTTTTATCGGAGCAGCCTGAGCTCTATCTGCGAAGAAGGAAGGAGGCTTATCTCAACTTCCTGTCACGTTCACATGAAGGCTTCAGCTAGTAGTAAAGAATAAAGCATCTCATGCCATGTTTAAAATAGTGTGTTACTCATTTATTTGGTTATTAGTTTAGTTTGTTTATTAATTATTTGTTTAAGCTAACTCAACAAAAAAAACATTTCAACCTTTTCTCTTTGGCCCTGGGCTTTTGATTTAAAGCACCACTAATTAACTTTCTGATATTAACTTTAATTATATTATATGATATTATATTATATTATATTATATTATATTATATTATATTATATTATATTATATTATATTATATTATATTATATTATATTATATTATTTTATATTATATTATATTATATTATAAAATTTAAAATATACAAGGAAAATCACATAAACAAAACCCCTCAGGCTGTAGGCATTTTAATGGGACATGTGAGCTGCTGCTGATGTGGAGAGAGAACAACCTGGAGGTCTGACTCCACTGACAGGACACCTCTTGTCTTATATTTCCATGTTTACCAGTGATCAGAGAGCCACATCACACAAATATGAATTTGGGAACATGTAACACCACAGTGAACGTGCACAGACAATAATTGACATCCGTCTTCCTGCAAGCAGCCGAAACCCTGTCCATTGACCTGAGCAGTGAGTTAGCTCAGATTCAGTTGTCTCTGTGTTGAGAGCTGAGATGTTTCAGCTTTTCTTTGAGCTGTTTTTTGAGTGAAAGTGAAAGTGTGACGACCCAGTCAGTCAGTCAGTTTGGGTCAGTTTGCTCTGTATTCTTATGATTCAACAAGCCGTTCAGATTTGATGCCCCTTCTTACATCACAAGGGGCTAATTATACACTATAAGTCTCCACCCAATAAATTTCCTGAGGCTGCTGAGCTACATTGTTGCTGCTGTCTCATGTTCTGGAGAAATAAACAGGAGACTTTTTACAAATCATTATGATGATGCAGTTATTTCTGCATCCATTTGACCTGTTTAATTGTGATTAAATCACAGCAAAATCAAAGTTTATTTTTGGGTTCGCTCAGGCTGCGCGTCAGTAACATGACGATTTCATCTTTTGGAGTCTGTCCATTTTTTGTGCGGATTACATTAATAAATTACTCTTTTTTTTCTTGCAAAGCTTTTATTGCACCTACAGTAACAGAGACTATATTCATTTATGTTATTTAGCTATTTCTGGTCAGTGTGAGACTTTCTACTATATTTTGCTGTGATTTATGGTCACGTTACTATGCTCTGCTTTGTGTGGTTCAGAGAACGCACTCACTGAGCACTTTATTAGGAACATGTGTGCAATCTAATGCAATGTATGATCATGGTCATAAAAAAAAAAGAAACCAACATTGATTGTTGGAAGGAAACAGGAAGCAAACGGCAGCAATATTTGTTGCCCCATCTATGCACCCTGCTGTCCTCCCTACAAATGCTGTACAAGTACTTTGCAATGGCCACTAGAGGTCTTCTTTGTCAGTTACACCTAAACATATGTCATTTTCTGACTAAACTGATTCCAATTAGAGTAGTTTCTGCTTTAGAAAGCATCAAAATGCCTCAGTGTCCTGCACCTCTCCATCCATCCCCAGCTTATTTCCCTGTTTTCCTCATTGACCTTTTTTACTCTCCATCAGTGCTGCTCAGCCACACACTCAATAATCTCCCTCCCTCTTGCTCTCTCTCTCTTTACTAGTACCTCATGAAGGTAGCTCTTATTTTGAAACGAAGCACTATTAAGAAATCAATCCCATCTACATGCAGCCTACAAGCACCACAGCTGCCTCTCTGAGACAGACAGGGAGGCCAGCAACCATAAATCAGCATCGCTGAGATATTTGTGGCCAACTTGGGGGAAGATTTATGCCGGCTGGATATTGGAGAGCTTCTCTCACAGAAGGTCTGAGAGCTGCTGGGGGTGGTGAGGTGAAGGTAGACAGGAGGAGGGTCACGGCTGGAGGAGGGGAGGTAAAGAGGGATCTTTGTCATCGCACACAGAAGAAAAAAAAAGGATTCTAAAGGAGGGAAGACATAAAATGAAAAGCAAGAAGACTTTAAATATTTCACATACCCAAAGGAGTCCTGAATTGGGGAGATGGGGAGTCACCTGCAATGTGAAGTGCCAAGAGAGATGGATGGGGAGAGGATTGCAGAAGGGTAAAAAAAAGAGGTGCCAGGTGGTTATAGAGAGCCATGAATTAACTCTAGCTGTCATATGTGGATAACCCGAGAACAACCCCACACACATCATCCAGCTGCCAGATCCACAACATCATCAAGGATATCAGTTCACTAAATCCTAAGATATGGCCAACTCCCACCACCTAATATCATTCACCAACCGTTCTTTATTTATACAGTGAATACATATCTGCGGACAGATACAAAGCTGTGTGACAAGCTTAAGGCTCAGAGTTCTCCAGTGGCAATTACATTTACATTACAGTACATTTATTGTCAATTTGTGCTTTCTCTTTGCTCTCTACAGTGTTGATAAAGACGATTTACTTACCGAGGGGTCATTTACAGACAAGCTATCCAACCTCACCATGTTGGTTTAACACCAAAAGGTTTATAAGAGCACCGAGGTAACGTCAAGGCCGATGCTTTTACTAGCTGACATGCCTTAGCATTGCAAGCTATACAACTTTCATTGCTTTACACCTTGCTTTTTCTGTTCTGTTATATACCTGTTTATACACCTGTTTCATATTGTATGCCTTTATATATTAGTGTAACGGTGTCTACCAGCCTTGTACATCCGGAGTGACAATAAATATCTTGAATCTTTATTCTATAACGCTCTATCAAGGTACTCATGCAGTCTATTGCATTGCACCTTTTGGATATGATGCTAAAGACTAAAGCTATATTGTACCATTAAGAAGAAGATTGGAAAACAGATGCAGCTACCGTAGAAGATGACTGGTAGTTGAATCTGCTTGCCCTGTTTCTTTCAGCACTAGAGGTAACTTCTACTTATTTTAACAGCATCTAAAATCATATCAACAATCATCAATCAACTTTTCCAAACATGCAGCATACCACTCCTACTTTCTGCAACACGTATCCAGATGTGCAGACATGTGAAAGCAGGCAAAACAAGTTCTTATTATTTGCACAACTAACACCATCAATGCCTTCAAGGCGAGACTGTTGTGCAATGTTATCCCCATGTTATATGATTCATCTCGTCTCACTCTTTCGCCTCCGGATATAAACGTCTAGTAGTACAGGGCTTTATCAACAGAGTGTGTGACATTGCCGTTATCGCCATAGTGACAATAGTGTTTTCCACAAGGTTGTGCAACCAAGTTCACCAAAATAGAACATTTACATGGAATTGTGAAACATTCGTGATGTGTGTCTTGTGGCACTCTGACACTGACAGGAAGAAATCTCAGTGTAATAATTTCAGTGTATTTAGTGTTTGTGCTTCTCTGAATTTCTGGAGGGCTGTTGCTCTACTATCCAAAAAAAAAAAAGGAGATCACCACACATCAGGTTGACTTTGGATGGACATGACGGATGCAACAAGTCCTCATATCTAAACAGTAAAATGAATAAATAAATAAAATCAGTGTTTCCTAATGCCCCCCACCCCCATTAGTGACTCATAAAACCCATAAGACCATTACAAAAACAATTCATATATAATATAACCGTTGTCTGATCTGCCACGACTATGGAGAAGGTTCGGTTAAATTTAGGCAACTAATGTACTTAGGTTAAGGTTAGGAAAACTTTTTCAAGTAAAACTTAATACAATATGATTTTAAATCTGATTATAATGCAGTTGATGAAAAGCGATACCCAGAGTTGACTTCAGTGTTCATACTTTAGTAGACTAAAATGTTATCAATGTCATAATATTTGTTTTTCTTTCCTTTTCAAAGTTTTCTTTCATCGTGATATTCCATTGTTGCCATCCATCTCGGACTGAATTTAAATGCTCCTCGGCACAGAAGTGTAATTAGATGGAGCGCTGCAGCATATGGAAACGCTGGCTGTCTGGTGATGAGTGTGCTCTCCAGTGACTGCTATTCACTTTCATTTCCCTCAAAAAAAAAAAAAAAAGATTAAGTCAAACATATGGGGTCAGCTAAAAAGAGGAGTTTAATTTGCTATTCCCAAATATGATTATTCTGGGGCCTCTTCTGTCCCTCGCTGGCTCTGCAAGCATTCATTGGTTCACAAATATGATACTTCTTCCACCCTAAACGTTTGTGGATTGGAATATGTTTTATTCACAGTGTAAAACGACCTCATATAGCTCATTTCTTCTACTTCCCTTCTGTAAGGCTGAACACCCCTTTCCCTTTGATAGAAGTGACACTGACATCCTTCTGGCACTATCTTTAATTGAAACCACAACAAGTAGAAGCTGTTGCTAAGCATTGTCCTACAGCATTGTTCTAATATGTAGGTTGAAAACCTGACACCTCAAACTTCTTGACATCCATCTCAGACATAAAGCCTGGCAGGACACACATAGGTGTGAAATTTTATAGGCTTTTGGGACAAAAGCTGAGATAGTTGCTGGCGCGTTTGTCTTTATCCACCATGTCTGCAGTGCTGGAACAATACCTGTGCCCGATTCCCACAACTGCTTGAGTCCCATTCAGCAGGTTAGGATAAAAGTTATCCTAACCTGGGATCTTTTTGTGGCTCAAAAACTGCCGGCATTTTTGGTGAGAACTAAATTGTACAGAAGATTTTAGTTCATTGGCCACATACAACCCAATATGATATCAAGTGGACTAGAAAAACCATTGCATAATAACCTATAAATAACAACTCCTACATTCTGAACATGTTCACAACTAATGAACCATCATTTACAAAACAGACATTTCAACATTTCTACTGTCATTACATGTGCATTAAAATTTAGAGATCTTGTTTTGGCAGTGCCTTAGATATAATATATCAACAATATTGTTTTAAGATAGAAGTCTGATATAAATTATTTTGCACTGAAGCTGCTGATTGCACTTTTATTGTTCAATCAGCACAACGGTCAATACTGTTTTCTGGTCAGCGTGGAACAACTTCTGAAGCAGCATTTTACATGAAATAAAGTTCAGTTGTTCTTACAAGTTCTCGTATTTTTTTGCCATTATGAGTCTGAAATTGGTGTTGAATATTATACTCTCTGAGCACTGAAAGGTGCTGTGAACACACCAAGCACGCTGACGTTTCATTTATCTTTCTGAAGAAATTCCAACTAGGTCATTTTTCTTATAAAACCTGAAAGTCTGTGTCCACTTTTCTCCTTTGTGACAAAGACTTTTTTTTTTTTTGATTAGCGGCTCCTACAACAGTAGGCTATGCTTGACAGTGTTGTGTTATGTAGCCTGGAAGTAGCATCTCCAGCTAAGGGCCTGCTATTTACTAGGACAGCACAACGCCAGCAGCGCATGTTTATGAAAATTGTAATGACTGACTTCTCTACAATATTCAGTTTTCAAAGTCATCCGAGTCCACCCTCGGTCTGTACACCCCTGCTATAAACGATTATTGGCTGAATCTCTTTAAGCCAGATGACCTGGAACTGACCTGCAGCAGAGAACAAGACACACACACAAAGATACAACTGCAGAGAATAGGAATAGGAATTCTCAGTCCGGGCTGGTGTGAAAGATGGAGGCATGGAGACAGAATGGAGAACATCAGGCAATGATAAGGAGAGGCTGACAGAAATGGAGAGAAGATGAAGAAAAGAGAAAAGAAAAAGAGGTGAGGGTTGACAGAGAAACGCTGCCTTTGAACTTTTCAAGGTCAACTCCTTTCACGTCTGTGTCGAACAACGGCAGCAGGTTTGGGTTCCAAACACCCCCAACTCCTCTGGTCAAGCATACAGAGGGGGTCAGGTCCCAGTCTGTTGATGCCCTGAGGCATGGAGTCTCCTTCACCACCGCTTCTAGCAGACAAGGGCCCTGCATTAATCATGTGCAATGTGATAGTCCCGCCCCTCCCCCTGGATGTTGGCCCCTAAACAGACTCAGGGAGGGGTCTCAGCTCACCTGTGCTGCTGTAGGTGGCGAGGGGTTCAAACTCACGGTCAAAAGGGAAAGAAAAGGGATAAGAGCAGAGATGCAGCTGCAGCATGCTAACACTGGCTGAAACTCGCACTGCAGTGTTGTCTAGCTAGTGGCTAGATAGTCAGTAGTCTCCTAGATAGCCTAAGTCAAACCAGCCTGCAGATATGATAGCACTACCTAGTCTGTTAACCTTTCAATATTATAAATGCCATGGCTATGAATGAATCCTTTAACATTTGGTAGGTGCAGCTTATATTTCGATGCACAATATAGTCTGGTAAATACGGTATTTTTTATTTTTTATTTATTTGTTTTACATACTTAATCAACATCATTGTAAATGCAGCAATGATAGCCAACAGACACATTTGCAGTTGTTGTCCCTTGGACAGGTGTTTATTATTTATTTATTATTTTATAGATTAGCATGTTGTCATGCTGACCTTACCATTCAGTTCAAAGTACTGCAGTACAGTCTCATAAAGCCACAGGAAGCTAATTAAAGATTTGCAACACTTTATGAGGCACTAAACAATTAACTTGAGTTTGCCTTCATTTATTAAAGATCTGCACCAGTAACAGTAAAATTTTCAGGCAGTCATGTTCAGTGGTACAAAATATGGGAGGGGGTATGTAAATGTATGTAAATACCCTCAGCACCTGATTTATCACTGCAGACTGAACACTGCAGCAGAGGAAATTACATCTGAAATTTAAGATCTTAGAAAAATAGGATATGTAGATTGGTGATGATATGACTGAAGTGGACAATACTTAGGTTGGCCTTAAGTAAGCAGAGCAGCAGTGAATGCTACATCTGTATCTCTACACTGGAGGCGTTCAGGTACAGTGTGGAGCATAGGTCACCTGCTAATGGCATCGGACAAAGGACTCATCTCTGTACTTGTCCTATTAGATCTTAGTGCAGCATTTGACACCATTGAGCATCAGATTCGTTTACAGAGACTGGAATATCAAATTGGCATCAAAGGAACCGCCCTAGGCTGGTTTAAGTCATATTTCTTAGACCAATCTCAGTTTGTTCATGTTAATGATGAATCCTCCATGCAAACCAAAGTTTCTCATGGAGTCCCACAAGGTTCTATACTAGGACCACTACTATTCAGTTTATAAATGCTTCCTCGACACCCAATTATATTTTTCAATCAAGCCTGATGAAAACAATCGTTTAACTAAACTCCAAGCATGCATTAAGGATATATTGGATGACGGAATTCAATATTAGATTCAGTTCCAAGGTTATTTGAATTCAGTTCAAAACTAATAAATTAAATTTCAAATGTTGCTATTCAGATTCAGTTTTTGCCATGTAAATATTCAAGCTAAACAATAAAAGTTCAAATATAGATGATTCAAATTCAGTTTCTTGTGACACATACTTCTGCCCATAGTCATGTGCGTAAAATGGAGGAACACAGTTGTGAAGCCTAACACTGTGTCTACAATGAAAGCATCGCAGCCTTGTTTTTCAGTTGTCCATCTCACGTGTGTTTCATGAACAGTAAGCTTCTTTGTTAATCAAAACTGCCGCGAGAGTGTGCAGGCTTGATAATCAAAACAATGTGCTGAAATATGCAATAACTGGTTATTCTTTGTAGGTTTATCACTACATGTTATTCCTTTCATACTACACATTATCATTTTATCAGCTATTTATATAAAAGATACTGATTATTGCACCTTTAAGAAAGGGGCTTAGTTCATTACCACTATTTTAAGACAGCAAATCTGACAGTTTTCATGATCACAGTATTGCTATTGTACTGGCAGTTTACCTGAAGTCTCCTATACTTCAGTGTAGTGGGGTGGGTGTGTCCCTATCTTAATTACATTGCAGAGAACATTTGATTCCAGCACCTTTGACCTCAGTGTCTCAATATAGGTAGATGAGTGAGACTGTCCTCCTGTCCATAACTATACTCATTTACTCATCAGGTGCCTGTTGAAAGGCAGCAGAAGAGCGGCGAGTGGGTGAGCCAACACATGTCCACCACTGTTAGAGCCTGTCAATTTACCACAGCCACTTTTCCAAGCCTACTTACCGCTCACTTTCTGAACACTCAAACATTGATACATGCATCGCCTACTCACAGACACACACAGAAGCTGACACACACAGCAAGTACATGGCTGTACATTCTACACACAGGCGAGTTTATTTCAACCAACACTCACACAGGCATTATCTATGAAGAAGTGTAGGAAAGCATGGGGACAGGACAACACGCAGCACATTAATAATGAGTTAACTTGGAGACCACACAACTCTGTGCATTAATAATTCTCAACATAACAAAGGCAGAGGGGCCCCTGTAACAGACCCTGAGGTCAGAGTCCACTGTGTGTGTGTGTGTGTGTGTGTGTTTGTCTGTGTGTGTGCAGGGATCTGTTTACTGTATGCGACACTGATTATGGCCCCAGACATACACTCGTGCACACACACACACACACACACACACACACACACATACACATGCACACTTTGTCTAAGACACGTGAGCTACTTATCAATGAGGATACAGGTTTGTCAGTTTGTCCTTCTGAACCACATTATTGGTCATAAAGTGAACAAAACAACACAACAAGTCATATGCATGGTGTAGTATTGCTGGCAGTCATGTGTCTCGCTGTGGGTCATCGTGACCGAGCAGTCTAAAGAACAAATGCCTGATTATGTAGCCTGCATATAGTACATCCATTTAGTGTAGTCCATAAGGAACATAAGTGTCAACATAATTAACACATCTATCAACATGGTATCATTTTATGTAATGGGTTATTTAATGTAAGAAAGGATGATCTGAAAGGGTTGATTGACCATGTGACAGATTTAAAGCTGCATAAATCAATATTTTTAAGAGCTGAACTAACAAATCAACATAAATATCAAAAACAAGACTGAAAATTAAACGTTTAAATGTTTGTTTGTACATATTGCACATGAATGCATGTTAAAATACAAAATCTACTTGAGTGACTTTCCTCATAGTCTTTACATTACATACAGCTGCTGTAAAACAGGAAGGAACTAATTATCATAAAAAGCTGATATGATAAACTGGAAAAAGATGCAGAGTCCAGGTTTGTAAGCAAGTACTAAAACCCGCGTCCCTACCCACAAACACTACAGATACGCTGTCCATTCATGCTGAGCCATCAATATACTGTATCAGGGACTGATAATGACATAAGGAACATGGTAGCAGGCTGTTCTGCAGGTACACTGAGCCTGCTGCTTTCCAAGAGGACCGTCTCTCAAACAGAAAGCAAAATCAATGCAATCTTCGAATTAACTTCATCCTGTCTGCTCTAAAAGCAGTCATGGATATAATGAGAGTCCTCTGAGTGGAGCTAATGTGAGCTGACTGAGGGCGAACATCTACGAATTGAATTTAATCCCATTTGTTTCCGTGTGAACCATCAATGCAAGCGTGCAGGGAGTGGTATGTGAAAATATCAGACATCAATTCATCTGTCTCAAATTAAGGTCATCTTAGTGTAATGGACTGGGACCCTGGATGCTTGCCTTTTCTATCATTTGCATGAATTCCCATTATGAGAAAAGATGGCCTGATTGCATGTATATTTCTCAATTATTAAATCAATTAGTCAGTGAGGCATATGACCTGTTACTGATCCTAAGAGGACTTAGTTAATGGCTCGTAACACACTTATGTGGAAATTAGCATAGTGGAATAACTGTTGTGTTTTCACTGAAGCAGGTTGATGAACATGCCTTGTTCCAAGCCTGTTTCTATGGTTTTCTTTGCTTTGGTAGCTTGGCTATCTGGTTAATTTATTCAGCCAGACTTGGCAATAATGACCCATTATTTCACATGAAACACAAATAGAATTAGAAAGGAGACCTGACCTTAACTTATAAGGTAGTTTAGCTTTAGGATTGATCACAATCAGCCCAGAGTGTGAGTATAAATAGGTCATAGAAAGGGGAGCAATCCAGTTCTGTTCTGTTATGTAGATGTAAATGTAAAGAGCGAAGCGAGAGAGCAAAACACGGAGCATGAAACACAACTGAAGCTGGAGACTGTACAGATGTTCATGTTCTCCTAATAACATAATCTTTTATAGTAGGCCATACATGCAGTTCTATACATCAGCACCACAGGCTACAGTCTCAAAATAATTCAATTACACTATCAACAAAAAGAATTAACTCTGCAGCATATCAGTATACAGTATATACTGTGTTCTAAATGCTACAGGTTTTTAGTGTACTTCCCTCTGGTCTAAGACTCCAGCCTTGACTTGAGTATGATCATGTGACTTGATTCTCCATCTCAGCCGCAACAACTAATGACTCTGGCTGCCAAAGACTCATCGATTTTTTTCCTCCACTGCCCCAGAGGCTTCTGGTCCCTGTCCTTCAAATGCTCCATGATGAGCCGGGGCCACTCTGCAGCCCGGAGTGGCCTGCTGTCACAGCCAATGCTCAGGAACTATCTGACGAATTCTCCTGTCGCTTTAATTATGCAGCCGTTCACTCAGTGACTCACTCAAGTCTCTCAATGTGTCCAGGAATTACTGTTAGAGGACAGCACTGGGAGAAGATAAACACAAGATGACAACACCAGGCAGGAAATGTAATCAGTCAGGGCTACAGTTGGTTTGATTTGTTGCTTTACTAATACATAAAACTGATTTTGGTCATTTACACTGATCCATTGAAGCTGACTGTATATGTTTACTTATTTTTTCAATCAGTAGTGTTTGCAATACTGATGATGATGGACATTTGTCACAAACTTGCTTCCACTTTGCCTGATAGCTGAACTATGTAAAACGTTTACTGACTACTGGCCCTATAAAAGGTTATATGAATATGAAATATACGTAACATTGAAACAGAAACAATCCAGGCACAATGCATGGAAGAATATATAAAACTAAAACATCAATGTGCTGTCTTCTAACCTTCACAGCAGTCTCACTGTCCAACAGTGTAATAAGTCAAAAGTCCCATATCGGTTGAAACTGACAGTTTCTAATACAAGAGCAGGATACATACAACAGGATACAACAGGATTTGACAGCTAAGTTAGTAATATTTCTATAGAGTGATGTAAAGTGAGTTATGATTGGTTAAGAGAATACAGGTTCTGTTTTCCATCCAAAGGTTAAAGATTCAAACTGCTACTCAGGAACATTATTGTGTGAATACGCCCACCAGATTACATCCCGTTGGACATTTACTGGACCTTTAATGCATATTAAAAAGGACTTTCCTTGTGTGCCTGTCAGCCAAACTGACTGGTCTTCAACAGGGCGCAAGTCTTATGGTTAAGTGTTTTATTATTATTATTATTATTATTATGCATTAAATTTTTACAAACATTGTTCAAACTAATTACGAACGTCCATGTCCTATCTGACATTATATATGATCACACCTAGTAAGACAAAACAAAGCCCTGTGATAGCTGTGTTTTTGACTGCTAATTATCCTGTGGATGTGTGTGCGTGTGTGTGTGTGTGTGTGTGTGGGCAGAAGCCATGCACTGCAGGCTGTTGGTAATACTGAAACTAGATGTTGGCAGCGCTCCAGGTGAATGGAGGCTGAGCGACGCCTCGGCGTGCTGAAATATTGATTCATAAAGCCGAAGTACCCGCGGGCCATGGGATGCATTTGGACAATGCATGCTGAAAGGTGTAAAAGTTCAATCCTTGCATCTGTGTTACACAGTGTTACACGGCCGCAGCGTTCGACCGAACAAAGGTTTTGTTGAGTGCCACCTTCAAGTTGCATCGACACCCTGACACACTCTGTCAGGTGAAATTAAAGGTGTGATTTTCCACTGACATTTTCATACACATACACATTCACACAGAGTCATTCAGAGTTTTACTGTCTCTCTTTTCTCTAGCTTGTTGACTACACCTCATATGACAGAAACAACAGTTGGATGCCAGTGTTTAGTAGCTCTGTTTTAACCTAATTACCCTTGTATCTAAATGTTGACAATTCCCCTACCAGTAAATTATCACCTGTTTCACAGTTTTCTGCTTTTATGATGCCGTCTGCTAGTTGCACATTAATTGGACTCAGCGCCATTAGCCATCGAGATAGATGGAGAACAAATCTTTGCATTAAGCAATAACTTTGGCCTTCTATCATAGGCAGGACATTCATTAAATTGGAGCTAGTGAAATTCAACTGCTAATGCTTGGTGCAGAACCTGGACTTGTCTACCAAACAGCTGACCAACTGAAAGCACTCGATACAACAGTAAAGGTTTTTCGCCTTTTCCAGAACACTGCTTGTTGTTGTGGGTGTTGGTAGGTGTGTTTTTGAACTTTGGATAGAGACAGGCTTCCGGTCTCTATGCTAAGCTAGGCTATGTCCTGACTCCAGTTCTGTAACTTTATCTAAACAGATGAAAGCAAGCATTTTTTTTTTTGTCTCCAATGAATTTTTATAAGGACTATTTCTTCAGTAAAGTAGGTCCATGCAATGAAATTATTAAGAGAATCGTGATAGCAATTAAAATGCATTCAACATACTCATTTGTATTAACGAATATTGTGTTTTTATCGACATAATGAGGAATTGGTTACATTGTGCATCATATATGCAATGTAAAAATGATGATGTAATTGGTTTTCCACTTCCACAGTTGTATTCAACCGGCGTGGTCTGTAACTGCTGACGCAGCACTTACAGTAAACAGGCTAACAGACTGGTTTGCTAACTGTGCTAACCCCTGCTGCTCAGGCTGCGGTGAATGTCACACTCTCCAGACTAGATATGATCCACGCGGAAATTACGTTTCTTCAAAACTGTATTTGGCAACGCAAACATCTAAAGACGTGTATAACTCCGTTTCGCCTACTTGTGTTGGTGTTGAAGTCAGAAATGTGACAAATAAAACCAAAAATCAGCATGCCCAGATACTACGGAGCCATAAAAGAAGATAATGCTGCTCACTCACCTTAAAAAAATGCATTCAGCATAGAGAGTTTTTGCTTCCCGCTGTCTAAATAAAGTGGAAAAATATAATTATGTGGAAACAATTCAGATTGTGATGGAGATCAGAAGGAGCAGGGTTTGTCATACTAAGGTTAATTAGACTGTGTGCGTTCATGTGCTTCTGCATGTTGGTGTTATGAGCACATTAAGAGTCCTTATACTTGAGTGGTGTGTGTGTGTGTGTGTGTGTGTGTGTGTGTGTGTTTGGGTGGGTGGGTGAGGGGGGTGACTGACATTCTCACTAAAGCTCCAGAAATGTTTCTCCACCTCAGTAGCAGAGCTGTGCGTTGGGCTCTCTGTGTCTTTCAATGGAAAGCCAGTGTGCCTTTGATTCATTTTTTAATAGGCCCCTGAAGCTCCAGCTCCGTGCTGCCTGTTTCTCTGCCTGTTTTTTTTTTGTCCTCCCTTTCTCCCTACTCCGTACTTCCTGCCTCTCCTCATTGAAGAAGTCAATACATTTACCACGTCTTTCCTCCTCCTCTTCCTTGTTACTGCATCAAAAACCAGTGTGTACTCTGTGGTATCCCGGGTAGTGCTTTGCGTCCCGCGCGTGATGCGTTCATTTCAAACTGCGAGGTCCTGTGTGTTGGAGCTCGTATTCCCCGCAGGAGATGTGGTATGTAAATGACAAGAGCACAGTAAAGTATTGGCAGAGAGTGGCTGCGGTGCTGCGACGGCTTCATTTGTGGGCAAGACGAAGGCGCCGGGCCATGCTCGTATTCCGCCATCTCCTCTGAGACAGCCAGAGACAGAGTGGGAGGAGGAGGGAGGCAGCCAGCCCATCATATCCCACTCGTCCTACTTCTCCTTATGTCGCCCTCCCCCCGTCCTCTCATCCTTTCTTTTTTTTTTTCCTCCCAGTGTGTTACGCCTACACCGGTAGTGTGCTGTCTCTTCCTGCACAAGCTCTGTGCTGTGTTCAGTGCATGTAAACAAATGCACACATCCAAAGTACATTACAGGAAGTGTGCCGTACGTACACGTGATGGCAGCCTGCTGTGCAACACACCACTGACGGGCACATCACGCCAGATCAACCTCATCAGAGTGACATCGACATCCCAGCACCCTCCCTCAACTGCTGTCAATTACATCCCCCCACTCTGCACCCACTTCAGGCGATGTGGCACCCAGCTTGGCCAGTCAACCCCCTTTCACTGGGTGCTGTCTAGTCATATTGCTTTGGCAGCACCCCCACCTCAACCAACCTCCCGGGGGGAGACGACGAGATGCTCTAACCTTTGTTTAGGAATTAGGTGTTGAAACTGAGCTTTTTTTCCTTTCCATTTTCTTTGCTCTGAAAGCTTTTTTTTTCTTTCTCTGGTTGTTCTGGATTTTTCTGCTGCACCCCCAGGTGATTCCCTTTTTTTTTTTTAAAGCCTCCTGTTTACAGGGTTTACTTGGATCAGTGCGACAGCCGTGTCTCTAGGGAAATCCTACATACACTAACCCTTCATGAAAAGACGGAAGAAACTCAAGGCCTATTTACTTTTCTTATCCTGACAGCTAGGTTTTTTTTTTGTCACCCCGGATGAGCAGCAAGCCCTGCATGAGTCACCCACAGGTGCCCACGGTCTTCACAGAATTCGTGCCCACACTGGCCTCGATGAAAGCTGCCCACTGCCAGAGGCTTCCTCCTAACTATGTCATGTTCTGTGAGGGCACACCCTTTCCACCTTCCACAAAGCTTCTTCAAACACTCATGTTCACACATCGTTGGCTGGTTTGAGCTGTTGCGGTAATGATTCATAAGCCAGAGACGCAGGACGCCTTCATACCAGGCACATCCAGCGTGGTTCGTGTTTTCTCTTTTGTTCATTGGGGAAACTGACAAGACTAACAGGTGAACCACAGGACAGCCACACCTTTCTCCTAAATGTATGTTTGCTTGGTCACATTGTTTGTAGTTTGCACAATTCTATGCAAAAGTGCCAATGATTTTAGCTGTTCATTGCTAACTTTGTCTGAAGTTAAACATGTTTAAACCTTGTTTGTATCGTTAGTTAGTTCAACATGTACTCAAACAAAAATGTAAAAAGGATTTGTGGTTTCAGGTTGAGTTGACAGTTTTTTCTAAGGGCTGATTAAAAAAAAAAATTAACCTATAATAAAAAAAAAATTATTATAAAAAAATATATACACACTGAGAAATAGAAGTAATCGGTAACAATCCAAGACATACTTCACACATGGCATACAGTCTTCAAAACTACTATACAACATCCAATGTGAGAGAAGACACACAATGTAGCCCACAGATATAACTAAGTGCAGCAATTATAGGACTGCTAAAAGTCCTAGGAGTTTTATGTGAGACGTACACACCCGCCTCCATTGTGCTGCGTTTACATTTCTTTTGTTTTATTAATGTTGAGGAATAGATTAGGAGTCTTTGCACCATTGTAAAAAACTCCTTCAGTCTGGGACCATATCCTGTCTCTCTGTCAGTTAGACTGAGTAAATCTGCATCATCATCATTCACACAGATCATAAATCTGTTTGAATTATACTATTGCCCAACAATGACCAATAGATAATGGCCACAGACAGCTGTGATTGGTTATTATGTAGAACGGCTCTGGGCTTTCAGGGCCTGTAATACTGAAACCAATACTGATACTAAGACAAGTGGTTTAATCTTTTGTCCCCGTCCTCAGCAGTGCATTGCTCAGCTTCTGTGCCGGTACTCCCGTCTGCTTCTCCACACTAGTGACGTGCAGACTGCAATCTACTGCAGGTAATAAACTGACTATGGATAAGTACCTCATACAAACCCACTTTAGTTTGCAACATTTTCATTCACAGCTGTGAAATTACACCCTGCATTAGTTCTGTCATCAGCGCAGCCGTCTCTTCACGCTGCAGCTCAGCTAAGGACGTGTGCACGCGTGCAATCCCACAACAGACAGTCAGTGAGCAGCACATGGCATGAGCATCAAATACATTGATGCACTAGATAGCAAAAGATGGTTCCTTGCAGAGGAGCAGCTTAAAGAACAGGCACTACTGAGTTTTATTGAAGTCTGCTAGAAATGGTTTGGTGAGGAGATGTCTGCTGTCACCTGCTATAATAATGGAGCTGATTAGCTTTTGGTTTGTGCCATTAAAAGCACCAAAATATTATATTTGGAAAAACCAAATCATCCTGAAAAGTTCCCCCAAGGCGGTGATTTCTTGCAAATAAGTGAAATATTTCCATTTGACCTGGTGCCAATGCCACCCACGAGTTAATGTGTGAGTCAAGATTTCAGCACCCAGTCAAGAGTTACTACACCTGTGTTAAAGTGACGAGTGGGTGTCAGGCAGCTCGGCTTGATTCACCTGAAGGGTTATGCCTCCGTTCCACTGTAACTTTACACAGTTAATACTGTCTATAACAATTTGCTTCATACTTTTTGTCTTCTGACGTCTTACATAAACCAACGTGTCGTCGGGTCACATGTCACATGTCTATGAGTTGTTAACAGCTCCACCAAATAGTGATTTTTACCTCTAAACTTCTCACATGGTTTCATTTCAATAAATGTTAAATACATTATACCACATCCACTTGATTTATGTGCATGCTCTTGATGGTCACTTTTGTACAATGTATTGCATAAAGAACTTGCATAATTGACAAGTTTTATACCAACTGCTAAATCAGAAGATAAGTATAGAGAAGTATACAGTATAGTACAGACGGTATACACACAGTAAGTAGAATTGAAACAGTGTGTCCACCACCGCCACCTCCTCCCTGAGGCAGAAGTCCCACTTAAATGTATAGTTGGAGATCTGTGACCATTAATTGGAAATCATCCTGATCATTATTCCAAATCCTGCGTTGGTACTTGGTGTGGCATTACTTCTTTTTCTTATTTTCACAGGATCAATTGGAAATCGCGTGTGGTTTATCCGGCATCTTTGTGTGTTTATTTGGTTTTGTTTAGTGCAAATAAAAGTGAAATCGTCTATTTATCCTTTCCTGGTGGTTTAATGATAGCTCGTATTAGCAAACTTGATATTGCTCTATTTGCACTATTGTTATCCGAGCATGTCACACATAAACATTTCAATGGTTTTGTTGCAAAATTAAAACATGACATGTTGTTTTCATGCTCGTGGACCCATAGACCATTTTAAAGATCAGACAGTTTGGTCTGAAACAGTATTAAAAACATGAATTAATGATGGATCAGGTGCCCCACTAAACCATTCCACTAAGCAAGCATGCACAGTACCATCCTGGAGCAGGTTAACCCAAAGGGAATGCAGTCATTATTACTGCTATCAGTACACGTGGGCTAGTCCTGCTGAAAAATGGCCTACACCACTAACTCTCAGTCATATAATATTACTTGAATTAATTGACCTTTCAGTGTGTGTGAATAATTAGCAACTCCTGATAAGTAGCCGGTACTACTGTGTGTGTGTGTGTGTGTGTGTGTGTGTGTGTGTGTGTGTATGAATGGGTGGATGCTGACATATAGTGCAGACCAGATAAACACTACATAAATCCATTTACCATGTAACAAGCTGTAAACAAGACACTGACATATTATCACCTGATCAAAGTAAATTCATTTGGAGTCATGTCTGTGTACACGTGTTGAATGTAAGTTCAATATTCAGTGGATATGAAAGTTGATGAGAATATTGAGAGTAAACCAAAACAAATAAACAAAAAAAATATAAAGGATCTGAAAGACAATAAAATGTTCTGTAGAGCTGAGGAGTGCTGACTCAGTGGGTTTTATCACTACACTTATCATGATATTATACCCAGTAATTTGTTACATTGTTAATATAATGAGTATTGATCAAGGCAGTAACCAGCTACAACAGAAAATCTATTCTCCTGTAACGTCTTGTGATCATCGCAGCCACAGCGGCTGCTGTTGAGTTAAAAGTGACGTAATAATCTCGCTTTAACTGCTATTCAGATCAATTTGAGATTTCCAAAGCAGAATTTCACATTTCTCAAGTTTATGTCCTGTAACTGTTTGGCCTTCCTTGATAACAACAGCTTTATTTAGTACTTTAGCTGTAAGGTTAACAGTCATTAATTCACCATGAGGCCTTGAATCCAGTGACTGTAAAGAAAGGTGATGTTGGAAAGGATCATTCTTTTATGTGTAAAATCAGAATCAGGCTTGAATTAAACGTTGTTTTCCTACCTTTGTAAAACAAAATGTAAGAAATAAATTCATAGATATAAATTTACTGAATTGAAATAATGACATACGATACCAGATTATCACAGACACCTGCTTCCTGCTATTTGAGTCAGTAGGACTGATATCTGATATCTGATATCTGATATCTGATATCTGATATCGATATCGGTCCATCTCTAGTTTGAAGGAACAAGAAATGATTTTTGGACACAGATATATTCAAAGCGTGAATGAAATCGTGCCAATCTGAGCATCAGAATCATGAAATGGATAAAACACACGTAGAAAATGAAGACATTCGTTAACAAGCAGGCAGGAAACAGATTCACTGACTAGCCTCAGCGGCTCTGTTCATTCACCCTCCAACTAAACTATCGTCGGCTAATGTTAGCAAGCCAACTAAAAAGAATTGGTTCAACATATTAATAGAAACATTAATTCTGTTTTTCTTACCACAAGTGAATATCGCAGGAAAACAAATGAAATGTTGAAAATGAAGATTATGAAGATCCTTTTTCATTTAATTTTTCGACGAGTGTAAAAGAGGTACAGCGATTCACAACAACATCCACTGATCCCATATTAATCAGGATTCAACTGTTCTCAGTGTCGAATCCGACTGTAGGACAAACAAGCAAAAAGCAAGCATTTACATACCACCCCTCCATCCATCCAGCTTGGGTGATTTATGGTTTATCCTTGGCTGGAGAAGCACAGCTTATTGGCCATCTCGCAGTGACATCCTGCAGGGCTGACTGCGGTGGCAGCTGATGTGATCTGTGGAGCTGCCGGATTGACAGGCAGAGTGCCTGAGATGCTGATCATTTTTGTCAAGCTGAGACGGTAAAAACGCTGCAGCGACCCATAAATATTGAACCTGCCTTAGGGGCCAATGACCTGCATCAGCTGATTGTGGCCTCTCTGGCAAGGCAAGTGTGTGTGTGTGTGTGTGTGTGTGTGTGTGTTAGAGAGATATGAGTCCATTGGGATGCAGAAAAGTGTCCATTCAAAAGGAGAAAAGAGTGGCTGGAGTGGGGGGTTGATTTCTAGGTGAAATAATGTACTTCACATTTACATTTGCACTGTACAAATCAAATGACACATGAGGTGCAAAATTGCTGCGTATTGGCATACAATTACTTTTCATCAGTGTCCATCATGTCAACAATAGACACATTCACCCATTAGACACAATGCAGTAGACATAATGTCTACTTTCCCAATGAAGTGTGTCATTTACTGTTTTTATGGATTTTTTATATATATATATATATATATATATATATATATACAGTACTCGAGTTGAGGGGGGATGGGGGGGGGGGGGGAGGTGGCATGGGAAAAATGGTCAAAATCACAAAATGGTCAAAACCATTATATATATATATATATATATATATATATATATATATATAGCACCTAAAAGTCTATTTCTGCAATTTTGCAACCAAATTAGTGTTTTCATCTTCTAGTTTTTTGTTTTTTTTAAACAAAAGTTGTTGGGTTTTTAAAAAAACAACATGTTATTGATTTTTAATATTGATATTTAATTGAGTGAACAGAGTAAGACGAGGCGAGGTAGTTTATTTGTGTGGCACATTCCAAATGCAAGGCAAGTGCAAAGTGCTTTACATAAGACATAAAAAAGCATTAAGAAAACATATAAAAGATATACAAGGCATTTTAAAACATTAAAATATAATATAATAAAACTGAAAAGAAATAAAAGAAAAAAAACAGTACAGTTACAGTGCAGATCAAATGTTAAGTGCTATGTTAAAGCAGTATGCAGTCTTGTCCTTTCATTCTTGATATATTTTAAGGCTAACAGCAGGCTGGTTGTGTGATTGTCTGAATCTTCTGATTCTAAATGTTTTATGGGTTTGACCAACATCTCTATCAGGAAGTAACCGTCGCCGAGCTCACAAAGCTCATAACTAAAGATCTGGGAACGAAACCAGGAGCAGACAGACGATCAGACGAGTTGTAGATAAACACACATTATTTGTGTGTTATTTAAAAAAAAGAAAGTTTGAGGTGTACGCCGCTGTAACAGTTAACAGGTAAGACAGTTTAAATATCCTTCAGCAGGGTGCCCTGGTGGCCGAATGTTAAATGTGCATATCACACAACTGCCACAAATGTGAAGATCCTGAAAACATAAAACATAAATTAATAAATAGATAAATATCCGTCAGTTAGATTGATTGGATGACAGAAAAACCTGCACATTAGTCCTTGGATTCATTTACCGGATGCTTCTTCATGTGTTATCACTGAACCTGTTGCTATATTAGTTCATGATCTCAGTTCATTTAAACAAATGCATTATCTCCTCCTTAAATGTTTTTACTGTCATCTGCTCAAGAGCTCAGGAGTTTCATCTGGAAAGAAAAGAGCTGATATACGATCGTTCTGGGATCAGACTACAAGACCTTTATGTCTTTAGGTTCGGCTTCTGAATCAACCTGAAACTATAAAAGTGAGGAAGGTGACGGTAGGATTATATACTGTAGGTGTGTCTCTCAAATATGGTATTAGAAGTTTGGTTCATTTGGGTCAGGTGTTATGCTGCCACGGTCCAGGTCCAGGTCCAGGTCGTAGGTATTTAGTTGGGTCACATACATACACTATATTGCCAAAAGTATTTGGCCACCTGCCTTGACTCACATATGAACTTAAGTGCCATCCCATTCCTAACCCATAGGGTTCAATATGAGGTCGGCCCACCTTTTACAGCTTCAACTCTTCTGGGAAGGCCGTCCACAAGGTTGCGGAGTGTGTTTATAGGAATTTTCAACTCTGTATCCATGTCTTTATGGACCTTGCTTTGTGCACTGGTGCACAGTCATGTTGGAAGAGAAAGGGGCCCGCTCCAAACTGTTCCCACAAGGTTGGGAGCATGGGATTGTCCAAAATGTTTTGGTATCCTGGAGCATTCAAAGTTCCTTTCACTGGAACTAAGGGGCCGAGCCCAACTTCTGAAAAACAACCCCGCACCATAAATCGTCCTCCACCAAAGCGTGATTCATCACTCCAGAGAACGCGGCTCCACTGCTCTGGAGTCCAGTGGCGACGTGCATTTACACCACTGCATCCGGCGCTTTGCATTGGACTTGGATTGCAGCTGTTCAGCCATGGAAACCTTTTCAATGAAGCTCTCTGTGTACTGTACACGGGCTAATTTGAAGGTCACATGAAGTTTGGAGCTCTGTAGCAACTGACTGTGGAGAAAGTCGGTGACCTCTTTGCACTGCATCCGTTGACCCCTCTCTGTCAGTTCATGTGGTCCACCACTTCGTGACTGAGTTGCTGTTGTTCCCAAACTCTTCTGTTTTCTTATAATAAAAAAGCCGACAGTTGACTTTGGAATATTTAGGAGCCAGGAAATTTCACGACTGGATTTGTTGCACAGGGGGCGTCCTATGGCAGTTCCACGCTGGAAATCACTGAGCTCCTGAGACCGGCCCAGTCTTTCACAAATGTTTGTAGAAACAGTCTCCGTGCCTAAGTACTTGATTTTATACACCTGATTCTGATCATTTGGATAGGTGATCAAATACTTTTGGCAATATAGTGTATATATATATATATATATCCATTACACCACCACCACCATACAATAACAACCACTTTTACTACAATACTTTAACTACATCAAGCAGATAATGTTTATTTAAGCAGGATTTTTCATGCAGGTCTTTCATGTGTAATGGAATATTTCTACATCCCTGTATTAATACTTGTACTTACTAATCTGAATCTCTCTTTTCACCACTGGTATATAATATACATACACGTACAATATCTCTAGCTTCAAAACATGCTGGCATGTAAGACATGGCAGCATGTTTGAAAATCTCACCATTCATACAAAAATACTCAAAATGTACTAAATGAATTAAAGATGACTTAGTAATTGACTGTACATTATAAAACAGCAGGAGACATGGAGGCAGAGTAAGACTGAGATCTGCAGAGAGACTCCAGAGACTAATGAGCTAACTGCGGGGCGTTCTTCCTCATGTGACTGCTGTAATTGGGTCAGTCAATAGTCCTGTGTGGTGCTGCTGCTGGTTAAAGAGGAGTTGAGAGCTATCTGACAGCCCGGCCCACGCCGTACTGAGGATGTGGGCCACAGCAGCAGCAGCCGGAGAGCTGCCTCCAACCAGCCCGGTGTTTCACCTCCTGTACGGGTGGAAGCCATGTTCAGACATCGGAGGAGGGGTCTGAGGTTTTGAGGTAGACAACGAATCCTGAGTTATGTCATGAATAAAAGCTCATTTTATAATATGAGGCTTTCTAGTTAGGAGGTGCGTTTTGTTTGTTTTAGCTTGACACATGAATTAGTTCCTAGGTAGAGTTGTGGCAGATTCTTTTCTTGTTTGGTTCTTGGTTTGTCATTTTCAGCAAGAAACATCCAATCACCAGGTTTATGTGGAGAAAACCAGAGAGAGAGATGTGGAGCCTCGGGGACAGAGAGAGACAATGAGAACAGGCTGATATGTTATAACCTTGATGGAGGCCGACACAGGTGCTGCCACATTAGCTTAACAACCCTCCCAGACTGCCAGCTCCTGCAGGCAGAAAGGGGAGGGGGGTCCTAACACTCTCCCTGACCCATATTTGATTGAATTCAGCAATTATGGAGCCGGTTCCCACTTTTGACTAGCTTCTGAGGCTCATGGGTATTGTAGTATTTTTAAGCCTTCATCATGCATAAAAAAAAAATAAAAATGAAGAAACCAAAATATGAAAGCAACGAAACAGCTGATCATAACACAAACCGAATCCTTACATTTTTCAAACATCAAACATCATTTGCTGATTTTCTGTTGGATCTTTGATATTTCATAAACTACCCGCAGCGATCGCACGAGTGTGAATTAAAGAAAGGTTCTGGCTTCCGGTTTATACATCATACTTGTGTAAGTTGCATACTGGCTGTCACAAATCACGCTCATGCACACCTTTAACTCCGACTGAAGGCCTCCTCCTTCAGAATGTGAAAACCATTCTGCACAGAGAAGAGAACGAGAGATAAAATACATATTTTTTTTTTAGCCGGGGTGGAGGAGACTTCATGTTTTGATATTCATAATGGCAGAGTCTGTGCCAGCTTTCCTTTATTTTGCTTGTTCTGGAATTCAATTTTAGGTAGTGCTTGAAGGTTTTGAAGTCTTTAATTAGACTTTCAGTGGGCTCCAGATACCCCGCCCACCAAACCAGAAACCAAACTCACTCCACCACTTACTGCTTACGCTCTGCAGAGCCTGCAGCAAACCTCGACCGCGCGTGTGTGTGTGTGTGTGTGTGTGTGCACACTAATGAATGTTTACATCAAATGCTGTCAGGCTGAGTGGGCGTTAACTTGAGACCTAATGTACATTCTTTTCTAGTTAAGTGTTCGCAAATCTTCTTTTCCTGTTTTAGGTTTTTACAGTAATTATGGAGGTTTCTCAAGCAGCTGCCCTAAAACCATATCTGTGCATGTAAACCGGATGAGAGGGGAAGAATGTCTGCTGAAAAGTGGTCTTTGTGCTGCACAACAACTTTGTTTTACCTGAGAGGGGTTGTATGTATTCTATTTTTTATCATCTTTATAGACAGATATCACACATTTAAAGTATTTTTACAGTTTTTGTTCTGTCAACGTTTGTGTTCAGCTGCTTTTGTTCACTGTTTTTAACTCTCCATGTGCTCTAATTAGATTTGCTTCCTTTGTTTTTTCAGCCCATAACGAAGCTGAGCCTCAGAACCAGCCAGTCATTTGTATTTCTCTGAATCATACGACACCAAAAATTATTCATCTGCTGAACTGACTGGTATTGAATCATTTTCCAAGTTCTTGGCTCACGATGAATCCGCTGCACATACAGATTTATACTTTTCCTTCTTCACTTTGTCTGTATCAATTCGTGACTTATTTGTCAGTTTCAGGAAATCCTAAAATATCTACATTCATTTTTCTGCACCCAAAGTGTCACTGACAATATGGACCAACCGGGTGGTGTTCAGTATTCAACAACAGAAGAGACTGCGACTGCATTACGAACTGGCCGTAGGAGTAGATAAGATGTATCAGGGTCAAACACAAGTTTCCACCCAGCTGCATTGTGTAGGATCCAGTGCTTGGCTCATATAGGGACTATATGACTGCCTATTGTATCCCTGCAGCCCTACACGTTGATCTCAGGGGATCCTTCAATCAATACCACAGTTCTGTCCCAAACACCTTCAGCCTTACACTAATTCTTAATCCTATTTGTGCATTAATTTTCAGATATAAAAAATTTGTTTTTTTTTATTTCTATTTCTGGACGATCTTCCCATGGACCCCCTGAGCTGCTGCATGAGTGCCATCAGATTTGAACTGATATGTCCATATTAATATAGCTATACTACATTTCATGGCCAGGTTACCTTGATGTTTGAACACCTTTCACACAGTGATGGGAAATAACTAATTACTGCATTATTATAGATTAAAATAAATCAGTCAAATCCCAACAAAACGTTATCTCAAGTGAGCTCCCTGTCATGTTTCCAAACTTCTCACATGGTTTGATCTCAATAAATGTTCCAATATTTCACCAAAAATCAAAAATTGGAGAAACCTTGGAGGGCCTCGACCCCTAGATTGGGAACCACTGGACTAAACTAGCTAACTGTATATAAAGTAGTTGAAACTAGCTCTACCTGCAGCAGCTACAACAGTAACATGTAACAGTAACATTTTACTGCAGAGACATTAATTGCTGATACTTTAAGTACATTTTTGGTGATAATACTTCTGTACTTTTTCTTTATATCATCCCCTTCTTTGGACAACAAATATTTTTTAGCTGAATTTAAATTTACTGAATTAATCAGGGAGCTGAATTAGAAGGGAAAAAAAACCACATTGTCTGCAGTATTTGAAAGATAATTAATATTTATGTTGTTCACAAAACAGGCAGCAAAAAAAAAAAGAAAAGAAACTGGGTCATTCAATCTGGACAAACAACTTTATTTCTGGTAATGCATCTATACACTGTACATTCAGTCACTGTAGTATATAAGCATAGCTATTTTCAAACATAATCTCATAAAGTCCTTTACTTTACAATATAGTCCGTGTCGTGAGATAAAGAGGAAGGGTGTTGTTGGAGGAGGGATGCAGAAAAAGGCATGAAAAATGAGGGAAACATGGGAGATAGATGAATAAGCCAAGCTCTTTTTTTTTTTCCATACTGTATATGTGGCATTAATAAATGGGAAAGCTTACATTTACCTCTTACATAAAAATATTTCTAGAATTGTAAGGTTTATATAGTATTAGCAGCAGCACAGGGCTAAAAAGATACATGAGGATGAGGATGAGGGGGGGAGGGCGGGGGGGTCTGCAAGGTGGCGTACTCGTGTGTGACCCATACTGCAGGTCTGCTATCTGATACTGAACATACTGTTAAAAATATATATGAACTGGTGAAAAAAGTCATTCGATATAAAGACTACAGTAAAAAAAAAAAAAAATTAAAAAAAATAATGGATTAACATGTTTATGTAGGGAATATTCTCTTACGCGCTGCATTAACTGTTCTTGAAACATCAGTTAAAACATAAATTCAAAAAAAAAAAAAACAAGACAAAAAAAACAACAAAAAACAAGACGGCTATTGTAAGAAAAGATTTCGTTTTGAAAAAGGAAACACCATGTACATATATTATACAATATCATAAATGAAAAAAAAAAATATTTACATTTGTAAATTCTTATTCAAATCTTCACACTGGCTAGTATTTGTCTATTAATATGGACCTGTTATTGCTGCTTTACTGTCCATTATTTAGCAAAATGATTCTCCTTTAGAAAACAAGACCTTAACATTGCTTTTTTTTGCTTTTTTTTTTGCAAGGGAGAGTGAAGAGCCAATGTCGTTATTGTCTCCCTTTCTTTTGTAGAAAACCATGAGTAAAGTAAACTACACACAGGCTATCAACTCTTTTGAGTGTAAAAACAACTATAAAATGTACCAATTTTAGGTCTGCCAAAGTTGCAGATGCAGTGTCTTTCTCTGAGCAACATCAGTAATGTTGGATAAGAAACGGGCTGTTAATAATGCCCTCTTTATTATCCTTGACATGACCGCCTCGGGACAAGTCAACAAACTGGGATTAAACAGTTAAGTCTTTATATACAACCCAAAGTAACAATTCACCGAAGCAAGTGGCTTTTCAAGATCTTCTATAAAAAATTGTTTGAACATGCATATCATTGATTTCAAATGAAGGAAGAAAAAAAAAAAAAAAAAAGCACTCATTCAGGAAAAAAAAAAAAAGCCTTAAGCGTCTAGCATTTGTTCAATTGTTCTCTGCGTTGAAAAAAGAATGAAAGTTTGTAAACTGGTTGGTTTTTTTAGGAATACTGATAGAAAGAGCTGCTGGGCCAAGGAGGGGCTTTTAATTTGAAAAACCTGCAATCAGGAAGTTGATGGGAAGCCCTGCCCCAACAGCTTCATCATTTGTTTTCCTACTCTGGAAACCTATTGCCCACGTCCAGGCACTTGAGGTTATCCAGCATTGCATTTGAAAAAAAAAATGCTTTCTTCTTTTTCTTTTTTTGCAAGTATGATTTTTTTTTTCTTAAGAACAATTTACGGTTTGTTGCTTTTTTTTTTTTTTTTTTTTTTGCTTTTTTTTAACTTGACTTTTTCCTCTTCTAAATAAGACAAATTGCTTTATATTGCATAACACAATAAAAACCCTTACATGTACAGTATCAATGCCCAATAACTGACTATATGAATGGCAAACTTTCTCAAATTTCATGCATAAAGAAAATATGAGTTTTTCTTATTGAAAAAAAAGTGAACATAACAGACAAGCAATAAAATATCCACTTTTAAAACAACATCAACAACCAAAGGAAATTTTGCATTAACACCATGTACATTCTGATTGCATTGTACCCACTGTGTGATGTGGCAGATTCCTGGCAACCTGCCTTCAGAATAAAATCAGATTTTATTCTTAAAAGACACGTGACTGTTTGTTCAGGCTCCTACAACAATTTACTGACTTATGAAGAACTTCTGTCATATTCATTATTACCGGGTGTGTGACATTTGTGTCCATTATATCACACAAAAAAGGGGAGAATCCATTGACCAAAATGTTTCAACAATCCCAGACTGCATGAGCAAAGCAACAGGTAGAGCCTTTTTCCTTTCAGTTTATTTACAATACTTTGCCTTAAGAAAACAGAACAACAGTATTTATTCAAGATGCATATAATCAACAAAATGCTTACTGGAATTATATGGTAGCATTTATGTATAAGATGATGTTTTCAAAATAAGATTGAAGACAATAGTGGGAGTATAATGCAGTATAACAGTATTTTTGTTAGGACAAAGTGCGATTCATTATTGTAAAGTAAAAAAAAAAAGAAAAAAAAAAAAAGAAAAAAACCCAACAACAACATATATTTATATTTACATACCTTAATTTAATTAAAATGAACATTTCGTGGTTCTTGCCGAGGGTGCCTCATATATAAGCCATAAAAATCATAGATGATGATTCTGATGTCAGAGTAAAAAACATGCCGGCTTTCATCACTCATATGTAGAAAACAGGACCACACTCACATCTGGAGTATTCTATCTTTAGAAGATAAACACTTCAGGGTTTTGACCCAAATGCTTAAAAACACATATGGCAACCAGTGTTTGTGTGTGTGTGTGTGAGCAACATTGTGACATGGAGACTGTTGGATACTGTTATTGATCATCCAAAAACAAGTGCTCACTAAGAAAAAAAAAAAAAAAAGGTGCCTTAAACACAGCATGTTTTTTTCTCTCTCCAAATTCTCAATCCAAGATTTGATCCAAAGAGAGAAAAAAATATCAGTTTGAATAAAAGCTCGCCCTCCGCTTTGAGAAGTTAGAAATAAATGATTTGACAAAACGAGGTGAGGACAAAACTTTTTTTTGAATTTTTTTTTTTTAACGTAATGCTTTTCGACTCAATGGACCGCGCTGGCTTCCTGCAAAAAAACGACAAAAACCAATGGTGGCACTGTGGAAAGTTCATTTGCTTGTTTTGTTCATCTTTTGATGCATTTTGTACTTTAAATTTTTCCAAACTCCAATAGCACAGAGAAACAAAGAAACTGTCTCTTTTTTTTTTCTTTTCTTTACATATCGCTATGTAGTCTCTTAAATAGCTTATAATGTCTTCAAATCCTCCATCTTGGTTGTGGCGAGGGACGGTGGTGGAGACTTTTTTTGGGGGGGAAACTGTAGGTTTAAGTGTGAACCTTGCCCTCATGGATGCACTGCTATAACACCTCTCAACAGCTGTATAACTCTAATATAATATCATTTTTTTATCACAGACGTCTCATTTTCTCGTCAGGGCACAAACACATTTTGCGCTGCACATCTGTTTTTCTTTCACTCGCGTGATCCAGTTTTCAGTTCTGTGAGTTTGGAAGGTGCTAGTCAGTGCTTGATTTAGTAACATGTTTCCTTGTTGCAGCTTCCAACTGCCTTTACTAGTCTTTCTCCAAGGAAATCACTCACTGGACTTTTCATGGGCATAGATGAGGACTCAGGTCCGGGAGGATTTGTCTTTCTGGGGTGGGGGGGGGGGTGAGTGTGATGGACAGTAGTGCGCTGTGGCCGGGCCCAGAGTGCCTGGATGAGTTCACGGTCTGGGCAGAAGATACTGGGGGTCATGGCAACACCGAGAGGGGTGGGGAGTTGGGGGGGGGGTATGTGTGTGGATTGGCTGCCGGGTCAGTTGTCGGCTGGCGTGTCCTTGGGCATCCCCTCCTTGTCGCTGTTGGGTTTGGGCCAAAGTTGCTGCTGCAGCTCCTTCACCACTCTCTCCAGGTGCTCCCTGGCCTCCCGCTCCTGCATCAGGTCGGCTCGGAGCTGCTCGCGGTCGGCCTCTGCGTGCTGCAGCTTCATCTGGAGGTCTTCGATCTGGAAAAACGCAAGGCAGGAAACATGAAAATCTGACTACAGGACTGTTTGGAAAGCAATGATGAACCGTTGACCTGGACTGATTAATAAACTGTTTCGTGCATACAACTGTTCAAAAACTTTGTAGCCTTAATTACAGAGACATTTAGATTTCTCTGAAAGATTCACTATATACCATATGATAATATTGATGTGACTAAATAGTCAAACAAATTTCAACTAATTGTACTTTAACCTTTCTTATTAAAATTAAATCGTGAAACTTTTATTTCCGCTTGTTTGTTTCAAGCCGAAGCCTTGATGCCTTTTCATTTAAAAAAAAAAAATCTGCAGAACAATTACTATTACAATACTCTACATCTAGAGCGGAAATACTTCCAAAAGCTTGTGAAAACTCAGCCCAGGCTGCAACAAAATGAATGACAGCGCTCTCAATGACGGCCTTTCAAAGACGGCTGCAGTCTCTGCAGGGAGGCAGACGCAGCTGGAGAGCATAACCTCCCTCTTGTTTTGTCTAATCTGCATTTCCCATGATGCCTGAGGGAAGTCAACGTCTCTTCCTGTTTCCTTTCGGAGGGGACTTATCATACGTCTGTGTACTTTGGCCTACACCCATTTATTTTTGACTCGGGTAGAGGAAATATGGGGTTTTTTTTCTTGCCTTCTCCTCTGCTGACCTTGAGAGTGCTTGAGACAGTAAAACACTGCAATTACTCCGAGGGTGTTGACATAATCGTCTAGACTTTCAACCATAGGACTGTTATCATGGTATCATCAAGCGATTATTAAAGTATCATCTTTTAAAGCCAAAGTGTGACTAACTGACAGATCGGAAAGTTCTTGAAACCCTGCTGGTTGCTGTGGCAACATGCCGGCTGACTGACCTGTGCTGAGTATTTTGCGCGGAGACGTCCGGCCTCGCAGCCTTTATCGCAGACCCGGAGCTGCCGGGCCTGCTCCAGCTCCCGCTTCAGGCGGATCCGCGACTCGTTGGCTTCCTTCATTTTCTTCTCGCTCTCCGCTCGCAGGCGTTCGATTTCCTTCCTCAGGTTACGCTTGGCCTCGGTCGCCTCTCGCAGCTTCTCCTTTTTGGCAACCCGCAAGAACTCCAGCTCCTGGGAGAAAAAAAAGGGGGGGATTGTCGAAGTTCAAATCAAAAGTATCAAAAGAGTGTCACTGTCGGTCTGTTTGGTTCCTATTTATATAATTAATCACTGAAAAGCTGCTTCCTGTCACTGAGAAAAATGCCTGTGACAAGTCAGAGCTGTTGACACCCAAGAACAGTGACTGTACAGTAAGCTGCAGTGTCCATGCCAGTGTTTACATTCAGCCAAGTCAGGTTAGGTTAGGGCAATGTGTGGGCTGACAGAAGCTAGGCTTCCTTCCTCTGAATTGCTGAAAGAGTTCGAGAGTGAGTGTGTGCGCTATGGAAACACGCCCATAGCCTTCTCATGGGAACTTAGCAGTTGGGACAAACATGTCTCTCATCAAGCTTTGTTGGTTCCTACAAAAAGAGTGAAAAGAAACAATCCCCCATCACACCCTTTGCTTTACAGAGGCTTTACATAAGATCTCCTTCAACAGCATCAGGGTGAAGTTTAGTTCAACTTAACAACAGGACTTAAAGCAGGTTGTTTCTAATGTACATTTAGCTCGTACTTCGTTTTGGGTTCGCTCCGCTCAGCGCTGACGGAAAGTGAAAGCAGAATTGTGTTGTTGCGCTGGATTCGCTTTTCTTTGCTCGGGATGCAGTTTTTTTGTGTCGCTCGCCCACACAGACTCCTTCGTCGGCATTTTCTTGTTCTTGGTCCAAGACCAAAAATAAAAATGGAAGTCTGGCCCTCTGCAGCAACATCCGTTCTCATTGTTATCACTTGCCAACTCATGCTAAGCTTTGTGGACAGTGATCATGACTTATAATGCACTTCTACATTTGATGTCTAAGCTCTAGTCATTTTGTGCTAACTTTGAAAAGTTTCTCTTTGTCTGATTTCAAGAACACAGCGGCAAGCTTTAAAGAGCCGGTATTATGGGTTGACTCATTTTTACTTTTTATTATTAATACTGAGTCAATTTAAATATATATATGTATATATATCTGTGAATATGATATTTAATTCACCAAAAGCTGTTTAGATTTCTTTAAACCCATCTTTCCTTACAGCCTGGAGTCCACAGTCCTCCAGCAGGCTGTTTCTGAAGCTATTTACATAAAATCAGCATTATTAATGAGTGTGCTCTGTGATCCTGAATGAAGGGAAGAACCTGTTGTTGCACAGTTGAGACTTCAACAGGATGTTTCAGAACGATAAGATTGTTTAAGTTTCCTCACAAAGTGGGTTTTGTTTTGTTTTCTAACGTAGCTGGAGGTCGCTAGGTTAGCTTTAGGTTAGTTTTTGTTAAGCTCAATTTTCTTGTTTTCCAAAATAAAAGCCCTTTAAGGTTTATATGAGGCAGCTTGGGTTGGGAAATCCCATTGTCTCAGCAGTGATAAACATCATTGTGCAAGGTCTGAAAGGCAATCATATTCAAAATATATCTATCAATTTACAAATTTACTCTGTCTTATCTCTGAATGACGACCATTACGGTGACGGAGCAGCAATGTTTTCCTTTTGAAGTATTAATAATGTTTTGGGTCAAGTCGATGTGAGAGTCACAGCTCAACTTCTTGCATTTTTAGGCCATTTTCAGTTTGCTTCCAGTCTTTGTGCTAAGCTACCAATGTTCTCTTTATACTATCACAGTATACTAACAATGATATGAATAGAACCGTACCTGCTGAAGGCTGCGTTTGGCCTGCAAAGCCGATCCCAACTTCTCCTCTTGCTTCACCTTCATCTTAACAATCTCGTGCAGGAACTTTTCCTTTGACTCTTTGGAGTCGAGTCCGTTGTCCAGCGCCTGCCTCAGGCTCTCCAGCTCCGACTCCAGCCCCAGCTCTGGAAGGGGCAGGTGGGCTGCGACGGGAGCGGCTGCAGGGGTGGTGCCCTCGGTCGACGTGACGGTGCAGATTGGCCCTTGGACACCTGGCGAGCTCAGGTCCTTGGCTGAGCTGCTGGACGAGGTGAAGGATGGCGACGACAGCGAGGACAGGGATGAAGTGACTGTTGGGAGAGAGCGGAGATACAAGAGAAGGTCAGTGGATGTCTTTTCAGCTGTCAAGACTCGGTTGATCTTGTCAAATCTCAATGAGCCAGTTTAGCCCTGTGACATATATTCTATTCATATCTGGCTGCTGTTATCGACTTCTTTGCTTACATTCATCACGGCTCTCCACTTCAATCTCCACCTCAGAGTCTTTGTCTTCTTGAGGTGGTGGCTTGCTGGCAGTGGAGGACGGAGGGCAGGGGCACTCGGGATGGAGCTCCCCTGTGGCTCTTCTCTTGCGAGGCCTCGCGCTGGCATTGGCGCCCTCACCTGGGGGTTCACCTCCACTTGGGTGGGAGGTGCTGGGCACCGAGGGCGACATGGGACCAACCTTTCCCAGGGGCAGTGGTGTAAGGGCAACATTGGGGGCGACAGCATTCTCCAGGCTCTTGTAGTTGTAGAAACTAGGAGGAAAACAGATATCTTAGACCAGACTTAACTTAAGTGGGTGTCTCGCCATAAACCTAATTTAAGGTTAAATGAAGGAATTCTGCATAAACACAGCCAGTGCCATATTGTATGGTTCAGTTTGAAAAACAGCCTATGCTGACAACAGACAGAAACATTCAAATAAAGTGCCTGCAGCTCTTACTGCCCACTTTATGAGAAACTGGGCCAGATCAACTATGATATGGCGCAGGCTGCGCTGGCAGCGGCGTGCCAAGTGGGTGCCCACAGTATGAGTATGTGTCAAATGTGTGTGAATGGCGGAGCGTGGGAGGCTGTGGTACAGTCAGACCTGACCTCAGTGACACCAGCCCACCCAGACAAGTGAGAGAGCATGCTGGGAGCTCGTCAGATCTAGCTGAACAAAATGGCTGTCATCTCTCACAGTAAAAGCTTCTCTTAGAACCGAGATATTTTCATTGCCTCTGGTTCGTTTCTTTCAAAGCCGGTTACGTGTTGTTTGGTAAGAGTGTTTTTTTCATTTTGATGTGGGCTCACCTGTCTCTCAGCAGGGCCAGGGGGTGACTGGACGGTTCCTTGTCACCAGCAGAGATGTGTGGGGACCAGGGTCTAAACGCTGACGGCCTCTGCCTGGGCTGGATGCAGTTAATCCCCTGAAAAGAGCAATAATGTAACATGTAAATGCATTCATAGTAAAATATCACTTTATAGGATTTTATTGGGTAATTATACTTTCTAAAAAAAACAACAACATATCAGACACACGTCATTGTTCTGAGCAGTTATTACTGCGTCTATCCCATAATGTCACTGTTTTGACAAAGTTTGCTGATTCAATAATTGTTTACCCAAATTAGATGTTTTGTCTCCTTCTTACATGAATCACCCTGTGTAGATGCTGTAGGATATTTGCAATACATTTAGAAGTTTGCTTAACATCCTTCTTCCAATATTAGACGGTTTAGGTGGAGGACAGGTGCCTTTGAACTTTGGTATAATCCAGAAAAGTGGCACAAAACTGACAATTATCCCTGCAGATGTATAATATGCAAATGGTTTAGTCCTGATTATACATATTCACTTATTAGCATTACAATGTGCTTTGGGTTGTATTGCATGCTTGTACTGTTGTTTTCGCGTAGACCAGTCCATTGAGTAATAGTGTGAATGAGTCTGCAATTGTAAATAATTGCACTGTAAAGGCTGCTGTGCTGTGTGGCTTCAGCAGGGCCGGTGTGACAATAAATACAGCTAAGATGTTAGTAAATGCACCTCTATGGAACAGGGGACATCCATCAGCATTATATTGCGGTTATATTCTGTTACATTGTTCTCTTAAACTTGACTCTGTCTCCGTAAGTGAATCCATCCCACGCCCTCCTCGTTCATACAGCTTGCGTGGCTACATTTGAGTGCAATCCTCAATCCCAGAAAAACCCTCTGTATAATGTTACATGACATGTCATCTCATGCACCATGCGTCATCCACATCTCCTCCCTGAGCTTAATAACACTGACCTTATTGGAGGCAGACAGGGACTGTAGCCAGTCGTGCTGCTTCTCTTTGTCAGCCAGTGGGGACTGCGATGGGAAGTCTTCATGTTTGGACTTTTTGATTGGGATGGGATCTGACACCTGGGAAAAAAAAAAAAAAAAAAAAGAGGACATGGGTTTTGAGTTATAAACGATTGCAGGTTAGTTAAGAATAGTTACATATATTACATATATTTGATTGGAATCCAGACTTGAATGTGCAAAAACATCCAAGTCATTTTTTCTCCCATGTGATTTGAATGCACCACTGACACACTAAAATGTCAGTGAACTAAGAAATGCATTCATAGTGTCAAACGTACCAATAGCTGTGTGTGTTTGTGTGTGTGTGTGTGTGTGTGTGTATAAGGATGCCTGATAGGGGAGTGCCAGCGGAGGTTACTGATAACTGGAAGTGTTAGTGTGTTTAAATTTAGATGTGGTGTTGACTTTGTGTGTTTTGCCTGGGCACATGCAATGTGTCACACACTTGTCACACATGAGATCAAATACAGCTAGGTGTGTTTGCTCATGGGCAGCCAAGAGAGAATGCAAGAGGTGACTGGGGCAGTGTGTGTGTGTGTGTGTTTGTGTTTGTGTGTGTTTGTGTGTGTGTATCTATCTGTCTGTCACACACAGAGACAACCATGCAGACAGACAAGTAAGGGTTTGTTTCTCTTTGCGCCCGTAGGGTGGCTTTGTGGCTATGACCTCAGCCTCTCCAAGCTGTGGCTGTCACTAGCTGCCACACACACACACACACACACACACACACACACACACACACACAGAAAACTAAGAACAAGTGAAATGCACTTTGTTCTTTAACATTGTGTGCAGCTTTCCAAAACAAATTCAAGACAATCAAAGATTACACAGCTCATAAAACACAACAAGGAATGTATTATCCAACTATAAGTGCAGCTGCACAAAGACGGTACTACTTGTTAAAGTGAATTAAGAAAAGACATTATTTAAATGAAGCGATCATACCAGAACATGTAAACATTGTGAGCTACACAATATTTGCATTCGATGGTTACACAAAAGCTCGTGCTTTAAAATAAACTCTTCTGCTGGTAGCGATTCGGCACCGTTCACACTCAACTTGGCCTACATGTTGTATGTTTGTGTGTTTACAGGTCAAGTGTTGGAGTGGAGGTCACACATGTAATGCAGATCCTGGCCAACAACAACAACAACAACAATATTTCTAGAGGGGATGCAGTATATTCACTCATACAGCTCAACCTCTCTCTTCCTGGTTCACTTTGTGGTGCTCTCTTGCTCTCATTTTCTCTCAGTGAGGATCTCCCTCGGGGATCTACAGGGTTCTGCAGTGCAGGAGTGGGAAGAACACACACACACACACACACACACACACACTCACACCGCCCCCTGCATGGTGTCAACAGGTGGTCATTTTTAATGGGGTTAGATACTCTCTCTCTCTCTCTCTGCTCCTCTCGACCATGTTGGCAGCGTGTCCTGCTCACACACACACACACACACACACGTCTGTGTAATCATGAGCTACTCTCACAGGAAAGTAGCGTGGCTAGACGAACAAATACCGCTGAGGACGTGACAGCTGTCCTCCGTCCGTCCCCCCACCACCGTGTACAACTCTGTAACTTTCTTTTCCTTTCTGGTCTGACAGGACAACCTCGAGAACTTTCAGAGAGAACTATTTTTGTGAACCGCATTTTTCATTTTTCTTTGAAGAAGTCCAGGAGACGAGACATGGGGCTCTAGTCTGAGGAGCTATTTTTCTACAAATAACCCCATAACCGACACGAATGTCTATACCATAACATGCCATTCCACGGCCTTTCGGTCACATGTTTGTCACATTATTTACATCGTGGTGTGCAGAACTTAATGTGGCTACAGTGTGAAAGTGAAATAAAGGATAAAAGAGCCTCTTGGATGGTTGCAGATTGTTTTTAGCTGGTGAAAATACAGCAGTCAGTGTTAGGACAGACAGACACAATAGCTCAGAGGAATCCTGCCTGTGGTTGGTAGGTTTGTGGGTTATCAAGAGATGAAAAGATATGTCCTACATATCAGGGCAGTAAAGCAGGGTTATAGGCTAGTGTCTGCAGTTCAGCTCAGAGAGTGGCTGATCACACACACACACACACACACACACAAACACACACTGTGCTGCCTCTGGGCAAAGTCTCAGCGCCACGTGCCAGTCCTCGTCTCGTGGATTACCAATTGCCAACACTGCGGCTCTCCGACCGGGAAAGATCCGGTCCTGAAGGAAAGCGTCAGGGGGTCAACAATTGGCTGAGCTCACGGGACTCAGCAGTGGGGGCTTCTGGGTGGTGGTGGGAGGGGTCTGCATGACTAGATTACTGAACAGTAGGACTGCTAGACGCGAGGAAACCAGACACAGACAGGCCACAGTGGGAATTTCTATTTTAAAAAAAGAGGTTTGATGCTGTCTGTAGCGCTGCTTCTCAGATCAGAGCCACTGCAGAAATCTAGATGATCAAAGGTCTAAATTCACTTACAAATGATCCCATTACAGTGTATGATCAAATGGGGGTCCGTGGCTGAGGGTGTTTGACATGAAAAGGTGAGAAATCCTTCTCAAGCAGACACACACATTCATACACACACACACACACACACCCTGACCGGCGGGTGAGTGGGTCACTTTTATTGGAAAGTTGGTAAGCTTCTTGACTTACAGCCCGCTGCAAATGACAGAGCAGGGTTGACTTCAAAGACACACAACAATGTGAGTGTGTGTAAGCGTGTGAGTGTGTGTGTGAGTGTGTGAGCGCGCGCATACATCCGTGCACTTTGCAGCCCACCCCATGCATGATCTGGTGTGGATTACACAGCATAGACAGGATGTCACACTTCTAAGATAAGGCTTTCCGATTAGCTGAGGTGTGTGTTAGACATGCCCAGACTGCGCTGTCTGTGTACTCAGCTCCAACACTTCACACTGTCAACACCACACCTCAAAATATCTCCGCACTATTATTACACTGATGTATCATCAGCTACCAGAACTGCAGTGTTCTGTGGGCTTCTTTTTTTTCTGTCAGAAACTAAATGACTTTAGATATGATATTAGCCAAAGCAATGGCACAAAGGATCAGTATCGGGCATTTGAATTTAATTGAATTGAATTTACAAACCCCCCGTTACTTCACACATGGCAGCCAGGAGTACCCTGCTTGGGAAACTCACAAAGCCTCATTCCATGGGGCATCATATGTGGAAATAGTGAGAGTGGCAGGCCCATCTTCAGCTGCCACAGGGGGGCCCCACACAGGGGCTCATGTGTGAGCACATGTCTGGGCGAGTGGATGTGGGTGTATGTTTGTTAGTGTGGCTGTGTGTGTGTGTGTGTGTGAGACAGGATGGGTGGGGTGATAACAGTCTTCTCGGTTGAAGACTGTCTGTGCCTTTTGAAACCCTTGCAGTTTCAGAACACTTCCTCCGTCTGCAAGCCTCTGGTGTTTGACATACTATGAATAGCTTTTTTTTTTTTTTTTTTTTTTTTGGAACAATGCGCAGTAAAAAAGATTTCTTTAGGCTTCTACTTTGGTCAAACCATTTCTGCAGCTCTAAATAATCATGCTATGAATGTTCACATGAAATCTGACCACAAACTCTGTGTGTTCAGCAGATATATCCACAAGGAAGCTGTGGATATATGTAGAGAGAACTTACATAACTGCTCGAAAGAAAACTGGGGAAGTGAAACATTTGATTAAAATTGACTTTCACTGTACCAACAATACGTTTTTTTTTCACTACGCTGCAGACGTCTTTAAATGCAAAGACCCCTAGTGGTACCGCTACCACCTGAATCCTTCCCATAAAATAAAAAGACAAACCCTAAAGCGATGTGTTTTATATATATATATATATATCTTTATTCTGTTCTATACCTATATGAACAAATGTTGTTTCGGTCAGATGATAAAAATGAAGAACCAAAGGTCACACTGGGCTCCAAGTGAGTCACGGGGACGTGTTTTTACAGCTGATCAAACTTCAAGGAGTTGGAAGTCGAAAATGATACATTAAACAATCCCCTCCCTCCGCAAAAAAAACCGAAGACATGTCAGTGAGATTAAGCTGTGGACATGTGTAATAGGTTTCTATCTACTTACTTTGAGTTAGTGTGGCTTGTAAGCAGTCAAGAATGAATCAAATTTAAAGGAAAAGGTTATTCTTGTTGGACTCTCTGGAAAGAAGCCAAAAAAGAGCCTGTGAGGAAGTTCCTACTTTCTGGAAACTCGGGAGATTTCAGGGAACAAACTCAAAGCTGAGGTGAAACCACTTTTTTTTTTTTTTTTTTTCTCTATGTGGGTGATGAAAACAGGAGTGTCGCCAATAATTATAATAAATACAACACTTTAAACACAGCCACCCTTGTGACAGACAGGCTTTTATGAGGTGAGGCAGAATCTCTGTCTTGACGCTATCTGTCATTTTCATCTCCCTCCCCCTCCCTGTTTCATTTTCTGCCACTCCCCCCTCCTCCTCCCCAACAACTTCTATTCGTCTATCTGTCTGAGTGCGTTTCCTGTGTCATAGATTACAGGATGTCCTCTACAAACAAGCAAGATTCCAGTCATAGAGAAAGAAAGCAAGTAGAAGAAGTTACACGGTAACTTCCAGAAACATGGATGAAGATCGTACGGCGTGATCTTACGAAACAAAACGGTCATAATGACCAAAATGGTCAAAAACCAAAACCAAATTATTGCCACATGAAGTCAATACTGTACCCTATAAAATGTATGTTCTACACTTCAGTTTGGCATGCGTACACTCCGCCGAGTACTGATATATGATACACAATAAACTTTTACAGCTGATTTGCCAATGAGTCCCAATCCCTGCTTATTCTATTACTCAAATAAAAGTAGATAATGGCTGAGCGACGTATGAGCAATTTGAAAAAGTTCAAGGGGTTCAGAAGCATGAATGTTTGACAAAGAAATCCCAACAGTGAAACTAGTTGGGGTTTTTTTTTTTACCGTATCTTCAAACACTTGATGTTTCCCAGCCGCCTACCTCAACAGAAGTCATGGAGTTCCTCCATTTATCCTCCATGACAACTGACCAAATCAGCATCTGCTGAGGAAGACTGTGAAATGTGGTTGAAAGCTCTGGACAGATGTTGAGATTTTAGATATGGTTTTAAATAAATGTTCAGTTTAACATCACACTAATATATATATTTTTTCATATAATTAGTTATAATACTGTCTAAATCTTGGGTATTCTTGAAAATGTCATTGACCATTGTTGCCTTTTCCTTTAGGGAAAAAAAAAAAAAAAAAATCAGTCTTGCTTTTAACGCATAATGTGACTCAGTGTCAAGACCACATGGCTGTCAGAGACAAACAGCCTGTAATGGTATGGTGCTAAACAGGTTGCCTAACCCCACATCCCCCCAGACTAGGCCAAGATGAAAGGGCCAACAACGTGTTTTCTTTGCTCTTTCTTCACTCAGGAAGGTGAACAGAGCCGCACCCTGCCTGTGACCTGACTTTGGCCTCCCTGCATGTCTTGCTAGGGGGCCCATAGTGGTGGAAAATGAGAGGCCCTTCCTGGAGACGAAGTGAGAGCTTAGCTCACTTCATACTGCATCGGCCACATATGCTGGGGAACGGACAACATGTAGTTCCACTGTTCATGCAAAAACAACAACAAAAAAACAAAACAAAACACTGATCTGGGCTGAATTCATTAGAGCAAACAAACACACTGTATGTAGCTTCAGAGTTTGGCAGTTTTTATGTCTGCCGCAGGCTGAATTATTATGAGCAGGTGAGCTGTTTTATTTTGACTGGAGAGTTGAATTTCACCCACAGTCTAAATTCTGAGACAGAATGTCCTTATTGTGTGTGTGTGTGTGTGTGTGTGTGTATACTTATGTAAAATTATTAATTTTAGGGCTAAGACTTGGTTTAAGTTAAAGTTATCTTGAGGTTAGGGTTAAGCATGTAGTGGTTACGGTTAATGGTTAATGTAAATGTGTGTGTGTGTGTGTTTGTGTGTGTGTGTGTTTGTGTGTGTGTGTTTGTGTGTGTGTGTGTGCTGTTCTGCACCTAGGCGAACATAAAGGATAAAAATACAGTGACACCAAGGCTGCTCACTCGAGTGAGATTCCTCGACTGTGTGTTTGTGGGTTACACACACACACACAAATACACACACACAGACACACACACACACACGCAGAGCTCCAATTTTGGCAACTAGTTCATCCCACCATCGTCTCCTTGGCTGAGGAGTCACAGAGAACAATAGGGCCTCTGTCTTCCCTGAAGTAAATAGCAAAAACACTTTACATAGTTACAGTGAAAACGATTACAGCTCTGCACTGTGAAGGATCAAATTAATCTTATTATTCAAGACTCTGGTCCTGCTGAGGTGCAGTTCCGACTTCGAGATGAACCGGCTCGTTTGCTACACTCGAAATGACCTCATCTAATATTCACTTTGATACAGCGAGGAGTAATTTCTCCTGCGCTCAGCACATAAGTAACTGTTTTTATTCACTCCGAGTTTGGAATTATAAAGAGCAAGTAATAACTTGTTGAGCTTGTTGGGAAACAGACTGTGTGTGTGTGTGTGTGTGTGTGCGTGTGTGCAGGCAAATGGCAGATGTTCAGACTATCAGGTAGCTGTATAAAGAGAGGAGGCCCCAGCAGTACCCGCCTGTACCACCTCTCCTCACATAACCCATCATTTATCCCATTAGCGAGGAAGCTTCTCCTACATTCTCTGCTACTTGAAAGAAAAACAAAAAAAAGACATTTTGTGTCTCCAGTCGCAGCCAAAAACAACTCATACTGAAACTCTTCCGCACTGTACAAAATATGCTAGCTGAGTCTTTTTTCCCCCGGAGGGACGCTATAACGCTAGAAAGGTGAAATATAAATTCCTTCTTATTTCAACATTTAGATTTGATTTTTTTTCCCCTCCCAGAAAATGTTTTATGGCAGTGGGTCTGATATTTTTTTCCTAAGGTCTCTAATTCCAGGAAGAGTCCAGAGAGGCTAGTAGACAAACCAGAAGAACAACCTCCCTGAGCTGCCGTCGCTGGCCAGGCTAAAGGGTAAACGTTTGCAGCAACTGATAAAAAAAAACAAAAAATTTCATCAAAAATATGTGATGAAATGTAGCTGATAAGTCAAAATGTTGTAAAAAAAAAAAATGTTTTGCATTTGAAGACTCAGAAAAATAATAATACAATAAGATGCTAGCTTAGCACCTACCAATTCCTTGGTAGGATGCTATGCTAGGCTATGCTACGTAAAGATAGGCTACTGGTATCACAACTGAGAGGACAAGAGTTTAAATTAGTCCCCTGCTCCCAAAAAGAAAGAAGGGCCAACATTCCCAGTCACATCAGAAAAAACAGGAGGAGGGTAGGACAGAGAGGCAAAGAAGGGAAGAAAAACGGCAACAAGGGGTGGAAAAAAAAAAGAACTAAACAAGAAAAGCACAAACAGTTTGTGGCAAGGGACCAAGTATGAACAGAGAGCCACAGTCGGACACATAAACAGGCGATTTCTCAGATAAAACTCTGCTTATCCAAAAGGGAATTAAGGAAAAAAAACAGCCTTGATTTCAGCTGGACCACCAGGAGTCTGTCTGATGGACCTTAAAAGATACCATTAGCATTAGCTACCATTCCCTGTGGAGGACCAACTTAAAGGGCTGTTCTGGCTCCTTCCTCCTCCTCCAACATGTTCGTCTGTCTTGTAGCTCGCTAGCTCAGCGACAGAACGATTGATTTGTGTTGTGTTGTTAATCAAGTTGAAACGAAACAAACCAAAAAAGAAGCGTTGGATAGTGGGCCTGAGCGGGCTGCGCTATGTGCAATGATTGGATAGTTGTGACATCTCCACAGCTCGTTTAGAGGCACAGTTTTGAATATGTACTGTGAGCATTTTGATACTTTCGCAGTCTTTATAGAGCACCTAGACCTGTTTTATAATCAATAAATAAATGGAAATCTCCGTTTCCACAATATGGGACCTTTAAGTTAGAACATGGAAATCACCAAAAATGATTATTTCAAGAAACCAGTGATATGCATGGAAAAACAGAGAGAAAGAATAATGAGAGGGAAGGCAACGAATTACTCCTTTTACCGCAGGCCCACTGCTGCCTGGAGGCCATGCAAAACAGCTTTAAATGCGCGCACACACACACACACAACACAGAGAGAGAGAAACAGAGAGGGAAAGGGAAGAGATTGGGAGGTTTGGGAAGGGAGCAGGGTCTCCATTTCCTCTCGCCAAATTTGCTTTGGCAAGTCTTTCCGTGGGAATGGTGAGGGACCGGCTCTCCTCAGCCGGAGAGAGCCAGGGATCGGCCCACCGAGGAGAAGGAGAAGAACATAAGATGGAGATGGGGAGGAGGCGAGGGGTGGGGAGGTAAGTAAATACAGCTGGACTTTTCCATCCCTTTCCCCTGGTGCCAAGGCAAAACGTGAGCCCATCCGCTTTTGCTGTTTAAGGAGTGATCAAACGCTAATGTTAACATGCTGGATAGATATATTGCACAATGTCACTGTGCAATATAGTCATATGTCATTATCATCATGATGTATTTAATATAAATACTATAATAAACTTCTACTTAAATTCAAATCTAATTGGTAAATTCTGCACAATGGACACTGATTGGCAGACTTTAGATAAAACATTGTTTTTTAGGCCAGACCAGTTTTCAAATACACAAGCCAGGAAAATAATTTAATGTCCCTTTTATTGTCTAAGACGTCTGAATGCTTACATGCTTATAATATTTGATTACAACCTAAACCTTTGTAATAATTGGTACTAATAAAAATATGTTATTTCAGTCATACAGCGTTGTTCAAAGGCCTGTAGTTCAGTTTATACAATTCTTGCAATTTATAGCATCAAATATTTTTTTCATAATTTGGGACCTTGATTGACAAGGGCTGTTATAAGCCAGAATTTTGTTTGGCATCAGAACTGTGGAATGACGGAGGAGAGAAGAAAATTCCTGCTTTAATAGTCCTCGTAAATGTTGCTTTCTGGTTGGAAGAAGGTTGTAGGGAGGCACAAGTGAGGAGGAATCTGCTGATGGCTCTTTTCCTTGCATCGGTGCAAAAAGCTGCCCCGTTTTAAAGGAGGCCAGATGTGAATTATGGGTAACGAGGAGAGTAGTGCATCTCTGTGTGTGTGTGTGTGTGTGCAGGATCGGGTAATGCAAGGCATAGGGCGTACTTCTGCTTGGCGTGTAACGTGCCCTAAGGTTGAGGTTGCTTGTGAAAGGGTTAAGTCGCATGGCTGAGCAAATACATAAATAGCACTAGGGGGTGTGTGTGGGCATGGAGGCTGCTGCCAGCTGGCGTGGAGGAGAGGGCTTGCATGCACACACACACAGTGGCGGTATTACTTACGGGGCACTGGAACACCAGCAGGCATTTCGGATACCCCAGTCCAGACTGCAGCACATGCCTTAACATGTGACAACCTAGCCAAGAGCAAACATGCAAACATGCACATGCATACACACACACACGTATATGTTTGCACACTTAAAAAAAACAACACACCGACTTACACACAAATGCAGACACACCAAAAAAAGCAAACCCGCCCGCTCCTGCACATCAAAGGAGCTCACAGCGGCAGAGTCGAGCTGCAGAGACAGGCCTCATCCCATAATGATAAATCACATCCCAACACCTAAAACAAACTCTCAACCCGTGTTAACTGCGCTAAGATGGCAACCCCAAACAAAACAGATGACTGGGTGCTCTCAGACACCCTCCAATGCTGCAGATCCTTTGAAGAAAGACGCACACACACCCTGTCTTCATGAAGATTTCACTAATCTGACAGCATTAGGACAGGTTTAGGTTCTCTAGTTATTTTCCTTACTCATCACACACTGTGCACAACTGTGACCCATTCACTTGTACTACCTTAAGCAGACTACCCTAACTAGTCTGGACAGACTTTCTAAAATGGGACAGACCAATGGCTAATAATGGTTTGCCAAAAAGTGAGTCCATCATGTGTCCTTGCGCTGGCAGTTTTGCCATGCATGGATCCTTCTGTCAAAGAGGAGGATGAGGGGGATTTAAGTGAGGGCGGGGGCTTGCAGTCAAATCCCCTCTCATCTTACAGGCATCATTACGCCTGTTAAAGCATCATCCCTCGAGCCCTCCACTACCAGGGACTAGGACAGACCACCAATTACAGTCTTAACCCCTGTCTTGCCCTCTCTGTCTCTATCTCACTGACACCTATAGCTGGAGGTGGTGGTGGTGGTGGTGGTGGGGGGGTGTTAAGGATGCTGCCTCATTGGAGAAACTGAAAGCTGGCACCATTACGGACGTTATCCACTGGCTGTAGTACGAAGCAGTGTTTTACCATCCGTGGTTCACCACCAGTTTTACCATGGCAATAATGCATCGTAAATAATGAAAATTCCCATTATGAAAGCTTAAATATTCATTACACAGCTGCGACAAATGACGCGTGAATAAAGAAATGGCGCTGTTGTCAGGGTTAATGTGATGAAAAGTAGTTTGACAACACAGAAAGGTTAAGCGAAGCTTCTTTCACTACCCCGTCTTGAGTCTGGTGTTGGTCTCCAGTCTAGTCACATTATCCAGAACACGCCTCTGTCTTGGCTAACAGTCTCGTCTGTTACTGTCTTTGGTCGCGACCAAGTCCAGATGGCTTTTCTCACAATTGTAATCACTATTTTAGTAAATAAAACGGTGTAGTTTTTTTCCCCCTATTACATCTTAAACTGTACGTAGTGATAAAAGATACATCATAGTTGACTCACTATTTTCAGTTCAGTTTATGCTTCCAGTATACAGCTACAATATAAATGAAAAGGCTCATAGGATGATAATTCACAGATGGAGAGGTGTGCTGTGACTCAGTAGCTGTAAATGAATCGTTGATAACATAAACAAGTCTCCAGCACTTGAGGCAGTAAAGGTAATATGCTTTTAAGGATACCGTTGTGAATTTAACAGTGTGAGTCCTTTTATACTCACCTCAAATGTCTGTCCACAGGAGAGCCACAGTCAGAAATGGAGGTCAATGGCTCAGAATGACTAAATGTATGTGTGATTATCCAGTTTAGTCATGTGCGTCTGTGTTTGTAGCTCGTGTTAACTGTAAACACAGTGAGTCTGTGTGGAGAAAATAAGTGGAAAACATGTAGTATTTCTAATTCAGGAAGTGGAACTGTTTTGGCACCGTAGCTGAGACTCTCCATCCAAACCTCTGCGTGGCTGCTGCAGTTGAAAGTCAAAGTATCAGCCACAGTGACAAGCGTTGGCATTTGTTTCCAGAAGAAAAGTCACCACTTTTCCCCAGCAGCTCAACTCCATGCACTGGATGCATTTTCTTTTTTCAAATTCATGGCAGTGTCAAATACCGGAGACCAGAGTGTGATCTGGTGAGACGTGTGGGATGGAGCTGTTAGGGCAGGATGTGGTGGGATTAGAACAGTTTGAACCATTGACACTAGAGGAGGTCAGCGATGGTAGTTAAGTCCTCCGGCTGCTGTCTGCTCAATCACCATGATTAAAAAACAGGATTCCCTCCTCTCCTGACAGACATGAAACCGACACAAATGAGTGACAAACAAGTAACCTCGCCCTGTTAATTCGGACAGAGGTGCAGAACATGTAATGTGGAGGGAAAAATGGTTGTTTCTGATATTCAAACTCGGAAACTTGGAAAAACATGACGGCTATGTTTCCTCAAAAGCGTCCACCAAGCTTAGTTCCTGAATATATCTGAAAGGCGGCCAGTCGTGGGTGAATCATCATTAGGTGCAATCAATTCTCAGATCTTGGATATTTTCTACACTTAAATCTAGTAGCAAAAACTGAGCTTGTAAGATTTTGTCTGGACAAGTATGCAATTTCCAAAGCTGAAGTATACGTGTCCCAATCCTGTTCTATGGTCTAAATCCATTAAAATAATACAATTCTGTTGTAAATCCTGGATTCTCTTTTTGGAATACGTTCTAAACAACCTGTATCCAACTCCTACTAGTACTGATAACATCAGTCATGGATAAATGCGAGTAAAGCTTACAAGTCCCCCTTCAGCCTTGTTATTTAAAACTCTTAACTGCTTGTCCAATGACTATCCCCTTGCTGTACACAAAACAACTAGTCTTTCTGAGGCCAGCCCTCAAATGGCCAGAGGCTACACTCCTTTTCCTTCCTGTCTGTGGGGTAGGATTAGGTCAGGCTGTCAGCTGCCTCAGACACCATGACTAGCCACCACCACTCTCCTGACCAGGGCCTTGGCTGACAGGCCCTGCTTAGGCCTGCTTGTTTTTTAGACAAACCACTGAGCACACTGGGTTCTCACAAGCAGACAGCGGCTCCCTATATGCTGCATAAAAAGGCGGTTGTATCTATTGATGGCCTTGTTTGTTGTAGTTGGGCATTAAGTGGGCCGAGCACTGCTGCACTAATGCATTTGCAGACATGGCGGGTCAATATGAGAACCATGCTGAGCCCATCATCTAACTGGAGAAACAAGCTCTTACACATACTGGCTGCTGAGATGCAAGATGTGGTCTGTGTTATTATGTGGAGAGACAGGGAAAAACAAGGGGGAGGAGGGGCGGTTGAAATGAATAAGTGTGCCGTGTTAAATATGGCATACAGCCTAGATGATAGCTACATGTAAAGCTGCAGAAAATGTCTGCCAGGAACATTACAGACTAACTATTGTGTGTGCGGTAGATACATAATCCTGACCAAAGCCTCGTTCCTAACGACATCAAAGAGCTTCAGTGACTTGAGGGGAGGTACTCCAGCAATTTAATTGACAAATTATATACATTTTAATTTTGTTTTATTTTTTTGGTTAATATGGGTCAAGCCACAAGATCACTGGATCCTACGGAGCCAACCTTACTCAACTGTCTTATAGGCTGAGTAGTATTGTTTGTGAAGAGTAAACTGGTGCAAATGATGCTCTTCTTTCCTGGTTTGTTCATGGTGAATATGAGCAGAAAGGAAAGTGTTTGTAAAATTCTCCTATATCCCATGATTTTTCTAATTAATATATCAAGTAGGAATCCCACCAGCAATACAAAACCTTGCAAAAATATTGCAGATTTAACAGCATCCCTGCTTAGAGTGCCGGCAGTGCTAATCGAGCACAGACAGCCCTTCCACTCCCCTTCACATTTAGAGCACACCGCAGTCGACAGTAAAGCAGCTGTCAGGGCAGCCAATGCCAGCCCTTGACCTGCCTGTGACAACCAGCCATCACTCAGTAAATACTGCAGTATCATCTGAGCAGACAGGAGTGGCATCAGGATTAGCACTACCACTGTTTCCATCACTCACACAATCAGGAATATCTGTCAAGTGAAAACCGATTGCTTTCACTTTTCTCAGACAGTATGGAGACGAGAGGGTTCTTGATTTGATTTCATATTACTACTGCTGATCCACTTGCAGTACGAAAAAAAGTACATTTGCATTTAAACTTGTAGCGTGTACGCAGCGTTTTACGTCTCACTGTCAAACCACTAACAAAAGGCGGAGAGGCTGAACTTGCCCAAACATACAAAGATGTAAATGAAAGTCTGTCAGACGGGAAGTTAGCAATTGCAAAGTGAAAAAGGAGAAGTGTTTCAGTGAGAGACATTAGGTCATGCCCTTCTACGGTTAAGTGGAGCGAGTTGGGGACTTTTAAGACAAGATATATAAGCCATGCTACTGTAATGCTACAGTAGGAAACTGTAGTTATTACAAGTCATTCACTAACTGGAGTTTCAGCTAACATTTGAAAGATTCATCTCAAGGGGGACAGGGCAGAGAGATCATCTACTATGGTCTCCATAAAGGTATTTCTGGATCCCAAAACTGTCATGTGCATTTTCCTGAGGTGAGAGACTCTACATTGAGACTCTTGACACACTCGACTAAGGTGAGAGAAAATGGCTGCCACTGCACATGTGCTGCATGCACTGAAGTCACATCTCAATGTCTGCAGGGCTCTGTCTGCTGGCTTACTCAGGAAGCAGAGGCATAATGGTCTGGGTTGTTAGTGAGCACTCCAGTTGTGCTGTGATGGGAATGTTTTCGACAGCTTTCAGACACTTGGCACTAACGATGTTCTGCATGCCCCGTGGCCAGTTGGAAGTTTTTTTTTTCTTCTTTCCCTTCCAATCAGCGTGCTGAATAATTTTACCAGCAGCCACACTAACTTGTCGAAACATGCCAGCTCAGCCGGATTGCTACTGCTTTGGCTTACGTACAAGTTAAAATAGTAATGTGCTAAACAGACAGCAGATATTATGTCGTAGTAGTTATTACTATTACTCTGGTTTCTGGTGTACCATTTAAAGTATCCATATCTAAAAATCTAAGCTGTTAATGTTGATTCAGAAAATCCACACAGCCAAAGATCCACTAAAGCTTAACAACCAAGACTTGAGCTTGGACTAATCAAGTCTAGACCAAAATATAAAACTAGTCTAATTATCCTTTCTGTTCTGACAGGGTCAGAGAATCACCAGGTCCCTTTTAGATCGTCATTATTTACTACCCAGTTCTATCTTCAAAAGCTGACCTTTTGAAAGAAAGGTCTACCAGACGCAGATATTATACAGTATCAATATCAAATCATCCAAATGTCAGTCCAAAAGCAGAGGACACCGTTGAAAATCGAGCAATAAATGTAATCTCTGCCATGTCGGGGCATGGTAGCCTATGATAAGTTAAAGCCTAGTTAGAGCCAGTCAGACTGAGCGGACAGGGGGAACGAATCAATGAGCACCAGAGGTTCCCTGAGGGAAGGCGAAGAGGAGGGGAGGGTCATTGCAAATGAATTGTCAGCCAATTCATTTCCATTGATAGCATCAGAATAATGACATGGCATAATAAAATGGTAATCAGGGCCTTTAGCTGTGGGCGGTGGAGGGTCGTTTGGTAGTCTGAGCTGCAGGGAAAGTGGCAATGGCCCACATTCTCCGTTCTTGCATTGCTGAATATGTTGCGCGATTATTCATGTGTGTGCATGGACAGTATTTGCTCGACGGGACGTGTCATGTGTTTTTGTTGTGGCTAGATAAGTGTGTGTGTGTCATAGAGGGTATGTATCTCACAGTGTGCAGCGTGCATGAGGAACATGTCACGTGCTGCACAGCCTCTGATTTAATCCCAGAGATATGCGACCCAACGACAGTGGCAGATGGCTCAGTGAGCAGATTAAAATCTGAGCGGCTAACCTCACACCAACCCAAACAGACGCACGTAAAGTACGTAAGAGGAACCGAGACAATTACCGTCATTTCCAAGCACCCAAGAGCCACGGAGAAGGAGAAAGAAATAACTGTCTTGTGTTTAAATGAATTTGTCTGGTCGTAAGGAACCATAGACACTCGTAACCCCTCCGATTAATGGCAAAGAGAAACGATATTAAACCCACAGGTCATGGGCTGAGGTCAAACCGCACGAATCAGCATAAATTGATGGGATATAGGTGTTATGAGGGAAAGCAGTAATAAGATGGAGATCTTATTACAAAGCCTTCTGACATTTTAGCACATCATGTACTTCCTTTCAAGGAACTATTGGCAACCAGTTGATGGACCTAAATGGTGTCCAACACGTTGCCACTGCACCACTGCATGCAGTGGAAACTGAAAATTCAGGGACTCTGAGGTAATGTAGGGTATCTCACTCTGCACTGATAATGACATGTGTCGGTGTAAAATACCTAAAGCCCCCATCAGCATAGACACTGGATGTCAGGCAAAATTCACTGTGAATGCAAGAAGATAGGAAAACACTACCATCCTGCTGCCAGACTTGGTGCCCTACTTCCACCCATAAACCACAACTGATGTGCAAGCCTCTCCAGAGCCAACAACCGTCATCGTGGCAGTGATTTCAGAGAACTGGGTGATACCGCTCAATGTTTGTCATCCCGGTTCACCCCGATCTTTCTAGCCTCACATATGGATTTTCGCACTTCCAAACAGGAGGGTCTTTCACATCATGAGACACCATCACAACAGTCATTAAACGTGTCTTCCCTAGGTGTGACTCCGAGTTAGCAACATAGTGTCTGTACTTTGAAAATACTGACATTGTTGGACTTATTACAGATATTAGGACCTTGTTTGCAAACAATTGTCAAATATTAAGTTATTTTATATCAGCTACCGGGCAGGTTTGATCCAAATACTGAATATTAAATAAGTTCAATTAAATTAAGTGGAGAAGAGGGCAAGTGTTTAATGTTACTGCTGTAGAAAGCAGTTGTAGTAAGAAGACTGCAGTCCTATTGGAGTCGTCCAAAGGGCAGGCTGGGCAGGGTGAAGTTGGGGTCACGTTGTTCTTTGCTCCAAGAAGAGGGGACAGTGGTGTCTGTTGCAGGAGTTCACTGAGAGGTAAGAAAGCAGACCCATGCCGTAAACAAGTCTGAAGTTTATAGCCACTATTTGGGTTTGTTGTTCTGCTGCATTCTACCCCTGATGGCTCACCGGGGGTGGTAGTGGAGGGGAGGGGGGGGGTACAAAGACCCAACAGGGACGAGCAAAGTGAAGATGCCATAAAAAACAAAGGGAAGTTTAGAAAAAAACCATGTGTCTCACAGGGAGTCCAACTGAGTCCAACTAGCACTAAAATGTGAGGTCAACCAGAGAGCAGCTTCAGGTCGAGGTCTTAAGGTCAGTTTTGCTGCCATCTTGGTTTCGGTTTTTGCACAGACTGTCAATCAAACGTATAACTCTATAGTCCGTTACAGTTTGTCGTTTAGTCTCCATCTGCACACACACTTCTAAACGAATAAGAACTGAGAAAGAACAACTCACTAGCTTCTCGAGAAAAAAAAAAGAGACGATGGGACGGGAAAAGGAAAGAAAAACAAATGACAGGATGTTGCAGTTATGTGTGTGTGTGTGTGTTTGGATGTGGGGGCAGCAGTTGCTCTTCTGTCCTCGCTGGAATCTGTATTAATTAAAAAGGATTGGTTCTACAGTAAGTTTGCACTGCAGCCACATTCTGAAGCCATGAGGAGAATGTGGGGTTGGACACTTTCCTTATACTCTTCCCAAAAAGTACTGCAAATGAGTTCTTTATGTGTGATTCATGGCAGAACCTTAATAAGAAGGGATTCTCGATCATCCCAGTGAGGCAAGAGATCCAAGTTAGACCAGACTGAATCCCGAGAAGCCATAGATGCTGATGTGATTTGCATCTACAAAGTCACTAGTTTTTCCAGGTGTGAAGCTTTATTGGCAGGTGATGAAAGTTAAAAGAAGAGCCGCTTTGTAAGATGAGTGCAAAGCACATTAATAAACCTGGAAACGATTCGCTGTATGTTCTTCAGAACTTGTTGTTGCCACAGCAAACTGGAAAGCCTAGTGTGTGTGTGTGTGTGTGCGTGTGTGTGTATACAGTGAGCCTGCTTCCAGTTTCTGTCTAAGTGGGCTGGAACGTCAAATGGGATTGTTTGTTGCGATGTGTTAACCGCCATGCCTTCCTCGGAAGACACACACCTGGGCCATAATTAGCCTTAGAAAGCCCCTGGAGTGTCTCCAACCCGGAAATACCACATGACTGCCCATCTGACTGAATGACTGCTTAATGACAGATTCATGTATGGATGATTATTATATCTTTTATCTATATCTTTTTTTAACCATTTAGTCTTAAAGATGTCTTTACAAAAATAGGGTGCAGGACATAGATCTTTTTTCATTTTGTCAGATCAAAAGTCTAAATAATGTCTTTTTAATCTGGAAAATGACATAAATTGATAAAATATTTGGAACAAAAGGACAATATCAGCTTCGTTTACCACAGTCGGGGCCTGTTGTATCACTGGGGTCAAGGCAGCTGTCCATGGACATAAGAAACACTTGCAACTCGCCAAACAATGAGCGATAGAGCAGCCAATCAGGCGGGAGAACCAGAGGCGTCACAGAGGCAACCGGTAAACTCATGGCTTTTGTGGAGATGTGTAGACTAAACTGTTGATACAGAGTCAAAGCAGACCCTTGTGTGACTGCTCCTTTATGACCTGAGTTTCACACACACACACACACACACACACACACACACACATACACTCACCAGAGAGCAGAGATCACTGTGACCTGCCAGAAACGAGCTGTACGCTGTTGTTGTTTTTTGTGGTCAGAGTGACATCTGTTTGCTCTTGGAATTGGCTAGATTGAGAGTGTGTGTGTGTGTGTATGCATGCACATGAAAATTGTGTGTGCACACACACACCAACAGCATGGGCAAAGACACACATGTGACTCACCTTGCCTGTTTGCAGACAGACAGGCAGCATTAGCCATGAGAACTGTGTGTGTGTGTGTGTCTGTGTGTGTGTGAGACTCAGGTCATAAAGGAGCAAAAACTTGTGCATGTTGGCACAGGGTGTGTGTGTTGGCACAGTGTGTGTGTGTGTTGGCACAGTGTGTGTGTGTGTGTATGTGTCCGTTCCAAGTTCCTTTACTGCAGGTGAGCTGCATACCACGAGCTAAGCTGCAGATAGATGAACTGATAACAGACGAGTAGGCACAGGCATGAGATGCACACACACACGCACACACACACACATACGAACACACATACACACACACACACACATAAACACACAGATGCACATATGTGGAATAATGAACAAAGGGAGATTCGATGCAGCTGCGTATACAGCAGACTGACAAAAAAGAAAAAAGAAAAACAAGAGCATTCTGATTTAGTCTAAACATTGGGTTTTGCACACCTGTAGACACACAAGCACTTCCTTACACACACACACACACACCAATCAAGGAAATGGCAGAGTAGTAGCAGTAGCCTTGCACTCACAGCTGACCTTTCACTCACTTCAATCTGTTAAATCAAATGCACCCCATCAATCCATGCTCTGACAGTGCTAACATACCTCGTCTCTCATTCACACACACACACACGCACGCACGCATGCACGCACAGACACACACACACACACACTATCAATCACATGTCAGCGTGCGCTAATGCACCTCATCTTTCATTCATGGAGAGGAAACGGCATGAATAAGCAACAGCTCTGTTCATGCTGAAATGTGGGATTAGCACTGTTGACTGACGTGTACCTCGCACTCTTTCTGAATGGACTTCAGGTAGGAGAGTGAAGCGATTACAGCAACGTTTTCACGTGTCTCAGCCGATGCTGCGTGTGTTTTAGTTTCCAGGGTCTTTTTTTGTAACTATGATAGAAATCAGGTGAGCTCTTTACCTCCACTTCTATTATTTTCAGGACAACTCATCATGCACACTTGGTATTTGCAAACTTAATAAGCACCTATAATGAGCAAATAAAAATGAAATGGAATTCATCTCATTCAAACTCTCCATTAGGTGAATAATTCAGATTTTGCATAATATACTACTGAGTCCGAGTGCAGTAGTCTATGTTAATAATACAAGCCCTCAAAACTGATTCTAATATTTGCGGTTCCAAATCTGTGTTGATATCAGCTATTGGCAGATTCATTTTGTAGAAGCCTTTAGACACTGCTGGACGTTCTTGTTCTCATCGTTTTAGGAAATGTTCAACTTGTGAGACACGACTTTTTCTCAGCTGCCATCTCGTTTCTGTTCAACTGTCTGTCTGTTGCAGCACATATACTTTCTGTCTGTCGTGTCTTGCTCACTATGATTCCACACCCTCTGAATTCTTGGAATCGAGTTTCCCTCGTTACCCCGCCGTCGCCCCCCTCCCCGTCCCTGCACATGCGTTTTTTTATTTTTTTTATTCCTTGTACTACTCAGAGTCTGGCATGGCCCGTGTTTTTCACCATAGAAACCGACATAACAGACCAACACAGCCAAGCTCGAGCTCAGCAAACAGAGACCAAATAAAATCCATCATTCAGTCGGTGTGTGTGAAAGCCTTTTTTCTTTCCCCCTCTCTATCCATGAAGCACTCACGCCTGATTTTAGAGCAGTTCCAGCAGGACAAGGAGGGCGGGGGGCTTGAACAAAGTTTTGAACATAGACGTCATTCGGCAAGTCGCCTGCTGAAGGCAGTGAGCATTTCAACGTGCAGGAATAATAATCCAACAACGCATGAAGAAACCATATAAATGCTTCCAAAACTTGCAAATTGAAGAATTTGCCAGATAATACAACATCTACACACGATATTTGCATTTTATGATGATGTTTTGCATGACATACATAATATTTGCATTTTATGACAATGTTATGCATGGCTACATCACCTGGTAAGACATAACATTATGTGCTGCAACATCTATGACGTAATTTGATGATTCTACTCAGCATCAAATTATCCAGACCAGCTGTTACAGTGTGTGATTTTGCACAAATATCTTGTTCAAACAACAAACTTGCTTTAAAAAACGGCAGCACTGCACCTTCCAAGCACATAAGTGCAACTAAAACCTACCGATTTGATCCCATCCTTATGATGTAATCCCCTAAAATGTCGGATATTTGTTTTTGTTATGTAAGCCCTCAGCCCCTCCAAACCCTCCACTGGCTCTGCCAGATGGAACGAATGACGAATCTCAGACGTTTGGCGTTTCCTGGCCTGAGAAGCAGGGGAGGGCTGACTTCCAAGCTATTTCCTAAGACGCAAACTGTTCAATGAAAGCCACACATAATAAAGAGTGTCTGAATCTGTGGAAAACAACAGCAGATAAAAGAAGCGACTGCGCACATTGTGGCGCTGCTCTGCCATCTTTTCTTTCTTGCTGTAAGTGGGGAAAGCACATGTGGTAATAGCATCAAATTATTTCTCATTATTGTAAACCGCCAATGGTTTGGTAGCTGCAGGTTTCCCAAAGCTAACTTTAAGACTTTTTAAGACCTCATCAACGCTAGATGGGGTTGAATTTAAGCCCAATTTGAGAACAAATTAAAAGAATAAATAAAAGAAACAAAGCTTTCTGGCGACGTGTGTGCGGCGAATGCTTTTTGAGATTTCTGGCATTGACAGATGGACTTCCAAACAAGCAACCGACAGAAAAAAAGTAGCTGCTGGTCACTAGGCAGCATGTACTACAGAAACATATCATTACATGCTGAAAAATAAGATCATTAACTTGTTTGAAAAAAAAAACTTTTCAAGGAACCGTGGATGCCCGAGAACATTTTAAGCATCTACTGCAACTCTATGGTCTTCAGGAATGCTCAAGCAAACCTACAGTTTCAATGCCAAGTCTCATAAATAATGTGCTTTTCATTTTCCCAAAAACACACATTCACAAGGAAGACACACACACACACACACACACACACACAGAGTCACTGTCAGCTGACACTGGCCAGTGCCAGGCCAATCGGCCGGCAGTCTGTCACTGTGGACAATCAGTCCCGCTGCCCTGAGCCAACCCCATGGCCCTCTGGGATATCTGGGCTGGGAGAGAGGGAGAAGAGAGAGGAAAAGGGAGGGAGGAGCGAACGCCGATGGTGGCTATGGGAAAAGTGTACGTGACATACAGACAAGAGCCAGAAAGACAGACTCTGGCAGAGGACGTCACAGACTCTCTATCAGCTGTCTCTGGACTCTGTCAGCTGTCTGTTACTGTCTCTCTTTCCCTCTCTTTACATATCCTTTAACCTCGATCGCTCAAGTGCCGTCTCTTTGTTCTGTCTGTCTCTGTCAATTTAAAACCCCACGCTGTGATATGAACCTTTAAAACATGACATTTGTGTGAGAATAGTTATTATTAAGCTATATATTTTTTAGCTACTTCCTTATACAATATTTTGCCTAATGTACTGTATATACTCAATTTTAACAAACATCAGATTTAGACTCTCTGCATATGATCCAAGGCCTCTTCCATTTAATTACATGGTCTTGGGTTTTTTTCTCTTGTCCAGGCGCCTCCCACCGTCCTCATTTCCCCACCCCTTGCATCCATCACACAGTTACATAATTGCATTTGGTTAAACTATGTGACACTCCCCCACCTCCTCCTCCACCTCCTCCTCCCCTCGACTCCCATCCAATCTCACATCACACTGATCTGTTATGTCTGATGCTGAGGAGACGAGATTCCCAGACGGAGTTATCACAGTCTGTTTTGTTACTGCACTGTGGAACACACAGTTACTTTCATCTGTTCCTTCAAAAGAAAAAAAAAAAATCCTTCCAATCAAGGATTGAATTTGTGGGCCGTCTCTTCAATGCTGAGAAACTCCAGATAAACTTGTCCAGCTGTAATCTCCATTTTATCAGATAAGCACAATGCTGCACAACTTTTCGTATCGGTTGACGATGCGTTTGTGTGCAGTTTCCCCTCTGTGAGCTCATTGTTTTTGGGAACATGAGGTTTTATCAGAGCAGATGACTTAGCTATGGGAACAAATACTAATGCTCATGTTGGTGACGTCACAGACAGTGACAACATTAAATAGCGCACGTCTAACCGGCTTCAGGAAGGATGGTGCATTCGAGGACCAAATGGGAATAGTTTCAGAGTCAAGACAAGCAATTTAAATGGGTCAACTACAATACAGTCTGAAATTTCTTAAGCATCTAATGGCCATTAGAGGAACTGCATCATGTAAGTAAAATGAAAGTAAAATGATTTGACTTTCGTTGTAGCCGCAAGTGTCAGCATTACATAAACATTAAAAAAAATCATCTGCAAGGGTCCATGATGACAGTGGTCCATGTTGTCTGCATACATGAGGATGTGTGAATGCGTATGCATTCATTTTGGAGCATATCCAGCCCTCTAGGCACTTGCACATCGGCATCAATATTCAGCAATCCATGTTGTCAATTACACAGTGAGTACTTGTCAATAACAAGGGCCCCCGGGGACGTTGCATTTATGTGGCTGTAACCACTCAGCTACCATATACCATATATTTGGTGATTTTGTTGTGCACTCAGGCAGCAAGTCCTGTCATTTTGCGCTAACTGTTCCTGACCTTCTTATTCGGTTTGACATGGGGCCTGGAAGTTGCAGCGGTGGCGCCAAAAATCCAAGCTTTTGGGGGCTAATTTGACCACTGGGACACCTCTAAAAGGTCATGAACATAGGGGAAAAAACTTAAGTTGGAGAGCAGAAAGGCACAACATCTGTCTTTCTCTTAGAGGACAGGGGAAATAAAAGTGTTGTGTCCAGAGTCCAGAATGTACCAGTTGGAACTGGCAGGCCTGGAGATTTTCCACTGGCTGTACTTCGCTGCAAGGTCTCCCTCTTTCCTCTCTCTGCCTTTCTCTCAAAATCTCTTTTTCTCGTTGTTGTACAGTCTCATCATCTTATCTTCCCCGAAACAAAGTGTGGAGATAAACCTTTCATATATGTATGCAGATAGTGGAAAAAACAGAATGGGATGTATGAAGGCAAAGTGGTAACAAAAAGGAAACTGCCATTTCTTTCACTTCCCCTTCCCCCTTTATTTATCCTGTCATGTAGAAGGGAGATTACAGTTCCATAACAGAAAGGAGAGAGTAAGAAGACAAAAAAAAGAAAAAGAAAACAGAGATAAATGGAAGGAAAATATAACAACCAATTTAAAAAGGGGGAAGGAAAAGAAAGGCACAAGAAAAATAAAAAATGCATCAAGGGCTGAGGCAGGCAGGAAGCTGCCCGTGGCTTAAGTGCAGGAAAATTAACATCAAACTGTCTTTAGCTCGGATGCTCACCACAAACAGGGGCTCAGCCACTCCCCGGTGTCTCTACGGCCTATAAAAAATACATTTAAGGGAAGGGGAAACTCACACGTCTCACCGCAGACGCCGAGGCGAAACCATGCACCGGTTTGAACTTCACAGAGAATGCGTTAATAGAAAGGCCAACGTTTACCTGCGTGGAACAGAAACCGTGACAGGCAGGTGTGCTAACGACAGCAGATTCTCCTACTGCAAATAGATGTGGTGAATTAGATGGAAACTGCGGTGCTAGTGACCCAAGACTGATAAGGCCACTTAAGTCAATTAGCAGGAGTACAACTATCATCCCTCAACTGGCTTCAATCCCCTCCATTTGTCTAGTTTTATGTTCACTCCCCTGCAAAGCCAACAGCTCGTCGTTATTTAATTGGATTAGTCATGAAAAATGACTTTCAACACTTGTGCTGTGTCGGACTGTGTTTCAGCAATTAACAATGAACAAGTGCCTGCACGTGTGTGTATGATCATATCAAAAAAAAAAAAAGCAGCGCTGTTGGCCAATCAACCACTGCAATCACACTGCAGAATCTCTCTGTGCTTTCAACCACTATATAACCACACACACACACACACACACACACACACTGAACCTAGGTTTGTGCAACCACAGCTGAATGTAAAAGTGAGTTACTGTGTGTGTGTGTATGTGTGTGTGTATGTGTAGGACTAAGTCCCCCAGCGTGATCTGACCCAATCCTTCTTAGGCACTAGGGGGGCTTAAGTAGGCAACCCAACACTGGCAAGTCTGCCCTGGCCATAGTGAGCAGTGACGCCGATCGATTTCATTGCGTAGATTAGATTTGGGGAGTGCACTGGGCTGGAGTTGATGGTGCTTTAGGTTGGGGGGTTGGGGGGGGTTGCAATCATCAGGCGCCTAGTTGGTCTTTTGGAGTCTGCGTGGGCCAACACACGCACACGCAAAAGCTTGGGGGGGGTGGCGCGCGATATCAAGGCTGGCTGGGGGTGCAGTTAGGCAGCTGTTAGCGTTTCAGAAAAGATTAGCACCAGGTTCAACTGTAAACAATGAGCTCATTCTCTCTGCTACAGCGCCGCACAACACACCACATCTGTTTTTGAACAAGCAGTCTTATTCAAGGCCCACACTGAGGTAATCCACACCCCCCTTGTAAAACCAAAACTGAGAAAAGCACTGGAGAGGACCTTAAAGTCATGTAATGTTCCACAATGCTGTGAATGATATTACGAATATGAGGGTGTAAGCATGTAGACTTCACATTTGTGAAGACGACTTCCTGTTTAGTTGGAGAGGGGGAGGAGGACGGTGAGAGGGGGAGACTCGTAGACTCACCTGACTTCAGGTGTTTTAATTTCATCATATGGGAAACAGAGTAAAACAAGCTTCTAACCCTCAGCTTTCCTAAAATCACCAACAAGGTAAAACCTGCAGGTTCACACAACCTTAACACCTTCCAGACCATGGTCCTGACTGTTAAAAGCCAAAGCCTGAACACAGCCCTTCCATCCCAAAGGTGCATTGTGCAGAAACTCAATACTATGTTTTTGTGCATGCTACATAAAGGAGCCCAGCTTTCACTATAGGGACAAGCATGGATGACAAAGCCTTGGAGGGAGACAGTGGATGACTCAGAGACAACAGGCACATCTATAGCTAGCAACTGTATATAGGTCAAACTTTAAGTCTCCTATAGCAGCGAAGACAGCTGCAGCAACCACTGGACGTGTTCACTGGCTGTTCCAGACCGCAGTGAAATACTGCAAATGTGGATGTTAACTTTCACCATGTGCATTGTGTTTTGTTTTAACAGCAACATAAGTGTTTTAATATGTGCATTCTGAGTAGGCGCAATGATGCCGGTGGAGCCTGAAAATAGAAAACAAGTGTAAAATCTAATTCTTTCTCCTCACAGTTTTTAGTCATGGTCCTTCGGAGTGTGTGTGTGTGTGTGAGTGGCTGGCATGAGGGTCAAACAGACAAGAGGAGCAGGTGGCACCCAGGTGGGTGCTGCCAGGTTGGTGGGTGAGGATTGGTGGGCGCTGCCCTTTCACGATCCACGTGCCATCTGCCTCGGCCGGCAGTGACTGCATCCTGGTGACAAAGCGGGAGCAGAGGAAGAAAAAACTGCACCACCACAGTAGAAAAACCTACACCGTCCTCCACATCGCAGTGACTCTGACTGACTTGGCTCCGGTTCCTCTAGTAAAGCACGCTAGTGTTATACTGGTGTGACATTAAGACAGTAGTGCCTATATTAATAGTGGCAATAAATTTGGTGTGCAAAACCTTCATTTGAATCGGGGTCTTTAGTTTTAACAAAAAAAAAAAAAAAAGTACAAAGTAAAACAGAAGGACTGGTCCTGTCTCCACTGAGACTTGATGTCACACTCTGCCAATTAAATTTGGCAAACCAATTTATGGAATAGTTAATTGCAACACTGCTCTATTTAACAGTCAAATGAGCTCTGAAAGATGTCCTCGGTCTTGCGACCTTAGAAATGTCATATATTTTAATCTGAGCTGGGAATCAGCTCGAGCGGTACGTCTCCATCTCTGCTGTCCTTTGTGACAAATTTTAATCTTGAGTGGAGTTTTGACAAACATCATTGTTTTCGTTGCATTTCCCTCTGTAAATGTTGGGGGGTGGAGGGGGGGTGGGGGGAGGGTCAGGATGCCCAACGCAATGTACCGCCGGCTGATGTTTATGAGCGCCTGCTACACCTGGTTTTCTTGTTATAAAAAGGGAGACTGGCAGAAATAAAATGGGGGCTTGTTGCGGTGCTTAAATTCGTCTCAGCTTTCTCTATCTTCCTCCCATCGGAACGAGGGGCTGGGTGGGGTAGGGTGGGGGGGTTCGTATGAGCTATTTACGAGGAAGGTCATACAGAGAGGGCATGGCGAGAAGCCAACAGTGTCTCTCCTCCTCCTCCTCCTCCCTTCCTACGTCTTTCATCCTCTCCACTCTACCTCTCCTCTTGTAACTCTCTGGATGCTAAAAGCAACACTTTTCTTTTGGGAATGAACTTGTAGGTCGTGGATATTTTGTAGCCAATGTGACATCAGCGATTCTACCGTTGAATAGAAAAACCATTGATCGACATTTGGATTACAAGACATTGACATTCTTTAATTGAGTCAAGGCACTTTCCTTAAAATGTACAGGCTACTGGATATTTCTTTGGACTTCTCAAGATGTTTTGGAGTCCTAATCAAAGGCTTTTGGCGATTTGATTGCTTATGAACTCAACTTTTCATTTGTAAAAGGGAGAATGCGTAATTTCCTGTTTCAAATGTTACATAGTTTAGATGTAACAATAACCAGATCCATCACACTACTGACTGGATCATTTCTATTGAAAGATAAATGAAATCAACCTGAAATTGATATTTTGATATTTATTCTGATCCGAAACCCTCTTGTGGAAATCCTACACTCAAAGCACATAGATTCATTTTCAATCTGAAGGGATCCCAGGTGATAATTACACACGGACCCGGCTGTGCACCTCCTTGACCCGATCAGTCAGGTCAGTTCTAATTTTATAAAAATCAAGAAGGTTTGTGTTTTCAGATCACAACAACCTTTCCTGAAACAGACAGAGTGATGTACTTCGTTTTCTCTTCCGTTTTTTTTCCGTATTTTTTTGAAAGCATCATGGATGGAAGGATGGAGGGAGTCTCTGGTCAGATGCTCAATAATAACTTAGCAGTCTAGCCAGTAGGCTGGAGGCCCAGACTGCAGCTGTTCCATCCTCCCGCCTTCCCTCCCCCCCCTCCACACTAATACCCACCTCTCTCTCTCTGTGGTCGCTCGACAGCACTAATGTACACTGCAGGCTCTCTCTCTCTCTCTCTCTTTCTCTCTCTCTCAGAGTGGCAGGCACGGAGCTGCACAGCTCTTCCACCTCCCTCGCACACCAGTTTAATTAGTGCAACCCACAAACTAGAAACGGGGGTGTGTGCTCTACAGATATTCAAGGCCAATGCATGTGCTTTAATTAAAGCTCCAAAATCAACTATGATGGATATGGTAGAGTTTGATCGATATTATAGTCGAGTCGATCAATGCTACTCTTGTTGTAGGCCTTAACCCGCACTGACAGTTCATCCAAAACACAAAAGTCTTTTTAAACACTGAACACCTTTCTCCATGTTGAACTTCAGTACAACTTCTCACTCCACGGCTTCATTTGAACCCTGATGATGTGTTCATTCTCCCACAGCCCCCCCACCCCAACGCACCCCGTCCTACCTCCACCCGTAACTCACACACTTGAAAACTCAAGAGAGCACTCCAGCAGGAGTAGGCAGAAGCAGGAGAGGGTTAGATTGGGTGTGAAAATACGTTCTGCGACTTTCAAACAAGGAAAAAAGCTCCGTGGCATCGCTGCCAGTGCGGGCGAGCGAGAGCACCTATTGGAGGGCTCTCCCTTTGATGTTTAATTTAGAGAGAGAGGGGGGGGAGGGAGAGGCTGAAAGGCTGGATGGAGGGAAAGATGGTGGAAGTGTTGAGTGTGCTGAAACTCTGCTGTTTTCCATCAAAGGCTTTGAGTTTCCTCTCCTTTTCATTTATTCACCAACAGTGATAAAGGAGATTCTGGTGGACGGCTGAGCCCAAGTCTGGATTGTGGCAGCAGCAACTCTTCCTCTTATTTCCGTTCTCTGTCTTTTTTTTTCTCCACCTTCTCCCTCTGTCCCTCCTTCTCCTCCCCCCATCTCCATCCCTCCTTCCCCTCTCCTCTGCTGGGGAGTTCTTCCTCCTTTCTGCTCACTGAATGAAAAGTGAAGCTGTGTGCCAGGCGGAGGAAGCAATTAAAAATTAATGGAAGCTGAGTGATAGAGAAACCTGCAAGGGCGTGCCGCCCGCCACACATGCACACACACGCACACACGTCTGCATTGCCGAACAATCTCCTCCTTTTTTCCTGTGTTCTCTGTCTCCCCTTCCCTCGGTTTTTTTCACCTCTTTCTGCTTCAGTGTGTCTCAGCTGGGACGAGCTGACATGGAAACACAACGGAGGCCAAACCCGGACACCCGCTGTCTCGTGATTTAGTGCTGCTTTTTTTTTTACAACTAAAATATGACATGAAAGTCATCCATATATTGTCACGATAAATGCAAAGCTTCATATTATTGTGTCTGCTGTGGACAGATTTTGTTCTCAGACTCAGACGTAGAGTCGGTTTCTTTTAGTTTGCACTTTACCCTCAAGTGTAGTCAAAACAACATCAAATATGACGGATGTGAACAAAGTGAATGGCAGGAAATGACAAAGTGTTGCATCTGGTTTCAATCATGGCTTGTCAACTTTTTTCCAAACAACCTTTCCCCAAAACACTGCCATGTATGCGATTATGTCTTATTACATTGCCTACATATCGATATTATATTAGCACTGTGATATGAGACTACATATCGTCTTAAGATTTTAGATGTTGGAATATCGTGATGTGGCATAAGTGATGTCCTGTCCTGGTTTTAAACGCTGCATGAATTATTAAAAAATATTTAACTTTGTCCATATCACTCGGCCTTATTATTAGGAGTTGATGGGTTTAGTCTACTTCTCAACCTGCAGGAACTACTACTTCATTTAGCATTGATGCCATGGCTGAACACACGCTGGCCATTAGTCAATGCACAGGATTCAAGATCAAAATGAAATTCATTTGGTGCCTTATGTTGACTGATATCCTCCAAAACAGACATGCAGCTGAACACGTCATATGTACAGTATTTTTTTTTTGCAGTAAGGATGTGGATTAGAATCACTGTTATATCACAAATCACTTTTCAATTTTTTGCTAGCTGAGCCGCTTAGCCACTTATTTCTCATCTCTCTGTCGCTCTCATGTCCTGTTTGTCCTCAGCAAAGCACGTGGCCTCTCACCTATGACCTATCCCTGTCCTGGGATAGGCCCTCCTATCTCCCAAACACACAGACACACACACACAAGCCCATAGGGCACGGTGACCATGCTATCAGCATTCATTTGCATTCCGAAAAGGAGGATGTAGACCATGCTACGCCACACACACAAAGGACCACCCTGACCCTTGACCTTCGATGCCCTCCTCCCCCTCCCACAGATGAGCTGATGCATTATTCCCCAGATGTGGACGACTGGGCCTTTGTTTTGAGTGGAGGCAGCCGTCCACAGTAAGAAGAATATCAACCTCTTTTGTTGTAGCGGGACGGGATTTAAGTGAACTTCAGTACATTTTGTAATAATCTAACTCATCCTATAAGAACAGTGAGGTATGCTTGAAAGCTTGGGAATAGCTAATAGGTGTACCTTGAGTTTTCCAATGTCAAGACTGAAATTTCAACTTAGTTACAGTAAAATGTGTTTTAACTGGAGTGGACAACAGTTTCTGCAATGAGGAGTTAAATGGCACCAAATTGCAAAGGGAGAATATGACAAGTGACAGTTGGCAGAAGTGTCTGCAGGGCTTGGAGGTTTGGTCTAGCAGGTTGATTAGAAACTGAAAGCTGGTGGTGGGTAAAAAAAAACAAAAAACAGTTGTAACACATGGTGTTGAACAAAGCAAGGTCTTACTTTGCACACACTTTCCAGTTTCTCGGTTGCATCATGCACCGCTGCTACGTGGAAGATAGCAGAAGCATGTGGTTATACTCTACTCCATCTCACAGAGGCCTGTGGTGGGCAGCCATTTTGGTTAAACCCACGTCGGTCTGTGCTGGGGGTTTCACTACCGCACCCTTTCCTTCACTTGCCTGCAGCTCCTCCCTCGCAAAAAAACGACCAGACAAATCTCAGTTTACAAGCTTTGAACGCGGCTCATATGTGAGGAAAGCGTAGCTGCCGCCGCCGTAGAATTACAATTATGCAGGCATGCGCATGTAACATGACTAACCTGGACGGGCTGTGTGCGTTTTACTAGCACCATCCGTGTAAGCTATCATCGTGTGAAAGGCAGCAGTGTTTTCTGGAAGCGTACAGTGTGTTATCAAGGCGGACATGGACAGCCGCTGCTACATCTAACACGGTGTTGCGAGTGCACAACAGAAGAAGGGTCCTGGGATAGAAAGTGTGGTGTGGTGTGGTGTGTTATAAAGGACTGCAGATAGTGACACTCACCTGTAGATGGAAAGCAGCAGGAGCGGGAACACGCCGCAGAGCCGTGGGAAAAGAGACAAAAAAAAAAAAGAGAAAAGTTAGTCAAATAATCTTCAGGTATTCAGCATCACATCAAACTAATTGAGCGTTGGTTCGCAAAGTGGTCATTTACGGGGGGTCATCACGAGTGTTTCCCCGTAGAAGGCGTCGATATTTGTACATATGGAGCCTCTTCATACAAGTTAGACGAAAAAATTCAATCTAAGAGGTGGTTTATTTGAGTATCTGTTAATCAGCACACACACACACAAACACACACGTGAAAGGTGTTTTTCCCCTTCCTTTTCGTTCTCCCATCTCTAGATAGGCGGCTGCCTCTCTCAGTAGTGGTTTTATATTTTTCCTGCGCTTGGCTTAAGTGACATGGCGGTAGGGGCCTGTGAAATTCCAGACAGCCTCATTAAAGCGCAGTAATTGCTTTGCGAGCAGCAGCTCATAAAAAGGCCCCGCTGCCTCATATCGTCCTGTTAAAGGCAAGGAGGTAGATGGGTATGGGGTGCGAAACAAGGGGGACCCCAGCTGTGGAAGTGTTGGTAGAGGATGCTGAGGAGAATGAGCTCCTGTGTGTGTGTGTGTGTGTGTGTGTGTGTTTGGGGCAATAATGCCTCAAATTACCATCCTTCCATCTTTTAATGTTTCTACATTCACCAGTTTGTTAGTATGGTTGATGTGATCAACATCATATTCTATTGGAAGACTTTCAGCTATAGTTAGCTCCACTCCGGAAAATATCAGCCTACGAAACACCCTTTTAACCCCCCGCCGAGTACCCACACATACCCACACACAAGCAGATACCTACACATATGTGAGCGCAGCACTAATGATTAATCATGCATGCAGAGAGCAGGCACCCACATACATTAGCTACCGACATACAAAACACAATACACGCAACTAAATCTGCCATGACTTTATCTTCGCTGTGGAGAGGTCATGACCCCCCAGCACAATATGCCCCACTTCTTTTCTGGATTTCTGTCTCACAGAGCCCCGCTGACATCGTTCTCTGCACATAGCCAGAGGCCTGTAGACAAAAAAAAAAAAAAGATGCCTTCTCCCTCATTGCACCGCCTAATGAGGTAATAAGGGTGAAACTTCACCAAATGTGTTTGTTTTTCACACCCGGGCCCTGCTAATTGCCTTCTCCTGCAACCCCACAGTTTGCATAATGATGCCAGTTGACAAACCACTCTTCCTCATGCTAATGACGACTAAGGCCGTGTCAACAACTATGTCGGATAAATTTAAAAATGCATATTTTTCTTCTTTTCAAAAAATATGTTTCTCTCGGTTGGAGAAATCTGGGAAGGACAGAAAACAGTTTACGGGAAAGAAGTTGTGTCTCGTGCAGTCTGGAGACTTTTCTATGGTGATAAGTTAAAAGCACAATTTTATGAGTAACTAACTTTGCAGCACTTTATTGTCACAGCTGGGTCAGCATTGCTTTACAAAAGGTTTGATGCAAAATGTGTGTAGATTAAAGAAACAATAGCAAAAAAAAAAAAAAAAGAGAGATAAAAGTTGATATTTTGAGGTGGAGAAATCCCTCAGTAGGTTTCACTTTCACATGGTGATTAATCACTTAAGAAGATTGCACTCTCCCTCCTGTTGCCCCCCTCCCTTCCCCTACGCAGATGCTCATAACAGGATTGGTCTGGCTAATGTCTCTCCGCTTAACATATTTCAGGCCCCCTGGCTGAAAAGTGGCACGTTTTCATCTGAAAAGGCAGATGAATCGCAAAGACAAAAGGCAGATGATAGTTCTTGACTTTCTCTTGTCTTCGGGGGCGGCGAGGTCTTTCCTCCTCCTCATTTGCTTGGCTTTGCCCTCTGCATAGCCTCCTCTCAGAGCAGCCTTGCAGGGGGTTCCCACTTTCTCTGCAACTAAAGGGATTAGCTGTAATTGGAACAAAAGCACTGTCCTCAAGCTTTTTCTGCCCTGGGCCTCCTTCTTTAGCTGGCCGCTAACTACAGTCAGTGTCTCTACAGGAATCTTATCATTTCTGACTAGTCAAATTTGTTCTGCTTGGAGTATTTTTTTGCATTCTCGACATACAGAATGCTCTAAACATTTTCAGTGCACTTAAAAGCACAACTTCATACTCCTCTGGAAAGAATCACTGACTGGTTTTGTGTTTGAGGTTAAGAATACATGTTATACTGGGGAACCATTTCATTTATCTGTGACCTTTCCACTTGGCTCTGCTGTTATTTCTGCCTTGTCTAGCTCTGGTGGCGCTGAGAATGCTCACATGTTTCCTTTCTCACTCTCTTATCTGACATGTCTGTGAGGCCTCGCTGCCTATGAAAGTGATGCCACCAAGACTGGTGTAGAAGGCTGAGGAAGTGTCAGAAAAGCGGAAAAAAGATGTGAGTCTGTAACTGCAGAGAAAGCCTGTTTCTGCATGTTATCTATTCTAAGTCTCATACTCCTCACTGCCGTCAGCTCTTTTTTTTTGCACTGAGTAACAAAGAAACTGAACGCATATTGAATATTTCAGCAACATCGTCCATGTAACCTTCAGTGTGTGTTCAGCTGTAAGAAATCAATAAATGATGAAGGAGGGCTGGGCATTTGGCAGGTTACTATATTTGCGAAAGACGCTTCGGTCAGTCGTGATGACAACTGACACACTGACAACTGTCTTGATGCAATTTATGAAATAAATCCAGAAACCCTACACTGTAACAATTCAAGCAGATGCCAAAGCTGAAAAAACTGAAGTTTCTGGGTAAAAGGTGAGGAGTGAGGGGCAAAAACAGAAGTCCTACAACTTCTCCCACCTAAGCTCACCCCCAGAGAGCCCCATTAAACAGTACAAAAGTCAGACTTACTGGGTTGACTTTATGGCTGCCAGATGGCATGAGAGGGGCCAGGGCTGCCTGTGAACTAGCCTCCACCCCTGTAAAACAGTGACCAGTTGACCCTGGTGCCATATAAACCTGGCGTCTAAGACAACAAGGCTCCAACTGCAGAGACGCTTCACTCTGGTCAAATCGCCTTGTTAAACAACAAGCCGATCCACTTCCAGCTCCCTTCTGGCATCTGATTTCCGGTTCTAACATTCTTCAACGAAAAGTCTGTGGTCGGCTGTCCTTGACGAGCTTTTGCAGTGGACAAACTTGAGACTTTCACAGCGAATCCTTGTTCCGCCTCAGCTGCAACACTGGACATTTAGTCTGCAATGTCGGGTAGGTCATGAAATAGCCCTGTGGTCATTCAATAATAATGACGCACGCTGTTGGGTTTGCACCTTATTAGGAAGCCCAATGACACCGATTGATAAAGAAGTGTATTAGACACACTTGCCTTACAGGGCTCATTTCTAGGTGTCATGGAGGGTTCACGACCCTTCCTGACCTCACTGCGAAACAGCCAAAGCCACCTCTTGACTGACTTTACGGTCTGGACCACTGTAAAAATAGAAAAAAAATAAAAAAATAAAGGGGGTGTTGCTGGGGGGCAACTGCGTCTGGCCTTTAGAAATGCAGGCTCACTCTACAAACACTATCTTGAGAAGTCATCAAGGGAAGGGACACTTAAAGGCTTAATTGCCCCAAATGTCCTTTAATGACCAGAAGTCACAGCCCTTCTTTACGTCCTTCGTTTTAATGGCCGGAGAGCCTGGGCCACAGGGAGGTCACAGAGGGGTCAGGTTGAATAACAGGGCAACACAAAGTTTGGGTTGCATCCAGAGCAGCCAGTACTTGGGTAGAAGCTGGTTAAAAGTGAGGACCTTAGAAAGAAGCTGTTGTGGCTGTTGAGAGGGGTGTTTGTTCTGGAGGAGGAGGTGTGTGTAGGCCAAAATATCCAAGGCCAAGTGTACGTTCAGGGAAAAAGACTAATAGTACTGTTTACAAAATGGATTCCTTTGCAGAGTGAGCAAATGAGGAAACTATGGTTTGAGGATGGTGTCAGGCCCTGCAGTTGGGTAAGATATGATCTGGTTACATGGTGTTTAACATCAATAAAGGTGACAGGGGATCCGCGTCCACCCCCACTGACCACGTGAGAAACTGAAACTGGAAGCAGGAGGATGGAAGGTTTGTGCCGTCACACTCTCTTTTGTCCATCCTGTTCTCCCCATTTCCCTCCTTTCCTTTCACATCTGGAAAGCAGGACTGGTTTTCCTGCCATTCCCCTTGCATGTGCACACACACACACACACTTACGTCATATAGATCTCGCTGCCTGATGGGAACCATATGAGCTGAGAAAGGAACATTGGAGGAAGGGGGTGTTGTCACCAGAACACACAAGAATGCGAACAAACTCACTTTTTCCGGAACTTTTTTTTCTCTCATTGTACGAGGCTGCTGCTGCTTTAAGGCGGCCGGAAATCACATTCTTTCCTTGTTGATTGCAATGCAATCCAAATCTCTAAAGCAGGTAGAAAGAAGTGTTTCAATCAGTTCATTGCATTCCAAATTCAGGCCATTTGAGCGTAACATGAAAGGCTACGGTTAAATGAGGAATCCAACACATGTTCTTCTACAGGTACGGTGACGGGTACGTCTGATGCTTCTACCAATCAGTGCATTCCTACAAATGTCTTTTAATAAAAGTTCAGTAATTGCACTCTACATCGCTACACACTTTTGGAAAAGCAGGGACTGTTGGCTCTACATGGAGTTACTTTGCACTCCTCCCTCTTGCAAAACAGCACAGGGGGGGGGGAATGTCGCCATTCATTGGCTAACTCTTTCCATAGCTGCGCTGAGATCTGGGCCAAAACAAATCCCCCTGTGATGCTCTCCTCTGTTTGGTTGTTTGCCACGACCGCTATCATCACTACTTCTCCAGGTGCCAAAATGGCTGCCACAAAGAGGAAAAAAAAAGAAAAACTTAGGAGGAAGAAAATAATACAGCTGGAAGTGGTCTACGTGGGGGATGTGGATAGAGGATGTTGGTGAACACTGTAACGGATCTGTTATTGATTTTTTTTTTCTGCATTATTACAAGTTGCTGTATCAAGAAGCAATTTGACTTCTTAGATGTTACGGTACTTTCACACGTGGTCTCTCACATTCTGTTATTCCTGGCAGTTTACCAGAGATTAGCTTTGATCCCTAAAAAGAAAAAAAAAACCCTAATGACATGTCAAATGTCAAATTTCTCAACTGAATCAGATCTTTGTTGTGCTTTTCTTACCCTCGAAGCCATCTTTTATTTTTCTCTTTCTTTCCTTCTTCACTTTTATGTATTTATTTACTGGTTTACACTCACCATATTGGTGCCACCTGCCATTAGGAACACGCTTGAAATGATCGCACAAACGCGCACATCTCTGCACACACTCTCACACACACCAGCCGTAAGCATATACGTGCATCCGAAACAAGAACGAGAAGTAAATAAACAGCACCCACTCGCATAGTAGTGGGAACAAAGCAGCAAAAACAAGAATCCGATTAAAGTAGCGAGCGGGGTGAGGTGGTGCTTGAAATGAATTGTGCATACTTTGCATTTGGTATATAAGTCCTTTCGTGCTGAGGGGTGATTACCTAGTTTGCAGCGCTGGTAATCTGAAAAGCAGCTTGGATAAAGTTTGTAAAGATGCAGCAGTGGTTGCAGCTTGTCCTCTCTCTCTTCTCTTGCACCATGTAGGTGCAAGCAAACTTACAAATGTTTCATGGAGTAGGTCAGATGATAGAGATCACCTGATGGGTTTTCCACAAAAAAACACACTGACTCTTCCAGTCAAGTAAAAGATAAGAAAGTGAAAAAAATAATGAGCTTGTATTCATTCTTGGCAGCTGTTTTGGTGTTATAGACAGCACCGAAGCACAAACTCTGAGCTCCAACAGGGCGTTCCCACAGGAACAGAGCAGACCCTTGTTTCTTTTAACGCTCCCTTTAAAGCCTCAGTTTGCTCCGAGGCGTACGGCAGAAGTATTGATACCTGTTCCGAATGGTCCCACTCAAAGGCGGAGAGAAAAGGGCTGTCGTCGAACCCTCCTCCTGGCCTCACTGATATCCCGAGTTGAGTCAAGTCAATTTTACAGCGCACACTCACAACAAAAGGTATCTCAAGGCACTTTCCATATAGAGAAGGTCTAGACCGCACTCTTGAAAGGACAGAGACCCGACATTCAAGTTCTCCTTGAAGGTATTTATAGTGATTGTACACGCAACACATAATAGTGATTCCATAGTTGGAAAAAAGGCCTTTCTAAAAGCTTTTTGATGATCTGATCTATTTGAAGCATACTGAGGTTTGGAAGGCCTCATGTGTGTGAAATAGGGCCAATAGATGATATCTTTTAAGATTGTCCACCTGGATTTCCAAGTGTGCTGAGGGCTTTAAAGTTTGTCGAGTTTTCAAGCAGCTACCTGTTGGAGACTCCCATTCTGCTTTTTTTTAAAAAGCCACAAATCATAATTCACAAAAGGAGCCCCTAATATCCAGCCTATTTTTGTTGTGCAACATTCAGAAATGAGGTGATTATTGAAAACTCAGCAGGATTATATAGTACACATACAGTATATGCCTTACTAACCCTTACATAAGACTCAAACAAACAATGGTGCTGCTCGCCCCTCTATCTTTTTGTGTCCAAACCCAGAAGAATAGAAAGGAAACAGAAGGAGAGAAAAGGGGGGACTGGAGGGAGGGATAGAGGCTGAGGCCCACATCTGGGTAATTGGGGATGACAGGCCTTGGATCATCCCTCCCAACAACAGGACCTCTGAAACATGGAGGGGGGCTGGGCCGTGACAGTGGGTCAGGGCTGCCTGGGGTCCCTATGGAGTTTGTAATGAGGCACAACACAGTGGCAGCTTGGAAATTTTTTTTTATATCAGTGGTCCCCAATCCCTGGGCCGCGGCCCGGTACCGGTCCGTGGATGTGTTATCTGAGTATGAGTGTAAATGGTGCCCATTGAAACATAAATGGTGCCCTCTGCTTCATGCTGGCAGGTTACTGCTCAGTGCTGATGTTTTTGCATCCAGCGATGCACTTTGCAGAAAGCATTTGGCATGCACATTTCCCTTCTGAGAAAAGCTGTTTCTATCATGCTGGTACACCGTGGTTTGCTATCTAAAATGAAAAAAAAAAGATGATTTTCCATTTAATCCTTAAACTTTAGCCCAGATATGTAAATTCCCAATTGAACAGCACAGAAGCAGACAGTGCCACTCTCATTTTGTCTGCCGCAAAGCTGCTGTGAAATTGTTCAGTTCAGTTCTACTGAGGTAAGCATGCTGCTGGGAGCCTGTGGGACCCCGTGTGTGTGTGTGTGTGTGTGTGCAAACGAGTGTGTTCAAGTGAACTGTGCAGCATGTGCGGTGAGGCACACTGTAATGCGAGGAAAAAAGGGTGAGAGAAAAAGAGAGAGCGCAAGAAAAGAATGGATGAGAAGAGGTGAGGAGAGAGCGAGCAAGAGAGGGATGGGTGGATGGACGGATGGGTGGATGGATGGGTGGGTGGGTGGATGGGATAGAGAGAAAGAGAACAGAGAGACGCTCTGGTCAGACACGCGATGCTTGGCTGGAATCAGGTCAGGCCCACATGAGGCCTCCCTCGCACACACACACACTAAAAAAAAAAGGTTTCATACAGCAGCAGAAAACACTTCTGCAGGGTTGTACTACAGCACATGGTGCTGGAAAGAACCATTTAAAGGAACAGTTCCACACTTTCATTATTGCCTTTGCTTTTGTACTTTATGGTTACCGATTAAAAACGTTACAAAATATCCATTATTGAAAAGTTACTAATGCTTGGTCAGATCCTTATTTTGTATTTATTTTATATAGGCATAGTTCTTGGTTATATATTATATTTATATTATATGTTATATATTGAGCAGGTTGGCATATTTTGTCAAATGAAAATAATGAAAAAGAAAACGCCGAATACGTACGTCACATTCGTGATGATCTGTCTCTGAAATCCAGCGTTGCACAGAGAGCTGTGAGAGTGTAGAGCTCAGTCATGCACTGCCTCTGAGTTTACACCCACATACACACACACACACACACACACACACACACACACACACTCCATCCACATCCACCAGCATAGATTCTGCTTTTTTTTTGGATCCTATAAAAAAATGAAATCTAAATGACTTTATTAGTACTGAAATGTTTAGTTCATCTACACTGGTGTCCTCACAGACATTTTGGTGCGAGTGTTAAACTAAGACATACTCGACATTCAGTGGAGCAGGTTGGATGTAAGCTGAGGAAATGTGACACCCGAGTGCGAAGCTAAAAGTAGATGACACCCTGCTCCTATGCACAAACCCTGAACACATATAGAGACAGTACTACTGCCCGACGCATGTTTGAAAGTGGATCCCAGCGTGCACCTCAGGGCCCTCCTGACTTCTGCACAGACTATTAGCTGGCCCCGGCGCTCGCCGCTCTTCTGATAAAGTAGACGGCTGACCGCTAACCTAACCGGCTACTGCGTTAATTAAAGCCGCCGTCAGGAACTCAACCCTCACCCCTCCCAGCTTCTCCCCCCGCCACACACCAACGTCTCACTTTTTTGAGGGACAGTTGACCCCGAACTGTCGTCTCGCCTTACCGGAAACACAAGCTGGTGGCTGGCAGGCTGATCGGCAACCAGAGTAGCAGGTAGTGGCTCGGGCTAGACGCATCGACATGATACTATCTGCCTTTGATGAACAAACAAATTACTACCTTGATCAACTAGGTTGTATTTTAACAGAGTTCTCTTTTTAAACTATTCAGATTAAATTTTTCAGCCTCTGATGCATCATTTTTCTTAACATTTGTGTAATATTTTTTAATTTTTTGATTTTATAGATTAAGTGTCATTTTCATCTCTCTCTTCCTTTAATTTCCAATGTTAAAAAGCCGATAAATTAACCGATTTACAGCCAACCAATAGGATTACAGCTCCAGGTGATTAATGAGTAATAATTTTGAAAACTAAGGTTTTAAATCCATTGACAAACATACAGACATGTAGATAAATAGAAGGTGCATGATGATGTTTGTCTCTTGCTGTCATGTGCATGTGTGTATATGTCTGTGTGTGTGAGTCACGTTAGCATGCGGCGGCGGCAGCCCGGCTAACCAGCCTGCTAGCCGGGAAGCAGTCTTCCCTATTCTGATTTAGTCCAGGCAGACTGCATTTGCTTAGCAACCACATTACCGCTCCAATCGCAGCAACATTTGGGATAATGTGGGGCCAGAGCGCTATGCTGTGCTGTGCTGTGTAGATGCAGTGCATTAGACACACACACACACACACACTAGTCTGCTGCCTCTCTCACTTAATGCTGCAGCTCTCTCCAAGCATGAAAGGAAGAGGGAGAGTAGTTCTTTCACACAAGACTGCCTTGCTTTAATGCCCAAGCTACTGCCTAGCTCACTTTGACAGAGAGAGAGAGAGTGTGTGTGTGTGTGTGTCTGGCACACACACTAAAGTAAATCCATTATCGCTTTCCCTCCCTCTCTCTACGCCACAGAGGTGTCTGTCTGCGGCCCCCCATCAAACTAATAAGACTGAAATAGAAATTTCCGTGGTAGCTGCTGCTACTGGCTGTGCACTGTAGCATCGACCCACACACACACACACACACACACACACCACAAAATATTTTAAGCCTTGCCTCTCAGACCTCAGTGCTATTTCTATAATGAACTGCCGGTCACTGAACTTCAGGATGAGCCAAATTAACACTGTGAATGGGACTTTGTACAACGCGCCCTGCACGCAGCCAGCAGTCAACAATGAGCTGGCCTACGCTGTGTGTGTGTGTGTGTGTGTGTGTGTGGGGCAGGTACTGAAGCAATATCTCTGATGCTGTAAAACTGACAGTTCAAGGTGAAATAATGGTTGGCCACCCCATCAAGGGCAGGAAACAACATTCATGGAGCTGCCGACTGTGTTTTTACTATCACAGACGGCTCAAGACGAGGCTCAAAGTTCATTAGCACTACTGTATGACACACACACACACGCACACACACAGAGCAAATAAAGGCCTGTCAGGGACTGTAGATTGTGTCTGTCTGGCTATCTTTTTATGATTGTCAGAGGCGGTGATAGATACGAGTTGTGATTTCTTTGAAAACACTATCCCTGTTTGTCACTGTCTCAGTTTAAACCTGATTTGCACTGGAGCACAATTATCATGTGACAGAGGAATTTCACTTCCCACTCAAAAAAAAAAAAAACTAAACAAGCAAATGGGCTCCGTGAAAACTTTTTTAAAAAATATCTGAATATTTGTATTAACTTCTTCTTCTTTCTTCTAATTTGTGGTGGAATTTACAGATTTACACACGTTTAGAAGACTGTGAACAAAGTCAAATTTTTATAGGTTATGATTAGTATCTTGTGCAGAGAGGGCTTCGGTTGGCATTTGAACACATCGCTGACTGTAAAATGCTTGACAAAGACAAACATGGCTATCACGGCTCACTACACGAGAAAGAGGAATGAGGGGAAGCTGACCACGTGGGGTCTTTTCAGCTCGAATGGAAAACTTCCTTCCTCTGTTTTTTCCCTGGTTTATTCACCAGGTTTTATTTGTAACCTCTGATTCTGGCAGCTCCTCCACTTGGACGCCCCTCCCGGCTGGGACACTGCTATTGGTTTTGTTTTTGGAGGTGTTTCTTTTTTTTGCAGCTCGGGGTATATCTTTGTGAGGGCAGAGCACAAAGAGGCCCTTTTTGGTTCAGCACAGGGTGCTGGGCAGCCTCAAAATCAAGCCGACTGGCCAGCACGTACTGGAGCTTTCCACTCTGGAGCCGGACATTTTGTTCCACTGTTGAACTCTGGGAGAGGCTGAGCGAGTGAAAGAGAGACATAGGAGAAAAGGAGAGTGAGAGGCTTCACTCTGGAGCCAAATCACATGGTTTCCTGTGGTAAGAGAGAAGAGAAGAGAGGGTCTGGAGTTTGGTTTGACACATATAGGCTGATCCTGTGGATAGAAGCTTCCTTTAGCCAGTGTTTACATTATTCAATATCTTTCAGTTTAATATAATTCCTTTAATTACAACATTATTTTTCCCATTTCTATCATTATACTCTATTTGGGTACTAATTATACAACTAGCCTTCATTTCCTCTTCAAAATAAGTTGATCTAACCTAAAAGTTGGTGTTTAAAACCAGACTTATCCTGCTTTCATGTAGGCAATCAGAGATATGCGAGAGTCTTGATGAGGCTTAAATGGCAACAATCCAAAAAATGCTACCAAACAGTAAAATACACTGCATGCTGGTAAGATAATGACAGACATTGGGGAGAGCTAAAGACGCTACTGACAGCAGGGCGGAGGCGCCACAGGAAGCTGGTGTGCTGTCAAAAACCAGAAGTCTAAGTTGCTGCCTGCCACGGCTCTGCGAGTTCAGACCGACAGTCTGAAGGGTTGTTGTGGCTGAGAGGTGACGCACCGCTCACCCCGGCTGTACCGCGAAAAAGGGAAGTAGGTAGAAGATCGCAGTGCGGCAGGTTAACATGGCACTATGGGTTCACTTGTTCAGCTGTGTGTACATGTGCTAAAAAAGGGCCCATCCCTGTGCTTCTGGCTGTTGTCCACTGACAGTCACCCCACACTGGTCACATGATGATGATGGGAAGGTGGGGGAGGGGGGGCAAACTCTGGTATCAGCAACCTCTCTGACCCCCAGTGATGAACTGTAGGCCAGGCAATGAACAACAGGATTCCCCGAGTATAGAAAACATTTACACAACCACAGAGACGGTGCCTGAGCGAGGCCTCTGAGTCAACGTATGAAAAGATTCTGAATTCAAAATTTGTTGTCGGTTAACCCTCATGGTCATTAAATACTCCAACAAACAGTGCTGGTGTTCAGAAAATAGCTCAAAGTTCCACAAAAGCATCTGAATAAATGATGAATGGATGAATGGAGTTCACGCGAGGCATCGGACCGTCAGGAAAGCTGTCCTCCATTTCATCCCTCTGCCTGTCTCTCTCTCTCTCTCTCCCAGCCAGGTTGTTTTCTCCTCTGGTGGAGGGAAGGCTAATGGACACATTAGCCGCCGGCTTGTCCCTCTGCGGTGATTAGGTGGCTGTGAGGTCATCCCTTCACTTCTGCCTCCATCCACATCAGAGATCTATCATTTCATTACTGCCATAGGGAGGAGGGGGAATGGACAGTCTATCCGTCCGTCAATTCATCCATCTATGTGTTTTCACGACACGGAGCCCCCTTTGACTTCTGGAATGCCTCAGAAGCCCCTTTGTGCCCCCTTAAACTCCCTCAAGGACTCCAGGACCCCACAGAGGCGTTCAAGGACTCCTGTTCTCCTGGTGAGAACTGTTGCCATGGGTGACTGCTTACCAACAGGCAAAGTGGCTCTCGTGATGGTTCCACCGTGCATGTGTTACAGGCTGACAACTGACTGACTCAACACCATTCATTTGATTGATTGAGACTCTGACAGCTCCTCATTGGATAATCCCAAGGACAAGCAGGCACTTCTCCTCCAGTTTATTGCTTCAAAATAGAATCTGATCCTGCTGTTGGAAGATGTTCTGAATAAAAGACGTTCTTGTATGCGTAGTGTGAAATCACACCAGGTGTGTGTGTGTGTGTGTGGGGAGGAGAACGAACATGTGTGTGTCCATGCTTTCTCAGCTGTGGGTGTACGTCTGCTGGACCTGAGATGTATTGATTGCTGCAGGAAGTGGAATCTGATGTTTCACAGCGCTTCCTGAGCTGGATGGCTTCACCACCGACAGTGAAAGCAGGGAGAGGCGGGGGTCTGGTGCGGTGAAGGAGGTGGTTTGACACAGGGGAAGTAACTGGTTCAAGAAAACATGAAAGGTCGAGTGTGTGAGAGAGAGAGAGAGAGAGAGAGAGAAACAGCAAAAAGACAGAGACATAACAGCTCCGGCTCTGTCCTTGGGCCGAGACTAAACACTGCCTGCTGTCTCGGCTTCCTCTCGGAACAAACACTGACCCTGCTCTGTGGAAAATCAAGCAAAAACCCTCATCGTTCTCTGTCTCAGACCTTGTGTCTTGTACCACAATATGTTCAGATAGTGTCTGAATCTGGATAAGAGGGACCGCAGCTTACACCTCAACACGCCTTTCATATGATGTCCCAATGAGATTGGATCTAACCTCTTCGCTCACGTTCGATTGTATCAATAAGAAATGGAACCCACTTCTAAAGACGAACCAAACATTTACACCTGGTCACGCTGCCACAGAGGAGGATGTGGTGGATGTTTTAGACCACACCTCGATTGTGATCTTTGTGACTGTTGTAATTTTGCAACTCTCATCCACTGTATTTGGGAGATTTCTTGTGCAATAAATCACACAACTTCTATGATATTGTTTGTTTTTGTGCAGCGGTTCATAATGTCCGGATTGTGGAAACTGTGTTATGATGAACCTTCAGTCCGGGCTAATGTAGACGATAACTGGTTACATTAGCCGTCTGAGTCATAAACTGTGATTTGAACGAGATGAATTAGTGAAGTGATTTCCAGTTTCTGACTTGCTGGTTGTTTGCACTGTATTTAGTTGAAACATCTGGCAGTGTTCGTCCACGGTTGTATAACCTGTGTTTTTATAAATGTCCCTGTTAAACAGAGCCAAGCCGTGCAATTCTTTCATCATCCTTGCTCAACTAATTTGCACATGTAAGCGTGATGTTTTTCCCATTTGTTTAGGAGGGAAATACCTGTAAGCTTTAAAAAAATAAAAATCATTGAAGATGGTATATGAGCAAATTAAGTTTCACACTCGCTCAATGAAAAAAAAAAGCAAACGAAGAGAGAGAGAGAGAGAGAGAGAGAGAGAGATACCACATCAAGCATGTACAATATCTTAGTGAAAACAAATGTCTGGGTATTAATCATATTAAAAAAAAAAGATCAAATGAGCAGAATCGGATGGTGGCATTCGCAGTCCTGGAAAGTAGTCCTATGTGGGAGACACACTTCGTCTTAGCGATAATGCTGGTGGGAAAAGTGTGACTGCTACGCAAACCACAAATGCACACATACACACACACACACACACACGCGCGCAGACGCACACGTCTGTCTGCCTTAATCCTCTGTAGAGCCATGCAGACAACCAGCAGCCATGCCTGAAGAGATGGAATTGAGGGAGGAGTGTGAGGAGGGAGGGAGGGAGGGAGGGAGGTGGAGGGGTGTGGATGTGGTGTGGCAGGGTTCAGCTGCAGCCCTGACCTCTGCGTGTGTGTGTGTGTGTGTGCGTGTGTGTGTATGTGCGAGAGATAATTAAACAGGGCAGACAGATGAGCCCAGTGAGAAGGCAAGAGGTCACATGGGATGGATCGGCTTGTCCGACCTCCCCCCTCACACACACACACACACACACACACACACACACACTGACGGCAGACGTATATAAATGGAGGTAGGCTTTATGTCCTACTGCTCGAGATAGCCTTGGCAGCGCTTCTTTGAAGGAAGACGCTGAGAATAACGTCTTTGTGTTCGCTGCTACACACTCCACACATTACCTTGTCTTAGAGATCTACAATTACATTAATTATAAGCCAAGGTCTTCAAGAGGTCTATTGTTTGCTCTGTAGAAGTAGATGAGTGTGTGTGTGTGTGTGTGTGTGTGTGTGTGTGTGTGCCTGAATGAGTGTGTGTGTATAGAAAGGAAAGCCTGGGAAGCATGTCTGTGTATGTACAGAAACCTGTTTGGATCTTTCTGTGTCTGCACATGTGCTTTACAATAAGAAATGAGTAGCGTGGGTGATGGGGGGGGGTGGGGGGGGTGGGGGGGGGTGTGGCATGTAAAATCAATGGGTTGAGTTGAAGGGTGGGTGGGGGGTGGGTGGTTGAAGCAGAGGAGCGAGTCTGGGCCTGGTGGAGGCTTCCTGAACCTGAGAAGCAGGCGTCCATGCCAGGAGGAGGGATCCCCTTTCAGCATATTGTTTTATTTAGCATCTGCATGGCCGCTTCATTTGCCAGAGTGCGGCTAGGATGGATTAATTCAGGAGATTGGTGACTTGGAGGGGAAGAATGGCTCAGCCAGTCTGGAGGAAGGATGTTAACCACATTATAAGCCTTTGTTTCCAACACTTCATTCCTGAGACGTAAACTGAGCCTACAGGGTCTCTACCCCCTCTACTCCCTCTACCAAGAGGCACACACACACACGTACACACCTTCCACCTCAACTTCCTGACATGCTGCAGCCGAGGTGCGGCTACAGTTCACCGACTGTGTTTCTGTTTCAAAGCTAAATGAAAGTGGTCTAGTTCTGCTCTGCCGGTTGGGTTTAACCCTGCTCTGGAAGCAGCCTAAACGTCCCCTTCACTGACTGGTTTCAACCCTCCAAACTTCCCATGTGTCGAAACACCAAATCCTCTTTCAGGTGTATCTTTCTTTTTGCGCCTCACCTGGCCTCACAGTGCTCTCCGTACAAAATTACGTTTGTGATAAAGTTAGAAAGGTCATAATGGTGAGTCAAAGTTCAGGGCACAGTTGCTTTGTTAGATCAATAGGGCAAGTCAGTTCGCCTCCTGATTAATCCAGTTTAAGATTAACCCACACAGCCTCAACGCAACTAAGAGCTGCGAGACATAACTGTGAGTCACATCAGACTAAACAAAAAGCAAAGATCAGAGTGTTTGCAGGCTACACTGCCAGGAAGATACACCTATTGCAAGAACAGACGTGCTTAAGAAAACACTAAATCTACTGCACGGTCGGAGTGGAACGGCTCATTCACAACTTGCATTGCTTGCAGCTTTTTGGTTTATTCCTCTCAATAGGATTTGGTTTTGAAATTGAAAATTTTGAAATCACTAATCCTCAAAGACTCTTCTATCCTGCTGGTATGAAGTTTTTGTTTTTTTCCCAGGTGTGCAGTGAAGTCGACGTTTAAGGTACTGAAGTGGACTTATTGTGACTGTTGGTTTCAGAAAGTTGGCTTGGAAAGGGGCTTTCAGATGCTGTTAGACAATCTAAAAAATGGCTTTTATTTTGAAGGATTCAGAGGCTCCTGATGCTCTCTGCATGTCTGCGCTATTTATGTTTCTTGAAGAAAAAAAAATGTTTAAATGTTTACACAGAAACATGAGTGGAGAGCATGGTTTTAGATTTTCATTTCAAACCGGTAGTTAGAAGTAAGTCGCCTCGATAGTTGTTGACTGTAAATGTCAAATGGCTGCAGACAGTCATCTGAAACCTCTTTAAATCTTTCATACCTACATGAAAGACACACACACACACAGTCACTGCATTGGTATAATAACTATCTTGAATGAGTACTATGAGAGATATAATTAATAAATATTAATAATAAGGCTGCATCACCTTTTTGTTTGACGCCAGCAGCCATGACACGTCCAGGAATGATGAGCATACAGACACAAGAGGGAGGACGGAGGATGGAGGAGGGGGAGGACAAACAATGAGCCCTGGTCCATGACTCAGGCTCTTTGGGAGCACTGATCACCCAATGGTGGAGTGTGTGTGTGTGTGTGTGTGTGTGTTGGGGGGGAGGGGGGGTTATCACCTCTATCTGTCTTACAATCACAGATTCACAGCTGATACCTACCACAAAGAGTGGTGACAATGGCCAGCCAGTGCACAGATACCCCCCCACCACCACCTCCATTGACAATATCTCACAGAGCTCCTGGGAGCTGCCCTTCCACATGGCTGAGGCCAAGCCAGTGTGACCCCCACCCCCCTCCTGCACCCCCTCTCCAGTCCCTTGAAGAGTCAATGCAAAAAAACACAACAAAGGAGGTTTCCCAGGACCCAGGCTGCCTTCACAACAACAGAAATGTCTGCCTTTGGACTGGCCGCCGAATGCTTGTTTGGAGAGCCGACAGCATTATTTTAAATGGGGCAGTGGAGTATTTAATGCCCCCTCGCACACAACATTTGAGCTAAGAAGAAGAAAAAAGGTGAAAGCTGTTTGAACTAGGTTTTATTCTCAAGGAATTTCAATGGAGGTGATAGACAACATTGGTGAATTATATACAATAGGAATTAAGATTAAATAATTTCAGCTAAATATGTTTGACAAGAATCTCCATTAATGCGACCAGAATAAAACCCAAATGAACCCAAATATTTCTTTTGTCGCGGGTCCCCAAAGCAGCAAAGGAAATGGAAAGGAGAGCCAAGGACATTAGAAAGAAATGAGCTTTGTAGACGGTGTTACTCAGAACCAACAGAGTCATATTTTTAAACCACTGTGTCCAAAAAAATATATAAAATTTAGCTCTGCTGCTGTTATTTAAAATAAAAATCTCTCATTACTATCACCGTCCCATCCGCTTGACAGAGATTTTGCAAAGCTGTGGAGTTGACTTGGCACCTTCCTCAGAGGAGGGATTGTGCCAGTTCAATCAGAAATAAGATTAGCACAGTTTATTATTAGCTGGAAAATCTCCCTGCATCTCCTTTCTCAGCGGCTACCTGTCCTTCTCAAACTTTGAAATGATCGAGGAGACGCCTCCGGAGAAAACTGTCCACACGTGGATTGATGTCCAAACAGTCTGAGATGGACTACCAGCTTCTGACATGACACTGTGGGAGGATATTCTAGGCCATGCCTGGTGGACACACGCTGACGAGTCTGTGTGTGTGTGTGTGTGCGTGTTTGCATGCGATTCTGTCTGCTTCTCTCTTCATTATAAGACTCAGGAGGCAATGCGGGGGTGGGATCTGGGTGTTGTGTGGATGTCTGTGCTCATGTATGTTTGTGTGGATGTGTGTGTGTGTGGTTGGGGGTGGGGGGAGCATCACTGTGGGAGACAGGCAGATGGGGATGGAAATGAGTAGGCAGTGAGCTCATGCTAATCTCCTCCTACAGCTCCTACAGCTGATCCTGGCACAAAACACACACACACACACACACACACAACTGCAAACCATAGACTAGACAAGCCCCATGCACGATCACAGACTAAATGAGGAAGAGGATGCCTTTTGCGATTGATCACATGTGCCTCACGTGCATATTTTTGTGAAAAATGTCCAAAATCTTTCTATGAAATCCAAAAGGCATCTGAGAACTCTATATTATTGTTGGATAGTAGTGTGTGTATGTGTGTGTGTGTGTGTGTGTGTTTGCGTGTAAGTGTGTGTGTCAGACAGCCATCTGCCCCGTGGGAGTCGCTCAGCAGCACGCAATTGGCTGACTGCACTTAAAGAGGTGAAGGGTGAGGTGGGTCACCTCTTTCTTCGGGGAGGGAAAGGTCGCGTGGTGCTGGCTGCTCTTCTAAACACACGGGTGCACAGGGGGAAATGGTTGGGGCGGTGGGGGGTGGGGCGTGTGGGTGCTGTCAAATGAATGTTGACGCAGCACAAAGTACCACCCCACCCCCCCTCCTTTCACATCAACCTATTCACGGTTAGAGCACGAGGAAATCTCGTTGAAGGCAGCGTGTGCTTTGCTTTTTTTTTGGGGGGGGGGTTGCAGTATTTGCGTGTCCTGTATGCATATCAGATGCGATGCCTCTCAAGCGTCACAGCAGTCAAACACTGTATCTTTCTCGATACTTCACATCGATAGCATCTCGCTTTTACCCCTGTGATAGCGGGATACGAGCCACCGCGTCAAAACAAACAAGATAACGGAACTGCTGTCAGTTATGGACTCGGATGTTTATCGTGCGTTCAATCCGTATACAACGGTGCCTCATCCTGCCCAACAGTATAAACTAACTCACTGATAACAGTTTGGGTGGTTCGCATGTAAGAAGTTAATCCTTAGTGTTTCAATCAAATCCACGTCTTCATCAGCATGTAGATTATGTAATGAAAATGTTCAACTTTGACGTATTTATGCCTGCAAATCGCTAAAAGAAGTAATGGCTCAATGGTAATGTGCGTGAACTTGGTTCGACTGTAAAGGTCTGCGTGTAGGTTGACGCTTTGCTGCCAATTTTTTAAGACACGGAAATGCAAATTCGAGCGTGATGCTGGCTTTACATCTGAGCGTCACTGATGCATCTCCGGTGAAGAAGCCAGAGGGTTGGTGAGAGGAGGTGAAAGGTTAGCTGATGGTGCGTGGGGGGTGTATAGTGTAGTTAAGGCAATAGTTGGGTTTACAGTGCCATGTGTGTCTATGAATATTTCAAAGACGTCTCATTAAATAAACACACCAGACCTCACCGCCTACGGTAACCTACCATCAATATTGAATGCCCACAAAATAACTGACGGTGTCGTTCACAAGCCAACAGCCAGCCCAGTCATCGGATTGCACCATCTGACCGAGGAAGAGCTTTTTTTTTTTTCACGCAACACTCAGAGGAGGTCGACGGGTTCTTCCTTCCGTGCCACTTTTTTACAATAATCCTGATGAGATACGCTCAAGGACCTTCAAAGACTTAAGGACAGCTGCTGTGAGCTGAGTGTGCTTGTTGGTTTCACGCTTTGTTGGAAGGCTATGAATATTCTGGCAGGTATTTCACCTAGTGGGAGGAAATGCAGTACTTCCATGCATGCTCTTGGCTCCTCAAATGCATTTGCTCTGAGCTTTGCACCACTTCCCCCGGACAAACGCACGCATGGTTGTCTATTACAACACCAGCGTGTACCCCTTCTTGGGAAGCTTTTGTTTTTTCCTCCATCATATCTTTGAATGGATGGGCAGGTAGGAAGGAGGAAGCCCCAGAGAGCCTTGTTTTCCTTCCCTGCCCCTTGTCTCCTGACTGACTGCAGCTAGGCAGTCCGTGGCAGGTATATTAATGGACTCTTCAGTCCTCCCTGCCTAGGCTCTTCATAAAGCACTCCACCGGCCGCTCTGTCCATTTGTCACATGAAGATGTTGCTGATATAGTCAGCAGACCAGGACAATGGCTGCCAACGAGGGCTTGAACTTCTTTTCTTGTTCTCTTCAGTCATTCTCTTCTCCTGAATGAGACTTCTGTTAGTCGGCAAAAATAGCTGTGATGTCGAGGTATATAGTATCTTAATCAATGCTTTAGAGATTGTCTTAAAATTAGGGGATCAAACACGTTTTTTCCAGAAAAACAGCCAAACTCAGAAAAGATATCAAAGCAAATAAGATTACTATTCTGACAAGATATTCAGTGCTTCAGGCAGTCAGTAAAGGTCCTGAGGTTTGGTATCCAAAACCTAATTATGGCTTCCTGAAGAAAGCTATCAATGGGTATTTTGGATGAGATTAACACACAAGGTGGTCATGGCTCGATCAGTCGACAGTAGAGACAGGAAGTCAGAATCCTACAACGAAACGCTACGAGGAAAATCCCCTTTTGTTCGCAGAACTTTAAAGGGCTTTGAAATAAACAGTTGCTGGCAGGGAAACATGCTGGATGAAAGAATCACTGCATTTAATTCACTTTCCGCTGCCGTTTCGACGGTAGCCTTTTGAAAAAGATTACAGACAACACGAGGAGCTTTTATAACCTGTGACGCTCCGCCATTCTCTCTCTCTCTCTCTCTCTCTATCATGTGTCAGTGCGTTCCCGTCTATGATTGTGGTGGAAAGACAAGACGTTTGACTGCGCATCAAAACCACCGCGCAGACTTCTCATCTCGCAACACAATTTTTCCTCAAAGTTTTCGCCGAGGAACCTCGGAGCGAAGTCGAGCCGTTTTTGTTTTTTTTGTTTTTTTTTCCAGAATGGGAGAAAAGAGCAAAATAAATGACGCTTTTTGCAGTTGATTTCCTGCAGAGAGGGAGAAAAATGAAAGAGCTTTTCGAAAAAGCTGCAGCATGTGTGGAAAATAATTAGCAAAACTTTCAGCACACAAACTTAACTGCTAATTAAACACCCGCTTTTTAATTGACTTTCATTTGCATAGCATTCAGGCTAGGAGCAATTACAGCTCAAATGATTAAAAAGGTGTTTTTCTTTGTGAAGAAGAAGAAAATTCTTTTTTTCTTTTTCTCTGAATGCAATCCATGCCTTCAGGTCAACCCAAAAATGTATATTTATCTTGGCAATACAACACTTTGTTTATTTGAGAGCCAACTAGCCAGTGAACTCTACTGAGGAGGGCCTGTCTGTGCTGGTCTGTCACTCTGGTTTAATTGATCATGAGAAGTGATGGAGTTTTCAATCACACTTGACATAAAGATACTTGAATGTCAATACGGCATTGATCCCTCCGACCCTCAGTCATGCCTCACAGCATGGACTGACTGTCTTCCATTAGCAACCCAGACTGGCAGCCTGGCCAAGCAACAGAACTCATTACACAGACCTAATTGAATTGGTGGCTTCCTCTTTTATAAAGCACGGAGGCCAAAGTCTAAATTCTACTATTTAAACAGGCATGAAAACAGTAAAATGCAGCGTCAAATCTTTTTAAAACACTTCACCTCATACCCCCTGCAATCGGGACAAAATGAAGCCGAGCAACAGACTCCTGCAACTGTCACATTCTAACCCAACACCCGTAAAAAAAACGAGAATGGATATATTCCCTCAGCAGCCATTGAAATGCACAGCTACCAGCTGTTGTCCTGTCCACCGTGTGGACATGGCTGGCTGTCAGCAGGCTTAGCCAACACTGCGCCTTGCATATGAAGCAGGACATGGGCCTATATCCCCTTGGGGAGTTCACTTCCTCTCAGCCCCCATACCACCACTGCCCCACCTCCCTCCTGAAACAAGCGGCCCCTTCAGCTGGAGGCCAGATATCCTGAGGAGCAGTAGGGGCTTCTGGGGGTCGGGGGTGGATGTGGATGTAAAAGGGGAAGTTTTAGCTCCTTCACATTAGAGGGATGGCAGCCACATATATATATAAGTGCAATGTTTTGGAATCAAATATTAAAACCCTGCGAACAATAGAAGTTTTGTCTAATACTTCCATGTTGTAACACTAATTCCAGCTTTTTTTTTTTCCACTGAGCCACAAGACGAAGCATGGAAACAGCCTGCAGGAACGTGCAGGGTGTCAGCACAGTTAACATAGCACATGTGGAGCATAAACGCAAAATTGTTTCTGCCCTGATTTATTGTTCCAATTTGAATCTTTATATACATTTGTCTCTAACAAATCACTTTGTGCCACTTCAGAATGAAAATGAGGAATTGGACGAGGAGGAAATCTGGCTTCCCTTGTTATTCCGGCGGTAAGCAGCGGTAGTCACAGTTGTGTGTAATGACACGCATGAGTAGGGACGTGTTTCATGCAAGCCCATTCAAAAGTGTTTTCACTTGTTTAAGACGTCTTCGCCTCTCTGAAGGAGTGGCAGGTCTGGAATGCACACGACCCGTTCCATGACTTCAACAATCAAAAGCTGCTCTCTTTTTCCAAAAAAGTGAAAGCACTGTTGTAAACATACACTGAGACTGAACAGGATCCTTGCTGTATAGGAAGGTACCAAACAAGACTGAGTCTGATGTAAACTTGCTGGTTTTGAACCAAATGTGGGTCTAGCTCGGGCTGGCTTGACTGCAAAGTGCCTCCGTCTACCCTCCGGCCCCAATTCTCTCCTAACTCTCTTTTACAGAGACGGATTGTGTAGAAATCAATCTTATCCAAACATCCTGTTAAAAGAAAAGTGTGTGCCACCCACATGTGTACCAGCCAGAAACAATAAGACATGCATTCCACACACACACACACACACACAGCGTATTAACTCATTTAAACAATTCTATAGTTTCACTGAATTTGCTCATTGCTGTTTACAATCAGCGCTGTGGCTCACACCTCCTAGATGGGAATGGAGACTATATTTTTACTGTAAAAATCACACTTCACACAAAAAAGCTGTTTTCACTCGAACCGTCTGTGATTCAGACGTACGTATGTGTGCGTCTCAGAAGGAAGCTCTCAAAGAGTGTCTGCAAGGAGGGAAGTGCCGCAATATCACTTCCTGTGTCTGTCTGCATGCGAGACGGTTGCTAACACTTTTGTAACTCCTTCATTAATATTCACAGAGCCGCCCAGATCCTCTGCCGACAGCAGCGCGCACACGATGGCGTTTCCTTGTGTGCTGAAAGGTAGAAAAGGCTGCGCGGTGCACTCTAGCACTTTGCCTCGCAGCCTCCAAGAACATTTTCAAAGTGCCTCGGCTGTGCTGAAATGTGCTGACAAAGGGGAGCTCTGTTGCCATAAGTTTAGCAATATTCCTCAACTCCTACCCAGCATGTATTCGCTCATTAGCGTTCCATGAAACAGAGCACTTGAGGAAAAAAAAAAAAAAAGGAGGAGTCAAATTAAAAAGCAGGGCGAAAGCTCAAATGAGCCTTGGGCTTAACACTCGGGTGCCCCGTCGGCACTTATAAAAATAGAAGAGGCCCCTGAAAGTGGGGGTCCTTGAGGTGTGCCCACTCGAGTCTGAATGAAAGTGTGTGCCAAGAGTGGGTATTCACCATGCATGGCAGGACTTTGGCACTCTTCAATACTTCAAGGGTCTCCCTGATTTCTCTTTCTTTGGCAGATTCCTCTGAAAGAAGCCTCCATGGAGGCGAACTGCTTGTAAACACTTTTGCAATTGCTTTCTGTGCCTCATCAACAAGTCTGCTGCTCCCACAACTCCACTCTGGGATCAATCAGATTGGAGTAAGTAGGTAAGTGGGGGGAGGATGTGTGTATGTGTGTGTGTGTGTGTGTGTATGTCAGAGGTGGGTAACTGGCCTGGGGTAGGTGGATGTTTGGAGCGAGGGGAAGGGGAAGGGGAAGGGGGGGTCCGATGTTTGCTGAATGCTCTCCTTTGTTGGGATCATATTATGTTTCCACCACAATACTGCTAAACCCTACTTCATCAACTCCATTCATGTGTAACAGTTCATGCAAATGGCCACAGTAGCCTTTTTTTTTTCTAGGGGTGGGGTGCGGGGTGGGATTCTTTTTTATCAGTCTCCCACCCAACTACCCTCTCTGCAAACTCCTGCCTGCTCACCAGACCTCATGTTATAATCCCTTCATACAGGCTTTCCAGTCAGAAGCAGAGCTGAGGGAAAGCATGGAAAACTCCTTCATTCAGTCTCATATCTGATCCCAAAACCCCACAGGAAGCAACAACCTGCGCAGATGCTCCAATTTAATTATACTAACTTTTTTTTTTTTTTTTAGAATTATCTCAAGTAAAAAGAGAATCAGATAATTATGGATACAGTCAGACAGTAAGAAAAAAAAATTAAAAACCTTCAACGCTGATATTAGCGCTGATTAAACCCACAGGAAGCCAAACCAACGCTACATACGTTTAAAAAAACACAATGAGCTCCGCAAGCACACACAGACACACACACAAGGCAAATTGATCCTAAATAACATGGATCCTACTACTGACTGCACCCCATGGAAACACACACACACACACACACACACTCGCACAAATTACAACCAGACTGAAAGAGAAATGCATATATCCCACTAAAGACTGCGTGTCTGTGTGTGGGAGGAAATGCCATTTCATCTGAGGAAGAGAGGAAGAAAAATGATTTCCTCCCTTTTCCCCCTAAATTCATGGATATTCTACACAGGTCCTCCTAACTGTTGTTTGCTGTCTCACAGTGAGCCATTTGTTGGTAAATGAGATTGTATTTACAGTACAGGCCAATAAAAGTGAGCCTAAGGGGTGTTTCACAGGCAAATAATGGCTTTATTGCCGCCAGAGGTGACAATAAAGCATTGTCACTGTTGTATGAGGCCTAATTAGTGACAATACGGTAATGATAATCAAATACTGAAGGTCAGTGACAGCCAGGCAAGTCACTTATACATATATCTGTGTGTGTGTGTCTGAATTTTGGAAACATGAATGCCTTCTGTAACTGAGACAATTCCCACCAGGAACGTCCTCAAGGACAACTGGGATTCAGGACCAACATGTTCAGTACATGCTGGAGTTGGAGTGAACTGCAGATACATTTTACATTCCTCATTCTGCTGGGAACCTCACTTCACTCACACTGCATGTAAGTGCATTTTAATAAGCAACTACAGACAACAAGCTCCCTGCGGTCTGCAAATGAGGAAGATAAGCAGCAGAACACAGGAGCTGCAAAACTGATGAGAAAAATAATAGGGAAAAAAAAAAAAAAAGTGCATGAACAGCAACGCATACAGACTATACAGCAGGCAGAGCATGAGGACCAACTCACCCTGGATGATGCTTTCCTCTTGTACTTGTTGGCGAAGTCAAATTTCTCCTTGATCTCGTCCAGGATCATCTCCATGCGGTTCTTCTCCTCTTTCCCCGTGTAATCCTGGCCCAGGAGGATGTACGCCCTCCAGTTAGCCGAGTCGAAGCCCCAGTGGCAAGTCCTGTTCTCCTGCGCCTTGTGACTGTGCACCACGAACTTGTGGGTCGGGTACATGAGTCTGCAGTCCATGCACTGGATGCACGCTGCGTTGGGGCTGGTGTACAACTCCGGTACGAACAAGCCCTTGCACTTGCCGAAGCACTCGTGGTAGATTTTGAAGCTCCTCTCGGTGAGCTCCAGCTCCAGCGAGCCTCCGCTCAGCTCCTTCTTGCAGCGCGGCGGGTAGGCGCCTCCGTAGATGAGGGCGTTGCACAGCCGCTCGGCGTCCGTCTTGGTGATGAGGCCGCAGGACGGTGCAGAGAACGGCAGGATCCCCATGACTTTGAGGATCTCCAGCTGGTCCGCCGTGCACCGGGAGCAGTAGATGTGCAGCTCGTCGCACACCGAGTTGATCTGCTGCAGAGTGAAGTCCCGCAGCACCGTGTTGAGAATCTGCGGGAGACACAGCCGTTTCTCCCCTCCGACCACGAAGCATGAGATAGTCTCGCCCTCCAGGACAGTCTCGCACCTCTCCGTGGAGCGGTCCGACGGGATGAACAGCGGGCCCGGCATCACCGGCGGCGGCAGATGCTGCAGAACCGGCTCGGGCTCCTTACCGTCCTTCTTGAAGAGGAGCTCATGTTGCCACCGGGCAGAGAAAGCCGCCGGTCCGCCCAGAGAGCTCATAGAGCTGAGGTGAAACTGCTTGAGAGTTTGTTGCAGTCCCGGATGAGGCTGGAAGCTCTGCCGACTTACAGTCTCCATGTTTTTCCTGCAACTTTAGAAGCGAAAACCCCTCCGGTCGTCGATAAGCAATCACGAGTATCTATCCGTTCCTGAACCTGGTAAATCCACGGTGTCCAAGAATTGAGCAAAACAGCGAAGCGCTTCATCAAACATCCAGTAAAAAGTCCCAGACAGTTTACAGTTTTATCCCCGCGGCTACTGAGTGAACACCGGCCACCAGTCGCTCCCTGCAGCGGCTCGCCGACTGTCCATATCTGGAAAAGAAAAAAGCGGCTCTCCAAACTCCAGAAAAAAAAAAGTTCCGTTTGTTGACTTCCAGAAAGAAGTAGGCGAAAACAAAATAAAAGCGGGAGTTGTGAGTCGATACAGTGCGATTAAAAAAACTCCTTATTTGTGGCTCTTTCCGCTGTCGAGGACTGCCGCAATCCAGCCGTCTGCCCCCGCAGTTCACTCTGACTGTATGGAGATGAGAAGCCTCTCTCTCCGCTCCACTGTCTACTGGCTCTCTCTCTCCCTCCCGCTCCGTCTAGGTCTCTCTCTCTCTCTCCCTCCCTCCCTCCCTCTGTGTTTGTGTGTCTGGCTCAGTCATTGAATCCCAGCCAGGAATGTGAGTGACTCTGCAGGCAGGCAGGGCTCTTCCAGGAACATGCCGTCACCCCCCCCCTCACTGCCCTGCAGAGAGCAGGGAAGGAGAGAAAGAAGGGAAGTGTGGAGGGAAGAGGGATGCTGCGTTCACGTCATATGGGAACAAGTAAAAAAAAAAAAAAAAAAAAAACTTTCTGACAGTACATTCTGCAGCGGTGCAGAGTAAGTACTTGTACCCAGGCTACTTTACTCGAGTATTTCTCATTTCTATTACAGTAACATTTCTGAGGAAATTTCTACATTCTAATGGGAGCTTCACAATATATAAATATCATATAATATTATTGCATATAAAGTAAAAATTAAACACATTACATTGACAGGTATAGCCTAATAATATAAACACATTAAGGGGCCAATGAGTACTGAGAGTATTTTTACCTGAGCAAAATTTTTATTTTTTTTGGTTTTTAAACGAAACATTAAATTCGAGACTAACAAGCACTGATGCATGTTTCCCCTTTTGACCTTAACTGAAACTGTGTGAAACTGACATGCATTTTTTTTTCTCCCCATGTTGTCAAAAAAAAAAAAACAACAAATCTGGTCATATATCAGCTAAAACCTAAAGTTGAACGATAATTTCAAACACTAAGTTCAAGATTGCCCTCTTTCCCACGGTACCTGAATGTATCAGAAGAATAGAGCGTTTATGTGAATCATTTGGTTCGCGGCTACGAAGGGAAAGAAAGAAGAAGAAGAAAAAAAGAAAAAAGCCCAAAAAAGGATGGGTGGTGTTTTACGAGAAGACAAATTTAGCTTTGGAAAGGGAAACGCACATTTGAACGACTGACTGCGGTTTATTTATTTTTCCTTCTGCTTGAACGTGTTAAATTTGTTTGGCAACTAGCGGCGAATAAACAAGTTTCACTGGAGATCTTTAGAGACAATCCTGCTAAAGAAAAGCCGAGCCGGTCAACACCAGTACAGCCAACAACAATAAGAAAAGAAATGATTATTTGTACTCATATATATATGCATACTTTTAATTCTTTATGCATTGCACTGTTTACTCATAAAGACCAAATTAAACTAAATATGTAGACGTTTACATACATCATCATGCTTTGGATTGTTCATAAGATCATGCTTGACTTCTCATGTTCCTGTTGAAGGATGAGCGGGGTGTAACAGCCCTCCTTTATGCTGACATCCTATAAGAGTTTTTTGGGGTTTTTTTTGCAGAAGTTGCTCTAACTTGCAAACACACACGTTCTCTCTGACAGTGAAGAGGAAGTCAAATATTACTGGCGTAATAATTCAAAACCAAGAGTCTGAACCTGTTAAGGTCATTTGTCCAGAACAAGTTCAACTCCAACACAACGATGAAGAAGCACTTTTCTGTTCCTGCAGCGTCCCCTAGCCAAACCCTGCTGTAACTGCAACATGGTGGCAGAGGCCAGGACCTGGTGGGATCCTCCTCTGCAGCCCCACTGTACACCCTGGGGGGAAACACTGTACACTCTTTAATGACGTTCAACAGGGACCACCTCGGTGCTGATCACCTGTGATGCTGTTGAGACCAGAAGGTGTTATTCAGTATCTCTTGTCTACAGAGAAAGCATTTTAAAATATTACAGAAAATTAAAAACATCATATGTCATTGAGTTGCATTTATTTATTAAACAGTTGATGAATGACAGTGAAAGGAAAACGAATCATCAATAAGAATTTGACTTGAATTTGAGTGTTAATCAGTATCAGACTTTATTGTCTGCTGGACTTTAACACGTCCCACGCGGAGCTTTCAGACTCATTTCAAGGTCTGAAAACTGTGAGAAGTTATGAATTTATTATTAATATTTTATCAAACAAAACAGTACTGTATCCATGAGCGTTGTCAAAGCAGCGGAGTCTGAACTCTGTGTGCATGTACTCCATCCATCATCAATCCATTTACAGAGTACACAATATTTATACCATGTTGTAATAATATTAGAGCCAAAGTCAAAGACAGTACCTGGTTGAATATATATTTAATGCCACTAGGATTTAAAAACGTTTTTTTGTTTTTTTTTACCTTTTCTCAGTTAATATGTTACGGTCAATATTGAACATATAATTACAGTTATTGTTACAGGGAGAAAAGCCAAAACAGATCAAAACACAACAAACCCTGTGCTCACGGTCTGTATCTGGCAACCCATGTTATAGCCGGAGACGCTGCACTGAGAAAAAAAATAAAAAAAAGGTCCAGCGCACGATGCTAGAAACCATAAATTGTTGTTTTCACATTTCTGTTTTCTGTACACATTGAACAAAAGCTATATATTCTGTTAATAAATGTTGTTGTTGGTAGGTGAAGTCTATTTTTCACACTCCACACAAATACATCGCAAACTACTCCTTTAATTCAACAATTTACATGCACCACACACCACATCCATCATATCGATGGTGAAAAACACACCTGCCTTTTTGGGTGGTCTTATGAGTCTGGCATGAGGCCACCTCAGACAGCAGTGAGCTCTGGCAGCTACGGGCTGGATGTGGGCTTACAGTATATATACTGTAACACTGTCTGTGTGTAAGCGGTAATGGATACAAGTGAGGTACAAAGCTGCTGTTTCCATCAGGCCTCTCATCCTATCAAGGCCAGTATGGAGCGCACGCCAAGGCTCTCTTTCAGCGATTCATATTCAGATTGCCAGCTTGCAACGTTTCTTTTTTTTTTTTTTAAATCTTGAGCTCATCATTCACTTGAATTTATTAATTGTAACCCTCCCCTCTCCTTGATCTTTCAGCTTTTTTTTTTCCTCTTGTATCCGATGACGACCTTCTACTGCATGCATACTATCTGCCGCTCACGGTGAACATGAAGGTCTTGCTGGATGCTGATGGTCATGGGTCCAAATGATCCTTCCCACAATGTCAGCTTTAGTGTTTATTACACATTTTCCAACGACATATGGCGACAGACCCGTTAAATCTCGGATGGTGGAATCGACTTTTTACGAACCTCAAAGGACGGTAAGCTAAAGGCCTCATTATACTTCAAGGTTGCAGCATGTGGGCTGACCAGAAAAGCCTGCTGTCACACAGAGTGGTTTGAGGTCATGTAACCAATGGCAACATATATGTACATATGTGTACGTTGTGTAAAACTACCTCAATGATCCGTGTGTGAATCCTCCAACGTCGGCCCCGTGGAGCACCATCAATGACCGTGTTAGCTTATTCTATGTACGTCTAGTGTGTAGTTATCTCTATTATGAGTAGTCTCATAATTTGCCTACACTCACAAGCATTAGACACAAACAGAACCAACCTGTTATTGACTGAGACAGACGTATGATTGATGCTTCAGCTGAAATCAGCAGCTCGGTTTACATTCTCAGCCAGAATCTGATGGCTTGGACAAACAGCGGCGTATCAAGCACGAAAAAAACAAACAAAAAAAAACCGATTTGGAAAGTGGGGAACACACAAACAGGATGGTTTTTGGTGTCTTATGTTCTCATCGCTCCACGGAGAAGTCGAGTGCTGGTATGACCTCTTAAACACTCTTTTAACTTAAACGGTTAACGTTGCTGCCACCTCAACGTTTTATTCTCCTCATCATCATCTTCGCAGTCGCCATGACAGCAGGACACAACACGGCATCACGTGGGATGAATGACATAACGTTTTCTTTCCAGGCGCCAGGTTGCCTTTTTCCCAGAGTAGCACCATGTACCACAGGCCTGGCCCACTGCTCTGCTTTTGTGTTTCTCCTCTTCTGTGGTCGAGGTAGAAAAAAAAAAAAAAAAAGGAAAAAACAGATCGGCCAATGTCAGCATTTTAGCAGCAGACCTTCTGGTATACTCATCTTATGGGACGATGTTTCCAAAAAAAAAATGCTCTCACCTTATTTCAAAGTGGCAGGGTTTTCCCATAGTGCCTTTTTTTAATAATTCTCTCCTCTTTCTTTTCTGTTCCTTCCGTTCAGTCCAGCTTTCCCTTGTCTTTTTTCCATTGCATAATTGTAGCCGCTCTCCGTTGGTCCTTCTCTTCTGGCCAAAAAGCTTAGAGGGCTCAGAAAGTCCCACCATTATTATGACTTCAACTTTCCACTTTATGTGTGTGTCCTAGCAAAGAGAACAAAGTGTTATCATTACATTTAGCGTCCTTGTATGATGTAACCTTCTTCAGTGTTTACCGAGAGGACATTCCTGTAAGAAAAGTGACATAATATCTTGTGTACTCGTAGATTTAAAGTGAGAAACAAACAATGGGCCGTAATTAAAAGGCTCTCGGTCATTTTGTCTCAGCTTTAATGTCATATTTGCACTTTGAAGATGTTACTACCCAACTGAGCAGCATTATTTAGTTACATTTATTTTATTTCCTGTAGTCTAGTGATTTTAATTGTTGTTAGTAATTAAGTGTAAGCATAATTACTATATTTGTGGCCCAGGTTTTCATTAGGTTCACATATTTATATATATTTATGTGTATTTAAAAGAGTTATGGGTCACTGTGATCAAAACCTCTGTTTGTGCAAAACTGCATCTTAAAGTTTAATCAAAGGTAATATATATATATATATATATAGCTTCATCACTGCTATCCCCATTGAGATAAACGTCCAAGAGAATCTTTCCATGCAGGATCCTGCAGTTACATTTTACACGTGCACAGAAAAACACAGACAAATGCATTTAGAGCAGAACTCACTGATGATTAACATTCACAAGATCACATGTTTTAATCACCTTTTAATCCAGCATCCTAGACTCCCTCCATCCCAAAGCCCCCCCAAACCCAAGAGCTTGAGCCCAGAAAAGAGTCCTCCTATGTCAGCTGTCTCACAACATCACTGCTTTCCAGAGTAAACCAAAATTATAATACAATGTGAAGAAACCTATTTGGAACATGAGAAAGAAGAAGCTAAAAGCCAGAGTAGATTATAATGTTATCTGGCCCTAGAAAAGAGATTATGAACATGCAGAGTATCTCTCTACTATCCTCACCAAGTACAGGCTCAGTGACCACAAACTGGCAACCGAAAAAGGAACAAAATACACACAAAAAAAATAAAAAATCTGGCAACCAAAAGAAAACAGGAAATGTGGTCACTGTTGAACAGGTGAGGTTGTGACAGAGATGCAGATATGTTACTGCAGAATACATTTGGGACTGATTACACAGTGAAGAATCTGAACATCTGAAGTGTATGTCAACATGCATATTGTTTATGGATGTATTTATTTTGAGAGAGAGAGAGAGAGAGAGAGAGAGAGAGAGAGAGAGAGAGAGAGAGAGAGAGAGAGGAGGGCTATTCGGATTGGACGGAATCAAGTGACGTCATGTTTCAGGAACAAGGAAGTCGAGGCGCGAATTTGAATTTCGGGTTGGTTTTTTTTTGTTTTTGTTTTTGAAAAGGGATTTAAACAACATGACTGACACTTACTCAAAGACCAAACTGAAGAGGATGAAGCTTTGTGTCGCAGAGAACCAGCAGGACGTATCTCACAGGAAAACGGAGAAGAAGAAGCAGCGTCTGTCCACGGAGTTCCCAGCCGGGACCGACGGGTCGGTGTCTCAACGTGAACGCGCCGTGAACTCAGTGTTATGTTACGTTAAATAAACGTGGTGTTCTTTTCTGTTAAAATCTGAACACTTTACTGTTTTAATCTGTCGAAGAACAAACATGATAAAACATAACTGAAGACAATTCGTCATATTTGTGATCTAATAATATGAACTAATATTTAACGAGCAACCACAAACGCATCATTTTAATGATATAAAAGCCGGTTTGTGGAACGATTGTTTCTATAATACGAATCTACTCACCACTCTTCTGATCAATTATATCCTGGCCCTTTTTTTTAATATAAATTTTGCAACACAATTGAATCAACTTCCTCAGGTGTCTGTCAGGTGTTTCAGGTGTTTCCCTCCTGAGCCAAACATCCAGACAGGAAGCAGGAAGCACGCAGGTGTACGTCAGGTGTGAAAACAGACTGATCATTGGCTGCTGTGTATTTATCGGCTCTTTTAACAGGTCAGTGTGGTGGAACAGAGAGCAGCTGCCTGGTGTGGAGACTCTGTACGCGTTGATGCTGAGGTCTGCTGTGCCGCACCTGGAGAACCAGCACTGGGACCTGGTTCCTGATCTGCCACATCCATCCACAGTGGTAACGTTACCATCCAGTGTTCATCACTGGCATCTGAGTAGGGATGTGTGTCTGCAAGCTGCACTTGAGCCACGAAGAAGGAATTTGAAATGAATGTTTTAGGTATCTTGTAGATAAGGTCAAAAGCGAATATATATATATATATATATATATATATATATATATATATATATATATAGTTTCTAATCCATATTCTGCATAGATATTGTTGACCTCAGCTGTAGGAATAAGCAGGGCTGTATTTAGAACAGGCTTATGTTCGCTGACTACCCCCTCTTCACTGCTTCATGCAAAGTCAGCACTTCCTCCATGTTTACATTTTGTCTTGATAAATTTAGCGTCATGTACATTTTCATAGTCATGTACTATTCAGCATCTGCTGCTCTCAGCTCAAGTCATTTAAGTTGCTTCATTTTTTTTTTTTTTTTATTTCCAGTTGGTTTAAATAGGAATAAAGCATTTGTAGCGTGGGAGTCATTTAGACAGTTTCAGGTTCCTGGAATCGTACATAAATATGACCCCATCATATTTATCAAGCTTCTGAGAGGAGGAAATCCCTCCTAACTGGCCGGAGATACTCCGTCTTTATGCTTTCAGAGCATTGTATCAGCGTTCCTTACACGGTAAATCATTCCTATCACAGGACAGAGAGACTCCTGGATGTGACAACAGTGACGATATAGTGCACGACGAGGGTCAAAGCAAACTTATCTTTCTATTTTTATTTTTATTTTTTACATGAATTTAAAATAAGATATATAGCGGATAATTACATGTTACATTGTTACAGTGCACTTCCTAAGACTGCGTGACATGATAGAAATAACAAGTTAATGGAATGAAAAACACATCTTACCAGTTATTATCCTGTGTTAATAGTTCATTGACCTCTTGTTATATGTTAAATGTGTGTTGAAATCACAGTATTTCTACATCAAAATCTTTGTCTTTTTCTCTTCCCGGTGACTATAAGTTTATCCAATCAATGCCTGCCACGCCTGTCACATGAGACCACACCTGACTGTGGGTCGTAGTGGTTCTATTTTATTGTGGTGATTTTCCATTATCAGGATAACTGTGGGTATCCTCACAAGTGACTTGCTAACGTTGCGCTCGCTAAAGCTCGCTATATTGATTTCCTGATTTATTTTGAATTATGTGATTGTTTTTCACACACACAAAAAAATATGTGTGTCCTATCTGTGATTTAATTAAAAAAAAGTTTTTGATAATTTGGATAATATTGTGAATTTCAATTGTTTTTCATATCATCCCATCACTATGTAATGTATACACATAAAACCCACGCAGAAAAAAGCCAGTGAAGGACGCTTAAATGAGTCTTAAATCTGATACTAATAATAACTAATAAAAATCAATTATTTGAAACTAAATATTATTTTATTGATTGAAGATTTGACAGCTGAAAAACAGCTTGTCACCTTATATCTTTTTCCTATATTTTTTTGCTTAAATGTCTTGAATCCATATGCGTCTAGCACTAAGAGTTTGTCTGATACCTTGTTTTTTAGAAACCCACACCACAACAGTTATATGAACAGCGGTGGTGTGACCTCAGTGAAGAGGTTGGTGCCTTTCCTCCACCAACTCCACCTTCTCCAAAGTGTCAGCTGAGGCCAGATCAGCAGACCAGCGCTGCAGCAGACACCTCTGACACACTGCTGTCCTCTCACAGCCAGCAAAGACACAACGGCAGGACGGTGCCAATTCAAGCCCTCAAAAAAAGATGCTGGCAGGGTGAGTCATCCTCAGCCGGATGCTCAAGTGTCAGAGAAGAGGGAAGGGAAGCGGAAGAACATGAAGAAGTGGTGAAGGAGAGGGAAACCGGAGCGGTCAACAGACAGTCTCTCACAAACCAGGCGACAGTCTTTGACAGCCGAACTCCTCCGCAGAAGAAAGGCGAAGATAAGGAGGCGGTGACGGAGGATAAAGAGGAGGAGGAGGATGCGCAGGGGAGTGGCAGAAGAGATGGAGGAGTAGCAGGAGGAGAGCTGCAAAGCTGCCCCATGTGTCTGCTGGTGTTCCCTGCTGGGTAAGTATGGAAGAGATTTGAGCGCACAGTTTCTCGAGTCTGATGGCTCAATTTTCTCACAAAGTCACAACATTTTTTTTTTTATTCTCCCTCGGGGTCGGGTCAGATCAAAGTCACACCATATTAGAAGACAACAATACAAACACCAAAATCCTGACGTCTAACAGGTTGACATCCAGCTCAGACTGAACACGGCGACGTGCTGCTCCGCCAAAAGTCAACGCGAGCAGTTTTGATAGTTAAGAGCGCGGAAATCTCCGTCATTGGCTCAAATCTAGTTACATAATTCCTCCCATACGCTCAAACCATCTGCTATGCTCATGCTTCCGTCCTCCCTCACGTACAAATCTGATCGTCTTCTTACAAATCCCGTCCACTCTCAGAGTTCGACGTGCAGACAGACTGAGCAGCGCTCAAATCTGCTTTGTTGTCCATAAATAAGAGCTGTAACACACACTTATTTTAAACCTGATTAACGGATATTAACACTACAGTGAAAGATTTATCATCAGACTGGTTACCAGCAAAATGGGTTTTGACTCCATTTTCACACTGAAATTTCACATTGTGCTGATAAAAAAAACAAAAAAAAAAACTAGAAGGACAAGCAGCTCCTCACATGAGATCTGCTGTAAAATACAAGGACATCACTCCTGATTTAAAAAAGCAGCGAGTTCACTGAGAAAAAAACAAAAAAACAGCAGGTCATTGCAACTGTAATTATTACTGGGGTGGAATGAAAAATGGCCCACATTTGTCCTCTGGACTCGATCGACTATGAGTTAAGTCTCTAACCAGAGCAGGTGGTGTTAAAATCACCTCCCAGAGAGACACGGGTCCAGTCAGAATGAAGCTTTAGTCTATTTCTATCCAAACGGCTCTTTTTTTTTTTTTTTTTTTTTTTTGAAGAAACGAGCACTTCGGAGTTGAAGGACTTTCAGTCACAGCCGCTAGCTCATTACTCAGCAGCCTTTCATTTACAGCTGCTTCCATTCATTCTGTGCCAACGCTGCACCGACTGCTAGTATGTGGAATAACTGTAAATCATCTATGCTTATTTATTTTTCCCCATAAGGCTGCAATTCTACAAATATATAAAAAAAAAAAAAAAAAAAGTCTGCAGAGCCAACGTCCACACACGTCCAACAACACGTCCAACAACACGTCCAACAACACGTCACGCTGAACTGTGAACTTCCCGTCCGGAGTTTTAAAAAGAAAACAAAAAACAAAACAAAGACGGAAACGTTATACAGAGACTTCTGCCGGCCGAGGCGACTAACCGCCGGCTAGTTTGCCCTCTGCTAACTCGGATGGGGGTAAAATAGTTGAACCGTGCAGCTCTTTTTAGACTTTCCAAATGTTATCGGACCAGAACGGATCAAATTCTGGTTCAGTCATTTTTTCACAGAGATTGATGTATCTGTCGCTTTACAGCCGCAGCATTAGTAGGCTGTTTGTATAAATGCTGTCACTGCCAGAAGGAAGAGACAGAAAGTCCCAGCGTTAATTACCTTGAAATGTCTCGGGTGTTGTTTAAAGGAAGCAATTTGGTCCGTACGGAAAGTTGTGCATCCTAAACACTTCAATCTGTGCCTCCAGGGCGGTGCAGCGCACGGTGCTAAATACAAACGTAAAGCATGATAATCGACCGCTTACGTATTCTTCAAGTTGGAGTCTGTGTCGGTCTCACATGCTTACATGTGAAATCAGCATTAACCGCCATGTTCTGTAACTCAGGCTAACCGAGAGTTAACTAATCTCTGTCGGTCACATGATCGTCAGTCCTCCAGGTTCAAACCGTTGACCTTGTCAAGCAAGAACTCAACTGAGCAGCAGCCGGATATATTTAGTTTAAATATAAAGATAGTTAAAAAGATAGATTTTTCTCACTGCAGCAACCTGACATTAACAAATTAAAAGGATAAGACGACGAACTACGGTCGCTGTCATCGGGGTAAAGGAGCGCGTCACCCAGCAAAGTGCTTCTAGACAACAACAGAGGAATAGGATATATCAGGCTTTGGATACACACACACACACACACACACAATACACTGCACCATAAAACAATCAAGTCATTGTTGGTTTGGAGTTCAAATCACCAGCCTTATCCTTCAGCTCGCGCTCCAGGTGTGCTGCAGAAACAATGCTTACCTTCCTAATCTGCCTCCCCTCATGCTCCTCCTGTATGTGCTCAGACATGCCTTAAATCATTGATTATCAATCAGATGAATCAGGTTTGTATCAGGATATTTTTTAAGATTGAATCATTAAATAATGATTGTTTTACTGGTTTCGGGTTTAGAGTCATGTGGGGAGCAGAGATAATCTCATGATAATTTAACTTTTTTTTTTTTCCAATATTGATATGCATTTATATTACAATGGGTGGAGAAAGGATCTTATGTCTCATCCATATAAAGAGTTTGTTAAGAGGAATTAAACTTAAAGGACAGGTTCACCATTTTTTTTAAAAGTGTGTCTTAAACAACAGTCGGAATGAATATATTGCCAAGGCAATGAATATATATATATATATATATATATATATATATATATATATATATATATATATATATATATATATATATATATATAATAAAAGCAGATCATAGAAGCTTCACATCTACTTTAAATGGCACACTGTGGATTTTTGTCCCTTTCTATCAACGCCCCGTCATGTCTGAATGAGGCTGTAATGTCGAAGTCATCGATGCCTGAATGACAAAAAGCCATCGTTTTAACGGCTCGATGAAGCCAGCGACATTACATATTTCATATCTGGAACGGGCCGAATGTGATGTCAAGTTTTTGTTGAGCTAAAGTGGAAATTCTTAGTTTGAAATTTGGCTGCTCTTGAGTTTGGGTTCCTGCAGGAAGATGTCAATATTTTTCCGTGTCAAACGCTGCCAATGACCAAACTGCTGTTGATCCTCTGTGTATTTATATAATGTCCTTTTCATGGGATTTAGTATGGTTTGTATGATTTTGTATGGCAGTAATCAGAGTTCTCTCTGTATGCAAGGCCAACACTGAGTGTGTGTGTGTTTGTTTGTCACACACTGAGTGTGTTCTCTGCCGGCAGCAACAGTGGATCTCCTTGTTCCCGTCTCTCCAGGTTCACACAGATGGACTGTGACGGCCACCTGGCCCAGTGTCTGTCGGAGATGAATGTGGACATGACCTGGTGAGCCGGGCCGAGCGCTGGCTGCTGTCCAGGTGCTACAAGCAGCCCAGATGCCCCCACACACACACTCACACTCCAGGATGAAGACACACCCGCTGTCCACTGGGCCCTCGCCCTCCGGCTCAGTCCAGACGATGATGAGAGGTGTGTTTCTAGTGAATTAGATAAATGCTGGGCTTCATTTCAGCCAGTCCTCTGGGCCTGCGATGCCTTTGATTCCAGCTGTATGAAAATCCAAACCTGAGAGAGACCGAAATGGAACTGATCCAGCAGCTAAAATCTATCACACTGATCATTTCAGACATCGTTTCTGTTTGATACTGGAAATAATGACAAACCGTTGCCAAACCTACACCGAGGCCCGCACATGTTTGTATTATGACGATTTCATCATATTGTGTTACTGTGTTTATATTTTATCATTATTAAAGTTACTGATTTCAAGCTACAGTGAGTTTGTTTGGCATCGGACGTCAGTTTAGTTATTTTAGTGATTTTGAAAATCACTATTTTTCCAATAATGATCACCAATTAATTGGATTTTTTGCTGACTGCACAAAAGAGTTTTACTCTCCCGCAGAGTTGTATTCCTCGAAAAAGTTTGTGGATTTTAGCAAAAAGATTAAATGCACGGATATGAAGTTTTTTTCTTTTTCACGTGAGCTACGTTCACTACGTTCCGCCGTCTCTGCGTCATTGTGTCACGCGTCACCTGCCTCGAGAAAACACGACGGGTCACGTGTGTGTGTGTGTGTGTGTGAAGAGCGACTGAAGCTGAATGAAGCCGGTTAAACAGCAGCAATGTAAATCCCAGGACTGGCGGCTCAGAGACTGGTTTGTTAACGATTTGCAGAGCCTGCAGCGACGCAGTAAAAGTTCCCTGTCTGTCAAAAAATGTCAAGTGTCGTAATAAATCTTGATCCGTGTCGTTTGAATTTGACATTTAAGAACGTGTGACAGCTTTGTTCATCTGATACTCTTAACTAACCTGTTTGGTCTGAATCAAAGGAAAACAAAAAGGAAATAAGCTAAGTTATTATGACATAAATATGAGAAACATTCGTGTAGCTTCTATCAGTCACCAAAATGACGGTCTGTCACGCTTAATGCTATTTGCAAGTAGTCAAGAGGCTCCTCGTATGACGCATTTCTGGTTACTGTCATAGTACCAGTTACCAGAGTGTGGAGGTTTATCAGAGCAAAGCCAGAAATATGCAAATGCGTCGTTTTCGTCAGATTTCTAAAGCTGTATGTAGCATGCCGCTGTAGTTATACATCTCAATCTTTGTGCATCGCCCACGGTTATTCTTTTCATAACACGTCACCTGCTCCACCCGCCGATGAAACAAGCCGTAAAGACGAACGTTGCGCTGCTGAGGTTTCTGTGCATCATTTATTCCTCACGGACCCGTAAACCATCATCATCAACAGTACATTTTTATCAGCATTAATAAACGTCACACATATTATTTATATTAGTTTCTGGAGCTCATATTGAAATCCACACACTACATACAGTGTGCACTGTTGGGTTGATGAAAGAGCTGATGAAATCCACTGCAGACTGCTTTGCAGATATATATATATTTTTTAAAATATTAACTTATGTGTGAGGCCAAATCCCAGGCCACACACACACACACACACACACACACAAAAAAACTGTAGCATCTGCAAAGATTTTTTTTTTCTGCAATATCTGCAAAAAGGAAGGAGTCGGTTCACGGAAAACCAGTATCATTTTTAATAATTACACATATTTACAAAGATGCGGTGAAGCTAAATTAAGCATATCCAACCAGCATTATGTTAGAACAAAAAAAATCATGGACCAAGTTCATCAATTTTAAATAGAGGTTCTTTCTTTTAGGCGTCTGAATGTCCTTCACTGTTCTGTGATGTGGTTTCAAGGACTCTCAGTTCATCCATTGGTCCCTCGAGAAAAGAATGCATCACCCGGTGTGCAAAATAGATCAACAGACCATGACATTAATACAAATGTATCAAATTCAGTGGTGTTTAGGAGGTTGGAAGAGGAAGCTTCCTCAAATGTAGAAGTGATTTCTGGCTTCTTCAAGTGTGTGTGTGTGTGTCTGTGTGTGTGTTCATTCTGGTGGACTAATCGGTGACTGTGTAACTGCTTCATTATCTCTCCGCTCTCTATCAGTTCCTTCTCTGCTTGTAAAAGGCCCCGAAGCTAATTGAGACCCTTTGACTCAGGATCAGCTAATTAATCCTATTATGTGGTTATCAAATTAGCACGGGTCAGATATCATCAAATGACTCTCAGCCAATAGAGAGAGAGCTCTTCGTTTCCTTGGAAGAGCACAGAAAGCTCATTTCAGAGGTGACTCCCGGCGTTTCAACAGTGCAAGGCTCGTAAAATTTGGTTACAAATACGCCGTTTGCTGTGCATAAAGGTGGCAGTATCGGAGTTGCCTGAATTAGAAACCTAAAACTCCAGTGTACACAAATACACTCACATGGCTTCATTTTATTCATTTATATCAAGAGTGAAGGTGGTAAAGGGGATGAAAATTAAGATTCGGGAAACCTTTTGACGTATCATAAAGATGCAGAAATGTATTAATATCTTGACCACTGATGATGTTAGGCTGGCTTTACACTGTGCAACTGTTACGCTGTCGGCTCATCCAGAACGGTTCAGAAGTGAACACACACGTTCTTGAACAGAACTCGATGATGTTTCAATATTCAGTATTGCTGCTAATAAAATAGCAGAATTTCAGGAATTATAAGTGTTACATAAAATATTTTTTAAAATATAGACTTAAAATTAAAATCTGACCACCAAGTATGACCAATGATTTGATGCCATTTTCCCATATTTGACAATTTTCTGACAGTTTTATACTGTTGAACCTTAAAATCCTAACCTGCATCCATACAGGGGGTTGGGATTTTCAACATTTTCAGCAGCAACTGCAATAAATAATGTAAATAAATGTCCACTTAACAAACTTTAAAACAACAGCAATCTTTTTGTCATATAAACAATGGATCAGCTGACTGTGTGTGATGTGAAACTCTGCAGTTATCATCAGCTTTATGGGGTGTTTTTTAACAATATATTTGAATATCACTTTAGTGTTATTTTCAGACTGTAAAAGTGTAGAAACAGTCTAATAATTAAGTTGCTTTGAGCTGGAGTTGCACTATGTAAATCCAGCCTTAGACCACATGTAGAAACATACAATCAGCCCAAAATGGAAATGGAGACACGTTTCCACAAGGCAGCACAACCAACCGGTCACATGATATTTTCGACCGACTGCAGATGGTCACTCAGCTGGCAGCTGAGGTGGAAGAATTCGAGCTCGGCCAGCAAGCCTGTACACACTGTGGAGACTCGGGCCAAACGCAGGGCTTGGTTGTTTCAGCTCAAGTCCTGATATAATGTGTTTCTAAAGCTGCCAGACTGAACGGCAGCAAGATACAGTGTATCACAAATACAGTATGACTGTATGGACGCTGTATCGGTGATAATTTGACACTGGGAAGCCTCTTGGCAAGCAGGAAATACTCTTCTCTAATCTCGACATTAAGTTTTACCTTTTGAGCATATTTTCTCAGCTGAGGTCAGCTTTGTGAAGGTGAATGCTGCTCCTTTACATCTATAGATCATTAAATAATCTAAACACTGTCCCACACTGATTATTTGTATTGATTCGTTAAAAAAAATCTAAAAATTCAGCCGTGTCTGGAGTGAGGCAGGCTACTGTGCTCCAAAAATATTCGTCAGAGATTTGAACCAACCCTGGCAGAGTCTTGGCCTACTGAATCCATGGTGGTGGGTGAAGAAATGTTCAATAAGAGATAAGTGCAATCAGAGACATGGTAATTAATTTAATCTTTGAGGCACTTCTTAAATAAAAACTCATCTCCCAGTTAGCGTTTTTTTGTTTTTTTCTCCCCAGATTTTGTTAAAATCATAGAAGACGGATGAAAGTGGGCCCCTTGCATCAATAAAAAGGCATCGTCAATTTTGGATTCACTACCTACATTATTTTACACAATAATAACTTATTTTTTTCCTTTTTCATTGTACATTCTCGTTTTGTGTGAGGCGTCGCCTCCCTGCAAGATAAAAAAAAAAAAAAAGGACTTAGCCAAAAAATAAATAAAAGTGCGCATAAATTTCAAGTTCTTCAGCAGAACTGTCATATTCATCCAGAAACGTGAGACGGGTTGAAATGTGTTCATGATGGCAGGCACAGAATGAAACAGCTCTCTGTTCAAATTACAAAGCTGGTCGTGCTTCAACATGAGGATGGACATCCTGGCGGGAGAGAGGAATGAAGCCGAAGAAGAAAAGAAAAAAAGGGGGGAAGACACCGCAACGACGGGGAATGTTCTTATAGTCCAGTGTCTTGATTTTTCTTGTAGATACTAAGAAAGAAGAGTTTGGTATCCCAACAAAACAATTGGAATTGTCTAAGGAAGGAAACTCTCTCATTCTCATGTTTGCTTTGCTGACAGGGTCCAGAGGGGTGAGTTCGTCCTCTCTGTTGTCCTTTACTCTTCCTCCTCCTCCTTTCAGAGTTGGCTTGTGAGTGGTTTTTGGCTGAGACGGCAGCTTGGACAGACAGTAGGTGGGCAAAGGAGGAAGCTGGTCTCCTCTTCATATTGACTCTTCTGTGGATAGCAGCAGGGGGTTGATGTATTCAAATCCCTCAAACTCGGACTGGTCTATTCTCTTGATGACGTCCCTGCGGAGGGGGAGACAGGAAGAGGAATTAGAGGTGTAATCCACAATTCCATCTAGGGTTGCAACTAACAATTTCATTATCATTTAATCATTTTCTCAATTAATTGATTAGTTGTCCAGAAAATCATCGAAAAGCCCAAAGCTTTGTCTACAACCCAAAGACATTCAGTTTTCATGCCCCTTCTTACATCACAAGGGGCTTCACTGTAATTTTACTCAAGTCACCACCCAATAAATTTCCTGAGGGCCGTCATGTTTTTTTTCGCAAGCTCCGGCTGTAGCTCTCTGGCTGTTTGGGGCAAATGATGCTACAGTCAAACTTGTGTGAGTAACGCAAGGCATATGGTGTGTTTGCTGCAATCATGGCTGCACCATGGCAGCCATTTCTCTGTCTCCATGGTAGCCAGCACACCCGGCAGAAGAGCGGTTGAAGTGGTTGACTGTCTCTCAAACTAGACGTTCTGAACAGAGCTGTTTAGACAGGATGAGAAGGATGCTGTGGTGCTTGATCCTTGTGGTATTTTGACCAAAACATGTCACGGCCCCAGAGAACTGGGGTAACTCGTGGAAGAAGGCTATAATATGGCCCCTTTAATCCATTAAGATAAACAGTTGGCAACGAATCGATTAATCTGCTACTCATTGCGGCTCTAATGTCATCCTCAACAAACCTGGACTACTACTACTACAACTACTACTACTACTACGACTACTACTACTACTACTACTACGACTACTACTACTACAACTACTACTACGACTACTAATACTACTACGACTACTAATACTACTATGACTACAACTACTACTATGACTACTACTACTACTACTATGACGACAACTACTACTACTACTACTACTACTACTACTACGACTACTAATACTACTACGACTACTAATACTACTATGACTACAACTACTACTATGACTACTACTACTACTACTATGACGACAACTACTACTACTACTACTACTACAACTACTACTTCGACGACAACTACTACTACAACTACTACTACTACAACGACTACTACGACGACAACTACTACTACAACTACTACAATGACTACTACGACGACAACTACTACTACGATTACTACGACTACTACAACTACTACGACGACAACTACAACTACTACGACGACAACTACAACTACTACGACTACTAATACTAATACTACAATGACTACTACGACGACAACTACAACTACTACAACTACTACTACAACGACTACTACGACTACTACAACGACTACTACAACGACTACTACGACGACAACTACTACTACGATTACTACGACTACTACAACTACTACGACGACAACTACAACTACTACGACGACAACTACAACTACTACGACTACTAATACTAATACTACAATGACTACTACGACGACAACTACAACTACTACTACAACGACTACTACGACTACTACAACGACTACTACGACTACTACAACTACTACTACGACTACTACAACTACTACGACTACTACTACAACTACGACTACTACAACAACTACTACAACTACTACGACTACAACTACTACAACAACAACAACTACAACTACTACTACTACTAGCATGTAGACACCTTTGGGTAATGGAAATCATCTGAAAACTACCTGATGGACTGATGCTGCTTAGTTTGTTTGTCTCCTCAAAGTCCTGTAAAATGTCATCCCTTAGTACGTATGATGTGGAGTGAGATAGAAAGAACATGGTGTAGACTAATCAGTGGAGGAACTCAACCTGCTTTTTGTTTTCTGAGTATGCTGCTTCCATTAACAAAATCATAATCAAAGGTAAATGGAGCAGAACCCCATAACTAGTGGGCTCAGAGTGGCTGGGTAAAAATAAATGTACTCCCCTAGCAACACTGCTTCCTCTCTTGCAGCAACAGGCTGTTTACTCATCTGTGTGTGTGTGTGTGTGTGTGTGTGTGTGTGTGTGTGTGTGTGTGGTGTAATGGTGAGACAAGCAACAGAATGCCCAAAAAGGAGGCCTCTTGCTGTGAAAGGCCGAGAGGCTTTCTCTCCACAGACACTGAGCGGGCTTTGAAGTTAAAACAATAGGTGCCTTCACTGGACTGTCCCCTGGTGTACCAGGTGGGTGGGGGTCTCACTTTTAAGGGCCACCGGCGGTGTTGAACAGGTTGCAGATCCCACCCACACGGAGCACCAGGACAAGTGAATGAAATGCTACAGTCTTTCTTTCAGTTTGCGCTCTAGAATACTGATGAAGCAAATATTTTTCTTCCATCTGATCTCATGTGAAGTACTCTTGCTGTAGGAGTAGGTCAACCACCAGTGCAACCATTACATTTAGAAAATGGTGTTTTTCTATTTTGGAGTTTCAGAGAGAACAGAGAGAGACAAAAAGAAAGAAAGAAAGACCACAGAGACAGACACACAAAAGAGAGGGGAGAGGGTTTGGGAGTTGACCAAAACAAACAGTGTGTTCACCAACGTAAATGTTGCCTTTTTTTTTTCCAGGCTTGGATGACTTGAAAACATTACCAGATGCAGAATGAAGAGGACAGAACGGGGAAGGGACAGAGGAGGAGGGAAAGAAGTGGGAGAGACAGAGTAGAGAGAAGCACGAATATATATATAAAAACAGAACATTTCAACTAATATCAAACATTTCTTAACAGCTGACAAGCTAAGTAAAAGTTTTAACAACCTAAACCATCAGTGGTACAAGTCACTCATCAGTCCTCCAAGTCCGGCTAGGATTAACCTTCATTCTAAATTCAAACTACTGTTGGGAAAAAAAAAAATAAATAGTAATAATTCACAGTGTTTCAGTGCAACAGGCCATGCAATGAGCCGTCTGACCCACTGTCTGCCCTGTTATCAGGAAACTAGGCAATTTCAACACCATCGATGGAAATATCGTCAAGTCTTCAGCCACTGCAGGGTTCATACAACTATTATTATTATTATCAGTTTGCAGCTGCAATATGAAGTAAATACAAAGAGTCATTGTGATGCCTATTTATGAACTTAGGGAAACAAGGAAAAAGGAGAGTGATCTGGAGGGGGGGGAAAGTTGGTACATTGGCTGTTTGTAATAGACACTGACACAAAAAGTCTGGCATGAATAAAGCGAAGCAAGCTGAATGCACGCTGCTGGAGAAATGTGGGGCCTCTGACATCACAAGAGTCAAGTTCCTGCCCACCGCCGTGGATATATGGGGTAGGCGGGGGTTTCGTACCCAGTCTGTGTTGGACCTCACCATTTGATGTAGGGACAATATGCAATATACAACTCCTGAGAAATGAGTAAACGCATTAAGGAACAGCTAGAATAAGCAACAGGTTCACTACACACTGCAGCAGTGTTACGGCCCCTGAAAACAAGCAGCCAGGACAAAGTCTACAGAAGAAGAATGCTTCCCTGGGCACTGGCTGAGGCTGCCATTTTCTAAGACAGAGAGCTGGCATAGAAAATGGAAAGCCTCTCTCCCCCTCCCCTCGTCATCCTGGCAAGGGCCCCCCAGCAATCCTGGCTTTTAATGTTGCAATGTAAATCTCTAACATGGAAGGTTTTTACCCTTCTCTCTCGCTACACGGCTCTCACTTCTCTTTCTTCTCATGCCAAGCCCATCACAAGGGGGAGAGAGGGGAGACTGGAGAGCTTTTTGCATCACCCCCTCCTAGCGGGAGTGGGCGACAACAACTCTCCTTGGTAACAGAGGGAAGAGAAAGGGATGGGGAGATAAAGTGGGAGATGCAGGGAGGAGGCGTGCGTCTTCTTTTGATGTGCCGTGGTGTTTGATGCCAGGTTGATATCTCCACTACTGAACTGGCAGAGTACTCTCCACCCTGTTTCCCCCCCTCCTACCTTCCCCGTAACACCCCAACCTCTTCCACAATTGCCTCCCCAAAAGTCTATCACCGACCGCAGTCATCAAACCCTTACAAATGAGCTCGGATGAGCTTCAGAGCCGCCTCGCTGCAACCCCTTAATGAGCTGCGAGGCTCACCCACTCGCCGTCTAGCGAACAGCAGAGGTGTACGGCACCTTCAAACTGAGGGAGAGCCTACAAATCTATCCCATCTATCTGTCATGGGTGCAGAGCATGATGGGCATTTAATAAGGCTCTAATTAACCGCGCCCTGCCATTTCACAATGGTGTAGTTATTGCTGTTACATGTTCAAAGGTCTCGAGTCTCATAAGCAGGGAAATGCCATGATGTTAGTCTCCACTCCACCCAGTCCATAAGTATGGTGCAGTCAACAACTTTGCCAAACCAGCGGTGATGATGCCAGTCTTTGACAGCATGAGACATTTTGTTCTTGAGATCCTAATCCTACTTGACAATATCAAGTCAGGAGAGATGGAGGCTCAAACCTTACAGCAGCATCACCTTGTGTGCTGCTTGGACCTTAAGGCTTAATTATTCCTCAAACTAATTGCATGTTGGATTAGACAATCAGTGATTGACCAGATGTGAAAGTGAGGCAGAGTTTGGATTTCATTCTTCCATCACTTTTCTTATGTAGAATCAAGTGTGTGCCTTCAGGAAAAGGGTCCGCCTTATCCCCAGTCGTGCGATTTATTGCTTCAAGACTACAAAGACAAGTCAAGAGACACAGCTCTTAGAGCGAGATGAGGGAGGCAGTCTTTTGAAGCTAGGGGGAGGTTATGATTTCCACCCTGCCATTCACAACAGGTATACACACTTTTGCCTTTAGATGTGATCAGACAACACGTCGTATGACCTAGTTTGTCTCAAACATACTGAATCCTTCGTGTCTTAAAGTTGAATAGGTTTGGGCTTGGATTGACCTTGTTTGTCCAAGATCACTGATGAGAATCATGAAACATGTTTCATGCCCTCAAACTCTTCCTGTTAATCAGGTTCTCAGGTATAAAATCACATATATATAATCAGGTTAAGCAATGTCTTCTCTAAGGGTTGATTGTGAATACCTTCCTCTAAAACAATACTTGTGTTGTTTTACATTTTCCATTACATCGGTGACGTAAACTTATGTACAAAGCTACACTTTGAGTACAAAGACAGTGAACGCATCTCATTGTAGAGAAGCTCAAACAGGAGAACTGCAGGTAGAAATCTCACCATTCAAACCATAAGGTGCATGGCATTCAATTCCCTGTATGTTTCTATTCCATACATGGTTAGGACATTATAGAGGATGATTGGCTGTGTGAGATGACAGTCCTTTTGAGTTACATTTCTGCTTCTGAGCAGCATGATTAGAGCCTGGAGAAATGGTTGGCTAAAATCAGTCCAATAGAAGCTTTGCAAAAATAAAAATGTTGGAGCCTGAAAAATTAATCCAGCATGGATTTAAATGAAAATGTTGTCTAACATAAGCCTGGTAATATCTATTGGCAGGGCCTTGCCGAAGCCTTATGGAATCCATTTTGTGACTGCACACAGGAAAACAGGCCACGCTTGTGTTGACGTGCTGCAGCTGCAGACAGTCTGCAGCAGTGGAGCCTGCATCGTGTCTGTTGTCGTGCCAGATCGCTTCAGCCTTTTCTCTCCAAAGTTAAATCTTAAACGAGGACTCCGGTGGGATCCTGAAGGCTACATTGCTTGCATTAAACTAAACAATGTCCCTGATGGATAAAGACGTCAATGTTGGGAAGGGGGGTGTTTTTTCTTTATTGGATGCAGAAGTGTTCTGGGAAGATGCCACCGCATCCCTGTGAACAAACATGTGGAAGTTCTTGTTTGACCATGACAGGTTCTGCTGATCACATGTGCTCCATTTTAGCAACACATTCACACCTGCCAAGTTTAATCAGTTTTGTCTTGATGGCCACTGCAACAACCGCATTAGGCACCGCTGACCTTTGGTGATTGATTTCCATCTATTTCACTATGCTTTCAACACAATCCTAGTTAACTTAGGTAATAATTTATTGTTAAGTTCTGACATGAAGTCACATAATAGTGTAAAAAAAGCAGATATGATGTTCACTGTAGCGGATACGTTTCAAGCCTCTGCAAACTGATTTCTCACACTGCAGTGTGTAGTTTGCACTATGGGTGCTATAAATTATTCACCAGAGGTTGACTTTTAATGATGGCAGTAATGTGAGTTTTAAGAAGCAGTACTTACTCATCATCTGGTGTTAGCTGCACTGGTTCATTAGTAAACTGCGTGTCAAAGTTTTCAAGGCCGTAGTCATCAGAGATTTGAGGTTCGAAGGGCGGCGTCACCTCTTTCTTCTCCAGCTGGAGGAAAAAAAACAAATGCATACAAATTCATTATGTATAACAACTGTTTTTACTCTGTGATGGAGTGGAGATAGTAACATAAAACAACAAAGATATGCAAGCATACTGCGTGCTGCAAGTTCTGGAAACTTTCTACAATTAGAGGGCATTGATTTGCTGTCCGGAGAACTACACACCCTCCGCTTTGATCACAACAGAGGCATCAGTAATCACCTAAAGGATATGGATCTGCATTCAGGAGCTTATACTTCTCTTTTGTGAGCTGTAAAATGAATCAACCTTTTTTTTTAGCTCACATTTGAAAGCTTTGAAGTCAGCAAAGTGGACACTGGCTGCGTGATGTTTGTTTCTGCTGCTTAATCAAAGTAAAGGTCACGAGAACTGTTGCTGCTTCCAGTCCTGCGAAGTCTTCAGGTATGTCTTCATCACTCAATCATGCTGTGATCATTTACTCTAAACAAAAAAAAAACAATAACATGTTGTTGTCTGAGGATTTAAATGCAATGATCAATTTATACTTTGATGAAATAATTGACCGAATGAATCAGTGTTGATGCATCTCGAATTAAACTCTTCATCAGTGGCCAAATACAATGAAAGTCTTAAGGGAAATCGCAGTGTGGCATCTCACTTTTACACCTTTTTACACCAAACCAAATATATCACTAGATATTAAATATTACATTAGTAATATTTACTTAAAAGACAAAAACCGACTTTGAACTGATCTACTATATTGTGTGTATTAAAATCTGATATCTCTTATTCCTCTGTGTTGTAGACCTTTGATGTTGTCAAAGAAAAAAAAAGAAAAAACTATTAAAAACACATCAGTGAGCCACGCATGTTCCTTCATTACCATGAACACACATGCTGTCATGCTGCTGAAAATACTCACTGGAGAACCAAATGTGGAATAACCCGCTGCTTGAAAATAACAAATATACTATTTCGTTCTGTTAAAATTAAAAATTGACTTGCCCTTTAGACAATATTGATAGTTGATATCATTCTGTTTACTTTACATAATAGATGGAAATACAAGGGGGAAAAAAAAATTGATCTTTCTTTATATTTGGGAGGATTAAACTCTCAACTCTGTGTAGTACATCAAGCACATTCTAACACTGAGGCTCTTTTCTTTTTGTCATATCTATTACAATAAAAAAAAATGGGCACCTTATCGCTACATTTCTCTGTGGCAATAAAGACGGGACTGAAACAGGGAGAGAAAAACAACAGAACGAAGGTTGAGGCTGCAGAGTAATTGTGTTCGAGTGATTCAGCCAGGAGAGTTTTTGTCTGGTTTGTTTCCATGGTTTCACATCAGTCCCTCATCCTGTTAAAATGTGCACTGAGGACATTTTCTGAGAACACAATGAAGTCAGATGGGTACAGAAAGACCGCGGGTACAGAGGTTTGCTCTGCATGTTGTTTTTGGTCATTTTCTTAATATCAGAACTACTACCTGGTAGGTAGTAGGCTTTTACTGTTAAACCACATCCCTGATAATTTAGTTGGATCACTTTGAATAAATCAATAAATTAAATAAAATAAAATATAATGTACACAGAAGAATCTTTCAGTGTTTTCTCTAGAATTTGGAAAACAATACATGTCAAATTCAGTATCTAATGTATCATTGTGTTTCTCCATTGGCCCCAGACATTTCAGCTCAGTCAGTAAAAGTGAAAGCTGTGAAGATTTCCCACAAATAATTGATGCTTGTGTGTAAGCAGCTCACCTATAACCCTCTGAATTTAGTATCAAGTCCTTTTTCTTCCTCTTCTATGCCTACCAGACCTTTATAAACTGAACTGCAGGATAAGATGGGCTAGTATTTTGATAGAAAGGATGTAACAAATGGAATAGCAGTACATCACCATAGTATCACAGTTAAGACGCGTTCAAAGAAGCTCAACACTTTTTTGCAAAAAACATCATCAGAACAAAAGACGGTATTTAATGTGAATATTTGTGCACTAAGTGTTGAGTTTCACTGACTGTATCTAATCAGTGATTGCAAGAAAAGTATATGATGAATATGAATATTATATATATGAATATGAGTGGAAAGTATTGTGCTTAAAACTGCATAAAACCTTGTTTTACTCATACGCAGCTTAACCATGTCATGTCATATTGGGTACACTTTAACAACGAGAAAAGTGACTGTCTCTGTTTATCTTTACTCTCCATGCCTTCATGATTGCATAATCTATAAGCTTGTTCTGTATATGAATTATTTAAACATGAAAATGAATGAATAAAAATAAACTGTAAATTTAAAGATTTTTTAAGAGAAAATATGACTAAAATTGTCTTACTTCTTATTCTTATATTTCATGTTTTGTTTTGTTTTTTTCACTTTTTTATTTTATTATTTTCCACTATAAAATATATGCATATTGTAAGCGTGCTATAAGTATGAACGAAGTACTTTCTACTTGTACATGTGTTAAACACAGACGATGGAACATGTGGGCTGGGCTCAGTAATGAAAGCAGCCTAACAAGTAATTATTATTATAATAATTATTATCATTTTTTCGCTGGTAAGTAATTAGTAATATATAATGCGTAAATCCCATCACCGCTGATGGATGTGGTCTGTTAACTACACCCAACAGTGATGTCACAGTGTCACTGACACACCCTGATGTACACTTCACTACATCACTGCATCCATGTGAGAAGTTAAAGCCAACAGGTGAGCTGCTCTTTAACCAAAACCGTGACCATAAAGCAGGAACATGTCCCCCTTAAAGAGCACTCACAACCTGCTTGTTTGTCCTGTGTGTGTGTGTGTGTGTGTGTGTGTGTTTTAGTTCCTACAAAGCTCCTGGTTCTCCCGCTGGTTTTTACAGCAGCTTCTATGCTTCATTAGTGTTATTGGTTCAAAGCGCCTTGTTAGAACAGCTTCAAACAAACAAACAACACAAAACAACTCTCACTTTCTTTCTGTTGCTCCATCTCTGTCAAATTGGCCTACCTTCCCCTGATCTCTCCCCCTCTCTCTCTCTCTCACTCCCTCTCTCTCTTGCTCTCAACTAATTTTCTTTAGCTTTTTAAATCCCTACCGACACTTCTCCATCAGTTTCACCCCCTCACATCCTGCCTGCCTCTATCTTTCTCGTCTCCGTTTGTCTCTGTCTTACTCATTGTCATTTCTTTTATCTTCTCACATCCCTCTCCTCCTACTTTCCCCATTCTCTCTGATGTGTTATTGGGCAGGCTGAAGCTTTGTGTGCTGTAATGAAGCACACTGAAGGCCAGGAATGAGCCTCACACACACACACACACACGCAGGAAGTGCCCCCGAGGCCAGAAGGGCACATGAAAGAAGTAAGTGAAGCGCCAGGGTTATACAGACGATCCATGTGTTCTCAGATCACAGAACTTGTCAGTGTGTGTGTGTGTGTGTGTGTGTGTGTGTGTGTGTGATTTCCAATGGGGCCTATAGGACAGGATTGGACAGTGTGACTATCATCTTGATCTGAGGTGGCCCTTAATGTGATTGGAGACAAATTACAGCCAACAGATGTGAAGCCAAGCATCACAAACTCTCTCTCTCTCTGTCTCACACACACACACACACACACACACACACACACACACACACACACACACACACACACACACTACTACACACACTCTAAGTGGTGCTTCAGCTCTCCCGCCGTCTCGCCGTCATCCTCCACAGCGGTTTGGAAGCACATCTCCATAAGAACAAGGAGATTAACATCGGACAGGCCAAGTGCTTTCACTTCACTGTTGGTTTAAAATTTCACAACTAAAATATCTGCTGCTTTCTGTACAGATCTGTTGTCAGACAGCGAACATCCCACAAAGAAACATGCTAATGTTTATGTACTCCGCTGGTTCAAGACAGACAGAAAGAAGAACACGTTGCTGTGTGTGTGTGTGTGTGAACACCCTTTTCCATTTCTTGTACTGCTTTAGGACTGCTTTAGACAAGTTGTTATTGCTCGTCTAACTTGGGGTGAGGTAGGGCTATTTACTGTGTGTAAATGTATACATAACACTGTATTTTAATAATGTAAAAAAATACCACAGTGCATCTCTACAACTATGAGTAATGATGCAAAATAATAATGATTAGGAAGTGTCTAAACAGTAATGAGGTATGAGTTTTGATTATACTGTGCTGACTGCCAGATCCCTCATTTTGCAGGTCAGGAATGTCGTCTTGACTCAAAAAAAGCAACATCATGTCACAAGAGTCTGAGAGAGAATGAGAGGTTCCATAATTATGCATTAATTAATTATGCAAATAATTATTCAATATTAGATAGTTGTAGGGGTTTTAATATTTGTCTCACTACACGTCCATTCTGATACGTTCATTTCATATAACTTGCTGGAATATTCAAGGTCTCCACTCCCTGAATTCATGAAATCTATCAAACACGTTGATATAATTGTGTTGCGCACTCACTGTCCTCCAGGAAATAATGAAGTTATGCCATCTATAAAATAAAATAAAAATAAAAAACATACATATGCAAGTGCAGAACGTCGGTATAAAGGAGACTTTTGCCGTCAGATCTCTCCAGTAAAACAGGTTAAATGATGCATTTGGTTAAGGTTAGATCAAACCCTGGGCATAACTGATAGGGATCTATATCTCTGTGCTACTTATATACCACAATATACAGTTTCCGCCTCACTTTGATGAAGCTCTGAAGACATTTTTTGAGAATTCATTCCAGGCTGAGGGAAACGTGCTTCTAACTGACGATCTGAATAGATGAACAGGAATTGAACGTGATGTCATTGATCCGCAGGGCAACAAACGTGTTCAGCCAGTCTCCCCTGTTTACCGCGCCAACCATCACCCATCCATCCACCCACTGTTATAAATCAAAGTGGCAGGGAGGTAGTGCAACTCTGTAAATAGTAAACGGTAGGTTCCCTTTAGGGAGATTCACATGCTCCTCAGCTCTTGGGTCTAGTGTAGTAGACAGCACACACATATGCAATCAGGTCAAGGGAGTGACAGAAAAGGGGAACCCAGTAAGCTGTATACATTAAATCCTACTTACAGATGGGCCCCAGACAGTGAACTCACCTGATTACATAACTTATCAATATATGATCAATTCAGTATGTCCCTACTATAGATGCTGTAAACTGACCTCATAAAACAAAAACAGAAGCCTGTTAAAATGCAAACCATCGAGAATGAAAGACAGAAAAGAAAAGAGGAACAAACCAGCCTTATGCATTGGATACAATAACATGTTAAGCACATATAAACATGCAACACATATAATATATCTGGGATATACGAAACAACTTTAACACAAAGCAACCACGGGCATTACTCATTCAAAACGGTGACATCTGGAGAGCACGGTTTGAAAATCCGCACAGACATACCAATAAATCAAATTAATTCAGATCAATATATTATAAAAAGAAAAACTCTAAACATTAGAAGAAACAAACAAACCATTTTCCCCCAATTACTTGGAAAGAATTGGCCACAAGATAGAAAGCAGAGACAGATCATAACCAAGTACAGACTCAGTGGCCACAAACTGGCAATTGAAAAAGAACAGGGGCACAAAAAAAACAACAGAAAAACAACAAAAAACCATGGCAACCAAAAGCAAACAGAAGATGTTGTCACTGTTCAACAGGTGAAGTTGCCTACTGGGTTAAACCCACTATAAACCTGACCAGGCCAGAGTTAATATACTGTTGAATTTCAAGTTCAGATTTGCCTTTGCATTAAAATAAGCTGTTCCTTTATGTTCCTTATTGTTCCTTAATGTTCCTTAATGTTCCTTAATGTAGTTTTTGAGGTTATTGAGGTTGAGGTACTGTTTAGGCACTGGTACCATTTTAAAATGCATTGTTTTAGCACTGGTATAGGAAAAAACCCAAAGATACCAAACCCTACGTATAAGATATAGATATAGATATAGATATACCATGATATATACCGTGATATACTCCATACCCGCTCAGCCCTAGTCTGGAATCTTTGAGTTTGACTAGTTTGTCCCACCGTCTGACCACCATCAAGCTGTCACTGTTTTGTTTTTGTTTTTATTTACATGCTACCATTAGGTTTACATTTCTATGCAGAAATGACGCCTATATTTATTCCTCATTGATCTTAACAACATTATGGAATTAAAACAATTATTTCTATGTGGTTTGCGTAGTTTCTGATGTTAAGTGTTGGGCTTGTGAGTCAACGAAGGAGCAAATGTGACTCATAAACACAGTTAACCAGTATGGTTTTATAGTGTATGCTGTCGGTACAGCGAAACTATGCAGCTCAAAGCAGTCACGTGCCACAGGCGAGTGTGCAGACGAGGTTAACTATTGTGGCTATAATCTGCAAATACTGTCGCTATCAAAGCCAAATGCTACACCTCATTTATTTTACCAACGCTAACATGCCACATTTAATTTGTCTTAGAAATACGCTGCCAAACCTAGGCTTGGTATTGTTAATATTGAGCCACATGGCAAGTTCTGCTTCAAGCTAATGGTAAGACGGAAATAACCACAATATGCGGAACGGCAGAGGAATACCTGGTCTCCTGCCTCAATTTGATCTCAGTGTAAATAAATAATTACTCACAACAGTGAATTCCAGTTCTACCCGCTTCCAAATTATCAGTTTCCTTCCCAGCGCTCATCAACCTGACACTTTTCTGGCAGTAAAGAACTGTGCGCTTGGAATTGGAATAAAAGAGGGTTGCAGGTAAATGATATTCAAATGTGTCATCTCTTCAGAGAGAAAACTCAGTGTTCCCGCAGGAACTGTCTGATGAATATTAATATGTGGTAACAACAGTAGCAGCGTGCCAGGCCTGTCAGGTCTGGAGACAGGTTTCTAGTTTGAGGGCAGAGAGCGTCACTTCTCCACCTCTCACAGCTTTGTCAACTTGTTTTCCCTCTGCGCTACATGGGAGCTTTGTCACTGGGCTCAGGATTTCTCTCCGCTTTGATATCTTTCCCCCAGTTTGCCTTTGGTGTGTACTTCACAGGCACTGTGGCAACACTCATTAACACACTGACAATTGTTTTCCTCCTCTTTTTATGCCACTGTACTACCTGCCATCTTACCTAATTGTCCCACGAGAGACACGGCAACAATGAGGACACTGAAAGGACCTTAATTCATCTCAAATTGGCATTTGGCCTAATGTCTGATAAAGTAGTATATTAACAGAGCTTTAATGAAGTCACTGTGAACTGGAAACAAATGTGCTTGTAACGGTGTAAATGTGGTTGTATTCAGGGAAACTCGTCTAAATCAGCGCTCTATTGTGGATGCAAATAAAGCACATAAACTAGCACAGCTGCAAAGTATGATTTTTTAAAATAATATTTAATATTGAATCAGCTAAAGGCATTGATAATGACAGGAATACATGATGTCAATTTGATGATGTCAATTTTTTACTGATTTAAAAATTGGCCAACTAAAAAAAAACCCAACAGCAATTACTTAATATTTAATATTACAATTGCATTAATCACATGCATATAGTTGTTAATTTTTTGCATGATATAGTGTTAAATTTGAGCCTCAATCTCTTTTCTTTTCTTTTCCTTCCCCTGAGGTTTGCTTATATAAGGGTTCTAAATTGGATCCAACACACTCTCTTAACTGCACAAACTTCTTGTAAATTGCACGTTTCAACATTTGATTGAACACCACCTGTACACAAGTAGGTGCAGGTGGTGCAGGTAGGTGTTTTAAACATTAGCATAATCAACACTTCCAAATTGCTAGATGAGGCTGCTCCGATTCTGCTCTATTTGTGTAGCAAGTCGCACTCACAAAAAAACGTTACCTGGGAGCGAAGAGGAAAACATTCACATTGCAGAGAATGAAGTCCTGTCAGGAATCAGCAGGACGTATCAATTTAACAATGTCAGTGGTGGTATTAGGTGCAGCAGTCAACATGATGGCATTAAGCAGCCGTACTGCAATAGTTTGTCATGAAATCAGAAACGAAAAAAAAGCAGCCCATGACATGATGGAAGGAAGCTCAATGGGATGTGACAGTCAAAAGAGAATATTATACAGCAGGTGATGTTAAACCGTCAGGTGGAACAAAAGACTGTTCACCTGGATGGCAACTTGCATAAAAACACTCAGGCAGCTGTTTGACTGAGAGCATGTTCCTTGTACTGAACTGTAGAAGTTCTCATGTCAAATTATGATTAAAAAAATATATAAAAGACAAAAAGTACAGCAATGATACACACAGCACATGTTTTTCCACTTTGCCACTGTGTATGCAGTGCTCGCATGACAGGCCCGGACCACTTCTGAGTTACTAGATTGAAGAAGAGAAAATTATGTATAAAATCATTATTATTTTGGGCTACTTTATGACTTTCATTAGATAGCTGAAAGTATAGAGAGATCACATGAAATGAGGAGATAAGATTAGGATGACGTAGAACAAACGGTTGGCCCTTTAATCCCAGGCTACCGCGGCTTCCTGAAGATTTACTTCACTTAAATCACATGTGCGTTCAATTCAAGAACAAATATGTCTGTACAAGAGGAGCCTACATGACGCATGGGGCCCACTGATATTCATAACTCGCTAACCATCACCACTTTATCATATTACAATGTCCAACACATTTTTAATTATTGGCGAAAACTGTGCTCTGCATTACATCATTTTGTAATAATATTAACTTAATACAGAATATTTTTTAAAATGTTTCTGAAAAGAGAGAACAAAAGTTAATTTTTGTACGTGGGTGGGATATTTCTTAGCCTGAAACCAGACAAATCTGCTGAGCGCATGTTTTATTTGCTGTGTCAAATGTGTTCAGATTTATCGACATGTGTGGGGATGGATGGGTGCATGACAGTCTGTCCAGGCTCATGAAACTGTCTCGAACTAGGCTGTGCTGAGGATATGATAATTATATTTATATATAATTTTTTTTTTTTTTTTTTAATTTTGTAGCCTTGAAGTGAATCTACGCAAGTTTTTAAAATGTTTATTTTAGTTTTAGATTGTCAAATTATAGATTTATAATTATACATATTTATTTATCACACACATTATATATTAATTAATAATATATTAATAATTCTATATCATAATAATAATTATATATTGTACATCATATACATACAATCTTATTTTTTAGAATATTTTAGGCCCTCTCTCAGAGAGGAATGCTGCTTATTATTATTAATAATAATAACAACACAAACAACAATTATAATAATAACTGTAATAATTATAATAGGCTATGTAAAAAATGACTTTTTTCACTTCTGTTGTGATGCAGTGAGGTATAATAATAATAGTATAGAATAGAATAATAGTCCTATTGGATTTGCTTATTATAAACCTGCTAAATTAGGCAGAAGCAATGGTTGGCTTTTGTCCATCTACAATGTAAAAGGTCTTCAGTTGAGGATTTAATGTGAATACACTTTAACAGCTCATACGGAAAATTTCCTAAAAATATTCTGACCAGATTTGTTGAGAGTAAAGTCGTTAGGGTAAAGTGGTTAATTGGTAACATTACAGGCACATAATTAACAACAAAACAGATGCACAGTATACACACGTGTTTTACTGGCAAGGCATAACATAAGGAGAGATTTATACTCAACCTACTACACTGACATGATCCTTCACCAAGCTTCTTTTGTGCGATCCTCCGGTATCTTTCACCATATTGGTTATTGAGTATTAAGTGTTTTCATTGCTTATAATATGTGTGTAATTGGCAGCAGGTGTATATCACCGAATGCTCAGATGCTGAAAGACTTTATGTGTGCTTTATGTGTATGTTTCCTTTATATTGTATGGCCTCTATTCTGCTTTCATGTGAAATAATGTGCGTCGGAGCCACGCCTTCCGCCCTGCCGCTGTACACATACATACAACATTTCAGTTGGTGCAAATATATGTGCGTGATTAGGAATTCACTTTTATTTTCTGTGTTGCTCCACAGAAGGGGGAAGGCACTGACCCACTACAGCAGTAGTCTGCACACAATGTCTATAACTATATCATCTATTTTTTAACATACACACACACACACACACACAAAGGGTTTGTCTTAACTGTCTGTTAAGATCATAAAGAGGAGGGTGTGTTTTTTAAGCTCTTAGTATATACAGTAGACACGAGACAAAGGAAAATCTGAATGTATAATGACAGCTGCACCCTGTCAGGGCTAACTGGTAAATATCACATTTAATAATGTGGGTGTGAAGCATTTATTCTGTGTTTGTTGTTGTTGTTACAATAATTTGAAGTGAGCTAACAGGTTGTAGAGTCAGACCCCGGGTCAGCTGTCTTTCAGAAAGCAGCACACATCCTGAAGTGATGAACTCGTCCTTTAGTTATGCAAAAGGTCTCATTTAATTTTTCATGATAATGTAAACTAGTTCAGTCATTTGATTACCGTATTGTTGTTTGTTGTTGTTGGTTCTTGGTGGTAACTGGGTCTTGGGTAGATGATTTTATCAACAAGAACAAACTAAATAGTTGCAATAAATAACAACAAAAATAATGCAAATTAACTATTTTAGTCAAAAGCTCTCCAACCATTGGACGTTTAAATTGGCAAAAAAAAAATGTTGGTAAATTATCTATAAATGAATATTGAGTGAATTTTACATCATATCTGTTGTCCAGAGTTGCATAATACTGTATGAAAAGTTTCTCCATCATTATATGAACTGCCTGCAGCGTCTGCATGCAGCAGGATAGACATGTTGCAGCCGAGCACAGCTATCACCTTTACCTTCATTAAAGCACAAGCAAACAACACAAGGAGGCAAGAAGTAAACACATACACCGGACTGGCCGTTTATCACACTGTGATTGGCTCAGCTGGTTCAAACAATGAAAACAGTGACGTGATTGACCCCGCCCCAATCTATATTCCATTTCTCTCCGCCCTTAGAGCACTAATTCTAATAAAATAAGTTTTATTTGATTGTTGTATTTGAGTTTAATTTAATTGTTCATGCATTTTAAAATTTTCATGTTTTCTAATCATTTTTTATTTTATTATTAGCTAACAACGCTACATAACGTCACGTAATGCAAGATGCCGCTTCTGTATTAGTGCAACTAGCTCAAGCAGCTAAATCCACTTCCGCAGAAGAATATAAAGCACGACACATGAAAATCACTAAATAAAACTTTGCATTTGAACAGTAATTAGATGATTTATAACAACATGTTATGGTTGTATTTGTTGGCAATATGTTATGCATTTTGTCAGTTTTTGTTGTCAAATATTTATTTACAATGAACAAAAATAGAAAAGCATCACTTTTGTTTGTTGCTCCCGTTTTTCTTGAATTAAAATAAAAGATCCGAGACTTTTTCTTTTTTTCTACGCACACAAAAGTCTTTCAAATGTTCACAGATTCGTTTAAATCTGTGTATTTCTCCATGATAATCCGTCCACCTGACAGGTGTGACATATTAAGATGCTGATTAAACAGCACGATTGTTACACAGGTGTACCTCTAAAATGTGCCGCTTTATCACACAACACAATGCCACAGATGTTGCACGCTTTGAAAAGGAGCGTGCAACTGGCATGTTGACTGCAGGAATGTTCACCAGAGCTGCAGTCTGTGAACTGAGGTTCATTTCACTAACATTTGCTGTCTCCAGTGTAGTTTCCAAGAGTTTAGCAGTATATCCAACTGGCCTCACATCTGCAGACCACATGTATTGAGACCAGCCCAGGAGCTCGATGGCATCTGTGCCAGGCAGATGGCAGTATGGTATAAACTACGGGCAACGGAGACCTAGGTGCATTTTATTGAATGCACAGAGATACTGTGACAGGATCCTGAGGTCAACTGTCATTAATCCACCACCATCACCTCATGTTGCAGCATGATAATCCACAGCTGGAAACATCCAAACTTCAAGTTTTATTTATTTGTCACTCCAACCACATCCATATAAAAATACTCACCCGCTTGTTAACAAGATCCCATGATCGTAGCTAAACACTAGCTGCTCTGGACAAACATTACCACATGTATTTATATCCTTCTTCTGGACCTAGAGAGGCCACTGTGTCTGTGTGTGCCACCATGACCTCCGTTCTTGCACACTTACCAGACATGTCATTAAGTATATCTGGGATGTTCTGAGTGTGATTGATTGTGTGTGTGTGTGTGTGTATGACAGCACGTTTCAGTTCCTGCCAATATCCTGCCAAATTTGCACAGCCATTGACTCTATGCAAAGGAGATGTGTCGCACTGCATGAGACAAACAGGGGTCCCATCAAATACTGACAGGTTTTATTTCAACTCATGAGAAATGGTGTTGCATTTGTATTTTTTGGTTCAGTCGGTTGTTTTTTGTCTCATTTTCATTGTGGAAAAACTGTCAAAGAAACATTTCTTTTAGTCAATTTCCATTGATGAAAGAAAAACTGGTGAACTGCCACTGGTTGTGTTGGCAGCGACAGACCATCTGCATTGTTTTTGTTATTCATTCATTTAGAGACGGGCAGGTAATATGAGATTTTTCTCTGGTCTTTTTTTCATTCATGGAATGTGCATAGTTTAGTTGTTGTGGTGTAAGCGTACAGGTAATAAATTAACCATATCATGATTATCATATCATAAATCCACCGAAACACAGGAACGCTTACCTGCTCCCAGTCTATACTGCGGAAAAACGTGTGTGACATGATATCTGTGAAGCCCGTCTGGACCTGGCAACCCAGCCGCTCCTTGGGATCCTGTTGGGACCAAGACAGTTGGTCAGGAACGTAAACAGGAGTAACTGTATTTCATGGAAATGTGAGATTATTCTACATATTTTTCCTAATTTGTCTAAGTATCTGACAATAACTATCAGAGTGACTCTACTTTCATATGGACAGTAATTAAGTCCAGGGGGGTCCTGTGTCAACAGATAGCATTCCTCTTATTATATTCCATGTTGCAGCTTAAAAGAAGATGAAGCAATTGCCATGTGGGCAATTAGTAATAATGTTGGCCCTGCATGTTTCATCATGCGCTGTATGTACACTATATGTTTACATACAGACCCCCACTTACTGCTAATCTTGAACTGCGCTCTTTTCATCAAAACAGTTAGGGTGAGGACTTACAGGAGCAAAGTGTACTTGAAATGCCTGAAAATGGCTGTTTGCATGGGCAGAAGCACACTTATGCGTCAGAGCTACACTAAGGCATCACACGCACGCAACCTTTTTGAAAAATACATAAAAAACAGGCTGAAAAAAACATAAACTCACTGTTTAGAAGTATACTTGTGTTCATTTCACAGATCTGAGAATTCAAGGCCCCATGAAATGAAAAATACATTTTCCCAATTCTATCTATCTATGTGCCAAATATATGTAAGAAAACATCTTACATCTTGCACTCAGGGGCGTTTACAAAAGTTCATCCGTGAGGGAGGTGTGTATGTAGCCGTTTCTCTCTGCAGCACTGTATTGCACTAAACTCTTAGCCACGCCTTTGTTTAGTGGTCCAATCAGATCGATTTGATTCAAAATCCTCTCGCTAAAGACGCTCTAACCTCCATTAAATATATATTTCTATAGCAGTATTTTACCATGTTGTAGGCTATACATATATACACCACTTCAGTATCTCTTTTAAACAAACTTGCAGAAAACTGTTTACATTCCTTTTAGTAAGCTATAAAAATATACTTGGCTGAGATAATTTTATATTTTTCTTAATGTCAACAAATCTGATGAAAAGATCAAAACCAACAACGCGTTAATACTATGTGACATCTCTACCAAGAAAAAAAGAAGGGATCATTATACTTTCGCTTTATCGCAATGCAGTCTGTCCTGCTAGTGTAAGCCAAATGAAAGAGGCCTTCCTTTGGCTGTCTACACACACACACACACACACACACACACACAGCCCAATTTTTTTTGGCAATGATCCCACGCATAGTGATTTGACTGAGCAGCAGTATGCATGGACAGAGAAGGAAAGGGCTGATTGGCAGTGAACTGCTCTCACCTTGTTTAGAAAGCCCTTGAGCACGCTGGCAGCTTTCACCGACAGAGACCTTGGGATGCGAATGGGCTTCTCAAGAATAACTGTTGGCAAAAAGAGAAGGAGGACAGCAACAAAAAGAGAGGGAGGGAGAGAGAGAGAAAGAAAGAATTGGACAATGGTGAGTAGGGAGGAGGATGATTCACAGTCAAACCTGCCTGTGGGTGACCATGTCTGCTGTGTGGGAGTCAAAAGAAGGGAGGAGATACTGAGGACACTATTCTGTTCTTTCTCTTACTTTTGACACACAGCCTTGAGACTCCTACAGCTCAATAATGTCATACTAACAAGAACAAAAACATGCTGAAAATTTGTTTTCCCCTTAAAACCTAAATCCAAGGATGTCGTACTGCTTAACAGACTAGTGCTTTACAGTAAACATGGGAGCCAGAGTGTTTTTCACCCATCGCAATGCAAGGTAACGTGACTTGTATATATGTCCACACACAGATGTGGCAACTCCATCAAAATCTATTGATTGAAGCTATATAACACAATAGACTTTTATGGAAAACGATGATATAATCCTGCATGATTCTTGAATATGTATTGCATCAATATTTGTCACAAGATGCTAAATTGAACCAATCTGAATTGTAATTCCTTTGTTCTCTTTAAGATTTCATCTATGCCGGTCTGTATCTTTCCACCTAAAACAACAAATGATGTGAATCATGTGCTCTGGCCTTCGCATTCGCCGGACCTCGACCCACCTGAACACCTATGGGAGATTTTGGATTGATCATCAAAGCATTGAATGAGGGAATATCTTCTGTAATACTATATATTCTTGTTTTTATCTTTTAACATGAATACCACCAGTGAATGAAACGTTTGCCAGTCTCTGGGTGTCTGTCTGTCTGTCTGTCTAAAGCTCGTGAGGTGGCATGTGGGTATCCAAAGCAGGACCTGGCACAGGGTCTAGCTAGGTGGCATATGGCTGGGTGGCTCCTATAGTGAAAGGGTTGGTTTCCGTTAGCAGGCGTTCAGCCAGCAAACTGCTGCTCTACCGGTAAGACCGCCAGGAGGACGGTACTGGTGGCAGATGCTAGCTGTGGTGCCACGCTATGCTACTGACAGTCACAGTAGAGACATAATGCGTCACACAAGCCCAGTGTAGTATGGAGGAATTTCTGTTATAGAAAGCTGTGCGAGCGGGTGAGGGAGGGAGTGAGGGAGGGAGGGAGGGAGGGAGGTGCACTATGTAAGGGTACCATATGGTCCAAGGAAACACAAATGTAAATAGAAGGTCAGATATTATAGACGTCCCTTAGTATGTTCTTAGTTAAAACCACCATACTGAAAATTAACCAGATCTTAATTGGTGCACAAACACAGGTTGGTGTACCAGGCCAGGGCAAATCAGAGGAGCAAATGGTCTAAAATAACTGCCTTCCTTGGCAAATAGGACTAGGACTAGTATGCTGTGTGTTACCCTTCCTTCACTGTCAACTAGATGCTTGTTCCAGCTGATCGCTTGTTCAGAACAAACCAGCAGTGTGTGTGAAAAATCCCAAAGGATTTTATTACAGTTAGCAGTTAAGAAATATATTCAAACATTACTACACTGTTCATTTCCCCCTTAGTTCATGTTGCATGTTAGGATTTCCAAGTGCAAGTAAACTGTTGGCCATCAGATTACGACATCTGTCTCCTCATATCTTGAAAACTATAATTATAGAATAATGATCCTGCATTAAAAAAAAAAAAAAAACATTCCCATAAAGTTATGGTTTTGGGCTGTTTCCTGTGATTGATGGGGAAATGTTCTCACTTTTTAATGAACAGCATTTTTGCTGTTTGCTTAGACGTCTGTATTCAGGTGCGTCAGTGTGATTATTTGGAAACATCTCAATTCAAATGAAAATGCCTTCACCTGCCAAATAAGGCAAACTCATGGAGGAAACTGTTCCACACACGCACCCTAAATCCCATCAGCAGTAGAAGCCCTGATGTTCTGCCAGATTTTCCACTGTTCCTGAGGGCTGGGGGGCATGTGGTGCAGCATATGCATTAAAAAGTACATCAATTACATGAATTGTAGCCATTTCTTGCTCACACCTACTATAACAGTTTCAGGTAAACTTTTAGGTAGTAATTCCATTGACAAACGTAAAACACAGACAGCTTCAGACATTAAGCCTACTTGGTTTTTTTTAGCTTAACTATTTCTTCAAATGGGATTTAAAGAGTTTCAGACCAACAGTGGATTGAAACACTACAGCGAACTGAAACTAATTAACATTTGAGAAACATAAAATTAGCCCCGTTTGAGATTCCTCTATTTTAATAAAGCATGTCAGAATCATCTAAGCCTGGATTTATACAGACATAAATCCTTCGCAGCTCGGAGCTGATCGTTATTCTATTACATGCAATCTTTTTTCCCGGTTTATCAGTTATGCACCACAAAGGGTTAAAATAACACGTTTTTGTTTAAATGCGATCGCCCATCTCAATCTGTGAACCATAGAGACTGTTGTTAAAAGCTTCTGCTGGTACGTTCCCGCTTATGAATCAGGAACACATATTGCATAATATGGAGAGAAGGTTTTAAAAAGTATTGTAATGTCAACTTTTCTCATTAAAAAGCACCTTCTAAAGTGGAATTTCATTTGTAAATACCATTTTCATTACTTACTTTTGCCAAAAAATTAGCTTACAGCATTCGCTATTAAATCTGTATTTCCTCCTTTCAGGGTTTCATGTTCTTTGTCCTGCTAGGATAGGATATCTGTCCATTCAGCAAAATATCACAACTAGATTGTCATGAAATGTACTATATATGATGAGTGAGGACAAAATCAATAAATAAAATAATTACCACGTGTCTGAAAAATGTATGTATCATATGATCCTGACTGGTAAAATAGTATCTTCTACTGTCATTTCTTCTTTAAAATTCATTTAGCTGCTAAGCCAGTTGCACTAATAATTAATATATATATAATATTAGCTAATGTTGTCCTCTTTGTGGATGCACATTAATGATTAACAAAATTATCAGGATCCATTAGGAAGTTATAATGTACTCCAGTACACCACCACCACCACCGCTTACTGCAACCTCATTACTTAACATAGAGGAGGTATCACCTCTCTGGCAATGTCAGCAAAAACTAAAAATGTAGACGCTTTGTGAAAGTAGAATTTATGGCAGAGCTGTTGTATTCACCTGCATTAGATTGTGCAGGTGTACCTGCATTAATTCTTTTGGCTGACATTATTGTCCAAAGCGACAAGACAGATAAAGGAGAAGCCTTTGAGAATAAGTAACCCGACAACATTTTTTGGGGTACATTTCCATTTGTTGACAGTCCCATCTTCTTGCCTTAAATACCCGAGCAGCATCATATACTGAAAAGTGCTGGAGTAGTGTTTTCTGGACATATCCAGGTTTCAGTGATGTCAATGTGTGACTCTATAGCAAATGTAGGTATTATAAACCAACCCTATTGACACCGGACATCCACAGACCGACTGACGAGGATGTCTTTTTGTATCGGGGCTGTAACCCTTTTCTTTAAAATAATAAAAACTGTTCTGTTCACACATGATGCAGAGGAGGGGGAGACGGCAGCATAAGGTGTTAAGACGAAGGCTGATGACTCAGCATTGCCCTTGTTTAAATACTAAGTGTTAAGTTGCAGATGTCGCACAGCTGTGATTCAATCATCAGTAAATTGCACACAGCTGTATGAGTCAGTATGTCAGTATAATTCTCTGTAGGTTCATCACTACAAACGACAACTCTTAGATTACACACTGACATTTTACACAGTTATTAAATAATATAGGTCATTGCTGCTTTAAGATGAGCTTGTCTATTGCATTACAATCGGATATAAACACGTAAACATTCCACTAATTTATTGATAGACGAAATTAACACTGATATGGATATTAATGATTAATTCCTAATAGACCAGGAACCCTTTCGATATGACCTTTCCACCTCTTGCATCTCATCCCTCACCAAGTTACAGTCCAGAATCTTCTTCCTGTTTAGTGGAGGCATGAAGAGTCCCCTTTGCAGGGTGTAAGTTACAGCCATGAACCTTATGTACAGTACTGTTAAATTCCTCTAACTTACCTTGAAAGAGGTACTCCTCTGTGTTCATGTCAGGATTGTCGGTGATGATGTCAAACGGAGACCTCCCAGCCATCATCTCAAACATCAGCACGCCCAAAGCCCACCAGTCCACGCTGAAGCCTGGAGGAAGATAGTAATTCAGCAGCCATCGTCACATTTGCTCTTTGCAAGCCGGGCATGCAGTCACACTCATTTCTGTAACTGTTTAAAGACTTGTTCAATACACTTTTAGATCCTAGTTTTGTTAAAAGTTAAACTGAATCTCCATCCTTTATTGTTCTGATTCTTCATCTTCACCCAAAAATAAAGTTGTTGGCATCAGCCTTTAGACATGAACACTGATCCAAGTCAAAGGGACTCCTGTACTGACCGTAGTCCTCTCCTCTGAGGATCTCTGGTGCAATGTAGTTGGGTGTCCCACAGAAAGTACTGGTGGTGTCGCCTGGTCTGATCCCCTCCTGCGTAGAGACAGAAGAAGTGAGATGCGAAATAACAGGCAGTGTGGAATAAGTGAAGGGTAAGAGCATGAACGATGGACGAAGAAAAGACAGAACCTCTAGTCAGTACTGATCTACTGCATTATTGATAATCCTCTGCCAGCTGTCCGTACAGTCTACTGACATGAGGAATACGTCTCCTACCTTGCACATGCCATAGTCTGTGAGCTTGATGTGTCCCTCGTGGTCCAAGAGAACATTGTCCAGCTTTAGGTCGCGGTAGATGATGCCTTTTTCATGCAGGAAGTTCAGCGCGATACAGATTTCAGCAGCATAAAATCTGAAGGGAGGAAAGAGAGAGATTGGTGTGTCTGAAGTGTCTGCCCAAAAAAAATCCACTTGCATCACATTCATATTCTGGACATTACATGAGCTTTCCTCTAGGTTTGCACTTAAAACAAAAACAAAGATAGTGTCTTAAAGGGGTACGCCAACAAATTAGTATTTTTTTTAATCAAGTGAGGCTGTTTTCAAGAGACGGTGATCAAACTAGTGAAATACAAAAAAAATGCACAATACATGCAGCATAGTCATATGTTATATTTCACTGGTCGTTGAGTTCTGTGGTATAAAGAGTCCACGTATATAAATGAGATTATTCTCATGCCGAGGAGCATATTGACATTTTTACAACCAACACTGTCTGCTTGACTCCTGGAATGATTAGATGTACTCAGTGTGCATCTTCGGTGAGTCAGTAGCATGTTTCCTCTCTGTGTGTAGGTAGTGTGCTCTCTGTCTCCGGAAGATAAGCCTTCATTAAGACTGACGAGCCTTTCTCTGTCTGCCTGCTATAAAATCCCTGATTGTCAAACACTGAGGGAAAGACTGTTTGACAGAGAAATCACAAATCCCACATCGCTCCCCCATGCTTTCACTGTGACAGCCTCGATTGTACACCGTTGTTTCATTGCTGGCATTCAGACTGATAGAAGCTGCGTCCTATCCGCAGCAACCATCCATCGCCCACCAGCCCGCCTCCCCCACGGCGCGGGGGAATGCAGCAGAGCTCTCTTAAAGCGCTGCTCATGAATATGTACAATCATTATGAGTGATTAACATGCTGCTTTGCATATGTACAGCCAGTGTCTCTAGAATGCAGATTGCAGGGGCCGATAGGGGCCCAATGGTGCCTCTCTAAATTACCTAGCCTTTGATCCAGCATTTATCAGAGCCACAGTTGGAGTGCCCCGCAAGTAGACAGGCAAAATGAATTATGGGTGCTCATTACATTTTTCAGAGGGGGAAAAAAAGTGTTAAATTGGGTTTTTGGCGACATTGCCGTGTCCACAAAGAGCTGCTGAAACATGCTATTAAGCATACATTTGTAAGAAGTACTTAGAAGAAGTACGCCATTGAGGCTGAGTGCAAAGAAGGTGCAAATAAAAGCATCTTTAACTAAGTGCACACACTCTGTCAGCTGTCCCGAAACACAAAACAAGATCTAGCTCTATGAAACCGACGGTTTTTGTTCTAAGCAAAAGACAGAAACTACACACACCCTGTACTTCATATAATACAATCATGAGGAATACAAAGGAACTCATCTGGAGGAGGTTCAATCAGTCCACCTCAAAATAGTTGCCAATTGCATAAGTGTGTTCCTTGCGTAGCTAGCTGACTGTGCCATGTCAGCTTAACCAAAATCCAATCAAATTCACCCACTTCTGTGTCATCCACTCATCATGCAGCCTATTCCTGGATGCCTCGCTGCAGTGCCTCGCCTTGTCCCTGACATGTTTTAATATGGTGTACAGTCTGTATAGGTCAGTGGAAGCTTTGACAATGATATATGCTTATAAATGCATTGTGGAAGTGGATGTTTACTATATCTAAATATAGGCGTTTAAACTCGGGACTGGGACTTAAGTGTTTTAACATCTGGATGTTTACCTCGCATGTTCTTCAGGGAGTTTCCGTTGTCGCTGCATATGGAACATCAAGTCCCCGCCGTTCACATATTCAATCACAAGAAATAGCCTGGAAACCAGAACATGAAGAGGAAAATCCATCAGTGATATAGTTTAAGAGAGGCTCTTGGGTAATGATGGGTAACACTTTACTTTAAAGCTCCCCCCCATGTTTGCATAGAAACATTTAAGCATTTAATACTGCTTGATATCTGCAGTAAGCAGATAAAATAAGTGTTTATTAACAAGTATAACTCCTCCTGTGGACACCCACACATGGAGGCCGCTGTATGAACAGATAGTGAAAAACAATATAGTAAAACACAGTTGCAATAATATGTCTCTGCATACATCAATATACAGTTATAAAAATGTCCTTATCTGATTATAACTACAGTATTGTATGTTGTAAACATTTCTAAATGTTTGTATACTACTTATAAATACATTTATATATAATAATAATAATAATATACATAACAATCCGTCTTGCAGGTGAACAAGACTTCAGATCTTTATTAAACGTCATGAGTATACCAGCAATTAAAGGAGTACATGCACTACGTCCGTTTACATATGTCATTTTGATTCAAATCTGTTCCTGGAGAAGGTATATTCTATATGATTGAATACCTGTTGACTCATAAGTCCCCGTTGAATGCTACTGAATTAATATTTGAGGGAAAGAAAGGCTGACATCATCTAAGACCAACAATGAATTGATACTAACAAGTATTGTCTTGATATAGCCTGATATAGCTTATGCCTCTGCACCATAGACATCCAAAGATGAGACGCTAAAAAAGACGTGAAAGAACCAAAGAGTCTATTGGACCTTCTGTTTCATTGAAATTAGAGAGGAATAAGCTACATGTTCATGATGTGTTCACTGTAATGAAGGACTATGTCATACAGTTTTAGGGACATAAGTGCAAGTTGCAAGAGAGCCAAAAACATCAAATATGGAAAAAAGGAAAGTTCTGGACACTTTGCTCAACTGCTTTCAGTCACTAGAATAAAAGGGAAGGAAATATTGCACAAACATGAGGAAAACTAGCATAAGGTGCAGCACTTATGACCCCTGAACACATCAGCAAACATTTATAGCATAATGTTCATATGAAAGTCTTCATATGTTGTCTGTAGGGCTTCAGATGTTACTTGCATGAAAAACGTCCATTCTGTATTCCCATTTCAATTTTCTAAACTATATCCTTGATGTTAGTATGGGGGACCCTCCCAGATAATGTATCTATCCACTCATTTCAATTTTACTACAATACCCATGAGCCCCAGCTGCCGCTATGGACCAGAGGTGCGATGGATTCAGAACACTTACTTACTGTAAACAAAGCGCAGCACTACAGTTGTAAAATCACTTTTCTCAACAGCCACAACCGTAATCTTGAGCTCTGGCTCTCAGCGATTAGATGTTTTTAGCTGAATTGCACCTTAGGAGTCATAGATAACTTCTACCCCCTGAAGTTTTAGGTACAATACGTACTTAATAGGATAACTTCATTATTGTTTAGATTTGCTGATAATAAAAGAACAGCAGCTTTATCCTTTAACAATAAAAAGACCGTCCTCCTTTACTGTCAGGTACTATTGCAGAGCTGAAACTGTCATAAATACGGCATGAGCTCTTAAAAAGCTGTCAGCGTTATCATGCTCTTACCGACTTTCTGTCTGGAAACAGGAGTGGAGGCCTACTAAGAATGGATTAGTGGACGCCTGCTCAAACACATGCTTCTCCGTCTGCACCCAGTCAATATCCTGGAGAGACGAGGAGACACATACAGAGACAGAGACAGAGATAGCATTAAGGATACAGATAATGTAGAGGCAATCAATTTGTCTGATCAATATATATGTTTCTATGTGGTTAAACAGACAGATGGAGATATACCACGTCACGGAATCAGATGTAGTCTATCTTGAGCACAATCCGCACACAGGATTATTCCGATTTGTTCCTTGGACTTGCCTGGTTAAGGGAGCGGACCTTGAATGGTGTGTGAAAAGATTACCAGACCATCTGAAAACTATCCACCTGTCAGGCATTGACCCGAATGAAGGCTACACATAATCTTTTGAGAGTTTTTTATATTACCTCGTGTGTAAGAGAGACAACGCTGAGCAAAAAAAAAAAAGCCAAATCCATATTTGTTCAATCCACATTTTGAGAAAGCGTTTTATTTTCCAAATGCTTGGACAAATACATTTGGATAAGATGGGTCAGACAATTGTTGTACCTTTCCAAAACAGTTTGGAATTTTCTCTCAAGCTTCCTTTTTTCTTTATTGTCCATGCAATCGAGTGCTCTTTGGAAGTGTGAGCCCTTATCTACTGATAATGATGACCAGTTGTTCTCAAAGTGGGATCCGGGGACCCCTAGTGGTCCATGAGGGGATTTCAGGGGGCTCCAAAAAAGGAAAATAATTAAATTTCACCATAATTCCATACATGAGTAACGCACTTACATATTGTATTTTGGTACCGTGTTTCATACACTTTCTGTAATAAAATCTTACTACAACAACTACAACAGAATCATCAGAAATCTATGATGACATGCTCATACTCATTAATGCAGGATGCCCCCTGTCTGTTGGATTATTATTACTTAGACAACATGTAGGCAACATTTTAAGATTTACGGTTTTTGGATAATACAATGCATATTTTATATGCTCATAATAAGTCATTAAAATCTGAATTTTAGTAATATATTAATCTGACTTTATTCCACATTTTGTTTCACTAATATTTGCATCTTTATTAAAAAAAAAAAGCACTGGCCCAAAATCATTAAAATTATAGATTTTCCTAATAGTAGTAATAGTATTAGTATGAAATATAACTACAAGTACAAGATTTATAATAGCAACTGAGTAAATATATATTCTGTTACTTTATACCACAATAACAAGTCTTCTTATTGTTATCAGTCATCTGTGGCTTTAATAGTTCATCCTTCAGTTATAGAAAGTGTTTAGCCTGAGGCGAGGATGTTTTATGCTGATTTAAAGAGTCATTAAGTTGATGATAGTTAATGTTTTATGTGAGCTACAATAGAATGTGTCTAAGTTTCAGTTCCCCATGCTGTGCTCCGACACAATATGGGTAATTTATAACATAACAATAGAGACCCCATATTGCGCACATGATACTAAATTCCTTCTGGTCAGCTCATTATTACTTGAGGAATATAAGTATGCAGAATATGCCGTCATAACACATCTCCTATTGGTCACTTCAGCTACTTTAGGAGTTTGTAGTCTGTCTGTGCAAAGCTCGTATAGCCTCCTTTGAGGCAGGCATTACACTACAGAAGAGATGAATAATTAAATTAATGTGTATCAATAAGGAATAAATGAAAACGGGTTATCCAATCAAAACAATGGTAGGACTTGGTGATTTCTTTTAATTATCTTCATTAGGGCACAGTTGCCTCTGTCACAGAGAGTCATATTGGTTTTATTCTTTAAATGAAAATATGGATTTAAACACTAGATATAAGTGTGAGGTGTGTATGGGTGGAAAAGCAAAAAAACAAAAAATAAATAAATAAAATGATGATGTAAATGTGAGCATGAGGCCTGCAACAGGATTTATGTTGTCTTAAATTAGTAAGCTGTGGACAGTGATCCTCAGTGTGGCTACATGAGCTCAGTGGGGTTAGCGTTTAATGATTTGTCCGTTGAGCAATAGCGTCATCTAGTGGCCTGAAGCAACACTAACACAGTAACGCCAACAGGACGCAGCACTGGTGTTCACTCTGAATTTAAATTCAATAGCAACAAGTCTTAATCTGCAGAACACACTGTTAATGGGTTTCACAAATAAGACTAATAAAACCAAAATAATCATGACGAGATGCCACCGGAGGTACTGTATGTGAAAAAATGTCTCTGCTTAGCATGAACGCTGCCTTTAAGGAGCTGAATATGGAAGTATTTTAATTGTTGTTTTTCATGTACACTCTTGAAAAATGTATCATAATCCAGCATTTCTTTAATAAAAAAAAAAAAAATTAATGTCAATGATGTGCATGTCTGCATATGTCTTGCTTTAGGAGCGACTTTTCCTTTTTTGAAATGAATTTCTCATCATGTTCATCTGGTGATTCATCACTGATGTTGAACAAAAGATGTTTCATCTTCTCTCTCTCCTCTTCCTCCTCTTCCTGCGAGTCACCCACTCACTCATTCCTGCTTCCTCCTAAGCCTTTTTTTCCAATTCATAAGCTCTCTGCCACTTTGGTGCCGTTTCCACCCCCGCTCCGTCATCTTACGCTTTTGTCTGATTCCTTTTTTTCCCTCATTCTTTTCAGAAGCTCCACCACTAGTCTCTGACTCAGTCTTGTTCACTCCCTTTCACTCATTCCTGCTTAGAAATGATCCTTATGTCTGTAATGTTTATCCCATACATTATCCTTCCGTCTCTTGATTGCCGAGATCCCAGCAATCAACTCAATAAGTGCAATGTTATCAAAACTGATAGTTCCAGAAAACTATAAAAAAAATGAGACCCAAATTGTAATAAACCACAATTATCATTTGATTGTACATGCTACTGCACTATTATACTATATGCATGTCTGATCAGACGTTCATTAGCATGCTGTCAGCATATAATGACTTTTTCATGCAGGATACCTCTGCATTACTGGGGATTATGTCATAAGCCTCAACATGAATTCTAACCGTTGCCCCCGAAAAAAAAGAATTTACATTAAGTTTTGATAACATGAACAAAGAAAAAAAAATGAAGTCATGTAGCATTAAATACTTTTTTTCTTTCCCACTTTCCCTTTTAATCTGTAGGGATTCATCTAAAACAGCAAACACTGTTCTTTTGGTTATTAGAAGCAAGGTAACTAACTAACACGCTGAGAAGATGACTAATTTATGCAGCTGCTTTTGTTTCAGCTCTGGCCAAATATCTGAATCAATGAGGGAACAAAGCCAAGAGCACTAAAGGCATAAAGAGGCTCACCACAGGATGCATCAACCAACCACAAGAACCTTCTATTAACTGTTTATCTGCAATTCATGTCCTGCTGCTTTGTCACATCCTCGACATCGCAGGTGTACTCTCACCTCATCATCGTGAACCAGCTCCTTCTTCACCACCTTCATGGCGTAAACCTGCTCGTTCTTCTTTAGCCGAACCAGCAGGACCTTGGCGTAGCTGCCGCGCCCAATCACTCTGATCAGGTCGAAGTCACCAAGCCCCAGAGCCAGGCCCTGGGACAGCTTAATGCCATCGATGCCATCCACTACTGCCTTGATGTCCTGGAACCGGGTAGAGTATCGATACATTGAAAATACCTCAGTGTATAGTTATGGTTTTAGTTAGTAGACAAATAATCACTTTAAACAAAAAGAAAACAGAACGGATGAGAGAGTGAATTCAGTAGTAAATCAGAGCCCTTCTCACCTCTGTATCTGCATCTTCTGTTTTGTCCACTGTACAGTTGTGTGGTAAAAAAGGTACTGCAGGAAACAAATACAAAAAGTCACTGAGTTAAGGACCATTGTGACAGAATCGAGTCTACGCTTTACCATTCTTTACATTTCTTTTTGGAGGCCAGTAGAGGGAGGTAGAGTACAGAGAATCAAGCTCGACTAGCCACAGGATACAACAAACTAGGTCAATCCACGGAGGGGTCTCAGAGCAACTCATATCAGGGGTCCCCAAACAGAACTCCACTGTCTCCTTTTAACAGGATTTAAGAACTCTGTTCTATGCAATCCAATCAGAGAGCAGTGGTGTGTTTTTTAGAGTCACATACAGTGACTGATGATAGTGAGTGTGATGTGAAAAGCGACCAGGGTCTAACAGTGAATCCGCTGAACACAGCAGTCATTATATTCTATTATTATAATTCATTTGTCTGGAGACTTCTGAGTTATATCGAGAGCTGCAGGTTGCTTGATCCCACTCAGGTTTTCAGTGTAAGATTACATCGTGACTCACAGCCTGTGATTTTATTTATTTTAGGCTCATTTAAACTCATGTTTGTGTTTTGATGCTGTTGCCTGTCATGTGAGTTTTAGTGCCGCTCCACTTGAACAACTGAGGAGCAGGTTGTGGATTCGACAAAAAGCATGTTAGAAAATGCTTGACCAACAAGTCTCTAAGTAAGTAAGTTAAAGGTGTGCTATATACTCATGTGTGTGTGTGTGATATCCTGCGTTCCTTCAAAACGTTGGTTTCACACATCCTCAGTGATTCATGCCATGTATCCACAAGAGGCAATTCAGGGTTAGGTTAGCTTATATAAGAGAATACAGGGAAAGAACATCAGGACGAAGTAAGGTCAGGGACAGACTCTGAACTCAACAATACAACATTATGCTGTGTCCCACTTCTGCATAATACCTGAATACAGTATCTGCTCTTCTGCAGTTACACGCCAAGAAATCAACATATTACTTGTACATTTCATTGTGGGACACACCACAGAACAAACCAAGTGTTTCATAGCAGGAATACGGACTGTGTGAAATATATCCTACTTTAATGTGAACACACAACATGTTTAAAATCTGCATAGAATTAGTATGTGTCGTATCAACGAGCACGGTAACCTCCTAATAAATTATATTTACACTGTGCAAAGTCAAATGTTCTCAGGAGGGATGCTTAGGTGTTGCTGTACTTGCCAACTTTACCACATTAGCATGCTTGGAAAGCTCAAAGTTCATCAAAGTGAAACTAAAATCTGGAGCATTTAACAGGCCTTAATCCTGCAGGTACACATACAAGAGGCAGGGATACATGTGAACAATGACACTTGTATGTGTGCAAAGTGTTCGAATCAAGTCTATAAGCATCCATTCAAATGCACATAGCTGAACCCCAAAGGAACAATATAGAAGGACACATTTTTCAGTTTGATCCAACTGGGCAGTCATAAAATTATCTATGAATTATGTTCATTTACTGTAGCCTGATAATAGCATCACTCTGAGTGGCCCGTTCTTTATTAAACAGCTCATCAAACCATTTACAGTTAACTGATTCAGAGTTGCCCCTTTTTGCTTTTTATCTCAAAGCACTGCGAATACCTCACACCTAAAACGTCGTCAAACGGTTGTTAAACAGTTGTCTCACATCTTGTGAAGAAGGTTTCCACGTTACTTACTGCCATCTGTGTCCTCTGTGTCATCTGGTGGAAGGTCCACCTCTTCGCTCTTTGCTTCTGAAGGGGGCTCCTGTGATGGCATGACTGAATCCTGAACAAGGAAATGAAAAAAACCATCTAAATTTCCCCAAACACATCCCCCCAAATATCCACTCGTGGTTTTACACTCCTGAAATTGTGTGTGATGAATCATGTTGCTGAGGACTCAGAGAAAGATGTCTGTATTTAGAGAGGTGCTCTCAGCAATGTGCAGACAGTACGTTGCTCAGACACTGGGAGGTGTGGGGGGGGGGTCTTTTCTAGAAAAGGTACTTAATCATTTCTACTTATCAGGCCTCAAAGTCACTTATCTCATACTGAAGATACAGAGCTGAAGCTATGATCAAGAGGGAATTTCAGCCGCTGCTAGAGGACTGTTAGCCCAGTACAACAGCAAATACTGTACTGACTACTTATGAATTTTGGATGTCTATATTTGGTCAGAGGTTGTCTGGTCAAATGGATTGATTACTAGGAGCGTTTCGCTGTTACTATCATATAACCTGACGTATTATTTCAAAAGAATTGGAGACAAACAGAGTTCCAGAGTTGTGCTTGAATGCATCTCCTTTATCTTTATCTATATGTCAGTGCTACTACAGCAGCTTACAGCACTTGCTCTGGGAAGCTCTGGGATCTCAGATATACTGTATGTGCGTGTATATATATATAGTGAAATAACAGAGGATAATGTTTAAAGAGAAAATTAATTTAATACAGAATAGGCAGAAACACTTCTGGAACCAGTGCTGATGGCATAAATGGCAAATATAAGACCCAAGTCGTAAGAAACTGCCTCTATTTTCCTTCAAGCTTCAATTAATATGCTCATGTACAGCATCCAGTATCTATGTATACTGTATAAGAGCTGCTCTGCTGGTGTTAGTGTCACTTGTGTCCACATCACAAGCGTGGGTTCAGAGTGAGACTGTGTTAACGTGGGACAGGACATGCAGCACTGCAGTCTGCTGCTCGGGACATGATGACATACTCACCATAAGCCTTTGGCAGGTCTGAGGGATGAGTCTGTGACAGCGCTTATGGACCAGCAGTTTGCAGTTGATACACTTGTAGCCCTGCCTGCCCAGCCCCCATATCCTTTCACTACAGCGGCCACAGTAGGCTTTCTGTAAGACACACACAGAAAACAGGACACACCACTGACGGGTTAGACTTTAACTCACACACTGACTGACAGAATCGATAATAATGTGTTCAGCTAGGATGTCGTTATGCAGTCAACTGTACTGGATACTCATTATTCTCTGTCGATATTCTGCTTTAATGGCAGTTGGATTTTTTATTTATATTTCTTGGCATCTTGGCGGTTCACGCACACTTCTGGTGTTGTGGTAACCAGCTCTGTGGTAACCAGCTCTGTAGGGCTCATGCCTTCCCCTCCTCACACACGTCTACTGTAAAAGCTGAGACTCACTGAAGTTCATTCCCTGTTACATAACGTGGTCTCTGGAGAGTCGTTCGTTCTTTGATTTGTGGTTATTTGTTTTTGGCTTGTCTCTTCCATTGCTATATCAGTACCAAAGGATGTTTAGTTTGCAACTCGGTGTCCCTGGACATCAATAAATCTGTCACCGAAACGTCTCAGTGGAGATGCAGTGTGTGTGTGTGCTTCAATGTATTGACGGCATTTATTCACATTGTGCACGCTGACAGTGAGAGGAACAAAGAGTCCCAGTCAGTGCTCTGTTGCTATGGAAATGCTTGAGCAAGACTTCAAAGCCTCCCTTCAGTCTCTAATCTAACTCTACACACATGTTAAGGCACACATTTATAAATTGATCACAAACTTTTATTTGAACATCCTTTCATACAACAGCCTGAAAGTATTCTGCAGGTCAAATGAGCTGTTGTGGACACCTCTCAACCCATCTGCTTTGGACAGGCTAGAAAACACCACCAGGCAGAAGTATACAGTGAAATAAAGTCACACATACATGTTTCAACTTTCTGTTTAAGACTAGCAGAGATCTATGCTGCTTACAATCAAAATGTTGACACGCTGATGTTTAGCAGATAATGTACCCACAATGCAACTCGACTTGATTCGCTCGACTTTGCATTCAGCTGGGAGCCGCTAGCCTCCAGCTGAGATGACGAGTGCGCTACAGATGTCTGGTAAACTCACCACACCGAGACTTTAACATCACTTGAGGTAATTTGTCAGATTTCACTTATGCAGTATTACTGGAAACACACTTTTGCTGTGTGTGTGTGTGTGTGTGTGTGTGTGTGTGTGTGTGTGTGTGTGTGTGTGTGTGTGTGTGTGTGTGTGTGTGTACAAAGTGTCATGTCTGGGTGCAATTTAAGGTAACCTACATTGAAGTCAATGTTATGTGATGTGTGGAGTTGATACACTGTTAATGTTATCCCAGAATCCCACTGGAAGTCTGCTCATTCATTAACTCCAGGAAACATGACTCCCGATTGGTCCGGACATGACTCCTGACTGGTCGTCATTTTAGGGACGAACAACAAACCAGGATAATCAGGAATAAAACGCTTCTATTTCGGGAACGTGTCAAACACAACTACACAGCAGCCACCAGATAGAAAGCAGCACAGATGAAGATCACGTCTAACCATGGTTGACATGTGGAAGCACTTGTGGAGGTCCAGCAGCTGTGGAATAAAAGGATGAGAAAGGCTTTTATCGACTGACAGTCCTCCCTTCAGCCCGGCAGACAGCATTACAGATCATACGAGTGCCTGGAAACTGACTGGCCTAATGTGCTGAGAAATGATGTGGTATCTGATTCACGTCTGACAAAGAAAACTGACCAATGACATCTGCAGGATTCTGTGCAGTGATATTGGGTCATTATAGTAACAAAGGATAAGAATATACAACAAATAGGGATAACAAATGAGCTCATTTTTTTGTATTTTAAGTTTATTTATAATGACTTTCATGAAGATTGGCTCTTGCTCAGCCAATTAGGTTGAGTCTAGTCCTACTCCATCAGTATCAGTTGTGATGTATGTAACCAGCATAGTGAGTAGGTTGGAGTACTCCACCGGGACTCATCAAATATTTAACTGAACATGAAATTGTTTTACAAAAATGTCAAAGCGATGTAGATACAAAGTTTGTCCACCAGAGAGCACTGAGAAGTAAAATGAAGCCTGTTCACTAATCCTGTCAAATTTTGGTTCTGCTAGATATTCCAATGTTTTATGAAACTGTATAATTATCATTCAGCTTTTTTGCATATGGTGATAATCATATGGTTATCAAATCTTCAGAGGCCCAGTACCAGACCAAGGCTGAGGGGAATAGTAGCCTGTAGGCCAAATTGACCCCCCAAAATGACAATTATGAAATTCCTCTTATTGGGATACTTCAAAACTGTTAGCAATGTATCAGAAATCTACTGCAAATATACAATATATACAATATAAAAAGCAAATGCTGAAAGTGTGATAAGTACATTGGTAACCCGTGGAGAGCCTTCTTCTTCTGCACCGTGTGATGAATCTGCCATTTCAGGCATTTCAACTATATCATGGGAGTTACAGTGGAACCATGTGGCATGTTTTTATCAACTAGTTATTTTATTTTACATGAATAAAAACAAATCATAACATACAGACATATTCCCGAAGCGTGCAGTGGTAAAAGCCCGATGCTTGAACCCTGTGTTGTGACCCCCAGCAGGGTGAAAGGTAAAAGCTGCCATCCAACAGACGGAAACAAAATCAAGTTTCACGCACATAATGGCATCAAAATATGCTATTAATTTTCCATCTAAGTATATGTGCCACAGAAAAAAAAGTGAAAATGTAATTCTGTTATCTTACATGTTTTTGATTAAAAGACAAACAGAGCAAATGGAACTGAAAATCGAACCTCTAAAGGTAAAATATCTGGATGTCGTGAGCATCACTGGAGACATGTTTATTCATTATGATAACACATCTCCACTCAGCAAAAGTGGTGGAAATTACGCCTCTGCTCACAACAGTCTGATTGAACCAGACTTTTATGTTTCGTGCCACAGGAGGCTGGTGTTAGTCATCTCCTTAATGAAGTGCCTAAACAGCCAGCAGGGACGGATGACTTCAGCTTCATCACGTGAGAGACAGGAGGAAAAGAGACCCCATTATGTCATGGGGGGGTGTAGAGAGTGACAGGAAAGAGGGGGATGGAGTGAGAGAAGGGAGGAGAAACTTGACCTACTTCTTCTTATTTATATGCTGAGGACAACATAGTGAACCAACCAGACGGCAGGAAGCTGGCATAGCAACAACAGAAATCCCAGTCTGAAAACCAGCTGGTTAACAATACGAACACCTGGTGCTAAGTTGAAGATTTACAAAGACATCTGAAAAATCCTCCTATACTGCACATTCATATACAACAATATATGGCAAAATGGTTTATTTAGTCCTCTGTGACAGTAAACTGGATATATTAGGTTGCAGAATAACAAATTTAGACATTTTCTGACATTTTATCGACCAAACATAAAATAATTGATAGATTAATTGATAGAAAATAATGTTAAATTGCAGCACTACATTTTTTGAATTGTGTTCACTGGGAACCAAAATATGTGATATTTGATTTGAATATTTGGTATTTGAAAAGCATATGAGTAGTGTGTGAATGTATTTTGTAGGGGTTGAAACAGAGCAGCACTCAACTCGTTGTGATCAGTGTCTTTGGGTTACAGCACTCTACAGCCCAGAAGTACTTCTGTACAAGTGTCTACCTTCAGGATATGTTTTAATTGAATAATCCAGTCTCCACAGTGCATCACTAGTAATGATTGCAAGGAAGAGAGCTGAGTCAGCGTGTCAGTGCACTCCACTTATCCACTTTCTGGTCTAGACATGAAGACCCATAGCACCCATGGGAGACCTGCTTTACTAACCAGAGAGATAGAGAGAGAGAGAGCACCAGCAAGGATGAAACCCATGATGTTTATCTTCAAAACATCAGACAGGAATTGTTTGTGAACTAGTCTGAGCTAAATGACAAAGAAACAACTGATTATGAAACCTTCATAATTCTTTCTTTAGAGATGATCCCTTCACGTTTCTTTCTTTTCTGAAACCTTAATTCAATAACAAAAATCAGATCAAACGTCCTTGCAAGACCAACCAAAAACACGATGTTATGATGACAACAATGTTTAATATTTAATAAAGATACTATACTGCCAAAAGCTAATATGTTTCACCAGGAGAGCCCACACAAAGGTAAAGACTCTGCTTTCTTCCCCTTCAGTAGAAACACATTAGATACTTACAGCCTGATTGAAACATGCATTAATGTATTTGTTCTTCTGTCTTCCAGAGTAGCTGTTGTGTATTACAGAAGAACACTTTAAATGCTGAAGCCCACATGTGCTTGTAGGTACCTGAATGTAGCATGGAGCCATGAGCTGAGATGAGACAACTGCTGAACAAGCCATAACTAGGACACCATGAATTATGCATTAATAACCAGATAGCTTAGATGGAGCAGTGACTTGATTACCTGTCATATATAATTCAGCTGCAGTATGTTTATGACAGACTGTGCTGTATACTACAAGTCCACATAGAAAAAGAAAGAAGCCCATACAAATGTTGGTAAATATTAGGCTGTCGAATAAAGGCATTGTTAACTGTAATATGGGCTTGTCAAAAACGGGTGCTGATGCACCACAGGACAAATTAAAGTTTCAACAGTGGAAGTGTCGTTTCATTTTCTTATATTAAATGATATGCTCTTACACGTTATTACAGGTCAACTTATCCCAATCCTACCAACAGACAAGAACATACTGGAGAATTCTGCAAAACCTGGAATTATATCCAATGCCAACAAAGTTCATGGTTATGGAATATAAAGTATGATTAAATGGTTAAAGGGGAACGCAACCATCTTATACGTCAAGTGTTTCCAGGTGTTGGGGAGTATCACTACACATGTGAACAAAGTGTGTGTTGTGGCTCCAGAGAGAACTGTGTGAAATCTGATAAATTGCTGGTGTTCGAGTTGCATTGTGGGTAATGTAGGAAAAACAATGCAGTGATTTTCTTCCTTTTTTTCCCCCAACTGTCCATCATTAGTCCAACTATATAATATAGTTCATGTTAATAGGATATATTTTTTTACAATTATTTATCGAGTAATCTGTTGATTATTTTCTGTTTGATATATAGAATTTAAGAAGAAAAAAAAAATCACAATTCCCACAGCCTGAGATGACATCTTCAAATGTCTTGTTTTTCTCCACAAATCATGCTAGAAGATAACAACAACAACAACACAAAACAAAACAAAACAAAACAAAACAAAACAAAACACTCTGAACGATTAGCAAAATAGTTTGTGATCAATTTAATAGTTGGCAACTAATTGTTGCACCTTTACACTAGTTCCTCCACTGGGCACACCACATCGTTAGGTACGGAGAAGCTCAATATAGTGGTAATTCCTAGAATATAATTACTGTAAAATACAGCACATTTTTGACATTTTAAAATCTTAACTGAAGTATCATCTTTTTGCAAAGATTTGTCCAGGAATGTGGGAGATTTTTCTTTGTACTATTTCCAAAGTAAAAAAAAAAGGACTTTCACACTCCCCATTGGTGCTCAAGAACCATCCTCTTCACCCATTTGGAAAAACAACTGACACAACTGTACGTATTGCAGGCCAATCTTCAATCAGCATGATGAACTGGTTATTATAAGGCTATACATATATAAGCCTATATAACACAGGCTAATGTCTCCAATGTCTCTAACATCTCAGTATCACGTTTTAAGATATACTAAACTTTACCCTAAAATAAGCATGCGTCTAACATCATATGAAAAACCAAGTCAGTTATAATTTTCAGCATTCCCCAGTGAAGACAGGCTCACCAAAGCGCTGTTCAGCCATTACCTCATGTGCTTCCCTCCTGGGAGTGTGTATTAGTGAGATTTGAGGACACTCACCCTGTTAAAGCGCTTGGCCTGGAAGAGGTGTCCGTTGACTCGGTAGAGTTTCCTCCATCTTCTGGCCCCGCGGCGATAGATCGATTCTAGGAGAGAGAGAGGAAACAGTTGTAGAGTAGCAGCATGGTGAAGGACTAATGGGGATGGAGGTGAAGAGATGGAGTGAGAGAGAAGAGTGCAAACTACTGTAAGGGGAAATGTCCTAAGGCTGTATTGCTCTCCCTCCGTGTCAAGTCTGAGTTCAAGTGAGGTGAAGACAACCATCAGGTTTCTCTACAATATACACGCATGCTCACTCACACACACATACATACACCACCTCCTCCATCACCAGTCTTTCACCTCTTCATCTTTTTCCTGCTTTCTCTGCCTCCTCCCCATCCTGCAGACCCTGGTGATGAATGGACTTATTAGTGCTTCATAATGCTATTTATTGAAAAAGAGACCGTGAAGGTGTAGCTATTTATAACTGGACCACTGGGCATAACCGTGTGCTGGAACTGGGTGCTTCTGTCCTCATAGTAAACTGTTTTAAAATGTTTGAAAGACACACTACTCTCTTACAAAAGGTTTCCTATACGTCTTCAACTGCAATGGTACTGTAATAATTCTATATCAGACGATACAAGCATACTTTTTTTTTCCTCACCCTAACCAACCATGATAACAAAGGTCCCATAGCATTACCAAACAATCTGAAAACAACTCAATCATAACAATCATTGTGTTGCCAGGTTTATAAAATACCAGCATGTCATGTATCACAACTCCTTGGTACTTTTGAGATATGTGTTTTGGGTTGTGTCCAAGTTTTGACCTGGACTTACACCTGAATTATACCACTGTGTAGTTAGACTTTCTATACGTCTTTGTTCCTTGGTTCCCGTCTTGGTCTCGGGAGGCTACACAGTCTAGAAATGATCATTTGTCATTATGTATCTAAAACCTTTGGACTGCTCCTATTCCAGTGTGCAGACCATCTAAACGTGAAATGATGACTCAACAAGAAGTGACAAGGTGATTACTATGGGAAATTATTATAGGCAACCATTATATTTCTATTAGCAGCGGAACATCTTGGTTTCAGGGTGTTACGTTAGATAGAGATAGAGAAATTGATTTGCTATGCAGAGAAAACAGCACTGGACATCAAGAGAATTGTGTTACTATGACGAACAGGGTTAGACTAGACACATGAATGGATTTGTCAATGCGTGACCAAATGGACATTACACAGTCAGCAGACAGCGGTTTGCCGAGTGTCTGAGTGTCAGTTTATCTAAAGGGACGTTTTACACGCATGTAAAACAAAGCTGAAGTTTGGTGAACACGTATCCTTAAACACTAATAAGCTACCTTAATGTTGCATCAGTATCAGCTCGGATATTGACCTTACTACATGAATTGGCCAAATGTGACCAATCCACATTACATATATAGCCTTTCCGTTCGGCTCCACTAATTTGACACTGTGAGCTAATGCTGATGCATAAAGCTAGCACTGATATTAGCCATCACTTCCTGCAGGTCCTCCACAATACAAGGCGGTGGTATGCATTTACTGTGAAACCTGCCCTGTTGATGACGACATTCACAATAATTTATCATTAATAAGTCTGTATATAACCATGTAAACCTAGACTGCACATTTCGTTCCCTTTTTTGCCATGTAAACACAAAGAGCTGAGTATCAGCTGTGATCATAATTGCTCCCAGAGGCTCACACCAGTAATTCTGACACACACTCAACATGATGAGGGGTGTCTCTCCTTATACGGTTGATTCAATGCAACAAAGAAATTTCATAAACCTTGTGTACATGTTATTGGACCTGAGTTTGCATGAGGTCAGCAGCAACATTTTACATAGTTTCAACAGTACTGACTGATATACATGCTTACATCTATAAACATTCAGCCAATTTATATGTATTGCCTTTCGGTGTTTGCCACTAAATCACCACAGCGTGAAGTGATCTGGTTGGTAAAACCACATCAGGCTTTGCTCTCCTGACTACAAATTATTCACTAGCTCTCCCAGTGACTCCCCCTGTCTGTACTGGTTTTCCAGTCTGGTTGGTTGCTCCATCAATGGGTGCGGCTACAGCGTCCTCCTCCACTCACTCAGTTTTTTGGGGGGTTTTTTTGCCTTTGTTGCTATGGTAACCACAACCCACCATATACCAGTTATTATTAGTTAGCTGTGAGGATGTAAGGAAGACACCGTCTGCAAATGAAAGTGAATCTTGACAATAGATTCTTCCTTCTCCTCCTCTGAAAAAATGATCCCACCACTGAATCAGGTTGAACATATATCTGTTTATCTCTTGAGCTGTGCTTAAATGTTCACGCCCTGGGTTGAACTCTTGTTCCGTGCATGGAGCTCCTTTCATGTTTAATGTTTAACCTACGAATCTTTTCTTCTTTCTCTATCACCAACCTTGGCTATGTCCGAATTATTTGAGCTAAAACGTATATGATGCCTTTTTTTTAGCAAGCAATACTGATAAAGCCGATTGAGACAAAATGTTGTGGTCATCACAGTATGCAAACAAATAGATATAGAGAAAGGGAACTGAATAACACTTACACATGAGGTACTGTCTGAGGATTAAAGGGAGCTAAAGCAAAAACCCTGTCAGACTGGTAACATATCTATAACAAAGGTAAGTGTCATGTCATCATGGAGGTCTATAATGCGTTGAACGTTGACTCAGCAGCTATATATTCTGACTTTCTGCATCACGATGCAATCTTCCAGGACCGCGTTGATGAAAAAGAAAGCGAGAGCAGAGGGGAGACACAAAGAAGCTCTGCTCTTCAGGGGTCTCATCTGTGAATTCTCTCTGATCCGGTTAACTCAAGGCCTCTTAAGGCAAGTGCCGCCTGCATTGGAGAGGCACTGCGGCGGGTTTCCATAGTTACCCAGTATTTCTGCTCCTGTGCCCATACTAGTGGGTGAGTGAGGGAGACTGGGAGGGGGAGACCCAATGTGCCACTGACTTACGGCGTGTGTGGAATGGAAGGAACCTACACATCCTCGCTCACTGGCTCAGCCCACACAGTCACACAGTAATGCTAAATACAGTGTATGTAATTAAATTATTAATTGAAACAGATGTATTGACAGAGTGGTTAATTGCAGCGCTTAGCTCAATGTATTTAATCTGAGTGTTAATGAAAAGATGAGGGGGGGGGGATCAGGGGGAAGTTTAAATAAGTGAGGTAATTATTTGCACTTAAATATGCATTTATCATAGTGTCTAATATACACCTTTTTTAACAGAATTAGTATAAACAATTAGCAGTAGTTTGATTATCATGTATAAACTAATGAATACATTTATAAAATAGAAAGTGATTTATTTGATATACATTTGGGTTTTATACATACATAAATGTATGTTTTAATGAACAAGTTGTATTCAATCACTTTCCAAGTCTCTTAAGTTGAACTGAACTACTTAACAAATATCTCACAACTCGCTGTGGTATATTATGATTATATCACAGCTAGTTGTTCTTTTATAAAACAGTTACCAAACCTTACAGTATAGAAAGTATAGACACAATCCAATAACAAGAGTGTACAGTCATAGAAAAACTGTCCAAGGTCACTGGGTTGCAAACGTTGCAAAGTGTTTAGGTATACTAATCTTGTTAGGAGATGCATTGCTTGGTGTGGCGAGGATGCTGTTCAGCCTCGCATCGGATAGCGACAGCGGTTGGTGCAGCTCTGAATCGTCCCTGCGTGCTTACAGGTTGCCGGCAACATTTTGACAGTAGTGTCGGAGTGATACTTAAAAATAGTAATGTAATAATGTAATAGGTCATTAAACATTATAGCTGTAGTATACACTCATTATACAACGGCTGTCAACTAATCGGATTGTGAGACTTTTACCCATTTAATAATAATTATTATATTATATAACATGGCAGAAACAAAACAGCTCTGCTCCGTGAGCATTATAGCCTCTTTTCTCAATGGGTTTCTTGATGTCCTACATTAACACAAGGTCTTCTGCCAAATTTAGAACAGTTGATGATGAAGCACATCAGCTGTGATTTTTTTTTTTTTTTTTTAAACTCCTAACAAATAGTAAGCAAGGGTGTCACTTCTACTAAAATCTCATTTTTGTCCCCCTCACGTCTGTCGTTTCAGGTAGGTTTTTCGTACAGATGGAGTGAACTGTGAAGCTTGTTGTTGCTGATGGCTGTTGTATCACACTGCCAGTGTTGTTGCTCAGTTTTTATTTGGGACTGTTCACCCTTCAGATTAGCCCTTTAAGAAAGAAAATGTATTAATGCCCCCTGGGGTATGTGGACTTTAAAAAACACTAAAACCAGAAATGTGACAGAATCTAAATGTTGGATACTGCTATGGAGATTATTAAAATCTGAATGTAAAATGTTTAGTACTGATTGCATGAATAAAAATCCTAACCTCAGATCTCAGTTCACTTTGACGTTCATGGTAACAGCTGGGGTCTTGAGATTGAAAGTAATGCATTCGGGATGATAAAATATTCACATCAATTTCCAAACTACTTGTGCTTTTCTTTGAAGCTGGAGCTAAAGGCCAACTTCAGATTCATCCCACAGAACTATAGCTTCAAAGAACAAACCCGAGTTTTAAATGACAACAACAGCCTGACTTAACTCATGGCCTCGGGTGTACCAGGAGCACATCTTAAATGGGGACGGTGTGTGTGTGTGTGTGTGTGTGTGTGTGTGTGTGTGTGAGAAGTGTGCGTTCACACACCAAATTAGATTCAAGTGAGGAAGAGTTTTGCTGCAGGGGAGTGACAGATGCATAAGGTAGAAATACAGCCGAAGGCATGGAGGAATGTGTAAGTGAACAATTAGAAGTATGAGCACAGATGAACTAAGTGATTTCATAGCAGACAGTAATTTCTCTTTAAAGTCATTTCTACTGTGAGTCATCATAATTCTGTAAACCTGCCACAATATTGATTCAAAAAATGTTTTACCCGCATCAGATGATCGCTTTTAACACAGACAATAACACCGTCTTTAACCCCCTCCGGTTGTAGCAGATGTTATTTCTGAATATCATTTACAACTTGCCGGGATCATCATCATCATCATCATCATCATCATCATCATCGCAAACAAGAAAAGCTGCTGCCTCAGACATGTGCTTGCGACACACCGCTCGCACTTGACTAGCAGACCTACAAAGAGCTGACCTATTACAACATCCCCCTCTGGAGAACGATGAGTGTTGCATTGCCCCATTTTTTCTGCCAAGGTGCCAGAATGAGAGTAGGAAAGACGCAGAGAGAAGGAACAAAGCAGATGATAGATGAAAACACGATACTACACCTCTGGATGCAAAGGCCAATGCGCACAGTCCTGCCATTTTGTCCTGTGTGGGTATAAAGAAGAGCAGACGGCCCGCTGGTGATATATACTGTAGTCTATGTGTGGAGCAGGGTGGTACTACCAAATCTCTCCAGGACAGGACATTTACGAGGGCTTGACTCATTTCCAGACATTGTTCCTCTCACTCACAGGAAAGTAACTGCATACAAGTTGCTACCAACAACACCCACCCCCTACTTTAAACACCCGTCAAAAAAAAAGAAAAAGAAAGAAAGCATAATGCCTTTATTAAGACGGGGGATACAATGCATTATATGCTTTCTATCAGTTCTTGAGAAATCACTAGCAATTAGCAGTGAGGCTGTGTGTATTCATTTGTGAAGGATATATCATTGTTTTTAGCACCTGTCAACTTTTGCAGTTAAAGTAACATTATAACAAACTACCAAAGATGCTCAATGAAACAGGCCCGAGGCATTTTTAGACACAATTAGCCCTCTATGACAGGGGATGCTCAATAGTGCCATGACTGTTAATTTGACTTTTAATTAAAGCAGCGATTCAATTGTCGTTTTTTTAATCATTCCACTTCCAGATAAGGAGGGAGAGCAAAGGACGGATATCGCAAAGTATGAAATTACAAAAGACGTTCCGATTTAAAGCCGGCGTCTCTGAACTTTCATCTGGATCCGGGAGTCATCATGTAGGGGTTATGGTAGGTGGGAGACATGGGTGTATGACAGCGATGTGTGTGTGTGTGTGTGTGTGACTGACAACAAGTCACTGTCACATGTTGATGAGTCAACAGATCTATCATCTATATCAGACACACAGATGAGCAGTGGATGAGAATACAAAGCTGTGGAATCATTTCTCTCTCAGCTGATACAGACGCTGATGTACACTATGTAACTTCTACTCTAAACGTGTGTCTAAACCTCATCCTCCTTTTTCATAACATTTCTCCACCCAGATGTTTTGTTATTAGCAAATATCTACAGTATTTTTTTCAAAAGTCCCCAAGTTCTATTCTAGGCACCACCTTCACTTTTTATCAGAGCTACAAAATGCAGACGGTCCCTGCTGCAGAGTGACAGCTGAATTGAACACAGTAAGAGTCATGTACAGCTTTAAAATAACAAAGAGGGTCATTGTTTTACATTAGAAGCTGCAGCAGACTTGAAAAAAAAAATCCATGAAATATGTCTGTGTGTCAGTGCAGCTCCGTCTGTGTGTTTCCGGGAGGTTCGAGGCTTCTCCGGTACATCCGGAGGCCGAGACACAAACAAAACCCTGATTCACATTAAGAATCTGATGGACAAACAGTAGCGTATTAAGCTCACTTTTTATATGAAATTGAATTAGGGGGGAAACATAGAGAGTTTACGTGGGTGCTGTTCTAAGCCTGGTATAGATTTGATCACATTGCCATCAGATTTCTGCGTGTACCGTCTTCTCTCTACTTATTGAAAGAGCAGTAGCATTTAAGCATGGTGTAATATAATGTGATTATATAAGACAATGTAGGAAATAGTTTTGAGCTTTCAAGACACACTATTTTGAGGAGTTATGGCTGGGGGCCATTGTTGTGTGTCATTCGCCATTATTCTCTCTCTCTTGTTATTTCCTGTCATCTGCACAAGTCATGGATGTATTATATGAACTGGAACCTGGGTTCAAAGATTGAAGATATATATATATATATATATTTGAGATCTTTGAGATCTCAGCATTCAGTCACACCCACTTACACTATATCTGTAGTGGTGTGTGTGTGTGTGTGTTTGGTGTACTGAGAGGCCTGTGTTAGGGTCACTGATTGAGCGTGTCCTAAATTAGCTTGCATTTTGGTTTAACGGCCTGACCCTGCTACAGTTGCCACAGGCAAGAAGCAACTGTTTCCATTTCTGCTCCTCTTCTCTTAGGTTCAGTGTCTTTTGAAGAGAGAACATATGCGGCTGCACGCGACCACGTAGAGAATAAGCGCTGCAGCCACCATCTGAACTTTTCAGAGAGGTCCTGGTGTTGTCACTTTTTCTCCTTTTCATGAAACCACTATTAGACATAGTGGGACTTGGTCACCCTGGTAATTAGGAAATGGAGGAGAAGCTTATTCTGGCTGTGTCTGTCTGTCCTGAGCTGGGTGATCATTCGACACTTGGATCAGCCCGTTCACATGACGTTTAGACAAATCACGGAGCGTTTAGATGATAAAGCCGTACTACACACTGGTGTAGCAGATGGAGACTAGAAGCAGGATTTAGCCTCTGGATTGCATGTTTAAAATTGCATGAATTAAAGACCAAAGAGAAAGAGCACAGCAAATTCACCCCATAAAACCAGAGTGAAGGGAGATCTATCAATCATCGTCATGTAGTCTATAAAATATCAAAAACAGTGACTAATGTCAGGCACATGTTCCTAAAACCTAAAAACAAGCTTACGTGGTAAATATATGAAACAAGACCACCAGATATTTGGTATTTCTGCTTGTCATCAATACATTTCCTGTTGATCCTTTGTGATATATTGTTACTGGAGGAAGTTGATATCAAAGTAATTAATCCATATACGTGCTGGGTGATGTATAGGCTGATTACAGTATGTTTAAAATCCAGTATATCTAAATTTAAAAAATGCTACTGAAGTGTTGAGAGAATAAATAAAATTTGAAAATTCAAACTAGCAAACATTTCTTTTTGGGTGCCTCCTGACTCATTTCTGAGGTGTTTTCCCAGTTTTCCCTCATCATTTAGGTTGTTTAATGTATATGAAACAATTACTACTAAATGAGTTAATCAGCAGAAAAATGTATTGTCAACTATTTTGATAAATATGTAATTATTTGATTTTTAAAGCAAAAATAAGCTGCTTTCAACTTCACAAATATGTAGATTTGCATCTGCATTTCTCTCATTTTTTTTATTTACTATGTACTTATATCATATAGACTGTATGGTGACATATGGACTGTAAAGTGTGGTAAATATACTTAATGTCAGAATGTGTCCTGTGACTTTTCAGTTTCTGCATTACTCTGTCAATAACTGCAATCTTACCAACAAATATTAGTAAACTATTGTTTCAGACTGCAGGAAATGATAAACAAAAAACCACACCACCATTAAATTGACATACACAGAAAGATAAGCTTGACTCTAACATTGTTAGCAGGCACTTCTCCAAGGAGACAGATAGACTGAGGGTTTTAAATAGGTTACATCAGCAGCTCCCGCGGTACCGAGAACAACCGAGAGGCACAAGTTGTCGAGGCTGACAGTATGCAGCTGACAGGGGGGACGCTCACATGCTTCCAGGAAAGGAAAAGTAGGGGATATTCGATTTAAATGAAGCTGCTGATCTGAGGATAAAAGACATTCTGTTCAACAGTTACTGTGGAGTCCAACTAAGATTGTGTACACGTGGATGAAGATTGATCTCGTTCATGCACTGTTTGCATTTGACACACAGTATGTAATGAGACTCATTTCACTCTATTTGCCAAGATTAGTATTAAAAAAACAGAAGCATACCTCGTCAAAGTAACCCCCTTTCCTTCACTGGCTGAGTGCTTGATGATGTCACCTCAACTCAACTGCATTCCCATGCAACCTTTCAGCAAGCCTGACATGCTTCCCAGCTGACTGTCTGCCTCTGTACAGACCGCAGATGACCGGACATCGTATCAATAACAGTCACAAATTGCCCACGCTGACCTCAGATCGCCTACCTTTGACTCGAAGGTAGAAAAGCAACGTGAGTAGCATCCCTCCTGCTGAATGTTATCCTTCCTTCACACGCTGCACCTCCTCCGTTACTTCTCTCCTCATCCTGCCTTCGTCCTCCTCGTCCTCCTCCTACCGAACAGCTTCGCTCATGTCTTTGTGTTGCTCTCTCTTTCCTCCCCTCCCTTATTTTCTTTCACTCCCCTCCAGGCTTTTTATCTTCATCACACTACACACACACACACACACACACTTGGTAATACAAACCCAAGGAGGCATATGCTAACATGCACAGAATCTAAAGCAGGCATTATAAATTATTTATTTAATTTCTCTGTGTGCGCTTGTGCAATAAATGTTTCCCACTGAACAGGGATCACACCACATGACTGAGGCTGAAGCAGAACCTCCTGCTTGCTCCAACACTGCAGTTGCACCATTTTGCCCACAAGGTGGCAGCACTAGCTCTGAATCGGACAGCAGCATCCTCTGTACACATACAGTAACCTAAATTTAAACTTTGTGGACTATTTTTAGTGACTGTGCTGCACTTATTGGAAGACTTCCTGGATGACAGCTACGTTTTTTTTAGTAACCTGACTTTTCATGGGGATACTGAGATGATACTGTACACCGCTGCCTTGTACAAACCAGAGATACACTCAGATTTTGTGTGATTTAACATTCTATGTGTAAAAGTGTGAAAAAGTGAGTCAGCAGCTTGATACGATACAACACAAATAATAAAGCAGATTACTGGATTAGAACCAAGGAAACTAATAATAAAATGGCAAACAATATTTCTTGATGGTTTTTGAAATAAATGATGATATAAATTATAATAAATCTCAGTCTAAAACACAATTCCCAACATAATAAAGACATCCCATGTGAAATCAACATATTTTTGAACATCTTTGACCATCTTCTTGTCTTTATGCTTGGTGTAAATATTATTGCCATTGTACTCAATATATAATGTGCAAATATTGGTTGGTTTCTGAGATAAAGGTGTTAAAAAGGGGACGTGGCCTGTCAACAATGAGTGTTGCTAAAACACAACAAAAAACCATAAGTCACTACAACTATGACTTGTCTCCAACAATAAATACCCCCAGCTGCATATCTGCTGTAGATGCATTGCCGCTGCTTTATTACTGCACCGTGCTGAAACCACACATGAATGTTTAGTCTATGACAGTGCACATAATATTTGGATGATCACAGTTCAAAATTAAATGCTGCAATGCAGTGAAAAATAAGTGCAAATGAAATCTAGATCACGCAAATCATACATGATCACGAATTTCAGTTTAACTAAATCCTTATTAGTGCAACCCAAACATAAATTAATAAACTCATGTCACTGACCAAGCGCTGACTTTATTAAACATGTTTATGTCTTCATCAGTATATTGTTTAAGATCAACAAAACTGCACAAAACTAAAACTAAGTTTTGTGCTGTGAAAAAGTTCCTGATGTACATGACGACATGATTTGACTCCATAAATTCCACCATAAAAGCTTTGATTATTGTAGGACAGGCGCAGCCAGAGCTCTCACTCTCCCAGCCAAACACAGACTTGGACACATTTATGTCTATCCTTGCTTGCCAGTGTTGCAACACCGGGGAGGTTGTGCAAGCATTTTCTGCATTCCTTCACAGTGAGGGTGTAAGGCTATTCTCTAGGCTGGACCCAAAGCTTTATCACAGCAACCTTCAAGACATTTTTACTTTATCAGCACTGCCAGATGTAGGCTGTGTAGTGCCGCTACAGGCAGCAGTATCTGCTACTCATTCACTGTGAATCAACAGTGTGGTTGAAAGCAAAGAGTGAACAAGAGTGGACTTATCTTCTGGGAGGAACTGAATGACTGGAAATAAAGATACATTCCCTTCATACTGCTAACTTAACATTTTCAGCATCTTGAGGAGATGCATGCATTTTTCTAGCAGCAGTCTGTAGACTTTTTAGTGCATCTGTTCCAACAAACACTGCAAAAGGATATTTTGTTATAATCGGCTGCCCAATCATTTAAGCTAGGGTTTATTTTTCAATTGAATGCATAGTGCTATTATTACACAATCCATTGGAAATATAAAAATAAGGCGGTTAATATCGGTCAATCGTGCAATTTTTTTTTTATATCAAAGCACGGCAAAGGTGAACGAGTACAAACTTTAATGTTTCTATCCAACTACGAAACAAGAAGTTCACGAACCACTGCTTACAGTAAACACACTTTTTCTCCACTCTCACTCGCACTGTACAAGACCTTGAAGCACTGAAATCATACACCTTCACTGAGTATCAAATGTTCACTGTGTAGCTTGTACTGAAACGTAACAATGTTGCTTCACAGCTGACTGAGCCACAATGAGACTGCACACACACACGCATGCACACACACACAATATATTAATGTTTGGCTGAATCCCAGTGACCTGACTAAATCCTTGCTTTTCTGCTCATAAATAGCCATTCAGTCCTTTTGTCTATGATGGTTTTAACCTTGACAGGCCATTGCACTGTCAGTCTATCTGCTGCTGTATTATGTAAGATTACAGGACTTAGTGCAAAATACTTTTTACTTCACAATGTCGAAACACAAAGAATACCAAGTTGACCTGATCAGGCATGTAGTGCACCGAGCAGAGGGATGCAGACTTAAAGACTAACAGAAGATGGGTGAAAAAAGAAAACAGTGATGTGAGAGAGAATTCAAAGTGTTTTTGAACAGAAAGACAGACAGATGTAAAAAAGAAGGGAGAATAAGATAAGGGGTAGGCTTCTGAAATGATCTCCACTTTGACAGCTCTACCACGCGGGCTCAAACACAAGCCGGCTCGGTTTAGCGGCTTAGCAGACCTGTCTTTGTACTCAGCATGTAGCCTCACAAAGGCTGGCTTCAGCGACGCCATTGTTGTAGCTCAAGTGTTTGCCCAGTGGCAGCATTATGCAAGCCTTTTGTGGATTAGCCTTCTGAACAGATGTGCTCCGGGGCTAACGTTATACACTCCAGAGGTTTAATAGCAGGACTGCCAACCACTCCGAATCCAGCCACGAAACAGAATGAGGTCAACAGCAGAGGTGGAAAAGCTACGAGTGTGAATGCAACATTTTAAGCCATACTTAAAGGTATTAAGAACCTTTTTTTTTTTGTCTTGTTGCAATCATGCTGCCAGCTGTGAGGATGCTTGAGAGTCAGGGTGCTCACTATTCTGATGTGTAGTTTTAAAACATGTCTAGCAACACCTGTGGCTGGACATCAAAATTTTTATACAGATTGAAATCCTGTGCTAAGACATTTAGACCAAACTCCATGATTCCTGGTTTCCTCCGTGGTCCGTCAGATTTTTTGTTGTTCGTAGGCCGCTTGTTCAAATATGATACAAATCCATAGAAACATGAATGCCAAAACTATCTCCCTGGAGATGATAACTGCTCAGTTATGTTGGTGGTTGCTAGTTAATATTTTCAAGACAATCAAAATAAGTCTAATCTAATCCTTCAGGTTCTACACACTGAAAGACAACAGGTGACCTGCTGCAAGATCCCAGGTAGGTAAGTTGCTAGTATAAAGATGACAGATTAGCAAGAAGCAGAAAGATAATGCTACCCAACAATTTCAAAACTCAACAAACAGTTAGTGGAAAATATTTATCTAGTCAAAAAACATCTTTATTTCAATTTTGCATGAACCATCCGGCACACTGTAAGCTCCTATGCTGTTTCCTGACAGGACAACCCTATCAGATGTGTCAGAGGGGGAAAAAAAAAGCTTATAATATAAATGAACTGTAATCCATAAATGTGTCTTTATATAAAATGATTCAGTTCTTAAGGCTTTAATTGTGTCTTTCCTGTGCATTTATGAGAATGGGACGAGTCCGAGAGGTTAAAGAGAGTTTCAACTATCAGTTCTAGTTTCAGTAAAACATTTCTCCATCTGATGGCTGATATGACCCAAATTAAGTCGGATAAGACAACTGCTGTGTTACTTAAAGGTTTAGTTCCAACCCAGTTAGTAAAAATAGGCAGGAAGGGAAAAAAGCAGTGCTCCAGAAAGACTTTGTTGAGGCTTTTCCAGAAACAAGTCACTCTCACAAAAGAATAGTGAGAGGAGTTCAGGTCAAAATCTAATGCTACGTGAAGTCATTTCAAGTGTGAAGAACTTGAAACAACCGCCACCAATATTTCAGCCATCCACTCATTCATGGAAGTCAACTGCTAAATGTAACCAATAGCAATCTGGTAGCAATCTTACATACTGCTATATGTTATACTTCATCTTAAGGCTGCGACTAATGATTATTTTTTTATCACCAAGTAATCCAGAAAATAATCAGGAGATTAATAAATAAACAGGTCTTTAAATTGTGGAACGTTTTACAAACAATCTTCAAACTCGCTTGTCTTGCATTGTACATGCATATATTTACATAAGCAATATATTAAATGCACTATCATAGAAGACAACGAAAGCCTGCATATAGCAAGAAGAGCTTTAAAAAAAATAAATAAAAAAAATTCATCATGCAGGGAAATGAATACCCAATCATGAAGACGCACGACTCATCGGGAGTAAGACGGCGACATGCAGAGATGTTAGAACGACCCAGTGATGAGCTACAAGCTGAGGCCTGCAGTTTTCACTTCATCCATTGCTGATATCTAATAATGTTTGATCATAAACATATGTTTAATCATATGGTATTGATCTAAAAGTCAATAGTACGCTTGTATGACTTCAAAGGATCATAAGTGTTGTTTGTGCTCAAAATTGCCAGAACATAGTCTGGCAACTTCCTAACATCCTCTGGGCACTTTCTACCCTCTGGTCCACAGTAACTGCTATAATGCTTAACTAGAGGGGGTTGATAGGGTATCTAATGAATACCCACGATCCAACAATTAGCAGGGGTTGACATTTCATGCTTTCAATAGTAACTACAATCAACACACTTTTTCCAGTATGTGTACTGGGCCCCTGTTCCAATGAGCTGGTCTAGTCTTCCCTATGTTGAAAATGTCACTTGTTTACTGTAATCACTTATATCAATTACCAGTCATCAAAGTCATTCAAGCTTGTGTCAGAGAGCTAAAGTCCACAGACCCAGATCCATTTCCAGCAGAAAAGGTCTAAAATACTTGATACCCTGCCTGCCTCGTACTGAACAGCAGACAAAGTTATTGAGTGGTTGGCAAATATAGTGAAGCGTCTAGCAGCTCAAGAGAAAAATTGTTTTCTCAGGCCAAAACAGAACTAAAGGAATCCTGTTAATGCTAATGTTGCTCTGTATCTCCTGGATGATGGTAGGTATAACAGATTTATAAGTCGGGTTACGGTGCTGTCTCTCAGCTTGTTCACAGAGTTAATGAACGGACTGAGTTATGATGAAATATTGCATGATAAGTATGAAGCAAGGAGGCAAGTAATAATGTTCATAATGTATAGAAAATCATTCATATATTGGTGACTTTAAAGTTGCTTCATAACTGGCAGTAGTATAAACACAAAAAAAAAGTAATCTACATGCTATGCACAAATATACAAATACAATAAAGTCAAAATACAAAATTCAAAAATCTAATTCAGTCAGTGAATGTCTCACTGAGACTAAAGGCACAGTACTGGACACGAGGACTCACTGACCCTTTTTTCAGTTTGTTAGACTTGATGTTATAGGAGACGGCTCACAGGGAGAGATGGGCGCAACTAGAATAAGACTTGACGAAGTAGATTAGAGTCATGGGCGTCTCAGATGAGGGAAATCCAGTAAATACAAAGATTCAGAGCTCAGAGGATGAGGTGGCACCTATAAGGAGACACAGCAAGCTACACCTACACTTTGCTGGCAGCCATAACGGAGGGACATGGCAGCCAGCAACCAGGAATACAGCTATCTGTGCTGATGATGTAATGTGTTAATCACAGGGATCAATCTATTCCTCCTAGTGTGAATGTTGTTGTTTTTTTGTTTAATTAGCCCAATGTGGCCAGTGTCATTTTTATTTTTGTTAATGTTTTTTTTTATATTCCTCTGTTCTTTTTCTATGTCATCAAACCACTTCCGCTTCCAGCAGGCATATCAGGAAACATTGCAAATCAATCAATTTTCCCTGACTATTTAAGTGATCTTAATATCAGTCAAGTGAAGTGTTTTCCCTTTTACATCTCCAACAGACTAAAATCCATTTGGACTCAGGTGGCTTTTAACGCATCCTTACCTGGAGAAAGATTTTACACTCTCGGAGATGAGTACATTACAAAGTGAAGGATATGAAAAGGCCAAGTTGACGCTGTGTAACAAAAAAAAACGTGGACATGTCAGGAATAACACCACTTGAACAGGAACCTGCCTCACATTGACCCACACAGTACAAACAGCTCGACAAAGACCGTGTCATGAGAAATCAATCCGCTTGTTCTTGAAGCCGACAGTTCAGAGCAATCACTCCTGGGAAATCAGGGATTCCTCAGTAGGCAAAGGACCAAGGATGATGGCTTGGTGCTGATGGCTCATGCAATCTATAATTTGATACATCAGTGCACAAACAACAAGAGCTGCCAAGTGAGAATTATAAACTAGATATACAGTCGAGGTTATAACTTCTTACAGCCAGTGTTTTTAATTGCACATAGTAATTTAATGTTCATACAACATCTTGTTCTGTTTACATTAATCTATATAAACCCTTTAGCTTTGTGAGGAATGTGGTGTTGGTCACTGTTAAAATATTTAGACTATTCTGTGACAAGAGCTCTGGGGAGCAAAATATCACCAGCATGTTTATATACTTGCAGTACAATCCTAAAATACTTTTCCTTATATTGTTTTCCTTATATATGTTTTGGATTCTACTTCACAGTTTGGAGGGAAATATTGAGCAGTATATAGCCCTTCATGTGATGACTGGGTTACTCCAACAGTTGACACATTGAACATAGTTTGGTTTGGCTGCATTTACCACTAACCTGTATTTATTTGTCTCTTCTCCAAACTCCTGTACCTTGACTACCTCTTCTGTCTGTATGACATGTTTAGTGTGTCCTTGTCAGTGTAACACTATGCAACAGGCAACATGTGTGCAGCAGTATGATGGAATTGTTTTGTCCTCAGTTTCTAGAATTATAATCAATACTAGACTCTTTAGAAAGATCCTCTGGTTTTGCCCATTTAAGTTTGCAGAAAGCAGCGTTATTCAGCTCGATACTGTAAAAAAAATTATTGAGCTGATCATATTTCATCAATAAAACAAAGATATTCTTATCTATTATGCTTAGTATACCAGTACTGGTGAAAGAAAGATTTTACATGCCTACACATGTCAACCAACATAATAGAATCCCATTAGATGTGACAGAATTTACACAGAAATTAAGTGGGAGAGTGAGAGAGGCTGGAGACTGAAAGCTCACTGTAGTATTTCAGTCCAGAGAGCAGGTGTCAGAGCTGGTGCATCATAATCAAAACTAGATTACCACTGTGTCTACACGCCTCATCTGCTTCCTTTCATATTGACTCTGCTGTGACTTCATCTGATTTATTGCTCAGACTAGTCAGCTTTTTAAACATCAGGCGCTGCTGCTGCTGCTGCTTTAAGCAACTCTCCCTCCTCTCTATGTGTCCCCCTCTCTGCAGTCACATTCATCTGCATGGCAACTGGATCATCCAAGCCATTACAGCCTGAGTGGGTAGTCAATTGAGTGGCATGGCATCAGTGAAGTCCATGAACAGTGTGTGCTGGGGAGGTGGGGCAACACTCAAGTACCTGTCAATAGCTAAAATGGTGACAGTTGACAATAAGTGGGTTGCATTTCAACGTTGTCGACTGTAATACCGGATGTACAAAAATGTGTGAAGGTTGTTTACTGCAAAGCACTCCATCTGTCTTTCACCTCAGTGAAGTCCTGCAAACCCTCACGTGGGTGTTAGCAGCACGGCAACAAGTCATTGTAACTCCTTCTTTGGAATAAAGCAGACGCGGGAATATGCTCAGTCAACGGAAACACCACAGCTACAGTATGAGAGGTGTGACCATGTCTCAGCTCTGATGTACAGGTTGGTTTAAGCCCCATTTTCAACTTTATGGATTTTGTTGCAAGTGCGAAAGGACACGGGCTATTTATTGTATTATTTTATTTATAGGATCGAAACGTTGATCATTTTTATATAACAGCAATACGTATATTTGACCTAATCCAGGTCTTAATACCTAAATGTTTGGGGTTTTTTTTGTAAAAATCTGATCTTTAGTCTATCATGTTTACATTACATTAACTCTACAGTATGTTGTCTGTGCATTTACTGCATATGTGCCTTGTATGAAGCACATGCCCAAATAAAAATCACAGTTAGGTTTAATGTAGCAACTGACAGACCAGCATTAAGTCCAGTCAAAAACATCATTATTTTGCTGCTGTTCAATTCCCTGTGCTCCATAGGTAGAGCTTGAATTCAGATTTGGAGATGGTATCAAGTGTGGGATATTTTCACACGGCAACAATACATTTATAGGCCTGAGTAGATCCAGGAACGGAAGAATATTAAGCTTGTTGTGAATTTTAGTGAAATGCTCCATTAAAAAGGCAGCTTTTAGTTATACATATAGTCTTAAAACAAACCCAGTGGTGTCTCAGGAGAGTACCCCTGTCATCTACAATGGATAATTCTGGTCAGTATAGAAACCGCAGTGTGTTAAGGGCTGAACAATGGCGCCCATAGTCAAAGCTCTATTAACAAGGCTGCCATTGACAGATTGTCAGAGCTATGTTAACTCTAAAGTAGAAGCTATTTTGCTACAGAAATAATCCAAAAGACAGTAGCTGGAGGGGTGTGTAGGTGTCTGTGTTTGATTGACAGTAGCTGGAGGGGCGTGTCTGTGTTTGATTGACAGTAGCTTAATAAGTTTGTTGGTGTCTGTAGCTGGAGGGGCATGTCAGGGTCTAGGGATTTTGAAGAGCAATGACCAAACCAGCATTTAACGGGTCCAAAGTGACATTTCTGGGTATGTTTACATGTTGTTTAATGTGGCAACATATAGCTATCTAGCCTGCTAACTGCTGTTAGTGTTGCACTTTTCCCTGGCAAATACTTGTTTGGTGGTAGGCTACAGGACTAGATGTGTGTCGTGGGTCCTTGTTCAGAGTCTGTAGCTCCTGCATTGTGTAGCAGGATGCTATCAGGCTCAGTGTGGCCATCTGCCTATGACAGAACACCATTTTATGGCTTCATGGAAGATTTGATGGGCCATGTCAAAATAAGACTCCACCTGCGTAGACAGAACGAAAATTATGGAAAATGATGTAAAACTATGGGCGGCACCATGCTAAATGTATATGGACTATAGTGTTTCTCTAGTCTTTTTCAACCACTCAAAGCACTTACGATACATGCCAACATGCCACATTCATACATTGATGGCAGAGGATGCAGTGCAAAGTGCCTGCTGCACCTCAGGATGATCTATCATTCACACACACAATTTGGGGTGAAGTATCCTTCCCAAGGACGCTTTGGCATGCAGACTGGAGGAGCCGGGAATCAAACCACTGTAATGGATGACCGCTCTACCTATGAGCCACAGCCGCCAGTGAAACCAATAATTATAAAATTCTCCCTTTTGGTTTCTTTTTTTTCCCCTCAAAGGTTGTAAAAGTGATTTATAGAACAGAATACGTTTCTGTAAAAAAAATGCAAATACATTTTAGTTATCGTGTGTGCCAGCCTGAATTTCATATCCACTCCCCACATGACTAACAGACTGCTAAAGCAGCCTACTTTAGATATCAAATGACATAATTTATCTGCATTTTAAATACATCCTAACAGAGCCGACTCGCTTCCGCATCCAGATCAATGCTAGAAAGCCTCCCAGCTGCTCAGTTATCATCAGCAGCAGTGAGAACATGTGGGTGTGCTGCAGTGCAGCATGGAGGCCTGACACATTACAAAACCACTGTTGCTATTTCTGGAGCTAGAGATGCTTATAAAAAAGGTGTTTCAAGAGGTGTGTTGAGTATTATGGGTGTGGAGCCTGGATGCATGTCCAGCTGGTCTTATTAGCGGTATGACATCTGACATTCTCATTCCCTCCAAATGAGCAGCTGACTTGCTAGAAGCAATTAAATCGAGACGCAGGAAATATTGTGTGACATATCTGCTAAGTTCTGAAAAGGGATCTTCTACTGCTGACACCATATGTAACATTAAGAAGGACAAGACAGATCTTTTACAGAATATCTGTGTTAAAGCACAACATCTCTATAAATCTATCTTCTATAAATCTGAGAACAACTGTAGTTGCTAATAATTTCTGTAGACTAAAGGTCTAGGTAATTAATCATAATATTCGCTGGATAAACAAGAAATGTTGCGCAAACCTAGAGTCAAGTCTTGAGTCTTAGCTATAAAGTCCCAAGTCAAAACAGGTACAGTAGGTTCCAAGTCAAGACCCAAGACCATACTAAGTAGTTATGCGCCTTTCGCCAAATTATTATTAAATTATTATAGTTTTTGTCTTTCCTTTTAGAGAGAACATGAAGTTCCGATCAACTACTGCTCAAAACTGTAGTGTAAACCGATGGCCTGCATGTGAGGCATTTAGTGAACACTGCTATATCATAGGGTCTACCGACAGCCTGCATGCGATGCGTTTAGGAGACGAGGACTGTTCTCTCTAGATATTGAAAAGTATGTCTGTTCCAAATGGGCACATTCTGAATGGGCACTGCAATAGTTATATAAGGATAAACTGTATACCTTATGCTCTATGGTCTGTTCAAGTCAAGTCTTCATGGGGTCTTCTCCCATTCGTTCCAGACCATCTCGTTTTTTTCAGCAGACAAATAATAAATAAATAGTGAAGTGAAAAAAATGGCCAAACTTTCTACAGTTACAAACATAAATGTACAAGTTTACATCACTATGGTTACAGGTACAAAACCTTGTTTTCAAGTACACCTTTTATGAATAATATAATATTCCATAACGTTAATGTTATTAATTGCGACTGTGCTTTACCTGTTTTGACATGTCAACAATGTTAATACAACTACCAACCTTAAAACCTTTTTCTAACTTTTTGAGGACTCTCATTAGGCAATGTTAGCAAGCCTGGAGGGATAAATACTTGACTGGTTTGATCCAGCCTGTTAACACTCTCCCTCCCTCTGTGCCCCCATCCCTACCCTCCCTCACTCTCTTTCCATCATGTCCAGTGTGTCCCCGACTGAAGTAAGTCATCACTTGCACACTGGCTTCCATGCTTTGACAGTCCAGTCCTGTGATGCGTGAAGGACCTGCGTGCTGACTCGTCGCTCTCTCGTTCGCTCTCTCTCTCACACGCATACAGTACACAGACTACTTTCTTTCATTCTCTCACCAGAGCTTAACAATGCACCATGCACTCAACAACACCAATCCCTACTTACCCAGCTATGCAAAACACACACACACACACGCACACACACACACACAAACATATATTGCAAAGACTTTACAACAACTAGGTCTATCACATAAGCACCTTAGGGTGCAGACTATCACATGAAAGGCACATATTATGTAATGCATAATAGACAAATTGACTGATAGACAGGATGTCAAATCAGGGATCTGTTTTATTATTAGACATAGAGGAAGGCTTACAGACAAAATATTTCAGTTTTATAATGTTTATATATATATATCATATAACAAAACTGTGTACACCCCTCTGCAATATTACTCAAATGTTAAATGATTCAAAATTGTAGTATTTTTAGGGTAAAGTGTAGGGTATTTTATCTTATTAGTAATTCACAAAGATAGATCGACTACACTGAAAATATAGGACTCAAAGTACAACCTCAATGCAACAAAAATGATTATAACTGTGACTTCCAATTCAGACTAATTACCTGAATAAAGTTAAAAAAAAAGAACCTGTGGTCTGGTTGTGTCTCATGCAACATGGATCCAAATGGTAAGTATTTACCTGAACAAGTAAGAAACCAGTAACAGGAGGTGCATTCACTGCTTATGCAACCCTGCACTGAAAAACAGACAGGCAAGTGCTCCTGACTTGGCTTAAGGACTATCTGTGAAAAATGGTGTGGAAATGGGTGTTTCAGTGACTGCTAAGACAGTGTGAACACTGCATGAAGTCAACCTCTACAGACGACGTCCGAGAATTTTGCTGCGGTTCATTTTTAAATGTGGAACTTTCATTATAGTTAAATTAGTCCAACATTCTGTTTTTCATATAATTCGGCTTAATTAGTCTTAGGTTTTGTCTAAAAACTAATTAAGTGTAATAAATGGACAGAATTTGTAATTACTTAACATTTTAGTGATACCGACCAGGGGTGAACTCAGTTTTGTTACATACTGTATACAGTGTATACACACAATAACCACTATACACACATATATACGTTCCTCATCCTTTCTCTGATACTATAACATGACCCTGCTTTGTCACAAGAGCTAAGCTCAGCTGGAGTCAAACCAAAAGCCAGTGAGACTTCCTGCCAGGCAGCCAGCACGAGCAGCGCTAGGCTGTGAGATCATTTGACCTAGTGGTCACTGTGGAAACTGAAGGCCATGCAACACAACAAAAATAATGTCATAAATAATGTTTTTAAAAATGTCATACATAACCACTGCAAAAGAAACAGCTGTAAAACAAGAAAATTAGTGTGTGTCTGCAACATCCAAAAATGACCAAAAAATGATCATAATTTGAATCAGCCAAAGACACTGCTTGTGTAGACACTAAGATAAGTAAAAGAAAAGTCACATGACATATTTTACATACATGTTAAACTGACATCTAACAGTTAACCAGGGTGACTTCAAAGCCCCGTGTTAGATGCAATACATTCACATGAGGTTCGCTTATAAGGATGAGATGGTTTCATTTCACAATGAGATCAGAGTATGGATACTTAATACTGCACTGAACGGCAGTAATCCTGAGTTCAGCACAACATCGGCACATCATTACACAGACTTTAAGGGGCTTCCTTGTTATGTAAAGGGGGGGGGGGGGGTCTGATCTGGACAGTCATTAAATGGAATTGGGTTAAAGAGGAGCTCAAATATAACTGGACCAACGCCCAATTTATACTTTAACCCTTCCCCTGCTGAGTCAACACAACATGCCCTAAATTAAGACTTCGCACTGGCTTCACAGTCATCAAGTGTTTAGTCTCATATTGTTTATAGCTGTGATGGATAACCATTAACAACAAATAATAGACTTCTCCTTTAATATCAAAGAGTAAACTATTAGTCTCTGGCTCAGCAGTCTGCATTTCACCCTGTAGCTGCTGAATAATGGGGCAGTAACATTAGAGAGACCAGAGGTGTTAAACTAGGAAGCTGTATGACATGTTGCCCCTAAACAAGACCACTGGTCATGTGGCGGAGCTGCTATATTTTGCGCTTTCCTGTTGTATTTTCATGCTCAGGAGTTTGGCCACAGTTTCAGTCCAGTGATTAAATCCTGCTAGTACATTACATAACCCTAGTGTTACAGATGTGGCTGTGGTAAGTTTCTCTCTTTTAGTATTACATGCAGTAATAGTAGACTAATGCTGTACTGCTGCTATGATATAAAGTAGTGTGTTAGATCAAAACTGTTTTTGTTGCGTCTAAGACACAGGCTTTTCCACTGTGCCAACGGCCTTGGCAATAAAAAAATAAAAAAAATAAAAAAAATTGAAAATTTGTTTAGTCACAAATCACACTAAAAAGCAATCAACAGAATGACTAAGACGGAGCAGGCATCCTCAGTGTCGACAAAGACAAAGACAAAGTCAGACAAGGAGATAGCCTTAAGCTCAAATTATACTTTACAAATCTGCTATGTGACATAGATCATCTGCCCATGTCCACAAAGCTATATGTAGACTCTTTGCAAAAGAAGAAGAATTGATGACAGAATTCATGACAGCTTGGGCCATGTTGAGGTTTATTTTTTCAGATTACAGGTACTGTTTTTACTGTTTTAGTCTTTTGGCCCTCATCTAGTATACACTCTAAATTTAGCAGAGGCAACCTGCCCAAATGAGGATAATATCCACCCAGTAAGTGCGTCACCAATGGTGAATGGGAGCTCATAAATAAGATCACCCTCTCTCTGGCCGTCTCTTTTGATTTCTAAGAAACTAGTATGCACTGTTGGCTCCCGCCCCATAGTTCTTATAATGGATCTGTGTGGGCATTGGAGAAACTAAGTGAAAAGAAGACAAACTGAACAGTCTAGAGTGTGTAACTGCCACCCAAGACAGCATCAAAAGGGGACCGAGCTAATGCGTGCAGGGACTGTGAAAGGAGGAAGAAATCATTATTACAGGGGTCAAGGGATGTTTTTATGTTACTACTTCAAGGCCCCTCTGACTCCTCTGTGTTTACTACTTTCCTAATACAATTGACAAACGGGGGCATTGTCTGACCTGACGTTCCACTGCTAGAATGAAATGATGGCAAAAATTACAGATATAAACCCCCAGGTGCTATATTACAGGAATTTCCATGGCAAGAGACAGATTTAAAAAGTTGAAAGTCTAGTTGAAATCTGACCAAGGATCTTTGTTGCATTTCTCTCTCCCAGTAGATACTCCGTGTTTCCCATGTATTTTAAAATCCATGCCCTAAGTTTATAACACAGTCTGATGTAGTGATGATGTTATTTTATCAGGCTTGACAAAGTTTCTCCACTAAATTATGTGCAACAGCTCCCAGTATTGTTATTATTGGACCGATTTAGTTTTTTTTGTTTCATTTTCTTATAATTAATGTTGGGGTTTTTAATGTCTTATAATAATATGTTGTTTTACGCATGTTACCTTAAATGTTTAAGCTCATATGTTGGATTTCTATTTCATGTCACCATTTCGTCACTGTTCCTTGTTGATGTATTAAGTACAATACATTATAGAGTAGTAGTCTTCATGATTACGTGCCTATTTAACATCGTCATCATTGTCAAAGAAGGCAAGACAAATTATAGTACATTCTCTCTCTTGGAACTAAAACTTCAACTACTAAAATATGTAAAAGTATGTTTGGTGAAATTGAAACAATAATGATGAAGACACATGAAATGTCTGAAATTTTACCAAGATAAAACCTTTGAAAGAGGCATCTTGATTGTGATTCTACACACATGTGGTTTAAGCAATAATTGGGTCACCAGTTGAAATCTGTCAAGTGTGACTGAAAGATCACTGGATGGAGAAACAAGGCCAAAGCAAACTTTAAAGCACAACTGTGACTACTCCGAGTATTTGACTAATCACAAACATTTCATATCGCTTGAGAACATGATAATAGAGCCTATAGGACTATAATGTAAATAGCTGGGACTACAGCCAGTGATTTCAATGCACATTTTATTTAGTATGTGTTGTAGGGGGCAAACCACAACTGATAGAAGCAATCTGACTCTATCTGTGCGTTGAGGCATCCCGGAGGATTACATCAGCGGCTACAACTTAAAGCAAATAATGAGTCTACTGAAATTAGATTTTGAAAGTAGCTTCACCATCTCTGGTTGCAAGTCAGGGCTGATGAGTTTATATAATCCCACAGTTGGCCAGTACTGAGCGGACCGGGTATGTTCAGCAATGGCGGTCTTTCCTGCCTTTTAGGTACCTCAGTTGCTTGAGCTAAGAACAAAGAATACAATACATACAAAATTCATGCTAATCAGTTTATGGTCCACACAGGCCCCAAAAACAAGCAACTTCCCTCTTCGCTAGTTGCGAATGCAAGCAGTTCCAGCTTTAGGACTAATCCCCTGAGGCTGGCACTCGCACATCCAAAAGCCCATTTATAATTGGAGTGTTATCTGATGTGATCTGTGGTTCTAGGATGGAAAACCCTTTTCCTTCCTTGTCCGACTTGTTGGCAAGAATTCAGCAGTAATAACAGAAGTATTTCCAAATAATTTGCACCAATATTAAGTAAAAAAGAAACAAATGGCTTACAAATACAGAGCCTGCAGTTGCTATTTAGTTGTTGTTAGATATGCTTTACACTATTTCTGCACTTTGAGAGGAGTGTGTGTACATGCATGTGATGATGGGAGCTGATGTATGCGATGTGTAATGGTATTGGGCAGGTACTAAGAGCAGCGTGGCGATACAATAATCAAATACAAGAAAAAAAACAGATGCAGGTTCCCTCTTTAGTTTAGTGACTCATGCTGGCGAGTGCAACACGAGTTGTTTCTTGTGCCACAGTTACCCAGAGATTGAAGGCACCAGTCCATCGAGTCTGGTCTCCAGTTAACCAGTTTAACCACTTACAGGCTGACTGGAGCTCCATAATGCAGTCCCAATGGGCCCTCTAACCCATACAGTAGAAAAACCAGACGCGAGCTGCAGCTGCTGAGATGCACTGATAAACACTCACATCCACAAACAAAAAGGAAATGGGAACAGATTATTGTGTAGCATTACATATCAACGACTATATTGCAGGCTAAGCTATTGAACGGATCTTTATCCATAAAGTGCTATTAATAGGTTAGTGTTCAGTCAGCAAAACTGACACACAGGAAAAATAACTTCCAACCAGACACACACAGCCACAGTCCTAAACAGGCTCATAAATAGATGGAAACAGTGTAGGAATCAATAGAGACGATGACTCAGGTTGCACAGAGCACGGCCACTACTACAGCTCAAAACAGCACCAAATGCCCTCAAACCAGATATAGACTCTGAGATGCAATACTCCAGCTCTGTATTCACCTCCCAGCGGTGCAGAGAGCAAGCCAAGGACAGAGAGGTTGAATGCTAAAGTGCCTTGTCACTTTAGGCCAAGAAACCGTCAGCGTAAAAAGGCCTAAGCCATTACCACCATCCCTACATCAGAAGAATACACTGTAGCAATTAACACCCTGTGTCAACCAGACAATGAATCCTTGAAGGATGAGCACCCAGCCTAGTGTTGGGACAAAACAGTGTTTGTTCTTTTACTCATATCTTCAATGTTTCTAAAAAAAAAATCATGTGGTGTGTGTGTTTTTTTCCTGCTGAGGGAAACAGTCAAGCAATAACACCTTTGAAGGCCAGATTAAAAATGGCGACATCACCCATAACTTCATAGCTAGTGAGCTACTTTGCTAAATCCATAAAAAAATGTACAATTATAATAATATAACAATAAACAATAATACATTGGCATATTTAAGATTACCACTACTGCAGCTCTGCTATCATCTCTAGCTGCTAAATGATCCACCATGTTCAAGAGCTAGGTGCTAATTTTCGTCTGTCTGGCAGCGGGTACTGGGCAGGTAGTGTACAGTGGGTTTATTAGGGCTTCACTGTTGAAAATAGCTGTGCAATGAGACTGAGCCAAACAATGAAGTTGGGGGCTGGTAAACCAAAACAAGCAGTTGAAAAGAAATAGTCAGCTGATTGGTACTAAAAAAAAATATATATTGATTGGTACAGCTTTAAAGCAATAGTTTAGAGTGAGCCCTCCTGAAAAGCAGGTCATTCAATTGCTTTCCATTGTTGTTTAGGTGAATAGCTTGGGCTATCTTTGATTTGTTGTCATTATCAAACAAACTGAATGTTCTATTCTCTTGAACCTATAATGCTTTCATAACACATACACACGAGACGGGGACGAGAGAGGTAGCAATGAGTACTGCTATCAGGTAAGCAACCCCCCCAAACACACACACACACACACACACACATATATATATATATATATATGTACTGTATATCCTGACCAAGGTAAAAATACATATATATGGTTTATCTAATAGGTTTTTGAAGGTCAATCTTAGACATTTTTCTAATCAGAAATTGCCAATATTTTGTCACATTATTCAGTCTTGAAACCATTTTTATGCTACAAGCATTTCTAAAAATAATACATTTTCTGCAAAAAATGCATATTGCCAGGATGAATAAGCCTCAGAAACAGCATTTATTAAACCATTACAATCAATTCAGTGTTCTAATGTGTAAATCAATCTGCATCACAGCCACCATGTCGGAAAATTTAGGACCTGTACTAGCCTCATATATTGGTTCAATCACACCCTGGCACAATAATGCAACCTTTACACACATATGCAAATAAACACCATGTTGCGCTCGCTGGCAGGTGCAACCTATGAGAGGACTGCCAAACAAGCAGCCTTCCAGGGCTACAATACAGTGATGGAAGCCAGACAGGAACAGGCACCAGCCATGCTAGCAGAGCTAGCAGGGTGCAAGCACACAATCCCTGCCTGCAATGCGTGACACAACAAGCAATAAGGCGTGAATCAATCACACATGCTAATCATGAAGGCAGATAGACCCCCCCCCCACCACCACCACCCTACCCCCGACACATGCACACACACAGACACACGTACATCCAGAATCCAGGCAAGGACACATTCGTCCTAATCCATTGTCTCGAGGTTTGGCATGGAAACATAGACGGACTGATGAAAGGATGGATGGATTGATGGATGGATGGAAGGATGTAGAAATAGATAGCTCACCGGTTTGCTTTCTTCCTTTCTCTCCACCTCTTTCAGCACATTATCCAGGCTAGGTGTGCGTGTATGTGTGTGTACATGTGTGTGTGTGTGTGTATGTGTATGTGTGTATGTGTGGTGAGCCGGTGAGGATACACACTGCTACATCCCCTCCTCTCCCTCTCTCTGACGATCCCTCCCTCTTTCTCTCTCCTCCCTGGGATTTATTTAATTATTTCCTCCCTCCCACCCTCTCTCCCGCCTTTTCTTCCTCTCCCTATCTCGCTCTCTCTCTCCTCACAGCTGATAGAGTCGCCTTGCTTTTCTCATGTCTCTGTTTCTTCTGTTCTTCTGCTTCTAGAACGTGTCCTTGATGAAGTAGCGTCTCTCTGGTTTTTTTTTGTTTTTGTCTTTTTTTTGGTGTGGCTGGCAGAGCCAAAAATAGAAAAATAAAGGAAAAAGTTAGAATGGCTGCCTTGTTCAGAGCTGATATCTGCACAGTACAATGCTCCCTCTCTCTGTCTTTCACTTGCACACTGTGTCCCTCACCCGCCTCTGTGTTTTGTATGATGCAGCAGCGCTGTAGGCTCCTCCCTGGAGAGACAGCAGTGCCACACAGCTGAGAGAGAAAGAGGGAGGTGTGTGTGTGTATGTGTGTGTGTGGGGGGGGGGGGGGGGGGGGTGGTGGTGGTGGTGGGGGGGGGGGGGGTGTAATGGGAGGGGCTTTGTGGTGGTGGTAGGGTGGGGGTTCTGCCGAAGAATCCTGTGCAAGGCAGGGCAGCCTCTGTTGACTGAGCGCATCATCCAGGATTTCAACACTTCCACCGCCTCCCACCCTCCATCACTCTCTCTCCATACAGAGGGGAGTCTGTTTATTCTTCTCTCACGCACGCACGCACACACGCACGCACACAAAATTACACTAAAAGTCCAGAAAAAAAAAATGGGAGCAAGCTCCTTTCAACGTCAATAAAACATTTCTATATTTATTTTGCTAACATCATTATTTTACCATAAACTAATATGACGGCAGGCAAGAAGCGTGACAGATGTCTCTGCTGCAGTTTCATTTGTCTGTCACCAGCTTTGATTTGGCAGGAATTTAACTGGATAACAGGACAGAACAAAGAGAACCAGAGCTGAAGGTCTCAGAGTGTAATTGCTGGCGACGGAGGAAGCGAGGAAGTTGGTTTTTAGAAATGAAATGTTGGTCCGCCACATTGTTCAACATTAATTTATCTCAGCAAATACTGTATGGATTACCATGTCTCCAATGTAAAGCACCGGGCGATGTCAGTCCTTGACACATCCATCTGTAGATACAGTCTATGGTACAGTGCAATGATGGTTGACTGCAGCAGTGAAATGTGTTTTTTTCATGGATGTTAACATACACTAGTGAGAGCATAAAAATGAACGTCAATAAAAGTCTTTGCACTGTGACATTATATTTAGAAAAATACTTAAAACAGCAATGCCTCATTCCGGCCACTGTCCTTTAATGTGACAATATCTTCACAAAGTTTAGCTACTCCATATTCTATCAGGACACATCAGTACAGAGGTAGCCTTGAAAAGCACAGACAAATTCTAAAAATGAATGAGTAACAATGTCTCCCTCCCTCCTCCACTCATTCTCTTTCTTTCCTGACTCCATCCTCCTCTCATCTCTTCACTCAAGTAAACCCACAGCAAGCAAATGAGGTTTAAAATACAGAAAACAAAGCACAAGGCTACAATTATAAAATGAGACACGTGGAATATTACATATCATATGTGTGTGTATCATTACCTAGCTACAGAATGACAGTCACACTCTTCACACAGTAAACCAGTGGTCTGCCTCAGGCCAAAAGCACAGGGCTCCCCTCCCTTCACACACACACATATATATATACATACAAACATACACGCACACACACTCAGGAGTCCACAAGCTACTGAAACATGCTGTCACAGCAAATAGACAGCGAGGGAGTGCAGCAACAACATGAGGGTATGGGGGGTGTGCCACTAACAAAACAGCTATACTGCAATACAACAATTCCTACTAGGTTTAAGTTTCAAACAGGTCCAAGCCACTACATGCCAAGCTGCAGTGAAATCTGCTGCAGATATTAACGAGCCACAGAGTTGTTGAGTGACCTCCTGACCTTTAAGATTTTTTATTCAGGAAGAAAACTCATTGAGGCTGGCAGCTCCGCTGTGCGAGCCACTACATATCTGTGCTTCTACTGCATTGATTTTTGATATCCTTTTTTTTTTTTTGTAATGTAACTACAATATAATGAATTACCTATATTTCATATGCATATAAGCTAACTGGTTAGCAAGGTAGCTATCACCTGGCCAACTGAACAAAAATATTCTGATTATATTGATATAGCTATATATAGAAAATTGGATGGTGCAACACAGCTAATATGATTCCTTAATTCTGAACTCTCTCTGGCTCTCCATAATTTCAAAGGTCAAGTCTGTCAAGATGGTTTGCCATTGTTCAACATTATGAAGGCTCATGTCAAAGTTCACCAGAGTCAAAGCCTCCATGAGTGAATTCACTTAATGCAGCAGTTCCTTCGCTGGTGTGACTGGGAACAAACTGTCCAATTTGCACACATGATATGTTATACCCTATTACAGGACTGCCATGAAATTGGCTGAGCACAGCCAAGCTCCCAAAAGCATAAACCCTTTTGATTTTAATGACCACTTTTCTTTTCCTCTACTAAGTCATTTGAATGTTTAGGGGAAATTTAATGACATGTAATCAGAGCAGCAGTTTAACTTCTGCGGTAACTTGTCATGTTCAGTTATTTAAACAAATGTCAGTGTTTATGTGAGTGCAAACTGTATATACTGTATATTGTATAATACTGTATAACTGGTGTTGATTGAACATTATCTAAATTTTGTCTAAGAGGCATAACTGTAGAACTGTTACTGTTAAAATATCCAAAGATGAAATAAAAAAATGCGACTATTCAGTTTATGTATCAGAAAATCATTATCAGATAATGAAAATGTGTTTTTACAAGCTTTCATGAAATCACAGGCTATTATCAAATAATACATTATGAGCACTACAGTTCTACACTATAAGGTTGACCGCCATCATGGCCAACACCTGCAAAAGTCACAATTTACAGAGCACACATGGACAGATTATATAAACAGATTCTGCATATGAATGCATACGGGACAAGATTTTGATATCAGAAAGTGTTGTGGTTTCCGTTTGAATAGTATTGACCAATCAGGTTTAAATGTGGGCTTTGGTTGCATGCAGGTAAACAGTCCATGTGGACACCAAAAGAGGCAAACACATTGTCCAAAATATAATCTTGGAACCCGTCGGCTATCATCTGATGGATTATTTAGTTTTGTTTTGTAGAGTTTAGCTGAAATGTCGTCTGGACCGTCTTAAGTTGCTCATCAGACTGTAAACAATGACCTGAAAACGGAAAAGGAAGTCTTGGCACAGATATCCATACATCTGCTTGCTACTCAGGGAGCGCTGAAATATTGGCTGATGACCCCAGAGGCTAAATTATCCAACAGATAGATAGCCGATGGGTTTTGAGATCCTGTGAACCTGTGACTACATAGAGTCCCACTGTAATTGGGAGTCCTAAAAAGGGAAAAAAGGCTGAAAGCGGAGCTGATTTACTCACTGTCCTCTCCAGGGCAGGGCATGCCAGGCCGCTCCGGTATACTGGGGAACACTGTAAAAAGACAGATTGACAGAGAGTCTGAAAATAACAGGAAACTGATTATTTCAATTTCAATTTGTTTATCTTATCTTGTCACCAACTGAGGGGTGAGAAATAAAATTAATGTGAAAAATTGTAAAGGCCATTTCAAACATTATTCCCCCAAAGAACAAATTGAATTGAACACACTACTAACTTACAGGAAAAGAAAACAGTGTGATAATGCAGAGAAGATACAAGCTTTAATTAAATATATAAAACAAAAATTATAGAGATATTATTCCTTAAAGATCACAATGCAATGAAATAATGGAAAATAAAAGTAGGAGTGCACTCACCATGCAGCAGCAGTCCAGACCTCTTGGTTCGATTGTAAATACGAAATGCCTCCTCCAGCTCCATCTGAGATGAGATGGTACAAGGGTCTCCTACACACACATATACACACACACACACACACACACATACACATTTTACAATCGGTATTAGACATCTGATTCTATCCTTGCACTCACATCAGTCACTTTGCATGAACTTGTTCTGTCTGGCTAAATTGCTGTAGCAATCGCACTAGTATATTATTCATGCTGTTGATGTGTGCTGTAAACATAAATCAGCTCCAGCTGGCAGGAAGAGTTCATTGTAAGGCCTCCGCTACCCAGAGACCATATATTATATGTGACATGTGCCAGCAGCATTGGAGGATGCACTGCTCTGTAATGTTTTACACTGCTCTGTGGTAAGAAATAACTTAATGATAACTACATATATGTAGTTCATTTTAGTTGTAGTCAGATTTTTAATGTGCAAACAAATTGAGAGGAAAAAGCATGTTGAGAGGAAACATGTTTAGTAGCTGTAGCCAGGGTGACATTTTAATTGAGATCTACCACTGGCCGTGGAGGGTGTGGTTAGAAAGAGCACTATCTTCCATCTATATGCACATTTAACCTGTTCGTTATGCGGTGTGGCAGTAATGGCACAACATATTGCGTTTCTGTGTTCAAGTCCCTTTAAAAAGCTCTCTATGATTTTAAAGACTGTCACGAACAACACTGCTTTGGACGTTATCACTGTGTCTTTGTCCATTAAACAAAGTTAAAAAAGAGGGAAGATATTTAGATTTAGAAAATATATTTGGATTATAATAAACCTGTGACTGCAGGTGTTCACTATTGGTTATGGAAGCAAATTTGTAGAGTAAAGATAGCTGGATATGAGCACTTCAAGTCATTCCAGTGTGCAGTGTGATGTGGCTGTGATGAGAAGTGCAGGCCCAGGAAATGGGCTCTCTGGCCACTGTGCTGTATTTTTGAGCCAGAGTTTAGCAGTAGAGTAAAAAAGGACACAGCAGGTGTCTTCTGCACAGACTGCAGACTGATAGACAGTATTTGACTGCGAGGCACACCTACCTTCATCATCGATCCACTTGAGTGTGATAGGCTGGTGCTTGGCAACACTGCACATTGTTCTCACCTCCTCGCACAGCTCCACAAAGGTTACCGTGGCAGCCAAGTCTGTGATCAACATGTCCCTAAACGTACAGACACACACACAAATACACAAATAGAAAATGTCAAGACTGAGTCACTTGCTTGTAAGAGGAGCAGAGATAAAAAGAGTCAACAACAAAATGATAAATTCTAAGTTATTAAATTAATTAAAAAACACCTACAAGGAGGTTACACGAAGACACCGTTTACTAGTCATGGGGAGAATTCAAAAACTTGCGCAAACAGTCATATAATGAGCGTGAGTGGTTATTCTTGACCTTGGGAATAGTTTGACAAAATAATCTTAGCACAGATGGTGTTTGCTCAGCAACCCGAGGAAAACAATCCGATGATGAAGACTGTGGTAAGTTACCCAAGGTCCACATTCCAACCATCTTACTTTTTTATTATATCTGCTATTTCTCTGAGTGAGCTCGGGATTAGAAACAACACATGCCGTATAACACGCCTTAATGTTCAATTCCAATTCGTTGGTCGGATCTGATCTTTTTGTGTTGATGGTTCATATTCATGTTTTGTACGTGACATGTATCCAGCTCCGGTGTGTGAACACTGCTGAGGTCCTAAACTGCCATTTAGAATAATAATTTAAAAATTTAATTAAAGCTTCTCAATAAACGACCAACAATTTTGAAAATTTCTTGTTTCTACATGAAACTGAATGATGACTGCAGGCGTCACGAGAAGTGAGATGTATTGACACCGACTGACACCGGCCGCATAGCCAGTGAATCAGATCGAGGACCACATATGCAAGTGGACCAGATCAGATCTGGTTTGTTCACACTACTGTGAAAAAAAAATCAGATTTGAGTCATTTAGAGGCAGATTTAGGCCACTTCAGTTTGTAATGTGAGCCTGAAGTGTCAAGTGTTTAACAGACAGAGAGGGTCTAATGAAAGATGCCATCAAGTTGCATTAGTTTGCAGTGAATGGTCCAGTGCTGGAGACTGATCTATACCTGGGACTAAAATCTTGGTGTCACCAGTGTTGCATGGTGTTCAGGCATACACCAATTACATCACTTACCCACCAACTTCATTTAGCTTTTTTATAGAAACAAAACCTGGTCATTTTAGCATATTAGCGCCCACATTCATCAAATAAATAAATACATATGCAAAATACCAAGCATGTTATCAATAAACAGTCAATAATCAATAATAGAATTAACATAAGACAGATATGCCTGAATATGACCATAGCTGCTGAAACAGTGGAGGGGTGCAAACAGTATGCCTGTGCGCAGTGCAGCAGAGGATACAGTGAACAAGGAGAAGAGTTGACAACAACTATTGTTATTGTTATAATCCTTCATGAGCCCAACCCTAATCTGTGGAGACCCTGGAGATCAACTGAGGCAGCCGCCATAAAAAGGGGTCTATGCAGGAAAAACCCTGTGACTGTGATCTGCTTATTAAAAACACTGGAAACGAGTCCGAAGGCATTCATCGTAAAATTCATAAAGGCAGACTTTGCAATTTGAATACTGAAGCTGTAAACTGGACAGACATTGGTTGAAACCTGTGGCCATAAATTCTGTGTTACAATTATGTTGTTGAATGCTGACAGGAAGCACAAACAGGCAGCATTTCATATTGGTAATGGCCTTCAAATACACTTATCAGGTGATGATTATTTTCAACAGTGCAGCTGCCTAGAATCAACATGTGAATAAAGCCAGGGTCAAAGATAAGTATGTTTTATACTCTGAATCACAATCTAGGACTAGAACCAGCCACCCTCCACTGACATGCTCCTGAATGGGTGGGTTGGTGGAGGGGGGCTGCTTCTAGTCTTAGATTACTGGTCCTTACTGGAGACATTGAGAACTGGTGCCAAAGTATAACCACTTCCTAAATTCAGATACTAAAACAACCATTAAGGGATATTAATTAGGCTTCAGTACCTAAACAAACAACGTTTGTGGATTTGTTTACATGTGAGCATGCATGTGGTTAACACTACAAACTAACGTCATGTCAGCAGTGAAAGATAGTGAAAGCAAGTCAGGTTGCACATCAAATGTCACCAAATATTTAACGTAAAGGCAGCACAGTGTCATTCTGAAGGAGGGACATGTATGCGTGTAAAAGACAGAGTTGGTGAAGCAGGCAGTAAACCCCGCTCCACCTACCTGACGCATTGTGTTTCGTGTCTGGTGTTTTTTTAGCTGTAACAGGTTAAGTTAGGGTCCGCAATGAATGAAGTCAATGCAATGTCCTAACAAGGATAGCTACACCAACCTGTGAGTGTTTGTTGGACTCTGACAAGGTGGAGCACAGACAGCTTGCTTCTCAACAGGCACTGCCCCACACAGTCAACACCCACACAAGTCAATGTGGAATGAGTCCAGACACACACACACACACACACACACACACACACACACACACACACACACACACACAGTAGAGTAATGCCTATAGGTTTGGCCAAGCTGCTTCACATTGATCCAGTATTTTTCCTATAATCAGACAACATGTGGTCGAGGCGGCTTGTGGTCTTCTACTCTACTATATGTCTGATTTTTGCAGACATATAGCATATAGCATGCCCTCTGCTCTACTGGTTGTTAAAGCCCAGACCTACCTCCTCCAGGCTCTGACTAAAGGCAGCCATTGAATCTGACCGTTGCACTATTTGCTCAGTTCATATACTTGTGTTCAACACACTGAAGGGATTTGTCATGTACAAAAGCATAAACCTACCTACCAACCTTTGGTCCCTCTAATCAGAGTATTGTCCATCTCTGGCTTGAATACAATATTATTGTCACTGTGTCTTGATAACATGCCGTCTTCCAGTTTTTCCTTATTCTGGGAAACATTAAGAGAAGTGAATAATTAAAACAACATACTGTATATTGTGACCAAAGACATCTATCTGCATGGAACGGACTGAGCCATTAGTCTGTTCCCCACACTGTGTGGAGGTAAACAACTCTGTTTAAGGCTTTAATGGTTTATGAGGATATCTCAGATGTAATGATGGATGATCGTGGGGCAGCCTCTGCTGATATTTATTGGCCCATCGATCTGTGATTGCGGGTTATGTTAACACTGCCCTGGGGGATGCACTGTTACAGTACAGTAGTTTGTCAGAAGGGATGGTAGGCACTATTTTTTTCTATACTGGACTTAAAATACTGATGACAACATGTGTCTACAGTACAGTGTACAGTATAACTTAACAATTACTGTTTCATTAACATCTCTCATATTTTCTAATCTGAATTTTTTGTTTAAAAAGGGGAGCCGATATGTCCTATCGATAAAGGGTTGCTGGATCTCAACAAAATAACAATCTGCATTTGTATCTGTATATTTTTAATATTAAAATGTGAGTGAAAATTATTGTGAAAATAAAGGCAAATATCCAATAATCCAAAAATCAATAATCATCATTTACATTTTTTAAATGAGTCAACCTCTATGCCGTTGCCCAGGAAACTCTTAACGCTAGCACTTTATGAACAGTAGAAAACTGCTGAGAGTCATACCGAGTTTTGCTGTCACTTATGATTGCGCTGCTTCTGAGTTTGATCGGTAGGTGACATAAAGTTTTACTCAAAACGACGACACTTGACGCTCGTTTCGGTAAGTGCAAGAAAAGCTTCACAAGTAAAAGCCAAATAAGAGAAATGCATCAAAACACCTGTTCATCATGCAGAAACAGCACAACAGCAATGTCTCTACGTGCTTCGTCCGCAGTCTCTTGGTTACACAACTGCTGCAAGTTATGAACAAGCTAAAAGTAGAGCTGTCTGTATGCAGCATTTCAACTTCTCCTCCTCCACCTCATTCTATGCAAAAAATGCATTTAAAGGATTATGTGAAGTTAATATAAAGCTTCAGCATCTAAATAAGTCAAATCCAGTAGATGTTTCAACATTACAGTGTTTTAGTGACAAGGTTCCTCTTTTTTGTTCCTATACTTCCACCACAGCTCAACAGGGAAACACGAAGAGGGAATTTGATGGTGAACAGACTGTAAGTTCAGAGTTTTGAGTGACTTCTACATGAGAAACCTGCTACCTGAGAAGCAACATCTGACAATAAAGAGAGGAGAGCTGCCCTGGACAGGAGAGGTCCCAGGTTCAAGTCCAACACTTCCTGTTATGTGACCATCATCTCTCCAAACTATACAGCGTTCACTCTGTCATTGACATCTACTGCAAGATGCCGTATTGATTGATCCCGGAAGTTAATCCACAACATCATTCACTCATGCTCACTCAGTGGCATGGCAACATCAGCCAACTCTTTCCGATATCATTTAGTCATTTAATTAATTAAATCCACAATACATAATCAATATTAGTTATATTATATGAATTATATTAATCTTTTAATTCAATATTTAAGAAACACAACTGGCTAAACTGCTGGCTCAAACCACCCTTCCTCTCAACCAGCAACAGTCTGTGTTCTTCATTCTTCAACTTTACTCCCATATTTTGATGTCAGGAATATTATTTATTTCACTGACATATTTGGTTTCTTTCCAGTGAGATATTATAATGAAATAAAATAAAAAATAAAAATTCTTTAGCAATGAAAAAGAAGCGATAAGAGTAGGCCTATGGATGAGATAAAATGTCAACGATAGCCAATACCCCTACAGCCTGCTAGTGGCTGCAGTTCAAATCCCTTCACTTTAAGGCTGTTTTACCAATGTTTTGTAATCATTATTTTTTTATGGCACATAGTGTGTTTTTAAATAAATATTGTAATGATAATAATGAATAGTTTTTAATCAAATAACCAATCAAATTTTCCTGTGAGCCTTTGAACTGGATTATTGTATTTGCTCTCTGCCGCTGACTCCTGCAGGTCTGACTGTTTAATCCACGGCATCATCATCATAGAACAACAACACCATCACATCATATCAGCAAAACAGTACAACAAACAAGACAAACCGCAGCCAGTATTCTGTTGAACACACATCCTTCTGCTTTTTTTTTTCTTTAATAAGCTTCTCGTCTTCCACTGAAACAATTAAGAAGAATGCTTCTTGTTTGCCATCGGCATCAAATTACTGCTTTCTGATTGTTTGTGATCAGGAATGAGACCTAATTAAAAGGTCATACATATGATTTCTATTCACATGACTTTTTGCTCCCTGGGAAACTAATGATGATTAATATTCAGGGAGGACAATTAGCCTATATTGTAATTGATGGGGGGGCAATAAGTGACCTGGAGAATGGATGAGGGGGGCGCTGGCTGAAAAAAGGTTGAGGACCACTGCTCTAGAATATGAAATGTTAAAAAAAAATATATATATATATATATATATATATCACAATTTCTCGGAGGCCACATTAATGTCTCCAAATTGTTTGCTTGTTTTGACTGACTAAAAGCCTAAAATGTTAAGATATTAAATTAAATGTAGGTGGAATATTTGGCATTTTTCATTAAAAAAAACTGCTGATTGCAGATTCATTTTCTGATGATCAACTAATCAATTTATTGAAGAATCGTCTCATTTAAAAAAGGACAGGCTGTCTTTTAGAGTAACAAAAAAGAGGGACACACTGTAACATTGAAACATAACGACTGGATTTGACTCATCTGGACGACTGAAGCTTCAGATTAGCTTCAGATAAACGTTTAGAGGAGCAGGACATTATGAAGAGATCTTCTAAAGGGTCAGTGTGAAGAGGAGGAAGGATTACAGCAAGAAAAAAAAAGTCCAGTTGGACTCCTTGACTGTTGCTTTAGGACCTGTGAACATTTTAACATTTAGTCAGTAAAAAGCAGCAACATCATTTCAGTTTTGTCATTTATTTGACATATTTAAGCTTCTCTTCATCAACACAAGTGAACATTTAACTTTGATACATTTGGAAATGAGAGTAACACAGTTAATAAATAAAAGCCTTTTTTTATGCTATTAATTTGTTGAGTTTGGTGAAAGTTTATACAGGACTGCAGTCACTGTGACTCACGCAGCTTGATCTAAAGAAAGCCCGGTTGAAACGTCAAGACGAGGCTACACATTGACTCCTAACAGCAGCAAGTCTCCATTCCACAGGTGTTTCCTCTCCTTATCGTTACCACCTCCTGCACAGCTCAGTCTCTTACTTACCCACAGTAGTGCGCTTTAATCTTCACCAACGCCGACTCCAAGTCCATTATAGATCCGTTTGACGCTAACATATGCATTGTACAGTTTGGTTTATCCCCCCGACTATCCCCCGGTGTTAACGGGACAGGCCCAAAAAACTAACGTCAGCGGTATCAGCTCAGTCACGTCTGAGGGGGGTAAAGGTTAACGTAACACGGCCACAGGAAACGTTTGGTTTCCTTTAACACTCTCCACAGAAAACTACTTCCAGCTACTTTGAAGTTTCTTTCGTTTAGACAGCAAAAGGAGCTCCCTGGCGCAAGTGTTATCAAGTTGGTGTGAGTAACGTAACCATTTCCGACTGAACTTATCAAAATAAAATACTTGTTGACAAAAGGTGCTCTGTGCTCCCGTTTTATAAGCGCAGTAATACTTTTACTTCGAAAGTAAACACTCTTCATTTCCGGCAATTGTCAGACTAACTGAGTAACTTGATACAGTTTCTTCTCACTATAGTTACCAGAGTCCACATTCACCTGTGTCGTTGTTTTTAACGGGGCAGTCTTAAGGATGTATTGACAGTGAATGTCAGTCAACACTGTTCACATACTAGTTTTTTCTGTTGTAATAAACCAGTCATATTCCAGCATTACATTAATTCTGACCACAGGGATTTGTATGAATATATCTATCTTTTATTTTTATTTTTTATTTTAAATTAAATTACCTTATTAATACATTGATTGCATTTTTAATCAATCGTGTATTACATGAGATCAATAAAAGACAAAGCAATCAGCATTAACTATTTGATGGATACGAGGTATATGAGGCTTATAATAATAATAAATAATAATGTAGTTATTGAGCGCCACCTGCTGGTTGATAAGAAAATAATTTTAAAGAAACAATCGTCAATAATTAACTGTAATTGATCTCTTGTTAATAAATGGTTGAAGAGTTTATTGCATGAAATAATAATAATAATTTTTAAAAATGTCAATAGAAATATCATACACATCATACATACCAAGTATAGTAAACAACAATTCAATTGTTATAATCAAATATAATTCTTAGAAATATAAATAACAAATTATTTAATAATGATTATAAATGACTGTTCTTTGTTGTACTGGGCAGCTTGCAGGTGTGAAAGTGTGTAACTGTGTGTGAGGTCAGGGTGTGAGTGGGGATCTACCTGACACTGGGACTGAATTATCAATTCATTCAACCATCAGTCATCATTTGAGGCAGATGTGGGCAGTTCTTCGTTGTTCTTCAGAAGCTACTCTAGTGGTCCACGTCCTTGAATCATTTCTGGGGACCCTCGGGGAGCTGAAGCCATACAGGACAGTCTGAGTCACTCACCAATTCGAACTTTGACCTCGAGAGCATCCTGAAGGCGTCAGGCACAGAAACAGCGCTGAACAGGAGCACACCGCCCTTTAAAGAGTGGTTCATTTAGCCGAACACACCATCAGTGGTGCTCTACCCTGTCTAGGCACTGCAAGAATAATATACCACCCAGATGATTTACTTACTTTACTTGTTTACTTATCACTTATATATGATTATATGTGACAAATAAACTTGATGGATTGAGTTAATTGAGTGATTGATTGTATGGTTGTCATTGATGGTTGTCAAATGTGTGAATGACACTAAATTAAAATTGGACTGCCATCTAGTGGCCACATTGAGAAACTGTATTGATACTGTGTCGATACTGTACCGCTGAATACTGACACCTGCTGGATCTTAAAAATCCCTACAGGCAACCAAGTTGACAGACTGAACTGACACTGATTTGATGACCAATATTATACAATAATATAATTTAAGTCATTGTAATTTTTATTGTATTAGTTCATATTTTCATTTAAATTTAAAATATATTTTTTTAGATACAGCCAAACAATGTGAATATGTATCATAATGTGAAAATGTAAGTGAATGTGTTGTGAAAGAGGATTTTTTTTTGTGTGTGTGTTTTTTTACAAATTATTATTCAACGTTTTGAAGTTTTTTTTTTTTTTTATGAAACCTGGAGAATAAATAGCCAGGTTTCTCATTTTCTCATTATATCCAGAAGATGATCATATCCGGGATGAAACTGGAAACCAGCGGAGATGCAAAGATGCATGTAAACATACTCACTACTGGTTCATTTGACATAAATATGACATGAATGATATCATGCTAAGTTGGTGCTGTTTAATGATGCAAACATGAGAGAGTCTAAAGCTTTAAGGTACCACATAAAACAATGTGAGATGTAAAAAAAAAAAAAAAAGAGCCATTGTGATTGGGTGTAGTATTATTTTTATTTTTTTATTTTATTTTTTTTGAATTGCTGATCAAGATGAGTTATGACTGTTATTGGTTTTCAAGTACTAATGTCATCGAGACTTGAAATCCTGGTGAAGTGACATCATCACTGAAGATCACCACAGCTCATATTCTGCGTCTTTGGAACAGATGAAAGATCTCAGCTGACCACAGCTCATGTCGTTGACATAGTCCTTTTCTGTAGGCAGAGATTCAGAATATACACAATCATCACACAAAGGCTTCAGAGGTTACAGTCCTGTTTGATACTTTCACAAGTTTCTCGTAAGGTTACATCTTGTTCCTAGTTCCTAACACAAAGGGATAGTTTTTCAAAATTAAATATTATCAAGGTCAACAGATGAGTGATTTTTTTACCTCTAAAGTTCATCTCCATACAATGTTCTGCATTTCCATGATTGTTTGGCTCGTTTTGGTACCAGGCAGTGAAGTTAAACTTTGAGCCGTCACTCCACTTCCACACACCCTCCTGAAAGAAAAAGCAGTGACAATTCAGTATCGGACTTATGTAATATTTCTTGATTCACAATTTAAAAGAAAGGATCAAAATCGATGGAGCAGAACATGAAATATTGTCTTTTTTATTCTTCCTTGTCTATTCTTCATCGTCAAAGCCTGGGACCTACATTACCCATAATGCAATCCTACTCATAGCGTCTGGCCACTAGCCTCAAGAGATGAGGAGTTGTACAGAGATCTGGTACCTTGATACCTTTCTAACTGCAGGCCTCCAGATTTTTGTCATTTTGAAACTTGTAGTTTGACACTGACTCAAATGACATCACTTGAGGCGATCAATCAGATATCATGGAGCCCCCTGTGGAGCTACAGCAGCTACAAACATATTAAAGTGCTGAGTGCAGGATGTTTGGCATTGGTCAGAGAACACCAAGATTGAGGAGACCAAACGGTTGATAGACCTTCTGGACAATAAAAGACAAAGGGTTCGGGTTGTTTCCTTTATTATGACTGGTCACAAGTAGCCTCTGGGCTGATCCTTGAAATAAACCTTTAAATACTGGAGGTCAGGAGAAGCAAATCAGACTGTTTCATATTGGCAAGAACCTCTCCAGGCAACACCGTGAAGCCTGTAAAAGATGTATTTACTGCTGTATTTGCTGATCTAATAAACCTTTAAAAGAACAAGTCAGTGTCGGCTGAGATTCTTCAAGTCATCTTCACATTGTGGTAATGGAAGAAACAATCCATTGGACCAAGAAGATAAGCAACACAGGGTGTCAATATCAAAAATACACATCATAAATGGCTGGTTGTTGACAGGAACCAATGTAAGAATAAACAACAGTGGCCATCACAAACAAATAGAGGCAGTAGTTGGGTAAAAATGTAGATTCATAATCAACAGATTAACTCAAGGGTTAATCTGATCTGATGTTGGGCTGATGAAACCAACATTGATAGAGTGTACAATCTAAATAATAAGCTGAAGAAGCTACAGAGCTGCAGAATTGTGTGAACATTACCAGTGGGTTTATCACTATGAAAAAGAGAGACTGCTTTCATACGACACATAGTCATTGGAACCAATTGTAATAAACAATACTGATTAATTGGAGCTTCAATGTAAAATATGTTGTTTTATAAAATGTAGTTTCTCAAGGCTTTGAGCACCCAAAAATATATATATATATAGTTTATTTATTGGTAAATCACTCACCTTAATGGCGTCAAAGCCTCCAAGCCAAGTTGCTTTGTCTGTGCCTGTCACTCTGTGAGCAATCTCTCTGAGAACTGGGTAATCAGCATCTGTTCTGATTGAAGCCAGATTCCCACCGAGGCCAACGCAAGTGATCTGAAGAGGGGATGTGTTTTATAGAATGCGTGTGTATATATATACATGCAATACAGTGTAACTTTATTATTGTTGACATTTCATACAGTACCTCAGCATCAGACCAGTCCTTCTCAGCAAAGTGGAACATGAAGCAGCGAGAGTCAACCTGAGTCCAACCAGATGGACAGGTCTCACAACATGTCCCTGCAGGACAGTCATAATGTTAGACATGAACTACATAATATTTAGTCATTGATTTGAAATATATAAGTAGTACTGAATCTATCCTCCTATCTATTCAAAATGAACATCAAGATCTCCTTGTCTGTTTGTTGTTAAACTAAAGACATTGTTGGACGAACTACTTAGAAAAAGCATAGTTTTGATACACAATTCATTTTTTGTATTTTATGTATGTATAACAGGAATCTTTCAAATCTTAAATGTGTTAACAAATGATCGAAGTACTAACCTGATTTTCTTGAACATCTTGGCTGCGGATGTAAAGAACACATTATTAGAAAAACAATTTCTGTGTACAGACAAAATGGAAACAAAATCCAGTCCTTGTTTCACACAATGATTAAATTAATAAAGTTCAGATGAAAAGCAAAAGCAAGTGTCACACCGCGGTGAGGTCAAGCTGGGTTTTTGTCTTGGCTTGTCACTTCCTGTTTTATTTTGAAATAACTCTCCTCTCGTTTCAGGTCACTTGCCCTTCCTCATGTGTCATCAGTCTGATTGTCTTCCCTGATTCCTGATTGTGTCCACCTGTTCCCCATTACCTGGTGTATTTATTGTCTGCGTCTCCCTTTGTCCCGTGCCGAAGTGTTTCGTCTCTTGCAGCGTTCACCAAAGCCTTCCTGCCTTAAACCCACAGCCATAGCTTTTTGATCTAGTGTTCTTTTGTTTATTCCTTGTCAGAGTGATTTTTTTGTTGTATACTTCTTAGTCTAGCCCCTTTTGTTTAGTTTTTGTTTGTTTTGATCAGCCTAGTGTTTTGCCAGCCTCTTAAGAGCGCCCTTAGTTAATGTTTTTATAGCCTTTGTTTTCTCCTCATTGTGAGTGATTTTGATTTTGTCCTATTTAAGGCCTACTTTATAGTCTCACTCTTTCGGGAGTTATTCAAGTCCTGATTAAAAGCTACTCTCAGCCTTACTCTGCATCTGAGTCCTCATTTGAGTCCCGGCCTGACAGCAAATTAGTTTTTGAGAGCTATCATAGCATCAACAGTTAAAGTTAAAAGGTTCTAAGAAAGGAAGAAACTAACATATTAAAAATAAAAAAATATGTTGTTATAAGAAATATGACTTACTTTTGCTCCAGCACACAGTCCACCGGTCAGACACAGGACCGCAATGAAGAAAAGACTGGATGCCATCTGTATGTATATCAGAAGTAAAATGTATATATATACTTTTTCATATGTCTTTAAGTAACTTGAGTAAATTGTACTTCCACTGTATGAGTAGTTTTGCTCATATGTGGGGAAAATCAATACTTTTATATTGTTACATTCTGATAAACTAAAGATTTTAAAAATCAATGCTGCTTAATGCAAAGATGTTTTGAGAACGAATTACTTTAATTAATATTTGATTTTATGTGGATATGACACACAAAGTTTCAAGAATCTTTTCTGGAAAGCTGATTCTGTGAAGTCAAGAAGTTACACTCTTACCTTGTTGCGATGATTAGATGAGGTTGCACTTGCAGCAGCGGGTAGCATGTTGTCCTGGAAAGAGACACAGTCTTTATATACGTTGTCTTGTTGCTTTTGGTTCAGAAGTTGAATGTCATGTGTGGATCTTAGGCCACAGTTTAGTTATTACAATTGATTCTTAATTACATATTGCCATAGATTTGAGAACCGGCTAGACTGTTTATTATTCAATCGTAATAAAAAAACAAAATATGTTTTTTTTAACTGCACAGATACTGCTGTTTACAGATGAAGACGTTTCTTCAAAGTTAAGTTGATTTAACTGACGCTGCAGTTTTTACTCTTTTCTACTGCAAAACAATCTCAGTACATAACACCATATCATTGATTTAAAGTATTAAAGTATGCCTAATAACAGTGAAATTGAATTAGATTGATTTGTATCTTACTTGTGATTTTGGGAGGTCTTTTAACCCTATAATGCAGAGTTATCTATTGTGTAGTTGTGAGGGACATGATAGATGAGACTGGAGTGGGGGTGTGTACTGTCTCTATTCAACCCATTAGAGGACTGTATTATTTATATTATTTAATGTTTATTGGTTTTTAAAACACCAAGTCACAGTGTATGCAATGATTTTTGATGATATGTTATATTATCATGAAATAAAAGATAAATGTTATTTCAAAAGAAAACAACATATCTTTCAATGTGATTTTTTATCTTTATTTTCAGCTGGGCATAACAACTGTAATTTACAAAATGTGTTGTTTGTTTTCTGTCGTTTTTTCAATTGTCTCTTATTTGTGTGGTCTATTTTTTTCATTAATTTCTACTTAAAACCAGGTCTTTTTTGTTGGTAGTTTAGTTGGTAATCAGGATATGTCAGAATGACAAATTGGCATTGGGAACAGTGTAATCAAATATCAACAGCTCTGTCATCACCTACAGTCAAAACACAAGATCAGAACATGCTTCCACACTTACGCTAAATATTTACAGTGGTAATCAGAGCTTAATTTATGATGCCACTGGAACAGGATCCAGGACCTCCTCGACTGGATCCGGCACCTCCTTGGTCACTATCAAAATCTTAAAATTAATTTTGTGTAATGTTTAACGCGGAAAGGAGGAACCTGGGAAAAAATCTATAAAATTGGTTGAATTTCTTCAAACCACTGAGTCAGACAGACCCTAAATAGGTCAAAGTCGTCGTGGGTCAACACGGTGGCAAAAATAGCACCATAGGTAACAAGAGAGCTCACCACTCTAGGAGTACAGTAAGAACCAAGGAAATCGCCATCGCTAAATCCTCTCTGATGCCCATCATTACATCATTATATGACATCTGTTAGTCAAAACAATCAGAACTTGTCCATGGACCAATAGACTATTGTGTGTCTTGTCTTTTTTGCTCTAATTGGCAAAATATATACACTGAAATTATGAGTTCAGGAAGGTGGAGAGAAAATCTGTAACAATATCTCTACTAAAGCAAACAAAAATAACAGTTACACTTATATGGATAGTGAAAAGTGAACCAGATGAACTCATAAACAAAAGATCCACAACATCTTCCATAAATACAATGTCAACTGAAACAAAATCTGAGTAACCCTGGAGGACATCAGGAGTTTACGAGGGGCCCCGAAAACACCATTTAATTCCACCTCTGACGACAATGTGGGTTACAGTGGCAGTGTGGCGCTGTCTGTTGTTCCCCTCGTTGTCTCCACAGGAAGTTAAGACAGAGACTGCAGAAGCAGCATTTCAAAGTTTATATGATTTTTCTGAAATCTTTAGCCAAACAATGAGACATTGATGTCTTATGTTTGAGGTGAATGAAATTTGCAAGAATTTCTTTGTTTAAGGTGATAGTTACCTGATGGCCTTCAGTAAGTTTATTCCTGACCTTCATTCAACAGCTTCTCTGCTGTGGACCCGGATGAACAGGGTAAGAGATGCTGTTGTTTTATCTCTGAATCACTTAACCACTTGAGTGAGTGGGCATATCAGTCTAAATATCAATAGTATCAATAACAAGGTGAGTACTGGTATTTGATCAACACTAGTGCAATGATATTGATACTGCAGTTTTTCTTTTATCATCCAACAATTTCAAGTAAAGCTCAGTGAGACGACGAATGTGTTTATTGTAGGGGTGTGACGAGATCTCGTGTGACGAGATCTCGTGATATGAACATTTGCGAGATTTCTCGTCGGGTTGGAAATCGGTCTCGCGAGATTTGTTGTCCAACAAGCAGCCGGAAAACACATGCATAACTATTTGCGACGCCCCCGCCACTTTTAAATTGTGATCCAACAAGCAGCCGAATGACGTCGGATAACAATGACGTCGGAAAACAAAAAAACAAAGTTAAATAAAAGTCTGTTGTCCAGGCATTCATATTTGTAATTTAGTTTTCTTAAAATCTCGTCTCGTCTCGATCTCGTGAACCCAATCTCGTGTTTCGTCTCGTCTCGTGAACTGAGTGTCTCGTCACACCCCTAGTTTATTGTGTTAGTGAGGAGAGTGCAGAATCAATAAAGAAAGTTTGGAAAGAAAAATAAAGAAAATAGAAGGTTTTTCTTCTCTCAAAGATATTTAGGTGGCAATTGTCAATTTTTGGTTGTAAAATCCATCTCTGCTTGACTTTCTAGCTGAGTGTGTTTACATGAGCACTAATATCCAGGGCTTTTTGAGTATTTTACATGTTTCAGAAACCTGGATCTGCTGGACACAAATCATAAGAAACCTGGAGAAAGTTAGAATCATGTTAAATATTCAGGTTTCTCATTTTCTCATTATATTCAGAAAATGATCAAAACCAGGATAAAACTCAAAACCAGGGAGACTTCTGCTGGGGCGGACGCACAGGAGAAGGCTCCCTTTACGTTGTCTGATTCCTCCTTATGCTTAGGTAAGACTTTCATTTTAAAAATGAGTAACTCTAAAAATACTAAAACAACCAACAGCGTCCAAACTCCTGCTACACGCGCTACAGGGAAGCTAGCGTCGTTTGCAGCTAGCAACCCCCCGTCAACGGCAAAACACTCTGCAACACATGAAAAAACTATGGCTACTGTGATAATTACATTACTATGGATAAGTTGTCTCCAGAATTTACAAAACAGAGGACTTCACTCAGAGACGATGTCTCTCTTCTTACTAAAGGTGCCGTTAAACCACTACAAGCCTCGCTGGACTCGCTACAGTCAACAGTGAACTCTTTCCGGAGACATCTTACTTCCTTGGAGTCTATCGCTAGTGACAACTTTGAACGGTTAACGAAAGCGGAGTCTAACGTTAGGGCACTTGAAAACCAAAACCAGAGCGAGCTAATCTGCGTATACTGAACATACACAAAGGTACTAAAGACGGTGAAGAGCTGCTCAAGTTCATGTCGGAGCTCCTAATGCTAGTGATGGGTCCTGAAGTTTTCCAAACACCATCCGAGCTGGAGAGAGCCCATTGGACCCCGACCTTCAAATCTGGCCACAGATTGTCTCCACGCACATTCCTCGTCTGTTTCTCCAGATTCCAGGAAAAAGAAACTGCTCTGTTCTAGGCTAGGAATCACGAGCTTAAGTACTGGAACACCACTCAAAGGGTTTACCAGGATGTCAGTACACACTTGCCAAAAATAGGGCCGGTTTAACACCGTAAAACAAGCCCCATACCCGAAGAACGTCTGATTTCACACGCTATACCCAGCCCGTCTGTGCGTGTGATCTGTGTAGAGATGGATACCCAATAGAGTTCTACAAGATGTTTTCTGACAAATTATCCACAATTTTACTTGACAAGTTTAGCGATTCCCTGTCGCTAAGAGGTTACAGTCCTGTTTGATACTTTCACAACTTTCTTGCTTTATGTAAAAAGTTGCAATGCAAATCAAAGTGTAAGGTTACATTATGTTTTCTAGGTCCTAACACAAGGTCAACAGATGAGTGATTTTTTTACCTCTAAAGTTCATCTCCATACAATGTTCTGCATTTCCATGATTGTTTGGCTCGCTTTGGTACCCTATAGGCAACCAAGTTGACAGACTGAACTGACACTGATTTAATGACCAATTATATATAATAATTTAATTTAAGTCATTGTAATTTTTATTGTATTAGTTCATATTTTCATTTAAATTTAAAATATATTTTTTAGATACAGCCAAACAATGTGAATATGTACAATAATGTGAAAATGTAAGTGAATGTGTTGTGAAAGAGGATGCTTGTGGACTAGGATTTTTTTTTTTCTTTTTTTTTTTTACAAATTATTATTCAACGTTTTGAAGTTGTTGGGGGTTTTTTTTTTGTTTTTTTTTATGAAACCTGGAGAATTATAATAAATAGCCAGGTTTCTCATTTTCTCATTATATCCAGAAGATGATCATATCCGGGATGAAACTGGAAACCAGCGGAGATGCAAAGATGCATGTAAACATACTCACTACTGGTTCATTTGACATAAATATGACATGAATGATATCATGCTAAGTTGGTGCTGTTTAATGATGCAAACATGAGAGAGTCTAAAGCTTTAAGGTACCACATAAAACAATGTGAGATGTAAAAAAAAAAAAAAAAGAGCCATTGTGATTGGGTGTAGTATTATTTTTATTTTTTTATTTTATTTTTTTTGAATTGCTGATCAAGATGAGTTATGACTGTTATTGGTTTTCAAGTACTGATGTCATTGAGACTTAAAATCCTGGTGAAGTGACATCATCACTGAAGATCACCACAGCTCATATTCTGCGTCTTTGGAACAGATGAAAGATCTCAGCTGACTACAGCTCATGTCGTTGACATAGTCCTTTTCTGTGGGCAGAGATTCAGAATAAACAAAATCATCACACAAAGGCTTCAGAGGTTACAGTCATGTTTGATACTTTCACAAGTTTCTCTCAAATCAAAATGTAAGGTTACATTATGTTTCCTAGTTCCTAACACAAGGTCAACAGATGAGTGATTTTTTTTACCTCTAAAGTTCATCTCCATACAATGTTCTGCATTTCCATGATTGTTTGGCTCGTTTTGGTACCAGGCAGTGAAGTTAAAGTTTGAGCCGTCACTCCACTTCCATGCACCCTCCTGAAAGAAAAAGCAGTGACAATTCAGCATCTGACTTATGTAATATTCCTTGATTGTCTATTCTTCATTGTCAAAGCCTGGGACCTACATTACCCATAATGCAATCCTACTCATAGCGTCTGGCCACTAGCCTTAAGCAGAGATGAGGAGTTGTACAGAGATCTGGTACCTTGATATCTTTCTAACTCCAGGCCTCCAGATTTTTGTCATTTTGAAACTTGTAGTTTGACACTGACTCAAATGACATCACTTGAGGCGATCAATCAGATATAATGGAGCCCCCTGTGGAGCTACAGCAGCTACAAACATGCTAAGTGGAGGATGTTTGGCATTTGCCAGAGAACACCAAGATTGAGGAGACCAAACGGTTGATAGACCTTCTGGACAATAAATGACAAAGAGTTCGGGTTGTTTCCTTTTTTATGACTGGTCACAAGTAGCCTCTGGGCTGATCCTTGAAATAAACCTTTAAATACTGGAGGTCAGGAGAAGCAAATCAGGATGACACACACACTATCAAAAATACACATCATAAATGGCTGGTTGTTGACAGGAACCAATTTAAGAATAAACAACAGTGGCCATCACAAACAAATAGAGGCAGTAGTTGGGTAAAAATGTAGATTATTAGATTATTGTTGGTAAATCACTCACCTTAATGGCGTCAAAGCCTCCAAGCCAAGTTGCTTTGTCTGTGCCTGTCACTCTGTGAGCAATCTCTCTGAGAACTGGGTAATCAGCATCTGTTCTGATTGAAGCCAGATTCCCACCGAGGCCAACGCAAGTGATCTGAAGAGGGGATGTGTTTTATAGAATGTGTGTGTGTATATATATATATATATGAAATACAGTGTAACTTTATTATTGTTGACATTTCATACAGTACCTCAGCATCAGACCAGTCCTTCTCAGCAAAGTGGAACATGAAGCAGCGAGAGTCAACCTGAGTCCAACCAGATGGACAGGTCTCACAACATGTCCCTGCAGGACAGTCATAATGTTAGACATGAACTACATAATATTTAGTCATTGATTTGAAATATAATCTATCCTCCTATCTATTCAAAATGAACATCAAGATCTCCTTGTCTGTTTGTTGTTAAACCAAGACATTGGTGGACGAACTACTTAGAAAAAGCATAGTTCTGATACACGATTCATTTTTTGTATTTTTTCTTTTTTAAACTTTGATTTTTACCTTTGTATCTTTTGAACATTAATTTAAATGAAACCATGTGAGAGTTTTAGAAGTAAAAATCAGTTTATGGTGCAGCTAATTTGTAAGATGTAGAAACCCAAAAAGGAAACCAATGCTGTAATCTTTAACACCTGTTGTTTATTATCTATTGTGTCAAATCTTCATCATTTCCCCATTTTTTATGGACACCACAACAACCAAGACCTGTATAACAGGCATCTTTCAAATCTTAAATGTGTTGACAAATGATCGAAGTACTAACCTGATTTTCTTGAACATCTTGCCTGCGAATGTAAAGAACACATTATTAGAAAAGCAATTTCTCTGTACAGACAAAATGGAAACAAAATCCAGTCCTTGTTTCACGCAATGATTAAATTAATAAAGTTCAGATGAAAAGCAAAAGCAAACTAGTTTTGGGGAGCTCTCATAGCATCAACAGGTAAAATCAAAAGGTTCTAAGAAAGGAAGAAACTAACGTATTAAAAATAAAAAAATATGATTTTATAAGAAATATCACTTACTTTTGCTCCAGCACACAGTCCACCGGTCAGACACAGGACCACAATGAAGAAAAGACTGGATGCCATCTGTATGAATATCAGAAGTAAAATGTATATATTTTTTCACATGTCTTTAAGTAACTTTAAATTGTACTTCCACTGTATCAATGCAATCAATAAAATCAATGCTGCTTAATGCAAAGATGTTTTGAGAAAGAATTACTTAATATTCGATTTTATGTTGATTTAAAGAGTTTCACCCCTTAATGATCTCGCACATGTAAAAGTGTAGCAATGAACACACCTGTATTTAACAGACATTTAGCAATGGAAGAAAGAAAGAAATAATATAAAAGACTTGAGATCAAGACAGAAATGTGTCATAGTTTTCTCCTCTTTTTATTGATCTGTTACTTTTACGAGTTTCCTTAGCAGTGGACACAAAAATAAATCTGTCAAACATTAAATATAATCAAGAATAGATCAAAAATCTTTCCTGGAAAGCTGATTCTGTGAAGTCAAGAAATTACACTCTTACCTTGTTGCGATGATAAGATGAGGTTACACTTGCAGCAGCGGGTAGCATGTTGTCCTGGAAAGAGACACAGTCTTTATATACGTTGTCTTGTTGCTTTTGGTTCAGAAGTTGAATGTCATGTGTGGATCTTAGGGCACAGTTTAGTTATTACAATTGATTCTTAATTACACATTGCCATAGATTTGAGAACCGGCTAGACTGTTTATTATTCAATAGTAATAAAAAAACAAAGTACGTTTTTTTAACTGCACAGATACTGCTGTTTACAGATGAAGACGTTTCTTCAGAGTTAAGTTGATTTAACTGACGCTGCAGTTTTCACTCTTTTCTACTGCAAAACAATGTCAGTACATAACACCATATCATAGATTTAAAGTATTAAAGTATGCCTATAAAACAAGTCACAGTGTATGCAATGATTTTTAATGATATGTTATATTATCATGAAATAGAAGATAAATGTTATTTCAAAAGAAAACAACATATCTTTCAATGTGATTTTTTATCTTTATTTTCAGTGTTTTCAATTGTCTCTTATTTGTGTGGTATATTTTTTTTCATTAATTTCTACTTAAAACCAGGTCTTTTTTGTTGGTAGTTTAGTTGGTAATCAGGACATGTCAGAATGACAAATTGGCATTGGGAACAGTGTAATCAAATATCAACAAAACAGCTCTGTCATCACCTACAGTCAAAACACAAGATCAGAACATGCTTCCACACTTACACTAAATATTTACAGTGGTAATCAGAGCTTAATTTATGATGCCACTGGAACAGGATCCAGGACCTCCTCGACTTTATCCGGCACCTCCTTGGTCACTATCAAAATCTTAAAATGAATTTTGTGTAATGTTTAACGCTCTGTCATTCTTTTATTTCCAATTATAGTTAGTCGGAAATTGCTTGTTTGCCTATTTAGAAGCATTTTTATTGTGATTTAAAAAAAGAGAGAGAGATGTCAAGATCACACAGTGACGCTTGAAGTGTGTGTTTTGTTCATGTGAGCTAGTGTTTTGTGATTTGAAATGGGATACCCCCAGCAACAAGGAGGAACCTGGGAAAAAATCTATAAAATTGGTTGAATTTCTTCAAACCACTGAGTCAGACAGACCCTAAATAGGTCAAAGTCGTCGTGGGTCAACACGGTGGCAAAAATAGCAGCATAGGAGTACAGTAAGAACCTTTACGTTGTCGGATTACTCCTTATTTCTTTTAACTTTTTGTTGACACTTCGATTGGCTTAGGTCAGACTTTCATTTTAAAAATGAGTAACTCTAAAAATACTAAAACAACCAACAGCGTCCAAACTCCTGCTACACGCGCTACAGGGAAGCTAGCATCGTTTGCAGCTAGCAACCCCCCGTCAACTGCAAAACACTCTGCAACACATGAAAAGACTATGGCTACTGTGATGATTACTATGGATAAGTTGTCTCCAGAATTTACAAAACAGAGGACTTCACTCAGAGACGATGTCTCTCTTCTTACTAAAGGTGCCGTTAAACCACTACAAGCCTCGCTGGACTCGCTACAGTCAACAGTGAACTCTTTCCGGAGACATCTTACTACCTTGGAATCTATCGCTAGTGACAACTTTGAACGGTTAACGAAAGCGGAGTCTAACGTTAGGGCACTTGAAAACCAAAACCAGAGAGAGCTAATCTGCGTATACTGAACATACACAAAGGTACTAAAGACGGTGAAGAGCTGCTCAAGTTCATGTCGGAGCTCCTAATGCTAGTGATGGGTCCTGAAGTTTTCCAAACACCATCCGAACTGGAGAGAGCCCATTGGACCCCGACCTTCAAATCCGGCCACAGATTGTCTCCACGCACATTCCTGGTCTGTTTCTCCAGATTCCAGGAAAAAGAAGCTGCTCTGTGCTAGGCTAGGAATCACGAGTTTAAGTACTGGAACACCACTCAAAGGGTTTACCAGGATGTCAGTACACACTTGCCAAAAATAGGGCCGGTTTAACACCGTAAAACAAGCCCCATACCCGAAGAACGTCTGATTTCACACGCTATACCCAGCCCGTCTGTGCGTGTGATCTGTAGAGAGTTGGATACCCAATAGAGTTCTACAAGATGTTTTCTGACAAATTATCCACAATTTTACTTGACAAGTTTAGCGATTCCCTGTCGCTAAGAGGTTACAGTCCTGTTTGATACTTTCACAACTTTCTTGCTTTATGTAAAAAGTTGCAATGCAAATCAAAGTGTAAGGTTACATTATGTTTCCTAGGTCCTAACACAAGGTCAACAGATGAGTGATTTTTTTTCCCTTTAAAGTTCATCTCCATACAATGTTCTGCAGTTCCATGATTGTTTGGCTCGTTTTGGTACCCTACAGGCAACCAAGTTGACAGACTGAACTGACACTGATTTAATGACCAATTATATATAATAATTTAATTTAAGTCATTGTAATTTTTATTGTATTAGTTCATTTCATTTTATTTTCATTTAAATTTAAAATATATTTTTTAGATACAGCCAAACAATGTGAATATGTACAATAATGTGAAAATGTAAGTGAATGTGTTGTGAAAGAGGATGCTTGTGGACTAGGATTTTTTTTTTTCTTTTTTTTTTTTACAAATTATTATTCAACGTTTTGAAGTTGTTGGGGTTTTTTTTTTTGGTTTTTTTTATGAAACCTGGAGAATTATAATAAATAGCCAGGTTTCTCATTTTCTCATTATATCCAGAAGATGATCATATCCGGGATGAAACTGGAAACCAGCGGAGATGCAAAGATGCATGTAAACATACTCACTACTGGTTCATTTGACATAAATATGACATGAATGATATCATGCTAAGTTGGTGCTGTTTAATGATGCAAACATGAGAGAGTCTAAAGCTTTAAGGTACCACATAAAACAATGTGAGATGTAAAAAAAAAAAAAAAAGAGCCATTGTGATTGGGTGTAGTATTATTTTTATTTTTTTATTTTATTTTTTTTGAATTGCTGATCAAGATGAGTTATGACTGTTATTGGTTTTCAAGTACTGATGTCATTGAGACTTAAAATCCTGGTGAAGTGACATCATCACTGAAGATCACCACAGCTCATATTCTGCGTCTTTGGAACAGATGAAAGATCTCAGCTGACTACAGCTCATGTCGTTGACATAGTCCTTTTCTGTGGGCAGAGATTCAGAATAAACAAAATCATCACACAAAGGCTTCAGAGGTTACAGTCATGTTTGATACTTTCACAAGTTTCTCTCAAATCAAAATGTAAGGTTACATTATGTTTCCTAGTTCCTAACACAAGGTCAACAGATGAGTGATTTTTTTTACCTCTAAAGTTCATCTCCATACAATGTTCTGCATTTCCATGATTGTTTGGCTCGTTTTGGTACCAGGCAGTGAAGTTAAAGTTTGAGCCGTCACTCCACTTCCATGCACCCTCCTGAAAGAAAAAGCAGTGACAATTCAGCATCTGACTTATGTAATATTCCTTGATTGTCTATTCTTCATTGTCAAAGCCTGGGACCTACATTACCCATAATGCAATCCTACTCATAGCGTCTGGCCACTAGCCTTAAGCAGAGATGAGGAGTTGTACAGAGATCTGGTACCTTGATATCTTTCTAACTCCAGGCCTCCAGATTTTTGTCATTTTGAAACTTGTAGTTTGACACTGACTCAAATGACATCACTTGAGGCGATCAATCAGATATAATGGAGCCCCCTGTGGAGCTACAGCAGCTACAAACATGCTAAGTGGAGGATGTTTGGCATTTGCCAGAGAACACCAAGATTGAGGAGACCAAACGGTTGATAGACCTTCTGGACAATAAATGACAAAGAGTTCGGGTTGTTTCCTTTTTTATGACTGGTCACAAGTAGCCTCTGGGCTGATCCTTGAAATAAACCTTTAAATACTGGAGGTCAGGAGAAGCAAATCAGGATGACACACACACTATCAAAAATACACATCATAAATGGCTGGTTGTTGACAGGAACCAATTTAAGAATAAACAACAGTGGCCATCACAAACAAATAGAGGCAGTAGTTGGGTAAAAATGTAGATTATTAGATTATTGTTGGTAAATCACTCACCTTAATGGCGTCAAAGCCTCCAAGCCAAGTTGCTTTGTCTGTGCCTGTCACTCTGTGAGCAATCTCTCTGAGAACTGGGTAATCAGCATCTGTTCTGATTGAAGCCAGATTCCCACCGAGGCCAACGCAAGTGATCTGAAGAGGGGATGTGTTTTATAGAATGTGTGTGTGTATATATATATATATATGAAATACAGTGTAACTTTATTATTGTTGACATTTCATACAGTACCTCAGCATCAGACCAGTCCTTCTCAGCAAAGTGGAACATGAAGCAGCGAGAGTCAACCTGAGTCCAACCAGATGGACAGGTCTCACAACATGTCCCTGCAGGACAGTCATAATGTTAGACATGAACTACATAATATTTAGTCATTGATTTGAAATATAATCTATCCTCCTATCTATTCAAAATGAACATCAAGATCTCCTTGTCTGTTTGTTGTTAAACCAAGACATTGGTGGACGAACTACTTAGAAAAAGCATAGTTCTGATACACGATTCATTTTTTGTATTTTTTCTTTTTTAAACTTTGATTTTTACCTTTGTATCTTTTGAACATTAATTTAAATGAAACCATGTGAGAGTTTTAGAAGTAAAAATCAGTTTATGGTGCAGCTAATTTGTAAGATGTAGAAACCCAAAAAGGAAACCAATGCTGTAATCTTTAACACCTGTTGTTTATTATCTATTGTGTCAAATCTTCATCATTTCCCCATTTTTTATGGACACCACAACAACCAAGACCTGTATAACAGGCATCTTTTAAATCTTAAATGTGTTGACAAATGATCGAAGTACTAACCTGATTTTCTTGAACATCTTGCCTGCGAATGTAAAGAACACATTATTAGAAAAGCAATTTCTCTGTACAGACAAAATGGAAACAAAATCCAGTCCTTGTTTCACGCAATGATTAAATTAATAAAGTTCAGATGAAAAGCAAAAGCAAACTAGTTTTGGGGAGCTCTCATAGCATCAACAGTTAAAGATAAAAGGTTCTAAGAAAGGAAGAAACTAACGTATTAAAAATAAAAAAATATGATTTTATAAGAAATATCACTTACTTTTGCTCCAGCACACAGTCCACCGGTCAGACACAGGACCACAATGAAGAAAAGACTGGATGCCATCTGTATGAATATCAGAAGTAAAATGTATATATTTTTTCACATGTCTTTAAGTAACTTTAAATTGTACTTCCACTGTATCAATGCAATCAATAAAATCAATGCTGCTTAATGCAAAGATGTTTTGAGAAAGAATTACTTAATATTCGATTTTATGTTGATTTAAAGAGTTTCACCCCTTAATGATCTCGCACATGTAAAAGTGTAGCAATGAACACACCTGTATTTAACAGACATTTAGCAATGGAAGAAAGAAAGAAATAATATAAAAGACTTGAGATCAAGACAGAAATGTGTCATAGTTTTCTCCTCTTTTTATTGATCTGTTACTTTTACGAGTTTCCTTAGCAGTGGACACAAAAATAAATCTGTCAAACATTAAATATAATCAAGAATAGATCAAAAATCTTTCCTGGAAAGCTGATTCTGTGAAGTCAAGAAATTACACTCTTACCTTGTTGCGATGATAAGATGAGGTTACACTTGCAGCAGCGGGTAGCATGTTGTCCTGGAAAGAGACACAGTCTTTATATACGTTGTCTTGTTGCTTTTGGTTCAGAAGTTGAATGTCATGTGTGGATCTTAGGGCACAGTTTAGTTATTACAATTGATTCTTAATTACACATTGCCATAGATTTGAGAAAGGGCTAGACTGTTTATTATTCAATAGTAATAAAAAAACAAAATAAGTTTTTTTTAACTGCACAGATACTGCTGTTTACAGATGAAGACGTTTCTTCAGAGTTAAGTTGATTTAACTGACGCTGCAGTTTTCACTCTTTTCTACTGCAAAACAATGTCAGTACATAACACCATATCATAGATTTAAAGTATTAAAGTATGCCTATAAAACAAGTCACAGTGTATGCAATGATTTTTAATGATATGTTATATTATCATGAAATAGAAGATAAATGTTATTTCAAAAGAAAACAACATATCTTTCGATGTGATTTTTTATCTTTATTTTCAGTGTTTTCAATTGTCTCTTATTTGTGTGGTCTATTTTTTTCATTAATTTCTACTTAAAACCAGGTCTTTTTTTGTTGGTAGTTTAGTTGGTAATCAGGACATGTCAGAATGACAGATTGGCAGTGGGAACAGTGTAATCAAATATCAACAGCTCTGTCATCACCTACAGTCAAAACACAAGATCAGAACATGCTTCCACACTTACACTAAATATTTACAGTGGTAATCAGAGCTTAATTTATGATGTCACTGGAACAGGATCCAGGACCTCCTCGACTTTATCCGGCACCTCCTTGGTCACTATCAAAATCTTAAAATGAATTTTGTGTAATGTTTAATGCTCTGTCATTCTTTTATTTCCAATTATAGTTAGTCGGAAATTGCTTGTTTGCCTATTTAGAAGCATTTTTATTGTGATTTAAAAAAAGAGAGAGAGATGTCAAGATCACACAGTGACGCGTGAAGTGTGTGTTTTGTTCATGTGAGCTAGTGTTTTGTGATTTGAAATGGGATACCCCCAGCAACAAGGAGGGACCTGGGAAAAAATCTATAAAATTGGTTGAATTTCTTCAAACCACTGAGTCAGACAGACCCTAAATAGGTCAAAGTCGTCGTGGGTCAACACGGTGGCAAAAATAGCAGCATAGGAGTACAGTAAGAACCTTTACGTTGTCGGATTCCTCCTTATTTCTTTTAACTTTTTGTTGACACTTTGATTGGCTTAGGTAAGACTTTCATTTTAAAAATGAGTAACTCTAAAAATACTAAAACAACCAACAGCGTCCAAACTCCTGCTACACGCGCTACAGGGAAGCTAGCATCGTTTGCAGCTAGCAACCCCCCGTCAACGGCAAAACACTCTGCAACACATGAAAAGACTATGGCTACTGTGATGATTACTATGGATAAGTTGTCTCCAGAATTTACAAAACAGAGGGCTTCACTCAGAGACGATGTCTCTCTTCTTACTAAAGGTGCCGTTAAACCACTACAAGCCTCGCTGGACTCGCTACAGTCAACAGTGAACTCTTTCCGGAGACATCTTACTACCTTGGAATCTATCGCTAGTGACAACTTTGAACGGTTAACGAAAGCGGAGTCTAACGTTAGGGCACTTGAAAACCAAAACCAGAGAGAGCTAATCTGCGTATACTGAACATACACAAAGGTACTAAAGACGGTGAAGAGCTGCTCAAGTTCATGTCGGAGCTCCTAATGCTAGTGATGGGTCCTGAAGTTTTCCAAACACCATCCGAGCTGGAGAGAGCCCATTGGACCCCGACCTTCAAATCCGGCCACAGATTGTCTCCACGCACATTCCTTGTCTGTTTCTCCAGATTCCAGGAAAAAGAAGCTGCTCTGTTCTAGGCTAGGAATCACGAGCTTAAGTACTGGAACACCACTCAAAGGGTTTACCATGATGTCAGTACACACTTGCCAAAAATAGGGCCGGTTTAACACCGTAAAACAAGCCCCATACCCGAAGAACGTCTGATTTCACACGCTATACCCAGCCCGTCTGTGCGTGTGATCTGTGGAGAGATGGATACCCAATAGAGTTCTACAAGATGTTTTCTGACAAATTATCCACAATTTTACTTGACAAGTTTAGCGATTCCCTGTCGCATGGGATGCTTCCATCTACACTGACTGAATCATTAATCATGCTCTTGTCAAAACAAGGTAAATCTAATACAGAATGTGATTCCTACTGACCCATCTCCCTCCTAAATAGTAATGTGAATATTCTAGCCATAGCTCTTGCCTTGCAGCTGGAAACCACAATGCATGATGTGATCTCCACATACCAAACCGGATTTGTTTCAGAGCGCATGGATTAAACTTTTATATACCTCACCTAAAGCAAGTATAATTACAAATGGAAAGCAATTGCGGTATTTTCAGTTGTCAAGGATGCCCTATTAGTCCACTATTATTTGCTCTGGCTATAGAACCCTTATCTATTATGTTAAAATCACTGCCATCAGTGAGTGGATTTCGTTGAGGGGTAGGGGAGTATAGGGTTTCCCTATATGCAGACGATTGTACATAAATGGTGTTTTTTTTCAAGCTTTGGTGAATTATCATTAAAATTCAGCTTCCCTCAGTCCAGCCTGATCCGGTATTTCCAAATACGCCACTTTCTTCAGCGCCACAATCCCAACTTTCCATATATACCTTCAGTTTCTGTTATAGACAATTTACTAGTAACCCCCCCCAAAAGACTAATTTCAAGAATTCATGACAGTATTGCCTCTTCTAAAAACACAACACAGGAAACAATCAGGAAGGGACATAGAAACATAATTGCTTTCACAACTTTACTTGAATGCAGAAGAATATTACTGCACTGGAAGTCCAGTAACCCACCCAAAGTGTCCTTGTGGCTGAGCGACCTGATGCGATAGAAAAGTTTTTCTCCATCTAGAATCCAATGTTGGCATACTTAAATGGACTCAAAACTATGCCCCCTTAGTGTCACTGAGCAGCAATGTCACTTTATGGTAAACAGTGTGTTAGCCTATGGTGAATCTCTTCTCTTCTTATTAAAAAAAAAAAAACAACAACTCAAAACTACCAGGGATGCTAACATGCAAGTAAACATACTCACTACTGATTCATTTGAAGATTATAACCTTGCAACATTTTACTACTGACATAAATGATATCATGCCAAGTTGGTGCTGTTTAATGGTGCAACATGAGAGAGGATAAAGTCTTTTTGGTACCAGATACAATAATGTGGGATGTAAAAATTAAAGAGCCATTGTGATTTGTTGTAGTATTCTTATTTTTATTTTTTTTTAAATTGCTGATCAAGATGAATTAGGACTGTTATTGGTTTTCAAGTACTGATGTCATCGAGACTTGAAATCCTGGTGAAGTGACATCATCACTGAAGATCATCACAGCTCATATTCTGCATCTTTGGAACAGATGAAAGATCTCAGCTGACCACAGCTCATGTCGTTGACATAGTCCTTTTCTGTAGGCAGAGATTCAGAATAAACAAAATCATCACACAAAGGCTTCAGAGGTTACAGTCCTGTTTGATACTTTCACAACTTTATGTAAAAAGTTGCAATGCAAATCGAAATGTAAGGTTACATCTTGTTCCTAGTTCCTAACACAAAGGGATAGATTTTCAAAATTAAATATTATCAAGGTCAACAGATGAGTGTTTTTTTTACCTCTAAAGTTCATCTCCATACAATGTTCTGCATTTCCATGATTGTTTGGTTCGTTTTGGTACCAGGCAGTGAAGTTAAAGTTTGAGCCATCACTCCACTTCCATGCACCCTCCTGAAAGTGACAAGCAGTGACAAGCAGTGACAATTCAGCATCAGACTTGTGTAATACTCCTTGATTGTCTATTCTTCATCGTCAAAGCCTGGGACCTACATTACCCATAATGCAATCCTACTCATAGCGTCTGGCCACTAGCCTCAAGCAGAGATGAGGAGTTGTACAGAGATCTGGTACCTTGATACCTTTCTAACTCCAGGCCTCCAGATTTTTGTCATTTTGAAACTTGTAGTTTTCAGCCCCAAGTGACACTGACTCAAATGACATCACTTGAGGCAATCAATCAGATATCATGGAGCCCCCTGTGGAGCTACAGCAGCTACAAACATATTAAAGTGCTGAGTGCAGGATGTTTGGCATTTGCCAGAGAACACCAAGAATGAGGAGACCAAACGGTCTCGACCTTCTTGGACAATAAAAGACAAAGGGTTCGGGTTGTTTCCTTTTTTATGACTGGTCACAAGCAGCCTCTGGGCTGATCCTTGAAATAAACCTTTAAATACTGGAGGTCAGGAGAAGGAAATCAGACTGTTTCATATTGGCAAGAACCTCTCCAGGCAACACTGTGAATCCTGTAAAAGATGTATTTACTGCTGTATTTGCTGATCTAATAAACCTTTACAAGAACAAGTCAGTGTCGGCTAAGATTCTTCAAGTCATCTTCACATTGTGGTAATGGAAGAAACAATCCATTGGACCAAGAAGATAAGCAACACAGGGTGTCAATATCAAAAATACACATCATAAATGGCTGGTTGTTGACAACAGTGGCCATCACAAACAAATAGAGGCAGTAGTTGGGTAAAAATGTAGATTATTAGATTATTGTTGGTAAATCACTCACCTTAACAGCATCATGGCCTCCAAGCCAAGTTGCTTTGTCTGTGCCTGTCACTCTGTGAGCAATCTCTCTGAGGACTGGGTAATCAGCATCTGTTCTGATTGAAGCCAGATTCCCACCGAGGCCAACGCAAGTGATCTGAAGAGGGGATGTGTTTTATAGAATGCGTGTGTGTATATATATATGCAATACAATGTAACTTTATTATTGCTGACATTTCATACAGTACCTCAGCATCAGACCAGTCTTTCTCAGCAAAGTGGAACATGAAGCAGCGAGATTCAACCTGAGTCCAACCAGATGGACAGGTCTCACAACATGTCCCTGCAGGACAGTCATAATGTTAGACATGAACTACATAATATTTAGTCATTGATTTGAAATATATAATTAGTACTGAATCTATCCTCCTATCTATTCAAAATGAACATCAAGATCTCCTTGTCTGTTTGTTGTTAAACCAAGACATTTGTGGACGAACTACTTAGAAAAAGCATAGTTCTGATACACGATTCATTTTTTGTATTTTTTCTTTTTTAAACTTTGATTTTTACCTTTGTATCTTTTGAACATTAATTTAAATGAAACCATGTGAGAGTTTTAGAAGTAAAAATCAGTTTATGGTGCAGCTGATAACTCAGATGTCTGAAATGTGACCCTGACGGCACATGGAATTTGTAAGATGTAGAAACCCAAAAAGGAAACCAATGCTGTAATCTTTAACACCTGTTGTTTATTATCTATTGTGTCAAATCTTCATCATTTCCCCATTTTTTATGGACACCACAACAACCAAGACCTGTATAACAGGCATCTTTCAAATCTTAAATGTGTTAACAAATGATCGAAGTACTAACCTGATTTTCTTGAACATCTTGCCTGCGAATGTAAAGAACACATTATTAGAAAAACAATTTCTGTGTACAGACAAAATGGAAACAAAATCCAGTCCTTGTTTCACGCAATGATTAAATTAATAAAGTTCAGATAAAAAGCAAAAGCAAACTAGTTTTGGGGAGCTCTCATAGCATCAACAGTTAAAATTAAAAGGTTCTAAGAAAGGAAGAAACTAACATATTAAAAATAAAAAAAATATGTTGTTATAAGAAATATGACTTACTTTTGCTGCAGCACACAGTCCACCGGTCAGACAGAGGACCACAATGAAGAAAAGACTGGATGCCATCTGTATGAATATCAGAAGTAAAATGTATATATTTTTTCATATGTCTTTAAGTAACTTTAAATTGTACTTCCACTGTATCAATGCAATCAATAAAATCAATGCTGCTTAATGCAAAGATGTTTTGAGAAAGAATTACTTAATATTTGATTTTATGTGGATTTAAAGAGTTTCACCCCTTAATGATCTCGCACATGTAAAAGTGTAGCAGTGAACACACCTGTATTTAACAGACATTAAGCAATGGAAGAAAGAAAGAAATAATATAAAAGACTTGAGATCAAGACAGAAATGTGTCATAGTTTTCTTCTCTTTTTATTGATCTGTTTCTTTCACGAGTTTCCTTAGCAGTGGACACAAAAATAAATCTGTCAAACATTAAATATAATCAAGAGTAGATCAAGAATCTTTTCTGGAAAGCTGATTCTGTGAAGTCAAGAAGTTACACTCTTACCTTGTTGCAATGATTAGATGAGGTTGCACTTGCAGCAGCAGGTAGCATGTTGTCCTGGAAAGAGACACAGTCTTTATATACGTTGTCTTGTTGCTTTTGGTTCAGAAGTTGAATGTCATGTGTGGATCTTAGCGCACAGTTTAGTTATTACAATTGATTCTTAATTACATATTGCCATAGATTTGAGAACCGGCTAGACTGTTTATTATTCAATAGTAATAAAAAAACAAAATACGCTTTTTTAACTAGACAGATACTGCTGTTTACAGATGAAGACGTTTCTTCAGAGTTAAGTTGATTTAACTGACACTGCAGTTTTCACTCTTTTCTACTGCTAAACAATCTCAGTACATAACACCATATCATTGATTTAAAGTATTAAAGTATGCCTAATAACAGTGAAATTGAATTAGATTGATTTGTATCTTACTTATGATTTTGTGAGGTCTTTTAACCCTATAATGCAGAGTTATCTATTGTGTAGTTGTGAGGGACGTGATAGATGAGACTGGAGTGGGGGTGTGTACTGCCTCTATTCAACCCATTAGAGGACTGTATTATTTATATTATTTAATGTTTAATGGTTTTTAAAACACCAAGTTACAGTGTATGCAATGATTTTTGATAATATGTTATATTATCATGAAATAGAAGATACATGTTATTTCAAAAGAAAACAACATATCTTTCAATGTGATGTTTTATCTTAATTTTCAGTGTTTTCAATTGTCTCTTATTTGTGTGGTCTATTTTTTTCATAAATTTCTACTTAAAACCAGGTCTTTTTTGTTGGTAGTTTAGTTGGTAATCAGGATATGTCAGAATGACAAATTGGCAGTGGGAACAGTGTAATCAAATATCAACAGCTCTGTCATCACCTACAGTCAAAACACAAGATCAGAACATGCTTCCACACTTACACTAAATATTTACAGTGGTAATCAGAGCTTAATTTATGATGCCACTGGAACAGGATCCAGGACCTCCTCGACTGGATCCGGCACCTCCTTGGTCACTATCAAAATCTTAAAATGAATTTTGTGTAATGTTTAATGCTCTGTCATTCTTTTATTTCCAATTATAGTTAGTCGAAAATTGCTTGTTTGCCTATTTAGAAGCATTTTTATTGTGATTTAAAGAGAGAGAGAGAGATGTCAAGATCACAGTGACACCTGAAGTGTGTGTTTTGTGCATGTGAGCTAGTGTTTTGTGATTTGAAATGGGATACCCCCAGCAACAAGGTGGAACCTGGGAAAAAATCTATAAAATTGGTTGACTTTCTTCAACCACTGAGTCAGACAGACCCTAAATAAGTCAAAGTTGTCGTGGGTCAACACAGTGGCAAAAATATCAGCATAGGTAACAAGAGAGCTCAACAAGAACCAAGGAAATCGCCATCGCTAAATCCTCTCTGATGCTCATCATTACATCATTATATGACATCTGTTAGTCAAAACAATCAGAACTCCTCCATGGACCAATATACTATTGTGTGTCTTGTCTGTTTTAATTTTCAAAATATATACACTGAAATTATGAGTTCAGGAAGGTGGAGAGAAAATCTGTAACAATATCTCTACTAAAGCAAACAAAAATAACAGTTACACGTAATGGATAGTGAAAAGGGAACCACATCTTCCATAAATACAATGTCAACTGAAACAAAATCTGAGTAACCCTGGAGGACATCAGGAGTTTATGGGGGGACCTGAGGGCACCATTTAATTCCACCTCTGACTACAATGTGGTTTGCTATGGCAGTGTGGTGCTGTCTGTTATTCCCCTTGTTGTCTTTGTTTAAGGTGATATTTACCTGGTGGCCTTCAGTAAGTTTGTTCCTGGCCTTTTTTCAACAGCTTCTCTGCTGTGGACCCGGATGAACAGGGTAAGAGATGGTGTGGTTTTATCTCTGAATTTGTGCCGTATAATTTCTGTGTAGTTGGCAGTTTGCGGGTTGGCTCGGTTTCTGGTGGCTGATTAACACATATTTTCATGGGTCAGGGTTTGCAGGTTGGCTTTCTCCACACATTACCTAGTACACAATATTATTCAGTATGTGTATTATTCAGTGATGGGTAAATCAAGATTTTGTGAAGCACTTAACCGCTTGAGCGAGGAGTGGACGTATTAGTCTAAATATCAATAATATCAATAACAAGGTGAGTACTGATATTCGATCAACAGTAGTGCAACGATATTGATACTGCAGTTTTTCTTTTATCATCCAACAATTTCAAGTAAAGCTCAGTGAGATAATGAATGTGTTTATTCTGTTAGTGAGGAGAGTGCAGGATCAATAAAGAATGTTTGAAAAAAAAAAGAAAGAAGAAAATAAAAGGTTTTTCTTCTTTGGCAATTGTCAATTTTTGGTTGTAAAATCCATCTCTGGTTGACTTCTAACTGAGTGTGGTTACATGAGCACTAATATCCAGGGCTTCTTCAGTATTTTACATAACATTCAGGTTTCAGAAACCTGGATCTGCTGGACACAAATCATAAGAAACCTGGAGAAAGTTAGAATCATGTTAAATAATTAGGTTTCTCATTTTCTCATTATATCCAGAAAATGATCAAAACCAGGATAAAACTGAAAACCAGGGAGACTTCTGCTGGGGCGGACGCACAGGAGAAGGCTCCCTTTACGTTGTCTGATTCCTCTTTATTTCTTTTAACTTTTTATTGACACTTTGACACAATTGCTACTGCTTGGCTTAGGTAAGACTTTCATTTTAAAAATGAGTAACTTTAAAAATACTAAAACAACCAACAGCGTCCAAACTCTGGCTACATGCGCTGCAGGGAAGCTAGCATTGTTTGCAGCTAGCAACCCCCCGTCAACACATGAATAAACTATGGCTACTGTGATGATTACTATGGATAAGTTGTCTCCAGAATTTGCAAAACAGAGGGCTTCACTCAGAGACGATGTCTCTCTTCTTACTGAAGACGCTGTTAAACCACTACAAGCCTCGCCGGACTCGCTACAGTCAACAGTGAACTCTTTCCAGAGCCGTCTTACTTCCTTGGAGTCTATCGCTAGTGACAACTTTGAATGGTTAACGAAAGCGGAGTCTAACGTTAGGGCACTTCAAAACCAAAACCAGCAGCTTCTTGACCGCCTTGACAATCTCGATAACCACTCAAAGGGTTTACCATGATGTCAGTACGATGCTCGCCAAAAAGAGGGCCACGTTTAACACCGTAAAACGAGCCCCATACCCGAAGGACGTCAGATTTCACATGCTATACCCAGCCCGTCTGTGCGTTATGTGTTATGGAGAGGAGGTGTTTACCTTTGACTCACCTGCTCAGAAGTTTTTTGATCAAAGGTTTGTTAAGGAATAGTGGGCTATATTCTATGATAACCAGCTTGGAGACTCTATTGGACTCAAGGTATGGACACCTACTGTTGTCTTTGGTGAGCTTGAAAATTAGGTTATACTGTAACACTTACAGATAACATTTTGTTTGATTTCCACTCAATACTGCTGTTAAGTATTTTTCATATATGCACAGTTAATTAGTTCTATAGTTGTTGTGTATATATATTTTTTGCTCTTCCACCTTGTGTTATAAGGTTTCAATACATAGTCAATTGCTGGAAGCCTTCCTGGACAGAAGCTATAAGAAACTGTTATACCAGAAATTTTGGGAAACAGTGTGTAGCCTGCAGCTTAACTCGGTGAAAGAAATAAGAATAGGCTTAGTTTTTAGTTTTGTATATGTTTGGGACGTGGGATAGGATACCATAAGTTCAAAACATTGGGGGGAAACTGAACTACCATTGCAACACATAGAAATTATCAATGCAATGAAAACAATGCAAATGGTTGCCCAATAGAGTTCTACAAGAAGTTTTCTGACAAATTATCCACAATTTTACTTGACATGTTTTCAACGATTCCTGGTCACATGGCATGCTTCCAGCTACACTGACCGAAGCATCAATCATCCTTTTGTTAAAACAAGGTAAAGCTAATACAGAATGTGGTTCCTACCAACCCATCTCCCTCCTAAATAGTAATGTGAAGATTCTAGCCATAGCTCTTGCCTTGCGGCTGGAAACCACAATGTATGATGTGATTTCCACATACCAAACCGGATTTGTTTCAGAGTGCCACTCTTTTACAAATGTCCGCAGACTCCTAAATACTATATACTCTCCGGCGTCCAGTGTGGTGCCCGAGGTGGGTATTGCACGGGATGCAGAGAAAGCTTTTGATAGGGTGGAATGGGAATACTTGTTTGAATGTTTAAAGAAATTTGGATACGGCCCTAATTTTATTTCATGGATTAAACTTTTATATACCTCACCTAAAGCAAGTATAATTACAAATGGAAAGCAATTGCGGTATTTTCAGTTGTCAAGGATGCCCTATTAGTCCACTATTATTTGCTCTGGCTATAGAACCCTTATCTATTATGTTAAAATCACTGCCATCAGTGAGTGGAATTCCCTATATGCAGACGATTTATTGTTATATTTATCAGATCCTATTTCAAGTGTATCCCATGTAATCAATGCTCTAAGCAGATTCGGCATATTTTCTGGGTACAAATTGGACTTTGGTAAAAGCAAGTACTACCCTGTGAATGATCTGGCTGTTCAATTACAGGACAATATCCTCCCATTCCAGATGTCTAGAAGCGCCTACAAGTATTTGGGCATTAATATCACAAGAGACATGCAAAGGCTCTATCAGGAAAACTTCTGTCCACTATTTGAGAAAGTCCAATTAGAACTGAAGAAATGGAAATCACTTTATCTTTTATTAGCTGGGAAAGTGATCTGTTTTAAAATTAATATTCTCCCCAATGTCACACCGCGGTGAGGTCAAGTGGGGTTTTTGTCTTTTGTCTTTTGTCTCGTCATTTCCTTTTTTATTTTGATATTCACTTGTCCTCTTGTTTCAGGTCACTTGCCTTTCCTCATGTGTCACCGGTCTGATTGTCTTCCCCACCCTGATTGTTTCCACCTGTTTCCCATTACCCTGTGTATATATTGTCTGCGTCTCCCTTTGTCCCATGCCGAAGTGTTTCATCTTCTGTAGATCACCCAAGTCTTCTTGTCTGCCATAGCCACAGTGTGTTCTTGTAAGTTTATGCACTTCCTTGATGAAGATATTTTCTGTTGATACTTTTACAGCCATATTCATAGTGATACTTCTTTGCTAAAGACATTTTCTGTTATTTTTACAGCCAAAGTCATAATGATTTCTTCGTAAGTTTTTGTGTCACCTCTTTAGAGAGATTTTCTGTTGTTACCTTATAGTCTTGAGTATTTTCCTTATTCTCAGTGATTCTCTTCTGTAAAGAGTGATTTTGATTTCGTTAGTTGTTTTTCCTCCTTAGAAGTGACACCCAAATACTTGCAATAACATGCATGTAACCCTAACCATACTCACTACTGATTCATTTGAAAATTATAATCTTGCAACATTTTATTTTACTACTGACATAAATGATATCATGCCAATATCAAGTTGGTGCTGTTTAATGGTGCAACATGAGAGAGGATAAAGTTATTTTGGTACCAGGTAAAATAAAGATCCATTGTGATTTGTTTTAGTATTTTTATTTTTTTTAAATTGCTGATCAAGATGAATTAGGACTGTTATTGGTTTTCAAGTACTGATGTCATCGAGACTTGAAATACTGGTGAAGTGACATAATCACTGAAGATCATCACAGTTCATATTCTGCGTCTTTGGAACAAATGAAAGATCTCAGCTGACTACAGCTCATGTCGTTGACATAGTCCTTTTCTGTAGGCAGAGATTCAGAATAAACAAAATCATCACACAAAGGCTTCAGAGGTTACAGTCCTGTTTGATACTTTCACAAGTTTCTCGCTTTATGTAAAAAGTTGCAATGCAAATCAAAATGTAAGGTTACATTATGTTCCTAGTTCCTAACACAAAGGGATAGTTTTTCCCAATTAAATATTATCAAGGTCAACAGATGAGTGATTTTTTTTACCTCTAAAGTTCATCTCCATACAATGTTCTGCATTTCCATGATTGTTTGGCTCGTTTTGGTACCAGGCAGTGAAGTTAAAGTTTGAGCCGTCACTCCACTTCCATGCACCCTCCTGAAAGAAAAAGCAGTGACAATTCAGTATCGGACTTGTGTAATATTCCTTGATTGTCTATTCTTCATCGTCAAAGCCTGGGACCTACATTACCCATAATGCAATCCTACTCATAGCGTCTGGCCACTAGCCTCAAGCAGAGATGAGGAGTTGTACAGAGATCTGGTACCTTGATATCTTTCTAACTCTAGGCAATCAATCAGATATGGAGCCCCCTGTGGAGCTACAGCAGCTACAAACATATTAAAGTGCTCAGTGCAGGATCTTTGGCATTTGCCAAAGAACACCAAGATTGAGGAGACCAAACGGTTGATAGACCTTCTGGACAATAAATGACAAAGAGTTTGGGTTGTTTCCTTTTTTATGACTGGTGACAAGTAGCCTCTGGGCTGATCCTTGAAATAAACCTTTAAATACTGGAGGTCAGGAGAAGCAAATCAGGATGACACACACACTATCAAAAATACACATCATAAATTGTTGGTTGTTGACAGGAACCAATTTAAGAATAAACAACAGTGGTCATCACAAACAAATAGAGGCAGTAGTTGGGTAAAAATGTAGATTATTAGATTATTGTTGGTAAATCACTCACCTTAACGGCATCATGGCCTCCAAGCCAAGTTGCTTTGTCTGTGCCTGTCACTCTGTTAGCAATCTCTCTGAGGACTGGGTAATCAGCATCTGTTCTGATTGAAGCCAGATTCCCACCGAGGCCAACGCAAGTGATCTGAAGAGGGGATGTGTTTTATAGAATGCGTGTGTGTATATATATATATATGCAATACAGTGTAACTTTATTATTGTTGACATTTCATACAGTACCTCAGCATCAGACCAGTCTTTCTCAACAAAGTGGAACATGAAGCAGCGAGATTCAACTTGAGTCCAACCAGATGGACAGGTCTCACAACATGTCCCTGCAGGACAGTCATAATGTTAGACATGAACTACATAATATTTAGTCATTGATTTGAAATATAATCTATCCTCCTATCTATTCAAAATAAACATCAAGATCTCCTTGTCTGTTTGTTGTTAAACTAAAGACATTGGTAGACGAACTACTTAGAAAAAGCATAGTTCTGATACACGATTCATTTTTCAGTTTTTTTTAATTTTTTTTCTAAACTTTTTAAGCTTTGTATCTTTTGTACATTAATTTCAATGAAACCATGTGAGAAGTTTAGAAGTAGAAGTTTTCAGTTTTTGGTGGAGCTGATAACTCTAGGTGTCTTAAATGTGATCCTGACGACACATGGAATTTGTTTCCCTTTTGCATTGGTTTCCTTTTTGGGTTTCTACATCTTGAAACCCAAAACGGAAACCAATGCTGTAATGTTGTTTTATTATATATTGTGTCAAATCTTCATCATTTTACCTGTCTGCTTAATGGACATCCAAAACCTGTATTACAGGCATCTTTCAAATCTTAAATGTGTTAACAAATGATCGGAGTACCAACCTGATTTTCTTGAACATCTGGCCTGCGAATGTAAAGAACACATTATTAAAAAAACAATTTCTGTGTACAGACAAAATGTTCAGATGGAAAGCAAAAGCAAATTAGTTTTGGAGAGCTTTCATAGCATCCACAGTTAAAGTTAAAAGGTTATAAAAAAGGAAGAAACTAACGTATTAAAAATAAAAAAAAATATGTTGTTATAAGAAATATGACTTACTTTTGCTGCAGCACACAGTCCACTAGTCAGACAGAGGACCACAATGAAGAAAAGACTGGATGCCATCTGTGTGAAGATCAGAAGTAAAATGTATTTTTTTTTTCATATGTCTTTAAGTAACTTGAGTAAATTGTACTTCCACTGTATGAGTAGTTTTGCTCATTCGTATGTGGGGAAAATCAATACTTTTATTCTGTTACATTCTGATAAACTAAAGATTTTAAAATCAATGCTGCTTAATGCCAAGATGTTTTGTTTTGAGAACGAATTACTTAATATTTGATTTTATGTAGATTTAAGGAGTTTCACCCCTTAATGATCTTGCACATGTAAAAGTGTAGCAGTGAACACACCTGTATTTAACAGACATTTAGCAATGGAAGAAAGAAAGAAATAATATAAAAGACTTGAGATCAAGACAGAAATGTGTCATAGTTTTCTTCTCTTTTTCTTTTTTCTTTTATTTAATCAAGAGTAGATCAAGAATCTTTTCTGGAAAGCTGATTCTGTGAAGTCAAGAAATTACACTCTTACCTTGTTGCGATGATTAGATGAGGTTGCACTTGCAGCAGCGGGTAGCATGTTGTCCTGGAAAGAGACACAGTCTTTATATACGTTGTCTTGTTGCTTTTGGTTCAGAAGTTGAATGTCATGTGTGGATTTTAGCGCACAGTTTAGTTATTACAATTGATTCTTAATTACATATTGCCATAGATTTGACAATCGGCTAGTTTTTTTAACTGCGCAGATACTGCTGTTTACAGATGAAGACCTTTCTTCAAAGTTAAGTTGATTTTACTGACGCTGCAGTTTTTACTCTTTGCTACTGCAAAACAATATCAGTATGTAACACCATATCATTGATTTAAAGCTCTAACCATAATTTATGTTGATTTTCACAGTATATGAAGTGAACTGTAATAACAGTATGAATTTATGGGGAATCATGAATAACTATTATGGATGATTCAAATATGAAATAATGCATCCAGTGACACAACTGATATTAAAGTATGCCTAATAACAGTGAAATTGAATTAGATTGATTTGTATCATACTTATGATTTTGTGAGGGTACATGACTTGACTAAAGTGAAGTGACTGAGATGCAAGCTGAAGAAAACACCAACAAGTTCACTTTCAGTTACATTCACATATATTAATACAACAGCTACAATTACAAAACCAAAACTACAACTGATTACAGACACAAGAGAGAAAGAGGAAGCTGGTACGTAATGATGGAAGTCATTGATGCAGCGTTATCTGTTGTGTAGTTGTGAGGGACGTGATAGATGAGATTGGAGTGGAGGTGTGTACTGTCTCTATTCAACCCATTAGAGGACTGTATTATTTATATTATTTAATGTTTATTGGTTTTTAAAACACCAAGTCACAGTGTATGCAATGATTTTTAATGATATGTTATATTATCATGAAATAGAAGATAAATGTTATTTCAAAAGAAAACAACATATTGTTTACTGTCCTGTGTTACAAAATGTGTTGTTTGTTTGCTGTCGTTTTTTCAATTGTCTGTTATTTGTGTGGTCTATTTTTTTCATTAATTTCTACTTAAAACCAGGTCTTTTTTGTTGGTAGTTTAGTTGGTAATCAGGACATGTCAGAATGATATCAACAAAACAGCTCTGTCATCACCTACATTCCAAACACGAGATCAGAACATGCTTTCACCCCTAAGGTAAATATGTACAGTGGTAATCAGAGCTTAATTTATGATCCCACTGGAACAGGATCCAGGACTTCCACGACTTTATCCAACACCACTATCAAAATCTTAAAATGAATTTTGTGTAATGTTTAACGCTCTGTCATTCTTTTATCTCCAATTATAGTTACTTGTAAATTGCTTGTTTGCCTATTTAGAAGCATTTTTATTGTGATTTAAAAAGAGAGAGAGATGTCAAGATCCCACAGTGACACCTGAAGTGTGTGTTTTGTGCATGTGAGCTAATGTTTTGTGATTTAAAATGGGATACCCCCAGCAACAAGGAGGAACCTGGTAAAAAGATCTATAAATCTGGTTGGATTTCTTCAAACCACTGAGTCTGTTGTCTTACACGATAACATTTATTCTTGGCCCAGTATTCAATTGAATGGAAAATACAGAACGCTTTTTCAATTAATCTTCATACTTTATACAGAGACACAAACAACCAAACCATTATATAACATCATTATATGACATCTGTTATATGCAAAACAATCAGAACTCCGTTATGGACCAACATCTTGACCTCTGCAGCAAAAGATTTAGAGTCCTCTAATTAACTAGTATGACTAAGCACACATTCAAATATTCCTTTATGACCATAAATTCTCCCACACCTTGTTTTAAGTGATTATTTTATCCCAAACCACAATATTTTCCTTTTGGTAAACCCTAATCCCTGTAAAGTAATATCACAATATCACTACATTTTTATAGCCAAAAGAATTCACAATCATTATATTATCACTATATCTATAGAACCTCATATCAATTCATGTTTAAATATAACTCAACTATTGTGTGTCTTGTCTCTTTTAATTGGCACAATATATACAGTTAAAATGTGAGTTCAGGGAGGTTTTATCTCTGAATTTCACAGTCATATGAAGTTTAAGTTTAGTAAAGAGTTCTACGTCACTGACATCTAGATACTTTGAAATAAATAAAAAATAAATCTGATTGTGTTGTCTACCAGCTGACTAATAATGATAATAATAATTCTACCACCAATGAATATATATCCTGTAGATTAGTAGATTTACTATATCCACAAAAGTTGGGCAGGAAGGAAAATAAAAGCATCCTTACAGAACACCACGTTTCACTTCAAATCTGGATGATGACCCATATTTAAGATTAATTGAACAACAGGCATTATTGAAATTAAATTTAAATAGTCAAGTCTAAAACTAGTCTAATATTGTTATTAATATGTCTATTGGGCATGAATCCTGATTGTGCTATATAAATTATAAATCCAGTACTATTTTGATCATTCTAGCAAGGATCGAGGCTTGGATTTCATAATCATTATTCAACAGGGAAAACTGTGTTGTCAGTGTAGAGTGGATCTTTGTGTGGTTTGGTTACAAGAGTAACCCAGCCTTCAGTCATGCTCTAAGGTAATGGTGAAATAAAAACGGGTGCCATCTGCTGGGAGAGTGATTTATACAGTTCAGATGATAAACCTTGGTTTGGCCTTGCTGTTTGGCTTCCTGTTGTTATATTGCCCTCTGAGAATCCTGCTTTTGCTTTGTCTATCAAAGTAGTTTGTAAATTCTGTTTTTAAAAAGTATATATATATATATATATATATATATATATATATGTATATATATATATATGTTTCCCATGGGCCCACCACCCATGGGAGAGGTCTAACGGTGAAAAGAGAGATGGGCGGCAGTCGGAGGCGGGGACCCTGGCGCTCTGACCCCCGGTTCCCTGCTGAAGCTGCTGCCCCCGCGACCCGACAAACGGATAAGCGGAAGAAGATGAATGAATGAATATATATATGTATATAGTTAATATTATTATTAGTATAATTATTACTAATATTATTGACACAAGGTCACAGCAAGTTAGTCTTGAAAGTTCCTCATATAAACTCTGAATTATTATGATCTGTGATCCTGTGTATGTGTCACCTGTTTTCAGGTGACACATACACAGGATCACAGATCATAATAATCCTACTCCTGAGGATAAGGTGGTAGAGTTACGCCAGGATTTTATAGACGATATGATCTTATATATTAAAATCTTATATAATAATATATAATATTATAATAATAAAATTAAGTTTCACTTGCAGGCCTGTTTACTTTAAAAGGATACAAATACACACTTTAATCTCTTCTGTAATGTCCGTGTCAGACATTACGCGGCCTTACATTCATTTCCTGTAGACTTATCTTTAGCCTAGCCTCACCACCACTTGCATACAACTTACCCTAACCTGAACATAACCCTAAATTTACCTCAATTATAGACCACGTCTTCATCCTAAAATCATTTTTTTGCATTAAGGGACCTGTGTAAACAGATTGATTTTGATGAATACCTGGACTATGCACACACACACACACACACACACACACACACACCCTTGTACTTCTATGTTTGTAAGGACTCTCATTGACATAACGCATCCCCGAGCCCCTTCCCTCCTCCTACCCTACTCCAACATTGACCCTGAATTTAAGTCTTAACCCTTAAACAGCCCTTTAAAGAAGCGACCAAAATCTCTTTACTCTGTTGGGTCCTCACTATATAGCAAGTGCAACTGTATGCACACACAGAAAGAGTCCCCATCATACACAGTTATATGTGTATGAAATCTAAACCAAGAGGAAAGGAGTTACTTTCCTTAAACAAAACACTCAATTTACCTTGTCAGGTCACGTTTACCTCAAATAAAACAAACACCTGACCTCCTAGCAAATCAAATAACCATGGATATGAAGCAATGAAGCAAAATACATCCAATATCAACTATTGCTACACCAGCAAGCAAATTACATTTTGTTTTCTGTCGTGAACTAGTTTTTAGACTTGTTTTGGTCATGGGGTATTTGTTTTTTGGTGTTCATAATGCAGGGTGTTTTGTGTTTGTATTTGTTCTTTGGCATGTTGGTTTCATGAGTCTATTTGTTTTTTAGGGTTTTGGTTTAATTTGCACAGTTTTTTCCATTTTGTGGTCTGTGCTCCTCCCACTACCTGCTTTTCGCTCCATATTTTTCCTCCACACCTGCCCTAACATCACCCTCTATGGTCCTGTACCCTGTGTTTTCCCCCATCCTATCAGAGCTCTGCTTTTGTTTTTCTCATTCACCATCCACCCATTTCTGCATTTGTTCTGTTAGTATTTGGGTCCTGGTTTTTTGTTGAGTATTGTCACATCTGTGGTTCAGTTCAGTCTTCTGTTTCGCTGGTCCAGTCTTGTTTAGTCCAGTCTAGTTGTGTTGTGTTCGGTGCTGCTCTGTTGAGCCCTGTTCTGTCTGCTTCGTCTGTTCTGTCCTGATTTGAGTTGCCTGCGTTTCTGAGTCTATGATTTAAAAATAGAAAGTTTTTCTTCACTTAAAGCTATTTAGGTGCCAATTGTCAATTTTTGGTTGTAAAATCCACCTCTGATTGACTTTCTAACTGAGTGTGTTTATATGAGCACCAATATCGAGGGCTTCTTGAGTATTTTACATAACATACAGGTTTCAGAAACCTGGATATGATGGACACAGATGATAAGAAACCTGGAGACAGTTAGAACCATGTTAAATAGACACGTTTCTCATTATAGAATATGATAAAGACCAGGATAAAACTGTAAACTAGCAGGGATGCTAAAATGCATACAGACATAAAAAATAAAGAAGCATTTTAGTTAGGTGTTTTTTATTGCTGATCAAAATCTGTTTATTGATAAGTTTGATTGATATTGATATGCATATTGATAATTAGGACGGCTGTTGGATTTCAAGTACTGATGTCATCGAGAAATCCTGGTGAAGTGACATCATCACTGAAGGTGTGACATCATCACAGCTCATATTCTGTGTCTTTGGCACAAATGAAAGATCTCCTCTCACTACAGCTCATGTCGTTGACATAGTCCTTTTCTGTAGGCAGAGATTCAGAATAAACAAAATCATCACACAAAGGCTTCAGAGGTTACAGTCCTGTCTGATACTTTCACAACTGTCTCGCTTTATGTAAAAAGCTGCAATGCAAATCAAAATGTAAGGTTACATTATGTTGCAAATTCAAAGGGATGGTTTCTCTACCTTGAATATTATCAACAGATTTCACAGAAAGGACAGATGAAGGATTTTTACCTCTAAAATTCATCTCCATACAGTGTTCTCCATTTCCATGATTGTTTGGCTCGTTTTGGTACCAGCCAGTGAAGTTAAAGTTTGAGCCGTCACTCCACTTCCACACACCCTCCTGAAAGAAAAAGCAATTGAAAAAAAAAAATGATGACTGGAAAAAAAAAATTCAGCATCGGACTTTTGTAACATTCCTTGAGTCATAACGGAGAATTTAAAAGAAAGTATCAAAATCGATAGAGCAGAATATGAGATATTGTCTTTTTGATTCTTCCTTGTCTATTCTACCTTGTCAAGGTCTGGCAACTACATTACCCATAATGCAATCCTACTCATGGCCTCGGGCCACTAGCCTCAAGCAGAGATGAGGAGTGGGCTACAGAGCTCTAGTAACTTCATGTCTCTCCAACTCCACCCCCGTAATTTTTGTTGTTTTCAAACTTGTAGTGTTCTGCCCCAACTGACATTGACTCAAGTGATGCCACTCAATCATTCACATATAACACAGCTCCCTCTGCTGCCACAGTCCTTCCCTTCAGCTACAAACGCTTTGTCACTATGAAAAAAAAGAGTCTTTAATATTACACACAGTTATTTGATCGAATCGTAATGAACAATATTGATTAGTGGCGCTTTAAGGTGAAACATATTGCCTTGAAGTTTTTCAAATGTAATTTCTCAAAACTTTGAGCAACCTAAAAATATATAGAGTTTGTTTATTGATAAGTCACTCACCTTAACTGCATCATAGCCTCCGAGCCAAGTTGCTTTATCTCTGCCTGTCGCTGTGTTAGCCATCTCTCTGAAGACTTGGTAATCATCTGCTGTTCCAATTGAAGCCAGATTCCCACCGAGGGCAACGCAAGCGGACTAAACAGGGGATGCATTTTTGTAAGTGTGTGCATGTGTGTGTGTGTATAATACTGCGTGACTGTACTATTGTTGATATTTTATGAAGTACCTCAGCATCAGACCACTCCTTCTCAGCGTAGTGGAACTTGAAGCAGCGAGAACCAAACTGACTCCAACCAAGGGGGCAGCTCTCACAACAATCAACTACAACATGTTGTATAATGTTAGAAGATTACTTAATTTGACCAAAATAATTATTAGTTGTAGATTAGTTTATTATTTAATCTTTGATTTTCAGTGAAATATTAGATCAATTGAACATTTACTGAAAGTAAACCATGTGACAAGTTTAGAAGTAAAAATAACTTTTTTCAATGACTCACACCTGAAATGTGACCCCGACTACACACTTCTTGTAAAATGCCAAAACTCAAAAAAAGGAAACCATTGGCTTCATCTTAAACAATTTTGTATTTTTTAAAAGCTTGTTATATTATTCATTTTGTCAAATCTTCATCATTTTACGCCAGAAAAGTCTGCTTTATGGACACTGCAACATCTAGTAGCTGTCCAACGGAAATCTTTCAAATATTAACTTCGGCTGCAGTCAGAACATGTCAGAAGTACCAACCTAGCCTTCTTCGACATTGTGCCTGTGAATGTAAAAAAACATGTTATTAGAAATTTGGAAGCAATTTCTTTGTAATTCATAGGGACAAAATCCAGTCATTGTTTCATGCAATAACTCATTCTTAAGTTCAACTAAAGATAAAATGACCTTCAGCAGTCTGACTTAAACAAATCAACTCGGTATTGTCTAAAATTACAATGGTTTTTTTTCGTATAAAAGTCCCTCTTTGTGTTTTGACAGACAATATTTCCTTTCTGAACCTCCATTACATACTGTATAAATTTTGTATTCATAGTTGAGCATCAAATTATTCAATAATAATTATTTGCACTGTTTAGTAGTGGGTCTTCAGCATTATGCTTCACTGGCACTTAAAATCATTAAGTACTAAATCCACCCAAAGACTAGCAAATTAGTTTTTGATAGCTCTAATATTACCAAAGGTTAACGATTGTAAAAAAAGAAAGAAAACATAAAATTAAAATATATTCCAATAACAAATATGACTTACATCTGCCCCAGCCCAGAGTCCACCGGTCAGACAGAGGACCACAATGAAGTAAAGACTGAATGCCATCTGTATGACGGTCAGAAGTAAAATGTATTATTTTATATGTACTTAATATCTTGAGTAAATTGCACCTCCGCTGTATGAGGAGTTTTGCTCATGCTTGTCATTTGTATGTGAGGAAACCGACGGTAAGGTAAGTGTAGAAGTGAACACACCTGCATATAATCTGTCAAACATGAAAAATAATCAAGAGTAGATCAACAATCTTTTCTGGAAAGCTGATTCTGTGAAGTCAAGAAATTACACTCTTACCTTGTTGCGATGATTAGATGAGGTTGCACTTGCAGCAGCAGGTGTTGTCCTGGAAGGAGAGACAGTCTTTATATACGTTGTCTTGTTGTTTTTGGTTCAGAAGTTACATGTCATATGTGGATTTTAGGCCAGAGGTTAGTTATTACAATGGATTCTTAATAACATATTGCCAAAGCCTTGAGTAAAGGTTAAACTGTTCACTGATTGATGCTAATAAAACACAAAATAAGGTTTTAACTACACAGATACTGCTGTTGCATTACTCTGTTGTTTGTTGAAAGGAATTTTTAAACCTAGTTGAATTGTTTTTACTGTAGTTGCAATTTAACTTTTTCTTTCTGCTGCAAAACATCCTCAGTATTTAATACTATATCTTTGATTTAAAGCTGTAACTGGCATTTATGGTGTTTTTCATAGTGTGTGAATGGTCACTGTAGGAATTGAATTAATTAAACTTAATATATTTTTCAATTATTTACAGTGTATTTGCACATTGTTGTTGTTTTTTTTTTTTTTCACAAATGTCTTTTATTTGTATGGTCTATCAAGTTGATGTTTACACTTTTACATTCAGGTCTTCTATAGGTATAGGAAATAGCAAAATATGAATACACATAATCAGGAAATACCAGAGTGACCGAATGCTGTAAAAACTGTGATCAAATAAAAACAAAAAGCCCTGCCATCGCATTTAACATGCAAATTACATTATTAGAACCTGCTTCTACACCTAAGCCAAATATTTATAGTGGTAATCAGAGCTTAAATTTTGATCCTGCTTGAAACAGGATCTGAATCCCTCACTCTGATCTTGGGACTCTACACTGGCTCCCTTTTTGGTTTAGATTTGGTTTTACCATATTACTCTCGTAGGAGTATTTTTAATTTTGTGTTGAACTTGTTAAAATAAATGTTCCTTAGTTAATCAAATGTTTTACATTGTAGGAGGAAGTTCATCTCTGTCCCAACCTCACCTGTCAAAAAGTGGCCACATATTCTGTTGGCTTTTGGTTATCATTATTTTTTGTGTCCTCCTTTTTTTGATTGACAGTTGTGGTCTTCCATCATCTTTTTGTCCTCTCTCTACAGTGTTTTTGTGTCATAACTTTATATCTTGGATATGATTAATCTGTCATTATTATCGGGATATGTACCACAGTCCTTTAAAATAGCTGTAATTAAAGCTCGTCTTAACAAGATCAAGAGGTTTTAGCCAATTTAAGCCAATATCAAACCTTTCATCCCTCTCTAAGGTACTTGAGAAAGCCGTAGCTAATCAGCTATGTGATTTCTCCATACAAGCAGTTTATTTGAGAAGTTTCAGTCAGGATTTAGAGTGAATCATAGCACAGAGACAGCACTGGTCAAAGTTACAAACGACCTCTTAATGGCATCAGACAAAGGACTCATCTCTGTACTTGTACTTAGATCTTAGTGCCACATTTGACAGCACTGACCATCAGATTCTATTACAGAGACTGGAAGATCAAAGTGGCATCAAAGGAACCGTCCTAGGCTGGCTTAGGTCATATTTCTTAGACCGATCTCAGTTTGTTCATGTTAATGACGAATACTCCATGCAAACCAAAGTTTGCACACAAGGTTCTGTATTAGGACCACTTCTATTCAGTTTATATATGCTTCCTCTGGGGAACATTATTAGGAATCACTCAATTAACTTTCACTGCTATGCGGATGACACCCAATTATATTTATCGATCAAGCCTGACGAAACCAATCACTTAACTAAACTCTAAGCATGCATTAAGGATATGAAAAATTGGATGACCCACAATTTTCTGATGCTAAATTCTTAATTAAGCTCTTGTAATTGGACTATTTTGATCCTTCTAGCAAGGATCGAGGCTTGGATTTCATAATCATTATTCAACAGGGAAAACTGTGTTGTCAGTGTAGAGTGGATCTTTGTGTGGTTTGGTGACAAGAGTAATCCAGCCTTCAGTCATGCTCTAAGGTAATGGTGAAATAAAAACGGGTGCCATCTGCTGGGAGAGTGATTTATACAGTTCAGATGATAAACCTTGGTTTGGCCTTGCTGTTTGGCTTCCTGTTGTTATATTGCCTTCTGAGAATCCTGCTTTTGCTTTGTCTATCAAAGTAGTTTGTAAATTCCGTTTTTAAAAAGTATATATATATATATATATATATATAGTTAATATTATTATTAGTATAATTATTACTAATATTATTGACACAAGGTCACAGCAAGTTAGTCTTGAAAGTTCCTCACATAAACTCTGAATTATTATGATCCTGTGATCCTGTGTATGTGTCACCTGAAAACAGGTGACACATACATACAGGGTCTACTCCTGAGGATAAGGTGGTAGAGTTACGCCAGGATTTTATAGACAATATGATAGAAAATCTTATATAATAATATATAATATTATAATAATAAAATTAAGTTTCACTTGCAGGCCTGTTTACTTTAAAAGGATACAAATACACACTTCAATCTCTTCTGTAATGTCCGTGTCAGACATTACACGGCCTTACATTCATTTCCTGTGGACTTATCTTTAGCCTAGCCTCACCACTACTTGCATACAACTTACCTTAACCTGAACATAACCCTAAATTTACCTCAATTATAGACCACGTCTTCATCCTAAAATCATTTTTTTGCATTAAGGGACCTGTGTAAACAGATTGATTTTGATAAATACCTGGTCTATACACAAACACACACACACACACACACACACCCTTGTACTTCAATGGTTGTAAGGACTCTCATTGACATAACGCATCCCCGAGCCCCTTCCCTCCTCCTACCCTACTCCAACATTGACCCTGAATTTAAGTCTTAACCCTAAAACAGCCCTTTAAAGAAATGACCAAAATCTCTTTACTCTGTTGGGTCCTCACTATATAGCAAGTGCAACTGTATGCACACACAGAGAGAGTCCCCATCATACACAGTTATATGTGTATGAAATCTAAACCAAGAGGAAAGGAGTTACTTTCCTTAAACAAAACCCTCACTTTACCTTGTCAGGTCACGTTTACCTCAAATAAAACAAACACCTCACCTCCTAGAAAATCAAATAACCATGGATATGAAGCAATAAAGCAAAATACATCTAATATCAACTATTGCTACACCAGCAAGCAAATTACATTTTGTTTTCTGTCGTGAACTAGTTTTTAGACTTGTTTTGGTCATGGGGTATTTGTTTGTTTGTGTTCATAATGCAGGGTGTTTTGTGTTTGTATTTGTTCTTTGGCATGTTGGTTTCATGAGTTTATTTGTTTTTTTAGGGTTTTGGTTTAATTTGCACAGTTTTTTTTCCATTTTGTGGTCTGTGCTCCTCCCACTACCTGCTTTTCGCTCCATATTTTTCCTCCACACCTGCCCTAACATCACCCTCTATAGTCCTGTACCCTGTGTTTTCCCCCATCCTATCAGATCTCTGCTTTTGTTTTTCTCATTCACCATCCACCCATATCTGCATTTGTTCTGTTAGTATTTGGGTCCTGGTCTTTTGTTGAGTATTGTCACATCTGTGGTTGAGTTCAGTCTTCTGTTTCGCTGGTCCAGTCTTGTTTAGTTTAGTCCAGTCTAGTTGTGTTGTGTTCGGTGCTGCTCTGTTGAGCCCTGTTCTGTCTGCTTCGTCTGTTCTGTCCTGATTTGAGTTGCCTGTGTTTCTGAGTCTATGAGTTAAAAATAGAAAGCTATTTATAACATAAAGCTATTTAGGTGCCAATTGTCAATTTTTGGTTGTAAAATCCATCTCTGATTGACGTTCTAACTGAGTGTGTTTATATGAGCACCAATATCGAGGGCTTCTTGAGTATTTTACATAACATACAGGTTTCAGAAACCTGGATATGATGGACACAGATGATAAGAAACCTGGAGACAGTTAGAACCATGTTAAATAGACAGGTTTCTCATTATAGAATATGATAAAGACCAGGATAAAACTGTAAACTGGCAGGGATGCTAAAATGCATACAGACATAAAAAATAAAGAAGCATTTTAGTTAGGTGTTTTTTATTGCTGATCAAGATCTGTTTATTGATAAGTTTGATTGATATTGATATGCATATTGATAATTAGGACGGCTGTTGGATTTCAAGTACTGATGTCATCGAGAAATCCTGGTGAAGTGACATCATCACTGAAGGTGTGACATCATCACAGCTCATATTCTGTGTCTTTGGCACAAATGAAAGATCTCCTCTCACTACAGCTCATGTCGTTGACATAGTCCTTTTCTGTAGGCAGAGATTCAGAATAAACAAAATCATCACACAAAGGCTTCAGAGGTTACAGTCCTGTCTGATACGTTCACAACTGCCTTGCTTTATGTAAAAAGCTGCAATGCAAATCTAAATGTAAGGTTACATTATGTTGCTAGTTGCAAATTCAAAGGGATGGTTTCTCTACCTTGAATATTATCAACAGATTTCACAGAAAGGACAGATGAAGGATTTTTACCTCTAAAGTTCATCTCCATACAGTGTTCTCCATTTCCATGATTGTTTGGCTCGTTTTGGTACCAGCCAGTGAAGTTAAAGTTTGAGCCGTCACTCCACTTCCACACACCCTCCTGAAAGAAAAAGCAATTGAAAAAAATGATGACTGGAAAAAAAAAATTCAGCATCGGACTTTTGTAATATTACTTGAGTCATAACGGAGAATTTAAAAGAAAGTATCAAAATCGATAGAGCAGAATATGAGATATTGTCTTTTTGATTCTTCCTTGTCTATTCTACCTTGTCAAGGTCTGGCACCTACATTACCCATAATGCAATCCTACTCATGGCCTCGGGCCACTAGCCTCAAGCAGAGATGAGGAGTGGGCTACAGAGCTCTAGTAACTTCATGTCTCTCCAACTCCACCCCCGTAATTTTTGTCGTTTTCAAACTTGTAGTGTTCTGCCCCAACTGACATTGACTCAAGTGATGCCACTTGAGTCAATCATTCACATATAACACAGCTCCCTCTGCTGCCACAGTCCTTCCCTTCAGCTACAAACGCTTTGTCACTATGAAAAAAAGAGTCTTTAATATTACACACAGTTATTTGATCGAATCGTAATGAACAATATTGATTAGTGGCGCTTTAAGGTGAAACATATTGCCTTGAAGTTTTTCAAATGTAATTTCTCAAAACTTTGAGCAACCCAAAAATATATAGAGTTTGTTTATTGATAAGTCACTCACCTTAACTGCATCATAGCCTCCGAGCCAAGTTGCTTTATCTCTGCCTGTCGCTGTGTTAGCCATCTCTCTGAAGACTTGGTAATCATCTGCTGTTCCAATTGAAGCCAGATTCCCACCGAGGGCAACGCAAGCGGACTAAACAGGGGATGCATTTTTGTAAGTGTGTGCATGTGTGTGTGTGTGTATAATACTGCGTGACTGTACTATTGTTGATATTTTATGAAGTACCTCAGCATCAGACCACTCCTTCTCAGCGTAGTGGAACTTGAAGCAACGAGAACCAAACTGACTCCAACCAAGGGGGCAGCTCTCACAACAATCAACTACAACATGTTGTATAATGTTAGAAGATTACTTGATTTTACCTAAATAATTATTAGTTGTCGATTAGTTTATTACTGAAAGTAAACCATGTGACAAGTTTAGAAGTAAAAATAACTTTTTTCAATGACTCACACCTGAAATGTGACCCCGACTACACACTTCTTGTAAAATGCCAAAACTCAAAAAAGGAAACCATTGGCTTCATCTTAAACAATTTTGTATTTTTTAAAAGCTTGTTATATTATTCATTTTGTCAAATCTTCATCATTTTACGCCAGAAAAGTCTGCTTTATGGACACTGCAACATCTAGTAGCTGTCCAACGGAAATCTTTCAAATATTAACTTCGGCTGCAGTCAGAACATGTCAGAAGTACCAACCTAGCCTTCTTCGACATTGTGCCTGTGAATGTAAAAAAACATCTTATTAGAAATTTGGAAGCAATTTCTTTGTAATTCATAGGGACAAAATCCAGTCATTGATAGATTGAAAGACTAGCAAACTAGTTTTTGATAGCTGTAATATTACCAAAGGTTAACGATTGTAAAAAAAGAAAGAAAACATAAAATTAAAATATATTCTAATAACAAATATGACTTACATCTGCTCCAGCCCAGAGTCCACCGGTCAGACAGAGGACCACAATGAAGTAAAGACTGGATGCCATCTGTATGACGGTCAGAAGTAAAATGTATTATTTTATATGTACTTAATATCTTGAGTAAATTGCACCTTCGCTGTATGAGTAGTTTTGCTCATGCTTGTCATTTGTATGTGAGGAAATACTTTATTTCTGCTGTATTCAGATAAACTCATCACACTATTTATATTTGTGTCCTGTTCACATCTGAAGAATAATGTATTAACAGTGAGACATTTAAAATAGATTATTCTGCTTAAAGCAGAGATGATTTGAGAACAAATCAATTAATCCTGATCTTATTTTATGTGGCTACGACGGTAAGGTAAGTGTAGAAGTGAACACACCTGCATATAATCTGTCAAACATAAAAAATAATCAAGAGTAGATCAACAATCTTTTCTGGAAAGCTGATTCTGTGAAGTCAAGAAATTACACTCTTACCTTGTTGCAATGATTAGATGAGGTTGCACTTGCAGCAGCAGGTGTTGTCCTGGAAGGAGAGACAGTCTTTATATACGTTGTCTTGTTGTTTTTGGTTCAGAAGTTACATGTCATGTGTGGATTTTAGGCCAGAGGTTAGTTATTACAATGGATTCTTAATAACATATTGCCAAAGCCTTGAGTAAAGGTTAAACTGTTCACTGATTGATGCTAATAAAACACAAAATAAGGTTTTAACTACACAGATACTGCTGTTGCATTACTCTGTTGTTTGTTGAAAGGAATTTTTAAACCTAGTTGAATTGTATTTACTGTAGTTGCAATTTAACTTTTTCTTTCTGCTGCAAAACATCCTCAGTATTTAATACTATATCTTTGATTTAAAGCTGTAACTGGCATTTATGGTGTTTTTCATAGTGTGTGAATGGTCACTGTAGGAATTGAATTAATTAAACTTAATATATTTTTCAATTATTTACAGTGTATTTGCACATTGTTGTTGTTTTTTTTTTTTTGTTTTTTGTTTTTACAAATGTCTTTTATTTGTATGGTCTATCAAGTTGATGTTTACACTTTTACATTCAGGTCTTCTATAGGTATAGGAAATAGCAAAATATGAATACACATAATCAGGAAATACCAGAGTGACCGAATGCTGTAAAAACTGTGATCAAATAAAAACAAAAAGCCCTGCCATCGCATTTAACATGCAAATTACATTATTAGAACCTGCTTCTACACCTAAGCCAAATATTTATAGTGGTAATCAGAGCTTAAATTTTGATCCTGCTTGAAACAGGATCTGAATCCCTCACTCTGATCTTGGGACTCTACACTGGCTCCCTTTTTGGTTTAGATTTGGTTTTACCATATTACTCTCGTAGGAGTATTTTTAATTTTGTGTTGAACTTGTTAAAATAAATGTTCCTTACTTAATCAAATGTTTTACATTGTAGGAGGAAGTTCATCTCTGTCCCAACCTCACCTGTCAAAAAGTGGCCACATATTCTGTTGGCTTTTGGTTACCATTATTTTTTGTCTCATCCTTTTTTGATTGACAGTTGTGGTCTTCCATCATCTTTTTGTCCTCTCTCTACAGTGTTTTTGTGTCATAACTTTATATCTTGGATATGATTAATCTGTCATTATTATCGGGATATGTACCACAGTCCTTTAAAATAGCTGTAATTAAAAAGATCAAGAGGTTTTAGCCAATTACAGGCCAATATCAAACCTTTCATCCCTCTCTAAGGTACTTGAGAAAGCCGTAGCTAATCAGCTATGTGATTTCTCCATACAAGCAGTTTATTTGAGAGGAGACAGCACTGGTCAAAGTTACAAACGACCTCTTAATGGCATCAGACAAAGGACTCATCTCTGTACTTGTACTTAGATCTTAGTGCCACATTTGACACCATTGACCATCAGATTCTATTACAGAGACTGGAAGATCAAAGTGGCATCAAAGGAACCGCCCTAGGCTGGTTTAGGTCATATTTCTTAGACCGATCTCAGTTTGTTCATGTTAATGACGAATACTCCATGCAAACCAAAGTTTGCACACAAGGTTCTGTATTAGGACCACTTCTATTCAGTTTATATATGCTTCCTCTGGGGAACATTATTAGGAATCACTCAATTAACTTTCACTGCTATGCGGACGACACCCAATTATATTTATCGATCAAGCCTGACAAAACCAATCACTTAACTAAACTCTAAGCATGCATTAAGGATATGAAAAATTGGATGACCCACAATTTTCTGATGCTAAATTCTTAATTAAGCTCTTGTAATTGGACTATTTTGATCATTCTAGCAAGGATCGAGGCTTGGATTTCATAATCATTATTCAACAGGGAAAACTGTGTTGTCAGTGTAGAGTGGATCTTTGTGTGGTTTGGTTACGAGAGTAATCCAGCCTTCAGTCATGCTCTAAGGTAATGGTGAAATAAAAACGGGTGCCATCTGCTGGGAGAGTGATTTATACAGTTCAGATGATAAACCTTGGTTTGGCCTTGCTGTTTGGCTTCCTGTTGTTATATTGCCCTCTGAGAATCCTGCTTTTGCTTTGTCTATCAAAGTAGTTTGTAAATTCCGTTTTTTAAAAAGTATATATATATATATATATATAGTTAATATTATTATTAGTATAATTATTACTAATATTATTGACACAAGGTCACAGCAAGTTAGTCTTAAAAGTTCCTCATATAAACTCTGAATTATTATGATCCTGTAATCCTGTGTATGTGTCACCTGAAAACAGGTGACACATACAGGGTCTACTCCTGAGGATAAGGTGGTAGAGTTACGCCAGGATGTTATAGACGATATGATAGAAAATCTTATATAATAATATATAATATTATAATAATAAAATTAAGTTTCACTTGCAGGCCTGTTTACTTTAAAAGGATACAAATACACACTTCAATCTCTTCTGTAATGTCCGTGTCAGACATTACACGGCCTTACATTCATTTCCTGTAGACTTATCTTTAGCCTAGCCTCACCACTACTTTCATACAACTTACCCTAACCTGAACATAACCCTAAATTTACCTCAATTATAGACCACGTCTTCATCCTAAAATCATTTTTTTGCATTAAGGGACCTGTGTAAACAGATTGATTTTGATAAATACCTGGACTATACACAAACACACACACACACACACCCTTGAACTTCTATGTTTGTAAGGACTCTCATTGACATAACGCATCCCCGAGCCCCTTCCCTCCTCCTACCCTACTCCAACATTGACCCTGAATTTAAGTCTTAACCCTTAAACAGCCCTTTAAAGATGCGACCAAAATATCTTCACCCCGTTGGGTCCTCACTATATAGCAAGTGCAACTGTATGCACACACAGAGAGAGTCCCCATCATACACAGTTATATGTGTATGAAATCTAAACCAAGAGGAAAGGAGTTACTTTCCTTAAACAAAACCCTCACTTTACCTTGTCAGGTCACGTTTACCTCAAATAAAACAAACACCAGGGGTCTGTTTCACAAAGCAGGTTCAAAAAACTCTGAGTCAAATCCTGAACTCTGAGTTGATCTACTCTGAGATAGGAAACTCTGAGTTTTCGGTTTCACAACAGCTGATTTAAGTTAGTTTAATCAACTCAGAGTAGTTTAACCTGGAGCTCCACAGACATGTAAAGCCAGCATCAATGGAGCCCAGATTCGATGATTGAACATGGAAACTGACGACTGACTGAAGAGGGCAGCATTTTGCACCCCAATAGAATTGGAAATATTAATGACTGCATATGGAGAATATGAGCATGTCTTTAGAAAGAAGTGCAACACTGCTAAAGAGAGGGAGAGGGCATGGGAGAGCATTGCTGCTCGGGTCAATGCGTAAGATTAAATGTAATATTTTGCAATCACAATAACTATTGAAGGGCAAATTGCATGAATGGAGCCTATTAATTTATTTCATGTAGGTGCAATCCGGCGGGGGAGAAGCGCACTTGGCAGCAACTTAAGATGAAATATAAAAACATTGTTCAAACAGGTCTGGGCAGCAGCAGGAGACTCCCCTGACCTCAACTGCAGAGATTGACACAGTGAGACAGCTGTTCATGAAACTCCAGAGATTTATTGTGTGGAATTCATGTGCAACAGGTTCATTTTATGTCCTCTTTATGTATTCCCAGTTACCAGTAAAAGAAATTTATAAAATTCACCTCCTAAAAAAAATCCAGAAGACCAACAAAGAAATGCTATACCTCGACCGCCAGATTAAAAAAGCAGATTTAGAAATCCAAATACTGGAACATAAATTAAAGGTGGGTGCATGGTCACATGTCAATTATGTCAATGTTAACTATTGGAACATTAACTTAACTAGCTTTGTATTTGTAGGAAATAAAGAAGACCAACTGAAATGTGCCTCATGTTTTTATTTGTGGTGGTGCTTTAAACTCAAAAGTGATTAGTACAGATCGTGTCTCTGACCGCTCGGCCATCCTGCAGAGCTGGCAGGTGGACGGGGTCTTCATCGGGGTCATCAATCTGTAGGGCGGGGTGTTGCTCTCCTCTAATAGTGGCGATATTATGAAGAACAACACCTGCCACAATAATATCGCAGGCCCTCTCAGGGGTCACCCTAAGGTGACGTAGGCCCTGGAAACGGGCTTTCAGCAGGCCTATGGTCATCTCCACCCGGGCTCTCGTCCTGCTGTGAGCACGGTTGAAGCTTTGTTGGGGGCCTGGCTCAGGGTCCGGGTAAGGGGTCAGCAGCCTTGGTTGGCAGGGGTAACCCCTGTCACCCAGCAGAAGGCTGTCAAACTCTCCTGTAATGTAGAGAGGATGCATGGGGTGTTGTAAAGGGGGGAGACGAGAGAATTTTACTGCAAATCTTCAGGTTTCTCACCGCTGCAGCCTGGCACTCAGGTTTAACTCGCGGTATATCCTTAAGTCATGAACAGACCCAGGCCACTTGGCCTCCACATCAGAGATTATGTGTGCAGCATCACATATGATCATGACAGATATTAGTTAAATTATGAGGAAGTGCTTAACACAGTGAAACTTCTTAGTCTACATGTACCTGCACATTAATGCTGTGAATGGACTTCCTATTCACATAATCAGCTTCATTATGTGAGGGAGCCGTGATGGGATGTGTGTACCATCTATGCAGCCAATCACATTGGGAAATCCTAAAACAAATAAAAATAATAAAACTTACTAATTCAAGTCTGAGGTGGCAGCACAATGTCATAATACAGCCTGATATTAAAGGAATTCAACAGACTCTTCTGATGGCCCTGCATACAGTTGCCTTACTCAAGTGCTCAGCATCTCCGATGTTATACAGTAAACTATCATTGGCAAAAAAACGCAGCGCCACACACTAAATAGTGTACTGCAAAATCATGACTGCGACTTGTGATGTTTGAAATGTGCGGACGGATGAGGTTGTGTATGTAAATTATAGACTGTGAAGTAAAACGGTACCGCTTTTGTACCGGGAGGGCTGAAATATTAATGCGTGGTCTGAGTACTCTCTGCCGACAGATATGTAATTCCCTGCGCAGTATCGTGATCAAAAGGACACGCCGTGTTCAAACAGTTGACACCAAACGTTTCCTTCTGGAACTAGAGGACGATCTGACAGCGCAGGAATGAGGAAATGAAAGTAAGTATGTGGCTCTGAAAGTGGGCGGAGACGGAGAGAAACTCAGAGTTTCGTCAGGAAAACCTGCTACCTACCAGGTTAGATTCACGGAGCCCGTTACTATGGCAACCGTGCTTGAGGTAAAGTTACCTCACTTTGTGAAACAGGTTAGAGTTACCCCTCTCTCTCGGGTTTGACTGACCCTCCTTTGTGAAACGGAAAACTCGGAGTTTCCGTGATTCCAGGGTTAACAGACTCTGAGTTTTCAATAAACCTGCTTTGTGAAACGGACCCCAGATCTCCTAGCAAATCAAATAACCATGGATATGAAGCAATAAAGCAAAATACATCTAATATCAACTATTGCTACACCAGCAAGCAAATTACATTTTGTTTTCTGTCGTGAACTAGTTTTTAGACTTGTTTTGGTCATGGGGTATTTGTTTTTTGGTGTTCATAATGCAGAGTGTTTTGTGTTTGTATTTGTTCTTTGGCATGTTGGTTTCATGAGTTTATTTGTTTTTTTAGGGTTTTGGTTTAATTTGCACAGTTTTTTCCATTTTGTGGTCTGTGCTCCTCCTACTACCTGTTTTTCGCTCCATATTTTTCCTCCACACCTCCCCTAACATCACCCTCTATAGTCCTGTACCCTGTGTTTTCCCCCATCCTATCAGATCTCTGCTTTTGTTTTTCTCATTCACCATCCACCCATTTCTGCATTTGTTCTGTTAGTATTTGGGTCCTGGTCTTTTGTTGAGTATTGTCACATCTGTGGTTGAGTTCAGTCTTCTGTTTCGCTGGTCCAGTCTTGTTTAGTCCAGTCTAGTTGTGGTGTGTTCGGTGCTGCTCTGTTGAGCCCTGTTCTGTCTGCTTCGTCTGTTCTGTCCTGATTTGAGTTGCCTGTGTTTCTGAGTCTATGATTTAAAAATAGAAAGTTTTTCTTCACTTAAAGCTATTTAGGTGCCAATTGTCAATTTTTGGTTGTAAAATCCATCTCTGATTGACTTTCTAACTGAGTGTGTTTATATGAGCACCAATATCGAGGGCTTCTTGAGTATTTTACATAACATACAGGTTTCAGAAACCTGGATATGATGGACACAGATGATAAGAAACCTGGAGACTGTTAGAACCATGTTAAATAGACAGGTTTCTCATTATAGAATATGATAAAGACCAGGATAAAACTGTAAACTGGCAGGGATGCTAAAATGCATACAGACATAAAAAAATAAAGAAGCATTTTAGTTAGGTGTTTTTTATTGCTGATCAAGATCTGTTTATTGATAAGTTTGATTGATATTGATATGCATATTGATAATTAGGACGGCTGTTGGATTTCAAGTACTGATGTCATCGAGAAATCCCGGTGAAGTGACATCATCACTGAAGGTGTGACATCATCACAGCTCATATTCTGTGTCTTTGGCACAAATGAAAGATCTCCTCTCACTACAGCTCATGTCGTTGACATAGTCCTTTTCTGTAGGCAGAGATTCAGAATAAACAAAATCATCACACAAAGGCTTCAGAGGTTACAGTCCTGTCTGATACGTTCACAACTGTCTCGCTTTATGTAAAAAGCTACAATGCAAATCAAAATGTAAGGTTACATTATGTTGCTCGTTGCAAATTCAAAGGGATGGTTTCTCTACCTTGAATATTATCAACAGATTTCACAGAAAGGACAGATGAAGGATTTTTACCTCTAAAGTTCATCTCCATACAGTGTTCTCCATTTCCATGATTGTTTGGCTCGTTTTGGTACCAGCCAGTGAAGTTAAAGTTTGAGCCGTCACTCCACTTCCACACACCCTCCTGAAAGAAAAAGCAATTGAAACAAAAAATGATGACTGAAAAAAAAAAATTAAGCATCGGACTTTTGTAACATTCCTTGAGTCATAACGGAGAATTTAAAAAGTATCAAAATCGATAGAGCAGAATATGAGATATTGTCTTTTTGATTCTTCCTTGTCTATTCTACCTTGTCAAGGTCTGGCACCTACATTACCCATAATGCAATCCTACTCATGGCCTCGGGCCACTAGCCTCAAGCAGAGATGAGGAGTGGGCTACAGAGCTCTAGTAACTTCATGTCTCTCCAACTCCACCCCCGTAATTTTTGTTGTTTTCAAACTTGTAGTGTTCTGCCCCAACTGACATTGACTCAAGTGATGCCACTTGAGTCAATCATTCACATATAACACAGCTCCCTCTGCTGCCACAGTCCTTCCCTTCAGCTACAAACGCTTTGTCACTATGAAAAAATGAGTCTTTAATATTACACACAGTTATTTGATCGAATCGTAATGAACAATATTGATTAGTGGCGCTTTAAGGTGAAACATATTGCCTTGAAGTTTTTCAAATGTATTTTCTCAAAACTTTGAGCAACCCAAAAATATATAGAGTTTGTTTATTGATAAGTCACTCACCTTAACTGCATCATAGCCTCCGAGCCAAGTTGCTTTATCTCTGCCTGTCGCTGTGTTAGCCATCTCTCTGAAGACTTGGTAATCATCTGCTGTTCCAATTGAAGCCAGATTCCCACCGAGGGCAACGCAAGCGGACTAAACAGGGGATGCATTTTTGTAAGTGTGTGCATGTGTGTGTGTGTATAATACTGCGTGACTGTACTATTGTTGATATTTTATAAAGTACCTCAGCATCAGACCACTCCTTCTCAGCGTAGTGGAACTTGAAGCAGCGAGAACCAAACTGACTCCAACCAAGGGGGCAGCTCTCACAACAATCAACTACAACATGTTGTATAATGTTAGAAGATTACTTAATTTGACCTAAATAATTATTAGTTGTAGATTAGTTTATTATTTAATCTTTGATTTTCAGTGAAATATTAGATCAATTAAACATTTACTGAAAGTAAACCATGTGACAAGTTTAGAAGTAAAAATAACTTTTTTCAATGACTCACACCTGAAATGTGACCCCAACTACACACTTCTTGTAAAATGCCAAAACTCAAAAAAGGAAACCATTGGCTTCATCTTAAACAATTTTGTATTTTTTAAAAGCTTGTTATATTATTCATTTTGTCAAATCATCATCATTTTACGCCAGAAAAGTCTGCTTTATGGACACTGCAACATCTAGTAGCTGTCCAACGGAAATCTTTCAAATATTAACTTCGGCTGCAGTCAGAACATGTCAGAAGTACCAACCTAGCCTTCTTCGACATTGTGCCTGTGAATGTAAAAAAACATGTTATTAGAAATTTGAAAGCAATTTCTTTGTAATTCATAGGGACAAAATCCAGTCATTGTTTCATGCAATAACTCATTCTTAAGTTCAGCTAAAGATAAAATGACCTTCAGCAGTCTGACTTAAACAAATCAACTCGGTATTGTCTAAAATTACAATGGTTTTTTTTCGTATAAAATTCCCTCTTTGTGTTTTGACAGACAATATTTCCTTGCTGAACCTCCATTACATGCTGTATAAATTTTGTATTCATAGTTGAGCATCAAATTATTCAATAATAATTATTTGCACTGTTTAGTAGTGGGTCTTCAGCATTATGCTTCACTGGCACTTAAAATCATTGAGTACTAAATCCACCCAAAGACTAGCAAATTAGTTTTTGATAGCTCTAATATTACCAAAGGTTAACGATTGTAAAAAAAAAGAAAGAAAACATAAAATTAAAATATATTCCAATAACAAATATGACTTACATCTGCTCCAGCCCAGAGTCCACCGGTCAGACAGAGGACCACAATGAAGTAAAGACTGGATGCCATCTGTATGACGGTCAGAAGTAAAATGTATTATTTTATATGTACTTAATCTCTTGAGTAAATTGCACCTCCGCTGTATGAGTAGTTTTGCTCATGCTTGTCATTTGTATGTGAGGAAATACTTTATTTCTGCTGTATTCAGATAAACTCATCACACTATTTATATGTGTGTCCTGTTCACATCTGAAGAATAATGTATTAACAGTGAGACATTTAAAATAGATTATTCTGCTTAAAGCAGAGATGATTTGAGAACAAATCAATTAATCCTGATCTTATTTTATGTGGCTACGACGGTAAGGTAAGTGTAGAAGTGAACACACCTGCATATAATCTGTCAAACATGAAAAATAATCAAGAGTAGATCAACAATCTTTTCTGGAAAGCTGATTCTGTGAAGTCAAGAAATTACACTCTTACCTTGTTGCGATGATTAGATGAGGTTGCACTTGCAGCAGCAGGTGTTGTCCTGGTAGGAGACACAGTCTTTATATACGTTGTCTTGTTGTTTTTGGTTCAGAAGTTACATGTCATGTGTGGATTTTAGGCCAGAGGTTAGTTATTACAATGGATTCTTAATAACATATTGCCATAGCCTTGAGTAAAGGTTAAACTGTTCACTGATTGATGCTAATAAAACACAAAATAAGGTTTTAACTACACAGATACTGCTGTTGCATTACTCTGTTGTTTGTTTAAAGGAATTTTTAAACCTAGTTGAATTGTATTTACTGTAGTTGCAATTTAACTTTTTCTTTTTGCTGCAAAACATCCTCAGTAATTAATACTATATCTTTGATTTAAAGCTGTAACTGGCATTTGTGGTGTTTTTCATAGTGTGTGAATGGTCACTGTAGGAATTGAATTAATTAAACTTAATATATTTTTCAATTATTTACAGTGTATTTGCACATTGTTGTTGTTTTTTTTTCTTGTTTTTTTTTTACAAATGTCTTTTATTTGTATGGTCTATCAAGTTGATGTTTACACTTTTACATTCAGGTCTTCTATAGGTATAGGCAATAGCAAAATATGAATACACATAATCAGGAAATACCAGAGTGACCGAATGCTGTAAAAACTGTGATCAAATAAAAACAAAAAGCCCTGCCATCGCATTCAACATGCAAATTACATTATTAGAACCTGCTTCTACACCTAAGCCAAATATTTATAGTGGTAATCAGAGCTTAAATTTTGATCCTGCTTGAAACAGGATCTGAATCCCTCACTCTGATCTTGGGACTCTACACTGGCTCCCTTTTTGGTTTAGATTTGGTTTTACCATATTACTCTCGTAGGAGTATTTTTAATTTTGTGTTGAACTTGTTAAAATAAATGTTCCTTACTTAATCAAATGTTTTACATTGTAGGAGGAAGTTCATCTCTGTCCCAACCTCACCTGTCAAAAAGTGGCCACATATTCTGTTGGCTTTTGGTTACCTTTTTTTTTTGTGTCATCCTTTTTTGATTGACAGTTGTGGTCTTCCATCATCTTTTTGTCCTCTCTCTCTACAGTGTTTTTGTGTCATAACTTTATATCTTGGATATGATTAATCTGTCATTATTATCGGGATATGTACCACAGTCCTTTAAAATAGCTGTAATTAAAGCTTGATTAAGAGGTTTTAGCCAATTACAGGCCAATATCAAACCTTTCATCCCTCTCTAAGGTACTTGAGAAAGCCGTAGCTAATCAGCTATGTGATTTCTCCATACAAGCAGTTTATTTGAGAAGTTTCAGTCAGGATTTAGAGTGAATCATAGCACAGAGACAGCACTGGTCAAAGTTACAAACGACCTCTTAATGGCATCAGACAAAGGACTCATCTCTGTACTTAGATCTTAGTGCCACATTTGACAGCACTGACCATCAGATTCTATTACAGAGACTGGAAGATCAAAGTGGCATCAAAGGAACCGCCCTAGGCTGGTTTAGGTCATATTTCTTAGACCGATCTCAGTTTGTTCATGTTAATGACGAATACTCCATGCAAACCAAAGTTTGCACACAAGGTTCTGTATTAGGACCACTTCTATTCAGTTTATATATGCTTCCTCTGGGGAACATTATTAGGAATCACTCAATTAACTTTCACTGCTATGCGGACGACACCCAATTATATTTATCGATCAAGCCTGACGAAACCAATCACTTAACTAAACTCTAAGCATGCATTAAGGATATGAAAAATTAGATGACCCACAATTTTCTGATGCTAAATTCTTAATTAAGCTCTTGTAATTGGACTCAAACACCTCAGAAACTGTCTTTCTAGAGATTTAGTTGCCTTAGACGGGATCACCCTGGCCTCCACCGAGAAGAATCTTGGAGTTGTCTTTGATCAGGATTTGTCCTTTAATGACCACATAAAACTAACTGCATTCATCTACCTACGTAACATCGCCAAAATCAGATGCACTAGTCCATGCATTTGTTACTTCTAGACTGGACTATTGTAACTCCTTGTTATCAGGCTCCTCCAATATGTCTCTTAGGAGTTTGCAGCTGATTCAAAATGCTGCTGCACGTGTTCTGACAGGAAGCAAGATCAAAGATCACATCTCTCCCATTTTGTCTTCCTTGCACTGGCTACCTGTTAAATGTAGAATAGAATTTAAAATTCTTCTACTAACATACAAAGCTCTTCATGGTCAGGCACCATCATATCTAAAAGAGCTCATAGTACCTTACTATCCCACTAGAACACTGCGCTTTCAGGCTGCTGGGTTCCTTGTGGTTTCTAAAAGTAGATTCGGAGCCAGAGCTTTCAGCTATCAAGCTCCTCTTCTGTGGAATAAACTACCACCCTGTTGTGTTCGGGAGGCAGACATGGCCAACATCTTTAAGAGTAGACTCAAGACTTCAGGTCAGGACTTAAGTTCAGGTCATCCGTTAGTTATGCTGCAATAGGTCTAGACTGCTGGGGGACTCACACACTCTCTCTCTCCTTCTCTCTCTCCCTCTCTCCTTCTCTCTCTGGTCGTCACTGACATCTTTAAGGCACTAGAAGACCTGTGTCTATATGTATAAATGCCGTGCAATCTAAGTTGCCAAATTATTTCACATCCTTAGTTGAGCTCAGAGCTATTGGTCATAAATTAGGTTGACCTTGAAAGTTCTTCATACAAACTCTGAACTTGGGAAGACTGGACACTTCTACCCGACTACAAAGTTTTACTATCTGATATTCCTCATAATGTTTGTGATTGCTTTCAGCAGTATTTCTGCGAGTGTGTTTTGTGATTGTGATATGATACATATACAATTTGACAGTCATACACACGCACATAGGTGTCAGATGTATTTTTCAGTATCTTAATTGATAATGTTTGTGTGGGCCTATAGTTACAGTATATCTAAGAAGTCCACTAACCTGGACTCTTACATGTTTCTATGTGTTTGGTATATATGATGCAGAAACAAAAATAGAGTAAAGTGTAATAATAGCTGATTTTTAAACAATAAACTTACAGTACTAACACATGTTAATGATTCCAATATTAATAGGAACAGGAATCACATAAAAGCTATAAATGAGGATACAAACAAGACAATACAATAGAATGAAACTACAACAGCGTGAGATATGAGAAAGGGTTAGGTGCCCTCTTGTGGTGCAATTACAACAGGATATTATAGAGGAGATGATTGTTGAAAAATGTATTCTCAATTGGTGTGTATACATTTTTCACATGTAATGCAGATTCAGCACCTTGACATATTTACTTATTGTGAATCTGTTCCACCTTATCCCACCATGCAGCTGCTTGATTATTTTAACAGTGAGTCTATAGGCTTTCTTAAACAAATACAGCCTTGTTTGAAATGCATAAACTGCCTAACACCTCTGGAAGGGACTGTTGCATATCTGGAATGAACATAGGATTCAAAAATTTTGAATTTGGGCTAAATGTATAGCTAAATCATTAAAATGCTCGATGTTGTAAAGTCTGATAAATTGATTTTTTTTTTGTTTGATGTGAAACTTACTTCACTTACAAATGGAGAAAATTCTCACATCTTAAATCGACCAATGGTATGTGCTGTCCAGTCATCTTACAGGTACAAGTCATGAGTATGGTAAAACACAACAGACTATCAGTGACCACCAGGATGTAATCAATGAGGCTCCATTAATTAAATCTGAGAACTCAATAGTTCTAAAAAAACAAAAAAAACTGCACATATTACAATAGTATTATTTTTTATTTATTAATTTTATTGTTGATCAAGATACATCTGTTTATTGATATAAGATGTATTATTGGTTTTCAGATAACGATGTCATCTGATGTCACTGAAGATCATCATGGCTCATATTCTGCATCTTTGGCACAAATGAAAGAGCTCCTCAGAGAACAGCGATTGTCGTTGACATAGTCCTTTTCTGTAGGCAGAGATTCAGAGTAAACAAAATCATCACACAAAGACTTCAGAGGATACAGTCCTGTTTGATATTCTCAACTTTCACAACTTCACTTATGTAATAAACAACAAATTACAATGCAAATATAAATGTAAGGTTAGAATTATGTTGCTAATTCCAACTTCAAAGAGATGGATTCTTCACCCAGAATATGATCAACAGATTTAATTGAAAAGATGAAGGATTTTTACCTATATAGTTCATCTCCATACAGTGTTCTCTATTTGCATAATTGTTTGGTTCGATTCTGAACCACCCAGTAAAGTTAAAGCTTGAGCCATCACTCCACTTCCACGCACCCTCCTGAAAGAAAAAGCAGTGACTATTCAGCATTGGACTTCAGTAATATCCCTTGTGTCATAAAGGACAATTTAAAAGCTCGATGGAGCAGAACATGAAATACTTTATTTTTCATTGACAAGTGACATCACTTGAGTTAATCAATCAGATTTCACACAGCTCCCTGTGGAGCCACAAATGGTTTCATACAACTTTTTCCCACATATGCACCAGTACTCCCCTGCAGGTACAAACACGATGTGCTCAGCTTTGAGATAAATTAAATTTCCTTTGTGGTGACAATAAAAACTTCTAACTGAAATACTATAAAGGTATAATTCAGATGCCATTTCTTTGTGACACATTCTACGACATGCTTTTCACAGAGAGCGATTTTGACAATGTCTTGTGTCACAAACTGTCCAGATTAATCAGGACAAGTTTCATGATATTTTTTTTCTTTTCATAGGCAGGTCTGTAGGTTCATCTCAAACTTACAGTTCATATGAACAAGCTAAAAAACACATACCGTACATTTTGGATTTAAAGCCATGATTTCAGTGACAGTCTCAAAAACAGCAAAGAATGGCCAGCACAAACTAATAGAGGACCCCTTGCAATGGTTCAATAAAACAAAAAAATCACATTGAACGCTCTGTTTTGGTCAAAGGTGAAACATATTGCCTTGAAGTTTTTCAAATGTAATTTCTCAAACCTCTAAGCAACCCAAAAATATATAGTTTGTTGATTGGTAAATCACTTACCTTAACTGCATCATAGCCTCCAAGCCAAGCTGTTGTATCTTTGCCTGTCACATTTTTAGCAATCTCTCTGAGGATTGTGTAATCATCTGCTGTTCTGATTGAAGCCAGATTCCCACCGAGGGCAATGCAAGCGAGCTAAAGAGGGGATGCAAAGTGATAATCAATGACGACAGGAATTATTTATATAAATAACTTTAAACTAGGTTTTCTTAATAATGTCTGAACGATTCTCAAACAAAAGTTTTTCTGGAGAATAAATAAGTTAATATATGTATATATATATATATATATATATATATACCTCAGCATCAGACCAGTCCTTCTCAGCAACGTGGAACATGAAGCAGCGAGAGTCAACCTGAGTCCAACCGGCGGGGCAGATCTTATGAAAATCTAAATATAAAAATATAAAAACAACACAATTGTAATGTTAGAAGATTACTGAATAAAAATTGGTTGTAGATCTCATATACATCCACACTATCTATCCATTAGTTTATTGAGAATAAATATCTCCTTCTCCTGTTGGGTGTTAAACTAAGGACAGTGGTTGAAAAAGTATTACGAAAAAACAAAATTCTCAGTTTTCAGTTTTTGGAAGTTTTCTCTAATCGTTGATTTTCTGATGAAATATTGGGTCATTTAATCCTTTATTGACATAAACCCTGTGAGAATTAAAAATCATTATTTCGTCAAGCTGTTAACAACTCATACACATCATACACCCCAACATCCAGAAGCTGTCCAACTCGGAATTTTTCAAATCTCAACTTCGGCTGCTGTCAGAAAATGAAAGTAGTACCAACCCAATTTTCTTGCACATTTTGCCTGTGAATGTAAAGAACACATTATTAGAAATTAGCCAAGCGTGAAAACAATTTCAATGGAAGTGAAGGGGACAAAATTGAGTCTTTGTTTCATGCAACAAATAATTTGTAAGTTCAGTTAAATATAAAATGAGCTTTCAGCAGTATAAATTAAACAAATCAAGACATTATCTTGCAACGTCAGCATGTTTTTATTATAATATTCCCATTTTCTGCTTTGACAGACAGTATTTTGTTTCTGGACCACTGTTAGATGCCCACAGCATATTTTTTTTATTTAGAGTTAAGCATCAAATAAATAAATAATAATAATCTTACCAACATAGGTTTTTCCCTTAAAATTATTAAGTGCTAAATCCACCCAAAGATGAGCAAAGTTTTTGAGACATCTAATAGTACCAAACGTGACAATTAGAGGTTGTAAGAAAGAAAGGAACCAACATATTAAAAATAAAACATATGTTCCTGTAAGAAATATGACTTACATCTGATCCAGCCCACAGTCCACCGGTTAGACAGAGGACCACAATAAAGTAAAGACGGGAAGCCATCTGTATGAAGATCAGAAGTTAAATGTATTTTTTTTTTCATATGTCTTTAAGTAACTTGAGTAAATTGTACTTCCACTATATGAGTAGTTTTGCTCATTCGTATGTGGGGAAAATCAATCCCTTATTCTGTTACATTCTGATAAACTAAAGATTTTGAAATCAATGCTACTTAATGTACTTAAGTAACTTGAGTAAATTGTACCTCCACTGTCGTAATATAGTTTTGAAAATAAATACTTTCATTATAAGAAATAATAAAATTAGATAAATGTTTTTATAGAGCTGTTTCGTTAATGAATTTCCTTAGAATCGAACATAAATACATATCTGTCAAACATGAAATATAATCAAGAGTTGATCGAGAATCTTTTCTGGATAGCTGATTCTGTGAAGGCAAGAAATTACACCCCTACCTTGTTGCGATGATTAGATGAGGTTGCACTTGCAGCAGCAGGTAGCATGTTGTCCTGGAAAGAGAGACAGTCTTTATATACGTTGTCTTGTTGTTTTTGGTTCAGAAGTTGCATGTCATGTGTGGATTTTAAGCCACAGTTCAGTTATTACAATTGATTCTTAATTACATATTACCATAGCTTTGAGTAACGGTTATACTAATCATTGATCAATGTTGATAAAACACAAAAAAAACAAGATTTTTAACTAGACAGATACTGCTGTTACATGAATTAGAGGTTTTTGAAAGGCCCTCTAAGCCAAGTTAAATTACTTGTACTGCAGCCCATCTCATTGACTGAAAGCTGTAACTGGCATTTATGCTGTTTTTCGTATTGTGTGAATGGTCAATACACGAATTAAATTAATTAAACATAACATATTTTTCAATGTAGTTTCATTTCAATTGACAGTGTTTAATGTATTTTACATTATTTCTTGTTTTGGTCTATTATTCTCAGAATCATGTTTCTACTTTTACTTCAGGCCTTTTTTTGTTTGTTTTTCTTTTGTTACGGTAGTGCGTATCATATAAAGCAAAACAGGAATATGTGTAACCAGGACGTGCCATGCAATAAAAAAGTGTGATCAAAAAAGAAAAATTATTCTGCCATTACCAACATTTAAAACACAAGATAAATAATTCCTCATCTGCACATATACCAAGGTTAACACAGCATGAACAGATACTCAGGTCTGGGATCCTGTTCTAGCAGGATGACAAATTAAGCTCTGATTACCACTGTAAATATTTAGCTTAGGCGTAGAACAGGTATAATAAGTCCTCATCTGTCTGTAATGAAACTAGTAACCGGGTATGACATATCCCACCGAGACAATTGGAGCTATGCACCACAAACCAGAACCCTGCAGATCACACATGTTCTGTTCTGTCACCAATACTCTGTGTGGACCCACGTTTCTGACCATTCCAGAGACAAGTATCTCTGAAAGTACCTACAGTCTTCTTGATCCAAGTTCAGACCCAGACATCCAGTATCTAGTTTCTACTTCAAGCACTACATTATCCAAACAGCATGGGGAATTATTATTATACCTGTTCTACGCCTAAGCTAACTATTTACAGTAGTAATCAGAGCTTAATTTGTCATCCTGCTAGAACAGGATCCCAGACCTGAGGATCTGTTCTTTCTGTGTTAACCTTGGTATATGTGCTATATGTGTGTGTGTGTGTGTGTGTGTGTGTGTGTGTATGTATATATATATACCTTGACTTGACATAACATTTGAGGTTTATTTTAACATGTAATAAATTATCACTCCTTTCATTTATCTGTAATTATTCCTAAATTAACTTCCAATGGCCTCGGAACAGTGTAGTCATTAGCAAAAGTAACTCAGTACGTTGATGTGATGTTTTCCAGGAATAATCATAATCAAGTTTCAAATGGTGGATGAAGGGATCCAGATTTTTGAGAGGACTACTTTTAGGAGTCTTCTTGTGCTTTTAGATACATTTGATCTATTGAATGTAGACTTCCTCTTGTACCACTTGAATGACGATAGCTGAGGCTTGACTGGATTCCTCAAGAGTGAAAGAGTAGAAGAGCTGCCCTTTTTCAGGGTTATGTTTAAAAGATGGGCTATGTGTATGAGGCCAGTACTAGCAAGAGTTAGTAACTTCAAAGAAGAGAACTTGACGAATCGTTGAGAACCATGCTGTTTGGATAATGTAGTGCTTGAAGTAGAAACTAGATACTGGATGTCTGTGTCTGAACTTGGATCAAAAAGACTGTAGGTACTTTCAGAGATACTTGTCTCTGGGATGGTCAGAAACGTGGGTCCACTCAGCGTATTGGTGACAGAACAGAACATGTGTGATCTGCAGGATTCTGGTCTGTTGGTGCATAGCTCCAACGGACTCGGTGGGATATGTAATACCTGGTTACTGACACAGAAATGAAAACGTCTAGTTTCATTACAGACAGATGAGGAATTATATCGCACAGACACAAAATCATTTTCTAACAAAGTTGGCCTAAAATACCAGGGTGGCTTTAACAACAATCTGGCAATGAGTGGGTGAATAGCCTGGCTATATGATAAACTTGATGCGTGACAGGTTTGTAGAGCCAAGCCAGGTTTGAGTAATTAGCCAGGAGACAGGGTGGAAGCGCTATGTCCACTTCACACAGACAGAGAAAAACAAGACACAAAAGGGGAGGGGAAAACAGTGGAATGACAAAAAATGAGGAGGAGGCACCACTAGACTATGACAGTACCTTCCCCATTAAAGGGAGCTTTTTGGCATCCTGCATCGATTGTCTGGATGGGCATGATGGAAATCTCTAATGAGACCATGATCCATGATGAAGAACTTTGGCACCCATCACCTTTCCTTAGGTCCATACCTCTCCCAATCAACTAGGTATTGAAAACCCCTGCCACACCGAGGAATATGACTGCAATTACAAAGCACAGAGCTGACCGTAGATCTTGGTTTGCCCTCTCAGTTCAGCCATTGGTCTGGGGATGAAAACCAGAAGTAAGACTCACAGACACACCGAGAGCTTGACAGAAAGCCTTCCAAACCTGTGATATGAACTGAGGGCTCCGGTCAAACATTATGTTGAAAGGGAGGCCATAACAACAGAATACAAATTGAAAGAACAAATAGGCTGTTTAACGGGCTGTTGGGAGTTTGGGAGGAGCCAAGTGAACTATCTCGGAAAACCCAACAACAATGGTGAGAATGACTGTATGTATGAATGTATAACCTTGAAGAACATTGACAACGTCAAAAGCTATATGTCACCAGGGACATCCAAGAACAGGGAGACACTTCAGTAGGCCAGGAGGTGGACATTGAGAAAACTTTCCTCGAGAACAGGTTATACAAGCAGAACTGTAAGTGTGGGTATCCATGTCCATGAGTGGCCACCAGAAATGCCTTTTTTGCATGGGTCAAAGTGTGGCTCATTTCAGGATGTCAAGCAAACCGAAGGGTGTGCACCCACTGGAGAACCTGTGAATGAGCAGAGTCACGGACAAACAAACAGCAGGACCGTTACAAGAATCAGGTTGGTTCTGTTGTGCCTCTTTTACCAGGGTCTCGATCTCCCATGAAACTGCAAACACCACACTGGCTGAAGGGAGGATGGGCTCAGGACAAGGGTTTGCCTCATCATTAACAAACTGGCAGGAGAGATCATCAGGTAAACCAAGGATTACAACTTCTCTGCCTTCACAAAAAGTTTATTCCCTACTGCATTGAGGGACTCGAGCCAGAAATTGTCCATTTAAAGCTCTGGCATTGTATGCAACTTGAAGACGCTCAAAAGGAGAATTTTTCTTCCATTCTTCCACAGTAAACACATTCACCTGCTCTGATCCTGCTGAAACCTGTTAATGTTAATGTTAGCTAACTCAGTGGTGACAGTAACCTGACAGGACCTCTAATAACTCAAGAACACCATACAAGAGGATAATTTGACTGCAGATAATTATCTGCTTTTTACTCTGGTAAGTGGTTTTGGCCCAGTTTTTGACTACCATCCTGTTTTTCCTCTGGTACTTACATTGCATCAGGAATCATGGAATCATGTAAAGGATTTAATTAGCTTGACATTTTTTTGTCAATTACAATGTCAGTCAGAGATTCAGACAAACATTCAAGTAAATTCGAAGATGTGTCCAAACTTTTGAGTGGTACTGTGACAGTCTTGTTCTATGTTCTATCCTCCTGCTGTTTTTCTGACTCCCCAGACCTGCCATTCTCCATCAGTCCAACAGATGTCCCCAGATCTTTCTCCAAATCCTGCCTTCTCTGCAATCACCTTATTTCTCTCACCTGTCTAGATTTCCCCTTGAACACCGCCTTAACGTTTTCAAATCCTCACATACAAACTGTTAAGAGACTGTTTTGCTTTTTTCACTGGTGTGTTAATAGGTCTTTGTGTTTACACAAAGGAATTGTTGTAAGAGTATTCAATTTCAGCCCATAAAAATGCTCTTGTGTATGAGAGGTTACCTTATGTAAACGTAACCATGTATGGCAAGGAATCAGAGAACTGTCTTTATTGTGATTCGGCATTTGTGTTTTATGTTTGCTGTTTCCTGCCCTGCTCCCTGTGTGTTCCCCAGCCAATCAGTTCTTTTGCTGTTCTCCAGTTTATTCACCTTGGTTCCGTAACCTGAGTTTCTTTGTCCATCTCTCCACCTGCACCTCATGTCCTTGTTACTTCAGTTGGTATTTCAGTCTTTTTTTCATTCCTGCGTGTCCATCCATCTGTGCAAATAGGTTGGCGGTTGTGATTAAGCAGGGTGGAAGATGAGTTTGTCAGAGTTGCTTTGGCTCAATTCTTGGATTAAGACTTAAAGTTGTCAAAAACATGAAATTCTTTACAATTTGTTACTCAAATGCTTAAGTGTAAATGTCTACAACAAACAAGTTGATTGTATATGTCCTTGTGATTAATAGATTGTTTGTTCCCAGGTAAATAGTTTTCCACTCAAATTTGCATGCTGTCCAGTTAGCTTACAGTTGTAAGTCATGAGTATGGCTATTGTGTAACACCTAACATAACAGCAGTGTGAAGGATAGTGGATTTTTTTGGTTTTTCCCTGCGCATTGTAAGGTAGAGCATGATCTGAAGTAAATGAGAATCTCTAAAGTTCTGGGATCCTTATTAATTGTATTTCTAATGACAAGGATACAGAACAAGTGTTGGCACTTGCAAGCTACTGATTGTTTATTCATGTAAATGCACTAACTAGTGACTCATTTGAAAATAAGAACTTTGCGTAAATTTGGATTTAATAGCTATATAAATGATATCAGGCTAAGTCCGTGCTGTACATTGATGCAAACATGAGTGAGGCTGAAGCTTATTGGTGCCAGGTAAAAAGTCATCATCCTCACCAGTTGATGATACATGTGGAACATAAAAAATAAAGAGGCATTGCGATGTGGTGCAGTATTATATTTTTATTCATTTTTTATTCTGATCAACAATCATCTGATAAATGATAAACGATGAATTAGGACATTGGTTTTCAGATAATGATGTCACTGAGACGTAAAATCCTGGTGAAATGACATCATCACTGAAGATGTGACATCATCACAGCTCATTCTGCGTCTTTGGCACAAATGAAAGATCTCCACTCATTACAGCGCTCGTCATTGACATAGTCACGTCCTGTGGGCAGAGATTCAGAATAAACTAAATCATCACACAAAGACTTCAGAGGTTACAGTCCTGTTTGATATTCCCAACTTTCACAACTTTTTCTCATGTAATAAACAACAAATGGCAATGCAAAATAAAAATGTAAGGTTAGAATTATGTTGCTAGTTGCAAACTCAAAGGGATGGTTTCTTCATTTTGAATATTATCAACAGATGAGACATCAGATGAATGATTTTTACCTTCAAAGTTCATCTCCATACAGTGTTCTGCATATAGATAATTGTTTGGCTCGCCATTGGCCCAGCCAGTAAACTCAAAGGCTGAGCCATCACTCCATGTCCACGAACCCTCCTGAAAGAAAAAGCCATGACAATTTAGCATTGGACTTCTGTAATATTCCTTGAGTCATAACGGACAATTTAAAAATTGATGGAGCAGAACATGAAATAATTCACACCCCCAGATTTGTGTCGTTTTAAACTGAGTCATGGCTTTTGGATTTAAAGCAATGACTTCAGTGACAGTCTCAAAAACAGCAAAGGGGGCGGTCAGCACAAACAACTAGAGAATCCCTTGCGGTGGTATAATAAAAAAAAATTATATATATTCAATGCTCTGTTTTGGTCTCCACCAACTCCTAATGAAATTTCATAGCTCATTATTGAGATGTTCTACTTTCTTCAACTGCAGTGTGTTTGCTGTTTTGAGCTGGGCAGCTGGCATACAAAGGGTTATTCTGAGTTTCTTTTTTAAATTAAAAATGTAATTTCTTTAAAGTTGTGACCACCCCACAAATTTATAGAGCTTGTTGATTGGTAAATCACTCACCTTAACTGCATCATAGCCTCCAATCCAAGATGCTTTATCTTCGCCTGTTGCATTGTTAACAACCCCTCTGAGGATTGCGTAATCATCTGCATTTCTGATTGAAGCCAGATTACCACCAAGGGCAATGCAAGCAAACTAAAGAGGGGATGCAAAGTAAGAGGCAATGACGACATGAATTATTCATATAAACAACTTTAAACTCGTATTTTTTAATAATGTCTGAACAATTCTACAAATAAGATTTTAGAGAATACATATATATATATATATATCTATATACCTCAGCTTCTACCCACTCCTTCTCAGCAGATTCGAACTTGTAGCAGCGAGAGCCAACCTGAGTCCAACCAACGGGGCAGCTCTCAGAACAACTCGACAATGCATCTACAACACATTTGTATGTTAGCAGATTACTAAATAATGAGTAGTTGTAGATCACAAATACATAATTTCCACAGTATCTATCCGTTAGTTTATTCAGAATTAATATCTACAGCTAGTTGTCCTGTTTGGTGTTAAAATAAGGACAGTGGTTGAATACAAAACGTGGTTTTCAGTTTTTAGATTTTTTTCTCTGATCTTTAATTTTTTTATGAAATATAGTGAAAAGTCTAGAAGTAAAAATCACCATATGGTCCAGCTGTCAGCAACTGATCAACGACTTCTGACATACATATTGCTTGTTGTAGATACATAATGGTTGGAAACCACTGATGTTTTAATTGTGCTTGATATATATTTTCCATTGTGTGAAATCTACATCTGAAAAATAACTAATAACTAAATCTGTCAAATACATGTAGAGTAAAAAACAAACAAATTATTTCACCATGAAATGTGGTAGAGTAGAAATATAAAATAGCATCAAATATTAACTGAGAGCAAAGTAAACAAGCTTATAAGTATTGTCTCTCAAAAAAGTCTGTTTTATGGACACCATCATCCAGAAGCTGTCCAACTGGAATTTTTCAAATCTCAACTTCAGGCTGCAGTCAGAAAATGAAAGTGGTACCAACCCAATTCCATTTTAGATATTGCCTGTGAATGTAAAGAACACATAATTAGAAATTAACTTAGGAACAATTTCAATGGTGAAAAGTGAAGGGGACAAAATACAGTCCTTGTTTCATGCAATAATCAATTCTTAAATTCACTTAAATATAAAATGAGCTTTCAGCAGTGTGACTTAAATGAATCAAGACAGTATCAAGTCAGAATATTTTTACTATAAAATTATAAAATATTTCCTTTCTGGACCTGCAATAGATACTCACAGCATATTTTTTTATAGTTAAGCATCAAATTAATTAATAATACCAGTATTTTTTTCAAAATAAGTTTTTCAGCACTGTGTTTATTGGGTCTTCAACATTATGCTTCACTAACAGTCTCTTATCATACCAAAGGTGACAATTAGAGTTTGTAAGAAAGAAACAAGAAATATAATAAATATGACTTACATCTGCTCCAGCCCACAATCCACTGGTCAGACAGAGGACCACAATGAAGTAAAGACGGGATGCCATCTGTATGAAGATCAGAAATAAAATGTATTTATTTATTTATATGTATTTAAATAACTTGAGTAATTGTAAAAGTACAATTAAAATCAAAACATCCAGTGTATGAGTAGTTTTGCTCATGCTTGTCATTTGTATGTGAGGAAAATCAATACTTCTTTTGTTGTATTCAGATAAACTCATCACGCTATATTTGTGTCCTGTTAGAATAGAATAATGTATTAACAGTGAGACATTTAAAATGCATTCTGCTTGATGCGGAGATGATTTGAGAACAAATCAATTAACGCTTATTATTTACGTGGATATGACAAAGTTTCATCCACACGTAAAAGTGAAGCAGTGAACACACCTGCAAAAAATTCATAATTAAGTATGGAAGAAAGAAATAATAAAATAATAACACAAGTTTGAGAGTTTTCTTAGCAGTGGACTCAAAAATAAATCTGTCAAACATGAAAAATAATCAAGAGTAGATCAACAATCTATTCTGGATAGCTGATTCTGTGAAGTCAAGAAATTACACTCTTACCTGATTAGATGAGGTTGCACTTGCAGAAGCAGGTAGCATGTTGTCCTGGAAGGAGAGGCAGTCTTTATATACGTTGTCTTGTTGTTTTTGGTTCAGAAGTTGCATGTCATGTATGGATTTTAAGGCACAGTTCAGTTATTACAATTGATTCTTAATTACATATTACCATAGCTTTGAGTAAAGGTTATACTATTCACTGATCAATGTTGATAAAAGACAAAAAAAACAAGATTTTTCACAAGACAGATACAGCTGTTACAAGAATAAGAGGTTTGTTGAAAGGACCTTTAAGCCAAGTTAAATGACTTGTACTGCAGTTGCAGTTCCATTTTCCATTCAGTTGCAAAACAGCCCATCTCATTGATTAAAAGCTGTAACTGGCATTTATGCTGTTTTTAGTAGTGTGTGAATGGTCAATACACAAATTAAATAAATTAAACTTAACATATTTTTGAATGTACTTTTCTTTCTATTAACAGTGTTTAATGTATTTTACATTGTTTCTTGTTTTGGTCTATTATTCTCAAATTCATGTTGCTTCTTTTACTTCTCTTTTTTTCTCTTTTTTTAGGTCTTTGTGTGTAACAGAGTTGACTGATTTTACTGTTAGTACAATGGTTTTCAGATTAAATATTTTAAATCTTACATGTTTAAGCTTGGATAATGCTGGAAGTGCCATATACATATATATATATATATATATATATATACACCTATCGCACATATACCAAGGTTAACACAGAAATAACAGATCCTCAGGTCTGGGATCCTGTTCTCGCAGGATCACAAATTAAGCTCTGATTACCACTGTAAATATTTAGCTTAGGCGTAGAACAGGTATATTAAGTCCTCATCTGTCTGTAATGAAACTAGACGTTTTTATGTCTATGTCAGTAACCAGGTATGACATATCCCACCGAGACCATTGGGGCTATGCACCACAAACAAGAACCCTGCAGATCACACATGTTCTGTTCTGTCACCAATACTCTGTGTGGACCCACGTTTCTGACCATTCAAGAGACAAGTATCTCTCTGAAAGTACCTATAGTCTTTTTGATGCAAGTTCAGACCCAGACATCCAGTATCTAGTTTCTACTTCAAGTACTACATTATCCAAACAGCATGGGGAATTATTATACCTGTTCTACGCCTAAGCTAAATATTTACAATGGTAATCAGAGCTTAATTTGTCATCCTGCTAGAACAGGATCCCAGACCTGAGGATCTGTTCTTTCTGTGTTAACCTTGGTATATGTGCTATATGTGTGTTTATGTGTATATATATATAACCTTGAAATGACATTTGAGGTTTATTTTATTTTTAATTATCACTCCATTCATTTATCTGTAATTATTCCTAAATGAACTTCCATCAATAGCCTCGGAACAGTGTAGTCATTAGCAAAAGTAACTCAGTACATTTCTAGCATCAGACTTAACAGAATGTAACATTGTCCCAAAGTTAACACTCTGCAATGATAAATAACAATAAAACAATCAATACATACCCATAATGCTACCAAAGAGGTATAACATGTACACAGATGTCATTGGATTAGATCAGATAAAATAAAACAATGGTTCTCCGTGACATGGTCACTTTCTTCCTAACTAGTCACATGATGCAACATCAGTTTCCATTACTGACATTCTGCAATTCAAAAAGTGACAACAATAAAATACAGAAATACATAAAACTAAACACTCCCCGTCTGCTGTGATCACATGCAGTTTTTTCATCTTTGCAAGGAAAGGTCTGTGTTGCCAGTCTAAGAGGTCATTCATTTCTTGATAATTGGCTGTTCTTGAGGAGAACAACTCCCTGGCTTGATGTTTGGATGAATGGAGTGGACTGCTGCACTGTGTTGGACATGTGCACAGTAAAAAAATGCCTTAAACATGTAAAGATTACTTCTCACCATTTACTGTGTGAAAGACCTCCTCAAGTGCAATGTGAGGAGACACTTCAAGGGCCAAAACAATCTATCCCAACATTTGTAAAGGGATGATCTGTTGGAAGACTGGCCATTTCTTTCGGATCATAAGTGGAGCTCTAAGCCGTCTGCAAGTTACACATCGGTGGATAGTGCTGCTCACATTTCTCTTCCAACTAACTATCTAAACATTTTCAGCTGAACAGACAGCCCCATCTGTAAAGAGATGACCTTGATGGAGTATCTGTTTGAGGTGCTGTCTAACGAGTGAAGCTGCAAAGAGATGTTTTCCAGGAATACTCAAAATCAAGTTTCGAATGGTGGATGAAGGGATCCAGATTTTTGAGAGGACTACTTTCAGGAATCTTCTTGTGCTTTTGGATACATTTGATCTATTGAATGTAGACTTCCTCTTGTACCACTTGAATGATGATAGCTGAGGCTTGACTGGATTCCTCAACAGTGAAAGAGCAGAAGAGCTGTCCTTCTTCGGGGTTATGTTTAAAAGATGGGCTATGTGTATGAGGCCAGTACTAGCAAGAGTTAGTAACCTCAAAGAAGAGAACTTGACGAATCGTTGAGAACCATGCTGTTTGCATAATGTAGTGCTTGAAGTAGAAACTAGATACTAGATGTCTGGAAAACGTGGGTCCACTCAGCATATTGGTGACGAACAGAACATCTGCAGGATTCTGGTCTGTTGGTGCATAGCTCCAATGAACTCGGTGGGATATGTAATACCTGGTTACTGACATAGACATAATAACATTACAGACAGATGAGGAATTATATCGCACAAACAAAAAATCACCTGCTTACCAAGTTGGCCTAAAATAATAGGGTGGTTTTAACAGCAAGCTGGCAATGAGTGGGTGAAGAACCAGGGTAGATGATAAACTTGATGCGTGACAGGTTTGTAGAGCCAAGCCAGGTTTGAGTAATTAGCCAGGAGACAGGGTGGAAGCGCTATGTCCATGTCACACAGACAGAGAAAAACAAGACACAAAAGTGGAAGGGAAAACAGTGGAATGACAAGAAATGAGGAGGGGGCACCACTAGACTATGACAGTACCTTCCCCATCAAAGGGAGCTTTTTGGCATCCTACCTCACTTGTCTGGATGGACATGATGGAAATCTCTAATGAGACTATGATCCATGATGAAGGACTTTGGCACCCATCACCTTTCCTTAGGTCCATACCTCTCCCAATCAACTAGGTATTGGAAACCCCTGACACACCGAGGAATATGACTGCAATTACAGAGCACAGAGCTGACCGTAGATCTTGGTTTGCCCTCTCAGTTCAGCCATTGGTCTGGGGATGAAAACCAGAAGTAAGACTCACAGACACACCAAGAGCTTGACAGAAAGCCTTCCAAACCTGTGATATGAACTGAGGGCTCCGGTCAAACATTATGTTGAAAGGGAGGCCATAACAACAGAATACAAATTGAAGGAACAAATAGGCTGTTTAACGGACAAATAGGCTGTTGGGAGTTTGGGAGGAGTAAACTATCTCGGAAAACCCAACAACAATGGTGAGAATGACTGTATGTATGAATGTATAACCTTAAAGAACATTGACGTCAAAAGCTATATGTCACCAGGGACATCCAAGAACAGGGAGACACTTCAGTAGGCCAGGAGGTGGACATTAAGAAGACTTTCCTCAAGAACAGGTTATACAAGCAGAACTGTAAGTGTGGGTATCCATGTCCATGAGTGGCCACCAGAAATGCCTTTTTTGCATGGGTCAAAGTGTGGCTCATTTCAGGATGTCAAGCAAACCGAAGGGTGTGCACCCACTGGAGAACCTGTGAATGAGCAGAGTCACGGACAAACAAACAGCAGGACCGTTACAAGAATCAGGTTGGTTCTGTTGTGCCTCTTTTACCAGGGTCTCAAATCAGGGATGATGATGATGATGATTTAACACACTTTCAGACTTGCCCAGATATTTCTGTGACAATTGAATTTGGGTTTACTTCATATTTCTGTTCAAAATACTTTCTTTACTTACTTTAAAGTTCTGGGATCCTTATTTATTGTATTTCTATGACAAGGATACAGAACAAGTGTTTGGCACTTGCAAGCTACTGGTTGTTTATTCATGTAAATGCACTAACTAGTGACGCATTTACAAATAAGAACTTTGCGTGAATTTGGATTTCATAGCTATATAAATGATATCAGGCTAAGTTCGTGCTGTACATTGATGCAAACATGAGTGAGACTGAAGCTTATTGGTGCCAGGTAAAAAGTCATCATCCTCACCAGTTGATGATACATGTGAAACATACAAATAAAGAGGCATTGTGATGTGGTGCAGTATTATATTTTTATTCATTTTTTATTCTGATCAACAATCATCTGTTAAATGATAAACGATGAATTAGGACATTGGTTTTCAGATAATGATGTTACTAAAGCCTGAAATCCTGGTGAAGTGACATCATCACTGAAGATGTGACATCATCACAGCTCATTCTGCGTCTTTGGCACAAATGAAAGATCTCCACTCATTACAGCGCTCGTCATTGACATAGTCACGTCCTGTGGGCAGAGATTCAGAATAAAATAAATCATCACACAAAGACTTTAGAGGCTACAGTCCTGTTTGATATTCCCAACTTTCCCAACTTTCTCTTATGTAATAAACAACAAATTCCAATGCAAAATAAAAATGTAAGGTTAGAATTATGTTGCTAGTTGCAAACTCAAAGGGATGGTTTCTTCATCTTGAATATTATCAACAGATTTAATTGAGAAGACATCAGATGAATGATTTTTACCTTCAAAGTTCATCTCCATACAGTGTTCTGCATATAGATAATTGTTTGGCTCGCCTTTGGCCCAGCTAGTAAACTCAAAGGCTGAGCCATCACTCCATGTCCACGCACCCTCCTGAAAGGAAAAGTCATGACAATTTAGCATTGGACTTCTGTAATATTCCTTGAGTCATAACCGACAATTTAAAAGAAAGTATCAAAATTGATGGAGCAGAACATAAAATTATTCAAACCCCCAGATTTGTGTCGTTTTAAACTTGTAGTCTTCAGCCACAACTGACAATGACTCAAGTGACGTCACTTGAGTCAATCACTCAGATTTCACACAGCTCCCTGTGGAGCCACTAATGGCTTCATACAACTTTTTTCCACATATGCACCAATACTCCCCTGCAGGTACAAACACGTTAATGTATTCAGCTTGGAGATAAATTGAATTTTCTTTTGTGGTAGCAATAAAAACTTCTAATAATAATTAAGATGCTATTTTTACAATGTCTTGTTTCACAAATTGTCCAGATTACTCAGGTCAAGTTTCATTACATTTTTGGGACTATATGTTTTTGGCCATTCGGTGGCAGGAGAACTTCACTACAAGTCGAAAAACACACCATACATTACTTCAATGACAGTCTCAAAAACAGCAAAATACAGCAAGCACAAACAAGTGGAGGATCCCTTGCAGTGGTTCAATAGAAAAAAAAATTGTATTCAATGCTCTCTTTTGGTCTCCACCAACTCCTAATGAAATTATGTGGCTCATTAGTGAGATGTACCTCTTTCTTCAACTGCAATCTGTTTGCTGTTTTGAGCTTGGCAGCTGGCATACAAAGTTCTGACCACATCACAAATGTGTAGAGCTTGTTGATTGGTAAATCACTTACCTTAACTGCATCATAGCCTCCAATCCAAGATGCTTTATCTTTGCCTGTTGCTTTGTTAACAACCTCTCTGAGGATTGCGTAATCTTCTGCTGTTCTGATTGAAGCCAGATTACCACCGAGGGCAATGCAAGCGAGCTAAAGAGGGGATGCAAATTAAGAGGCAATTAATTCACTTTAAACTCGTATTTCTTAATAATGTCTGAACAATTCTAAAAATAAGATTTTAGAGAATATATATATATCTATATACCTCAGCTTCGACCCACTCCTTCTCAGCAGATTCGAACTTGTAGCAGCGAGAGCCAACCTGAGTCCAACCAACGGGGCAGCTCTGAGAACAACTCGACAATGCGGCTACAACACAATTGTAATGTTAGAAGATTACTGAATAATAAGTAGTTGTAGATCTCAAATACATAATTGCCACAGTATCTATCCGTTAGTTTATTCAGAATTAATATCTACAGCTAGTTGTCCTGTTTAGTGTTAAAATAAGGACAGTGGTTGAAAAAGTATTCAGTTCTGATACACAACTTGGTTTTGAGTTTTTGGATTTTTTTTCTTTGATCTTTGTTTTTGTTATGATCATTTACTTATTTATTGACATGGAACATGTATGAAGTCTAGAAGTAAAAATCACCATATGTTCCAGCTGTCAACAAGTCATAGACTTCTGACATACATATTGATTGTTGTAGATACATAATGGTTGGAAACCACAACCATTTAATCTATGGTAATATGTTTTATTTATGCTTGATATATTATCCATTGTGGTAGAGTAGAAATATGAAATAGCATCAAATAATAACTGAGAGCAAAGCAAACAAGCTTATAAGTATTGTCCCTCAGAAAAGTCTGCTTTATGGACACCACAACATCCAGAAGAATTTTTCAAATCTCAACTTTGGCTGCAGTCAGAAAATGAAAGTAGTACCAACCAAATTTTCTTCTACGTTTTGCCTGTGAATGTAAAGAACACATGATTAGAAATTAACCGAGCTTAGAAACAATTTCAATGGAAGTGAAGGGGACAAAATACAGTCCTTGTTTCATGAAATAATTCATTATTAAGTTCACTTAAATACAAAATGAGTTTCAGCAGTCTGGCTTAAATGAATCAAGACAGTATCAAGTCAGAATGTTTTTATTATAAAATTATAAAATATTTCCTTTCTGGACCTGCAATAGATACCCACAACATATTGTATTTATAGTTAAGCATCAAATTAATTAATAATACCAATATTCTTACTAAAATAAGTTTTTCAGCACTGTGTTTATTGGGTCTTCAACATTATGCTTCATTAACATTCTCTTATCGTACCAAAGGTGACAATTAGAGTTTGTAAGAAAGAAACAAGAAATATGTTCCTGTAATAAATATGACTTACATCTGCTCCAGCCCACAATCCACTGGTCAGACAGAGGACCACAATGAAGTAAAGACGGGATGCCATCTGTATGAAGATCAGTAATAAAATTTATTTTATGTATGTATTTAAATAACTTGAGTAATTATAGGAGTACAATTAAGAGCAAAACGTCCAGTGTATGAGTAGTTTTGCTCATGCTTGTCATTTGTATGTGAGGAAAATCAATACTTCTTCTGATGTATTCAGATAAACTCATCACACTATATTTGTGTTCTGTTAGAATAGAATAATGTATTAACAGTGAGACATTTAAAATTCATTCTGCTTGATACAGAGATGATTTGAGAACAAATCAATTAACGCTTATTTTTTACGTGGATATGACTGACAAAGTTTTACCCACAGGTAAAAGTGAAGCTGTGGAACACACCTGCATATGATAAACAATTAAGTATGGAAGAGAGTTGCTTAGCAGTGGACTCAAAAATAAATCTATTAAACATGAAAAATAATCAACAATCTTTTCTGGATAGCTGATTCTGTGAAGTCAAGAAATTACACTCTTACCTTGTTGCGATGATTAGATGAGGTTGCACTTGCGGCAGCAGGTGTTGTCCTGGAAGGAGACACAGTCTTTATATACGTTGTCTTGTTGCTTGGGGTTCAGGAGTTACACGTCATGTGTGGATTTTAGGGCAGAGTTGAATTATTGCATTAATTCTTAATTACATATTGCCATAGCCTTGAGTAAAGGTTAGAATGTTCATTAATCAATGCTAATAAAACACAACATAAGAGGTTTTAACTACACAGATACTGCTGTTGTGCAACTAAGTTGTTTGTTTTTTCTGTTGTTGCAATTTCATTTATCGTCTGCTGCAAAACATCCTCAGTATTTAATACTATATCATTGATTTAAAGCTGTAACTGGCATTTATGGTGTTGTTCATAGTGTCTGAATGGCCACTGTAGAAATTAAATTATTTAAACTTAACATATTTCTCAATGTGCTTTTATTTTTATTAACAGTGTTTAATATACTTTACATTATTCCTTGTTTTGGTCCATTATTCTAAAATTCATGTTTGTACTTTTACATCAGGTCTTTTTTTATGATAGTGGGTATGATACAAAGCAAAATATGAATACATGTAACCAGGACATGCCAGAAGATAGACTAGGCTAAATATTTACAGTGGTAATCAGAGCTTAATTTGTGATCCTGCAAGAACAGCATCCGGGAAAAAGGCAATTAATAATGGAAGAGAAACTGTGGGAAACTCGGTTTGGCAAAAGCTCCATTTCAGTTGTCGCTTTGGGTTTGCCTAATGGTGGTTGTAGTAAACAAGTCACAGTTTCAACTGTAAAGAAAAGATTTCGAGCTTCAGGTTTCATAGGACGAGTTGCAGCAATGAAGTCTTGCGCCATGAAAAACCATTGGACTACTGAATACTGGAAGAATCAAAATTTCAAATCTTCGGTTCATCATGCATGATCTTTGTACGTCATAGAGTAGGCGAGAGTATGGTTCCACAGTGTGTGACATCAATTGTCAACTCTGGTGGGGAAAATGTGATGGTCTGGGGCTGTTTTGCTCTATCCAGGGTCAGTGACTTGTACAGAGTGAGAAGCACCCTGACCCAAAACGGCTACCACAGCATTCTGTAGTGACATGCAATACCCACTGGTATGGGCCTAGTTGGTCAGAGGTTCATCCTACAGCAAGATAGTGACACAAAACACAAGCCTAACCTATGTCAGAAATACTAAACGAAAAAAGAACAACTTATAAAACGTAAACCCCATCTGGCTGGTTTGGGATGAACTGAAGAGTGAAAGCCAAGTAACCTAAAATGTATGCAGATGTCATTGGATTAGCTCGGATACAATAAAACAACTATACAATAGAACAAACTCTGGGGCATGGTCACATGATGTAGCATCAGTTTTCATTACTGACATTCTGCGATTCATAATATGACAACAATGAATCACACAAACACAAAAAACGAAAGACTCCCTGCTGATGTGAGTACATGTGAGTCACTTTTCAAATCCATGACATTTCATGTGCCATAGACATCTGGGGGGAGAAGATGTACCAAGAAAGCGTGTTGTGCTTTCTGGTATCTGGTTTAATGATCTTCACCTTTAACATGATACACCTTCCCATCGTTGCAAGGGAAGGTCTGTGTTGCCAGTCTAAGAGGTCATTAATTTCTTGAGACTTGGCTGTTTTTGAGGAGAACAACTCCCTGGCTTGACGTTTAGATGAATGGAGTGGACTGGTGCACTTTGTTGGACATGTGCACAGTAAGAAAATGCCTTAGAAATGTAAAGATTACGGCTCACCATTTACTCTGTAAACATTGTACTCTAGTCCAATGTGAGGAGACACTCCAAGGGCTAAAAACATTTAACCCAACATCTGTAAAGGGATGGTCTGTTGGAATTCTGGTCATTTCTTTTGGATCATAAGTCCAAAATCCGTAAGCAAGTTACAGATTGGACGGACGGCGGAGAAGAATGGACGGTGGAGAATGCTGCTCACTTTTCTCTTCCCACCAACTATCCAAACCCTGGGAACCACCATGCTGTTTGGATAATGTAGTGATACTTGTCTCTTGGATGACAGAAACGTGGGTCTGATCAACCTGTTGGTGTCAAAAGAGAAAGTGTTGTGTGATCTGCACGGTTCTGGTCTGTTGGTACATAGTGCAGGTGTCAAGGTTTTAATAACATGACCCACACGCAGGTGGACTTTGTCACTACCAACAGGGGTAGTGACAAAGTTTATTAAACAAAAGATTGTTGAAGACCAGGTTATGTATATAGGGTTATTTATGCCGAGTTGGTTCCAAGGGGTGGCACGGACTAGCAAAACAGTTCAGGATTACAGCAGAGACAGGGCAAAGCTCCTATGTGCAAAAAGCAGAAAAAGTCACAACAAGAACTTGCAAAAAAAAATATTTAGCTGGTCCAAAGCGTATGGTGAAACCCAACAATCCGCCAAGGACTGGAGAGTTGGACAAATCTTACCACTCCCTCCAACTTCAGGAGACCTGATAGAAAGGACAATTGAGGAAACACAAGCACACAGCAACAAACTCACACCACTGCCACTCACACACCCAGCATCCAGTCAAAGTCCAAGTCAGACTAATGCTAACAACATTGGCCTGAAATACCTTGGTGGTTTCAGCAACAACAAGGACACTCCTGGGTGATAACCAAAGGTGGAAGATAACCCAAGAATGCTTGAAATGGAGACAAACCTGTGGCAGAGCTGGTTAAAGAGTTGTGTGTATATTCAGTCCAGGTGACATAAGAGCACTGCAGGGTCGATGGCAATTACACAGCGCAGAGCTGACTCAGAGTGGGCAACCAGCTAGGAGTTGTCCCATCCTTCCACACATCCTTCCACATTCACCTGCTCTGATCCTGCCGAAACCGGTTAATGTTAATGTTAGCTAACCCAATGAAGCGAGTAACCCGAAAGGACCTCTAATAACTCAAGAACACCATACAAGTGGACAATTTGACTGCAGATCTTATCTTATCTGCTTTTTACTCTGGTAAGTAGGTTTGGCCCAGTTTTTTACGACCATCCTGTTTTGCCTTTGGTACTGGTTACATTGCATCAGTAATACTTAATGATAACAAGCCATATGTATGGCCTCAGTTTCTGAGGTGTTTAGGTCCAATTATGAGAACTTCAGTTTTATCTGAATTTAGCATGAGAAAATTGTGGGTCATCCAATTTTTTATATCCTTAATGCATGCTTGGAGTTTAGTTAAGTGATCGATTTCATCAGGCTTGATCGATAAATATAATTGGGTGTCATTGGCATAGCATTGAAAGTTAATTGAGTGATTCCTAATAATGTTCCCTAGAGGAAGCATATATAAACTGAACAGAAGTGGTCCTAATACAGAACCTTGTGGGACTCCATTTGGTTTGCATGGAGGATTCATCATTAACATGAACAAACTGAGATCGGTCTAAGAAATGTGACTTAAACCAGCCTAGGGCGGTTCCTTTGATGCCAATTTGATATTCTCATTTAAGCTAACATATTCATCCCATCCCAGATATTTCTGTGAAAATTGAATTTGGGTTTACTTCATATTTCTGTTCAAAATACTTTCTTTACTCACTTCTAAGTTCTGGCATCCTTATTTATTGTATTTCTATGACAAGGATACAGAACAAGTGTTTGGCACTTGCAAGCTACTGGTTGTTTATTCATGTAAATGCACTAACTAGTGACTCATTTACAAATAAGAACTTTGCGTAAATTTGGATTTAATAGCTATATAAATGATATCAGGCTAAGTTCGTGCTGTACATTGATGCAAACATGAGTGAGGCTGAAGCTTATTGGTGCCAGGTAAAAAGTCATCATCCTGACCAGTTGATGATCGATGTGGAACATAAAAATAAAGAGGCATTGTGATGAGGTGCAGTATTATATTTTTATTCATTTTTATTCTGATCAATCATCTGTTAAATGAGAAACGATGAATTAGGACATTGGTTTTAAGATATTGATGTCACTGAGACGTAAAAATCCTGGTGAAGTGACATCATCACCGAAGACGTGACATCATCACAGCTCATTCTGCGTCTTTGGCACAAATGAAAGGTCTCCACTCACTACAGCGCTCGTCATTGACATAGTCATGTCCTGTGGGCAGAGTTTCAGAATAAACTAAATTATCACACAAAGACTTCAGAGGTTACAGTCCTGTTTGATATTCCCAACTTTCACAACTTTCTCTCATGTAATAAACAACAAATGGCAATGCAAAATAAAAATGTAAGATTAGAATTATGTTGCTAGTTGCAAACTCAAAGGGATGGTTTCTCCATTTTGAATATTATCAACAGATTTAATTGAGAAGACAACAGATGAATGATTTTTACCTTCAAAGTTCATCTCCATACAGTGTTCTGCATATAGATAATTGTTAGGCTCGCCTTTGGCCCAGCCAGTAAACTCAAAGGCTGAGCCATCACTCCATGTCCACGAACCCTCCTGAAAGAAAGAGCCATGACAATTTAGCATTGGGCTTCTGTAATATTCCTTGAGTCATAACAGACAATTTAAAAGAAAGTATCAAAATTGATGGAGCAGAACATGACATAATTCACACCCCCAGATTTGTGTCGTTTTAAACTTGTAGTCTTCAGCCGCAACTGACAATGACTCAAGTGACGTAAATGACTCAAGTGACGTCACTTGAGTCAATCACTCAGATTTCACACAGCTCCCTGTGGAGCCACTAATTGCTTCATACAACTTTTTTCCACATATGCACCAATACTCCCCTGCAGGTACAAACAATGTTAATGTGCTTGGCTTGTAGATAAATTGAATTTTCTTTTGTGGTAGCAATAAAAACTTTTAATAATAATTCAGATGCCATTTTAGCATTGTCTTGTATTACAAACTGTCCAGATTACTCAGGTCAAGTTTCATTACATTTTTGGGACTATATGTTTTGGGCCACTCGGTGGCAGGAGAACTCTACTACAAGCCGAAAAACAAACCATACGTTTTGGATTTAAAGCCATGACTTCAGTGACAGTCTCAAAAACAGCAAATGACGACCAGCACAAACAAATAGAGGATCCCTTGCAGTGGTTCAATAGAAAAAAATTTGTATTCAATGCTCTCTTTTAGTCTCCACCAACTCCTAATGAAATTATGTGGCTCATTAGTGAGATGTTCCTCTTTCTTCAACAGCAGTGTGTTTGCTGTTTTGAGCTGGGCAGCTGGCATACAATGGGTTATTCTGAGTTTCTTTATTAGAACAAAAATGTCATTTCACAAAGTTGTGACCACTGCATAAATTTATAGAGCTTGTTGATTGTTAAATCACTCACCTTAACTGCATCATAGCCTCCAATCCAAGATGCTTTATCTTCGCCTGTTGCTTTGTTAACAACCTCTCTGAGGATTGCGTAATCATCTGCATTTCTGATTGAAGCCAGATTACCACCGAGGTCAACGCAAGTGAACTAAAGAGGGGATGCAAAGTAAGAGGCAATGACGACATGAATTGTACATTTAGACAACCAGGCTATCTTAATGTCTGAACAATTCTAAAATTTAAAAAAAAAAGTTTTTAGAGAATATATATATACATATACATACCTCAGCTGCTACCCACTCCTTCGCAGTGGAGTGGAACTTGTAGCAGCGAGAGTCAGCCTGAGTCCAACCAACGGGGCAGACTAAAACACAATTGTAATGTTAGAGGATTACTGGTATTTGTAGATCTCAAATACATAATTTCCACAATATCTATCAGTTTATTCAGAATTCATATCTATAGCTTCTTGTCCTGTTGGATGTTAAATGAAATTGAATTGAAAAATTGAAATTGAAAAATTATTCAGTTCTGATGCAAAACTTGGTTTGGAATTCTTCTCTGATCTTTGATATTTTGCTGAAATTTTAGATTATTTAATTATTTATTGACATGAAACATGTGAGAAGTCCAGAAGTAAAAATCACCATATGGTCCAGCTGTTAACAACTATTCTTTCTGACATACACACTGTTGTTGTAGATACATAATGGTTGGAAACCACTGGTTTAATCTGTGTTAATGTGTTGTATTTCAAAAACTTGATATATTATCCATTGTTTCAAATCTTCATCTAAAAACTAATAACTAAAGCCGTCAAATGCATGTAGAGGAATAAAAAGCACATTATTTAGTGTGAGAGTATAGAGAGTGGAAGTATAAAAAAATAGTACCAACCCAATTTTCTTTTACATTCTGCCTGTGAATGTAAAGAAGAGATAAATAGAAATTAACCTAGATTGGAAACAATTTCAAAGGAAGTGAAGGGGACAAAACTCGGTCCTTGTTTCATGCAACAATAAATTCGTAAGTTCACTTAAAAATAAAATGAGCTTTCAGCAGTCTGAATTAAACAAATCAAGACAGTATCCTTAATAATAATCTTACCAAAATAAGTTTTTCTGAAGTGTGCTAAATCCACCCAAAGACTAGCAAGTTAGTTTTTGAGAGCTCTCATCGATTAGTGTTTGTAAGAAAGAAAGACACTGACACATTAAATATAAGAAATATATATCTGTAAGAAATATGACTTACATCTGCTCCAGCCCACAATCCACTGGTCAGACAGAGGACCACAATGAAGTAAAGACTGGATGCCATCTGTTTGAAGATCAGAAGTAAAATGTATTTTTATATGTATTTAAATAACTTGAGTAATTATATTTATATGAATTAAAATCAACACTTCCAGTGTGTGAGTAGTTTTACTCATGCTTGTCATTTGTATGTGAGGAAAATCAATACTTTTCTTTTGCTGTATTCAGATAAACTCATCACACTATTTATATTTGTGTCCTGTTCACATCTGAAGAATAATGTATTAACTGTGAGACATTTAAAATGAATTCTGCTTAATGCAGAGATGATTTGAGAACAAATCAATTAAAGCTTATTTCTTTCGTGGATATGACTGACAAAGTAGATCAACAATCTTTTCTGGATATCTGATTCTGAGAAGTCAAGAAATTACACTCTCACCTTGTTGCGATGATTTGATGAGGTTGCACTTGCAGCAGCAGGTGTTGTCCTGGAAAGAGAGACAGTCTTTATATACGTTGTCTTGTTGCTTGTGGTTCAGAAGTTACACGTCATATGTGGATTTTAGGGTAAAGTTCAATTATTGCATTAATTCTTGATTACATATTGTCATAGCCTTGAGTAAAGGTTAGACTGTTCATTAATCAATGCTAATAAAACACAAAATAAGACATTTTAACTACACAAATACTGCTGTTGCACAACTAAGTTGTTTGCTCAAAGGAATTTTTAAAGACAAGTTAAATTTGTTTTTTCTGTTGTTGCAGTTTCATTTTTCTTTCTGCTGCAAAACATCCTCAGTATTTAATACTATATCTTTGATTTAAAGCTGTAACTGGCATTTATGTTTCTTTTCATAGTGTCTGAATGCTCACTGTAGGAGTGCTTGTATCTTTATTTACAGTGTTTACTGTATTTTACAATATTTCTTGTTTTGGTCTATTATTCTCAAATTCATGTTTGTCCTTTTACATTAGGTCTTTTTTTAATTTTTGATAGTGGATATGATACAAAGCAAAATATAAATACATGTAACCAGAACATGCCAGAATGATAGACTAGGCTAAATATTTACAGTGTTAATCAGAGCTTAATTTGTGATCCCGCTAGAACAGCATCCAGGAAAAAGGCAATTAACAATGGAAGAGAAAGTGTGGGAACCTCTGACAAGAAGTGGTCTGACAAACCCAAAGCCACAACTGAATCAGAGGACAACTTTTTAACAGCTTGCATGATAGATGTTTCACAGGACAACAGATTCAAGCACACCTTAATGGTGGTTGTAGTATGCAAGTCTCAGTTTCAGCTGTGAAGAAAAGATTTCGAGCTGCATACTTGATTGGGCGAATTGCAGCAATGAAGCCTTTGCTAAGATGTCAGAATAAGACAACTAGACGAATAATACGTGTCCTGGGCCACGAAAAACCATGGAGAGGATGGTTTCACAATATGTTGATATTTGATTTCTATTGTAGAAAGAATGCCAGAACTGTGTTCAGCTGTTATATCTGCCAAAGGTGGCTACTTTGATGAGCCAGTATACATTTTAGTCTTAGCGCCAATGGTCTGGATGTGATATGTAGCACCTGGTTACTGACAGATGTAAAAATGTCTACTTTCATTACAGACAGATGAATTTTTAGAATTTTTACAAATTTTTAGTGTGCCTGAACCTGGCCCGTGATGCTAGCTCATACATTATTGACACTGCCGAGTAGTTTACAGTATATTACCTCTACCATTGCTTAGGTATGTGACAGATTGAGCTTTCAGCATGTGTTCATATGAGAGATAGGCTGTTAAAAGTCAACTGTTTGCTTAAAAATGCTCTGACGTGGTTGCCAAGCAACCAAGGATCTTCGTGTGGTGTCTTCATTTGAGCTATATCTCAAAAACTCTGGCCTGGGTCATCAGGGATCGACATGTGGTCCCTTCCCTTTTTTTGGGAATTTCTCCTCTCAAATTAACATGGGAGTGGATGGAGCAGGAGAGGGGTGTTACTGCTGATTCTTTGTGTCTTATGCCAAAACTCTAATACTGACAGCTTCAGCAGTGTTATCATAGCGGAGCCAATACATTTTCCTACAATTTCAGTGGTAAATCATGTCTGTATCTTGAAATTTTCTGCCCTTAAACGCAATTTACAATTTTTGTCTCCCTCTCCACTCTAGCGATGACATCATAGAGATCACATCTCTCCCATTTTGGCTTCCTTGCACTGGCTACCCGTTAAATCTAGAATAGAATTTAAAATTCTTCTACTAACTTACAAAGCTCTTCATGGTCAGGCACCATCATATTTAAAAGAGCTCATAGTACCTTACCACCCCACTAGAACATTGCGCTCCTAGGACGCTGGGTTCCTTGTGGTTCCTATAGTGTCTAAAAGTAGATTGGGAGCCAGAGCTTTCAGCTATCAAGCTCCTCTTCTGTGGAATAAACTACCACTCTGTGTTCGGGAGGCAGACACGATCAACACCTTTAAGAGTAGACTTAAGACTTTCCTGTTTGATAAGGCTTATAATTAGGGCTGGCTCAGGTCATCCCTTAGTTATGCTGTCATAGAACTAGACTGCTGGGGGACTCACATACTCTCTCGCTCTCTCTCTCTCTCATTCTCTCTCTCTCCTTATCTATCCATCTATCTAATCCATCTATCTATCATGTTACTAATTAAACTTCTGCCCCGGAGTTTCTGTGCTCTCTCGTCCAGCAGGTTCTTGTGGACTGTGTCTGCTGCTGTGGTCCTGCGTGGCGTCTACTGCATGTGTTGTCGCCGTCATCATTGTTGCCATATCCCCATTACAGTTTATAGTTATGTAATGATTTGCTGCTACTGTAATAATTCATCATTCATTGTAACCTATTCTTATCATCCATTGTAATTCATTATTATTCATTGTGAGTGTACAATATGTGTGTGTATATTTGTTCTGTACATGTGACATCATTGCACGTCTGTCCGTCCTGGGAGAGGGATCCCTCCTCTGTGGCTCTTCCTGAGGTTTCTTCCACCTTTTTCCCTGTTAAAAGGTTTTTTGGTGGGCAAGTTTTTCCTCACTCGAATCGAGGGTCTAAGGACAGAGGGTGTCACTCCCTGTACAGATTGTAAAGCCCTCTGAGACAAATGTATTTTGTGATTTTGGGCTATATAAATAAAATTTGATTTGATTTGATTTGATTTGATCATCCACTCTAGCTCTGGAACATTCTAGCAATACGCACCCATACCCGTTACATGTATATGCGATCAAAACTGCGGGATCCTTAGCATGCCGAAGAAAACCCGCCGAATAACAATAGTGTGCCTTTTTCAGGCAGCCTAATAACCAGTATAACCAATAGAGTTGTCACGATACCAAAATGAGTAACCACGATACTATACCAGACAAAGTATCACGGTTACGGGTAATATCGCGATACTGCTGAACGATACTTTTATGAACTGCAATGTATTTGTACAAGTTATAAGTACTTATTAATTATAATTACTTATAATGTTGTTTGGTGCATCATAAACATAATACTGGTGAAGTAAGAATTAGACTGAAATAAGTATTTTTATGAGTTTGGAGTTTGGTTTCTTGAGAAAAATTTGTTGTGCTTCGGCAGACTCGTCGCTCGGGCCCGGTGCTTTTCGCATTTCGTGTTTGTGACCGTGAGCGCGTCTGGGCGAGACAGCCAATCAGCTAACAGACGGGCGGACCCAGCGTGCGGAAACAGCCTATCATATCGCCGGACGTCACCAGTAACAGGCAAACAGCCAATCATTCAGCAGCTGTGTAGTTCGGTTGCAGTTCCATGTTGGTTTGTTTACAAAGGAGTAGCATACAGTAAGAAGCCGGGAGGAGAGCAGAGGCGGCCGCTATGTAGCGGAGACTGGCAGCGGTAGTATCGTAATCCACGGTAATACCGTCGTGTAAAATTTCTAGTATAGTAGCGACGGTTATGATTTGGCACCGCGGGGTACCGGGTATACCGTGGGTACCGTGCAACTCTAATAACCAAATAGACAAAATGTCCTGTGATTCCCAGAACTGTAACTTTATTTTGTCACTAAGTTGTTTGCTGTATTGTACTGTGTAAACTCTAAAATCAGCATCTGAAGGTTTTTAAAATAGGAAAATAGGAGATGATGATGATGATGATGATGTAATACACTTCCAGACTTGCCGAAATATGTTTGTGACAATTGAATTTGGGTTTAATTTATATTTCTGTTCAAAATACTTTCTTTACTTACTTTAAAGTTTTGGGATCCTTATTTATTGTATTTCGATGACAAGGATACAGAACAAAAGTGTTTGGCACTTGAAAGCTACTGGTTGTTTATGTATGTAAATATACTCACTACTGACTCATTTGAAAATAAGAACCTTGCCTAAATTTGGATTTAATAGCTACATAAATGATATCATAATAAGTTTGCGCCGTAAAATGATGCAAACATGAGCTAAACCTTATTGGTGGCAGTTAAAAGTCATCATTCTCACCAGTTGATGATCCATGTGGGACATGAAAAAAAATGAAGAGGCATTGTGATGAGGTGCAGTAGTATTTTTTTTATTCATTTGTTTATTATGGTCAACAATCATCTGTTTGATGATAAACGATGAATTAGGACATTGGTTTTCAGATAATGATGTCACTAAAGCCTGAAATCCTGGTGAAGTGACATCATTACTGAAGATGTGACATTAGAGCTCATTCTGCGTCTTTGGCACAAATGAAAGATCTCCACTCATTACAGCGCTCGTCATTGACATAGTCACGTCCTGTGGGCAGAGATTCAGAATAAACTAAATCATCACACAAAGACTTCAGAGGCTACAATCCTGTTTGATATTCCTAACTTTCACAACTTTCTCTTATGTAATAAACAACAAATGGCAATGCAAAATAAAAATGTAAGGTTAGAATTATGTTGCTACTTGCAAACTCAAAGGGATGGTGTCTACATTTTGAATATTATCAACACATTTAATTGAGAAGACATCAGATGAATGATTTTTACCTTCAAAGTTCATCTCCATACAGTGTTCTGCATATAGATAATTGTTTGGCTCGCCTTTGGCCCAGCCACTAAACTCAAAGGCTGAGCCATCACTCCATGTCCACGCACCCTCCTGAAAGGAAAAGTCATGACAATTTAGACTCAAGTGACGTCACTTGAGTCAATCACTCAGATTTCACACAGCTCTCTGTGGAGCCACTAATGGCTTCATACAACTTTTTTCCACATATGCACCAATACTCCCCTGCAGGTACAAACACGTTAATGTATTCACCTTGGAGATAAATTGAATTTTCTTTTGTGGTAGCAATAAAAACTTCTAATAATAATTAAGATGCTATTTTTACAATGTCTTGTTTCACAAATTGTCCAGATTACTCAGGTCAAGTTTCATTACATTTTTGGGACTATATGTTTTTGGCCATTCGGTGGCAGGAGAACTTCACTACAAGTCGAAAAACACACCATACATTACTTCAATGACAGTCTCAAAAACAGCAAAATGCAGCAAGCACAAACAAGTGGAGAATCCTTTGCATTGGTTCAATAGAAAAAAAAATCGTATTCAATGCTCTCTTTTGCTCTCCAAAAACCCCAAATGAAATTATGTGGCTCATTAGTGAGATGTACCTCTTTCTTCAACTGCAATCTGTTTGCTGTTTTGAGCTTGGCAGCTGGCATACAAAGTTCTGACCACCCCACAAATGTGTAGAGCTTGTTGATTGGTAAATCACTCACCTTAACTGCATCATAGCCTCCAATCCAAGATGCTTTATCTTTGCCTGTTGCTTTGTTAACAACCTCTCTGAGGATTGCGTAATCTTCTGCTGTTCTGATTGAAGCCAGATTACCACCGAGGGCAATGCAAGCGAGCTAAAGAAGGGATGCAAATTAAGAGGCAATTAATTCACTTTAAACTCGTATTTCTTAATAATGTCTGAACAATTCTAAAAATAAGATTTTAGAGAATATATATATATCTATATACCTCAGCTTCTACCCACTCCTTCTCAGCAGATTCGAACTTGTAGCAGCGAGAGCCAACCTGAGTCCAACCAACGGGGCAGCTCTGAGAACAACTCGACAATGCGGCTACAACACAATTGTTAGAAGATTACTGAATAATAAGTAGTTGTAGATCTCAAATACATAATTGCCACAGTATCTATCCGTTAGTTTATTCAGAATTAATATCTACAGCTAGTTGTCCTGTTTAGTGTTAAAATAAGGACAGTGGTTGAAAAAGTATTCAGTTCTGATACACAACTTGGTTTTGAGTTTTTGGATTTTTTTTCTTTGATCTTTGTTTTTGTTATGATCATTTACTTATTTATTGACATGGAACATGTATGAAGTCTAGAAGTAAAAATCACCATATGTTCCAGCTGTCAACAAGTCATAGACTTCTGACATATATATTGTTGATTGTTGTAGATACATAATGGTTGGAAACCACAACCATTTAATCTATGGTAATATGTTTTATTTATGCTTGATATATTATCCATTGGTTGAAATGTTCATTTGAGAAATAACTAGTAACTAAATCTGTCAAATACTTGTAGATGAATAAAAAGCAAATTATTTCACCATGAAATGTGGTAGAGTAGAAATATGAAATAGCATCAAATAATAACTGAGAGCAAAGCAAACAAGCTTATAAGTATTGTCCCTCAGAAAAGTCTGCTTTATGGACACCACAACATCCAGAAGAATTTTTCAAATCTCAACTTTGGCTGCAGTCAGAAAATGAAAGTAGTACCAACCAAATTTCCTTTTACGTTTTGCCTGTGAATGTAAAGAACACATAATTAGAAATTAACCAAGCTTAGAAACAATTTCAATGGAAGTGAAGGGGACAACATTCAGTGCTTGTTTCATGCAATAATTCATTATTAAGTTCACTTAAATACAAAATGAGCTTCAGCAGTCTGGCTTAAATGAATCAAGACTGTATCAAGTCAGAATGTTTTTATTATAAAATTATAAAATATTTCCTTTCTGGACCTACAATAGATACTCACAACATATTGTATTTATAGTTAAGCATCAAATTAATTAATAACACCAATATTCTTACTAAAATAAGTTTTTCAGCACTGTGTTTATTGGGTCTTCAACATTATGCTTCATTAACATTCTCTTATCGTACCAAAGGTGACAATTAGAGTTTGTAAGAAAGAAACAAGAAATATGTTCCTGTATTAAATATGACTTACATCTGCTCCAGCCCACAATCCACTGGTCAGACAGAGGACCACAATGAAGTAAAGACGGGATGCCATCTGTATGAAGATCAGAAGTAAAATGTATTTTATGCATGTATTTAATTTGAGTAATTATAAGAGTACAATTAAGAGCAAAACGTCCAGTGTATGAGTAGTTTTGCTCATGCTTGTCATTTGTATGTGAGGAAAATCAATACTTCTTCTGTTGTATTCAGATAAACTCATCACACTATATTTGTGTTCTGTTAGAATAGAATAATGTATTAACAGTGAGACATTTAAAATTCATTCTGCTTGATACAGAGATGATTTGAGAACAAATCAATTAACGCTTATTTTTTACGTGGATATGACTGACAAAGTTTCACCCACAGGTAAAAGTGAAGCTGTGGAACACACCTGCATATAATAAACAATTAAGTATGGAAGAGAGTTGCTTAGCAGTAGAATCAAAAATAAATCTATTAAACATGAAAAATAATCAACAATCTTTTCTGGATAGCTGATTCTGTGAAGTCAAGAAATTACACTCTTACCTTGTTGCGATGATTAGATGAGGTTGCACTTGCGGCAGCAGGTGTTGTCCTGGAAGGAGACACAGTCTTTATATACGTTATCTTGTTGCTTGGGGTTCAGGAGTTACACGTCATGTGTGGATTTTAGGGCAGAGTTGAATTATTGCATTAATTCTTAATTACATATTGCCATAGCCTTGAGTAAAGGTTAGAATGTTCATTAATCAATGCTAATAAAACACAACATAAGAGGTTTTAACTACACAGATACTGCTGTTGTGCAACTAAGTTGTTTGTTTTTTCTGTTGTTGCAATTTCATTCATCGTCTGCTGCAAAACATCCTCAGTATTTAATACTATATCATTGATTTAAAGCTGTAACTGGCATTTATGGTGTTGTTCATAGTGTCTGAATGGCCACTGTAGAAATTAAATTATTTAAACTTAACATATTTCTCAATGTGCTTTTATTTTTATTAACAGTGTTTAATATACTTTACATTATTCCTTGTTTTGGTCCATTATTCTAAAATTCATGTTTGTACTTTTACATCAGGTCTCTTTTTATGATAGTGGGTATGATACAAAGCAAAATATGAATACATGTAACCAGGACATGCCAGAAGATAGACTAGGCTAAATATTTACAGTGGTAATCAGAGCTTAATTTGTGATCCTGCAAGAACAGCATCCGGGAAAAAGGCAATTAATAATGGAAGAGAAACTGTGGGAAACTCGGTCTGGCAAAAGCTCCATTTCAGTTGTCGCTTTGGGTTTGCCTAATGGTGGTTGCAGTAAACAAGTCACAGTTTCAACTGTAAAGAAAAGATTTCGAGCTTCAGGTTTCATAGGACGAGTTGCAGCAATTAAGCCTTTGCTAAGATGTCAAAATTAGACAAACTGGCTGTCTTGCGCCTGTCTTTCAAATCTTCGGTTCATCATACATGATCTTTGTACGTCATAGAGTAGGCGAGAGGATGGTTCCACAGTGTGTGACATCAATTGTCAACTCTGGTGGGGAAAATGTGATGGTCTGGGGCTGTTTTGCTCTATCCAGGGTCAGTGACTTGTACAGAGTGAGAAGCACCCTGACCCAAAACGGCTACCACAGCATTCTGCAGTGACATGCAATACCCACTGGTATGGGCCTAGTTGGTCAGAGGTTCATCCTACAGCAAGATAGTGACACAAAACACAAGCCTAACCTTTGCCAGAAATACTAAACGAAAAAAGAACAACTTATAAAACGTAAACCCCATCTGGCTGGTTTGGGATGAACTGAAGAGTGAAAGCCAAGTAACCTAAAATGTATGCAGATGTCATTGGATTAGCTCAGATACAATAAAACAACTCTACAATAGAAAAAACTCTGGGGCATGGTCACATGATGTAGCATCAGTTTTCATTACTGACATTCTGCGATTCATAAAGTGACAACAATGAATCACACAAACACAAAAAACGAAAGACTCCCTGCTGATGTGAGTACATGTGAGTCACTTTTCAAATCCATGACATTTCATGTGCCATAGACATCTGGGGGGAGAAGATGTACCAAGAAAGCGTGTTGTGCTTTCTGGTATCTGGTTTAATGATCTTCACCTTTAACATGATACACCTTCCCATCGTTGCAAGGGAAGGTCTGTGTTGCCAGTCTAAGAGGTCATTCATTTCTTGAGACTTGGCTGTTTTTGAGGAGAACAACTCCCTGGCTTGACGTTTGGATGAATGGAGTGGACTGGTGCACTTTGTTGGACATGTGCACAGTAAGAAAATGCCTTAGAAATGTAAAGATTACGGCTCACCATTTACTCTGTAAACATTGTACTCTAGTCCAATGTGAGGAGACACTCCAAGGGCTAAAAACATTTAACCCAACATCTGTAAAGGGATGGTCTGTTGGAATTCTGGTCATTTCTTTTGGATCATAAGTCTAAAATCCGTAAGCAAGTTACAGATTGGACGGACGGCGGAGAAGAATGGACGGTGGAGAATGATGCTCATTTTTCTCTTCCCACCAACTATCCAAACCCTGGGAACCATGCTGTTTGGATAATGTAGTGCTTAAAGTAGAAACTAGAGACTGGATGTCTGGGTCTGAATTTGGATCAACAAGATTGCACAGACTTTCAGAGATACTTGTCTCTTGGATGACAGAAACGTGGGTCTGATCAACCTGTTGGTGTCAAAAGAGAAAGTGTTGTGTGATCTGCACGGTTCTGGTCTGTTGGTACATAGTGCAGGTGTCAAGGTTTTAATAACAGGACCCAGACGCAGGTGGAGCTGTTGGTAGTGACAAAGTTTATTAAACAAAAGGTTGTTGAAGACCAGGTTATGTATATAGGGTTATTTACGCCAAGTTGGTTCCAAGGGGTGGCACGGACTAGCAAAACAGTTCAGGATTACAGCAGAGAGAGGGCAAAGCTCCTATGTGCAAAAAGCAGAAAAAGTCACAACAAGAACTTGCAAAAACAAATATTTAGCTGGTCCAAAGCGTATGGTGAAACACAACAATCCGCCAAGGACTGGAGAGTTGGACAAATCTTACCACTCCCTCCAACTTCAGGAGACCTGATAGAAAGGACAATTGCGGAAACACAAGCACACAGCAACAAACTCACACCACTGCCACTCACACACCCAGCATCCAGTCAAAGTCCAAGTCAGACTAATGCTAACAACATTGGCCTGAAAGACCTTGGTGGTTTCAGCAACAACAAGGACACTCCTGGGTGATAACCAAAGGTGGACGATAACGCAAGAATGGAGACAAACCTGTGGCAGAGCTGGTTAAAGAGTTGTGTGTATATTCAGTCCAGGTGACATAAGAGCACTGCAGGGTCGATGGCAATTACACAGCGCAGAGCTGACTCAGAGTGGGCAACCAGCTAGGAGTTGTCCCATCCTTCCACACATCCTTCCACATTCACCTGCTCTGATCCTGCCGAAACCGGTTAATGTTAATGTTAGCTAACTTAATGAAGCGAATAACCCAAAAGGACCTCTAATAACTCAAGAACACCATACAAGTGGACAATTTGACTGCAGATATTATCTTATCTGCTTTTTACTCTGGTAAGTAGGTTTGGCCCAGTTTTTGACTACCATCCTGTTTTGCCTTTGGTACTGATTACATTGCATCAGTAATACTTAATGATAACAAGCCATATGTATGGCCTCAGTTTCTGAGGTGTTTAGGTCCAATTATGATAACTTCAGTTTTATCTGAATTTAGCATGATAAAATTGTGGGTCATCCAATTTTTTATATCCTTAATGCATGCTTGGAGTTTAGTTAAGTGATCGATTTCATCAGGCTTGATCGATAAATATAATTGGGTGTCATTGGCATAGCATTGAAAGTTAATTGAGTGATTCCTAATAATGTTCACTAAAGGAAGCATATATAAACTGAACAGAAGTGGTCCTAATACAGAACCTTGTGGGACTCCATTTGGTTTGCATGGAGGATTCATCATTAACATGAACAAACTGAGATCGGTCTAAGAAATGTGACTTAAACCAGCCTAGGGCGGTTCCTTTGATGCCAATTTAATATTCTCATTTAAGCTAACATATTCATCCTCCTGGAGCCAGGTTTCAGTGAGGCAGAATAAATCAATGTCATAATCAGATATAAATTCATTGACTAGAACAGCTTTAGAAGGCAAGGACCTAATATTCAAGAGACCACATTTAATTATCTTCTTTTGAACTCTTGGAGATATTGATTTAATTTTAATTATTTTTTTATGATCAACTCCTCTTCTGTTTATTTTATCTTTAAATAAATAAATTTGGATTTCATAGCTACATAAATAATATTTAATAACTTGTTGCTGTGTAATGATGCAAACAAGAGCGAGGCTGAAGCTTATTGGTGCCAGGTAAAAAGTATGTAAAAATGATGATGTAATACACTTCCAGACTTGCCGAAATATGTTTGTGACAATTGAATTTGGGTTTAATTTATATTTCTGTTCAAAATATTTTGTTTACTTACCGGTACTTTAAAGGATACAGAACAAAAGTGTTTGGCACTTGAAAGCTACTGGTTGTTTATTCATGTAAAAGCACTCACTACTGACTCATTTGAAAATAAGAACCTTGCCTAAATTTGGATTTAATAGCTACATAAATGATATCATAATAAGTTTGCGCCGTAAAATGATGCAAACATGAGCTAAACCTTATTGGTGGCAGTTACAAGTCATCATTCTCACCAGTTGATGATCCATGTGGGACATGAAAAAAAATGAAGAGGCATTGTAATGAGGTGCAGTAGTATTTTTTTTATTCATTTGTTTATTATGGTCAACAATCATCTGTTTGATGATAAACGATGAATTAGGACATTGGTTTTCAGATAAGGATGTTACTAAAGCCTGAAATCCTGGTGAAGTGACATCATTACTGAAGATGTGACATTAGAGCTCATTCTGCGTCTTTGGCACAAATGAAAGATCTCCACTCATTACAGCGCTCGTCATTGACATAGTCACGTCCTGTGGGCAGAGATTCAGAATAAACTAAATCATCACACAAAGACTTCAGAGGCTACAATCCTGTTTGATATTCCTAACTTTCACAACTTTCTCTTATGTAATAAACAACAAATGGCAATGCAAAATAAAAATGTAAGGTTAGAATTATGTTGCTACTTGCAAACTCAAAGGGATGGTGTCTACATTTTGAATATTATCAACACATTTAATTGAGAAGACATCAGATGAATGATTTTTACCTTCAAAGTTCATCTCCATACAGTGTTCTGCATATAGATAATTGTTTGGCTCGCCTTTGGCCCAGCCACTAAACTCAAAGGCTGAGCCATCACTCCATGTCCACGCACCCTCCTGAAAGGAAAAGTCATGACAATTTAGCATTAGACTTCTGTAATATTCCTAATTGATGGAGCAGAACATAAAATTATTCAAACCCCCAGATTTGTGTCGTTTTAAACTTGTAGTCTTTAGCCACAACTGACAATGACTCAAGTGACGTCACTTGAGTCAATCACTCAGATTTCACACAGCTCCCTGTGGAGCCACTAATGGCTTCATACAACTTTTTTTCCACATATGCACCAATACTCCCCTGCAGGTACAAACACGTTAATGTATTCAGCTTGGAGATAAATTGAATTTTCTTTTGTGGTAGCAATAAAAACTTCTAATAATAATTAAGATGCTATGTTTACAATGTCTTGTTTCACAAATTGTCCAGATTACTCAGGTCAAGTTTCATCACATTTTTGGGACTATATGTTTTTGGCCATTCGGTGGCAGGAAAACTTCACTACAAGCCAAAAAACACACCATACATTACTTCAATGACAGTCTCAAAAACAGCAAAGGGCAGCAAGCACAAACAAATATAGGATCCCTTTCAGTGGTTCAATAGAAAAAAAATCGTATTCAATGCTCTCTTTTGGTTTCCACCAACTCCTAATGAAATTATGTGGCTCATTAGTGAGATGTACCTCTTTCTTCAACTGCAATCTGTTTGCTGTTTTGAGCTTGGCAGCTGGCATACAAAGTTCTGACCACCCCACAAATTTGTAGAGCTTGTTGATTGGTAAATCACTCACCTTAACTGCATCATAGCCTCCAATCCAAGATGCTTTATCTTTGCCTGTTGCTTTGTTAACAACCTCTCTGAGGATTGCGTAATCTTCTGCTGTTCTGATTGAAGCCAGATTCCCACCGAGGGCAATGCAAGCGAGCTAAAGAGGGGATGCAAATTAAGAGGCAATTAATTCACTTTAAACTCGTATTTCTTAATAATGTCTGAACAATTCTAAAAATAAGATTTTAGAGAATATATATATATATCTATATACCTCAGCTTCTACCCACTCCTTCTCAGCAGATTCGAACTTGTAGCAGCGAGAGCCAACCTGAGTCCAACCAACGGGGCAGCTCTGAGAACAACTCGACAATGCGGCTACAACACAATTGTAATGTTAGAAGATTACTGAATAATAAGTAGTTGTAGATCTCAAATACATAATTGCCACAGTATCTATCCGTTACTTTATTCAGAATTAATATCTACAGCTAGTTGTCCTGTTTAGTGTTAAAATAAGGACAGTGGTTGAAAAAGTATTCAGTTCTGATACACAACTTGGTTTTGAGTTTTTGGATTTTTTTCTTTGATCTTTGATTTTTTTATGATCATTTACTTATTTATTGACATGAAACGTGAGAAGTCTAGAAGTAAAAATCACCATATGTTCCAGCTGTCAACAAGTCATAGACTTCTGACATACATATTGTTGATTGTTGTAGATACATAATGGTTGGAAACCACAACCATTTAATCTATGTTAATATGTTTTATTTATGCTTGATATATTATCCATTGGTTGAAATGTTCATTTGAGAAATAACTAGTAACTAAATCTGTCAAATACTTGTAGATGAATAAAAAGCGCAAAGCAAACAAGCTTATAAGTATTGTCCCTCAGAAAAGTCTGCTTTATGGACACCACAACATCCAGAAGAATTTTTCAAATCTCAACTTTGGCTGCAGTCAGAAAATGAAAGTAGTACCAACCAAATTTCCTTTTACGTTTTGCCTGTGAATGTAAAGAACACATAATTAGAAATTAGAAACAATTTCAATGGAAGTGAAGGGGACAACATTCAGTGCTTGTTTCATGCAATAATTCATTATTAAGTTCACTTAAATACAAAATGAGCTTCAGCAGTCTGGCTTAAATGAATCAAGACAGTATCAAGTCAGAATGTTTTTATTATAAAATTATAAAATATTTCCTTTCTGGACCTGCAATAGATACTCACAGCATATTGTATTTATAGTTAAGCATCAAATTAATTAATAACACCAATATTCTTACTAAAATAAGTTTTTCAGCACTGTGTTTATTGGGTCTTCAACATTATGCTTCATTAACATTCTCTTATCGTACCAAAGGTGACAATTAGAGTTTGTAAGAAAGAAACAAGAAATATGTTCCTGTAATAAATATGACTTACATCTGCTCCAGCCCACAATCCACTGGTCAGACAGAGGACCACAATGAAGTAAAGACGGGATGCCATCTGTATGAAGATCAGAAGTAAAATGTATTTTATGCATGTATTTAATTTGAGTAATTATAAGAGTACAATTAAGAGCAAAACGTCCAGTGTATGAGTAGTTTTGCTCATGCTTGTCATTTGTATGTGAGGAAAATCAATACTTCTTCTGTTGTATTCAGATAAACTCATCACACTATATTTGTGTTCTGTTAGAATAGAATAATGTATTAACAGTGAGACATTTAAAATTCATTCTGCTTGATACAGAGATGATTTGAGAACAAATCAATTAACACTTATTTTTTAAGTGGATATGACTGACAAAGTTTCACCTACAGGTAAAAGTGAAGCTGTGGAACACACCTGCATATAATAAACAATTAAGTATGGAAGAAAGAAATAATAAAATAATAACACAAGTTTGAGAGTTTCCTTAGCAGTGGACTCAAAAATAAATCTATTAAACATGAAAAATAATCAACAATCTTTTCTGGATAGCTGATTCTGTGAAGTCAAGAAATTACACTCTTACCTTGTTGCGATGATTAGATGAGGTTGCACTTGCAGCAGCAGGTGTTGTCCTGGAAGGAGACACAGTCTTTATATACGTTGTCTTGTTGCTTGGGGTTCAGGAGTTACACGTCATGTGTGGATTTTAGGGCAGAGTTGAATTATTGCATTAATTCTTAATTACATATTGCCATAGCCTTGAGTAAAGGTTAGAGTGGTCATTAATCAATGCTAATAAAACACAACATAAGAGGTTTTAACTACACAGATACTGCTCTTGTGCAACTAAGTTGTTTGTTTTTTCTGTTGTTGCAATTTCATTCATCGTCTGCTGCAAAACATCCTCAGTATTTAATACTATATCATTGATTTAAAGCTGTAACTGGCATTTATGGTGTTGTTCATAGTGTCTGAATGCTCACTGTAGAAATTAAATTATTTAAACTTAACATATTTCTCAATGTGCTTTTATTTTTATTAACAGTGTTTACTGTATTTTACATTATTTCTTGTTTTGGTCCATTATTCTAAAATTCATGTTTGTACTTTTACATCAGGTCTTTTTTTATGATAGTGGGTATGATACAAAGCAAAATATGAATACATATAACCAGGACATGCCAGAAGATAGACCAGGCTAAATATTTACAGTGGTAATCAGAGCTTAATTTGTGATCCTGCAAGAACAGCATCCGGGAAAAAGGCAATTAATAATGGAAGAGAAACTGTGGGAAACTCGGTTTGGCAAAAGCTCCATTTCAGTTGTCGCTTTGGGTTTGACTAATGGTGGTTGTAGTAAAAAAGTCTCAGCTTCAACTGTGAAGAAAAGATTTCGGGGGGGAGAAGATGTACCAAGAAAGTGTGTTGTGCTTTCTGGTATCTGGTTTAATGATCTTCACCTCAACGTGATGCACCTTCTCATCTTTGCAAGGGAAGGTCTGTGTTGCCAGTCTAAGAGGTCATTCATTTTTTGATACTTGGCTGTTCTTGAGGAGAACAACTCCCTTGCTTGATGTTTGGATGAATGGAGTTGACTGGTGCATTGTGTTGCCTTAGATATGTAAAGATTTGGGCCGCCATTTACTCTGTGAACATTGTACTCTAGTCCAATGTGAGGAGACACTCCAAGGGCTAAAAACATTTAACCCAACATCTGTAAAGGGATGGTCTGTTGGAATTCTGGTCATTTCTTTTGGATCATAAGTCCAAAATCCGTAAGCAAGCACTTTTCTCTTCCCACCAACTATCCAAAACCTGTAAAGAGATCACCTTGATGGTGAATCTGGTCATGGGGCTGTCTAACGAGTAAATCTACAATGTGATGTTTGCCAAGAATAATCGTCTTAATAGTCTTTTAACTCTGATCAAGGCTCAAATGGTGGATAGCTGAAGCTTGACTGGATTCCTCAAACGTGAAAAAGCAGGAGAGCTGTTCTTCTTTACGGTTATGTTTAAAAGATGGGCTATGTGTAAGAGGCCAGTAATAGCAAGAGTTAGTGACGTCAAAGAAGAGAACTTGACGAATCGTTGAGAACCATGCTGTTTGCATAATATAGTGCTTAAAGTAGAAACTAGAGACTGGATGTCTGCCCTATCAGTTCGGCCATTGGTCTGGGGATAAAAACCCAAGTAAGACTCATGGAAGGACCAAGACCTTGACAGAAATCCTTCCAAACCTGTGATATGAACTGAGGGCCTATCTCCAATGGGATGCCATAACGACAGAATACAAATTGAACCAACAAATATGCTGTTTAACGAGCTGTTGGGAGTTTGGGAAGAGCCACGATGTGAACTTCCTTGGAAAACCCATCAACAATGGTGAGAATAACTATATAAGCTAGGAGCTGTCCCATCCTTCCACAGTAACCACATTCACCTGCTCTGATCTTGCGGAAACCTGTTAATGTTAATGTTAGCTAACTCAATGGTGACAGTAACCTGACAGGACCTCTAATAACTCAAGAACACCATACAAGAGGATAATTTGACTGCAGATAATTATCTGCTTTTTACTCTGGTAAGTGGTTTTGGCCCAGTTTTTGACTACCATCCTGTTTTTCCTTTGGTACATGCTACATTGCATCAGTGATACTTAATGATATCAAGCCTAAATTATCACAAGTAATCCATATGAATTTAAAACATAATTTCAACATAAAATTACTATGATTATTAATATATATTATAGTAAAGCCTAATACATATCATATTGATCAAAAGTATGTTGATTGTCTTTTTATAAATACATATGCATTGTGTTAAAGGTTTAAGTTTCAAAAGCCCTTACAATTTGGATGAAATTACCAAACCATTGTGTTGGTAATGTTGCAAACATTCAGCCATGTGCATGCAGTCATGATTATTATTATTTTTTTTTCTGGAAAGGATTTATTCATTTTTTTGTCATTTACAATGTCAGTTAGAGATTCAGACAAACATTCAAGTAAATTCAAAGATGTGTCCAAACTTTTGAGTGGTACTGTGACAGTCTTTCTCTACGTTCTATCCTCCTGCTGCTTTTCTGACTCCCCAGACCTGCCATTCTCCATCAGTCCACCAGATGTCCCCAGATCTTTCTCCAGATCCTGCCTTCACTGCAATCACCTTATTTCTCTCACCTGTCCAGGTACTGACAATCACATTTCCCCTTGCACACTCTTTTTAATTTTCTGATTCCCACATACAAACTGTTAAGACACTGTTTTGCTTTTTTCAGTGGTGTGTTAATAGGTCTATGTGTTTACGCAAAGGAATTGTTGTAGGAGTGTACTGAAGTTCAGCGTATAAGAAAATGTTTTTGTGTATGAGGGATTACCTTATGTAAACTCAACCATGTATAACAAGGAATCAGAGAACTGTCTTTATTGTCTTCTGTGTGTTTTTGGTTTTCTGTTTTCTGTTTCCTACTCTGCTCCTTGTGTGTTCCCCAGCAAATCAGCTCCTTTGCTGTTCTCCAGTTTCCATAACCTGAGTTTTTCTGTCCATCTCTCCACCTGCACCTCATGTCCTTGTTAGTTCAGTTGGTATTTCAATCTTTATTTTATTCCTGCATGTATGTCCATCTGTGCAGATGGTTTAAAATGTCTAGAAATTACGAGGTGATGATGATGACAATGATAATGATGCTGATGAACTGAATTTGGGTTTACTTTACATTTCTGTTCAAAATACTTTCTTAACTTACTTTAAAGTTCCGGGATCCTTATTTATTGTATTAATGACAAGAACAACAGTGTTTGGCACTTGCAAGCTACTGGTTGTTTATTCATGTAAATGCACTAACTAGTGACTCATTTGAAAATAAGAACCTTTCGTAAAATTCAGATTTTATAGCTACATAAATTATATCATGCTGAGTTTGCACTGTGCAATGATGCAAACATGAGTGAGGCTGAAGCTTATTGGTGCCAGGTAAAAAGTCATCATCCTCACTAGTTGATGATCTATGTGGAACATAAAAATAAAGAGGCATTGTGATGAGGTGCAGTACTTTTATTTTTTTATTTTTTTTTATTGCTGTTCACAATGAATTAGGACTGTTTGAAGTACTGATGTCATCAATTCCTGAAATCCTGATGTAGTGACATCATCACTGAAGATGTGACATCATCACAGGTCATATTCTGCATCTTTGGCACAAATGAAAGATCTCCTCTCGTTGCAGCCCTCGTCGTTGACGTAGTCGCGTTCTGTAGAGGTTCAAAATGAACAAAAACATCACACAAAGTCTTCAGAGGTTACAGTCCTGTTTGATATTCTCAAATCTCTTACTTTTATATAAAGAAAACTAATTGCAATGCAAATAAAAATGTAAGGTTAAAGTTATGTTGCTAGTTGCAAATTCAAAGGGATGGTTTTGTTGGTCCATTTTGAATATTATCAACAGATTTAATTGAGAAGACAACAGATGAAGGATTTTTACCTCTAAAGTTCATCTCCATACAATGTTCTCCACTTCCATGATTGTTTGGCTCGTCTTTGGCCCAGGAAGTAAACTCAAAGGTTGCGCCATCACTCCATGACCACACACCCTCCTGAAATAAAAGCAGTGACTATTTAGCATTGGACTTCTGTAATATTCTTTGAGTCATAATGGACTTTTTTTTTTTTAATTATGAAAATCGATGGAGCAGAACATGAAATATTGTCTTTTTTATTCTTCCTTGTCTATTTTTCATTGTCAAAGCCCGGCACCTACATTACTCATACTGTAACCCTACTCATAGCCTCAGGCCGCTTCCCTCAAGCAGAGATGAAGAGTGGTCTACGGAGGTCTGGTAAGTTTCTGTCCAACTCCACACTCACAGACTTTTGTTATCTTTAAATTTGTAGTTTTCAAACCTAACTGACACTAAATCACACAAATTCACACAGCTCCCTCTATAGTGATAGAAGGTTTTATACAACTTTTTTCCACATATGCACCTATACTACCTGTGCTGCAGAAATGATTTGGCATTTTTGCACATTCGAAGAAGCTAAAACGATCTGTGGAGCTGCAGAATTGTGTGAACATTCCCAGTGGGTTTATCACTATGAGAAAAAGAGGCTGCTTTTATATTATACACAGTCATTTGATTCAATTTTAATTAAAAAATATTGATTAGTGGAGCTTAAAGGTAAAACATATTGCTTTAGGTTTTTCAAATATAATTTCTTAAAGCTTTGAGTAATATATAGAGTTGATTCATTGGTAAATCACTCACCTTAACTGCATCATAGCCTCCAAGCCAACTGGCTTTATCTCTGCCTGATGCTCTGTTAGCCATCTGTCTGAGGATTGTGTAATCATCATCTGTTCTGATTGAAGCCAGATTACCACCGAGGGCAATGCAAGTAAGCTAAAAATGGGATGCAAAGTGAGAGGCATGGACGACATGAATTATTATTATCAACAACTTTAAACTAGGACTTCTTAATAATATCTGAATAATTCTCAGATTTCTTTCTACATACACAGACAGACACAAACAGTACCTCAGCATCAGCCCACTCCTTCTCAGTGTAGTGGAACATGAAGCAGCGAGAGCCAACCTGAGTCCAACCGGCGGGGCAGAGCTTACAACAATCCTCTACAACACAATCGTAATGTTAGAAGATTATGAACTAAAGAATAATTATAATAACAATAATAGAATGAACATCAAGAGCTCCTTGTTGGATTCTTTCAAATCTCAACTTCGGCTGCTGTCAGAAAATGAAAATAGTACCAACCCAGTTTTTTTCCACATTTTGCCTGTGAATGTAAAGAACACATTATTAGAAATTAACCAAGCGTGAAAACAATTTCAATGGAAGTGAAGGGGACAAATTTCAGTGATTGTTTCATGCAATAATTAATTCTGATAAGTTCACTTAAATATAAAATGAGCTTTCAGCAGTGTGACTTTAATAAATCAAGACAGTATCTTGCAAAGTCAGAATGTTTTTATTATAAAATTCCCTTATTGTGCTTGTTGAACACCCATAACATACCAACAACATATTTTTTATTGATAGTTGAGCATCATATTAATTAATAAAGCTCTAAATCCATCCAAAATCTTGCAGATTACTTTTGGAGAGCTGTCATAGTACTAACGGTTAAAGTTAGAAGTTGTAAGAAATAAATAAATTAATATATTAAAAATAAGAAATGTATATTTCTATAAGAAATATGACTTACATCTGCTCCAGCCCACAGTCCACCGGTCAGACAGAGGACCACAACCAAGTAAAGACTGGATGCCATCTGTATGAAGATCAGAAGTAAAATGTATTTTTTTTAGATGTACTTAAGTAACTTGAGTAATTATATGAGTACAATTAAAATCAACAATTTCAAAGTGGACACAAAAATAAATCTGTCAAACATGAAATATAATCAACAGTAAATCGAGAATCTTTTCTGCATAGCTGATTCTGTGAAGTCAAGAAATTACACCCCTACCTTGTTGCGATGATTAGATGAGGTTGCACTTGCAGCAGCAGGTAGCATGTTGTTCTGGAAAGAGAGACAGTCTTTATATACGTTGTCTTGTTGTTTTTGGTTCAGAAGTTACATGTCATGTGTGGATTTTAGGGCAGAGTTTAGTTATTATAATTGATTCTTAATTACATATTGTCACAGCCTTGAGTAAAGGTTAGAGGGTTCATTAATCATTAATGTTAATAAAAAACAAAATAAGTTCACTTTTAGTCACACACACACACACACACTATTGTGTATTGAGAGACCTGATAGACAGATGAGATGACTGTTGTCTGTGAAGCAGAGAACTTAATTCTGAATTTCCAGTTGAGGTTACCAGTAATGAAAGCACCAGGGTGTAAACGTGTTCATGGAGATTCCTTCCTGACTCCTGAGGGGCTTGAAGAAAGAGACAGTTATAATGATAATTGATGTTATTGTGGAATAGAGGATACGTTATTCTCAAAGAAAACTTAAAACATATTTTTCAAAGTGATTTGTGTTGCCTATTAATTTTTCAAAATTCACGTGTGGCCTATTAATTTTTCAAAATTCACATTTCTTTCTTTGCATCCAGGTCCTTGTAAGGATAGCTGGCATGCAAACAAAGCAAAATAAATAACACCCATAATCAGGACATGCCAGAATGATAACTGTTAATGTGAACAGTGTAATCATATATAAACAGAAAAGTGGTGTTATCACCTACATTCAAAACACAGAACATGTGTTCACACCTAGGCTAAATATTTACAGTGGTAATCAGAGATTAATTTGATCCAGGACCTGTCAGATTAGATCCGGCATCTCTTTTGTCACTATCAAAATCTGTAAATGTAATTTAGAATTAATTAGTTTATTTTGAATTATTATATTTCATATTTAAGTGTTGCCTGTTTTGGATGGATTTCAAATCTGTTTTATTTATTGGTATTGGTATTTTAATTGGTATTGTGTCTTTTGCATATCAAATACTGTGGCTTTTTGGACATTGTTCCTGGTGATTTATTTCCTGCTGACTGTATATTTGACATTCGGGACACTTGTGGTTGCACCCTAGCAAAACCCTCGCATTTACTCACAGTAAGTTGCATTAACAAAGAAAAGTGCTCATGTTAGGACCCATGTTGAGCGTGTGATTGGTAGTGTGCACCAGAAATATGTATTTTAGGGGGGGGGGTGTCATTGCCAATTGATTTCTTGGTGTTTAAGCATAATGACAGTTGTTATACCATGTTTGGATCTGTCTGTTGTGCTTTGAATCTGAAAAAGAAGAGAATATCAAAACACCAGAATACCTGAATAACAAAAGCTTCCTGTTGCGCTGCTGAGCCACCTGAACTAAACTCTCTTACCAGTTCAGTTACTTTTGTGCTCGACATTAATAGACTATGACTACGTTTTTTGGATGAAAATTCAGCCAGATGTATTTTTTAAGTTTAACACTAAGTCTGGAAGTCACCTTCTACTCTACAGAAGACATTTGGACACAGTAGGCAAAGCTGTCACACTAAAGCTGCTCACTGGGATACTTTAATAGAATAGAGCCTTTATTAATGTTACTGATAACTTTACTTTGCCAAATGCCACAATGATATTTATTTATTTTCCATTTATTACATAATAAATAATAAATAGCTATGCATTAATGATTGCTGAACATATTGTGTATTTTTTTTCCCCATTTCCTAAAGAGAAACTTTTGCATACAACTGTATATTGTATAACTCCCATTTACATGTATGAGGTAAGTGTTAGCAGAGCAAATGGATTCTTGATTGATGCTATTAAAACATTACTCTAAATGTATATGTTTTGGTATCTTGGTTAGATGTAGGGAATTAGGATTAAACTAAACGTTGCACATCTTATTTCTCATTAAATGGTGGATGAGCAGGTAAGGAAGGTAGGGAATTTCTGTGACAGTTAAGATTTTTATCTTTTAATTTATAAACATAAAGCATTTTTATTACAACCAACAAGGGGAATAAAAGCACTATTAAAGACCAACTGAAACATCTGACAGAAGCAGACATCACTGACAGTAACTTGTAAAAAGATCTCGATTAGTACAAGACACTCAGGATAATTTTATCATCTTGAATTTCCATTATCGGGATAATTATGAATCAGGATAATCGGGAATATCCTCATGAGTGATTTGAAAAAAGCTGTCTAGCTTGCTAATGTATATTTTATATATTGATTTAGCGATTTATTTTGAATTGACACAAAGGGCAGCCCACAAAAAAAGGATATCCTATCTGTAATGCAATAAAATATATTTGCTTCTTAACAAAATGTGACTGAGTTTTAAGCATATTTAGCAGAATATCCTGAATCACGATTATTTTGGTCAGGATAATTGGACATGAAATTTTCATCTAGTCCCATGCCTAATGGAAACTAAAAATCATAACTACAGCATTTTGATAAATAAATGCAAAACATTCCCCTTATCTTTCAAGTTATTTTTTTTTTCAAAATACAGGTCCCATAGATATCATGATTATTTACAATATTTACATGACATAGTACAACAACGTATATTAATGACATTTGTACACTTCTTGACAACAATGAAGAAACGAAGCAAACACACACTGAGTTTAACTTCAGGTCCATGTGTTCATCTACATAACATGATATAATAATAATATCATAATCAATCATAGCATTGGAAAACATTCAGAAAATAAAATAGACAGCATTGTTTGTTATGTTTGCTACATAAAGCTACCGGATAATGAAAGTTTTTATATAAACCAAAGCTGCTAAATGACTCTGCCTTTTGAATCACAACGGCAACAGTTTCCATGTCACGAAACAAGAATTTTCTTTGACATAGTCACATGATCAAGGGAAAACATGGCAATAACTGTGCAAGTCCAGAATAAAAAGGCATTGTCATTACAGCAGTACGCCATATTGCACAAGCCAATCAGCATTCAGCAAATGATCTATAACTGAAGAAGATGCATGAAAAAGGCAAAGACATTTAGTGTTAGAGACATGCATCTCTATTCACAGTATTCATCAATGAAGACTAAGGTAATTGTCCTGTCTCCTTTTAGTGTGTGTGTGTGTGTGTGTGTGTGAATATGCCGGATGGTCAATGAAGGCAGGAATACAGGTGACCACAGTGATTCTGTTTACTGTTCTCAAGGCTGTAGCAGCAGCATTTGCCTGAAGAAAATAAGACTAACAACCATTTCTAACAACATGCGATGAATGTGAGAAGAATACGCTAAAGGACCTGTCCCACAGTAGATTTACTAAAGCCAATTTTGTAATATTGACGCAAGGTTTATCCGTAACTATTAAATATCTCAAGTGCAAAAAGGCAGCTCTAGCTCGAGTCCTTCCAACCTGCCCTGTTCTATTTACCGGAGGCGATCTTGTCTAGTCCCGGCCATGAAGGAATGTAGTAACGAGGCAAAGTGCCTTCCATCAGTCTCTCCATCCACAACCCCAGGCGGTCCAGTTTGTGGTGAATCTGCAGGGTGGACATGCTACGGGATCGGGTGGATTTCCGTGTCAGGTGTTCGTCACGGGAACTGGACCTGGATCGTCCCCCTGAAGTGCCTCCTTCATCCTCAGATGACTTACTGTCAAGGTCTTCGCCAGTGTAGACGGGCTTAAACAGACAAAGATACTTTTTGTGGCCATTAAGTGCCAGCACATATCCGGTGTAGTCTATCTTGTGGTTGCACCCATCATCCTCATCTGCATCAATCTGCGCGGTGTCCTGGGCATATTCCAGCAGTGTGTTCATCCACTCGCTGTGCTTGTCGATATTCAGGAAGGAGAAATGCAGCGTCAGGCTCCTAAGAAAGTGTTGAAAGAATGAAATGTGATGAGGTATCAATCAAAATGACTTGAATTGTTCCATACAAAGGCAAATTAATGTTTAGCTTACCCTGTGAAAGAGTAGACCTCTTTGGCAAACTTGCTGAGGAGGATGTTCTTGGAGCCGTCGGTGAGTACCAGCACGATGTTCATGTGTCCTGGCCTCAGCTTCACCAGGTTGCTCATGTACGTGATATCCGTCAGCTCCGTTACCTCAACGAAATTCTTCTTGGGAGGCCGACTACTATCAATAGCAGAAAAGGAAGAGCTAAAAACATGCCTCAAACATGTCATACTAAGGCAGATCAAACATTAAATCCTGCACACAGTAAAGCATTTTAATGGAAATGTATTCTTGCCTTGGAGCATTCCCAGTTCCTGGCGACCCGTTTTCTGTTTTTGTCCCATCTTTTGCCTTTGGTTTTGTCTGTTTATCTTCACTTGAGTCACTAAAAACACACAAAATAAGCTTTCTTTATACTGTGTCTTACATGAATCCCATGAAAACATGATGAGAAGTGAAACACACTTATGGAAAATAACCCACCTGAAGGCCTGGATGACCACAGTTCCAAACAAGATGAACAAGGCAGAGAAGATGAGGGACAGTAGAGGCATCATCTCACGCCTGCAAGTCAATGCAACAAGACCCATTACATTTGCATAACAAAAATGTCTCCTACCACAACACACAGGTGCTTATTTGCAAATTAAATACTATTATAGGGCATTATTTTATCTGACTTTTGCACCAATATCTTACATATATGAAGGATAGCTTAACTGAATCTTTCCACGTACCAGTTGTTATGCAGAATATCATCAATGACTTCAGAGAGGTAATCGTAAGATGCATAGACCCACCGGATTATAAACATCTACAGAGTGAGAGTATTACATTTAGTCATAGGATTGGTGGTTGATATTTGACAAATGGTACTTAGTTATGAGAATACAATTAAATTGACCTTTGCCAGCAGTTGCATAGCTTGTTGCACAGCCAAGCATTGTTCAAACCCATTATTTAACTCAAAGACAACATACAGAGGCAAACTCGTTGTTGAGCTCAGGCAGCATGGCGTCGTGGATGAGGATGGATGGGTCCTTCTGAAGACGCTCCAACTCCTCCAGGAGACACTGCTTGTCTTCCTCGCTGCCATTCCAGGCGGTGACCGACTTGAACATGGCTTTCCCCGCAGCGTTACGCCTCTCCAGGATCACCACCTGATACCACATATCAACAGAAAGAGTATGAGATAATACCTAAAACACGGGACAATTTAGAAGGGGCACTCAGTCTTCTAATGTGAATATTTAATATTACACTTTTGTCTTGTTTTATTTTTCTTTTGTAAAGAAACCTAAGATTTGTGTTTATTTTCAGTACATAATTTCTCAGAGGTTTGGAATTGTGTAATAACTCGTGGACTCAATATTTTAAGCTGACAACTGAATCTGTTGTATTGGACATATCTTAGTGTACCTGCGGTGGTGACTGCGCATTATCCTTGTTCTGCATGAGGATGTCACAGAGTGGTTGCTGCAGCCGTTGGTACACATATGCAAATCTCACAACCTCCTTAATATTGGTAGAGGCAAATGAGAGAAACGCCTGGTTCCCAAAAGAAAAGGTCTCTTCGTCACCTGTGATCAGCAGGACACAGTATCTGAGCGGAAGACAGGCAATATAGTATGTTAGTATATACAAATTGACATAAACCATACAGATTTCATAACTTAAAATACCCAAAAAAGTGATTCAAAATTACAACCAAACACAATGATTCTGTATGGTTTCACATTTCAGTTTTATCCAACTTATCATGTATAAACAAAGATGTCTAACAAACAAGCCCAGGTTCTCTTACTTTCTGCGTCTGTGAAACTGTTTGACAGGACAGAGCTCATCAAAGAGCTTCTGATTGACCAGCCTCGGTGCGAGGAGAAATTTGTTGTTTGACATGAACTCATCAATAATTTGCTTTTTCATTCCTTTAGCCTGCAGAGAACAAACATAACCATATACAGAAAAAAAAGAGTGAGGCTTGTTTCAGTGAATGCAAGTATTATAACTTCATTGTAAAAGAATAAATACACCTGACCTGAAAAGAAAGTAGAACTACTTTCTTTCCTCAAGCTCCCCATCGCATTGATTTACCTGTATAATATCAGCTGGTTTGTCTATGTTCTCTTTGAAAACCAACATGGTTGGAGCGTACGTGTTGATATTGAACTGTTTCTGCAGATTAGCGGTCTCTGAAAGGCCCTGGTCCACATAGCCAAACTGCAAGTAGTCCTTATAAGCAAAAGCTGTTAGCTATAGAAATGGGGAGATACAAATATTGACATGTTTGTGTTAGCAACTACAATTGCTATGTCAGTGGCACCTAAGGACAATTTCACATTAAAAAAAAACTTACTTTGTATAGTAGAGGAACTACAGGCACTTGGTCAAACAGAAGCACGTGTGGCTTGTTGAGCTCATGCCAGCTGTTCAAGAACTGCAGGTCATTCTTGTCAGTGACCTGAAATATAGAAAATGCAAAATGTTTCATTGATTTTGAATGTATACTTTCAAACCATTCACCTTTCTTTGATCACAAAACAGATATTTACCCGCTCCACAAGTCTCTGAGGAAGAAGGTCTTCCACAAACTGCCTCAGGTGCTCCTTTGCTACAGCATAATGGAAAAACGTCACTTTGCCATTGATGACTCCAAGTATTGATGGGGTGCGGTGAGCTCCAAGGTGATTGGCTAACCGTCTCTCATAGCCAACATCCACAACACCTATTCCAACACCTGCAAAGACAAGATATCCACACACACACACAGGCGTACACGTCAACTTCTTCCAATAACCATACGCAATTTCACATAGGCAAGAGCTGCTAAATAAGTCTGAATGACTGCTAGGTTCATTCCACACCTAGATTCTCCATCTCCTGCACCACCTCTTTCCACACAGGCTCGATGTGGATGCAGCTGAAGCACCAGTCAGAGGTGATCTTTATCAGGTACGGTCTCTTGTAGCTGTCGGGCACCACGTCGTTGACATACTGGTTAAAGTGCAATGTGTACTTGCTGTCAGCAAAGTCCCTGTGGTTCTTGCTATTGAAAGGAAAGTTGAAGAAGGACTCGTCAAAGTAAAAGCTGTCGTGTCGGTGACCGTATCGACCACTGCCGTACGGCTGGGTGTCATCAGTTTGTCCATAACGGTCATAATTGGCGCGCTTGTCTTCACTGGATAAGATCTAGATGGTAAGTAAAACAAATCTGAGTATTAGCAGACATTTTCCTCCCATGCACATGTTACTGAATTTCCATTTCTATAAACGACTAACCTCGTACGATTTTGTGATCTTGATGAACATGTCCTCAGCACCTGGATTTTTGTTTTTGTCAGGATGCCTTGAGAAGAAGATGTTCATTGAGTCAGTTGTTGTGATTCTCATCACTGTGTGTGTGTGTGAAAGCACCTGATAACAAGTCAGTGTGATGGAAATATTTACCATTCTTTTGCCAGACGTTTGTAGACTTTCTTGATCTCGGCCTGGCTTGCACTCCTTGTTACTCCTAATATTTTGTACGGGTCCATCTCAGGCCCAGCATGGGCTGCTCCTGTCAGCAGCACTGAGAGGACCACCACCACCACAGCCAGCGGCAGAGACATCTTTGACCCTGCCATCACCGTCACCTTTAAGACACCAGAAGGACTATCACCACCAAACCAAAGTCACAGCTTCAAACACAGCCTTTCCACCATACTGACGTTAGCCTTGTAACGCTAATAATGTTAAATTATGAAGACAAAAAAATGATATAAATCATCTTATTAAAACAGCAAAAATAATTCATAATGTCGTATTCATGCTGACATGTCACTGCGTTGTGGTAATTACCGTTATTCATCGAGGATAAAAACGTTCACGCAGTTTTTTCATCACTAACGGTAGCTGAGTTGCGTTGCTACAGCAGCTAGCGGTGGTTTCAACGCAACAGCTCTACATTTCCAGGCACACCTGAAGCAGACGCGGTCAGCCGGCGCTACGACACATAACCGGTGACGAGAATAATGTGTCTTCAACTTCTTATATTCTTATTCTTATGTTAAAAGATAGCAAAATGAGAAGGGTGTGTACAGCAGCATCCCACTGTTCCTCCAGGGCAAACCCGACAACCTGCTGATGTGCTGCGAGCACGTACGAGAGAGAGGGGGCGGGGCGTCCGCTGTACACTTCCTGAGTGGACCAATCACAGGCGACGGTGATGTAAACACGGAAATGGATCATGCAACCGAGGAAAAACAAAAGGAATGAAAGGGAAACCTGTAACATTTTCAGTATATTTACAGTTGACTGACTTTTTTTAAGCGTTACACGTTTTGTTAGTAACAGCTTGTTGATATTGTTATATGGAGAATGGACGATATACATAAGAAGATTCTTCAGCGCAACAGGAGCAATCTAGTGAGAGACTTGGACCCATCAATCCTCTATGATGGCCTTCTTGAAAAGGGAGTTTTTACCCAAGACATGATTGATGAGATAAAGGTACTTGATCGTCGAGGTTCGTGTTTGTGGGATGGTTGAACGACACTTAAATAAAATTAAAAACATTATGTTACTGTGTCTCTTATCAGAGCTCAGGGACCAGGCGTGATCAGGCAAGACAGTTAGCCCGGGACCTTGAGACCCGTGGGAGTCGGGCCTTTCCTTTATTTCTGGAGTGCCTTCAGGAAACAGGTCAGCACAGTTTAGCAGAGCTCCTACTAAACGCAGCGCCACCAGCAGTTCATCTCCAGCCTTCAACACCCACCCAGGTTGTCCGCCCTGTTGTCCAGCCTCTTCCAATCTGTAAGTGGAGTATCTTAAAAGCTTATCTTTGCAGGCAAATGTTTACAATCATAATATAGGTATGATTTATTTCTCCTTTTTGTCTTTAATAGCTTCTCCAATGGATGTTGATAAGCAAAAAAAAGATGTTGCCCCTGTCTATCCAATACAGAGACCCAGTACTACTCCCAGTCCATGTAAGCTATGTGTTTTTATTTACATGTGTGGTCATAGTCTGGTTAGTCTGTTGATATTTATCATGATATTGATGCTTTTGTCTCTTTAGCGCCTGACAGAGAGTACATAAGACCAAGGCCACAAGGTAGGACACGGCGGGACAGTATTCAGGTAAGCAGCATGTATTTATATATTTATTATGAAGCTAAACAGAAAGGCAGTTCTGTATTGCAGTATAACAAGAATCTGCTTTATTTACATGTTTACATTACGTCTCTTTCTTTTTGCTTTTGTATGCTAAGGCCTATAAAATGGATGCCGCCCCATGTGGACACTGTCTCATCATAAACAACGTTGAGTTTAAACCGCAGAGTGACCTGAGCAATCGCACGGGCTCCAACATAGACTGCGACAAGCTGGAGAGAAGGTTCAAGGCACTGAACTTTATCGTGGAAGTGAGGACAAACCTGAAACAAAGAGTAAGAAATCAGTTCTCGCAGTGTCTGCAACCGCCTGTAAAACGTTGAGCTCATGCCTGTGAAGATAACAGTCGTCTCCACATTTCAGCAAATCAAACATGAACTGTCAGCGTTGTCTCAGAAAGACCATTCCCTATATGACTGCTGTGTGGTCATCATGCTGTCTCATGGGACTGAGGTAAGATGTTCTTTTTTTTTATTTCTTAGAGCAATCCGTATAGATAATAATCAAGAGAGCAATTTACAAAGACCATCCAGTCTTTTGAATTAATATTATACCAGCTTTAGTACCAGCCTTGTGACGCTGGAGGAGTTTGGTCAAAGCTGGAGACTTTAAATTTATCATAGAAAGCCTGCAAAGAGAGTTTTGAGACAGTTGAATACACAAAATAAAACTGGATATCTCTGCCTGCTTTCAATAGGGCTATTCTTTTTTTTAGTCTTTACTCTAAAGGGTCCCCCAACTTTATGGAAGTGCATTACAAAATAACTGGAGTAACCCCTTAAAGTGGCTAGAGTTGTAAAATGTATTCTGTTCGCTGGTTTTGTAATGAAATCCAACCAGACTTTCAGATCCAGAAGACTGTTAAGATTTAATATATGCTCATATCTACCATATAGGTGAGTCACAGCCGCTTTCCTGGTGCTGTGTATGGTGTGGATGGACAGCATGTCCCAGTTCAGTACATCACAAACTACCTCAACGGCAAGAATTGCCCGTCTTTGCAAGGCAAACCCAAACTTTTCTTCATCCAGGCCTGTGGAGGAGGTAGCGAACCTTGACTGTTGAACAACTCAAAGCAAAAAATATCAATGTGTGAAACAACATTTCAAAGGTTACGCATGCACATAAAGTGGTCTCATAGGGAAACGTTTGTTCTTGTCCTTGAGGTGAAAGAGACACGGGCTTTGAGGTGTCGCCCGATGAGGTTGAACCATCCATCGGTGGAGCAGACGATCAGACGGACGCCATTCCGATGTCCTCCAGCAGCGACTCTCTCAGCATGTCCGATGAACCGGACGCCAGAGCCACACTGCCCACCCCAAGTGACATTCTGGTGTCCTACTCTACTTTTCCCGGTGTGTTTGGTTAATAATAATAACAGTCTTTCAGATGCAGTTGCACAGATACTGATAGACATGACTTGTTATGTGTGTCTGACTTCTTAATGCCTCTGCGACAAATACAGGTTACGTGTCCTGGAGAGACACTCAGTCAGGTTCCTGGTACGTCGAGATTCTAGATCGCATCCTTGAGGAAAATGCTGCTACCGATGACTTGGCCACAATGTTGATGATGGTGAGCTGCTCTTATCACTACATACCAGTTTCCCCTCAACATTCATGATTTCATCATACACACATATCTGATTATTGACTGCTCGTTTCCAGGTGAACCACGAAGTCTCCCAGAACTCTGCAAAGGGGCTCTACAAGCAAATGCCTGGTTCCTTTAACTTCCTTCGCAAACATCTCTACTTTCAAACCCAAGGATAGAGGATACGATAAGCTTAACAAAAGTCTATTCTGCCTTCAGGGAATGTTAGTCTATTTAAAGGCCACGCAGCATAACTGTAATTTCTCAGGATTATGTCTCAACAGAGTTGCAAATGTGTGATTTTGCTTAATTGTGGCTGTGCTTTTACTGACCCGATCATGTCTATTGTTTGTCATGTCTTACTGTGTTTTTAAAAGTTGGCATCTTTTCTAAATTAACGTTTTGAGGATGACTGTCATGACTCATGTTGAAAAGAAAATATTTACATACTGTGAAAATGTTGTTAAGGTTTCATTTTCTGTATTGTTGGTGTCTTATCGACACGAATCAGTTGTCCGTTATAAAACATCCTGGTCAATCTGTATTCAGCAAAGTGATTTAAAAAGACACATCCTTTGCTGACTCCTATTTCAAGTCTCTTTAAAACACTGATTTTTTTTTTTTTTTTAAAAGGATTTTGTGGTGTTATTTGGTTAAAAGGACTGAGGACGACCCACATATGGGAGGTAGACGGAAGGGTGTCGACTCCCCACTGAGAGCATTTCTTATTATCACTGCTGTTTTCTACAGTTGTATAAACCAGCTCCAGATGGGAACACACACCATATAGTTCAACTTACAACAAATAATAACTTTATTAACATTGTTTTTTAGTCTGTAATAGAAAAGATTTTAAGTCCATCAATTTGCCTGAAATTAAAAAAATGAATAAATCCATTTTTGACCAACTTATTGCGCCATTTGATACTGAAAAATAAAATTAAATAAAATCAATAAATAATAAATTTAAATTCAGTTCAGCAACATTAACTCAGGAACACAATATATAAAACACTTTAACCTACAAAACAAAAATTAATTAAACAATTAGTTTTATCAAAAGGAGGAAGTCAGGATTAATGGATACAATGAGCACGTTTTGCAGTGCACAGCTTTTCTATGGTGTGGGCTTTATATGATGCTAACAGTGCTCGCTGGTTTACTGAAGTAGCATTCACAAAGCGGGATGATTGTTGGCCGTATTAAAAACCTCCAGCGGCTTATCAGCGTGATTGGGGTGTCATGTGTTTAAGTGGCGTCTTAATGTATTTGGCTTCATGCTGTCCGCTGCCAGCATTTGTAGACACAGTAAACACACCGGTCTTTCCTCGTCTCCTACTGTAGTCACAGTGAAGCCCAGCGCTACATACGCTTCGTCATATTTCCTCGTCTTAACTTTCGGGTGACTTTCTTTTGTCTCGTTATCTTTGTCTCTCTCCGCCTTTTTTTTCATCCCTGTTAAAAATGTCTTCATGTTGTCTCTTTAGGGCAGTCCTTCTCAAATAGTGGGGCGCGCCCCCCTGGGGGGGGCGCGGTGCGATGCCAGGGGGGGCGCGTGTAACCCTGGGGAACATGCTTTTTTTTTTTTTTTTTTTTTGGCCATACTCGAATAAAATGTAATTGATCATCCACTACAGTAGTTGGCGCTAGTGGCGCTCTCATTGTCAGAGTATGCGCAGGGAGTATTATGTCTATGGTGGCGTTATTCAACAACAAAACCCTAAAGAGACAACATGAAGACATTTTTAACAGGGATGAAAAGAAAGGCGGAGAGAGACAAAGATAACGAGACAAAAGAAAGTCACCCGAAAGTTAAGACGAGGAAATATGACGAAGCGTATGTAGCGCTTGGCTTCACTGTGACTACAGTAGGAGACGAGGAAAGACCGGTGTGTTTACTGTGTCTACAAATGCTGGCAGCGGACAGCATGAAGCCAAATACATTAAGACGCCACTTAAACACATGACACCCCAATCACGCTGATAAGCCGCTGGAGGTTTTTAATACGGCCAACAATCATCCCGCTTTGTGAATGCTACTTTAGTAAACCAGCGAGCACTGTTAGCATCATATAAACCCCACACCATAGAAAAGATGTGCTCATTGTATCCATTAATCCTGACTTCCTCCTTTTGATAAAACTAATTGTTTAATTAATTTTTGTTTTGTAGGTTAAAGTGTTTTATATATTGTGTTCCTGAGTTAATGTTGCTGAACTGAATTTAAATTTATTATTTATTGATTTTATTTAATTTTATTTTTCAGTATCAAATGGCGCAATAAGTTGGTCAAAAATGGATTTATTCATTTTTTTTAATTTCAGGCAAATTGATGGACTTAAAATCTTTTCTATTACAGACTAAAAAACAATGTTAATAAAGTTATTATTTGTTGTAAGTTGAACTATAGTTATTTCTTTTTTCTTTTTTGCTTTCTTTAATGTTGATTACGATACAATGTTATGCAGAGGTGTACTTATTACAATTTTATAGACAAATGATATTATTTATAGACGCGGCGGAGAGTGGGGGGGCGCGAATTGTTTTCTTCTTGCTAGGGGGGGGCGTAACAGAAAATAATTGAGAAGCACTGCTCTAACATGACTCATTTCATTCATTTTCGACAGATCACCTTATAACATGTGAGCACTCTGTGGCACACCTGCATTGCGGTAAGATCACATGTTCTTTCTTCCTTGTTTGTATGGTGCATTAACATGACAAAATATGAGCATTGTTATATTTTCATTACACTCTTCCAACTCCTCTTTTTGACAGATGAAGGGCTGGTTATATCTGTCTACACCGCTGATTACGGCCGCCGTGACAAGACCACGTGCATTTATGGACGGCCAGCCACTCAGACCCAAAACGACAACTGCATAAACCCCACCAGCGAAGTTGCTCAGAGGTACACAGTTGCTCACACTTTGACAACTTAAATTTCAGGTTGAAAGCTTTCGAAATCATAGTGAATTTTCATAATTCAACTTGCTTTCGAGTCTGTATTCAATCATTTCACCCTGCCTCTACAGCTGCAATGGGAAAAATACCTGTAATATCAAGGCAATCAACTCAGTGTTTGGAGACCCCTGTGTCGGCACTTACAAGTACCTGGAATTGGCTTATGCATGTGAATGTAAGTACGGTAGCTAAGAAGGAAACATGTATGTGGTGTAAAACGTGATGCAGAGAAATGTCCACATGGTGTTGACTGCACACTTCTGCTAAAACGACCAACTGTTGTATTTTCTGTTCTTTTGCAGATCATGACCAGCCTCTGTAAACATACTGAAAATTGCATTCAGTTATTATCACAATAAACATGCATTAAATAAAATACATGTGTTTTATCAGTTTGTGATTTTGTGTAATAAAAAAAAAAGTTGATTCAGATAAATTATTATAAATACCAATATTGAATAGTTTACCCTACCCCCCCCCCCCAGGTGTTTTACAACAAAACAGTTATGTTCAGTTTATAGCTCAAAGCTATCACATGTCAAGTTATCTATTTTAAAACTATGTAAAATAATACATTAAGACATGAATAAGCTACAATTGTAATTTCTCAAGCAGAAGGCTGCCGGTTGAATCAGGACAAAAATAATATTAATTTAAGTCAAATATCACAATAATATAAAGACTGTTATGTTCAGTTCTTCATGTTTTAGACTGGAAGTAAAACTTTTACAATGCCTGTCAATGTGAACCTCAGTATAAATGCGTGTATTTTAACCATCGAGATAAATATCAGTCAAACTAAATTAACTTTACGGAGACACAACTTGTCTTCAGTTTGTAAAATGACAAAAGAAATGACAAAAATAAGGGTATTTGGACGTACGGCGTGTCATGTTACGCATGCTCTCAGAGGCAAAAGGATTTATTAAAATAAGTACATGTGGTTGAAACAGCTGCACATGAATCAGAAATGTTAACATTCGTTGACAGTCAAAAGTGTAGTAGAGGTGCACATCCCATAAACGTACATCAATATCGATGCCTTCATGTTTCTTTGCAACATTCTGCTGCAGTTTGTTTTGGTCACGAAAGAAATCCAATAAAATTAGATTTTTCTATGATTTTCTGTTGATCTTTAGTTGATTTTGTTGCATGTTGGCAGAACATATTTCCCCACAATATCAATTGTTAAAATGACTGATGTGAACGTGAGTGTAAACATCAGAGGTTCTCCACAACATTATCACATATCACTGTATCACAAACAGAAACTGAAAGTAACATTTGTGCTCCACTTCTGGTTTAGGTTTAAGAGTTATGTGCCCAGTATGTGTTGAATACTTCAACAAGACCGGTTCTATTAGTATATTATATCTTTATTTAAATTTCAAAACTCAAGCTCTTATTAATATGACATTTGATATTATAAAGTTTAAACTTGGGCACAAGTGGGCACCTTGTCACAATATTGATTCAGTATATAAAGAGAAATCCTTTTTTTTCTTTTCCAATCGGATACTGTGGAAATTCAGAAATGTTAAAGTCCGTATGTGCAGACTTTGACACTTGAAGTCTGTTTTCACATTCATCTGTTGGAAGTGGAAAGTTTCTCTGTGCTTAGTGAAAATGTACCTACCAACCCCCCCCACTGCATGCACACTCAATAAATGCACCTCCCACTACAGCACCCCCATATTTAATCCTCTACCCACGGCCCTGACTTGACTACCAAATGACAGTCAAGTTGCTAATGGGTTGGGAGAGGTCGGTCTTCGATGGGTAGACCACCTTCAGGTTCCCGTCCTGGTCGACTGTCCGGACCTGCTGGACTATCAGTTCGCTGGAGGTCTCGGTGCCGGAGGCCGACTCCGGTGGGCCGTCCACCTCCCCGTCTGACCCCGCCTCCTCCTGATGCTCCGCTGTGAATTTGTTCAACTCTGCCATTTTCTGTCATGAAACAGTAAAATACCCAATAAACAACCATGTGTGATCCGTAGTTGCATTTGAATATTCAGCAGACATGATGATGCAAACTGTCATTGCAGAATGACTGGCACGTCCTACAAATCTAAACTTAAGGTTTCAGTTTTAAATCTGTCACTCCTCATTTAACAAGTAACAGCTGCACAGTTGCATGTGGCGTATTCAGAGCTGTGTGTTTTGCTCAGGTACATTTTTTCAGATTTATGAGATCTCACTCTCTCTGTTCTCTTGAATAATTTCCCCAAACGTTCTGTTGTCAAATGAAAAGCAGCATTTGTACCATCACTGGAGGAGGAATGAGAATAACAGGAAAATGTCATCATCATCATCATCATCATGCATCACATCTGTGGATCTTCATCATGACAGCATGTTTTTGTTTCAACTTCCTGACTTCCATCTGGCTGAAATTCCCAATTATTCACAGGATGTATTCCCATAACATTTACCGTGCACTGAACTTTCCATGAGCTGTCATATAGCGCCACCTTCAGGACAGAATCTTAACTGTACTTACAAGTATACAAATATACACTATAGACTCATCTTTAAAGTATACTGTTTTTCCAATTAGCACATTATATATGAATGGTCATCCTAAACCTGACCTGTGCTGCCTTTTTAGAAATTGTAAAGAATAAAGCAGAACAAACCAGAGTTAAAGTTGAAGTAGTAAGAAGAAACTTACTACAATCAAAGCATCCATAACATCTTTACAGGTCTGCAGGCTGGTTGCACTCGTCACCTCCAAGAACAACTCTGTGGTTGTCTTCTTAATCTGTGAAGTGCAATTAGTTGATCATGCAAATGTTCCTGTTATTAGACACGATATACGATTGGACAATGTGATCATAAATTATAATAATAATAATCATAAAATAAAAATCTCTTTTATGGTAGTACACATTTATGATACAAATACACACCTTGGTTTTCTCACTGTTGGTTATAGGTGGAAATGAGATCACATGTCCCTCTGCGTCCACTAGGCAGGGATAGAGTGATTTACCTTTCAGGAGCTGCAGGTATCTGTGAAAAATAGTTGATGCATAGTAGGCGATCTACTTTAGACCATTAACTTGGTGAATTGAAAAATGATAAGATTGAACTCTGAAGCGGCTGTCAGTAAAGATTCTCTGATTTGCAGGTTTCACTTGGTGTGTGTCGTCTTATCAAGCAGCTGTTTTCTCTTATTACAGAAACCATAACTTATCAGGATGACATTTAGGATTTTATTACAGTAATGTGTTGCCTAACTGCATCTTATCTTAGGAATTTAGCTATTACAGAGCCGCCCTAAATGAAGACTTTCCTAGGTTAGGAACCCTAAAGCCTCCTTTTACTCCAGTCTACAGTTAACTAATGTTAATCTTTCAAACTATTTACCCCAGCAGAAATAAAAAACTTTTTTGCTGTATTAAAGAGTCATATGTTGTACTGACTTGTGGAGGCCAGTTACATTCTGCCTCTTCTTCTGCTTCCTCAGCTCGTCAGCCTCCAGCTCAAGATGTCTGATCAGCTCGATGGCCGTCATCTCCTTCCGACCCAGCGCCACAATCTGACAGACGTTAAGTTCTTGTGTTAAATTCAGATGTTTGTGTTTTTGAGTTTTCCAGCGAAAACGACAATGGACCACACGGCATACATAACATAAAACCAATAAACCAATCATACCTTCAGCTGAGTCGGTGGCTTGACATCATACGTCAAGGGTCCTTTGAGAAGCTGCATGTCATGAGTCGCAATAGTTGCAATGGTCCTTTTACCGCACATGTCATCATGAAGTTTTGTCTAGAAAAACAACAGGAGAGTCATTTTAGTGACCACACTGCACACTTAGTTATGTTATTAGTCACACACCATTAACTTGGTCTGATTCATTTAACTGTGTGAGGGTTTTCCTCTTACCTGAGCCACCAGGAACCGCTTGAGAGCATTCCCACATTTTAGGTTCATGCCTCTGACCACGCAGCACACCAAGTACGGTCGAACATCCTTCACCTCTGCGCTCACTTGCACTGTGAGCGCTGCAGAAGTGTCCGAAACATGGAGAACCCTCACCACCATCTTATTCAGTTCCTCCACCTCATCCTGTTCGTCTGCTACCTTGTCCTTCTTCCTCCTCTGCTGTTGCTTTTTCCTTCCTCCAACCGCGTCACATCCATCCTCTCCCTGTCTTCCTTTTCCTTTCCCTCTGAGGTAGTCGAGGATGGATTTGGTCTGGCATCCGTTGACCATCTTCTCCAGGCGCTTGTCATTCAACTTATTGCCTTTGAAGTTGATCTCCTTCAGCTTGGGGCAGTCGCTCAGATCAGAAGGGATCTCTCTCAGCTTGTTGTTTGACAGATCCAGCACCTGAGGGAGACAAAAACAAGAGCATCAGCTACCCATAAAAGTTTTCTGTTTTCTCTTGTGTGAATTTTACCCACCAGACTCCATTCACAAATGTGACAGTTGAATGATGCATTGTATTTTAGAAAATATAAGAACCGTTTTATGTATAATTTAAGATATTCATCAAATATATTGATATATCCTCTTAAATTCGGCATACATTTGATCCAGCTGGAAACTATTTTTCTTTAAGAAAACCCAGGTTGTGGTTAGACAGGTATCAGAATGACGAGGCACCTATGAAAGATGACATTAGCCATTAGCTTAGATGCAAACAGTGTACTTAAGTCAAGCTGTATTGTTTATATAAGAGTGTCGGAGAGTCAAAAACAGGTCAACAGGTGAGTTTCAGCCCACCTTCAGAGCAGGTAGCATGTGAATATCTCCACTCAGCTCTTCAAAGCAGTTATCAGAGGCGACCAGGCTGCTGAGGAGATCCAGGCGGTCCGAGTAGAAATCAGCAGGGAAGCTGGTGATGCGATTCTTGGAGATGTTGATGGTGGAGAGCTTGGTGCACTGGCTCAATCCTTCCGGCAGCACCTCCAGGTTGTTACAGCTCACATTAAACGTGTTTAGCTCCTTTAATTGGATGATACCTTCTGGTAAAACACTGAGATTGTTGACTGAAAGGTCCAGGACTTTCAGGGACTTGAGGTTGCCGATGACATCCGGGATGGAGACAAGTTTGTTCCTACACAGGATGAGGCTCTGGAGGTTGGTCAGATGTTGGATGTCCTCGTGGATCTTTGTTAAACTCGGGCACTGACTCACTTCCAGGTAATTCAGCAGTTTGAGGGTGTAGATAGCAGAGGTGAGCCCCCCATCAGAGGAGACTCTCTTGTCGACAGTAGGACCCTGCAAAACCAGTTCACGCCTCTTCTCTGCCGCTGCTTTCTCTATTTCTGGCCATTTCTTTATGTCATCCATGCTTGCTGTTTGACACTAACTGAAAGTTGTCAAGTCCACCAAGACCAGTGATATACAAGACTTCCGTTTTTTGAGTTTTCAAAATAAAACATTACGTTCCGTTAGAAGATAAGGGAGGATAACTGCTGTCTGAACTTACCTATCAAAGAATTATAATAAAAACGTATCTTCAATGATATGGAAGAATACCCATACACACTTTATTTATTGCACTGTGACCTCTTATTTGTTGTTTAAAGTCATAATACCATCACTGCAATAATGTAAAAGCCAATTAGTAAGTAATGTTGAAAGGTATTGCTACGTGTTATGCCTTTATTTAGGAAATAACACGTTTTACTTCCTGTGGCAGCTTGCGCCGACTAACAGGAAGAAGTTGTGAAAAAGCATTAAAATGTATTATTAATGTTTATCGACACGATTATTGTCAGAAGATTAATCTAGAAACACGATACAATACGTCGGCTTCAACAAATAACTGCTAAAGTTAAAAAATATATATATACACGCCTGTAAAACTTCATTGACCACAATCCATTGCGACCGACGACTATCCTCCTACTGCGCATGTCCGCGCTGGGTTGTTGTCATCGGTGGTTATGGAGATGAAATGGGACTACAAGCTGTCAACTTTACGGTGATGTTCGTGGTAAGATATCTTTGAAATACGCGTAAGACAGCTTTTATTTGCTTTAAACTGTGTATCAACCAAAAGTTAGGACAAACTGAATGACACTTTTCAGGTATTTATTAGCTTTCAGCCAGTCAAAATAACCCAAATATCCTCTCTAAGACGAGCCATGTCGATGGAGTAGTTAACAGTTAGCTTAATACCCCCATAATATCTCCGCCCAACATGTTCAAGTCAGCAAAAAGGAGGCGGCTAATATCATGTCCATGACTCCTTTTTCCCGAAGAAAACCATTATTAAAAACGTCAGACAGTAAAACAAACTTCCTTATTCATGGCAAAAATCCTTCCAATAAATATTTAAGACACAATCTTTTATCCGTTATACTTGTCGCTACTTACATTGGTAACGCTACTTGCTAGTTAGCCGAGCATTATTTGGACAAAACAAATGAAATGACGCTAAACATTTTGAATTATATGACTGTATGATATACCTGAGTGTCTGTACTGATGCAACTGCTATTTCCGTATACTATATTTGTTTCATTACTTTGAGAAATATAACCATTAGATATTGCAAAACCTTTTTTTTTTTAATTCAACAAAAATTGCTAAAGTTTTATAATATGTTGTCAAAACACAAGCATCATGTAAAAAACTTTGCCTAAATAAAATTTAGGCAAAAATAAAATCTGATTAGTAAGTAAACAAGACTGTGATTCAGACCAGACATCCAATGCCAGTTTTATAGTTTTCACAAACACATTTTGAGTTGATTGCAACATTGAAGTTTGATCACCAGACTTTAAGAGCATACAGTTTATGAAATGGATAAATACATTGGTTATTTAGACAATAAAGTACAAGCATCCGATAAATAAACTTACAATCAGTTTGCTTTGCTACTCTTCAGTATAATAAGAGTCTGGCAGGTGCAGATATTTGTTATATATTTGTAAACACTTCTTGGACTCTGTAGTCCCTATAAAATAAATGTGGAATTAATTTTTACATTAATAATAGCTTAATTGAATTTCTTTGCAGATTAGATACAGTTGCTTGTTTCTGTTCTTTCAGTGTCCATTAGAGGGATGCCCAGAAAGATAGGATTCATTGTGGTCAGCTCTTCCAGTTATGAGGACAACTTTAGTGCCAAGGAGCTCATGGTTCATGCACCCGCAGTCAATGGGTGGAGATCCAGCAGGTACATCAACACAGCGCTTTACCCTAACCTTAAGGATGTGACAGAGTAAGGCTAATTTATGGTAACTTAATGATTTTACTAAAGACACAGACACATTTCTGCTTCATCTAGAGCCATGAGCTTTATTATTTATTATTAACTATCAGAATACTGGAGATTTTTATCTGTTTGTTTGCTTCTTTCTAAAACAATAATACTGTAGTATCAAGTCCAGCACATACACATCTAAAGCTGCAAAAGCAATGTAAAAGATTTTTATGAATGACTGAGTGAATGAGTTTGTTTTAGATGGTTCATGAATTTGTTCTTTAAGCAATTCAACTTTCTGTGTATAAAATATTCCCCAGGCTTTGTCCCTACCCTCAGCACATCACCCTCCAGCTGGTGGAGAGAAGTAGAGTAAGGAAGCTGCAGCTACTGGCCCATCAGTACCTTATCCCAGCCAAGGTGGAGTTCCACATTGGAGACACCCTACCTGAAACCGGAACCGCAGGGCTCCCGGGGCAGCTTCACAGACTCGGGTGAGACCACAGACTAAGCTTGGCTCAAATTGGACCTTTGCCTTTTAGTGTTTTAACTAGAAATGCACATTAGGGTAATTAAGTTTTTTTTACGGTATATCATCACATAATTAAAATGTAATAGTCTTGTTTATGTCAGTTAGTTGTCACATCAGAAGAGCTGTACTCTCGTCACAGGTATGTGTCTTTGTCGGAAAATGAGAAGACGGGCTTCAAAGCTCGAGAGCTGAAGTCGGTCCATGTAGACGCCATCGGAACATACCTGAGAATAACCCTCCATAGGAACCATGTCAACCGGCACAATCACTACAATCAGGTAGGTACAGTCAATTAATAGTGCTGAGTTGATTTGTCAAATAATCAGTTAGTTGATAGAATAATTGATAATAAATCAAATGTCATTTATCAAGTAAGTAAGTATTTTTTTTTATCTTCACTTCATATCCTTGTGAATTGAATACCTGAAGGATTTTCACTTTTGATCAGACATATCGAGACATTGCTGTGGGCTCTAATAACGTGTTCAAATTTTTAACAATTTAGAGACTAAGATATTAATCGAAGGAATAATTAATAGTGTCTTTTCCAGATGTGTAGTTTGAGTTGGATTTTTTTAATTCTTAAATTCCAGGTACCGATTTCAAATTGTTTGAAACCCTGTTAATAGATGATTTTTTTTTCAAAACTCTAAAGCGTTAAGGATAAGACTAGAGTTATTCTTAGTTTTATTTATTGACCAAAACTAACCGTGTTGTACATTTGGGGTCAAGTGAGTATCTACTGCAGGAAGACAGTGTGTGGGATTAACTCGAAATGAACCACACTGTCCATGTCCAATTGTTAATTATTATCCTTTGAACTTCAGTAACAGTTCCACTATTAATCTCCCACTACTCACCCATTTATCATATGTATTGATTTCTGATTTTCCTGTTCACCTCACCAACATCTCTTTATGATTTCAGGTTGCTTTGGTTGCCATTAATGTTCTTGGCGATTCTGTGGATGGCAATGCTTTTAACACAATTGTAAGTGAGCACTCTCGTCACCCATCACTGAACTTACATCCGCACAGCAGCGGGTGGTGCTGTTGCACTGAGTGTTCGTAGAGACGTCTCTCTCTCTGTCATCAGCCGCTCAGAGTGTGGTCCGTTGATGTTTCATCATCAATCTACTGACATTGAACCTTTTGCACGTTAAAATGAATTCATCATGTGTTGTATATCATTCATTTATTCCTCATAAAACACAAACAGGATTCTAAGCATCAGGTGTTTTATTACTGTTTTCTCTGTGCAAAGTTGATTGATTTTTTTAAAGGTTTTATTATTATAATACTTGGAAATGGTTGGAGATGGACAAATAATATGAATACCTACCTATGTTCTGCATCCAGTATAATAGCCTTGAGCAAGTAAGTTTTGAGGCAGTGTTTGATGGTGTTGTTGTATTAGATATCTTACATAGAAAGGATATATCACACTGAACTATATTACATAAGTGTTATACTGATTCTAAGACACTCTATGTACTGTATATATATGCCCACGTGTTTACCTGAATGGTGCGTGTGTGTGTATATGTGTCAGGAATGTAGTAATGAGACACAAGGGTAGGGTAGTATGTAATCACACAGGAGGCTTTTAGTTAGCCAGTGTAATCAGATAGTTCTGCAGACGGACAGCTCCTGGAGTAGAGAGAGCACCTTAAAACACACACACACACACACGCACAGACACAGAGACACGGAAAAGACACGGACACAGACTCGCACAGATTCCAATGAACAGGCTGTGCATTGTTGCTCCACTAATCCGACTCTGAGCACCTCCACCACAGCGGTGATCTTGCCTCAGGTCGGTTAGATCTTGTTCTCTTATATCTGTTCTGTGGGTGGGAGTTATGTTTGTCCTGTGGAGGGACACTGTGGTGTGGATACAGGCTAATAGCTTGTGCTGCTTTAAAGGGATGGTTCACCCAAATTCTCTAGACATATGGTTTCATTGCCCTCATAAACACTCCATCATAATATTAAACTGTTGTGTGGAGGTCTTTGTTTTGTACTGTCATCCCCTGGCTAGTACTGACTCTTTAATATGTATATGGTGACCTTTAGTCAAACTAAGTGTTGTTAGTTGGCATTAGAAAGCAACATCAAATCTAATCTGTGTCAATGACTGATGAAGACATTATCTCATCACTTTAGTCACACTGGGTTAGTAACATATTGCATCGGTTAAACAACAATTCAGGCTATATTCATTATTTTTTATGATTCATCACTATTATTGTCAAATCTTTTATTCTATCCTACTAATATTCAGGTGATAGTGGTGGATGCAATGGATGACAGTTTTCTATATATGACATTAGTCTAGAGGTGCTGATTATTGATTGGGTTTGGGGTTGTCTGTGTGTATTACTGCTGTTGTAACATCCAAGGAGTATTTTTTAAGTCATTCTGGCTGATCCTTACTTGTTAAGGTTAATTTTAGGCTAAGGTAAGGGGTGAAGTTGAGAGTCATTTTAAAGCTGATGGAATTAATAAAAACGAGTCAGTGGAAAGTCTTCCTGAGCACAGCAATACAAGAGTATACATGCACGTGTGTGTAATTTGTCCATCTGTTTACCACCAGCCAAGCAGAGAGCAGCTGATCGAACACTACCTCAACAGTACCCAGCTGGAAGCCGCCTTGGACACGACCCTCATGGGGTGAGGCTAGGCCATTGAACCCTGGTTTCTTTGTCTTGTGACAATAACATTGTTCAACAAAGCCATTTAGTCTGGAAGCCAACCAATAAGGCGTTCAAGGTCACTTGAATTGGAAGACAATGCAGGTGGTGGTCTGTGCAAAGAGGAAAACACATTTCGAAATTTTTTTTTTTTTTGATATCAACCCCCAAGGGATGGTTCACCTCAGGGTCTTATTCCTTCGGGGGTTGGTCAGTGTTTTCCCCCTTTGATCAGAAATTGCACAATACCCAACCCATTTAACTGATAATGACACATATATTCTATTATGTGATTTACCACTAAATCAGCCTGTTTCATAAGTGTAAAACACTCAGACCTGACAGTATAGTGTCCTTGTGTAGAAAGAAACATTTCAACATTTCAGTTTATATCATGGGTCAAATGTTTCTTCTGGAAATGGCCCTGAATGCTGTGGTCTGTGTGTCCTGTCTCACACCCAGCAAATGTGAGTCAATATCCCCTTTGGATGACCTGGCCTTCGACATGTACCAGGACCCTGAAGTGGCCCACATCATCCGCCTCCTGGACCAAAAAAAGCAGGATATGGTTCGCCAGGAGAGATACGAGCAGGCTAAGAACCTGAAGCAGGCCATTGCCGACCTGCAAAAGGTACAGTAGCTGCTGTGAGGCAGACTGGGTGGCTACAATACATTGACACCAAATATTTGCTCACTTGGTTGGCCACAAATAGCAGGATGTGTTCTCACAGCAGTGAGAGCATTTTACAGTCTTTGCGAGTTACTCACGATCTGAAAAAGTCTCGGAATAATTCATATTTAAGGCCTTCAAAAGACAGAAAAAGTGCTTGAATACAATAATCAGAGATCATAACTATTTGTATGGATGAAACAAATGACATACAACACGACTACATTGGACAAGAACCAGGTAAACGGTTTTCCTGTGCCCCCGGTCATTACAAGTGAAACTAATATAAGGTAAAACTAAGCTCAGCTTTTCACCTCCTGGCTCTTGCTCCATATTGAACACAAAGATGTGAGAGTGGTATTGATTTTAATAGCTAACTTTTAGTGTGAAAATGTATAAGCATATTGCCCAAAATGTCTAACTATTCCTTTAAGCCACTTGACAAGAATAGATTTGTTTTACAGATTTTGCACTTCATTCACACTTATTCTAAAGACTATTTATGTGAAAACACAGACATACAATAGCACTCAAGTATACATGAGCTAAATATCCCAGGGAAATGTGGTGTGAATTTTAAGAAACTGCATTTTTAACCCAATTTATGGTTGGCGAAGTCCACATGCAGAGTGTGCAGTGAACTACAATGGAAACATTACCACTGGTTGTAAAAGTTGTAAGAAATGTTTTATTGTGGTAGGGAAATAATTCAGATCCAGGCATCATCATCCTCTCAATGCAGCTGATACTGCTGACAATATTTCTCTTGCAAATCTCAACTTTATGAGGCTTCTTATTTTATTTTATTTGTATTTTTTTTTAAAGATATTCAGTGTACTTTCACCACTGTCTTAACAGTAGTTGTTAAACATTGTTCAGATTCCTGTTACTGACCTCCTTTGTATACAGTGTTACCATGCTGACCATGAATACTTAATATGCCCGACAGCTGCAGTGACGGTCTTTCTTTCTGCCTGCAACCACAAGGCTTCCTGTAACCAGATAGCAACACACACTAGCACTTTGTTAGCATATTAGCATCACAGACAACGCAGTTGCCAAGGTAGTCATGCTGAAAATCCCTTGTCATCGCACCCTCAGGATGTCAGAGCGTGGTTTATGGTGTTACGTGATATCTGAAAACAGATGACAGAGAAAAGAAAGGCCAGAAGGCAGCGCATTGGCCAGGTGTATTTTTCTTCACTTTAATCAGCATCAGCCCATCAGGGGCTTACCGAGTAGTGGACCAGAGTTCAGAAAGTACTACATGCTGAGATGGAAAATATTAATTAGAGAAACAGCTGCCGTGTGGATTGCACCACTTTTGTCATAAAGAGAGTAAAGAATCACTAAGTGTTGCTGTCCAGACTGTCGCTTGGCACCTAGTTAGCAACTTAAGTCATCTTAATGGAACTTCCTCACAAAGAAATAATGTGTCTGACTTACTGGAAGTTGTTTTAATTTTCCAGCCTGTAAATCATAATGATTCACCATATGGCACACTAACTATGTTGTACCAGGGTATGGCCTGTATTTTTATTGAGCAGAGCAGAGCTGTCTGTGCTAAATCCAAGTCAATCGCAAAACCAGCTCTGCTTAGCTTAAAAGGATAATTCAGGTTTATTTGGACTTGGATATTATATTTGTAGTTTTAGCCATCATATATATTGGTTATAATAATGTTGCACTCAAAATAATTGCTAATATCTGGAAACACGATGACAAACACAGACAGGGCTGTCTTTACGTCTACCTTTTCTGGGCTCTTTCAGGTGGGGGAGCGATTGGCTCGATACGATGTGGAGAAGCAATGTGCCATCGAAAAGGAAGATTATGACCTTGCCAAGAAGAAGAAAGAGCAAATGGAGGAGTATCGGAGGAGTGTTTACCAGCAGCTGGAGGTTCACAACCTGCTGGACATGGCAATGGTCAGTCACCAACCATTGATGTTGAACAAGTGGATATGGGGAAAAATCATGACATACCTGTAACTTATCCTGCCTAAACTGGGTTCTATTTTCTCCCTATACCTTGTCACCAGATCACAAGGGCAGCAGATTCAACTCCAGCCCAGGATCCACCCTCCCTTCTGCCTTCTCCAGGTCACCAATCAGTCCCTGCAAAGCTCCATGTGACCACAGACACATTGAGAATGGGGAAGACATCTAACACCCCTCAAAACCAACTGCCAGACACAGAACTGAGCCAACCAAACAAACCCTCCCCTCCGTCTGCTGTACCCAAAATAGACGTGAGTGCCACTTTATCAGACCTTGTGTTTAATCATTAACACATTGTGGATACTCCCCATCTTTACATGTCCAAAGATGAGGCAAAACAAGACAAGACAGTGAGGCTGTATTCAGGCACGGCAATGCTTTGACCTAAATCGTAAGGTGGGCATGCTCACAGTGACAATATGCTGATTTTAAAGCTGGGTAGGTAATGTTCTGGAAAAGGCAATAAAACATGCCAGAATTTTAAAATCCTCTTGCAGCTCTCCTGCCTCCGCTTTCTGCCCTAAGCCCCTCCAACCAGGCGAGCATGGGCATGCACAGCGCAATGCGACAGTTTAACGGTTTACTACTGCACTCACTCACTCACTCACTCACTCGTTATTCTTTCTGTTGACATTCTTATCTTTTTCTTCTCTCCTCCTGCAAATCATGCAGTCCCGTCAATTCATAACAGTTGGTATCCCACTATTGGCCTACCACCTGGCATTCAAAGTTTCACCAAGTAAATCTGAAGTTGCAGGAATGTCATTGTTTTGCAGGTGTTATAAACTTGATCATAAACATCTCTACCAAATTTCATGGCAACGAACTGACTGATGGACAGACTGATGGGCCGACATAGTCAATCCTAACATGAATAAAAATAATATACCGCACTGTGGTATCTTGGGAACACGTCTGCTGGCTTCAGCCTCTGTAGTGTCGGAACACAGAGCACACAGGGCGATTATGGCCAGCAGGGGCTTTTATGCTTTACTCACTACCTACTGAGACCAGCCCACCTACGGGATTAAGTTTCACTATTTAATTAAAAGCGTGCAACAGTTGACTGACTTCAGCGGCTGCCAACCTGGCCTCAAGGCAGGTCTTTGAGCCTTGTACGAGGCAGGAGGGTGCCAGTTGGCCCAGGGGTGCAGGAGACAGCGTGGTCTCGATGGAGCTTGGGTTTGTATAGAAAGGGTCAAACATTCATTGTTGTCATGATGTTGAATGATTGATCTATTCAGTGAATACTAATGACAGTTAGTGAAAAAAATATGGAAAGAGGTGATCAATTTTTCAAAAGGATGGACATCTTTTTCAGACTTGAAAGTGTGTTTTCTCAGAGCCTTTTTATGTATAAATATGCATATAAATCACAACACTGTGGTGTTTTATTAGATTTTAACTTTTAAATGCCACATTGTTGTCTTATACTGTCAGGTTACCAGTGTGCCTTATGATGAGAGACCACTGCCAGCCCTTCAGAGGAAAGACCCGCCAGTGGAGGCCATTCAGAGCCCTGCAGTAGAGCACTCCCCCCAACCTGATGCCCAAAAGAGTCCACCGAGCCCTGGGATGAGTGGGGAACCAGAACCCCTGACGGAGAAGGCCCAGAGAGAGGCTGGCCTTCTGATAGAGGTTTTTGGAGAAAACCTGGTAAGAAAAAGAAGAAAAGGTGAAAAACATGGCTAGCTAAGCCAGCTAAGGGTTTTATTTTCTTTTGGATACTTTCTGATATCCCTGCAGGATAATTTTAGCTGTGACAGAGATTTGTATAGATGTGTATGTATGGACAAGAAGTCCTCCTACCAAAATGCCAAAAGTGGGTTTGAGGTCATTTACAAATGGTGTTAACATTACATAAATTGTTCCATTTTATTGATTTGATTTGATTTGATTATTGATATTAGGAAGAACATGCTGAAAACACAACATCTGACATTTTCTCTTTGTTAAGTTTTTAGGGAAGATGTCACCAACTCCTGAGAAACATATCTGGCTCTTTACCTGCAAGATGCTCAGCTAGTTATTTCAGATAACTTTTCATTCATCTTGTTTTTCTAGAAATGCTGAGCAGTTGGCTTATAGTGGAGTTTTATCAGAGCTTTTTAGCTGAAAACATTAGCCTGCACTTCAGCTGCTAGAGACTGGGTTGCTGAGAGTGGAATTTGTAGGCTGGGAAACCAAAGCAGTGAGCTAACAGTGGATTAAAGGCTCCGTTACACTGAGGAGAACTGCAGAGATGGGTAATCTCTGCGGGTTCGACACTACGAGCGACACATTGTCATGTACTGTATATCATTGATGATTTGTGCTGCTTTAATAGTGGCTTATCAGTTTTTTTTTTATGTTAATAAAGAAATATCAGTTGATATATGTATGGCCTGTACACTGTATATACAAATGCCTCTCCACATCTGCTGCAATATCTATGTAACATATACTGTATTTGTGATATATTTCCCTCTCCTTGGCTTCTTTTTTACCTTTTTTTTCCCCCAGGTAGCTGGGGTATATTCCAAAACCTGGTCCTACAGAGAGGATGCTCTCCTGGCTATGCATAAGAGGCTTTTGGAGGTATCATCCACCACTCCCAAAGAGGAGCTGAGAAACATGATAAGAGCTGCAGTTTTCCTGGTCAAGAAGTCCCTCCTGGATAAAGTGTCATCTGTGAGTCATTTCCTCAGTAGATTTTGTGTTGGTGTAAATGCTGTGAATGTCCAGGTTAATTTGAAAGAGTCTGTTATATACTGATATATTTACTTTGTCACTATCAAACTCTTAATCGTGTTCTCTGGATTCTTGTTACAAACAGAACTAATGTTAATGTTAGTAAAGCATAAGCGCACACACACACACACACACATATGCACCCACTTAACAATGTGTCCCCTGTACCATATGCAACCCCAGTTCTCTCTCCCAGAGCTAGCTTCCTTGAACAAACAATTTTGACAAGGATGGCCTTGTAACCCCTCTCTGGAAACCATCTACAACGTGTGTAGTAATGAAAAGACCAGTGCTGCAATAATTCTAGTGATTTATTTGAGCATTTATACAAAGAATGCTGCATTAAGATGTTAACTGGTTAATTTTCTGCTGCTCCACAAGTGCGCCTCAGTTTTGGTCATGTTTAAGAAACCCTTCTCTAGCAACTCAGTGGTATGAGCTGTCATTTAATTACATCCTGGGTGTGAATGTAGCCCAAGGTGTTTGTTTCCAGTCTAAATGTACCTGGTATACACAGAATTCAACAACTAAAGCACTGGATAGTCAGTTTACCTAAAAGAAACATGTTCGTTGGCATTCTTGGTTTCTACTGTCTGGTGTATATATCCAGTTTGCTTGTTAGTAAGTATATATTTAAAAAAATAATAAAAATAATTATTGCCAAGTCTAACCTCTCTGCTAATTAATATCACCCTGGTGATAGCTTTTCTTGAAAAGTCTACTTAGTGTTGAGCCTAACGCCCACTGGCTCTTTCTGTAGGTTTTCCAGGCGTCCTTGAAGCTGCTGCGGCTCCTGCTGAGCCAGCTGATCCCAGGTCTGGGTCTGGGCAGGGCTGAGGTGACTCACTGCTTGGAGCAAACCTGGCCTAACTTGCTTGCCAGGACCGGAGACTCAGCCAGCCGCCTCCGCCTTATGGCCACTGCCTTCATACAGGTATGAAGAGTATGACACCACAGATTTTCCCTCGACAGCAGCTGTGCTATGACTGAAGAGAAAATGATTTTACAATAAATGTTTCCATCCACCTTCACTCGCTTCACCATCTTCCCTTGTGTAAAACTCTATGAAAGCTTTACCTCTTTTTACTAATTTTGTTGGAAAATCACCTTGCAAAGCAACTTATGATTATTATGTCTCAAGTGTGAAGTAGTTTTGAGTTTCTAACAAAATCGCCAAATTAAACTGGTTAAGGTTAGTGGATGATTATAGTTTTTTTTTTTTTTTCATTAAACTGGGCTCTTTCATAGTTGGAAATATGACACTTGAAAACAGGAAACAAACGGCAGTCCCTGTGGCGATCCACCCAAGCCACCACCGCTACATGAGAAAATGTGTGAATTTGTATTGACGTCAGCTCAACTGCGCCACCGCTCCAGGTCATAATTACTAAGACATGTCACTCAGACGTTTTATATTATTGCTCATTGTGTTGTTTTTTGCTTGAGAGGACAGTCTTGTGTCACACATACCAATCTTGTAACAAATACAAAAAGGGACCTCCCTATCCCATGAGGCGAGCCTATGCAACGCTACCAAGAAGATTGGAAGCCAAACCAATACAACTCTGTGCCACGTTGTTCCAGTAAAAAAAAGATAAATACATATAGCAAAAGACAGGTAAATGGACAGGGAGGGAAATGGCATGGGCTTTGTGTAATTAAAGTTCAATGTTTGAGGCTGGATAATAAACATTTCATGCAAAAATATGAAAAGAAAAGTAGATTACAATGCTTCTGATTATCCAAAAACTAGACTTGTAATATAAAAATATTAAGGGGTCTTTTAACATAAGAGGATGGATGAAGAAGGAGAGATTTCTGAAAAGATAAGCATGTTTTCTGGCCTGTAAATTGATTTATTGTAAATAAATAAATAATCTTGATGTCAGTAAAGAAATAGTGTCATTGGTTTAAATAATATTAACAGTTAAAAACTCAGATACTGGTTTAAGTTGAATGGAGCGTGTTTTGTTTCTTCCAGATAAATGAATCTAATTGTCAGGTTCGGTACCTACACGTACACATTCAAAACAATGATGGGCAAGGTCTCTTACTTTCACGCTCCACAGTAAGCAAACAGAAGAAACAGCTCAAACTTGTGCAACACTCCATCTAACATTGGGAAATATTACATGTGTGCGTGCACTTGGTACTTTTATTGGTCTATCTCTGTATTGTTAGATTGAAGCAACAGTTTTATCTGTATATATTACTGGGAAATTACATGGCACTTACAAGGAAGACAAAAGAAAAAGGCGCAGAGTGTTTGTTGCTTCCTATCAGTGAAACAGACTGAGCTCATTTGGGTGAATGTGCAGAAAGAGGTTGATGTGTTTGAAACTATCACAGGTCTGGTAAAAGATTGAATGAGTTGAATAATGGTGCATTATACTAAACCTTATTTTATGTTCTCTAACATTCATTTTCTTTTTTTAGTTTCCAAGCTTTCTTGAAAACTGCACTATTTAACATGTTTATATTTTTTAATGTTGGATAAAATGTCAACCTAAAAACTATATGTAATGTGAAACAACCCCCCAGATAATGATCACCCAACTCTATGAAGTGTTTTAGTCTCTTTTAGCTCGTTGTTTTTAATCTCAAGGAAATTAAATCGAACGCAACTGGACTTGGTTATTTGTCTTTGAAGACGTTTCACCTCTCACCCAAGAGGCTTCATCAGTTCATGCTCGCTTGTCTAGGCTGGGCCAAGTCCAGTTGCGTTCAATTTAATTTCCTTGAGATAACCGTGACCTGGATGAATGAGAATATTCACAAGCTTAGCTCATTGTTTTGTTTTTGAATGTTGCAAATTCACCTCTCCAGCACTAAACAACAGAGAGACAAAGTTAGCAACTAGCTGGTGTCTTCTGGTAGATGTGTCTAATATTTTTCTGGTATATTCAGACTTGAAATATCCTAAATCAAGTTTTCTAATATGAGACTACGATGGCCTCACTACTTGTATGCAGCTTACCTCAGCTGTACTGTAGCCTGATTTAAGAGGTGAGTTAGGAGGGGTCTGAGGTGTTATAATAAACTGCTCCAGCCTTCAAACAAACCCCATGTTGTAGTCACCATGAGCTGTTTCAACTGCCTGCTTGTGTTGAAGAAATCATTCGAGCCCAGTTCAGAAGTTTGTTGTTGTGGTGGTGTGAGTTTATTAAAGCGTGCCGGCACACTGGTGGACTCACAGACACAGAGAGGATCTTACCCAGAGCAAATGAAATGGAAGCATTTTTATACTTTTAGCAGGTTTGGGTGTGTGTGTTTCTTAAATAAAAAGGGGAAGGCGGTTTTCACATGTACGCAGGCCCGTACCACGAGTCTCATCCCTCTGAAATCATCGCCCAGCCCTTCTGGATCTGTTCAAAGCTTCAACAGAGCAATAACTGAATGCCTCATTGTTTGTCAGTGACAGATTTTATGTTTTTTTTGTACGTGTAGCATATTTACGACATGCATTGAACTCACCCGATGATGCTAAAATGCCAAACAGCTGAGAGATTTTCCAAGAACCTTCTCCTGCTTTACTTTAATTGTACACTTTTATTCTCTGTCATGACTTGTCTCTCTGCTAGATGTGTTGAATGACAAATCACCAGGTGTAGCATCACACAGGTGTGGAGGTTTTGTCAGTGACTTACAGCACAAGTATTACTTAATTTAAAGGTGCATACCGTAAGTCTATAAAGGCATTGCAAGACTTCAACATTATACATTTTAAATCATTGTTTCTTCCATGTTTTTCATTTAGGAAATTGCTGTTTTGAAGGATGTACGTGCCCTACAGGTAATCCCTGGTGAACTGGTGAAGCCCGTCAAATGCAATTTTCCCTCTCGTCTGGCTCAGAGTCGGGCTGAGATGCTAGAGAGGCTACTTGCTGAACTTGGTACAGACAACTCTGGATTCACCTTGAACAATGTCATGACGGTAAATTACCTAAAACATGCTACAACATACATCTATTACATACATACATTCATTTTTTTAGCAATGTTGTGTCCCTCAATTAACTCAAACTCAACTTCAAGGTTACACTATCTAAATTTGATTTCTGAGGCTTTTCCACTATAGCCTATATATTTATATGTATTTTATAACTTTATATACTAATATTAGTGGCACTGAAGGTAACAGGCCATCATAGATTTCTACACTAAAGCTGTTAATGACTGCTGTTGCTTTTTTTGGCGAAGTTTGATACTTTCTCCATCTCCCCACTCATGCTCTTTCTAATCTGGACATAACATTGAGAGACATAAAGTATAATGCCTGTATTATTCCTCTTTAAAAGTAGGCATTCATCAAGTCAATTTTCCCTTACATTTGGCTTAGTAAGTATGGTGTGACTAACTGGTTTGCTGTGGCCATTCAGTTCATCCAAACAGGCAGTTACTAAGCTCCAGTCAGCTGAGTCAATGATTACACTACTGGCATCCACATTTCATCCCCTGTGCTCCTTTGGCTTCCAACGGTGACCTAATATGTACGTGCAAACTATCCAACTGTTGACCAGGCTGGACAGGCCAACGAGCCCTCCTGCCCTCCCCACTCTACTTTACGACTGCCCCTCCTCCCATCCCCCTCCAATGCATCAGTGAGGGCAAATTGTTAGGTTTATCCTCTACGTTTCTCTGCCTTCTGAATGCAAAGCAACATAGGTGGCATTGAGTGGCCTGTGTTTGCATGTTTACACATGCTTGCTCAGCGCCTGTCCCCTTTGTGTTGGCTGACTCCCAAGTTTTCTGGATTGAGATGTGACAGGGGCCAGGGGGCTTGTCTTCTCTACTGTTAAATCAAACAATGTTAAGAAAAACATGCAACAGATATCAGGTTGAATTCAGGATTCTGAAAAAAAAAGTTTCTGCTAATTTCCTTGTTTTTTAGTGATCTCTTGAAGGTCTATGCACTGTGTCTTTCATTGCTAATTTTACATATCAGTAAGCCTTTATCAGCCACCAGACCAGAAACTGAAGCCATCAAGCTTTGGAGTGTATGTTTCTAAGTAGAGAGAGAAAAAGATGAATGTGCCAGTGACATGGTGGGTTTAGTAGATTTAGAATAAAAACATTTGAGGTTATTCTTTTTTATAATAAAATACCCTCCCAAATGTAAAAAAATATATACATGTCTATACAGATTTACCTCTACAGATACACATATACCTGCATGTACCCATACTCATCATGTCTAAACAGGAGCTGGTAAGGAGCTTGAGTTTTCATCGCCTCTTTTAGCTCATGTGACAAACCCTTTTGACAGCTCTACAGTGTTAGCCCAGCTATGGCTTAAACATTGTTCCTTTTTCCTCCACTGTTACCAGGGTGATCTGTTCTAAGGCGGGAGCGGGAGTGAAAAAAAAAACAGGGTGATTGAATTTCCTGTAATTAAAATGAGAAGTAGTCAGCAGAGACAACAGAGAATAATGGTAGCCTGTCCCTGAGCCTGTTGAGAAAGGGATGGATGGCCTTTGAGTACAGTTTACCTTTGAATTTTAATGTTCTCCTTTGACGGGATTGCCATTGTGTTGTGACTCTCTTCACAGAGATTATGTCGGATAATGGGCTGTTTTTACGTCATGATGTGCACTTCTCTCAAAAGACTTCCTTAAACAGTGTTGCTCTTATTATGCACATGAAACTAGTCTGATAGATCAAATATTGCTTCAAGAGTATTTAAAAGCAAGATGCTCTGAATGTTAACTGCTGCCTGTTGTATGTTCTCCAACATACAGTTCTGTAGGTGAGACAAGGCAAAGCAAGGTTTAACTGTATGGCACTTTTCAAACATAGGGAATGTAAACTGCTTTACACAAGGACAAAAATGCATTAGAACAATATTATGACAATATAATAAAGGTTTTTTAAAAAATCAATTCAAGTAAGAGACAAAAATATAGTTTCACTGCAGTTACAGTGGTGCAATACTTTGCCTTAAGTTTAGTAAAAAGGTAGAAAAAGGCCGTAGAGAAAAATAGTAAGAGGCAAAGGAATTCAGTTGGTCGTCAGGAAGTTGGTTGCATCTGTCTTCAGCTAAGAGCTGCTCCACCTATCCATCCTTTCTCTTCCTCAAGATCTTAAGGACCAACAAATAGAGATTAAGTAATAGTAATAATGTGCTCAGTCCTCCTAGATTGTATTTTAAAACCAGGAGGTTGGATAATAGAGGTCCAAAAATTGAACCCTGAGGGACTCCGCATGTCATACTGATCCAATCAGTGTTATGATCACTAACAACATGGCCCCTGCCTTTGAGAGGGATATGGCTCAATGTTGAAAATGTCATTCTGTATGTTTTATCAGTACCATTCTCAGTCAGTCAGTCAATCAACATTGTGTTGCTGCTCAATGTTCACATTAAAAGAAAGCTTTTTGTGTTCTGTCAGTTCTGTATGGCGGCGCTGGAGCACAGTGCGTCGGCGGTTCGAGGGCTGGCAGTGCGCATCATCTTATCCATGTACCAGCAGCACAGAAGTACTGTTCTCAGCTACCTTCCACCCAACAATGCTGCTGCACGCAAGAACTTCCTCTACAAAACCATCTTTGATGGCTTTGCCAAGATCGATGGAAAGCTGGTGGACACTCAGGCAAGAAGTGCAAATTAATCTCTCATTACTTGACACTTTAAAAGCAAATATTAGAGATATCCTATTACTATATATAACAAAACATATGTCACATTCCTAACATTTATATTGCATCTGTATTTAGTGTGTTAAAATAATTTGCGTTAAACGTATTTGCTGTGTTAAAATTATTTGCGTTACACAGATGGCCAAAGGGTGTGTTCACACACTCAGAATGCAGTCAGCGAGGAGCAGCTGGTAGGTGGAGAGTGAAACTGTTAGACATGGCAGGTGTGAGCAAACTCTAAAGCTTAAAAGAGTCTAGCTTTTAGTGAAGTGCTGCATTTATTTCTAAAACCTTTATGTCATCACCGACTATGTCAAATTGCACTAGCATCAAACCTAACCTACTTTTATCATATTATCAACGTCCAACTGCATCTGGTGATGTGTGCTATGTATCATAAATGTGGCCAGTAAACAAGTAAGCTTGTGTTCCAAAGCTGGCATGATGCAATACTTCTTTTCCGTTAAGTTTGTGAGTCATCCAGTGACCAAACTTCCAATTTCTTACTGGCATTATTAGAGACCTAGCCTTCCCATTACATAATGGCCATGCTGTAGTGCTCAACTTCTAAAATGTCTGGTCTCATCTGTGTGAGCTGTTACCTGGCGTGCTGAGCAAGAAAGTCCTGTGTTGCTGAAATTATAGCAACTAACTTTTGCAGAATGAAGAACTGGGGAAAGACAGAAGAAAGGAAGCAACCAGAGAGGAAACAAACCAGAGACTTTGAGGCTAATTGCTTTTCACTTTTCTCTCAGACTCTGAAGAAGGGTGGTGGTCAACAGGATGGGCAAAGGGAGAAGGAGGAGATCCACGCTCTTCAGGAGCAGCTGGCTGCCTTGAAAGAGATCACAGTAGGTGGAGCTGTCATCAGACTGCAATTACATCACCTCTCGTAATGGCTACTAATTAGTATTTATGACTCTACATAGACATTAGATCTCCATAACAGTCTTATGAAGAGCAGTTTCACCATGAATCTACAACTGACAGACAGATGACGTTGTGTAGCATCTCTCTTGTAGAACTTACATTGACTCATATTTGTCTGTCTGCTTGTAAAGGAAAGAGACAATGAAAGCACCAAAGGACAAATGGCCAAGAAAGAAGCTCCCAAAGTTGAGAAAGAGTCCCAAACAGCTGGGAAAGCAAGTATGTACATAAACAGAAACAAATAGACACAACTCGACAGAAGCACCTCCCATTATTGCAGTCATGAGACATAAAATATACTGTCTTCTTAATTTCCAGCTGTCACACAATTGCCCCAGAACAAGATAACACACTCTGCAGACGTCCAACAATCCATCACTTATCTAGACAAGTAAGTTTAACTCATAACTCATAACCTAGCGTACAGCGTCCATTACCAATGCTGATTCTTTTTATAGTTATCTGACATGATCTATACTCTGTTTCAGCTTGTGTATATTCTGCGGTAAAAAGGATGAGTCATTCACAGAGGATGGATTGGATCTTCACTACTGGAAACACTGTCCTATGCTGCGACGCTGTGATGAATGTAGACAGGTAGATTGTTATATTTTCGAAATTGTTGGAACTTTTTTTTTTAATCCTCTTAATAGAAGGAAAGAAGAAAGGAAACTGCCCACATCAGCAATGAAGCTTATTAAAGACTTTGTGTTCGGCTCTGCATCGTGTTTGCAGGTAGTCGAGATAGCCAGCCTCACAGAGCACCTACTTGGTGAATGTGAAAGCAGGTCCAAGTTCAGCCACTGCCCACGCTGCTCCGAGGCTGTGGCCAGTCAAGATCTGACTCGACATGTCCAGGGTCCCGCCTGCAACCGTGAGTTCTCAGGCTCTCATTTGAAAATTTCTGAAAATGTTTTATTAATTATAATGCAATTACAATTAGTCATAATGAATGAATGCTCTCTGTAACTTCGTTAATACGTAACTTTGAGAACTTGCATAGTAACTACATTATTTAAAGGCAGTATTGATAAAGCCACGGGATATGATGTCATCCTTTGTGCCATTAATTTAAGTGAGCAGCCATTAACCAAGCAAATGAGGGAAAAACATAAGCAGCTGCCAGAGATGATAGTCACTTAATGTACTGCTAAGTTAATATTTATGATTTACTTAACAGACCACAGATATCTGCAGGTACTGCAGCCGGCTTCACAACCAGTTTGTTTTGTTTTTTGTCGTCAGCCAGAGAATCACATGTTCAGATGTGACATCAGGTCACTGATTTGGCCATTTAAAGAACATCCCACTGCCTGCTGCTGCGACTACTTACATAGCTAATTGGCAAGCTACTGTGGCTGACAATCAAACTAGAAATAAGCTAGTCTTAGTCTGCCAAACTAGCTGACTTGCTAACAGTCAGTTAGCTTGGTCAATTGCCAATTAAAATGTTAAATTACGAGCAACTGGACCCTATTTTAACCACGCAAGCGCAACAACAAGCGCAGCGTCGTAGGTCTTAGGTGCACAGACAATATGGCGTCTCCATGTGTACCTGCTATTTTGGTTTCATGTAAGTGCAGCAGTCCAAAGTGCAAAAAAGTTTGGTTGAAGGTGTGGTAAATCAGCAGGTGTGGTGATTATTAAATACTCTCTGAGCTAGTCACATCAGTGACAGAAATAGCTGTGCCAATCACAGTTAAACATGACAACAGCTGCTTGACAAACAGAAGGAAATGTCTTGATGCTTCAGAGCGTTATTTATATTTCAAGCATTAATCCGTTATTGCAACACATTTGCGGCAAGTGCTCTTGTTGATACAACCAAAATAACCAAAGCAGCAGCAGATTGACGTTTGCACCAGAAACAGACGCAGTTCTTAGACCTCTATTCAACATCAAGGACGAAATTAGAACCAAAGTACAACAACTTGCTTTGTGCTGCTTCATCTGAATGAGCCTCCCGTCTGTTTGTGCCTCCCCTCCCACCTGTCACCCAAAGTTTCAAGGTCAGGAAACGGAGCAGATCTTTTCCCTGTTTGCCTCAATGCAAAAACATCCCACATTTAGATTAACCATTACTTTTGTCCAGAAAAGACACACTTCCTGAAACATCGATTCACCGACCTTGGTTGGATAAACATTCCTCTCATATATTTATCTTACTGGATTTCACCTTGAGTCTTACAAGCATTATTTTTTTTTAAGTTTACCTTAGTTTGTCCCACAGTACTAAACACATCCTGAACACCTTGATACTGAAAATAGTGTTTTACTATGGTTCTCAAAATTCAGTGTATTATAATTTTGGTTCAGTAGGTTTAGGAAACACATTGCAAGTATCTACTATCTTAAATCTTAGATCACCTTTTCTTTTTTCTGTTTTTTTCCCATTTGGATACCAATTTACTGTAACTTTACCTACTAGCTTGAAGAAAAAGAGCCAACTACTCTATTATTACGATAAAGAGCCAGATAATGCAAGGCTTACACTAGGTCTAAATCACCAGCCATATGTCTGCATGAATAATTGACACAGGTGAGTTTCTGTTTTTTAAGTCTCTCTTACCCCTGTTGCTTATAAGTGAGTAATCACAATGGAATTTGAATTGCGAGTTTGGATAAATTGTGTTTAGCTTTATGTTCCCACTCCACAAAGACGTATTGTTGTCTTTAAAACAGTCCTTTCTCATTGGTGTAATTTTATCATTTTACTCTTGGGGTTGTTTTTTTTTCAGGGAACCTTTTCCATAATTGTATAACAGGTGGCTTAAAGGTGTTGTGTTTCGGTTTCAGCCCCCACCTCAGGTAAAGGGTCCAACCACTGTCCTTTGTGTCACAACAACTTCATGCCTGGAGAGGAGGTGAGATTCTGTCCCTTTCATCGATAAACCTATAATGAAAACTTTGCAGCATGAAAGGAATAGTTAGACATTTTGTTCTCTTCTGTCTGCTCACTGTAACTTCACATTTACTCCACAGATAAATGAAAATGGTATAAACCTTCTCAAGAAGACAAGAAATGTCAAACTATTCCTTTAAAGTTTTCACAAAACATGTGCCTGAACTTCAGACAACTTCTTTTCTCTTTTTCTTTTTATATCAACACGCGACCTAGAAAGCATCTAATATGAGGCTTGAGGAGCAAACAGGTGTTGAGCTAAAAACACTGCTATTGTTGGCTTTTAAAGACTTCAAAGTAAGAGAGCCCTTTGTTCCTAATGGGCTGCTTCATTCATCCCAAGATGAAGAAAATACCATCACATTCTTCAGATTCCTGTTAGTTTAAGGAGAATTAGCGACAGACATGTCGAATTTGTGTTCATTGAGTAGCATTTTTCGTATAGGTTATAATACAGAAAACACATTTTTCTTCAAATCAAGAAAGATTTATGCTCCTCACCAAGTCGCTCCCATAGAATTAATATCTGAATAAATTATCATCTTAATACAGACCCAGAATCAGAGAAAATAACAATAGAAAAATTAATACAATATGCAGCATGAACAAATCACAAATTTTACATCGCAGGAAGAAGTTGTTGTGAGATTGTGCGATCTGAGTCAATTGTGTGAGTCTCACGCTCGATGCATGAGAGTTTTCAGTCCCGATTTGATCATTGTGAAATTCAACCTTTACTGTCCTTTAATTTGAGCATTAGTGGTTCCTGCTGAGGTGGCTCAGCATTGTGTGTTATACAGGCAATATTTGAACTGTAACAGGAAATGGTTGGAAATGCAATCAAAATAGGTATCAAAATATGATCATATATTCAATATAACCTAAATGTTGATATAGGTTATATATAAAACAGTATAACTACAGGATGAATAGTTTATTCTTATTTTACTTAAGTACACTGCTTATATTTCAGCTCCTTTGGTGCTGCTAATCCGAGACTAATCCTTAGTATTTGTCCACTTTCTGTGTGATAGACAAGAATAAAGTGGACATATAGCGTGTAAATTCACAGTAAAAAGGTTGAGGTGTCTTTCGTTTTTGGTTTCTGTCATTGTGGAGTCTAAATAATGCAGCTTAGAGTAACCTGACTAGAGTAAGCCTGGCCAGCACCCGCCCCGTCTCCGTCTGTCCCTCTAAACCAACAGCACTTTGGGACAATACAAGAATCCAAATGAGGAGTTAAGACCTCTGACTTTGATATGTTGTGGGTCTTGTAGGAGGAGATAGATATATATAGATATATATTGATAAGTCTGTGCTTACCATGAGGACCATGGGTAAACCTACTTCAACAATACAGAACTCTTTCAAGAAACTAACTGTAATGAAAGCCTGATAGTTTGAGACAGAGGTCAATCTGCCTCTTTTACATTTGATAATCAGTTATTATCACTGCAAACCACTTATTGTCCAAGTAAGTCAAAATGTGATATATAAAAAGATTATCTCCAAATGTGCAGTGACACCAGATGATCTCATTAAAAGTCTAATTTACAACATGCAGTCTCTCACCTCACACACCCTTAAAAAAAAACCTCCAGAAAGTCGCTGCCAGAGCCCTGAGTGTAGAGCCAGTGAAAGACTGCAGTGTTAGTGGGAGGGAGGGCAGTCATTCAGGCCTTGACTGGGCCTACAGTCACTGGTGGTTGTCCCAATCGAGAAAATACCCGGGAGAAGAACCAACTCACTGAGCTACTTTGTCCCCGTTCCAGGCCTGGAAGGCTCACCTCATGGGCCGGGAGGGCTGTAAACAAAACTCACGCAGGACTGCGGTGTCCCAGAAAACCCAGCCAGCACAAGGTAAAGCATTCATACACCCTCTGCTTACACCTACCTCCCCAACGCCCAGTGTGAGAGCAATATGCCTGTTGGTAAAATGTCATAGTGCAGCTTTTCTCCACTATAGTTTCCAGCCTCAGGACGCAGAATGAGGCATGTAATAATAGTGACATATCGTTTAGAAACTGCTGTTGGTGGTTTGTATATCATTTCATGATTATTTCACAATCCGTTTAGTGGTTGTAACTGTAACTGCTTACATAGTTAATGGATAAATAAAGTTTGTTTGGCTGTGTTGTACAGAAGCACAGATGCAAAAGTCTTCTGTGGTGTTTTTCAAATATTCTCAGCTTATTGAAAACCAGGCTCTCTGTCCACACTGCTGTAGGTCTAAGAACATTTCTTGGCGTGGTTGTCCCCGCCTCTTTTATAAAGTACTGTGGGAAAAGTTTTTTTTGTGCTAAATCTTCTTTACTTGGAGTTAAATACAATTTTAATAGCAGGACTTGCAGGAGTATTTTACAGTGTGGTCATGCTACTTTTTCTATTTAATTTCCGTATACTTTTTTCCATGATGTTGATGTCTAGTGAGTTTACAGGAAACAACTAGTGACTTACTGTATATTGAAATTAAGTCTTGTAATGTGACTGCATTACTCAGTAACTTCATAGTATTAATTTAAGGGAGAGCTTATCTCACAACATGTAGCCACCATCCCCAGCAGCTGCTGACGCAGTGAAACTTACATGTTTATACTCAAATCAGAAGTAATGGTGGCTGATTTGTTTGGTAATACACAAGAACAAAGGAGTTCCCTTTGTGTTAAAGGTCTTACAGTGTTTTTTATTGTGTGTGTGTGTGTGTGTGTGACCCCAGGCAGGGCTGTCGGTGGAGCCAAGCTGAAGCAGGCCTGGTCGGTCGGGGCCAGAGGCAGGCCTAAGGGAAGAGGTAGCCGGATCCCGGCCCTAGCACCCCTGGCCAGAGGACATACACCAGGAAAGCGTTGAAGCTGGGAACCCCACCGACACCCAGAGGAGGAAGAACCCAACATCCCTGTAGCGACCCCAACCCTGCTCCACATATGTCCTGCTCCCGTGTTCCTGCATAGAGGCACTTTTAGAAAAGACATCCGATGAGGTTTCAGAGGTATGAAATAGGATTTCAAAGGCCAACACAGAGTTTTGATTGAGGCCACCAATGAGTTAACATCTGTTATTAAAGACTGTAAGAAATACAGTCACATATTCACTCAGTGAAGACACTGATTTACCGTATTATATTAACACATATAAAGTTGTCGTCCTCCACACAGACAAGAGACATCTAGCCTCACCAGGGTGAGATTGTTTGTCTCTTTTGTCAAAAAATAAACATATGCACACTATTGCTTTACATTTTAGACAACATAGATGCCCAAAATATTGTTGTGGGACTCTACAGCTGTTAGTGATGATGCAAGTGTCCGAATGCTATTTATTTTTTAGGAAGAAGTGAATGAGTGAATGAGGGAAAGATTTTGGACACAACAGCTGACTGTCCGGTAAATAATCACGACTTTTTATGTGTGTCCAAGCCCATGCTTAGAATAACCCTCATGACATCATCAGGCGGCTGTTATCTCAGGCTTGACTTCTAAAAAAGGCTGAGTGACCCCATTTAAAGCACAAGGTATCTAATGCTGCTAAACATATAAACATTTTATGGAGAAAAAAAAAACCTGACAATTTTGATATTTTTCTATCAAAACCTCCTGTATGGTAATAAAAACAGTATTTAGACTCTCCAGTAAAACCCAGGATATAGATCAGGGAATTAGGTTGAGAGCTTCCCATAAGACAGCCAACATAGCATCAAACACTTCTTTAATAAATATATAATTAATCACTGCATCTTAACAGAGGTGAGTGTTGTTATGATAGGAGAGGGAGAATGAGGTTGAGGTTTAGTCCGAAAGCCATCGACGACCTGAATGTAGCTTCACTGTCAACTTCACATCTGTTCACATGTTTCTATTCATTTCTTGTCTTAGATCATATGTTATAGAAGCTGCACTTTGCCAAAGGGAAGATGCTTCACTGCTGAATTTTCAGTCCAGTGCTGTACAGTACAGTTTGGACTTAATTAATGTTTCTGCCTAACACCTACTGACAATCTTTAGCACAGTTTTATATGCTCTACTACAGAATTACTCAAATGCAAAATAAGGAGCAGAGTGGAGATGAATATATATACAGTAGAACTATGACCTTGACTGACTCCAATAGTTTCAAGCACTTCAGTAGCTTTAAACTGACATGTCACCATAAGTCACATGATTGTTGATTGTAATATAACTATGATTCATCTACGGCCAAGTCAGATTGCACACATGTGACTCTCTAGACTGACAGAAACCTCGAAATGCAGATTTTTATATAGACATTTGGAAATTGTTATATTAGTAGTGTGAATTCTTCTTAATGTTGTTATTATTTTGAGTGTGATAGCACTATCTGTTGTATTGTTAGAGAGTAAACAACTCAACATAGATAAAACATATTTATATATATAAGAGATTATATTTGGTTTCTGTATTGAGATGAATTACAACAGTGGATATTTTTGTTGTGTTTAGCAGTCAGTATTTTCTGAATAATTACTATATTAACGTTTTTTTTCTGCAAATGTATTTGTATTTGTTTAAATAAAGCTGCATTAAGCTGAACATTGCAGATGTTGCTTCACATCTCAGATACTTATTTAAATCTAATAGTTAAAGTTACCTGTGGCTCTTAACAGATCCTCTGTTTCTCAATCAAGTGAAACTAATCAATGTGCTGTTCACCACTGTGAATCAAAGCCTGCAACATCCCCTTCAGTATTCACAGAGAGCTCCAGTTTTTATTTACACTATCACACATTAATCTACAGTATTACTGCACAGCCCTTTAGTTTCTTTGGTTTTTGGACTGTCTCTGAAAATGATACAGAAATTAATAAACATTTGAAAAAAATAAAAAGTGAGATAAAACAATATATTAACTTTAAAAAAACTCAAATCCTTTGATTATCATTTCAATACCTTACATGCTGTGAATGCACCTGTTTGTTCTGTGCTGTGTGCAGTGAGTCCTACATATCACGACTGTAGTAAAAACCTGAAATGACCAGAAAATGACGATATAATCAGCACAAGTCAAGTCTTATTCATGCCTGCACAAACACTCAAACCAGTACAACTATATATCTTTTTTTAAAAATCAACGTTTTATCTTAAACTAAAAAACAACTAGATCAGAGGTAGAGCGGTCGTCCACTTATCAGAAGATCGGTGGTTCGATTCCCGGCTCCTCCACTCCGCATGTATACATATTACATTGTGAGCAGGTTGGCACCTTGCATGGCAGCGTATGAATGTGTGTGTGAGTGTTGTAAAGCGTCTACACTGATTTACCAGAAACCTTCTTTGCTTGCACATTTGTGGAGCTGCGTCTTAGTGGTTGCACAATACGGGACATCAAAGCAGCAGGTCATACAGTACATTAGTGGACAGGAAAATCCAAACATAACACGGTTTTTTAATTTTATTTTTCCTGGTGTAATATCAGATTCAGTGTGAGAGGGAGGGGGGAAATGTGTAAAATGTGTAAAAATCATCAAGTATAACCAATTAAAAACACAAGTCTCTTGTATATAAAAATCTATCAGTTCGTCTTTGGTGAACAGATTTACATTTCTGAATCATATAGAGGTCCTTTGCGCACAAACCAGCTCCTCATTGTGCACCACGCTCCACATCTTGAGCAGCTCTTGTGCGCTCAGTTTGTGCACCACGATGAGGTTTTTATAAAAGCAGGGCTCGCTGTTCATGGGGCTCACCCTGCGCCTGGTGATGCCGAAGGTCCTGAAACCCGGGTGCATCTCAGGGGTCAGGTGGACCTTTTGCAGACACATCCCCAAAAACACATCGTCAATTGGGTACAACTCTAGATCCTCCGAAACTACGAAGAGCCTCCTGGCCAGCTGGGAGGACATGAGAAACCCCCCACCTCCGACATAAGGAGGGTATGGCTTATCATAAAGCTCTTTGGGAATGTAATATTTGCTCTGTCGGTTTCGGATCGGGATCGCCTTGGAGATGGTGTCTCCAACAAACAAGTCTGCATCTTTATGATCCTCCACTTTGAAGCCAATGAGATCCAGCAGGTTGCGCGTGTTCACAAACACATCATCGTCCCCTTTGAATATAAACTGCACACCGGAGCAGTAGATGTTGAACCATTTGAGAAAGTTGACTTCTTTCAGGGTCAGGTTGAAGAAGGTGTCCATGAAGTCCCACTGCAGGATGTCCCCGTAGATCTGGTCCTCGTAGTCGATCAGCTTCTGGAGGTTTTTGGTATCTTTACCAGTTGTCGGACTTCCTAAGAGAAATAAAGTTTTGATCTTCTTTCCGTCCACTGTTTGCTCTCTGCCCCAGGTTTTGCGCACCGCCTCCCGCCGGTCGTGCTGCTCGATGACAGACTTGACCACCATGAGGAGGTGCACCTCTCCGTCCGTGCACTTCTCCGGGTGGTTGATGAGCATCGGGAAATACCTGCAGTGTCTATGCAGAACAAACTGGTGAAATCTCGGGTCCAGTCGCCGGAACCAGTCTTTGGTCCTTACCGTCGCGTCCTCGCTGCAGTTGAGAACCTGCGCGTCCCAAGAAGCTGGAGTCCCGTTAGAGATCCGCTGCGCATCCAAGTCGTTGCTAAGCACCGGGAAGTTTAAGCTTCTCAAACTAGTTTTCACAACCCTCTTTTTAAATGAAAAACACTCAGAGCCGCACCAGCCAGCATCCCTCATATGTTTAACTCCCACTGCGCTCTTCTCCGCCACTTTCAGCTTGTGGATCATCAGAAAAGACGCAAAGATGAGAGACAGACTCAGCAGGGGTTTCAGCAGACCGACCCGCTTTCTCCGGGAAAAGTGATCCATGGTTCTCACTGCGGCGCCCAGAGGTCATCAGATACTTTGGCCTTCATAGTGTTTCACAACTGTGGGTCCGAGTCGCATCCACCACCGCCCGAGGCTGCGTCCTCGGCTATGTGACAGCGCTGATACTGAAGTGGCCCCGAGGCCCTGTTTGGCCATGACGGCTCTCATTGGAGTCACAGGTCGCCTCTCGGTGCGGGGTAACAACGTGTGATACGCAGCATGGCCCCGGGCTCCTTCTCTGCCCTCCCTAAACAGACAGACTGGAGACCTGCTGCAGGCTACGTTGGTCTCACACCCTGAACCCACCCCACCCTCCTCTCCCCCAATATCTCCTCCCTCTCATGATCCACACTGATCAGGGACAGGACTGTTTCCCATCTCTCTCTCCCTCCACACACACACACACACACACACACACACACACACACACACACACACACACACACACGCACAATACAGGTGTCCACAAATATTATAATGTCGACCATCAAGCTAGAATTAGACTAGACCTCCTTAACAGCAATAAAAAGTCTGCAGATGCTTGTTTAAAGGGTAAATTTATTTACATTAATAAATGCACAAAATGTGCACCATATATGACCATATTTATTGTTGTTGTTTTGTTATTATGAAGGTAAATTCCAAGGTAAAGTTTCATTTAGGCTATACAATCCTGATATGACAATATATCTTACCCACATAGGTTTTACATGACATCAACATGGGTAGAAAAAAAAAACAGGGCCTGAATAATTGTGCCCTTTTATCAAAAATCATAACTATGTCTAAAGAAACAAAACAAAAACAAAGAAAATTATTTTTGTGTCATTAATGATTAAGATGCAAGAAATTATTATTATCATATAGGTCAACATAGTATTTGGTTCAAGTATTTACCCAAACATTACAGCCTCCAATGTACTTTTTAAAGATAGTTTTTAAAAAGAGAACATTTTTACTGTTCCTCAACAAAAATATATAACTTATTTATCAAAAACAATATATTTACAATCTATAACACAGACATTAGCAGGCTGGTAGCACCCTCTTGTGGACTTTTCTTGAAATTATAATAATCTCTTGTGACGTATTTTCTGCAGACCTTGATACTCAGAGCCGATTGGTCAGGTTTAGGGCTGAGGAGGCAGATGATTGGATAAGGGGTAAGGATATCTGCGTCAGAGCCAATCAGATGCAGAGTAGGGGCGGGTCTGCACGCTTCTTACATGAACTATACAGTCAGGAATTTGGAAACTTATTATTTGTGTCTCTAATAGTCGAATTTGTTTAATTTGTTTATGTGTTTTAAAAAGACAAAAACAAGACAGGCGTCATTATGTCCATTTAAATGCCCTGTCGTATTCAGAATAGTTTGTTATCCAACTAAATAGTAACACATACTTTATTAGTATTCACTTCAGCCTACTTTTAATATTTAGAAATGTTTTTATTTTTTAATTTTAGACAGTTTTCCAGAATGGTAAATGTTAGGTTTAGTGAAGCCAGATAAGTAAAACATATCCTGGTTTATGTTGGAGCTGTGACCTCTGAGTGAACCTCAACAACAGGAAACACACACAAAAAAAAAAAAAGTAGGAGCAGCAACAAACGGAGGAGACGACGACGCCAAGTTAGCCCGGTTGTTTACAGCCAGAGATAACAAGGAACAAGCCGGTCGGACACCACGGTTAAATAAGCATTGTTACACCGGTAGACGATGCATAAGGTAAGTTTAAATAAATAAGATGAACTAGCTAATTTACAGGTAGCCGGAAAATAAGTAACCGTTAGCGCGTGGCTAAGCTGCTAGCTTTATTAGCTGCTATCGGTAACGTTAGCTATAGCTAGCATAGGTGAAGCTAACTCATTAAAGTCTGACTGACAAAGTGTGAAAGTGACGTTAGTGAAACAAAGGTCAGAGGTGATTTGAGGTGAGTGACAGCTGTAATGTGACGTTAAATTGTCAATTTATTTATTTATTTTTTTGGGAGGAGTTTGGCCGGCGGAGGGTGTATACCGGAGGGGCGGTGTTTGGGTTTCAGCTCGGAACATGTTTAAACCTTTTGACTGCTTAATCTCTTTATTTATTTAACGTTACCGCATTAAGTTGAATAAAACTATGCGCAACATCACTACGTTGAACAAAGTGTGATAACATGAGTCAGCCAAATATAGTAGTAAATAGTATAGTACACATAAATAATAATAATAATAATAATAAAAAAACAGCCCAATGAATAACACACTAATTTACAGTCAACTGTTTATATTGGTTTATACTGATATTGATACATGTTTGTGGCCAAAATGTTATATATAAATACAAAACAAGTAAAAATATATTTTATGTTTACAGAAATTGTAAACTAAAACTTTTAGCTTTATAATAGCTGTTGAATAAATTGGTTGCTATAATTAATTATTGCCAGATTAAACAAACCTCATGTTGCTTTGCAGATGCCTGGTCAACTCGACAACATGAAGTCCAGAAAGAGGAAGAGCAGCTCTCAGGCCAAAACCTCCAGAAAGGTTTGTGTCATCTTTGTACTGCGAGGACTGTTTCTAACTGACTGACAGCCACTTTACAGAAGCTATAAGTAAGATTTTACAAAGTTTGTCAAATCACTCTCTCAGTGCGCACTTAGATCTACTGCAAGTATTTAATAATGCAGCCAAGATTTCAGTCACTGGTCTTCAACAGAGCAAATGTTTGACAAAAAGGAAATCTCAAAATTTACAATCAAATAGAATGAAAATCCCTGTAAAAGAAAAAAAAAACTGTAGACGACACACGTGTTAGGCTCTTTGTATTTTGTAGTCCAACATCATCCTAACCTGGTCGTTGACTTACTGTCACAGGCTTCTTCTACAAGGAGGAAATGTATCAAGAGTCCAAAGATGCACACAAAGGCAGCAGAGAGCAGTTCAGTAGTCAGCGGTTATAGTAAAGCAGCTGCTCCCCTGGAGAAACTGTCCCGAATCAGCTGTGAATGCCACCAGTCTTCCGGCAGGAGGAGATGCTCGGCGTCACCGGAGCTCGGAGGGCAGGAGGGTAAAGAGAACGAGCTGAGAGCGGGGCCGGATTCAGACAGCTGCAGACTGTACGGCACGCAGGACAAACACGAGCCTGAGGACATGGATTATGAAGAAACAAGCAAAACCATTTTCCCAGATGATGACAGTAACCAAATTCTCCCTGTGGAGCAGTTCTTTGGAAACTTGGACGCTGTGCAGGTGAGACGATTCGGTGCATCTCACCAAATCTCAGACCAGTTTGATTATGTTGCTTGAAACTAACGGCTAGTTTAGGAGTTGTCTGAAAGACACGGACTAAACAGTTAACTACATTTTAATACTTGCACATAATACAAGTTGTCACGTAAATGTTCTTCAAGCACTTTCAGATTGTAGCTGAGACCCTGTTATCTGACTGTGGAAGTTATATTCTACCAGAAGTATTTTTAAGATATATTTTCAGTTTACAAAACTATCAACTCAAGGTCCACCTACTGGCTTTTTTTCCTGGAGCTTTTAACTCTTTTAAATCACATCATTCTCATTAGCAGATTGAGCCTGCTTAGTGGCAACAGAACTGTAGATGTGTCTTTCCATGATTTCCATGAACACAGAATAAATCAGATATGATAATCTGCATCTCTATGGCAACTGAGCGTATTCAATCTGCTGATGAGAGCCGTGTGATGCGGTCAGAAGCTCCCGAATAAGCATGTAAGCAGACCTTGAGATTATTTTGTCAGTTGCTGTTTCCAGGTCAGGTTTACATTTTACGATGCAGTGAACTAAAATCTGTGGATCTCTAGTGGCTTTTTCATGCTGCTGTAATATGTTTGTTATTTAAATCCCTTCCTGTCTACTATAGTTAACACACATGCCTCTGGGTCTGCACATCTGTTGTAATATTAGAGCTATATGCTCATAGTGACTGTAACAATGCCACCGTTTTACTGTCATTAATCAGTGAAAGTGACATCACGTTGAATTAATCTTTCATCCTGCAGGACTTTCCTCAGAGATCGACAGCGACATCTACCCGTGTCCAGAGGGAGAACAGGAGGAGGTATTACTACGCACGAGACGACAGCGATGAAGAGGAGTTTGACCTCAGCAGCATGCAGCGAGACGACAGAGGGGGCACTTAGCGAACAGTAACTGGACTTGTTGACTCTAATCATGAAATCAAAAAGCGGCCAAATGAAACTCCAGCCCCTCGTCAACAGCTCAAATCACAAGACTGTCAAGCCATCTGCCATGTGTCGGCTGCTTATGGTCACGGGTGATGAAGTCGCCTGCTGTGTTATGAGAGTAATGGAAGCTAACATGGATTAACTGTAGCAGTTGGTTGGCTACCAGACTGTCGCTTACAGTAGAAGAAACAACAAACATTATAAACCTGGTACCCAGCATCCCTCCATCTGCTGAACTCAAAAACTGGAGCATCACAGAAGTTGTTCAGGTTAACTATCAGTGTTTAAGAGTTCAAAAGCAAGTTCTGAGTGGCAAGCTTGAAAATGTATGGCTTTTTAGTTTTACACCAACATTTGGCCTGAATATTATTTCATGATATATATATATATTTTTTTTTTAAACAGCCACAGTAATGGGATTAATACAGCCACAGGTGAGGAACATGTACTGTAGTGCTTGTTTTATTTATTACAGCATTAACGCTCACATGCCTCGTTTAGTGTGTGTGTGTGTTGACACAGCACTTTATACGTAGACAAGTCAGTCCACATCACTTATTGCTTCTGAATCAGAGACCGGAGTGCCAAGTTTGCAGTTTGAGATTCGCCTTGAGAGATGCCAAACACAAAGTGCTGGATTCAAGTAACAAACTTCAAAACAGTTTTTAAATGAAATGCAAAAGTGGCATGTTGGTAAAAGCAGCACAGTGATATGTTTCAGAAGGTATAAATATAGATACTCACACCAAAGAGAGGCTTCAAAGTGACAGCTTTTAATATCACAATGTTATTGTTGATGAATGTCATGGTTTTTTTTCTATTGTTCACCAAGTGTATTCCTCCTCAGCTCATCTTTATACGCGCAGTTTCAATTTTTGTCATCATTTTGGCAGCTTGTTACCTTACATTAACATCTGTGTATAACAAAATATACATAATAATCAAAATTCCCTGAAGAGGTTAATGTGAAACATGACAGTTACACATAAAAAAATGTAGAAATATTGACTGCGTGTAAGTAAATTGAGGTAATTTAGGCCCGACTTGTAATTCCATCTGATTTTGAGGTTAACAGTAATTGCACTAGCATTAATAACGTGTTGTATTTTGTATATAGCTGATTGTTCTGACCATCCAATCAAATGTTATATATATTTTTACTGTCAATTAAATTCATGTCTTATTTAACACTCTTCGTACTCTCCTATGCAATTTTCTGACTGAGTGAATGCCTCATAAATTTAAGCAGTCATTGTGAAACATTCACTGTGCCAACACAAACAACAAATAAATGTTTTTCATGATTTCAAAATCTTGCTGTTAGTTGTGTGCATTTAAAAAAACAAACAAAACAATGCAAGCGTGTGTCATAGGTAAAATAAAACCTCACTGCAGTCAACACAAAATTCACATAATTAATCAGTGTAGATACATTATCACAATGTGTATACTATTTTTTTTTTCATAAAAGAGTTAAAAATATTTAAGTCAAGACCCTCTTGTATGCGACCTGTTCTCTTCTGTCTGTGCGTTTCCGTTTCTGTTTTATGTTTTTGGCTTGATTGAAAATCTTCTTGGCGTCACACAGCAGGTCGTGAGCTCCTTTCTTGTGACATACGATGTGAACCAGCTTCAGGTTCTCCCTGGTGAACAGCAGGCTGTAGAAGTAGTCAAGGTTGATATCTGCGCTTTTGTGATTCTCTTGAGCTTTGAGCAGAGCGGGAATGATGGCCCTCTTCTTTTCAATCCTGGAGACAACATGGAAGAAATGTTAGAAAGCGTGGATCATGTGCCTCATGAGAAAACGTACTGATCGGTTTAGTTTTTAAACACGGCAGCCGTAGCCAGACTCGGTTTGCCCGTCTTTTTTGACTCTGCTGAAGTGTCCAACCTGTGGTCCAGATTCCACGTGCTGAAGACGATCCGGCTCTCTCGGCTGCTGTAGGGGTTGATGGAGTGGAGAGACTGGCACGCTTCCAAGTCAAATGATCCCTGAGGAAGAGGAGTGAACAGGCTAAAAATAAAGTCCAGCTCTTTCTAAACATTATATATTATATATTGTCTGATCCTGGCATAGCGCTGTATACACAGCTTTCAAATTCTCTGAATAGCTGCTCATACTACAAGACATTTTCCTCCCAGACTGTTGGAGAGATGACTGGAGCAGAAGAGCCGGTCTAAGGGGTTTCGTCTCAGATCTCAAAAGTCATGCGAGTGTGTTAGTTTTTGTTGTTATTTAGCTCTGGTGGATTCACCAGCACCTCAGGATGTGCTTTTTTTTTAATCCCTGTAATACCTGGCAGGTAAACCATCCTTCCTGAGTACAGAGGCGATTCGGCTCCTTTTCAGTCCTGTCAAAGTAGCAGCCGTTGTATCTGGCTGACTTCAGCATCTCCGCCAGGCTCTTAGACGTCTTCAAAAACTCCGCCCTGACTTTAGCCACCTGTGGGGCCTTAGCGGCATCATCCACCTGGGAACGGAGACAGAAAACAAACCTTCCACGTTACAACTGATGCTTGATTGAGAAGGATTCATTCATAGACATTAAAGCTGCTGAATCAGCTGGCTTACCTCCTTCATGTAGCCTCGTATCCTGTTTTCACAGTTGAACTTCATGTAGGCAGACTTTGTCTTGAATCGAGTATCGATACCTGAAATGAAAGCACACTTAACTACAGATGAATTTAGATTGACACACTGACAATGTCAAATTCACATCTCAGCGCTCGGTACCTTTGAACCAGTCCTCATCTTTGTCTCTGCTCTCCATCTCAGATCTGTCGTCCAGGTTCAGCAGCAGGTCGGTGAGGATTTTACGCTTCTTAAGAGACGTCTCATCAGACAGGAGCGACTTCGCTGCTTCAATGATGCCACTGGCGTACTGGTCCGTGCTCAGTAACTGACTGATGTCGCACGTGACTGATGTTATCGGAAACACAAGTGGTTATTAGGCTCTACACCTACAGTGTGTCCATTCAGGTGGAACAGGGTTAGAAATTAATCAGTTGGAGTGTTTTTGATTTTTGATTTGGATATCACTCTACCTACCTCCGCCCCATGTCTGCTCTCTGGAGAGAAGAACAAGTTCAGTGTGGTCGGGCAGAGTCGCAAAGTATTCCTCTGTCACTTCTGTCCCGTCTGAATACAAACAAACATGCGCACCAGCGAGTGGCAACTGAAAACAAAGAGGACATAATATCATATCATAATAAAATGTTAGTGAAATGTATACACATCTCATTTTGTTTAAACTTCAAATAAGCTTTTCTGGGATGCACAGCACTGTTTTGATACCATTATTATTATTATTATTATTATGTGTGCTGGAACAGTTGGTCATAAAAGTAACATAAATAAAAAAAAATAAAAAAAAATACTATAACACACATTATTTTGTATATATGTATAACATTATCATTGTCTGTAATCTGAGATAACTGTGTCAGAAACATGTCAGCCTGTCTGGACATATTGTGACAGTTTTGAGTGTCATCGTGTCTTTTCCAGGGTGAAGATGACCCAAGGAGGACCAGGAGACAAACCCGGAAGTGCTCCTGCATCGTCTCGAGTAGAGAACACTTTGAAATACAAGAAGCTCTAAAACCGATAATATGTTCACAACGGAAAAAAAACTGCCATTAAATAAGACACCTGTGTATCAACTCCAATAATAGTAATAAATGTTTGCTCCTTTTGTTTCACCTGCATTGTTGACTTTTCTGTTTTTTGTTTTTTTTAACTTAAACGCAAAAGAGACACCGGAAATGTAACGGAGTTCAACACGAACTACAAAAACAAAAACATAAAGCCTCACCTTCAATATTTTACAGCCTTTTTTGAGCAACTCCTTCATATTTTTAGCTGCAACTCCGTACTTACTGTTTTCATTACAACTCCTAATTTTCACAGGTTTATTTTTCCAGCGTACAGACATTGTTTCAGTTTGTATGTTTGTATTACCGCCTTCTTCTTCTTCTTCTTCTTCTTCTTCTTCTTCTTCTTCTTCTTCTTCTTCTTCTGCGGTTGCCTGCACACAGCAGTGCGATGTTGCCCTCTAGTGTTGCCCCTCTGCTATGGCCTGTGCTTTTATGCTTGAGGAGGGCTAAATAGCTAGATAGATGGATAGAAATAGGAGTTGATGACACATATCAAGAAATATCTGCTGTTGTTAAATGTATTGTTGTAACATACATGTTGTTTCACAACATACATGTGATGCAATACAAAATAAAATCTTGTTCTTACAGGATTAATGGCCTATAGTCTGATTTTGTCAGCCATCCGTGCTGTTGTGTTGGAGCCTGTTGTGTATAATTCCCCTAATCTTGAATCATCTCTCATCCCATTTCGGGTCTGTCAGACATTTTTTTTTTTAGGGGGAAATTGTCTCATTTGGAGTCAGGCCACACACACAACAAGCAGTTCATTCAACTTCATCACACACACAATGAAGTGAGATAAAATGGGCCATCAAGAAAAATGGGACAGATAAGGTCTGAACAAGTACTTTAAACTTTAACAGTCAGTCACAGGAAATTATCTCACACTTTGCTATAAAATGCTCCACTGACTCTTTTTTATTGTAAAGTGCTTTTATATTTAAGGTAAATGTTGGATGTTAATATCAATGAAACTACTGTACTAATGTAATCTATTGTACTACTAGTTACTGTTATTAAGATGGATATTGAATTATTGTATATTTATGTTTACAATAATTTGCATTATGGTTAATATATATGGTACTGGAATAAAAATATAATGTAATATAATAATAATAATAATAATAATAATAATAATAATAATAATATATGTTTGTGTTCTACATTGGCTCTTTTTTTCTCTTTCAAAATACACAACACACACAAATAAAGGAAAAAATATTACAAAAATAATGTTGGTAAAAGTTGTAATATTGTAGGAAACTTTCTGACAATGTATTTAAAGGACTTGTTCTTGTGTCTGAAGTCTATCACCTTAACGTTAGACCAGCATGGCAACGTGAACATTACCATAGCAACTGATGCAGCCCGATGGGAGATACCAAATAAATGGTAGGAAGATCAAATATTAGGATTGTGAAATGTTGTTTAGAGGTACTGCTTTGGGGGTAAAACGACTCTATGAATTAATATTATTTTATATATTTAATTATTACTATATGTATTATTTCTTCATTGGTTAATACTCCTGATAAAATCATCGATTTATTCATGCAGCCCCTCTGCACTTGGTGGTAGAGTCGTGTCACAATATGGCGGCCGCTAGTTTGAAAATCTAAACGGGTTGAAGAGATTCACAGTAACAGCTCGGTTTGTGCGTTATCTTCTAGTTTTTTTCTACAATGTCACGCTCATTTTTATATTAACTAATGAATATGGTAAAAACAGAGGATATATCCACCATGGCGGACGGCTGGAGACAAGTGTTTGAGAGCAGCCGGTTGGTTCCCCCGCCCAACCAGACAGTCCGCCTGGCCGCCGACCGACACTGCGCCCGGTCCGAGGGCTTCCAGCTCATCCTCGGCCGGCTCACCGCTGCTCACCAGCCGGAGGTGACGAACCAGCAGCTTGGTAGAGATGTAGCAGCAGATAGGCGGTGGTAGCTAACACACATAAAGTCTGTGTAGTTTCTTTTACACAATACCAACACAACACTCTTCAGAAATACACACAAGATATGTTTATACAGGTGAAACCGTTTCTGTGGACTGTAAACAGGATACAAATAGTGCATAAAACACACTTTTAAGTGTTAATTATGCAACTGGATGTATTGCATCTTGTATAAATATCTTGAGGGGAACTCAATTATGGGGCTTTGCAGAGAGGTTGGGTGACATTACATTGGAAGATTTAGTTTATTATTATTATTATTATTATTTTTTGTACACCCAGTTGTTACTCAGGTCTGGGGTTAATTGTGACTTTTCTAATTTGCGTGTCTTCCCTTTTAACTCACAGGAGGTGTCAGATTTGGAACAAGATCTGACGTACCAGCTGCGAGTGACCCTGTTCGATAGAAATCATCAGCAATTCTTCGGGAAAACATGGAAAAGCTCATCTCAGAGGATGAAAAACAACAAGATCGCCTTCAATGAGGTAGCTATATGATGAAAGGCCTTGACACACAGCCACGATTTAAACACATGATTGGATAGAGGTTGTTATTATATAGGAAAATGCAAATTCAAGCATTAATTTAGTGCTGCCATTATTTATTTAGATTATTCTTCTGCAATGCAAACAGCCCTGATTGCCAATAAGACATTCATGCATCACAATTTTTAGTACATTATCACACTACTAGACTACAAACTGCGGCTTCACTCTCGTATAGCATTTACAGTTTATTACCCACATCACAACTGTGACATCTGTTTGGTTTTTTTAAGAAAGGAAGACTGTAGTATGTGAGCTTTAGATGAGGCCTAATCAGGCAGAATAAGTGAAAACACCTGTGTGAGTGAACCTTGGGACCGACAGATTGAGCAGCTCCGCTAAGAACCAGTTTGTCAGTTTGTCGACAGCTGATACACAAATCCTGTGAGAAGCCCGGTGAATTAAAAATGGACTATTTGGCTTAACTGCATCAATCAGTTGCCTTAAACATCACAACTCACTTCTGTGAAGCTGCGTTCAGCATCAGGCTGAATTACAGTGCAGCCAGGCATCCCAACACCATGTTCATTTAACCAGCGCCGTTAAATTACTGGGCTACATTTACCATAAACCTAGTCACTTCCGGTTTTGACGTTGGTTTTTTCCCCTGGTCAACTGGCGTGAAGTTTGTTTTGATGATGATGAGAGGTTGAAGAGACTTATACACCTGAATGGGTGTGGAGGGTCTTTAAATTCCAATATTATATTTAATAATAATAATAATATAATACCAGGAGAGACTAAAATGAAACTCAAACACAGCCTTGAGAGGCATGAAAATAAACGTCAACCCTGTTTAGCAATGCTCGATGCAATGGCACAAATCATGTGTTAAACATCAGTGTTGAGTACAAAACCTTATCTTGTCATTGCAATAAGAGGGAATTTTTGTAACCATGGTGACATGACTTGATAATGTGTTTCAGCTCAGATGAACTTTGTTCATGGTCAAACAGTCAACACGCATTAGGATCTCTTTCATGTCATTGATTAGTTTGTCTTAAGATGCAAGAAAACCAGTCAGGAAACCTCCAACATCTTTAACTACCAGGTATTTAATAATACAGGCAGTACATATGCTGCTTAATCAGGTAGTAAAATAAATATTTCAAATGTTTCAAACAACAAAAAAATTGATGACTATTTTGATTATTGAGTTTTTAGATTTTTCTTTTAGATACCTTTCTGTACTTTGGGAAAAGAAAAAAAAAAAAAAACGATTTTGAAAACATCAGTTTGGACTATCTAATACAGACATTTAATTAATTTAACTCTAAATTGATTTATATAAAAAAAGAGTCATTTAAAACATGTAAATAATAATAATAATAATAATTATGAGCTGCAGCTGTAAATATATCTTTGCAGAAAGTTGCTTTTCGCCGTGACACAATCGCTGCAGAGTGAACTGCTCGTCGTGAGCCTGAGGCGCAGCTCCTACTGTGATATGCTGATCATTTCCTCGTCTCATCACTTGTAGCGCTGTGTTAGTGTTTGTATGCAGATTGTTTTGCTTAAGGCAAAGTGTTGTTGGCTACACGATCATGATAAAAGGCGACTACAACCATTAGGACCTCAATCCTTTATGGTTTAGATGTAAATGTGGCACAATTACATGTACTTCCTGTAGTATTTATTGTAATTTCACATCTTCTTTTGGGATTTTTTTTAATATTTCAGCTGTCGAGCTCCTCTGAACAAATAACATAAAGACTAGCTGGTTTATTAACTTGGGATTGTAACTGTAATGTACTTCATGCTGTGTGTCTATGTAGATGAGGTGCAGCCTGCAGTTTCGGTTTGAGTTGTGCAGAATCTACTGCCCCACTTTGTTACCCATTTCTTTACTTTTCCCAACCATTGTTCCTTATATAGTTTCTCCTCTATAACCATAAAAAGGAACAAAGAAACATTTTTTGATGTCAAACTGTGGGATGTACTCTTTGAAAGATGTGCTTTGGTGATGAAATTTCCAATTACTTCTTGAAAGTGCGACGGAGGACTTGAGATTCAACAGACACAATATTACACAAATCAGATGATATCTCCCTGATATCCAACTTGAAATGATTTCTTTGTTGAATTAGGTAACGTCGGGTCTCGTTATGTCCATGTTTGTTTGTACAGTAAGTAAAAATCAAGTTGGTGGCTGCAGCTCTGCAGTCCAGATCTTCTCTGATCAGATGTTTGGAGATGAGATTACGGCCAAACCATCGTTTTAATAACTGGTGTTCTTACCGTAGTACACCGACTCTATGGATACTGCTATTAATTATAGCTTGGCAACATGTGGCACATTATCAGTGAGGCCTTCCCTCCATTAAGTACATACATACAGCTTAAAAACCTAAGTTCATTTTTATTATTGTATGCAGGAGCCGTCTGATCAGTGATCAGATTTGTCGCCATCTGTTTTCTCCGCTTTCCTTTTGCTTGGTGTTCTTTTGGTCTAACAGTGTATGGCCTGACTGTGAATCCACTATAACAGTCATAGCCTGTATAAAAACCCACTTGGTATCCCAATAAACATCTAAATCCCATTATCCATCCAGGGTAATAATATAAACCACATCATATCCTATCAGGATGATAAAGTGGGCCCCGGCCTTCTCTGTGTCGAGCCGCAAGAGCTGCACCAGCTTTTTTTTTTTTATTGGATTTGGCCCGATGCACTCACATTCATGCTGGTGTTTATGAGTGGCAAATTGCTGTTTGATATCTAAATAACGTCAGATGGGGGATCCTCTCCTGAGTTACGGGAGATGTGTGAAAATTGCAAGGCCTTCACCCTCCCAAGTCAGCCATGATGGATTAGTTTTAATATTGGGTGATTAAAGTGGGGAAAGAGAGAGAGAGATCTTACTAAATCTATTTTCTATCTTTGTCCCTATTCCTTACTTCCTCAACGGAGGCGAGACTTGTTGTCAATGACGACGTCTGTTGCCTTTTGCGTCTGCCCCTTTTTACGAGTTGTTTTCAAGTTGTCAAGTGTGACTTATTAAGCTGAAAGCTTTTACTTTGCGGGTAGAGTGCACTTTTGAGGACAGTTTGATGGATCGGTAATGATTTAATGGCTTTCAAATCTTTTGACAGCTGCATTAATGTGTAGGATGCAGCACGTATAGCATAATACTGACAAATCCACACTGAAATATTTAGGGCTTTTTAGTTGTTTGTCTATTTGCTTGGAAGCAAAGGAAGAGACATTTAGGTCATTGTGGGTTTTAGATGTTGTGTTAAAGGTTATTTTTTTTCTTTCTTTCTTTCTTTCTTTCTTTTCCTTCTCTTTTTTTACCTCTATAAACAACCAACCTACCCACTAATGTTTGTCTTTATCTTCTCATTTTATCCTCTACAAAGTCCAGTTTATCCTAAATTACCCAGACTATACTTAGGCTTTCTCACTAGTTGCTGGTTTTCTCACATCATGACACACAGATTGTTTGACAGCTGTTATTTTCTACTCGGAGTAAAGCGGTGGCCGCTGTGGCCAGTAGAGGGCAGTGTTGTGCCTCAGACGGCACCGACAGACGAGTCGAGAGACTGGAGGAGAAGGAGAGAAATGTGCATCTTTCTGCATTGTCTCTCACTGTGATCACTCCATTTGAACTCCCTGCCTTCACAGGGAGCCAGTGGTTTCTTCTCACATGTGCAACATTATCAGGCTGACAGCTGGGCTTTGGAGAAAAGGCCAAGTTTTGTTCCTGTCCGTGCAACCTCTTGTTTTTCAAGGTCTCCAAATGCTGTTTGGCATGATGTAGGTAGCATTGCACAAAAAAAAAACTTGCACATGCATATATGATTTCTCTATCCTTAATTTCCCCTTTTTCCTCCTCCTAACCTTAACCACATGTCAAAACACAACCCTTACACTAACCTTCTCACCCTTACCTTAAACCAAAATACTCTAAAAGCAAAGTGGACTACCATGTGTTGGATCCCCACTATGTGATAAACAAAAACAATTCCCCCTCACCATCATACGCACCGCCTTAGTACGTGACTTCAAAGCAACAAACGGCAGAAGAAGACAGCTTCACCGATGGGAACACCTTTGAACAACAGTCATGTAATTCCTCTGCTTTAGTTTCTTCAATACTTGTTCTCCAAAGACCAAAGTAGTATAAGTGTAAAGTATAAAGTTTTTCTTTAAAGCGTACAATAGTTTGCCAAATGTAAGCTGCCAGTGCTGTAACAAAGCTGGAGTTAAAGCGTCTGCCCTTCCTGGTTTTTTATTTTATTTTATTTGTTTGCCTTTGCTCTCTAAAAGCAGACACCGACTCCAGAAAGGTTGGCTCAGTGGAGTAAAAACTTCTGTTGTTGTTGTACTATACAGTCTCCCACGTCACATCGATTTTAGGTGTGTCCATTCAGCTGTTACATGGGTAGAAGCTCTGCCTGCTTCTCCATAGTTCAGACAAAAGGGAACTTTTTATTTCACTGATGATAATTAGAGAGTAGATTATGTTTCACCCTGTTGATTATTTTTGACGTCTTATCCTGGATACATGCACTTATTCAATCTGTAATATCTAGCTTAGGTGGTTTGTGAATCATACTGCTTCTCTAATCGTCTTGTAGATTATGAACAGACATGTTTTCTCTGGTATCCATGTCAGGGTTTATACTTACCTTGTACAGGCTGTTTCACAATTAATCCCTTTAAAGTATTTTATGTCAAAAATGGCATCACATCTTACACATACCTCAGGAACGAGCATGACTTTTTTTTTTTTTTTTTTTTTTAACTGCTGGCAGCATCACTAAAGTCCATCATAGACATAATTATAATCAATAAATCAACCAAAAATGAATCCTTTATCACTTTAGATGTAGCCTAATAAGCATCATCAAGAACAATAGGATAGAAAAAGTGGACCAAGGTGAACCTCAACCTAACTCTGGACAAAGTCACATGATCATCGGTGACAGCTGAGGGCATCAGTAGGCTAGTGTTTGGTAGCCATGCAAGCTTGTCTACTCCTATTAGAGTGACGATTAGTAAAACTCTGTGCTACTACTTTGGAGCTTATTAATCTTCTTTATTATTTTACCTTGATTTTAGTTATGCCATACTGTGATCTAAACTCGGTGACCTCCACTGCTGGAAATTTAACCAATCACTGCAGCTCTACTTAATAATGATGCCGCCCCTCTTCTGTTTGTTGAATCAAATATTGAATTTGAATCATGACACCAAGAATCAGTATCAAATGGAAACGTGAGATTGCCAAAAATTCACACTCGTACATTTGATCCTTTTCACTTTTAACTAGTATGTAAACCACAATGTAGTCAACTTAAACTTATCAGACGGATCATTACCAGTTGGCTGCTTTAGAGGAACAGAAAATGCCAAGAACCAATTTAAGACCAGACCAGTACCGATCTCGGTTGCCATAAGAAGTAATTAACTGTTAAACAATGGAAAAACCAGAAGTATTGGCTTAAAAACACTGATTAACTACAGGATGAAGTACAACGTTCGTATGAAACTTCAATGTTCAATCTCAAACTTGGGAAATAGTTTGACGAAACAATCGCAACTCAAGGCCCGCTGCGGCTTTCACTTCCAGGAAGTAAAACCTCTGACTAGAGATGTGACACCAGCGAACGGCGTGTTTGTATTAGTAAAAATATACTCAAGGCCATTATCACAGCCATTTAGCAAACAAACTAAGTTGTTTTCCCTTTAAAAGCAGGCAGTTTGAATCAATTTGGCATGGCGTCATTATTTAAATAGATGAACCCTTTATTAGGGTAACTCGGTGAATGTGAAACTGTGTGGGTGGTGTTTGCACTAATGGTGCAATTATCACCTTTTATTTTGTATGTGTGGCATACACATTGTAGCCTATGGGCTCCTCAGCATTGTGGCTATAGCTTTACATAATATCCTTAACTGGGGAGTTTAGTTAAAGACTGATTGGGCCAGTTCTTTTTATAGACGTGGAAGGCTTAAGAGAGTAATATATTTTTTTTCCTCCATCATATTCTCCTGCCATAAACACACATGCACGACACCGCAGAGATAAATTATTGACAGCAAATGTGCTGCCTCGCCGTATGCAGCTCAGTTTAATTTTGAGATTTATGCATCACACCTGCTTTGAAAATGTTGCCTGTTGGAAAGTGTATGGCTGTAATTATCTGTAAAAGCAGAATGTTTTTGTGAGCTACGAGTGAAACAGCAGGTGAATATGAACCAGGAAACGCATTTCTGCTCTGCCTGCGTGAAGTCTGTTATTGGGCACACATTGTGCATCACAAACTTTTTTTTTTTTTTCATCCATGTTAACCTCAAAGAATAAGCCAGGAAATATTAGTCCATCTCCACTGAAAAATATGTTTGAGCTACACTGTGCAGAATGATGCATGTGCAGAGTTTGATTTCATATCCATCTGCTAAAGATGTTTGTACCATTTGACTATAAAAAAATAATCACATATTGGTTTGTGAAGTCCAGTTTTCAAGCTGATCCGTCTTGGATTGGACCGTCACCGTGTTGGCTTTTTGAAACCAGAAGTGACCATATTTGGAGGGTGAGGGTGGAGCTAAACCCTAACGCTAGCTGCTAGCTTGATTAGCACATTTCCATTCTATGGTTAACTGTCGTAATGCTAACATTAAGACACAGTTAAATCGAAACATACTTACTGGAAAAATTGAGCAACTGATTCCATAATTTACAAAATCAAACATCATGCTCTATTGAAGAAGACTTGAAACTAGTGATTGAGACCATAAACACATGAGGACCATGTTTACCGAGGTAATAAATCAAATGAGAAGTAGGATCATTTTCTCATAGACGTCCCATATAAACTTCGTTTTGCAACCAGTGGAGTCGCCCCCCATGCCGGCCTTTAGATAGAAGGCAGATTTAAGCCACTTCCACATTGGCTTGTGGTCCAGTATTCAACCTACACAAGTGTGATGTGGGAACCTTTTTTTTTTTTTTTTAGTGAGGGGAAGGATTTTAACAAGACAAATTAGCTTTTTGTGGAAAATCCTTATTAGACACAGATTATTATTCAAAGTAGACTATTTTATATGCATCTTAAAACATGTCTGCAGGGGATCTTTAATTTTCTCACTATTCAAAGACTAAAACCAACAATGAAAAGATCCCTTTGGTACCTATGCTCCTCTGTGTTATAGAGCTCCACTGATGTCCAATAATTAATAAAAAACACAACAATGGACCACACACTGTAGATTATTCAGAGCCAATCCCAAATATTCTCTGCCATAAATGCTCGCTGGTGCATCATATGTGTATGTATCCACATCTGTAAAATAGTCTCCAACAAATGCACAGTTTATGTTTGAGTCATGTTTGCTAACAACTACGGTGCCCAGATGTTTTAGGAAATTATGGAGCATTAAATAAAATTGTTTTGTGAAATTTCTGTCTTCAATAGGAACAAATGATTTTGGGCAGAGAGCCACAGAAGATACTAAGAGACAGACTAACTGGTTTTGTTTACAGTAAGAACAAATAATAATACCAGACGTATCCACACACTCAAATTGTGTTCTGGTATAAATGCTCATTAGCTCAAAATGACCAAAAGGAGTCGGTACGCCCTGTCATGAAGTGTTAAGTGGTCAGATAAATGGCCAGCAGTAAAGCATGAACTATTGAGTCTTGTTATGTTCAGTCTTCCATCCTCTATTTTCTTTTACAAGGCACTTCCTACACTAAACGTAGCAAGCCCATGAAACCCCTTCTGTGTGAAAAGCCATATGATTGATGGACAAAGCAGCTGTTATGGCAGCATAGACAGGCCTTCAGCTTACCTCGGTGCTTAATTCCTTCTCCCCACTGGCACGCCACACTAAGAGATATACACTTCAATTATACATGGGGACGTTGGGGGCGAAGACTGCGCTGACTTGCTTGAAACTGATCAATATTTCAGCTCCAAGGGGACCAAACATCTAGTGGAGCAGCTGCTGTGTAAAGGCCTTACACACTGGACTGGCACACCCTGTAATATACAGACATATACTAGGAGTGTGTGTTTGAGATTGAGGAATTCAACGGCCACAAGAGCTACTGCCGAGGTTAGGTTAGGCGTGTGTGTGTGTGTGTGTGTGTGTGTGTGTTGACTGTTCTTTCACCATTCCTATATCATTTCTCTTTCTGTTACTCCTTCTTTTCACATGCAAACACATGCAACACACACACACTCATACAGAACGAGCCTATGATTCTGCTATCAGCTCTCCCTTGGGTCTGCACCGCCTGTGTGTGTGTGTGTGTGTGGGGTACAGAGAGAAAGAGAGACACTGAGACAGACAGAGAGAGAGAGGGAGACAGACAGAAAGAGATTCTGTCATGTACTTTGTTGTTCCAGCCTTTGACATGTCAATTCCACCTTTACCGTTTTTGAATCTGACGTCTGGCAGTGTTCCTCCGGTCCTTTTTTTTCATGTTCCTCCCTTGTTGTGATGCATCTCCAGCATGCACACACTGTGCCCACCGATTGTCTGTGAAGCATTTCAGGCAGGATTTGCAAAATATCAAGAGACCAAAACCTGGGTGACAAACTAAGACTTTATCCAGTGAGCGCTGAGATCTGTTGTTGGCAAAGCTGGGGGTGTTGTTCTTGGAGTCGGGGACAAGGCAGCAAACATCAGAGGCTCTGAAGCTAAAACGGAGGAATTGGGGCTCAGGGAAAAGGTTGTATGAGTTGCATGTATTATGGGAACTGGAGTCAGTGTTAATGCAGACAATATGTCAATATGCAAGCCAACTTTAAAGGAAAATGTCACCCTTACTGTTAATTTCTATGAGTCAGTTTGGAGCCACCATCTTTGTCAGAGTCAGTCTAGATTAAGGTAAATTTTTACTTGAACAAATTGAGATTGGCCTATCATCTGATATTTTAATTAAAACCAGGAGCCATCAGATCTTAGTTCAGTTAAAGTCAGTTGTATACATCCTCATTGTCAATGCAGATGAACATTTGGTCTATTTCTAAATGGCTCACAGGCTGTTCTCTATAACAGAAAACAGTGTATGATGGGAGATTTCAGAAATGACTGCTCTGTGAAAGTCCTTACTGGGATAGAAACAGCATCGTTGTCAACCTCATTCCTCGGAGGATTCCACATAATTGGGCTGTTTCTCCAGTAATTGCTGCAGTCCTCTCATCTTTATCTGATAGATCAGCGTTTCCCTGTCATCCACCTGCTCTCTCTCTCTGTCTCTCTCTGTCTCTGTTTTGTCCTCATGACATAAAGTTTTATATCTGGACTCAATTTTGGAATTTAGATGACTTTATCTTGATTCCTGGGATTCCTGGGACATGTATTTCTGTCCTGCTTTTTAATTGGTGGAGCGTCACGTTACCACCAGTGTCGACATTTGACTCTAATTAAAGTCTCTTTTGGACTGGTTCTGACTGTCCTGTCTTGGATCTGGTCTCTTTTGCATAGTTATTGGTTTTAACTGTCACACGTATACACTGGCCTCCTCAGCTGTGATACAGTGACATGATTGGCCATAAGGAAGCCTGGAGCCTCCATCCTTGTCATTTTCTCTGCCTCTCTATCATCCTCACCACCATCTCTCATCTCCCCTATGCTGGTGACACTCATAGAATTTCACACCGAGAGGATTTGTGATGCTGATACCCGCTGGTTCTGTGACTTACTGTATCTCTCTCTCTCCCCGCCTCCACCTCAAGGCCTTGGCTATGCTGCCAAAACTATTATCAAAGCATTACAGCCAAGCACCTTCCTGAGTGCATGTGCTTGCTAAGCTTCACAGACCTTCATGAGCCGAGTTTTGACTTTGAGTTTTTGCCTTTAACAACAAAGTCTCAGGGTGAAAGCGCGCCGCATACAACAAATGTAGTAGTAGTATTACATTTAGAGCTCACAGTCACATGCACACTTATGATGCATTACAAGCTTGATTGTGTATTCATGTGTTTTTTTCCCCTATGCTGTTAGATGGCAGCCTTTACTCACACATGCACACACATTCATACAGTCATATAGTCATACAGGCATGTGGAGCTATTATCTCAAGTCCCAGGTAGCTGACACCAGTGCTCCCAGCCTCCCAGCCAGTGTGTCGGCTAAATGGAAATGCTCTGTTTGCATTTCTTTGGGAATCCTCCAGGGGTCCAAAAAAAAAAAAAAAAATTACACTCCAGTTGCTCTGGACCTCTCTATGCAAAACCACTGGCTCATTTGCAGCCTCTTTGTTTTGCGTAACGTCCATGATTCCTCCATCAGCGTTTGCCTAGTTGCCCACAAGTCGAGCATTTGAATGACCACCTCGAGAGAGCAGGAAAAATTAGTTTCGGCTTTTACACTCTGATAGCATTATGAAAAGGTCTGTAATTACTTGTTTAGCACCAACAGCCAATAACGGGACTCTATGAATCTATTACACAAGTTTTTGTTAATATTTTCCATAAGCAAGTAAGTTCCATGTACATTGCAAATCACTGATTTACTGATTAACAGTTTACTACCTCTCTGTAGACAATAAGCCAACTTTATGATACTAAAACATCCGTCCATGTTACATCCCCATGCAAAAGATTTATCCTAAAATCTGCTCTCTTTATCTCTCTATCTTCATCTCTGTGGTCTTTCTTTCGTACCGTAACTTTGCATCCTACAACATTTCTCCGTCACACTTTCTTTTGCCTTGTTCCTCGCTGTGGTCGTGTAGCAGCGGAGAGGCTGGTCGTCGGTAACGACAGTGACTTCAAGCTACATGCCTCCGTGCTGATGATGTTTTAATGTCACTCTATTGCTGTTTGCCCCTTTTTACGCGATTTGTGAGGGGTGGTGGTGGATATTTACCCCTCGTAGAATCGATTCCAGCTTTTTTTTTTTTTTTTTGACTGTCGCTGTAGAGTATAACCTCTCATTAGGTCCAACATATGCTGCGCCTGGCGTTGCTGCCGATGCAAGCTGTTTTCTAAATGACATCTCTCGGTGCTCCCATGGTGTCGGGAAGGAGCAAGATGTCATAACACTGAGTTACTATAAAGTTGCAGGAAAAAAAAAAGTGTAGTGCAGTAAGGTCTTGAAATTGTATAAATTTGGAGGTTTTCTCGAGCAAACTGAGGCAAGTGTTGCGGTTTGAATATTGGATTGTGAGAACAGTATGCAAAATTCAGAAATTACAATTTTCATGTTCTCAATTTCCAACTTCTCTCAAACATTTATGTATCATCAATAAACTCTAAGCGCAGAGGAGAGAGTCAGATATGGCAGGATTTAGGAAACGATATAAATCATGAAACTGGTGAAATTATTATTAAATATTATTATTATTATTATTATATTATCAGCAGTAGAAATCCAAGGACATCAAGTAACTTTACATAATTGCAGGCTCCCTATACTCATATATGGACTGTGTAAATTAGAGAAATACCTGTATGCTGGATTTTGGAGTAAATACAAATGAATACAGTGTTTATTGTATATTAGATATTGGTGTGTGGTAGTAAGTTAACCACAGATGTTTATTGGAACACATATACATCAATGTTCATGTAGCATTTGCATTGACCCTTTATGGTTGGATGTGGGCGGGATATGAGGCTAATCCACATGTGGACTGTGAGTTATAAAGGGCTTTTATGGCACATGCAGTCTTAGTATGGATCCTACCTACTGTTTTATAAATGGGATCCCAGCACTGAATATGTACTGGAAAAAAGATAAAAGCCCCTTTGATGCACAACAAGGAAATCATGCTGCACATTAACATAATCACAGGAAAACTGTAGAAATCAGCTCCACAATTCAACAATTTCACAACTTGCCATCTTGAGATGAATTTTGGATAAAAATGATTCCTGTTTTTATCCTTGGTTTAGCTTGTCTGTCTCTAAATATTCATAACTAGTCATGGCTGATTTTTGTCCTTCTTGCAAATTGAGCAAGTGAGATATTTGCTTCGTGTGGACAGCGTTTTGGGTTTTATTTTTTTATTTTTTTGCCAGATTGGAGCAGAATCAATTTGGAGGTGTTTCAAAGCAGTGAGGCAGATGAAAAAGGAATTCTACCTTTGAATTGGAAATCCGTCATGAACAATGTCCACGTTTTGGATCGCTCTGAATCTGGGGACTGCGTCTTTGACCATGATGCAAATTCCACATTATCACAAGGCGGGGGTGGGGAACTTGGGTGAACATGATAGAAAATATGGACCCCCACCACACCCCCCACCAACCCACCCACCCGCGCTCTTGTTTATACAGCTTGGGATAAGTTCAAGAGAAGTTCATTCAAAGATGAGGCTTTGATTTGGGAGTTAAGGTTGGAGGGAAATAAATAAATAAACTGAGTAAAAAGTAAAGTTTTCAGTCCATGAGTACTGAATGATATGCGTCTTGTTATGGGAGATATTTTCACTTTCTCAACTCAGCCAGTGTTCATTGCTGCTAAAATGTATTTGAATTCCAGGTTGAAAACACACAGAATAAATGCTCAATACCTCAAACAAATGCAGATTTCGCATTACAGAAAAAAATTAAAAAATAATTATTTTTTTCTCACATTTCCCAATGAAAATGTCAAAGCCTCTGTGTTTAATTAATTAATCGTGTTACTCATCTCATTCTGTATCATTAGCCCACGTTGACAAGACCATGCAGGAAACAATAGTTAAAGATGAATCACTTCCAGCAGGAAACTTTTATCTTAGCAGACGGACCAGTTTTCATCCTTGTCAGCAAAAAAAGTTCAGTGAACATAGAAAAAAACCCAAAACAGACAATAATAACTAAATGAAACCTTCGCTGGACGAGTATCTTTCTGACTTTTTTGATTCGTCTTTTTAGATGCGTTTGTATCTGGACAACTAGTAATTTAAACTTGATGCGCACAGAGATAAAAGACTGATATGGCTGAAACAGGAACGCCTCAGAGGTTTTGGTTTTGAATATAAGTGTCTAAAGATGAACAACTCTGCCACAGTGGTTTAGGATAAATTATATTGCTCTGTATTGCTCATGTCTACTTATGCCTTTTTTTTCTTTTTTTTTTTGTTGACACTGTCATGTTCTTTTTTGTCTTTGAAAAATAACAGGCTTTATTGTGCTCTGGGACCAATGGATCACAGAGAATTTGTGGGTCTCTTTATCATATTCGGGCCTTTGTGCATGTAAATCAGTGTGGCTCGGGTGTAGGTAGGTTATTATTTCCAATTTGAATGGCAGATCAGAGTCTGTAAACAATTGCACCTACCTGGCACAGACTACAAACAGCCTCCCAAAAGGCTCGACTGTCTTCCTCTGAACTTGTGTAAAAATAGCAAAGTCAAACCCCCCCCCCTCCCCTACATAATCCTAAAGAGTGTCCTCACCAGAGGGACGTACTCGTCTCTTGAATGTGAGAGTTTTGATGTCACATCCTCAACAGTCAGGGTCTCTTGTCAAACCTGGATGTTTTGGCTCATTCTCTTCACATACCTGCAATATGGACGTCGAATGAAAAGCGGCACAATAACTGGATGAAAGAGAGGGTTTCAGGTTTATTGATTGTGATGGAGGCCATCTTTTAGCCTGATAATCAGACTGAACTGTCATTTCGTTTCACTTCATTCATTCAGCCTGACAACACATTCATTGTATCCTCTGTCTTTTCTGGGAGGAGGGTGTTTTTTTTTTACCATAACCAATCAGTAGCGAGTGATTCATCCATCCTGCTGATGTCATTTTCATTCAACACCGCAAGGAGCAGGTTTTTTTTTTTTGAAGATATATGTCGCTTTTTTTTTTAAGACTTGTTTTTCTGCAAGTTGACATGCAACAAACTGTACAGCTGCATCAATCTTATCCACACTTGTCACCAATTTTTTTCGTCTCTATTTTTCAGGAGCTTAGTAGGAAAATGACGTACCTATTTTTAATACCGCCTAAAAAACATCTGAAGGTTATGGAAGCTTTAACACTTCAGGTTATACAAGTGTACTGTGATAAATGTGGCCAACAGGAGCTGAATTCATTGTACCAGTCATCTGGTTTATATATATATGTATGTATAGCCAGAACAGAACACCATGAAATGGGTTTGTGATACTGTGGTAGCATTTTTCACATTTTTCTTCTCTTTATTTGTTGTTGTGTTAACTCCCACAGTTGGCCCTGGGCTATAATGGCGCCTTTTTCAATGAAAAGTGATGCAGTCTATGTGTTACTTTCAACCATTTATTCTCAGTATGCCTGGGTCTCCCAAGGTCAACGTGCAAAATACCATATGTGTGTGATGTTCTTATTTTTAAGATTTTTATTTATTTATTTCTTATCCCTGGACGACAGTAACTCAAATGACAGCAACGGTTGATGCTGCAAGCCAGGCTCGGTACCCTGGGACTGTGCACCATCTGTACTTATTTGTATGTCATTTCACTGAAGCCATTCTCAACATGCTGTTTATTGGTCATTATTATAGTCATGTAACTCATCTCGATCTTAGTTCTTTCTGCCATGTGTTTGCTCTCTCATGCACAGAAAAAGTGTGCAGAATAGGTCAGGTAATGTGGGTAATATACGGTATATATTATCATGTGTCTCTCAGCCATATAGTCCATATATATCACTTTCTCCCAGTGATGCTGTTTCTATATACCTTGTCCTGCATCCTGATGCATATGATCCTCTGCTCATTTACAGTATACAATCATAGTCCCCTGCAATAGAAAATACATTTAAAAGGCATAAAGATGCCTCGCTGGTCATTGTGCAAAGGTATATGTTATGTACTCATTACTGTCTTGTCTTGAGTGCACATATGAAAATGTGTTTTATTCGTTGGGGTGTTGGAAATTACTGAATACAACGTGTGCACATTCATAGCATTACTTACCGTATACTGTAAGTAGCATGATATACCATAACCATAATAGTAAAATGCATTCAGAAGAAAATAAAAATCTGTAGTGTGGACTAATATACAGTCTTTTTAAAACTGCTCATTTCTATAGTTTGAGACTAGACTGACTGCTTGTAGGGTGATCAATAAACTACTTCAGGTGTTATGGCAAGATTTCATGCAAGGAATATGAAGAATTGCGCTTTTTTTTAATTATTATTTTGCATTTTTTTATGCATTTGCTGAGAAAAGTAACTGCAGCTCTTAAGATTTAAATATTAGCACGAGCTAAACTGCTTTTAACCTGCAAATGTCACAGTTTGATTTAATCTAATTTAAGATGGACTTAAATGGTTTAGATCACCAACCTTGAAAACGATCTCTCCTTCACTGCAGGGAAGTGTAATGTCTCTTCGCTTTGCATTAGATAAAAATATCATAACATGTTTAAAAGCTGTATTCCTAACAAAGTAGAGAGATGGCGTACTGATAATCTTTACTCTATATGTCTCTCTAGGTCCTGTACTTCCATACGTCTCTGCGGTTGCCCAGCACGGTGGTGGTTCTGGAGCTGGTGTCATTGTCACCCAGGCCAGATGGCTCTCAGCAGGCCCTGGGGCGAGGCTTCACTGTCTTGGAGCTTTTTACCAACAGGCCAGAGGCTCCGACTGCTGATGGGGACAGAAGGTGATTAGCCTTTTCTTAATTACACCCGCCAGGGATTAATGAGGTTACTCATGAGGAGATAGGACAGGTATAATTGTAGTGAAAGGGTTGCTGTTTTTATAATATCCATCAACTACCAGCTTGTTTGGTTTTGTACGTATATATCATATATTGATCTTTTTTAATAAAGTCTAACACAGATTTAGCCGTTGTAGATGTCCTGCTACTACTGTTTATTAAACATTTCTATTTCTTATGAGACCTATGGCACTTCTATTTATTTATTCATTTATATTGGTTTTGTCTCCTAGACTGAATCTACACTATGGATCACCAAGGAGCCTCCTCCATCCTTTGCTGAAGGACACTGTTGAATGTGAGGACCCTTTTTTATGATTTATCTATTGCTAATTATATTACTTATTATCACATTTCTCTTAAGTATTTGTCCCTTGAAAGTTGCTGAGGGATTCTCAGTGCATGTGGACTTTAGAGGCATTTATTTCCAGACCAATGCAGCTGTGCTTCTCATAAATGTCTCTGGGAACCTATATAGAGAAAGGTGTTATGGGTAACCGTAGGTCGCAGAGGAGACGCACATCACTACCAAATTTCAAAGCGTTGTGCGGACCAGCAAGTTGATTTTTAATTGATTCAACTCCTGCCGGGATCTCCTTGCTGGAGGTTTGAAACTTAATTATTTTGGAGTATTCTCAACTACTGATTGGATTGTCTTTGAATATCAAGGCTTACATCAGTTTAGCATTTCAGAACAAATCCTGTTGAATTATTGAGTTTGCTACTGAAGCTGTGGGTTGGTTTAGATATGTCCTCACTTGTCCTCAAAAACCAAGGCTATGAATTACAAAACACTGTAGTGCCTCACAGTATGAATAACACGGCACCCAGTGAGAGCCAGAGTTCCTGTCTTGGCTATCATGTCACATGAATATTAGAAAAGCTTCTCTCAAGCGAACTCTTATGCTCGTTGAATTATTAAGCACATGCCTGTTGTTTGGTGGAACATTTCTTTTCTGTATTAAGGGCCACGCCGCTGACATTCTTCCTGCGGTTACTCTTTTATGGTCAAAACCCTTTTTTCATCTTCCACTGTGACAGGGACACACAGTCCATGTATCTGTGATGATGTGAAGCATTTTGAGTGTGAATTTCTGGACTCTTTAAATAATTATAAAAAGAAAACCTTCCCTGGAGACTGTTTTTTTTAAAATTTCATTACTTCTTGATGAGTTGCAAATAAAATAGAGGTTAAAAGTTGATGTGATGGTTATAAATGGTGTTTTTTCACATGTCCACCTTATTAAAGTGATTATTATAGCTTGCTATCTCAGCAACAGAATAAGCACTTGGTGTTGTGTTGTTAAGAAAGTTGAAACAAAAAAAAAGAAAAAGTTGGACGGTGGTTCGATATATGCAATGCGCATATAGTTGTGACATTACAACCTTACTGAAAAAACCTAATGGTTTGTTTAAAGGCAGTTTCTAAGTACGGGCTGTGTGCATTTCTCTATGGACTGAAGCGTTCCACAGAATACTTATATATTGTATTTATACAGCACCTAGACCTACTTTATAATCAAAACCAAATGGAAATCTCTGTTTTCATAATATGGGACCTTTTTTAAACCTTGAAATGCTTGACACATTATAGCTTATTTTCCATTCCAAGGCCAGCAGTTGTACGCTGTCCTCTGGAGTACACAGGTAGGCCTCTCTGCTGTGCAAAAATGTGCTCTTTGTCTTCACAGTCCACTGAGAAATGTATTCTGCATCACAACATGCAGCAAAAGCCGATTAAAAAAAACGAAAAGAAGGTCAGAGAGGAGACTTCATGCTTTGCCACTATGTGGAAGGTAGTTTTTATGATGGAATAATGTGTTCACAAGGATCATATCACAGAAATAACAGACAGATAAATGTAAAGAGAGTTTACAGTCTGACTTTCTAACTCTGCAAATAGACACGTTGTCCTTGAGCTTAAATGTCAGTAAATTCAAGTTAACAATGTTATTAACTGTGTTGTACTATCAATATGCATTGGCGTGTGTTCAAATTGTTAAAAGCTGACAAAAAGTGATGGATGGATGAGACACGAGATGTAACATGGTTGATACATCTGATAACACTGCCATACTGGGACTACTCAATGACAATAACTCCATCACAGCTTATCAACACTTCATTTCTCATTTCACACAATGCTGCGCTGACAAGCACCGCCAACTGAACGAGACGAACTGGTCAAAAAAAAAAAAAAAAACACGTTAAACACATCCCACACTCCTCACTGCTGCTGTCAGACCGTAGATACAACACTATACAGGCTGTGAAAACAGATTGCCTGCAGGACAATAGAAACTAGATCCATCTGTACAGGTTCAAACTCAGGACACTGTGGTCACATGTTATGCACCTCAGAGTCCCATTGGGTTGATTCATGTGTGCATTTTTAACTAATGTTGCACAGCATATTGGGGTCGCACGTGAAGATATTTCACTCTGGACCAAAGTGGTGGACAGACAGAGGAATTGAAATTGTGTATTTTTATGTCGTCTATGTGATGGGTAATGTTGGAACGCTGTCATGTTGGTACGGTAGCACAGACACCAGGTCACGTTCATTTTTCAGGACAATCTTAACCTAAATATTTGGTACGTATCCTTTGTCATACTGGCTTTGTTCCTCCATCTGAGGCACACGTCTCATTTACTAAGAGATGCCATTACAAAGAGAAATAAAATGTAAAAAAAAAACAAAACACAAAAAACAGCAAAGGTTATGCTAAATATACAATACATTCCCACAAAATGTTCTTATATGATGTGTTTCGGGTGATCCAGGTAGCACACTAACCTTTGCCATTTAGCTGCATTTTCTCTCGTTCATGCCATCCTTTTCTGCTCCACTTTTTTTTTTCTCTGTCCCTCTTTCTCCACCGTTGTCCATTTGTTGTGCTGATGCCGTATGTGAGAGCGGTTCAGTGCGATGTCAGGCGGACACCGTAGCATTAGTTTAAAAGCAGGCAAAAAAACACTGCTGACAGTTCTGAGTGAATGTAGCTCCTTCCGTGTTGGTTTTGTTTCGTATTACCTGTTTATTTTGTGGTTTTTAAAATATATTTGAGTCGGCCAGATGACAATGAATTCTCCTGGTTCTCCTTATGGCCAGTCTGGCCTTTAGCTTAAGAAATACTGTACACATCAGTCTCACTAAAAGTTGATTTTAAGTGTCATTGCTGGTTATTTTCTCCATTTTTTTTCTTACTAACTATTGGATCTAAATGATATTACTAGTGATCAGAACAGATCTGGATTCTGACTTGATTCTCAGCAATTTTAGACAGTGAACTGAAAACATGAGTGAAAGGATTGGCAGACAGTCAACTTGGGTAAAAGCCTAATCATAGTGCCTTATTATCTACATACTGAATTAAGAGGAATTGAATCAATGTGAGTCAATGATTCCCACTCTTACATGGTAGGAAAGTGGGAAGAAGAGTGACTAACACAGTGTTGGTTTTGGCCTTTTTTATTTGTTTTAAGGCTTTACCCAAAAGGTTATATAAATATATGTGTGGGGGAAGCAAAAACAGTAGCATTTATATGCAATTCTATATAATATGTATGCAGAAATGATATTTCAATGTGTGTATCTGTTTAAAATCTTCCATGATTCTATCAAAACAGAAACTATAGTTTTGCAATGATGTCAACAGCTTTAAAAACAGGCCTTTTGGAAATATGTAATTCAGTGAAGAAAAGTGCCTCTTCCAGGATATACGCGTGCTTACGTGTGTGTGTGTGGTGTGTGTACGGTAAATGTCATTTTGTGCCAGAGTAGAAGCAGAGACAGCTTGGTGTATATACTGTAGGTGGCTGCCAAACACTGTGTTTCTGTTTTCTGCTGCCTCACCAGGCTCTTTGCCAGTGGCCGAGTAACACACTCACACACGCGCACACACACACACACACACACCCTTCTATAAGTGTAGGCCAATGGATGGCTAGAAATGAATAAAGCAAGATGAATATATGAAGAAGAGAAAGAAGGAAGAATGGTTTGGAGGGTTTGTCAGAAGGGGACGTGAGCTATTTGCAGTGCTAAGGTTGGGTACCAAACTGTGTACTTTTAAGGGTAACCGACCCAATTACGTCGATACCACTGAGTACCTATTCAATCAATGATCAATCGGTGCCAAATTTTGGTACTTTAAGTGCGGGTTGTGTTGTGAATTCAAATAGATATTGATTTATTATTGTAAAACAAGAAAATAAGACTTTTTTTTTGTTGTTGTTGTTTTCAAAAGTTTTTTAAGGGAGACATTTTGTGAAAACACACTTTTCACTTTCAAGCAGGAAACATGTAAATTTGCTGCTTAGGATAAACAGTTTTACCCCAGATAATAACAGGAAAAGGAACATTGAAACGAGTTCGAGAAAACGAAATCGAGTGGTGGTGGCAGATAAGTCAAAATGTGTCTATTTTCCAAAACTGGAGTCAGGGTCAAGAGGCAGGAAATGAGGAAAAGGAGGGTCGACAGAGGAAAGTAGGTTGCTTTGGGGCTTTTGAAAGTCTTAAAGGAAGGAAGGAAGGCCAAAATTGAAGGAGGAAACAAGCACGAAGGAAGGCAGTAAGCTCATTGGCTTGATCTAAGCTTCTCCTCTCTACTGACTGGGAGAAAAGAGGAAGGAGGAGAGAGAAGAAAACGTGGAGTGAGAAGTGGAGAGCTGCTCTGGGGCCTTCTTACTGTGATGGGAGGACAAACAGATGGTACATTGTGTTCACATTAGCATATCTTAATGTGAAGCAACACCACGACACATCAATTTATTGTGAGTGTGTCTGTGTGGGGGACAGAAAGGTAGTACCATGACAAATTTTGTCACAGATACACTAAAAAGCCACACAGATAAAGAGGTTTTACTAGAGACCAGGGTTTTCCCTGCATATCTAACCCCACACAAGTGTTTGTTTTCACCACCAACAGCTTTACTGCCAACAAATATAATCAAGTTAAACAACACTTTTCCCCATGAATCACATTTTCATTGTTTTACTTCAGCAATTACTTATTATAAGTATTAATAAAAGCACGTGCAAGACTCAGAAGTCAGATTGCTGACTTTTTAACATTTTGTGATGGCATCATTTGAGGCAGCTAAAATTAGCTTATCCATAATCACCATTCAGTGGTTTTTAGAGATGATGTTACTAATATTACCTTTATTAGTATTGTTATATGTATGGGTGGTAGGTGATGAGAAAGTGCAGTATAGTATATATGTAATTTGAAATATATATATTGTGTGTGTAAGTTTGATAAGTTATAAATAGTTTGATAAGTGGATCGTCTTTTAAATTGAATCGTAGCGAATCCTAACGTTTGCTGTCCTAATGCTGACCGCACTGTTCAACAAGTGATCTCTAGGAAGTAGCATGCAGAAGCACGATTGCTAAGTGCCAAACACGGAAACATGTGAATCACGTCTCCTCTTCAAATTCCTTCACTCTTTGTCTAAGTGGGCATCATTTCTTAACCCTAGTCGTAATCATCTTTATCGTTCTTCTTTCTCACTCAGCCTTCTCCTAACACCACTACCTCTGTCTGTCTGATGCTGAGCCATTTTATTTATTTATTTATTTATTTGTGCTGTTTTTTTTTTTTGTTTTTTTCCCCCCACTTCCTTGGTTTCACATCTCTTGCCAAGTTGCTGCTCACCTGACTCTGAGGTACCACACAACTGCTGTAAGTAAAATTTGGGGTAGTTTTCTAATGTATGCGCAGCATCTGAGTGAAACCCAAGTGTGTTGCATAATGAATAACAAGAAATAAATGATGAAAAAGTTGGCGACACCTGGGCACCATCTGTGTCAAGAAACTTCTGTTTGATTTTTGCCTCCACCCATTCTCTCCTTTCATACCTACATTCTTATCTCTCTTTCTGTGTTTCATGGTAAAAAAAAACAAAAACAAAAAACATATTTTCAATGAAAGCTGCTTTTGCAACTGTAGATGTTTGTAGAACAGAGTTGAGACTGTGAGGCAACTTCAAAAATTTTTCTCCCAAACTTCTGCATTTTTTTTCTTTTCTTTTTTGGCTTTAGACGTAGTAACTTAACTTACTACTTTTTTGTAGTAAGTTAAATGTTCGAGAGTTAAAGAGTTGGACACAGATGAGTCATCGGGAGGAGGGAAACGCAGGGATAGATGCCATCGTTTTTTCCTTCTTAATCCCCTTTCGTTAACTTCAACGATAAAGCTGCTGCCCTGAAAATGGATGAAAAGCTGTCTAAAGGAGAAATGGACATTCTACCTATTATTCTTTTGAGCTCATTTGCTTTCCATATCGATGTTGTTTTATATGATTTGAAAAACAATCCTTTTATTAATGGAAATGTTCTGTTTTCTCAGGTCCCCAAAATACAATTTATTTCAAATAGACATAAAAAAGTGCCATTCAGCTGATCCATGTGTTATGTTGCTGATTTTGGATCAAGTGTCTTCATATCTTAAATTATTTTTAAACTGAATTCATTGTAAAGCTACTATTGGACAATGTCCAAACAGATTAGAGCTTATTCCTTTACAAAAGCCTGAACTTTAGTCCTATACATCCTGGTATTATTTTTTTTCATCTCATTAATCCAGCACTCTTTCAGGGGATCCAGCAGTGTCTTGTGGTATAAAAGTGTGTCTCATCTTTTTCTCGTTTCATATTTTCCCTAAAATGTTAGGTGGGTTTAGGTCTGGTGTCTGTGGAGAGGAAAGCCTTGCAAGTCAGCAATCTTTGCTTTTCCCTGGACTTCAAACAGACGTGGCATCTCTTTGATGAGTGTTTAGGGTGATTGTCCAGGTGGAAAATGAATCGTTTTCCACACAACTTGAAGCCAGGAGGATGGCAGCTTTCTGTGAAGGCTGTCTCTGGTTAATGTGCAAGTCACTAACTCTGGAATAGGCTGATTAAGGCTGTTTAGGTTCAGGATACTAAAACTAATCGAAGTTAGGAAACGATTGTGGACTTTGTTATTTAACATCATTCAATATAGGTTGGTGTTTGGACAAATGACCAGTGCTGCAGTCTCCTACTTTGAATTTATGCACTTTTACATTTTCTAGCGTCTGTCTTCCTTCCGTAAACTCTCAAATTACAAACATAAAGTGCCCTTGCATCCTGTAGCTCCTAAAAGTTATGTATCAGTCTGAAAAGTGCCAACAGCCACGATAAGTCATTTAGGTTTAGGTTTGAGCATCACGGTGGCTCAGTGATTACATTTTTACCTCACAGCAAGAAGGTCCTTGGTCTCAGGTCCTTTTTGTGTTGAGTTTGCATGTTCTCCACATGTTTGAATTGGTTTCTTCCCACCATTAAAGACATTTATGTTGAGGTTAATTCTCCTGGCAGTGCCCATGACCACTGGAGAGAAGGTCCCCGGCTGCTCACAGCTCCTAGCTTATATAAGATGGGTCAATTGTTGTGATATTGTGGAGGAAGATGTTGTAGAAGAGTTTACGAATCTGTTGCTCCAGTTTTTGACTACAACAGTCTGTTTCTTAAGAACAAATGTAATGTTGTCATGCAGTTATTTTCCTGTATATGTAAGTAGAAAGCAACAATAAGCTATCATAACACTTGGTTAACCTTGATAATTATGAAACAAAACATGTCTCTTAAGTGCTCTCAGACAATACAGCTAATAACGACTCTCCTGCAGATTGCTAAACCCGCCTGTAGGAGTGAATGGAGCTTCCTGTATTGATTGTCACTGATGCTCCTGAAGGTGCAACCATTAACCCTGCCAGAGTGAAAGATTGTGATACTGTTCAGGCTTTACGTTTCAGGCAGCGCATCAAACATAGCTTTGCTCACCTTCCAAATGGTCTGCGCTTTGTGTTGACGGCAGGAATTATGGGTCGTCACTTATCATTGGACGACCTGCCTGGAAAAAAAAGATGACATGTCTACATCATCGCTCATACCTTGCACCTCATCTACGCTGCAGCGCTCTTCTGGAGGAGCATGTTTTCCAAGTTGAATGGTTGTCATTTTGGTTACGGCCTGGAAAACCATGCTCGCGATGCGTAATGGAACATCGCACCCAGGTCACCAACAGCTAAATGGAATATTGAAAAATGGTCCGCTTGTTGAGTGTCATGTTGTTAGGTGACTCACTGTTTCCGAGGCAATGTTACACTGTGATGCACCGAGGGGGAAGAGGAAATGACATTTCTTTGAGTTAGGGAACAACAATATATATTATTTTGTTATGTGCTTGCAGACAGCAGCCTCCTGAAGACCATTGATGGAGAACATTTGATCTGTGTGGTAAAAAGTCATCCTGCACTGGTTTCCATGATGCACCTCCTTCCAGAGAATGTCCTCGTGTCCGGAGATGAGAACATTCCCGGGCTTGCAGCCTCCCCAGCAGGTAAACTATAGTCTTGCCTTTAAAGCAATCATGTTCACATCACGGAGAAAGTGTAGGGTCAGTGTAGGAATGAGTAACATGCTCCCTAACCAGTAACCAATAACCAATGCTCTTTTAAGATCTTTGACTCCCAGTTACTTCAGTGGAAAGGCTCAGTTGGCAACAGTAGAAGACTGCAATGGTGATGTGCAAAGATGTTAAAAAAACAGAATAAATGTGTGAGATGTCTGGGTCAGTTTGTGTTGACAGTTCGTGTGTAATGATCAAGTGGCACCCCGTCATTCTCATTTTAAAAATGCTGATTTGAGTATGTGAGCAAATTGTGGGAGATATCATTCTAAAAATAGCAGGAAGACGGCGAGCAAATGTTAAAACAGCTTGTCGTGCCACGATGGAGAATTATTTTAGAATAAATGTACTAATCTCCAGCATTTTCTGCAGACTTTACAGTGCATATATTTGTTCAATATATGCTAAAGATCAGTCTTTGTTGGTGGAAACAGTCATATGTAAGGTGTCTGTTTCCATATTAGGTCTTTGCTTACTGTACATCTTTGTCCAGCTTATTAGAGTGTGACATTCAGTGATCAACAGTTGCATTGATCCTTAAACTTAAACATACTGTTGCCATTTAGTCCCTATACAACTCAACAACAAGGTCACCTAGCTAGATGAATCAAAATGACGCATGAAAATAGTAAATTTGCTTTTTACGTAAAAACAAGAGACACTTTAAATAAAGAAGCCACAAACATGGTTCAACCCAACATCTTCAGGACACGTCATAGCAGACGTTTTCAGCTGTCAAAATAACATACATACATTGTGGTATTTAATTGAGGCATTTTTCAAAACGTGGTTCTATTAGAAGTTGAAATGTCTGCAGTACTTAGAAAGTAAGTTTCTAAGGAGGGCTGTAATGAAGTCTGACAGTGCAGAGCTATAATCATTGGGAGTCAGTGGGAGGTATGGTAGCAGGCTAATCCTCTTCATGTTCTGGGGCTGTGAGCAGCAGAGACCTAAGCTGCCTTTTAAGACCACGGCCACCAGCTTGATATTCACGCCACATTCAGAACAGTCCAACTCTGTGCTCCTGAGACAAGGGCTGCAATGAAACGCTTGATGGCTACATTACTCTTGAAGAGATTACAATCACACTGCCTATTTTCTCTTTGTTGTGTCTGAAAGTGGTGATTGTGGACTTCACTGGATTTTCCCACTTCATCCATTGGCTGAGGTGCTTTCAATTTACGCCAAGAATTCAAATGGAAATAGTTTTTGTTGGATTGTTTGACACAGTCACTGGTGTCTCTCTGTATGGTATAAATATTCCAGTGATTGACATCAGGCAGCTTACCACAAATCGTTGGAGCTGTCTCTCTGTTATAACGTCCAATCAAATATTCATAAGCAAAGAACAAGGGTACGCATTTGCTGCCAATGATGTAAATTTCATCACCCAGCTGTTGGATATCTCCATGAGGGTGTATGGAATAAGTCAATAAATCAGCTTGGTTTTGATAATTTGTAGGACTCACAGTGTTTGAGGCATATTTACATCCTCCCTATCACTCATTCACATACCCTTTATTTATTTTACTCTCCACCGCTGCCTTTCTTTTATCCGCTAGCATCTCTAACAAGTACATCTATGAATCATGAATCACTGTGGCCGTCAGTGAAGAGCAGGAGACCTAAGTTGCTATCACAGCTCTCTACGTCGGCTGTTAAAACAGACGCTGTGCGAGTTGTGCGAGTGAAATACGCATCTGGTGTAGACTCATAAAATTGAGAGTTATTTATGAAAACCACATTTCTATGAATTCTCAATGAGATTGTGTTATGTAGTTATCAGCATGGCTGGAACATGTGTCCACTGTTGACAGTCACGTGGAAGATATTGATTTTTGACCTGATGATGGTACGAGATGGGGAAAAAGTCAAGGGATCACCAAAGTTCACCATCAGTGACACTGCCATCCATAGAGCCAGCTGCTAGCGCGGCTAAAAATACAAGCAACATAAGTGAAGGTCAACGTTGAGGATTTGTTCTCAGAGCATATAACATTTAAAGTGGAGCGTCTCTGGAGTCCAGGGTGAGGTGGATGCATTAATAAGAAAATCTTCCATGAAACAGCAGCAGCTTTGACACCGAGCTGACACCACTGTTTTACTACAAAATCAAACCAACTTTAGGGATGCCATGTTAAATGTCCTGGGGGGTGACAGGGATTGGCAGGGAATTTTACAAATGGATCAGAAACAGGAATATACTCAAAATTCCCATCTGTTTCACCCATTTATTACACAAGATGGTAGTTTTTCCAACTGTTTTTCTGAGATGAAAACCAAATGTCTGAAGTGCTCTAAAGACAATCATATAAATCTCATGACACAGACATACTTTGACGCTGTGTTCTCACTGTCACCAGGAGATGCTCTGCTGAGGCCTCAGCTGCTCAAGATGCTGCCCTTCACCCTGAACAGGCTGACCATCTCCCTCCAGCCATCCCTGGAGACGTTTGAGAACCAGCTGCTGCAGCTGATCAATGCAGACTGCCATAACACGGTAAGCCCAGGCTGTTCAACACACGCAGCCTTGATAGCCCTTGTGCATGCTACATTAGGGATAGTAACAGAGTTTATCATGAGAGGTTTGCATTGCAAGTGAAGGAATGACCTGTTTTCTACAACCGTGTCCAATCATCTTATGATATACAGTGTATTTCTGGTCTACACTGTGTCCATTTGAATTGCTTGCGCACCTAAAAATAGATTTTCCATCAGGGAAAAACTACTTACAGGGTGAAGGGAAAAATTGAAGTAAGAATATTCGTAGAGAAAATATGTCCGTTCATCATATTACATTCTGCATCCTTCAAACATATATGGCGTGCTTACATTGGGAAAAAGAATAAACTTTACAGTTTTGTGTTGTGAAGGCACATACACCTTCTGATAACAGTTCGTCCTTCTGAGGTACTCTCCTCAAATGAAAGATGGCCACGATGGCCTTGACACACCTCTGCCGAGATTATTTTCTCCAGCCTGATGCTTTCCTTTATCTCACTTTCCGTTTCTTTAGCCTGCAAGCGCAAGCTTTTTTTTACAGCTGCCACTGCAATTTAAGGCATATCGCCTCCCAAAATGGGGCTTATCTATTCTCTTCCTTTTTCTTTCTTGTCTGTGAAACCCAGACGGTTAACCATATTTGACAGGTGCAACTATGGACTTGCAATTATTTGTTCAGTGGCATTGCACGGGTCCTTTCTGTTCATTTCAGCCTAAGTGAGATGAAACTTGTATGACAATGCTGTCGCTCTGTATCTCCACTGCTCTTCGATCGTGTTGGACTGGAAATACCATTTCAAACATAAGGAATTATAGGAGTCTTTTACAGTTTTTTTAAGTAGAGTGTGTGTACCTAAGATAGAAACCTGCCTAAACATTTGTTCTACGAAACTGCTGGTGGCATTGGATTAAGAATATATAAGGTAAAGCCAATACCATATGAAACTGGTTTAAAGTTTAGCAGTGTGAAAAAATATGGTTTCACTTTGTGGACTGGGAAAATAAAAATAATTTTTATACACAACATTTACCTAATTCTTGCAAAATATGAGCACATGAAAAACTACAAGAACATATATTTATGCTTTTTTAAATTGATATAATGCATAAAATTGTTTCCCGAGAACATTTAACGCTGATCAAATAGCCATCTATTTTACTCTCTGATGGTGGAAGGAGTTGTAATCAGCTGCAGGATAGGATCTACTTTAAACATAATTAATTAATTTAATAAAATTGCTGACGTATAAAGAAAAGAAGCCTTTTAGTACTGAATATTATTGAGCGTGTAATGTTAACCCCCGTCATTAGACCCTTATGGGAGGACGTGGGGTGCTTTCAGGGGTCCAATATTCCTTCCTTTCTGAACCGCCCTAAACCCTCAGGAGTGAGCCGGTTCTTTAGAGACTTGCAGACCTATTTAAATTTTCTAATATTTAAAGGAAGGTTTTATGGATAATCACCCCTCCGTAACTTTCCATACTATCCTTTCCCGTGCAGCAAATCCCAGATTGCCGCCATATTAGAGAAGCAGCTTCTTAAAGGGCCCAAATGCGGATTTCTGTGACCATAAAAAAGAAGGAGGGGAGATTATTAAATGACTTAATGAATGGACACACAAGAAAAATTGCCATTTGGTGAGGCATATTTTATACTCCTGAGGGTACACACCCTACCGCCAGTGCCACCCCTTTTTTTTTATACAAGATCAAAAGTTCAGTCTCGAATCTGGAAACAGAATAATTACAAAGAAGATATCGTTTTGTCAACTAGTGACGTTATTTTATTAACATCACTACATTTAAATTGTCCGGATATTAACTCAGGTTAATAAGTTGCGGCCGTGGGTTATGATCTGCATAATTACTGCTAACTAAATACAAACGATAGAAAGTAGGCCACAACAGTGACTTCCTTTCCCACTGTGAAGTAAGTGATATGTTGGCATGACTCATTTTCTCAATTTGTTCACAGTTTTTTTTTTTTAATCTTTTGTGCGATGTGCTTTCAAGGTCTTCACAACCAGCCTAAGTTGCGTAGATTAGTTAAGTGTTCCAGACTTTTATAACTTCAGCCGTATGACGACATTCTCACGTCGGAGGTGTTAATACATGCAGAAGTCAGCTTGATTGCAGCTTTTAATTAAAGTGTGCGTGTGAGAGAGACACATACACTCAGTCAGAGAATGGAAAAAAAAAAGTGTGTGTGTGTGTGATCTGTGTGTGACCTTTAAAAGTGTGACTCCAGCTGGATTGTCATCAAGCTGTCTCTGAAGTGATGCTGACACCTCACCCGCCAACTCAGTTTTAACGTTGTGTGAGTGAATGTGTGTGTGTGTGTGTGTGTGTGTGTGTGTGTTTGTGACTGTATGCCAGTGTGTCTGTGTTTTTAAATTGGGATCGAGGCAGAAATGAAGTGACAAAAATGAAGAGGAATGGGGTGGCAGATGAACGTACAGTGCAGTATGAGAGGAATACTTTATGCTGTTTGCTAGTCTGACATACAGTCTTCACATAATCTCCTCATAAGTATTCCTATTTTTAGCTGAATAAACTATCGTTGCGGCTCCTTTTTTACAGTCCACTTTCCCATATATATATTACAGAGCGAGTGCCCCACTTGATGTGCTTTTCATGTGAACTACTGTAGCTACTTTCCATAGCTTTATAGCATACTTTAATGAGCACAAGGCTAATTTGAACTCTGGTCTTAAACTTCTCCAAACACAATCTGAAGCTAACATTATTCATCCGTAGGGTTGGTTGAACATGTCTGTCTTTCCCAAGTTTGAGTGAAGCCAGAGGCTACTTTTACCTCAATTGACCTGTAGCAACTGTTCACCTACATCTTCAATCAAATCTATTACTCTTGATACTCTTGGCCTGAGAGCTTGTCAGAAATATGTAAAATCTTGGCTTGGGATAAAAAAACCAAACAAACAGATAGAACAGAAGATGATGAAGAGGAGGAGAGGAACAGCTGAGGACCGATGCCACGCCGCAGGCAGAACAAAACGCCTTAGGCTGATTTGATGAATGAAGACTCTGCCAACAAGGCTCCAGGAAGTTTTCATTTGTCCTAAAAGACGAAAACTCACTCAAAGTAGGACTGCCCCTGTGGATGTGGTACTAAAAAAAAAAAAAAAAAAGACAAAGGAGGTTGAACATTTCAGAAATAAAAAAGTGTCTCACACATTGTTCTCCAAGGACACCGAGTTTGGCTGCACCTTCAAATGTGCCAGCTGAGTGCCTTCACCTTATCATAATTAGGCCTGTAACCACTGTAACCGATGCAGTACAAAGGAGTGGGGTTTAATGCACTCGGCTCACATCAAATATTCATGAAATGCAGGTCTTAGTAATGATTGATGATCCAATGATTAGACGAAATAGACTGCGACTGGTTATAGACCCTAAGAGAAGCCAGACAAGGCAGACAATGTCACTGCTTTCTTCCCCCCCTCCATTGTAGTTACGTGTTAAGAGAATCTGACCAGATTGAACAACGTGACCTCCAAGAAACACTTGATTTCACTGTAAACACACACACACACACACAGTATGTACTGGATCAGCAGGATTCATCAACCACTAATGGGATCTTGTTTTTCACTATTCAAAGGTCCAGTTTAAGTGACCATCTACTGACCAAAACACAGTGACCTCACTGTTGGATGTAGTTGGATGTTGTCCTCACACTATTTTTCTTTTATATCGCAACTAATTATTGGTTAAAGGATACTACCACTGTAGTTTATTTCAAGTCTGTCCCATATAAACTGTCCTGAGTGCCACAAACAGGGCGGGGAAGTTGGAAAGACGTTGTATGTTTTCATTTGCCAATAAAAGCTGCAGTATAGACTCCTTTGAGGTTACGAGATTGCATGTTTGTTTCCTGTTGGTATTCATAACTGGACTGTACCAGCGTCAGTGGAACCAAGTGCTATGAAATAAAAAAAAGGGAACTGGGAAGGCAGCAGCATGAGTGTGTGTTTGACTTAATATTTTGACTTGTGAATTATGGGAGTGTTTCAGCAGGGCAACAGTGATTTATCGGTGGAAGCGCCGTGCCAGTTAAAATCTGTTAAGGAGTAGGGGAGTGGGAGGATGAGAGCGGCATGCTAATGATGCTGCCACTGTTTCTTACCATGGATGACTCACCCTCAATATGGGGGAGCTAACATCCACTGTGTGGGTAGGAACACACACACACACACACATCCTTGTACTTCCATCTCTGTGAAGACTCTCATTGACATAATGCATTTCCTAACCCTAACCATCACAACTAAATGCCTAACACCAACACTAACCCTAAACTAAACCCAACGTTGACTCTAAAACCAAGACTCAAACAGCCCTTTGAAGAAAAATCCCAAACATGGGAACCTCACTCTGTAGATTACACACACAAACACACTTACACACTTACACACATACATACATACATACATTGTCATGTAGATGTGTTGTGTATCTCACCCGTCCTGACCGCTGTATCATCAATTAGTTAAAACTGACTGAAGTTGACGGCCAACCAGCATCTTCTTCATGACAACAAGATGTGTGATAGTCACAGTCAGGGAAGTTGTTGTCTTTTGTTTTTCTGTCTTTTTAAAAGATAAGAGAAACATGCCAGAGTTGTGTAACTCACTTGGTAATTGGCTTATACAAAACTCACGTGGGACATAATTTCACCTGCTTTCTCTCTCTCTCTCACAAACTCTCCTGTGCTCCCTCTCTCTCTCTCTCTCTCTCTCTCTCTCTCTCTCTCTCTCTCTCTCTCTCTCTCTCTCTCTCTCTCTCTCTCTCTCTCTCTCTCTCTCTCTCTCTCTCTCTCTCTCTCTCTGTCTCATGCACACACACGCACACAAACATACACACACCAGCCCCTGAGATGACAGTTGCCATCTGTAGAGTTATTCTTACCTTTTACAACATCCTACACATTGATTTCACAAAGTACTGACACAAAAACGTACTGATGAATAGCTGACTGATTTCAATGGTGCCATAAAGAAAAACTCAGGTGTTTTCAGCTTCCATTATACCAACTGCCAATGAAGGACTGTCAAAAAGTCAGACCTGATCAGAATTTAACTACTTATCAATAATATAAATTCTCATGAAACATTGTGAAGGTCTATAAAAAAGATCCTTCAGGGTCTGACTCTTGCAGTTTTGACTTCACAGATGTTGATGCTGTAAGTGTTAAAGTACTAATAACTCATTAAAAGCCCATTAATAGATGCAATAGATGCATCTTTTATTTATTTATTTATTTTACAGATCTCGTGCATAAGCGTGCAGCTTTGTGGACACACACAAAAACACAGGTGCACACAAATAAGCATGAAAATATAATGTGTGATAACGCGGATACTATAATATTAATAATTATATTGTCAAGATAAGTAAGAAAAGATGCAATTAGCCTGTGAATCAGATTCATTTAAATGATTTTGCTGATAATATATATTTTAGCTGAACTCTTTGCTTTGTCAGACATGAACATTTTCCTCTCAGGCGCCGTGTGATTCACGTTCGGGCCAGAAGTTGGATTTGTTTAGGCTCCCATGTTTTCATGAGTGGATTTTCTTTCCTTTCCTTCAATTTGAAGTATTTGGTCAATAAAACGTAGGAACGTACTCTAAAAATCCTCATCAGTTTCCCTTTAGGTCAGCTTGTTCCCATGTAGAGCTGCAACTAATGATTATTTTCATTATCGATTAATCCGTTGATTATTTTTTCAATTTTATTTTTAGTCTATAAAAAAGAAAAAAAAAAACTGCGCCACATCTTAAATGTGTTGTTGTTAATAACCCCAAATGATTCACTCTAATGTAAGACCAAGACAAATCTGAATAGTTCCTCCAATCAACTAATCAATTAATTGTCTCTTTTCAATGTTTTTTTTTTTTTTGCTTTTTCCGGCTTGGGATGTGAATGGCAATAACAGGTTGCAGACGCCCTTATTGGGATTTGTGACCCTGTTATTGATCAGTTCCACGAAGCCCTGTCACGACCATTTATAAAGTCCCTTCTCTGTGATTACAGGGTCAAGACCCATTTGCTATCTTGAGCTTCACATGTCCCAGTTGGAGCCATTAAAGAGAGCTTGCTCTCTCACTTCATCTCCTGCCCTTTGAGCACAAAGAAGTAACCTTCAGAAACTAATTTATCCTCCACTGGAAAAATCTACCCTCATTTCCCCCAAACTCACACAATGAGGCAGCTGCCGCCTGCTTTCCATTTCTCTTCCAACTGCTATTATTTCTAAATTCGCTCTAAACGACTTTCTTTCTTTTTCCAGCGTTTCAATTTTATTCAAATGACAGTGTCCTCTCCGCTAAATCAGTTTTGCTTACTAATATTTCATCCTCACTTTCCCATCCCAGCAGTTGGACCGCTAAATTGCATCTAAGAGAATCTGTGCAACAATAATAATGCAATTTTCAGGTATGAATACTCAACTGAGAAAATAATCTTCCACTTCTGCACTTCAGAGATGGTTTTTTTTTGTCATTTTTATTTTGGATTTTGGAAATTCAGATAAAGGAAGAACATAGATTTAAAAAAAGTGCGTTAATACCTATCATCATCAAATTTTCTGCACTACGATCCTCCACAGAAATGTACTTTTTTTTTTCTTTCCAAGATAATACATATTTTCCCACCAGACTTATCTTTGACTTGCTGGCGAGCACTTTATCCCCAACACAGATATAAAAAGGAATGCGGTCATTTTTCTTTGAGATTGCAGACATATCATAGAATGTGAGTTTTACAGTTTAAAAACATTTCTGTTGAGCCCTCAAGGCTGTGTTGTTATAGGCAGCTTTGACTGGAGAGTAACCATCACAGATAATAGTGATGCACTGGCTTCACTTCATTTTTCTTTCAGTTCATAGAGGGTTTTTTTTTATGAAGAGGAAATGGATGGTTAAGCAGAATGTTTAGTTTCCCTTTTACATCGCCCACACTAGGGTGACTCCTCTAATTGGGAGACAAAAAAAAACAAAAAAACCCCCACCACCAACTCATCTCCTACAATGCTCTGCTTTTGTTTACTCTGTTAACAAAGCTCTAACACAAACTGCCTCCAAAATCATGCAAATTAGTGTCATTCTTCCTCCCCACTTACTATTTTTGAATGATACAAACAGCGTTCAGTTATGGAAGCCACAAAGAAGAAGAAGACCCAGGTGTCAAGTGTACATTATGATCACTAAAGGGACCATGTTGATGGGTTACAGTGGGTTATCAATACTAGAAGCAATGTCCGGGGGGGAATAGCAGCACAGATATGACATAAAAGCAGGAGGCAGGCACAGGCAACAAGCTTATATATATGTGTGTGTGTGTGTGAAAGTGAGAAAGACACACCCACGTGGCACCGGTGTGCTCATCACTCAGAAAAGTCCCTCTTCTGTGACTCTGGAAATGGAGTATAATTTAACTTGGGGGCCATTTCATTGTTCCCTTTAAGCTTCTTAGCTCTAAAATATTCATATTTCAGGCGAGGGAGGAAGAAATCTGTGACGGCAGCAGACAGAGGCAAGAGGGAGAAGAAAGAGGATAGTGAGCAAGGGAGGTAGGGAGAGAGTGAAACTGACGGAGTGAGAAGAAAGAGCAATGAAATAAATGAAAGCGTAACTCGGAGGAGGAGGAGGGAGGAAGAGGAGGGAGGGTGAGGAGAGGGATGCAGAGAACAGAAAGCTGCACTTTTAACTGATGTTCTCTTATAAACAACTTTCTAACTGTCTTTCTTTTATTTTCCCTCTCAAACACTTCATGGCAAACCTGTCCAACAAGAGACAAAGCCTTTTCCCCGTCATCTTTCTCCAGCACTGGCTGCAGTGAAGGAGGAAGGCGAGAGCGGGCAGACTGTGAAGGAAAAGACACACAATCATAATTATAATCTGGATGTCACTGAAAAGCAATTATTCACACATATCTTGTCATATTTGGGCTGCTGGTGGCTACTGTGATTTTTTTGTTAGATAGGTCAATTTAAAGATGATGTAATGTCTGACTTAAAAAAACTTCTACTGTAAGACATGATGATTTAGGATAACATCGAGCTTTATCAACACTGTAAGAAGAAATAAAATGAAAACAGAAAAAAGGAACAAAACACTAAAAAGATATGATAGTAATAGATGATAATTATGTCGTTGTAGTTTTGTTCCCTTTTTCCAGAACTACAATTTGGATTTTCATATAAGTCTGTTGTTTTACTCACTGATGACCATTTCTCTTGTTGAAGAAACAACCGATCCAATCAGAGCTTTGTTGGCAGCGTTTAAAATGGAAATGGAGACATCATCTTAATCTGCCAGAGTCAGAATCCATTCAAAACTAAAACCAGCACTGGGACAAGATTGATACTGAGATATATGATTAGTCGATTAATCGCAATCGATAGACAGAAAATTTATCAGCAACTGTTCTGATAAATGAATAATCATTTTTCTCATTTTTAAGCAAGAATGATTTTTTTTTTTGTTGTTGTATATGATGTGTTCGGACTGTTACTCAGACAACACAAAACATTTGAAGAGCCTGTGTGGAACTATAACAGACATTTTATAGACAAAACAATCAATTGATTAATCGAGAAAATAATCTGGACATTAATCAATGATATAAAAAATAAAAAAATCTTATTGCAGCCGTAGGACAGGCAGTGGCAAATTATTACACCAACTGTATTACATGAAATGAACAAACAAGAAACTACATAATTAGGACATCTGGATGAGATATTAGTTAGTTAAGCCTCAAGAAGTCTCATTGGGATCAATATCTCTTTTACAAGAAAGACCTGAGAATTCAGTCACGTGAAGCAATGGGTTAATTTGGTATGTAAACAAATAAACGTGAGAATATAAATAAGTGACGAATCCTGATATTAAAATCTTGTTTGTGTCTCTTTCTCAACAAAATCAACAAGATGGTCCTTTTCATTCCCCCCTTTTCATCCGCGGCACCTGTAGCGCACACACACACAGGGATTTGATGTATGTTGTTTGTTTCTGTGGTAATTAGTAATTATCCGGCTTGTCACGGGTGCATGCACCGCGCATGTGGTTGAGTCTGAAACGTGTGATGTACGCTCCTCTGTGAGGGTACATCTTAGTCTTGGCACTCAGACGACAAACGTTAATTGAATAGAGCCTTAGTCTATGCGATCCAGCTGGAAGATGGTTATGTAACACTTCCCAAACCAAATGAGAGCTGACACGATTTAAACAGACTATACATAGAGCGTTGCATTAGTGAGTCACCGCGTTCTCTTATCGGTAAATAAAAAGTAAACTTCCACAGTGACCCTGTAGACAAAGCCTGCTGGGTGTTTATTATAGAAACTTGGCGTATCAGTTTTCATTTCCTACCTATATCACTTCTGTTATTAAGTTGTACAAGTAGTTACCAGAAACTCTACAAATCCAACGCTGAAGACGAGAGAGAGAGAGAGGTTTTACTGGAGATATTTTTAGAGCAAAGAGAGAAGGAAAAGAATCACTTGAGGTTATGACTAGAAAAACTTAATCCCCATTCCTCATCAAAAAAGCAAAATGGGGGTACACCACTGAGCACATATCTGCTGTTGCTTGTAAGTGAGTGTGTGAGCGACGATAACAAGAGGAGGGTAGACGGTAACCAGCCAGACAGAGAAACAGATGGAGAGCGATAGAGTCCGTGAAGTGCAGAGATGTAAAAATGAGGAGAGCAGCAGCAGCAGCAGCAGCAGCAGCAGCAGCAGCAGCAGCAGCAGCAGCAGCAGCGAGCACTGGTTGTATGTGGGCTGTACAGTAGTCAGGCAGGCAAGGCTGCTGCTCCCGCTGCTGCTGTTGCTTGTTTTTGAAAGGAAAAAGAAAAAAAACCTAAAGCTGAATTGATATGCTAATTTGATTGAGAAGGTGTGGGCGGATACGGAGGTTTTAAGCAGCGAGAAGGGACAGAAAGAGAGAGTGACGAGAAAGGAGAGGGGGAAAGAAAGGTAGAGTGGGAGGGAAAGATGTGAGTAGAGAGAATGAACGGAGAAGGAAAAGATTGAAATGAAACAAATGGGAAGGAGTGGGACGTGAGGCGAGCTCAGCGTGGCTCTGTGCTTCGGGGTTAGAGAGGTTACTGTCAATCACTGAGCACTCGTCTGGCTTCTGTGCATTAGAGGCAGTACTGTCTTCACCAGTGCTTAATAGTGTTTTAAACATTTGTTAATTAGCACATACAGTATATTTTGAAAAAATAAAATAAATAAAGAATACATACAGTTATTATATTCACCATTAAGTCCAGTTCGTTGCTACTCATAGATATATTTGTCCATCATTTCACTAAAGTCACTGAACGTGATAAAGTCAAACGGGGGGAAGAGACACTGATGATCAACCGTGAGTCAGGACGTACGTCAAACCAAACGTAACTACGACTGTTCAATTTTAAATATTCATATTCTCTCTAAGATGTAACTCATTAATAGTGTGGCAAGAAGTGCAAGAGGGAGTACTTGATCACTGACAGACAGTGACCTGAGGTCGGTGTTAAAAGATAATTGGGACCAGCTGTCATTGAGTTCCTGTAATTGCCACAGAAAAGATCTGTAGAGGAGATGTTGTCAGTGTTAAAATAAACTATGTTACTAATAATAACTACCTCTCCTACAGCGTCTCCTACATTACCCACAATGCAACGTGGCCACCATCAGTTCGCTCAAGAGATTCCAAATGTGATATGCTAGTAGCGAGTTAACGTAGCCTCAAGCGGAGATGAAGAGCGGGCTACGGTGGTCTGGCGAGCTTATTTCTTTCTAACTTCACACCCCCAGATTGTTTTCATTTTCCGACTTCTTCTTCAGTCTTCTGCACCAACCAATGTTGCCTCAAGTAATGTCACTGGAGGCAATGTTGGACTACAATTTATCTGACTTTACGCTACTGCCTCTGCAGCCACAAAAGGCTTTTACACAGATTTGCACTAGTACTCCTCATGACCTGAAGTGTAAAATTGGTGAGGTCCCCGTTTTAAGATTTTACTTATATGGAACTAAGTGGCGTAGCCCAAACCGTGAAAAAGAACCCTAGATTAAAAAAAAATGCCCAAAAGTATTTTCTATCTATGTAGTGACGCAGTTTTCTCCTCCTCACTGATTCTCAGAAGCAGCCAGGACCAGAGGATACAACGAGGACAGTTGTCATTCAGGAAAGGAGGCTCCATGTTGGGGTCCACAACGGCTGGTGTTTCCTTGACAAGCCCCAAGTGGTGGTTCTGGAGCCCCTAGTCTCAGGGGGAAGGGCGCGAGCAGACAGCACCTCCAAACAGAGCAGCCTCACCAAGGACAGGTGAGCAGAGGAAACACATGTACACGTCTGCAATGGAGCCGTTACTGTGGGCTGGTGGAGCATACGTTTTCTGTTAGACAAAGTCCACAAATGTGCAGAAATGTTTTCAGGAGTACTTATTTTTTATGGTATTTCAACAGCCAGATTGAAAGGTTACCTGGTTAAAGGTGCAGTGTGTAAAATTTAGTGGTGTCTTAAAAAGGACATGGCAGAAATTGAATATAATATTCAGAAGTCTATAATCACCTGAAACTAAAAATGGTATTTTAGTTACCTTAGAATGAGTCCTTCATATCTACATAGGAGCCATGTTGCACCTCCATGTTTCTACAGAAGCCCAGAACAGACAAATCAAACACTGACTCTAGAAAAGACCTGTCATGTCTTTGTTTTTTTTGCGTGTTTCGCTGCCACCGTAGGTTCTTCTACTCACATACAAACCAAAAGGAAAAAATCTTCAAGTCTTTCAACCCCAGAAAAATCACCAAACAAGGCATATCACATGACAGCAATTTACAATAATAATTTAAACTATTTTAAAGTGTGCTCAAAAGAACAAATCCTGACATTCAGTTGGTTCATTTTGTTGGGTGAGGACATGGGATAAGGCATCCCATGTCCTCACCCAACCCCAGCCTCAGCCTCAGCCTCATAATTTACTCTCTATCCCATCCCATGCAGGCACCACCCTTATAAAACAGCCTTGCAATGCATCCCAATGCATGCTGGTACTTTATAACCAATCAAGGAGATATGGCTCCTGCTGCATTTGCCCCTGGGTTTTATTGAGACACTGTGACACTAACCTTGTCAAAGTGCATCTGCTGATGTAAGGTCAGCAGTGTCTGCCTCAGATCAGCCGTAAAACACTTGGATTTAAAAGGTTCGAGCATGTCAGAAACACAACAAAACCAGAATCTGAAACCTCAGTGACGGTCCACCAACCCGTCACTAAGTGATCCCAAAATTAAATTTTAGGTCAACCATCAGGATAATTGCACATTTCTCAGCTCCCTTGTGTTTTGTAACACATTATGCTTAGGGAGTGTCATCTCTATTATTCCCCTTTTAAATCACACATCAGCATTCCCTACCAACACAAGTAAACAACAGCCAGCATTTCCAGTGAATGAATTGTCAGGGTTTGAGTTGAAAGAAATGTTTTGTGCCTTTTTTTAGTGACATCGTGAAGGTGCATCATGCCTCTAAGTAAGAAGCTCTTCACAGTTTCACACTAACATGTTTTTTTTTCTTCCCATATATACAAAATACCACAAAACTAGTGAACAAAACATTACAAGAAATGAGTCAGGAACAGCTGTGATGCAGGCTATACGTTCTCATATAGTGATATAGTGAAGAAACGTTTGAGATTTGGGGTTTTGGCTTTTTGCAGCTGGAACGAAAATAATTAGCATGTAAAAAAAAATATATTAAAAAAATGCTGGTAACATCAAGATTTTCATCCAGTTCTGCGTTCAAAATGTGCCTTAATGATGTCCACCATGAGGGGTTTGAAGAAATGTGTTTGAGCTGACAGTACTGTCTCTAAAATACCTAATTGGTTGAAAGCACATGGTGTGCATACACACGCTGCCAGCAGCCACCGCCAACACTAGATGTGTTTGATGATTTCCTTTCTGCTTTTCTGTCGGTGTAAGAAAGGTGTGAATGGTAAGAAAGGTCAGTGTAATTAGGTGGGTTATTTTTTTCCCCCCACAGTTTCACAAATGATGCTTCTAGTTTTGAGTAAAAGGAACCTTTAAAGACAATCTGTGTACATACACTTAGACTGAACAGTCGACACACAGACGGGGAGAAACGATCCCCTTTTGTCAGCGTGTGTCTGAATCAAAACGTATTGTGTTTACTACTTCAAACGAGACACTGGCTGATGTGGTAATTATGTAGATGATTATATGGGTGTCTTACAAGCATGAGCATGTGTGCACAAACATGCAAATGTATAATCAACACAATCGCACACTAACCGGCAATCTGTACTCAATCGCAGTATTATATGGATAACAAAAAAATCGTGATCGTCATCTTAAATAATGCCTTACGTTAAATGTTCGGCGCTTTTTCATGTTTTCTTTGAAGAAGTGAATGTAAGGGGTTTTAGTACGATAACACCAGTGTAGGCAGTAATTACGATATTTGCCTTCTTTTGGGAGGGAGGGGTGGGCGCTGTCAGTGAAAGCTGACAGTCTGTCTTGCTTGTGCTACGCCTGGTGGTTCCAGACAGCACAGAAAGAGAGAAGAGAACGTACTCGCCTGTTTCATTCTCCAGAGAGTCCATGAAGCGAAAAAAGAAAAGGCGCCCGGCCCCACCTCGTGACATGCCAGCGCTCCACAGTATGCTCCCGCCTATGGTGTATGCAAACTGTGAATGACGAATACCAAGAGTTCTGCTCACACAGGAGGCCTGAGCTTGCCAGGGAACATTTAGCAAACAAGTGTTAATCCTCCAACACATTGATTTATTTTCTTTTAATAAAAAAATAAAACAGTATTAAAAGAAATAAAAAGGACTCTGTTTGTTTTCAATCAAGCTTACGGTAATGACAGTACCTCACTAAAATGTCCTAAAAGAGTCTACTGGAAGAGTCCCTTTAGCACACAAGTCACACAAAGCTTTTCTTCTCTTAACACACTTTGCGTTTCTTCACTACGTGTGTGTGTGTCTCTTTTTTCTCTCCTCAGTTCGGCAACATCATCCCTCCCTCAGACGCTGGGTCTTCGCAGCAACTTGGAGCTCCGGCTGACCAATCATCAGGCCTTAGCGGTTATCTTCCAGCTGGAGTATGTCTTTTCTGCTCCAATTGGCCGAGAAACTATGGTAAGAAAGTACAGTAAATCCTGATTTGCAACTTAACATTAAAGCTGCAGACTGGAAACCGGTAGGTTCGTAGACATAAACTGCGGGAGCTAGCTTCTCTTCTGCTTGTATTATATTTTGTGACTCAAAGTTCAGTCAGATTGTGTAAAGAGAAAGAGGTTATTGGAAGCAAATGTGTCTTTTGCTGTTCCACATACAAAATAAATGTGAAATGAAATGTGACCTCCTAAAACCAAAGTCAACATTTTGATTAAGTGAAAACCAACCAGAATTAACTTTTTATTTTATTATTATTATTATTATTTTTTTTTTTTTTTGGTGAAGTCTGTCACCTCTGAAACTCAAACCGATCTTCACGATAATGGATTAAAAAACAGAAAGCTGGACACACACACCACCTCTCTGTTGTCCTTGGGAGTATCACTCCATCAATTTCTCGCCATTATCTCCCAGATCAAGTTACCGAAGACATCCTCGGCCTTGTGCCCTCCGTCAACAAACAAAACTGAAAGACATACGGATGAAAGGATGGAAGTGGAGGTTCATGTATGCCTAAATATTGTGTCTTTCATTGACACTAGGCTCACTGTTTTCCCAGAAAGCAGTGGTTTCAATTAATGATTTTACATCTTTCGAAAGAATACACTTCTACTGAAAAGACACTGTGTCACAGAGAGGTTTGTCTTGGGGCATGTTTTCTTAACTCACAGGAGTCTCAGCCCATTGCTCTCAGCTGTGGCAGCGGTTGCTTTGTGTCTCATTCTACCTCGCGCTCCCCTCTTTGCATAAGTTTGGATTTTGTGGCTACAGTGAGTAACAAAGTGGCCGTAACTAGTAAAGTCAAACTCCAGGCTTCCAAAGGTTGCCTGGCAGATGGATGATTATTGGTGTTACTCTGCTGTACAAACACTGCCGATATTCAGATTTCTTTATACTGAGATGTTTATGTGCTTTATGGTAAGTGTTTGATGATGTTAATGGTCTTTTGAAATCATTGCTAAATGAAGAAATATTACATTTTAACAGAAGTGCATCACCCTGGCTTTAGTCCATAAAATATTAGAAACTAGTGACTGTAAACGTATGTGACTGGTATTTACATGAATTACATCGAACAGTAGCAACACATCCTCAGGGAAATAATTTCCAAATTCAAGCCACAGCACTTAACAACTGCCCATGGCATAGAAAACCACAGAAAGACTGTGGTAATTATGTGTGTGTGGGAGAGCCTTCAACACTTAATGCATGCCAAGGCTGGGCTTGCATCGTGTTACTCCATGTTATCCTTTACACAAGCAGGGGTCACCAGATCACCAATTAAAAGCAGCAGAAAAACAACTAGCCCCTCGGTCCACGAAGAGCCACGGTACATTTGCATTCGTGTATTAATTTAACCGTTCTTGCCTCTGTAACCACTTGACAGCCAAACAGTCAGTTGTAAATGGACCGTTTTTTGTTTTTTTTAAACGATGGATGTGAGTGATTTATTTAGTGGACTTGTTGACACATAGTGGATATTGTTTGGAGAACAAAATAACAGTTTCCACAGAAAAGTAGTGCGCCATATTTTTTGAAAGTAGTTTGTCTATATGCATCTTTTTTGTTCAATCTTGATGTTACTGTACTTATGTCATGATCAGAATAATCCCCCAATTACTATAATTTTCACAATTTATAGCTATACTCCTGGTACCTGTAACTATATTCCTGTTATATAAAAATGGTGTCAAACATTACTTATGGGAACGCACGGAAATATAGAGAATTATTCAAATTGCCTTCAATGTTTTTGCTAGCTGTTTTTTTTTTTTACTGTAGTTTCTTGGTATAAGTCCATATTGGGGATGTGTTCATTTTGCTCAATTGTCACTTCAAGAATACTTCCAACCCCCTTAAAAAAAAAAAAAGAATAAAAGAATACACTTGTCGATTCCCATTAACCTAAGCTGCGGACAATATGCCGTATTTGTTCACAAACTAAAATATCAACCAAGGAAAAAAAAAAAAATTCATTTTAGACACTTCGTGAAGTTTTCCATCGCACCAACCAGCCCAATACAAAATATATTTTCATCCCAGTGTGATTTTTTTATTATTATTATTTTTTTGGATTTATTGAAAAAAAAAGTTCAAGTTGAGAAATTCTAATAAACTTGATGGAACCATCAAATGAATGTCTGTCTGCATCAACCCAGAATAGCTTGGTAAAAACTGTTGTGTGGGTGAAGAAGAAGAAAAAAAAAAAAGTCTCCTACCACACTCTACTTCACCACCTTCGCCTTCTCTGGCATGAATGTTTGATGAGTTGAGATATTTAGCAGGTGGAGAGTCGTTTCTGTCTGTGTGTGGGAGTGGAGAGTGTGTGTGTGTGCGCGTGTGTGTGTTGATGTGTGCATATGTTATTTATGAGTGTTAATCCAGAGCCTGATGTGTCTTGGGTGTTAACTGATAAGGGTTTGACAAGAGCTGTCTCCTGGAGATGGCAGCAGCCATGACACCCTAAATCTCACCCTTGCAACCTTGCAAAAAGGCCCTCGTATTGTCAGCTGACTGCTAAAACGTTAGTCTCTGACTGTTCGGCCACCGGGGCGAGTGAGGTGGGACGGCGTACGTGCCCCTGCACTGTGTTAAAGCTGTCAGACATGTGATGCTTTTGAGGTGTTATAGCTGTGTTGAGCTGAGGTGTGCCTTCGGGGCAGGCAGATGTACATTGTCAACAGCACTTCACACTGCTTGACACCACTTGTGATTCACAAAGGTTCATGTTTGATTGCTGCCACAACCTTTTCTGACATTTTTCAGGCTCTTATAGAACTGCACAGGTACTTAAACCTGCAAAAAAAGAATCGGTCATATTTCTTAAATGGGATTTTTACCATCATCCCAGAGTGACGTTAAACTTGAAGTTTAATCGCAGTAATAATCTTGGAAAGCCATCGGAGGTTTTGGCCTTCGAGCGGTCAGCCAAAAACATAATCATATAGCTATTGACAGCAGTGTCTCTATATTCTTGCTTTGTTTTGCATGGCTGGATTCTTATGTGGAATTATGGCATTAAAGATAAGATAAGACTTTATTGATTTCAGGCGGGGAAAAATTGTTTTACAGCAGCACAAAAAGACCAGATAAAAATACAGATACAGGATACAGCAGAGTAAAGTTAAAAAAATAAAAAAAAAATAAAAAAAATGGAGCTATTCCATAAATCAAAATGACAAAGATATATACAGATACAACAAGTAGAGGTGACATGATGTATTATGTAGTATAGTAATGTATAATTTTATAAAATATATAATAACATAATAAAGAATATAAAACAATATTGCACTACATAATGAAGCATACTGAATAATCATGATTATTAAAAATTATGAAACTGGTAAAGGCAATATTTTTTGAAGACAATTTTTAGAATTATTGGCTAATAGTGTACAATCATATAGGAATAATGTATGAAATAATGTTTAAATATATAATATAATAGAATGTATTGTGTTATTTTATATATAATAACCTTCTTCAATATTAAATGATAACAATAACAATATTATTATATTATTTTATGCGTTGTACTGGGCACAAACACACCTTTATGCTCTCATTCAGTCCTGGATAATGTTATCTACTTTTCCCCAACTTGCTTTGCCTCTGAATGTACGTTCGGCCACTAGATGGTGCTGTGTAGTGCAATTTGAGGGCGCATCCTCTGCTACAGGTCTGTGTCTGATGGGTGGAGGGCAGAAGCATGCAGTCTGCTTCACTGTTTCCTCAGATTAAATAGAATTAGAGTCTTTTGATGTATTCTGAGGGGGCTAAGGTGTGTGAAAAGAGTAAAACAATTTTGTCTAAATCCTTTCACTCTCAAAACATTACCGCTGCAATCCAGAGGCAATCACTCGGGCGCTCTGAGACTGCCTATATCTCTCATCCTCGCCGTGTTGAAAAGTCAGTCTGCTTCTCACTGTGAGACAAAGAACGAGGACGGCCTCCTTTTACAGAAATTGCATTGCCCACGTTGCCTTTGGTTACGAAGAAATAAAATCATTCAGTGTCGTCATTTATCCTGAATTTTTGATTTTAGTTACGGTGGCTTTCTTTCTTGTCCGTCTGTGCCACATAATGTTTCTCTCTTAGATCCTTTGAGCAGACTTCCTTCATGCTCCTTAGCTGCAGTCAGAGTGATGGAGATGGTTTAAATGAAGGAGGCTGGGGAGAGGAGAGCAACTAGCCTGATAGACTGATCTCAGCGGGTATCTGCTGTTGACGAACTTCAAATAATCAACTTTCCTGGCAGTCAAGTACATCATGTCCACTTCCTGTCTGTTTCTACTTCTTGCCTTCTTTTACTATTTAAATATTTAATTCTCTGTTTCCTTCCTCATCCTATTGAAGAGGAAACCTGGTAGAAAAAGAAAGGCGGGGTGAAAATATGTTTGAGAGTTACATCTGTTGCTCTGCTCGCTGCTTCCCTCAGTAATTATAATTACTCCCCTAAAATATTAAGATAATGGTAGCATTAATTCCCTGCATGTCCTACCATATTATTACTGTGATTGCTCTTTAATGTGCTCTATTGATGTAGTATGAAACATGGTATTAATTGAATATGATGATATAATATTACAGTTTGACCTATACACCAACTAAGGGGTTGGGTTGGTGGGGCATGTTGCTTCAGGTAAAGGTAAAGCTTCAGAAGTTCTAGGAATAAATCTGATGAAAGTATGTGCCTGAATATTTGTGTGTTTGTTTGTTTGTTTTAGACATGAACCCACATAGGGCCACATAGCGCAAAGCCACCAAGGTGGGAGGAGAGAAGCAGCTGAGGCTGTGTTTATGCCGATTAGGCGGCACGGTGCAGTTTTGGTGCTTATTTTGACGTGAAATTGTATATATATGTTAAAAATCTGCTCAGATCACCTATTATTGCAAATGCAGGGCACAAACCTATCTGCATGACTTCATACCATAGAAGAAAGGTGAGAAAATTTGAGTGAAAAAACCCCTATAATTACTTGATTCAGTACTGAATTCCAATGTGCACTGACTACAGACCAACAATGCTCTCTTCACAGGAGCATTTTATAAGAGCAAATACTTGTTTCACTCGTCTTTTAGCTTGTTGAAAAGATGGTATCTGTCATCATGCATTCAGCACCGATGCACTTTTCTTTTTTTTCTTTTTGCAGACAGAGAACAAGGTTAAAAACAAATTTATTATAAGCAAAAACACAAGTAAACAACATATTTAAAACACAGGTTAAATAGGTGTTGTTGGCTTTGCTTCCGGGTTTTAAACTCCCCTGAGTCGCAACCAGGCAGTAGGCTGTTTTGTGGACACCAAATCTCTTCTACGCTGATCCATCAACGCATCTGTAAGCTCTAGTTTTCTTCCGGCCAGCCGAAACATCAGACTATGGAACCTGGATCTGTACGTGGATCGATAATGTTAGTTCGATATCCGATGACTGAATTCTATCAGTATCTGCACCCGATATCGATACTGGATCGGGTCAGTCCCGACTCTACTTTAATGTGTAAGTGGACCCCTTCCACGGTACATGACTTACTCGCTGTGAGAATACTTGGTTCACTGACAACTGACGCAAGGAGACGATGACTCTAATTGTGATCTGTCAGCACCAATTTATTTCTGCCGTAACTTCATCTGAGACGTCTGTGCCCGGCTTCTGCTTGCAGATCGCCCCCTTCTCCTCAACCACTTGGCACTGATTGTCAATTGAGCCATGTAATACAGTCGCATACGACCTAATGCAAGACGATGGGACTTATTGTCGTCTGCCTTCTTCCGCTGACAAGCACTAGCTCATGGCTAATGGAGGGGCCAGTCGAAGGGAAATCGAGGCAGAAGGCGCTGCCGCCCTGCGCATCTTTGTCCTTTTGCCAGGAAACAATTTGTTTTCGAGGCGTGACTGCTGCAGTCATCCAAAACACTGACACGGGGAATGAGTGACTGCTCGTAGGTCACAGCCTTAAGAGGGTGGAAGCAAAACAGATACAGTGGATGGATGGACTGAGGGGAAGGAAGGGACATGTAGAGAGGAGATACTGTGTTTCATCCTCTTACTAACCACCATCACACTTCTGAGAGGCTGTCGGACATGAATCACATCCTCGGGACAGTAATTGGCAACTCTCACGGGCTGTTACACAACGGCAAAAAATTGTGTTGGTGAAAGGGGACGTTGACAGCTTTGATACGTGTCATGTACTGAAATGGGTTCTCCTTTTGAGTCACTGGGCCGGCGCACAACCGGTAATGAATGTGTCACCGGCATCATATTTTCATGTTGTGTCACCTTTGACCCTGACTGGGCTCGGTGACTGGCACAGTCGATTAGTTAGCGTCTCAGGAAGTGTAACCATTAATGCGTGACCTTTAAACATACTCGGTGTTTTGCCCTTTTGCTCAGATCTTATCTAGATATAAGCAGAAAGCAGGATTGGATTTGGCAGCATGCCTGCTTCTTATATGCTGCATAAGCTCAAAGAAAACATGGTCATCTGTAAGTCAAAGATGGTGACTTTCATCTTACACAACATGCCGGGCAGAGTTCAGAAATATTGACATTAATATTGATATTATAAGTCTGACTGGACAGAGAGTGAACAATGTCCTGCCACAAATAACAGTATTAGGCATCAAGGTAGAGCAACCATTATGAGAACATAATGAAAATGATGAAAGGAGCTCTAATGGAATATTTTCATTTTGTGTTTTATTTATTTCATAGCATAAAACGCTCCAAAAATCCATACTTTTGAAATTTGAGTATTGCTGGATCCTACCAGTGTTTGCATGCACATAAGTTGACGAGTAACAAATCGAATAGTGTGTTGGGGGCGTGTTTTCTTCAGCTGCCGAGAGTCTTTTATAGCTAATCTTATATTTTACCGCATCTGCTCCCATTTGAATGTGTTGTTAATATCTGTGAAACGCAAATTCAAAACCACATCCATGTTTATTTCAGAATAAGAAAAACTTCCGTAGCACTAATTCTGTCAGTACAACAGCGTCATATCATCAGTCTACGGGTGTACGTTTCTCAATTACAATTTATTTATTTTTTTACGTTTTATTTTAATACAAAAAAGTCCACAGGAAGTGCAGGAAGTATTTCAAAATAAAAGATTAAACTACATTAGAAGAAAACAAAATATATACTACTTCGTCTTTCAGTAAATACAAATAAGTGACTCTTTTAGTTGTATATTGCTACTGTAAATATTACCTTTACTAGATATTAAGTACATATTGTTGACTCTTGACCGATGACTTTGTAATTGGGGTTCGATTCTTTGTTTGGTGTCAGACTAGTTTTCCATTAGCTGGGATATACATCAAATGTCACTCGTGTTGATTATCTATTTATTCACGGCTCCGTCTCAGCTGTCACTGCCGGGGGATGAAAGGTAAACAGTGTGTGTGGAGCAGGAAGCAGTGACATGGCTAGCGGCTGGGTTTATTAAAGGTGTTGGTGTACAGCTTCTCCTCTGTGCCACAGAGACTCTTGTTTAGATTTTAATTGGCTCACCGACAGGTACATGCTGTATAGATAGATTGTGTGTGTGTATTTTTTTGTGACTTCCCTTAAGTGGTTGTTTGCGTGTGTTGATGTGTGCAGTTTGGGTACGTGTGTACACAACACAAAACTTGTGGGCCCCTGCAGGCTTTAATGATATTAACTGAATGAAGCTCTCTCCCCAATCACATGCTCATTAAAATACCCTCTTTACAATGACACCGTCCCCTGAACTCATGATCCTCTCCCTCGGTTTTAGTTTCCTTGACTACTTTTCGTTACACGTCGTGCAAACCGAGTCCTCCCACTAGTGTGGACCTCATCATCAAAGAAACCAGTTATATTTTTGTTCGGTTCTGATCTGAAATGTCATACAAACGCTAATTAAATGTTAATCAAACATCAACAAGCACAGTAATGTCATCAGGATTTGGAAAACATATACTCGGATGATTTATGGCTTGTATTCTAGAGGTCATTCTTCCCTTGAGGCCCTTTTTTCCTTACTTGCAACAAGAGGAGAAGCTGAGGCGAAGGAGTCTACATGCCGTGGAGACAATATTTTCTTCGCCTAATTAAAATGAATGTCAGCTCTTCCCCCTACTGAGAAGTGCATCAATCTCTCCCTGTGATAGGCCCGGAGTGAGTCTTACCCTGTCAGTGTTTGCCAGCAGTGCCATCCTTCTCCAGACGGATGCATTGCCCTGGCAGCCAGAGAGGCAGTGGCGATGATGTTTGCACATCTAATGGTTACCGTGTGGACGGCCACCTCAGACCGACGCCCTGTTCACACTATAGAGGAGCTTCAGTCCAGACTTGAATGATTTTTCATTTAAAGCAGCAGCAGCAGTCGTATGAAGTGGCGAGTGGCATTTTGGAGCCATTTGAGGTCTAAGCAGCTGTGGAAAAAATCTGTTGTTTGTTTGTTTGTCCGCCGTCGCACCTACAGAGCAGGTGCAGGTGGTTCGCTTTCTGGTAATGCTTCACTGTTACTGTTGAGTTGTGTCATTTTCCTTTTAGTAACACAGCATGACTTTCTGCCCTCCGGCGTTCACTTTATCGCAGTAACGGTGTGATAAAACAGTTTCTTGTTGACCCTCAAGGCAATATTTATGTATTTCTTTATATATTTATTTAGAGGATTGCTTATTACTTCCCATAGTATCTTATTTTGTATTTTCTTTTCTTGACAACATATTTCTATCGTGTTAAATTGGTTGGACCAAACATACATAGCTGCTGTTTACACTATTTGCAAAGCGTCACGTCGGATAAATATCTCCAGACTCCACGTTTGACGAAGCTTTGATGTTTTGTGAAATGTACTCGTGCGTCGAAGATGAAAATATCACCACATGATTAATTTTAGACGGCATGGATAAGATGTCATGTTGACAGATTTGTATGGAAAAGTCATTTGTTGCCAATGCGTGTGCACATAATGTAATTTACTTTCAGTTATTAGTTATTGGGCAGTCATTTGTCATCTTTTGCATTATCATTATGTTCAGATAATTTTAATTTTCATCTGAGGAGGTATAAATGATCTGTCTCTCTCAGGATTGATAATCATCTCAGGTATAGTTTATATTACTGTTCTCAGTTAAATGTGTCCATTGAAATGAAAATAATTTTAAACGAGGACGTAACTTATGCTGTTTGCCGGCATGAGACGAATACGATGCGTGTCTAAAGGTGAATTTGTCATCTAGTTTGTGGTAACACAACTTCACTTTCTTCCTGACTTTCTTTAGTACAAGGCTAACAAGACTTTAGCTGTAAATGCTGAAGTCGATATCTTGGCTTGGTGCGTTAGCATGCTTTGACATGCAAATTACACAAAGAGGTTGATGGAAATAGTTTTCAGGTATATGACAATGAACCAAATAATTTTCAGAGGGAAACAAATGTCTGTATGAAATTTCATGGTATTTTACTCTAAACCAGAATGAGGAAAAGTGAAAAGCTCACCAAAGGCATTAAGGTACATCGTGTGGGGTTTATGTATGTATGGTATCATCCCATATTTTCCAATCTAGACCAAAGTGGTCGATCTCTAAAAGTGGTGTGATCTCTAAAAAAAAAAACAAAAAAAAACGTTATTTTATTAAAAAGAGGTAAAAAATTGTTTCGGAAATTACAAAAAAAAAGAAAATAAAGTAAATTAATCTTAAATCAGAGACTAAACTAATTTTTTTTTTTTGCAGTTTAACCACACAGCTGTATATGTCTCATTAATTCTCATTTTTCTTTTTTTTTTTTTTTTTTCTCTGAATCTGAGTATCCAACGACTGACCAAAAATGTCCACATTGGCAGTAAATTGGCCCAAGCCGTGAACATGCCTTTCATGAACATCTCCTTGAACTTTTGCAGTCATCAAAGGCAAGATCTGAGACTCAAAATATTTTCATATTTGGCCTTGGTGTGAGTCGAGTAGAGCACAGTACCCTGCTGGGTTCATTTGGACTACTTTGTGCAGATGGATGAAAAAGTGAGTGGTTTAGTGCTCTTAAGTTAATGATCTCAGTGCATGTTCCCTCACTTTCCTTCGGGGCTTCTCATTGTGGAGAATAAGTAGCAGGAGCTGTGGGCCGGTGACTGTCACAGGGTCTTGGCTGAAATAATGACTTGAGCAGCCCAACAGACTGCGATAATAGTAATAACTGTCAGACTCCGTCTCCCATCAATGATCACATCCCCCTAATTTAGGGTTTATTCCTGATCTAGTCTAGAAAGTCTAGAGTTTTTATGTTCCTACCAACTTCTTTAATCTCTGCTTATTACGAACTTTTCATCTGTTTTTATATCAGGATATACTAAAGCGATAGCAGCTCTGAATTGGTAATTTTTTTCTGAAGTTATTATTTATTTTTTTATTTTACACAAAACGAAACCTTTTATTCTTATTTATTCATTTACCAAGTACTGGAAGTAGTGATGTATTGGCCTGTCTGTGTCTCTGTTTCTAGTTCTTCCAGCCTGCTGGGAAATGGAGTTTCAGCTCTTTGATGTTGAAAACTCGCCGTCTGTCACCTTTGGATAATTTCCCCTTTTTCTTTTTTTTTCTTTTTTTTTTGTTCTACTTTCTTCCGTGTCCCCCCGAAAATTTGATGATTACATTTCTTCCTCTAGGTTACAGACATGAGATCTTTATTTCCACCCCATGTGCGGTGCAGCATTATATTTTCTACTTCTAAACAAGGTTGATAACGCTAGAAAAACGGTAGAAAACACTTTGCCCGTTGGAGCAATTATGTGTGCAGTGACATCGCCTGTTATTGTTTTCAGTCTTTATGAAAAAAAAAAAAGTTTGCCGCTTCCTTGTTTTTGCCTTAGGCTGATGTTTCTATTTTTCTCCCAAGTGCACTATTGAAACAAGTGCTCAGTTGCTCTCCGATTGAAAGTTAATGACTCTATATTTTAAATATAGCCTTTAATGCTCAAATCAACAGTGTTATCACAATATGGGGGAAATTGGCTATTGATCGTTCTACTTCGTCCAACATAATGATCAGAGCCACAGTAGCGTCTAAAAGGAACTTTTAATCCAAAAGGCAAATTCCCTAATTAATTCAAATGTTTTTTTTGTTTTTTTGCCCAAAACAGTATGAAGAGCAGAAAGTCATAATTTATTTCCACTCAAATATAATGTCATTGATTTGATGTCTCTCTGGTGTCACCACCAGACTTTGCAATTGATTAAAACTCACTGAGTTACTGCAGCACTCGGAGTGAGTCGATGTGTCTGATCCTCGAGGCTACTTCCTTCTCACTGGAGGCCTTCAACACATGCATACATCAGCTACCTCCTACAGTACTGTTTCCTTCCAACAATGCCATTACACCACCTACACCCGTGTGTGTTGATGTAACGGCGATCTCCGCTGTCATATAATGAAGGAACTGCTTATTGTACTTCTTAAGCCTACATACGCCTCAGAACGTTGAGGACCGTCTGTGTACAAGGATTACAGGCATAATGTGAATTTTCTCCCTGGCTTTAAATTAAACTATTATCCGTGTTTGTTTACTCAAACCGCAACTAAGGAGTCTCTTTGAGATTCCTTCAATCCCATTGTTTACCAGCCCAAGCTGTCAGCGTTTTATACAGTTCATATGCAGATCACACCGCTGCGTAGCACTTTAAAACCACTGCAATGAAATCACGACGGTGATTCACGGCTAAGCTACCAGCTTTATGTCTCAGAGAGAATTTTTACTCTGTGTTCATGTTTTAGTGCCGTTGTCGGATCATAGTGTAAAATTCCAGTTTTGTGTATCCGTTTTGAAAGATCCTCCATTTTGACCATTAATAAGTTATCGCTTGTTTGATCCCAGTCATGGATGATCATGTAACATGTGCATGGAAGATATGTAGCTGTGGTGAAACGTGTTAATTTTAGCTTTTTCTTTTTTTTTTTTTATCCTCACTCGCATTTATTCATCGCAATTTTGAACATAAAGTCATTCTCAGTTTCTTGTGATTGGAAGACTGAAAGTGTGTGATAAGTGTCGGACAGATAAAAGCTTTTCGCAAAGGCTGACGGCGTCCCTGTGGAGAAGGCCCTTGATTGGTCCTTTGTCTCTCTCATTCTCTCAGAGCTCAGCAGGCATTTCTGTTCCTGAATCATTCCTGCACCCGAATATATTCATTGAATAATACAAGAAGAGCGTTCGGTCATGTGCTAGACGCTGCTCTTTCCCTTCGTGTTCTGTGGGAGCAGCGACTCGTTAGATACACAGAGTGCTTTGGGGAAAATAAAGAGATTCATTACATAAATTGCCATATAATTTTCTCTGGCTACTCCCTGTATACTATAGAATGATTCTTCTCTAGTTGGATCATTTTTACAAAATCATCACTGTGAAAATAAACTTGTTTGATTTAACGTTTCATATAAAGCATCTTATTAATTCAACCCTGTGAGATGGAAAAACAGGCAATGCCTTGTGGGGGAATATACTGCTATCTGTTTTATGGCTGCCATATATATATAATATATATATTTATGGAGTTACAATTCAAAGAAATAGCTGTTAATGTCTGTGCCACTTGAGGGTAGAATGAAACAAACTCCCTCCCAAGATGAATGGATTATTGATCTACGTCCGCGTTCGCCTTGAAATGTGTGAAGCTTTGGAGACACATGCAACTGTGCTGCTTATGTATCGGACACAGGCGACAGAGGTACTCCGTATACGACACCGTTTTAGAGAATTAAAAACACTCGGAAAAGCTAGGAAATGGCGACCATGCAGCTTTAAAATACACTGTAGTAACTCCTGCACTCCATTAACCTATAGCTGAACACTTTGGGCTCACCACCAAGGACTTTTTAAAATCAAAACCACAATCATTCGCTGACTCCAAACAGGTAATTTTGCTTCTGATACATAACTAAACCTTTTATCAAATCAATGGCAGATCAGAAAATAATGATATGAACCATTAAACTCATTAATCATATGAATGCTTGTTTCGGTTTTGACAAGGAGGCAGCGGTGTTTAGTTTGAAGGACACAAATCTGCTACTATCTACTATATCACTATGAGCTGTCCAGTTTATATGGGCATATAGAGCTTTGGTGGCAACGGGAGATAAAATAAACGTGTCAATAACGAAATAACTGTTGTTTCGATCCTGTGTTCTCCTTGTGGAGCTAACTGGAAATCTGTTTTCATCCATTATATTACTGATATCAGTATTTTTACTTAACATTGTCGTTAAATAAAGAAAATCATGCTTTAACAGCATCTCTGCTGGCACCATCCACTTCAAGATTGGTGGATGGTGTAGGCAGTTTTCAATAATACCACCTAATGGGCATTACATGACATTTAGAATAAAAATTATGCCTATATGAATGCTGACCCATAGTATTGGATTATGGTTTTACATGTAAAAAAAGAAAAAGTGCTCAGGGGAATTGTAAGCATTGAGTGAACCATTATATGCTCCACTTTGTCCTGAAACGATGCGGACTAGCAGACTCCTTGTGTATCCTGTACTGTCCTACTTATGATTGATTACACTAATCTGTGGCTGACCATCTTATTAATCGATTCAGCAAAACCCCTGAGTTCCCTGCGGATGATTTAAAGCAAAAGGCTTTTTTTTTAAAAACTTTTCCTGGTTTGCCTGATGTAGAGCTGCAGTGGGACACACTGTAAATCATGTTCACACACAACAAAGCTCCTAAACTGTATGTATGACCTAGTTTATAGGCTCCTACTGTATTGACTGTGTCCATATGGAAACCCGCTGCAGTACTTGGTTATAAATTTCACATTGCTTTTTTTTGTCTTTGCTTTTATGGCACCAACTGCACTTCAATATGACAGGGGTGGATTGGGAAAGGTAATTGCTTACAGGAATACTCCACAAGAAATGTACTATATCATTTGAATATTAAACACACTCTCTGTAGACATGAAAGGTGGCTCTGACAAGTAGTTCGCTCCTTTATGGAACCAGCTACACTGAATTCCAGTAGAGGCCCAAAAGTCATGTCACAAAAAAAGAAAAAGTCAAATATCCATATCAAACCCACCCGGCAGCATAATCCAGTTTTCCACTGGTCAACCATATGTTCATTATGTTTCAAACATTAGCATATTTAGGCTTTCTGACATGGAGCCTGGAGTGTGCCACTGACCGAGTACATGACTCCCGCCAACACATACCAGCTGCCCAATCACAGCTCCGGCTACAATTCACACTGCATACATGTTACTGAATTATTAAGTCCTAAAATCAAAGCATTCATAAACTAGAAACATACCAGGAAGTACAGGTGTGTGTGTATATGCTTTATATAGTCTTATATCTCTTGTATTTTGAGTACAGGCGTTATAAGTTAGGACTTCTGCCTAGATATTATGATCAATACTGTAATCTCCTTGATGTTGATTCGTTATTTTGTGTCTATATAAGCCCCTTTTTTATTATTATTTATTTTGATATAGAGACCGAAATAAAGATGGATCAATCAATCAATCATTGATTCAGTAAATCATAAAAACTATAACTGTTAAGGCAGCAAAGAACTCAACCTTTGTTTAGTTCTGACCCCTTAATTACTGTTGCTACCTGTGAAGCTGTCCGATCTACTGCTGTTTACAATAATGATAGATGATTCATATGAACTTGAATATGCATTTCATGGCTACATGCATGATGCTAACTTATACGACAAATAAGACTGAGGCTGAAACGTCAACATTCACTGTTTATGCTTGATTGTCAGCATTTTCAAACAATATGTTTTTCCTTTTTTTTTTAGGATAGAATATGATAAACAGACATATAAGTAAATGGCATATCAAAAAGTTTACTTCAACATTTATTATTATTATTAAACTATACATAATTATTCTAGCAGCATGCTACAGTCACCATTGCAAGACAAAACAGGTTTTTATTGTTGTTTTGCTGTAATTTTATTTGCATGTGCTTAAAGTAGCAATGTGATTGAACTGAATTAAATATTAGTTTAATTCTAAATATTAGTATATTGAGTTTTCAGTAAAAAAAAAAAGAATCATTAAAACAGATTTATTTGCTCATGTAAACTAAATGAGAAATGGATTGCTTTGACAAAGTGAAAATAAGGGAAACTGTAAATATTTGACGAACATATTAAAGATCGTATCATAGTATCATCGTATGATTGATCGTATGATATCATCGTATCAATTTGCAAGCCAGTGTCTGGAAGCAGAGTTACTGTTTTCATATATGAGAACAATAATAGTCATGTCAGTGTCTGAATGTCCTCTATTCTTGTGTGTTTTTCCATCACGCAGCTGTCTGCCACCTCCACATCCCGAGCAGCCTTCTTGCAGTGCCTTCGTTGGGGGATTTGGTGCCCCTTCCAGGATTCAGCTGACTGGAAGAGGGAAGAGATACAGCTTGTTCTGCAAGGAGGTGCAAAGCCAAACCCTCACGGAGTCATGGTCTACAGCACAGAAACGTCTGCCAAAACTCTGAGTCCTGTGCCTCTCTCAGCTCCAGGCACAGCTCAGGTAACACAATAGCAAACGAGGGAAAGTCTTTTGTCGAAAGTAAAGTGTAAAGAATGTGGAAAGATGTTAAAACAAAGTGGCGTTTTCAGCATCTTGTGGCACAACGTGTTCAGCTGGCTCGACTCAGACACAAACTGTTTTTAGGCATTACCCTTTAAAGCTCTGCACAGTGAAACGTCATCACACTTTACAGCACACGTAAACAAATAATCATCTGCAAATTATATATATCTTTTTTTTTTCAATGAGAGTATCAACTTTTCTTAAAGGGTGCAAAAGTTGTCATCCTGTGATGATTTAACTTTCCACACCTTAGCTGTGAATTTTCACACGGCTCCAGTATTTGGAAGTCACCACTCATATCTCCTTCTCTTGTCCCATGTCCTTTTCCTACAGAATCATTCTCCAACAGTTTTTTTTTTTTTTGTGTTACTGATATTTCTGAAACTTTCTCCTTTCACTCAGGTCTCGGAGGCGAAAGATATGATAATGTTTCGGCTGTCATCCAGTCTGGAAAGGAAGGCATCCAGCCCAAAGGCATCTCTGAGGACGAAGCAGGAGGATGTGTCATGTCAGAGACGATCACCTTCATCGCCCTCAAAGGGTAATGTAATCTGTATTGGCTTCCTAAGCACATATTAATAAATTACTTGGAAAAGAATAGCATCGCAAAAATAAGTTTTTCTCCAAGAAAGCAGTGCGCAGTAACGGCTCTTTTCCATCATATTGAAATGGCTTTAAAAGGACCCAGATTTCTGTTTCCATGACAATATTTGTTTGTTGGACTATAAAGTGAGTTTGACAAATTGTTTTTTTATGGTGAGCACAGTAACACACAGGTGTAATCAGCCAAATTTCTAAGCAGCAAGCATCAAACCTGCCTGTCCTCTGCACATAACGCTGCCCCCAACCTTGCACTGTTATCACAGTGACACCACCTGCTCTTTGCACGATTAGTACGCTCCATGATTAGAGTCTGAGGGGAATAAAAATAAAAAAACTCAAAGTGCAAGGAGAAGACTTTGGCTGTCCATTAGAGCCTCTTGGTCTTGAACAAGCCTTTACGTTGCATCCTCATGCTAACGTCTGCTCTGGTTCTTACTAAAATGTGCATTTTTTTATAGGTAAATACTATTACGTTATTACGTTTCATGTTTTTAGTATTTTAGGTAAAATTATTCAGTGGTGTTTTGACTGACATTAGCTCTGCATGAAAAAACACAGCCCTCTCATTGATTTGAATTGGGGCTGCGCGTTGAGGAAGTGGGGTGGAAAAAAAACAAACAAACAAACAAAAAAAACCAAAACTGCTTCATCCTCATTCAACGTTGTGAGTATTACAAACCGCCACGCTGCGGCGTCTGATGAGCCTTTAAATGCATAAATCTGCAGCTACAACTGGACTCCCTGGATTGTTTTTCATTATAGAAACTGGCTGCTTGGTTTAAGTGTAGCGATTAAGCATGTGAAAATAAACCTGAATCACTTTTTCTTAGTCAGGGGGTTATCAGTGTACGCTGCAGAATTTCTCTTTTTTACACCACCGTTCCCAATTAAGCACCGTCCCATAATATACTTCCAAAAATAACTCTAAACAGGCCTCCCACTGAAACAAAGTTCTGATTAAAAATCCCATAACCGGCACACAGCCAAAGATACAGTAAATGATGCGCCACTGTCTGCATCTCTTAAACCCAAACAGCTTATTTGCAGTTTGTCAGCGAATTGATTAAAAGTGAAGTCAAACACTACACTTGGCCACTCAATCCCAGTGACAGCGAAAACAACTTGAACGGACCCCAGCCGTATACTCGATGACTTCCCCCCCCTAATGATGCTGTTAACTTATCTTGGGAGAGAAGAAGTGTTGATCAGGGCCTACTTCATGGGTGTATAGTGAGGGCTTTTTTGCAAAGTCTATTAATGACATTTTAATCAGCTCTCAAGTGTCCTCAGAGGATCGCCCAAGAAGCCTGAATGATTTGGTCTAGTGTTCAGAGAATGATGTCATGGATCTCTGTCGTTCTTTGATTTCAGCAACTTAATCATCCTTGACTTTGTTTTTCCAAGAGTGTGTGTGTGTGTGTGTGTGTGTGTGCGTGCGTTGGGGTTGGGCATGTGTGCCTACTTTGAGTACACTGGGCACGTAATGTAAGCGGATCGCTTGAGGAGCGGATGCTGCAACATATGCCTCCATTATAATCATGCAACATGGAGTTCAAGCGTAAAAATAGACCAGTCTTCTATTTATTTTCGTTACATGAGCCAAAAAAAGCTTAAACGGTTTTCACAGGGTCCACAAGCTGAAGACAAAATCCCCGGCTGTATGTCCACTAGTGTTTCCACCAGAAGGAAGCACATCGTTATGTGCCCAAGGCGTATTGCAATCTAAAATTCAAGTCAAGACCAGTCTTAAATGTGTAATTTGAGTCTTTGATGCATGCATATTTATTATTATGGTTTCAAAACCTTTGAGTCAGTCGTTTGTTGGAAAGGAACGAGACACTTGGCCATTCCTGTGTCAGAATGAAGCTCTAATTTATTTATGATGGACATCAACATAATTTTTAAGTTAAAGGGGTGAAAAATCTCCTCAAGTCCATACATTTTCATTAATCTATAATTTAACTACAGAGTCCATCACTATCTGTGTCTAATGATAAGATGAGAGGAGGAAAATGTGGAGATCTTGATGCTTTGACGCAGACGTTTTTTTAATGAATTTTAATGATGCATCATCTTTACATATTTAAATGTATTCTTCAGTTCCTGGTATCTTGTGCACATATAAGTGCTTGTATCTGCCTGCCATACATCTGTTAGTTTGCTTATGAATAAACAGCCAACTGCAGTCGCAGCCAAATGCACGTCAGCTCAGCTAACGAGGTGGAACACATTTTTTCACTGGCTAGAGACGTAAAACGTTGAGAAAACGGCAAGTCCTTAAAACAAAATGGCTGCCAGGAGGGAAATGCCAAAGCACATTTGTGACAGAGAGCCTGCCAGTCCTGCGCCGTGTCCACTCTGTGTGCATGTAGTCTGAACAGATGGAGCGCTACAGTAAGACAACCTCCAGGCAAATGAAACAATTTCCAAAAGGCCAGTCAACCCCAGCGCAGAGAGCGAGAACGAGTGGGAGAGGAGGACAAAGAGATGCTGGAAAGCTTTTCATTTGAGTATTACCATGGCTACCAACCAGAAACCCCAGGAAGTATTGTTAGTCTTTAAACTCAGTGTGATATCTAAATCTAACTCTGCCTCCTGATCCGTGTGAAATTGAATAGATTTGCAACTGATTGTAAATAGTTTTGCTGTCCAAGTGTTCAGCTGACTTATTTACTTTTCTGAAGTTATTCAGTACACGTTGTGACAATATATTTTTAATACTTTAGAATTTCACCTGGCTGCAAATCCAATCAACAGGAAAACAGTCAGAAATAAAATGAAATATTAGATTTCTCTGTCAACTTTCATTCACAAGCTAATAACCATGCTATGAAATGTACAGTGGTGTCAGGTACACAGAGCAGGGGGAATATGTTATATATATTATATGATTTATATCTATATTATTATAGATGTTGTTAACTGAGCTTGTTTAATACTGAACTGGAGTTGTTTGTTTGTACATAGGCAAGTGTCTCATGCAGACAAAGGCATCAACATTACATAAAGGGATGAACTTAACATGGTGAATATACAGTCAGACTTTTTGTCTTGACTTTATTTATTTATTTGTCTTTTTTTTTCAGGTCAGAAATTTCCACCAGCTTCTCCTCCAGAATCACCTCAAGGCCCTGGGGTAAGACACCTCGTCACCTACTCAACTGTACAGGTGTAAGACTTATAAAAAAGCTTGTGTGCTTTTGTCTGAAGTTTTAACTTTTTTTTTACTAAAACCGAGTCTACACTGCAAGCATTGAAGCGTAGCTGCCTTTTGTACTCTCTCTGCTGTCAGTGAGTCTGTGCAGTCTGGCCACACAGCTCTTTCTCACTTGTGTTTTGCTAAAGTCCATTCCTATAATTATCCATCATTTAAAACTGCATTTTTTTTTTTTGAGCTAAAAAAAAAAAGGGTCCATAGAGCCGAGGGGAGCTGCAGCATTGGTAATAATGATCTCTGAGTTGGAACGAACCCTTTTGCATCAGATCCATCCAGTTCTATCGTCAAAACCTTGGTTAGTAAAGCTTGAAGTCATTAAAGTCATTTTAGTCAGCTGGCTACTAGATTCAGGTAATGATGTGCTGCCACTCTGGACCCAGTAGCTCCCTTTTAAAAATATGTAAAGCCTGTCCTGCTTTAATAAAACCACCACTGTGGGTTAATGACCGTGTCCGGAGCATTAAAAGGACATATAGATGTGCTGAACGGAAATGGAAAGCTTTCAAATTAAGGTGCAATTTTAATGCCATGAAAGAGCTTTTAAAAGAGTTTAACGACACTATAAAGTAAGAAGGATCAAAATACTTCTCACATCTTATTGTTGCAAATCCTCACACCCCCAGGTTGCCATTTAGCATCATCACCTCTCTTATCCACCAACTTCGACATATCGGCCCTTTTTTTCGTCAATAAAGTTTTCAATATTATTACTGAAGATGATTAATAGCATAAAATCTTCCCCCTCTCCTTTAGATGTTTTACCCGTAATTTTTTAATTACCTGCCTTTTTCTTCAGATATTTTAGAAATATTCAACAAGGGGTTATTCCTCAAATTTTTAAATTAGCTGTTGTTCAACCATACTGAAAAAAATCTAAACAATCTTAATAATTCCCATATCTTGCCAAAATACTGGAGTAAGTGATATATTCTCAACTCTTATTCTTTATGAATGATCCCTCATTGTTCGAAAAGTGTCAGTCTAGTTTTTGAATGGATTTAAATCACTGGCTGTTGTACTGGTATTGTGTTGCTCGACCTCTCAGCTGTGTTTGATACAGCAAATTATTTGATTGATTGATTAGAAAATTGGGTAGGTGTGACTGGGACTGCTCTAGACTGGTTTAAATCTTATTAGAGTGTCATAACCTTTACTTGTGGCATTCCTCAAGGGTCTGTTTTTGGCCCTTTACTGGTCTGTATCTATATGTTACCACGTCTTTCCATATCTATGCTGATGATACACAAATCTATTTGTACATAAATCCATCAGACCTCACCTCAGTTATCTCACTCAGCTTGTCTTGTAGCTCCTTAATGTCCAGTAGCTTCCTAATGCTGAACAATGGATCTAAAGCACACAGGGATTGTATACGTCAGACTATAGTTTCCCAGAGTTTGCAGTGCACCCAAAATGTTGCTAAAGATTTTAGCAATATCACCAAAGCAGCTATCGGTCAAATCAGAAGTATTGCCAAAATTTGATAATTTCTTTCATTCAGCAATGCACAAATTCTCATTCATGCTTTTGTCTACATTACTGTAATTATTTTCTGGACTGCCCCAGAAATCGATCAACCGGCTCCCACTTGTACAAAACACCACAGCCATGAAAATATGAGCACATTTCCCTTATTCTCGCCTCATTGCACTGGTTCCCCGTGGTGTAGAGAATTGACTTTAAAGTTTTATTGCTTGTTTTTAAATCACTGACCAGCCTTTCCCTATTTTACATTATTGACCTTCTCACCCCGTACTCTCAGCTCTGCAAACCTCTATTTATCAAATATAAGTATTACAGCCATATGTGAGGACATGTCTTTCATATCATTATAAATTAAATACTCTTGAACCAATTTAGCCACTATAATCAATTAATTGGTAATAAATAATCATTTGTTGCTTCCTTACATGCAGCCACATTTGCACTTATGTATACTTGTCAAAGCAAGGCTTGAATTTAATTCAGCAATAAATGTACAAATTGATCCTTGTCAGTACAGTTCTGTAATTTGTTAAATGTAGATTCAGACTGGTCTTAAGATCTGTAAAGCTGCAAATGCTTCACCTCTCGTTCAAGTGTAAATTAAAAGTGTAATAACTTTGCAGTGTAAATTCAAAAGTAATATAGGCTTAATTCAGCATTTGTGTGTTCTATTGAACTGTTCAATAGATCAGCAATAGAAAGTAAAAAGAAAAAACAAAAACATACACGTTATGTGGTCTGCTCACACGAAATAAGATTTATACGATTTTTGTTCCTGACCCTCATCGTGACCTAGCGATGAAACATTTAACTGAAAGACTCTTCCAGGAATCTTTGGTCTTTTTGTATGCAGCTGGGCTGGCAAGAGTAAAATAGACGTGTGTGGGTGTGTTGTTGTTGAAAGACAACATAATATGTGTATGTGTCCATAATGGAAACACTAAAATCACCAATGCAACTTGGGAAATAAAAGAAACACTGATAACGATAATCATGCCTCGTGTCATTAAATCAGGTGAAATGACACACTGGCATTAGCGTATGTTAGCGGCCGCCCACAAGCAACTAATATAGTCCCGATCACTTCTGCAATAACTGTGTAATAAATTTAACTGCACCATAATCATCCTCCTATCGTATCCGAGGTGGGCGACAATGACTGACTCATATCCCATTCTTAGTAAAATATCAACATTGACCATACATAACATATACCAACAGTGTGTGTTGCTGCGTGTGTTTTTCGGTGTGTCTGTTCAATCTGCCTGCGTTAAGCTATGGGGCGTTACAATCATCCCTCAGCCTGAGTAGAAGTGCCAGCGGAGACTGGGAGTTGTGATGGATGCTGCTCTCCCTAAGGATAAGGCCATGGACACACACACACACACAAACACACACACACACATACACACATACAGTAGCCGAGAACCAATGAGTGGAGGAGGAGAGAGATCATCTCTGTTTCAGCGTTAGCTCAGCGAGCCAAAGTGAACCTCAGTCTGTATTGTCGACTCATTTTAAATTGAACCAACAGGGCCTGGGAGCTATGGGAGCGCTACACCCATGAACTCTACAAATCGACCCTCATTTTGATTAAGCAGCAAGGGCGGTGGAAGCCTGCAAGTGGGCAGCTCCCAGAGGCCAACAGGAGACGGTTGCGGTCATACCGGGCAGCTCTTAAGGGATGACATTAGAAGACAGTGGTGCTTAACTGGATGTACCACCCTACACATACAGTGTTTTATCAACATGTAATTCCCAAAACCTTTGGTCCACCAAACAGGAAGAAGAAACTATGATTTATTTTTTTCTTCGTGTGTGGTTGAATTTCCAAAATGTTCCATCTTCATTGCAAATTAGTAAATTCTTCTGTCATATTCTCAAAGTGTTTTGGGTCAAAGTTCAACCGTATTTCCCCAGAAGGAGCAATTAACTTTGCACCAAAGGGTGAAACGTGTATTACAAGACTGTTAAAAACATACCCGATTTAATAAGTTGTTATGTTTGGAACTGACTCAGTAATGTTAGTTTAACGGTTGTTTGCTAACATTAGCCGCTGACATAGTAAGGCTACAGCTGTACAAACCAATGAACAATGCTGTCTTATGCATTACAAATTCAACATTCGATTGGTTGAAGAAAGACCGTGTTATATCTTCTTGCAAAAGTTACTTAGACTCACTTTTAAATTGCACTAAACATTTATTTGGTTTTCCACCCCGCGAACACTGCTCTCATCAATCTTGTGTGTGTAGCAGCTGGAGTCAGACCTTTTATAAACAAGAAATCTGTGGTGAACCCAGAGTACCAAGCTGCAGCACCAAAAAGCAGAGAGACTAAGTTAGCTGAGCATTTAGCAGCCTAAGAGCCAGATATTTCCCTCAGGGGTTGGTGGAGAAAAAAAAACAAAAAACAAAACAGAGTGAATATTGGACTTAAATTTCATGTAGTGGCCAGAAATATGACTTCAGATGATGCCGCTTTGTGTATGTTGGATGTAATGAAAGCCGACATGGCCTAAAAAAAAAATGTAAATCTCTGTGTTGCGTAATTGACACATCATGTTTTTTGTTTCATGTGCAAAATGTGCAAAAAGTCTGTCGTCTGTATCCATAAAACACAGGTTACCACTTAGTTAATTATAAAACTTGTTAAGCTATTTACTGTCAATACCAGTTGCTTAACTAAGAGGAGCATATGGATCCAGATTAATAGCCAGTTTCAGAATTTTTGTTTTAATATAACGCCCAACTGTTTAAAGTGCTTTGCTAACAAGTTTGCCGCAGCGACTTATTAAGGTGTTAACATGCCAGATGTTGTGTTTTCAATCAATTAGTGCATCTATAAGTTTGCATCAAATGATGTATACATTCACCTATACATTCATATGGGGTAAATAAGGGTGTAAGGCTGAGGCTGCTCAGTGTGCACATCATCAAATCGATCTATAGCATCTATCTTTCTGATGGCCATCCAGGACTTTACATACAGAAATGAAACAGAAAGCGCCGTGCGAAGCCAGTTGGCAGTTATCCTTCAATTCATCACGAGTGTTGCTGCAAAAATTCACCAATACAGTTTCCGTTTCTCCCCGTCCCCTCTGTCTCCCACCCTTCAAAGTTATTGTTATAGAAATATAACTCGTTTCAATCCCAAACAGATTTTCCCTGTTCAACAAACAAGTGTCTTTCCTCTTCAACATAACTGTCATGTGCTGATAAATCAATGGCATGGCTCCCTGGCATGGCTCCCTAACATGACTCTGTAAACAAGCCGTACGCTCCGGCTCTGTCTGTAGGCATTGTTGGATCTGACAACTTTCTCTTGTTTGCATAAATTATTGATCCTTGACACACTCTGTTTGCCGCGGTGCAGAATGCTAAGGATCCTGTGGTATTTATAGCCAACATTCGGGTGAGCAGCTGAGTTTGTTTGTCTGTGTTGATGATGATTTCTCGCATCGGTCTGCGATCATGTTACAGGGTCATGCTTGTATTCTGTTGACCCAGGTGGTCATGTAGTCAGCGGGCCAGAGGTGAAGCCATGTTTGTTGTTGGCAGAGGGTGGTTTGGCAGCTGGTACTGGCTCATTCAGCCTCATTTTTGCAGCCCTCCTTTATACAAAGTAGTTAGATCATCATCCTTGAATCAAATGTCCTTACAAAAGAATAGAAATGTGATGCTTATTTTATGACACCATTTAGTGCTCTAGCCTTCATCGCACCGTGTGAATCCTTCTGTCTTAAGTAGAGGTGAAAGTCATTTTTAATGCCACAAAGTAAATGGTAATTGTTAGTATTGATGTGAGCTAGATGGACTTCTGGTTTAAACCAGCATACATATTTTTTTCTCTGAAATTGCAATGGATTTCTGCTAATGCTGGTGTACGTCTTGTGATAATCACACCTTGGAGATGGCAACTCAACAGCTTTCTACTTCCTTAATCAATATTTGGGGAAAAGGGTATTTTACATCAATTTTGCCACTCAATATTCGTTTGGTAAAGGTTGATTTTTCTACTTGATCATCTTGAAAATTTATTTTTTCAGATATCTGTGATATAAGCTTTAAATTATTTTAAACTACAGTTGATGCATAGTTATACGTGTGTATGTGTGTGTGTGTGTGCGTGCGTGCATCTAAATCTACAATGCCTCCACAACTACACATCAAATATTGTGTATTTACAATAACACATGTAGGAATAGAAAATATGAAATTATTGTAACCAGTCAGGCAACATTTTGGAGATAATAAACTGACTTTAATGTTAGCCCCAGTGTCTACACACAGCAGCATTCACGCTATCCAGCTCTTAAAATCCAGCTGTTATTTATTCTGTTATTATCCAGGAGAGATTAATCTCACTATTCTTCATTTCTTCATCTCCTTTCATTCTGTCCTGCACGCCTGCACTTTTTATTTTCTCTTGACACCTTCACACACAGTTTTTCTTTTGTTCTTACTTGCAGCCAGACCCCTTTGTTCACATATTGACTTGGTTTTCCCTCTTTCACATGCATCTCTAATATTTTCCTCTTTTGTGTGCTTGACTCCTCCACCTTTTGTTCTCAATATTTCATTCCAGCTATCTCTTCATCTTTTCTACTGGATTTCCTTCTTAATCCTCTTCTCCCTTTTAAACAACACCTGTGTCTCACTTTTTCTTTGAGGCACATGATGAGCTGGTCTCGCTCCTTCACACACAGACACACACACGGACATACTGACGATAGGGAAGCAGCTCATGCGGATCTCTGTCTCACACTTGCATGTACACATACTGTATATAATGCCTCGGACACATTCACCCACACACATGCAAAAACACACGCGGGTCCCATGGAGCCAGAATGTGAACAGATGATCTTCTTGGCTGTCAGGGCAAACAGGCTGAGTTCAGAACATTGGCAGCCACAGCAATGCCACTACTAATTGCCTTGCTGTGCGTATTCTCTCGCTGTGTGTGCGTGTGTGAGATCCCCACATGCAGAGTGAGTCTGATGCCTTTTACACCCTCTGTGTGCAGGACGTGATGACTCAATGTGAAATCACATGCGTGTGTGTGTGTGTGTGTAAAACATGATATGGCTAAACAAAGTAATATTTTTGAATTGTGAGGACATTTTGACCAACACTTGCAGCCAAAACGGCTCATTTCATGGTTACATCTACTCCCAACATAGTATTTGCTAGTGAGCAAATGAAGAATGACATTCACTCTGAGACCCTCTGGGAGTCAAACCACTATGAGATCTGTTACGTCAGCATTCAAACAAAAGATAGACTTGAACGCTGGTTGTAAAAAGGTGATGAGGACGAACAGAAACAGTGTTTAGCGTGGTGTCAGTTACACTGGATTACAATCCAGTCCAAAATAGAAACACATATGTAAACATTTACAACATCAGGATTCCTAAAATTTAGTTGTTAAAGAATTGTGACCAACTCTTAACAACAATAATGTTTGGAGTGGGAGGAAATTGAAGGACCCAGAGGAAACCAAGCAGTAATGCAGAAATAATGCAAATGTCTTACAGGAAGGCCCCAGTCGGTCCTAGTGGGGTCTGAAAGTAGAGCCTTGTTGTTACAAACTCATGCTGTGCATGGAGAACATTTCCATTAGATGGATCATCAGTGTCATCAAAACATGCCATCTCAGTTTTAAATTTGAATTAATTCATTTTTAACAGCATATTTATATATATAAACGGCATCAATTCAGATTTGGAAGATGCTGACACAGAATATGCATGATGCTGTCACAACTAAAATAAGTACAAATAGGCCATATTCAATGGCTGCTGATAGAAACAGGTTGACACCTGTTGCCATGGAGACCGCAGCCACTGATGCATCATTTGCCATTAAATGAAATATTTAAGTAATCTCTGCTCAAAGCAGCTCTTATTTCTCTGAGGTGCTACAGTGTAGTTGCACGCTCAGTGTTTCCTTATGCGCCGGGCATTTAATGGTTCATTGTGAATTATTATACCGTATGTGTGTAACAGACGGACATCGAGTCTGCACGGTGTGATTACTTGCTTTTTAAAATTTAGTTTTAAATAAAATATGAAGTTGGTGTGTATGGGAATATATTTAAGGCCAAAGGGAATGAATATAAATCAATATAATATCCTCTCAAGCACTGCAGAATTAGTGAGTGTGTGTTTGTGTCAAAACGATCAATGGGGGAGGGAACATCTCTTTCACTACTCAATATGGGTTAATGCAGTATCTTTATTGTCTCCCAGAGAGCCATTTGTTTTGACCCCAGCAGATTCAATAACACAGAAAGCCTGTAAGATGAGGCCAACTGAAAGACACATTCACGTTATTGAGGCATATTGGTATCATGCTGAAGCTTTATTTCTCTTTTACCTAACAAAATAAAATCAGTTTTGCCTAAATTATTGGCCTCAATTATGAAGTGGGCTGCAACAAGAAACACTGCCCTATTCCCTATAAGTGAGATGCCCTGACTAATCTTATGAGTTTTATCCAAAAGTGTCACTTAAATGGTACTAAACCAAAAATTTGCAGCCCTTATAATTCCAATCATTAACACTCCAGTCGCTCCCATTTGAAACATGTAGTTAAGTCGTGTTAATCAGATATTCCCATGATCAAAAGGCCAAAAAAAAAAGTGTCTTTCAAAGGTCGTCTTGGCTAAACCTGAGGGACAACGTCAAGAGCTCAGATATGCTGAAGCAGCTCAAAGCAGAACTGCCGCTCTTTTGCGTAGAGAGCCGATGTGCTTCTGGCATCGGATCTCTCTGTGGACATCCGACTGTGGGGACGCCTCGAGGCAGCGGTATAATAGATCCTGTCTAGCCTTGGGATCCCCAGGAGTACTTGGAGGTGGTTTGGGGAAAAGGACATCTAAGATCCTCTACTTAGTTTGGTGCCACTGCTAATCCAGATAACAGAAAATGGTGAACATTAGAAGAAGTCACTTTTTTTTTTTTTTTTTTTTTTCCACGAGAACATTTAGGGTCATGAGACATATTGAGACTTTCCTATATTATGTCTGTGATAAATCACACGAGAATCATCAAATCACAAGCACAAATCTTACTTTCTGAGGCCATAATGTGATAATAGAGGAATTTTGTACCAAAAAACACTGTTAACTTTGGCAGATAATCAATTGAATTGTCTAACACAATCTACTTAAGCCCCATATTAGCTTTAGCTAAACTGTAGAATGCATTTTCTGCGTAAAACAAAGGCTGTTGATTTTTATCCCCCATCTGTTATAGTGGAATTGCATTGAGAAGAGATCTTTTGGATCAGTATGACCAGGAGAAACAATTGCTGTGCTGGAAAACTGATTCAATGTACACATAATGTAGAAATATGTGAACCTCTCCTATTAAATAGTAAAGTACCACACATACACATCCACTTCATTTCAAATAAAGGCCTGCTTCTTGATGCTGTTGAGGTAAATTTAGGTCCCCAGCCACTATTTGAGTATTGACATACATCTGTCAGTTGAATGTTATATAAATCCTGTCCTGTACATCCAGTGTCGGTAGTGTTGCTCATCTATACCTGAACAGTACGGCTTCTTAAGCAGAGGGGACGTACCGCTCACGCTCTGTTTCCTTCACGGATAGCTAGATTGATGGCCTTCAATTTAAAATCTGCATCATAGGAATTTCTTCGTGGGTTTTCCATTTTGAGGCGGTGAGGGTGTAATAATATTATATAACCCCTGTGGGCTGAAGAAAAATTAATAGAAAAGCCGCACCTCTGTATAAGCCACATGGTTCAAAGTTTGGGAAAAAACGTGGCGGCTTATAGTCCGGAAAATACGGTATATAACCCTTCATTCAGAAACATGCTCTGCTTGTTTTTACTTCACTTCACTTCGATCTACTTCTGAAGCTCCAGTGTGCAGAATGATTTATGTGCAGACTCCAAGGCTTGTTTTCACATTGATCAACTGAAGGGGGAGAGTTTAAGACGTATGCATGCGCCACTGTAATGTGAAGACCCCACTACATATATGCAAAGAATGGACTTTCAGTGGAGACATACTATATGATGTAGATACACTAGTGAAATAAACCTGCGTAGTTGTAGATTTTTTTTAATGGCAGAGAAGATGAATTGATATAAATGTCACTTAAACTAACTAATTGACTTTTATTTTGTTGAAAATCCATATCGGAACATAGAACAAAGGTCATTTGAAGCAAAGTACTACTTACAACTTGCAACGCAACTGGAACAACAACTCTGAAATCAGGAGCTGCGTTTTCTTTTGTTTCCAGTGGAAAGTCTTCAGAAAGGCAGATAAGCTGTTTTTAATTTGACCGGCTGAGAGTTGACGGCGTTGGAAAACTGTGTGGGGGAAGCGGGTGGAGAGTGAGAAAGGGTTTTAAGTGCCAAAGCAATGTAATGTTGTTGTCATCTGAGATGGCACATGTGTCTCTCTGCCGTAAAGTATATTCCTTGAGCCCTGTTGTTCATAATCATAATAATAACAGCAAATCATTTGCATTGTTTCTCTGCAGCTCTCACTGTCTCAGCTGGCAGCTACTTCACGCTACCCAACTATCAGCCACTCCAGCTCAGCGTTGCCGTGGCAACAGTCGTTTTCTTCTCTGCTCCATCCTTCCCCATTGGCATCGGCCCACCAGCTGTCACATGTCGTAAGATTTCCACCCCCGCACGCTCACTCTCACACACACACACACACACACACACGTGCACATGCTTGGAAAAATACACAAGCATGAAGCAAAACGAAGGCGCACGGATGCTTTTACACACATTCAAACACAGCGACACAAAAACACACAACATGGTTCATAAGCCTTTTATAAATCCCAAAAACAGACAGTCAGTCTCTGAGACACACTCACCTTTACAGCACTCTGCCCCCGTCTCATATGGAGACACACACACACACACAGAAACCTCTAAAGTGAACTCCAGCTCTGCACACTCGTTGTTTTTAGAGCTGCTGGAGGTGCTGAAGCTGCTCCTTTTCATCTTTTATAATCAAAAGAAACATCATTCTTTGACTTGGCTTTTCAAATCTTTCTACAAAGACTATTTCAATATTCTCGACATGTCCAGGATCTTGCATAACCTCATATTTTGCCCTCTGGGAATATATATATATATTTGATTTACCTTGTATTAATGGGTTACCCTTTAATTAAAATCTGCATCATTTTTGTATCAACGTCCATTTTGAAGTGTAATTCATAGTTTAGTGGTTGATCCCAATGAACTAGCACAGAGATGAAAAAAATCCAGGGAGTAACAGAAATGAGGAAGTCAGCTATACTGTAATTGTAATAACTCTGTGAAGGTAACCTGCCCCCCCCCCCAACCCCCAGTTGTAGGTGTCTGCAGCTGAGAATCAGTAGGCAGAGTCATTTCGCTTTGAAAGCTGCCTTGTTTTTGTTAATTTAAACCATGTTCACCCACAAAGATGCATATATTTGGGAATCAGCACGCTGCACAAAAGAAACAGTGGTAAAAATCTCACAGAACAGTGAATAAATCAAAATGCTATAATCCTGGGATTAACCCTCAATCTTTTCCTGCTCCTCAAAATCAGTTTGCACGTTCCCTTGATGATATGTACTACAGGATGTCTCTTTGATGTGGGGAAAAAACATCACTTCAACAACATAAATTAATAATTTTCAGTTCGGTTACAGGTTGATGATGCTGTAAAGATTTACTGTATAGCAAATAGCTTCAACACATACAGGTCAGTTATTGTGGATTTCCATCATACAGTACTGTGTGTGTGTGTGTGTGTGTGTGTGTGTGTGTGTGTGTCTAAAATGCTCGCTGTCATCACATGAAGTCTGCAACAAGGACACTGGGCTGCGAGGGGATAAAATGCATTAAGAGACTGTACTTAAGAGGTTAATCGTTACCATGGATATAACTACTGCAGAGATCTTGATCCTGTAATTCATCTCTGAGCACTTTTCTGAATGATTCTATGGAGCTCCAGTACTTCCTCCAAGGTGTTCCCACACCAAATGGGATATACAGTATAATCCCTCCAGTGTTTTCTAGGTCTGGCCAAGGTTTTCCTCCCAGTTTGATGTGCTTGAAATACCTTAATAACAGGGAGGCATTAGGAGGCATTTTAATCAGATGCCCAAATCAGCAGCGGTTCTTCTCAGACACCCAGAAAAAGAAATGCAATGTGACTGTTTGTAGCCATGATATATTTAAAATATATAATAATATTTATTATTATAATGGTCTTTTTTACACTCTTCATTCCCCTTTGTTATCACAGTAAATTGCAGGAGTTGTCCTGGCAGAGTCAACCTGCTTGTATTCCTCAGCACAGCTAAGAAGGACTTTGCTCAAATTCTAACTAGACAGTAGCTTTAATGGGTTTCTCCATATTTCATGCTCAAAATCCATATAGCTTAAACTATGAATCATATAGCAGCAATAATCCAGGAACTGTGGATCAGGCTTACTGGAGATAACAGTATGTATGGCTAAAAATAAAGCACAATTCAGTTCGGTTTAGAAACAGTATAGCTAAAGTATCGTCAAAAGTTGAGAACAGCCAGCTGCTTTGGTTAAATGTCAATCAATGTGCTTATCTATATCCTGAAATTTGATACAGATGAAATTAGAAATATTTGTTACTTCCATAGCTTAAAACACACATGTATGTATCTGCTTAGTCCGACAGATTGTTCATATCTTGATTTATTCACACATATTTAAATTTGTGTCTGGCAGCATGATGTTTTTTTTCCCTCATTCCAGGTCGATTTCCAGCAATCAGAGTTGATCAACATTAATTTAAGTCTTTACTTCTTTTCAACTCTACCAAAATAATACTGCCTTAGATTTATTTATTTATATATTATTTACATTTCAGCCTGAATTGGAAGTAAAATGACAAACAATTCTTGTGTTATTTTTACAACCTAGAATTAACACTGTGTATTTTATTCTGAAATGAACAAGGTTGTGTTTTTTTGTTCCTGAATTCAACGTATCTATAGGAGAAAGTGCCGTTTTGTCTTTCAGAAGTTACACAGACATGCTTTAAGAGACATATCCTAAAGTTGTATTTAAATATCGTCTCCTAAAATCCGCTTGATCGTGCTTGCTTGTTTCATCCTCTGCAGCTGATACTGTCAAAAACTCCTTTGGATTTTATATAGTGTCATTGAAAAACACAGTCAACATTAAAGTCATGCATAAGTTTGATGCATTGTATCCTTACTGCACTAGCTGCTATTAGTTTTCAGTTATGGTACTGCAAATGCTTTTCTTTGCATATATTGAGTCATTAAATCAGCTTGCAGAATTTATTATTTAAACCTCCATTTGTCCTTGTTCCTTACCTGAACACACCTGCCTATAAAAAGCAGTTACTCATATGTCATCACACGGTGTAGGCTTCATGGCAGCAGGTTCAGTATAAAGGCGTTATGTGGAGCCTTTTAAACATGCTGTGGCTTCTACACCACGCCTTGGCATCCTCTTAGGTTATTACATCGCAGGCGTGTTTGATCAGAAGAGGAACATGGATGTGCATGTTGTACCCATGTCGCTGTGTGACTTTGGTCAGGGTTATTACTTTGATGTTTGATGGAAAACCTCATAATGCACAGCCATGCATGTTCTCTGAATCATGTACATGTATCACAGACCAGGAAAAAAAATACTCGACTGGAAAATGACACCATTAGCACTCCTTAGCTAATTATCTGTGCCCTTCCAGCTGGCTGGCTGTCAATGACAATGAAAAAGGGATTAATGTTTGCCACAAAAAAAAAAAAAAAATTAAATGTTGAACTGGTCCACAGGCATTAACAGTTTTTATTCCTAAATGGCTGATATGTGAAGTAGAAAGAATAAAAAAAAAACAAGCAATGATACTGTTAAACAGAGTAATTAAAAAGCTGATGAAATGCTTCAAAGTCAAAGCATGAGCAAAACTTTACATGTGGGTGGAAACTGTGACAGTTGCTTGCAGTGAATCCAGCATTAAATAGTCTTACATGCATCACATTGTTTATTTTCCCCCCAAAGGTTATACTAACTACGTGAGTTTATTCACGTCCTTGCATCTATTCGAGATATTCTGTCTTTTGATAGCTTGAGAAATTGCGTTGGCACACCTTACCACTTTCTCTCGGTGATTTATTGTCTTCGTGTCAAGCTTATTTATAGAGTGGTTTTTTTTATTTATTTTTTTAAACAAACAGGTCTGTCATGGGGGTCTTTGTAGAAAACAAGAGCCACAAATACAGATAAAATCCAGTGTAGTAAAACACTGGCAATAAAAAGTGGATCACAAAATAAACATGTGCACAGAGTTAATTATTACACCCAGGCAACAAATCTCAAAATTCAAACCAACATACTGTAAGTGACGAATAAGTAGGCAGGTACTCCTTCATCTGCAGAACAAGTCAGTTTGCAGTCGTTATTTATGAATAAACTCCCTTTTATCAGCTTTCTCTCTTACTGTTGTGCTACTTTTTTTTTTCTAATTCTCAATAACACAAATTTTCTTTCTATGCAATTTCCATTCATGCAGCTGCCAGTCATCTCACATTTTTGCAGAGTGACTGTACTACGTTACGATCATTGTGGCGCGTGCCATTGTGTAACAAACATTAATGTGTAATCAAATTGCAATTTTGTAGAAGCATTTAACTGTCACATGTATAAAAAGGGACGGACTCTGCACACTGATCTGAGCTCTCGTTTTGTCGCTTGACAAAGTGTTGTGTGGTTACGAGAGGCTGGGAATCGACTGAAGAGTCTGCACATTCTGCTACTTGCCAGATAGCTAATGCTAGCTAGACAGCTTTCTGCAGATACAAACAGCAGGAGAGGAACTGGTGTGTTTTATGCTCTTTGTTCTGAAACTGATTACAAACCGGATGTCAGTGCTTGACCTAATCGAAGCATCTGATGCCGACAATCCGCAGCCGTATGAGATGACTTGTATTTTAAATTATGCATAATTATGACAGCCTTGCAAGCGGCGCAGGTCTTTTATTATCCCTGCTCGACTCGTCTTGTGCAAAAAGTCCTAAGAAAATGTGACTTTTCAATCATGTTTGAAAAGTAGTTTTATTCCTTTACATCGCTGACACGCAAAGATTTTATTTGACATCCTGAACTCATCAGAGACTATTGCTTACCCATAAGACAATATAGTATTTTGTCTTTTCTCTCCCTTAAACATATGCTGTAAACCCATGAGTGGCTGAAATGTCCGTTTAAGTGTTTCTGACTCGCCTGCATCACGGTCACAGACGGTCAGATACGGTGTAATAAGCCCTGAATCGGGCTATATGAGCTGAGTGACGACACCCTAAAATATTTTAATTCACCTCAGCGATAATTAAAAGTTTTGAAATCTGGAAAAAAGTTTGAAGTGTTTCCGTCATCATGAGACCCTGTTACATTATTGTTAATGATTATGTTTGACACCTTTTCATAGTGTTTTTTATAATTCATCTATCTTTATTTATGCACTACTGACTTTCCTGCATCCGTATCATCCCATTTGGTTCTAGGCCTACTCAGCTGTAAGCAGTATTGCCCACCTAGAGATGGATCTTCAGCCGGACAGCGATGTGTCACCTTCAGCTCAGGACGAACTCCAGGAGCTGCCCTTCACCCCTGTCCACGCTCCTGTCATCACCCTTGGGATGAATGCGCCTAGGTGAGACCCTCCGGTTGTCTACTTAAGACGAGAGTTAAAAAAAATTACTGGACATCATTTCTTTAAACTTTTAATTTCTTGACATCCTTTTTTTTTTTTTCTTTCCTCTCAAAGCTGCTTTTGATCTTTTATGGGAGGTAAAGGAAATAACACTGCATGTTGGTGTTGGCATCAGCTGTACAACATGAATTATAAATAATAAGAGACCAGCTGTATGTGATCAGGTAAACAGTGGCCAGCGTAATTATAGATGCTCATGATGTGTAGCCTTGAAAATCCATTAACTCAGTACTTGAGTGGAATCACTTTGTTGGTTATCCCTCTCACTATAAAAATGACCTGCAACATATATGAAACATACAATTGTACGATTATAGCCATATAATAAATAAATACATAGATACATACATGTACATTCTCCTTTGAATTTTCACTATAGTTTCTGGAGTGGTTAACCTTTCCAGCATGGCACAATAGAGTGACATGAGTATAACTCATGTTCGATAGGAGACGTTATTGGGTCCAGCCACTTAAAACATCCTTTTAACATGTTGAGGTTTTATCTGACCGGTATCTCAGTGTGAACCTTGTACAGTACTTCATTACCACAATAGCTAACTGTCGTGCTATCTACAGAGAGATATTGATCGACTCACTAATTGGCAGCCGGTGCACTGGGTAATATAGCAGTGGAGAATTCAGCTCAGCCAATTTAAAGGAATGATTTTGTCCGCCTTTATATACCACTTTGGGTAATGGTCTCAGTATCAGTTTGTTACTGTGAAAATTCATTATTAAATCCGGGCTGTAAAGAAGAGGTTTTGACTTTGATTCAGTGGTGTAGAGTGAAAAGAAATGTGCTCAGAGTTGACATTGCAGCTAATAATAGAGTTTGGAGAGGATGTCACACACAATAGCAGCAGTAATGCGGCCTGGTCTGTTGAGGTGGGATACCAAATGAGAGCGTATACTCCTCAAAAAATGGGCACAGAAACTCGGAAACAAGGCATCGCATTAGTGCAGAGAGTCTGTAAATAAGCAGCTGGCATCGAAACAAGTTTTCCAATCCCAGAGTTTGGATCCAGACACGATGCTGCTCAGTTCAGTGGGCTGAAACATCTCTGCCTCTTCACTCGGAGCCAAAACATCTTTCTGACTGTTCGCGGCGTGGAACGACCCACTTTTTAAGAAGAACAATGAAGTCTGAAGAAGTTTAATTGAAGTTGCAGTGCATATCTGATTGAACCCCCTTTTGTAATAAAAATGATGGCTTGAACATTAATCCACCGAGGCTAAATTAAGATATAACTTTGAGCGATGGGGGAAGTGAGCGAAGGCATGAAATTGACACATCCGCTGCGGGGAAAAAAAACCCCACAATTGTCTTCTTTACTGTTGTTGCTTTAGTTAGTTTGATCCGAGTTTCATTCTTTCACAAATGTGTGGCTGTGGACTCGACTGTTTACCAGCTGGACGCAGGCAGCATCACTGTTATGATTATTGTTGATTTTCCTGCGCTTGCACTTTAGACAGCCATCTGTACACTTTATCACACCCAGAGTGCTTGGTGTCAGCGCTGAAAGTATAACTTATGAACGTTACCATAGTTACGGAAAAAACAGGTGGCCACTGTGATTAGAGATAACTGCCAATTATGCGTGAAAATCCTGAGGGATTGTTTTTGGCCCTCGTCGTCTCTCCTCTGTAAGTGTTTTCACCGTCACTCTTACTGACATCCTCATGTCGTCTCATCATCGTTTCATCCCGTCCTTTCCTTTTGGAAAGTCCGGGTGTGTTTAACTGGCATGAAGTGCCTATATTGAAGTTACACTGCATCTAACCAAAAGATAAACATCATCCAAGATAAACAGAGCCGGGGTCTGAAATGATAAAACAGTAGATCTTAACATTTTTTCTGCCTCATTTACAACCACAAATCAGCCATGGGAGGCTGGTGCAGCGGGGACTAAACACATTACCTCCTGCCGCTCGTGAAGCATTAGAAGCAGCGTTTGCTGAACTCTTTTCAGCTTGGTGGGTGATCGATTTGTGCTAATGACTCTGGAACCTTCCTCTAATTCAACCCTTCTTCTTTAGTTCCAGCTCAGTCAGCACCAGAAGCTCACTGGCCCACCTCCACTCTGCTGGCTTCCCTGACATCGTGGACTGTAACGGGCAGGTGGCAGAAGTCCTGGACCCCACAGAGCCCGTGACCTTTGACCCCCAGCGTGAGGAGACTGACCCTCTACAGGGCAACCTGCTGGTGTTCCAGTTTCTAGCGTTTACCAGGTGAGGCGTTATAGTCAATCTAATTATTTATATAGATATTCCAGGAGTGTCACATTCTTGGACACTGAGCCACTGGACATTTAAGTGCATACAGAAATATATACATCCTTCATGCATTTTGGTTGACGGCCAAGGACACCACCCTGCTTGCCTTGAGATTTCTCTTTTTTTTTTTTGTATTGAACTGCTGCCAAAATATAAATGCACTCAAACCAGGCATAAAGTCCTGCCAGTCATCCTCTACTCACATGTCAAACACGTACACACACGCACACATGCTCGCAGTTGCAGAATAACACATAAACACAATTCCCATCAGCTCGGACTGAATGGCGCTTCTATCACCGGCCCGTCACAAAAAAAAAACCACCCTGGAGCCGGCGTCCCCTCTGTCAGGGGCTGACAGTGGATGGGTGCTGCTGAAGAATGGCTTTAAAACACACCACTCCTTGCAAGCCGCCTGTCTTGTCATCTGCACTGTCAGCAGTTTGATAAACCCACATCACATCTGTCTTGTTCATCATGCGCTCACCACCATGCCGCCATGGCTTCCTGTGCACTAACCTCCACATCCTCTACGTGAATAGATAGATCTATTTTGTTTTCGGTTACAATGGATATTAAAATGTTAAACTCTTAACTTTTTCCCTCCCAGCACTACAGCATTGCTATTATCTTTATTCCAAAACAGGCTGGCAATGAAATCGCTTCCTTTCTGCAGGCGAGTTGGAAGGAAGTATAGCAGGAAGACGTAATTTATAGCGTAAGATTACAACAACAAACATTTAAAGCCTCTGGGTAACATTATCATATTATCAGTAGGAGACAGTGAAACAAAACGCTAATATTATAAAGTATGGATTTTTACTTTCATTTGTGTTGTGACGGTATGAAAGCTTATTTGATTCTCCCGGTTTCTTTTCAAGGCCTCCTTAAGGTGATCTGAAGTGCAACCCGAAGCTGAAGTGCAACACTTGAACATAAATTGCGTGGCTCTGTGGCTGTAGCGTGGGGGTGGGGGTTACCTCATAATTATGACAAACAGGTATAGCAGGCGAGGGTTTAGGCAGCTGCAGCAGCAGCAGCAGCACTTACGCATGCAGGCAGCCCGTGGACAGCCAGTGTAATTCCTACCTCTCACCCAGGCGACGTAATTATCAATCTTGTCTGTTTACAGAATGAATATTAATGCCGGCTCCTCTGTGAAGATGGAGCACGGCAGCATCTTTAACAGTTGAATATCAGAGTGTGTGATTGACTGGGAGGTCACACTCTGCTCTTATTAGATTCCACTTTAAAAACCTCTGGCTCTGACGGCCTGTCCGTGGTCATAGGGGGGAAGCTTCACAGCACTCCCTGCTCGTTCTCAAACGCCTCTTTCTGTTTTTCCTCATTATCGAATAGCCGAAGACTGATTGCTAATCTTCTCATCAGACGGAAACAGAACCAAACTCATCCTGAAACTCATTATTTAATGTATATGATGCTAAATCAAGTGCTCACAGGCTCACCGGGACTTTTTTGTGGGCCATCCGCAGTTTGAAGTGTGTGTATGTGTGTGTGTGAAATCGCACTCCAAGGATGGTATTTGTGTGAAAAGGAATAAGACAGAGATCTATCTTTTTCTCCATAGGAGTGCTAGTAAACAAAACACAATGATTCCCTTTGTGTTAACAGATGACCTAGAATACAGTGTGTACTTTTTTTTTGTTTCTACATATATACAGAGAATATTTCCCGTCTTCCACAGATCTAATAACTAGTTTTCATGCTGCCTTTAGTTTTCAGAAAATAGCCGAGCTATCCACTTATTATTAATTCAAAGGCGTAATGCTGAGTTTATACCTACTCTGTCAGCTGTCTAATTTATAGCCACTTTTAAGGTGTTATTTACGCTATTAAGTCGTTATCTTCCTTTTGATTAGTAGGTTTTCACTTTTAAGTAGCTGTAAAGCTCAATTACCGACTGTGGTGGGATATGTTGTGCAAGAAATTAGATTTTTTATTTATTTATTTTTTTCATTCCTGGAATTGTCTGAGATTAATCATTAGCTGAAATGTGATTTACTCTTCCAGGTTTTAATGACATTTTCAACCATAAATTTTCAAATATGCATTGCAGTCCACTCTTCACATAAATCCCGTAATACAAATATCACAGCATCCAGTTGACAATATACAGGGAAGTAAATCAGCATATTGTATTGTATTTATTTTACATGCAATATTGCCGTATTGCCTTGTGTCTTTTGACAGAATACCAACGGCGGGTGTCGGTCCTGATTGGCCTGACAACATCTACTTCACCTTCCAGTTCTACCGATTTCCACCAGTCACGTCGCAGCAGCTCAAACTACTGACCAATGACAAGGTTCAGCAGAAAACTAGCGGTCCACTTCCCTGTGTCCTGGCCTCCATCAACAAAGACGCCACCGTCAACTCTGGTAAGGATCCACTGCTGCAATAAAACGATACTGTTCATTTTCATCTCTGAAATAAGAGTCATGCCTTCAATTCGCAGCTGTGTGACGCCCGTGTGGACTCAGGTCCCAACAATTTGGATGCACCGTGAACATCTTACAGGCAACTCGTGTGATTAAAGTTGAACCATAATATTTCAAATCCATCTTGTTCTGTTCCAAGCATTTCAACAGCCGTTTGTCTCCATTCGTATTAGCATTTAATGACACCGCAGAGGCTTGAAAACTCACTTGAGAGTGCTAATGTATCACAGTAAACGACGGATCGGGACATGAGCTGACAACTTCGTGCAGCTCGGTGTGTGCATGAACGTCGTTGGAAGGTGAGAACATGTATTTATCAATATGAAAACATATCGCATCCTTTTGGGAAAAAGCTCACACTTGTTTGTAAGTCTCTACCGTTGTTTACAACAGTGTCAGTGTTACACATTCCAGATATGAGTCGAGCTGTGATTTATTTTACTGCTCTCCTGGTTAACATTGTACAATCAGTGCCTGCCAAACTGCGAGCTCATTCCACGACGCACCGCGATGTTCTCCGATTCTCGGGCACTTCTCTTTCAATCAGCCGAGCAGGCGCTGATTGATGTCAAGTCTATTCATGTAGCAACTAATGAAATGGAAGAGATTTTACAGCTTCCGACAGAGCGTGATATTGAACACACAAACAAAGCCCCCCCCCGCCCTTCGTTCCTGCGCCTACCCATATTCTCTATTCCCCAGACACACTCCAGTGTAACTCTGTCAATATTTCTCTGTCTGTCTCTGCGTCTATCTCTAGTCTATATTACCCAGTGTGCACTTCGACAAAGCCCTCCTATGTTCACATCCTTCTGTATATTATATGAGCCTCTTCACCTTTTTACTAGAAACTGCTGAAGTACTAAAGCTCTTTTATTGAAAGAATTAAAGTTTATTGTTTCTCTCAACGTTTTCACCAGGTGATCGTTTCCTCGAGTATCAACATCTGACACATCTGTCGTTTACTTGCAGTGCCACATAAAAAAAAAAAGTAGCATGCTGCAATCTGGAAGGATGATATTAGTTTCTCATAAAAATTGCAACTCAAAAAAATTAGCTAAACTAAGTGCATCCATTAGAAATTCTGCTGTGACGCTGAAGCAGCTTTATTATAGTGTAATTATTACAGGCCGATATGAGAAAAAGGTCTGCGAGCACTTGGAAACGATCTGCATATTTCTGTCGTAATTGCTTCCAAATTAGGAGTTTCATATATCAAGTTATAAACACCAGCTGAGCAAAAACAATTACACAGAAACAATATGAGATATTTTATGTTTTTTATTGCAGAAGCGTTAATGTTGTTTAATGCTACTGATGTTGAAATAACTAGTCAGAACTTTCCAAAGCTACCATCATAGCACAAAATAATAGGATTCTGGATATAAAAACCAGCACCAAAGAAAAAAGATCAAAACATAATGCACATTGGTGAAATGAATGCGTGTGAAGATATATTGATCTCTTTTCATTTAGTTGATTTCATAAGCAATAAAACGCTTCAATACACCCGGCGGGGGTTTTGCAGCTTCAGCCTTTCTTGTTTTTCTGGTATATTCAGTACATTATGGTGGATAATAGTAGTGAATATTAGCTCGATATAGGTATGTTATTGACTTTCAAATGCTTTTTATCGCAAAAAGTAAAACAATAAGTAAGCAAAATATGGTAAAGAAACCAGGATATGTTGTGGCGTTGCTCCACTCGATCTCATTAATGATGTCTTTAAAGCAGCTGAACTCAAGAAAAACATGGGAAAATAAGCACAATTCAATCTGCCCATATCCTGTATTTTCTTTTTTCTTTTTTTGTTGTTGAATATTGGCTCTGCATTTGTCAGGTGTACACAGACACAACTCTGAAAGACTGACAGCGTTGATCCGTGTCTGCTGGATGTGTAAATAAGCGACTGGCTGGCTAACCGAATCAACATCATTTTGTATGAGGGACCATATGTGAATGTTATCAGCAACGTCTCAGTTTGTTTTGCTTTTAGCTTCCAGTCCAGGCTAAGATTGTTGAACAGATGGACTCTCTTTTTATAGCAATCGTCAGTTTTGGTAGCTACAATCTACTGTAGACCTTAACGAGAGCGAAATGTGTGTTGGATTCTCTCTTAAAGAGCAGCAGTAGTTCATTGACATTTTGCAGTTGTGTGTATGAATGGCTCGATTCAACTTACCTCAATAGATCTAAGGCCACGATTTTGACTTGAAATTGTACTTTTAAGCTTTGCTCGCGGTCACTGTGAAGGTGTTTGACTCAACCTACAATCATGTTTCACATCACAATCGAGTTGATTGATTTTTTATTTATTTTTTATTTTTTTTCCAGTGGTTGTGAGTCTTACTTGCTCCAAGGCTTCTGCAAATGCCTCCATGCTTCATTCTGGTCTTAAGAAAATATAAAACAGGTAGTTCCTTTCCAGCCCAGTGTTGTTTTCATGTGTCAGCGTGTAAAAAAAAAGATTGTACAGCCCCGTAATGAGTTTCGACCACATACCTCACTGTAGGTTGGTTGATTTCTTTAAAGGGACTTGAGACTTGAAAACCATATCTGAATGTCATCAATTTCTTTCACAGAAGTAATTTATACACACAATTTTACAGCCTTTTTTTTTTCCATAATGCTTAAACAATGTTTTCATTTATGGTTGGTTTCTGATAGCTGGCTTTATTTTATATCCTCTTCCAACTTGACGAAATACACTAGACTGCAACTGCTACAGGAAAAAGGAGCGCTTTATGACACCACTCTATACCATCACCAGTTTAGTTGCTCATCAGTTTTATTACTCACAACCTCCCAGTTAAACTTTCAATCATACCACATCTATGATTTATCAATTTAATAGCACTGAATTAAATATGTAGAGCAACTAGCTTTTGAGTAATAAGTACATTATGAGTTTTTAAATAATACCTTCTTGTATATAATTTACAGCACTTTTGTCAAGAAACTATCATTGGAGTTATAATACAGTTGTTAATCTGATTTATTTTACTCATCCTGACTGAGGAAGTGAATTTAAGTGAATTTAAGTCTTTGGAAATAGCCTGTGAGGGGTTGAGAGATATATATATATGATATCCGACTTTGAGCTTCCAATCTTTAGCTGTTATTCAGTATTGTGATTCTGTGTCCTGCTGTGTAGAAGTTCCCCAGAAACCCATCGAATACCATATCGCTGTTTAAACGGTGGGTAGACAACCCTTCCATGATCATAGTGTGTCTCTATCCATCTATCATACCAGTTTTACAGCTACACCTGATCAGATTTTATGTTAAGAAAAACGTAACAACAAAAGAACAACCAGTCGAGGCCCCAAACATGCAAATTTGACAACTGCAGCTTTTAAAAAAAAAAAGGAAACAGGATTACGTATGTTTGCATCTTTCATAATTTTTCTCCCAACAAAGACAAAATCTTTCTACCATTTTATCCATTTGTTGCATCTGTTAAGGTCCATTCAAGATGATGGCAAAGCAAATTTCCACGTCCACCACAAATCCCACCACCAAACATGCATGCAAACATGTCTGTGCAGTTTATGATACGTTTGTGTGGCAGATCAGTTTCAAAATCCACCAGGAACTCCAGTTCGTTTTGTTTTGCTCAATATTTTTAATGATTGAAGTCAAATTTAGTCTTAAGATTTCTTAGATTGAAGCAGTTTTAACTGCCCAACATATTTGACCTGACGTCTTATCAATCAGAATCACGTGTAATTTTGATGTAAATTGATTTATTTTGGGTGCAGCACACCTTATATTCCACAGCATTTGCTTCATTTGAAGACGTAACAGACCTTGCAAATGCACATTATTGTATATATATATATATATATCGTTACCTCATTAGATGGTTGTCAGTCAAAAATGTGTGGGCAGTTTGCATTAGCCAATGCAAAATGTAATCATCTAAAAATGTCCAGGATTATTACTTTTAGGTGTTCCTGTAGAAATCTCATTTCAGATTCATTTTTAAAAGTATCAAAGCTAACAGTATGATATTCATCATATTGCAACAAGAAACCACAAGTGGCTAATATGTGGTGGGTTGTTTTTTTTTTTTGTTTTGTTTTTTAAATAAAAAATACATTTTCCTGCAGATATCCTAATAAATATAGCCTTAGTGTACCATGATGCTCGGGCTCTGCATCTGTCTGTGCATCCTCGCTGTTTTCTCTGCCTGCAGCCTTCACAGCGTTGTTGAGAGTTGTCCATCTCCTGAAGGATTTTCAGCCTGCCTCGCCTGCTGTGTACACACCAGGCAGGCCACCCAGGTTAGGGAGGGAGAATCTTCCCGGTGCCGCTTCTCGTCTGCAGACCGAGCTGCACACTCACACACAAACAACCCTGTGCAACCCTTGGGCTAGATCTGTCAACTCACTCTCTCTCACTCTCTCTCTCTCTCTTTCCGTCTGTGCTCTCATCGCCGTCCGTCCACTGCATGCAAGCCCAGAGCATGCTGGGAGAATTAATGGTCCAAGTGGAAAGAGTTTGCGGGTGGTTGTGAGAGGGGGAGGTGAATGAGTCCACATAGGTTAAAGGGAAAATAAGTTCTGATGCAGCACGGAAATATTACGTCTGCTTGACGCTTCGTTTGTCCTCTCTGTCTCTTCAAACATGTCTCATGTTTCCCCTAGTAAGAATATTTGTGTTATTTTTTTTGGTCAAAATAAATTCCAGTGCAAGTGATTTTTATTTTTATTTATTTATTTATTTTACCTCAATTTGCTTTATGAAGCCTTTTGCTGCATTGTTTTAGTGGCTTATTGTGATCCAAACAAAGGCAGTGTGGGGGCTTTGATACAGAGCTGAAGAAATGCTGGGCCCCACAGACCCACACTCACACCTTTATCACACACATAGAGTAAGTAACATTAACACGCTGCTGCAGGTTGGGGTTCGGGCTACAGCTGAGTGTTCACTGTACCCACTCACCAGCTGAGCTGGATCACCAGCGGGGTCGTTTCCTTTAAACTGCCCAGAGTTAAGGGATGAGTCAGATTCTAAGTTGGTACATAGCAGAGAGCGTTCATCAGAGAATCACAATGCACTCATTTTACATTCTCAAAATGAATCTGGGCTTGTACTCTGAATTGATTTAATCAAAAATGAAATGGATGGTGTGTGTCCCTGCATATAACCTTGAAGTGTGTGTGTGTGTGTGTGTGTGTGTGTGTGTGTGTATATAAAGTACAAAATAGAGGGGGAAATACTTTTTCTGTCTTTGAATGGGAGGAAACATTCCTCCAGGTCCAAATGTGTCAATAGCGAATGTGCTGATTAAAGCCGCGACTGCATCCTGCTGCACATGAAATCACTCCTAAGCATGTTAGGTGCCATTATCACCTTGAATTATGGGAACCTTAGGGTGCTCCTGATTCTATAAAATGGCTTCTTACTCCCTGCTTATCGTACCCCCATGCAGTGCAATCATCAGGCCTAATGACTCCCAGTAGCTGGCTGTTGTACCAGTTTAGATCTGTCCACAAGGCTGACAGCTGGTTAGCGATATTATGGCTCTCTGGATGGAAGGAAAGGCTGAAATAATGATCAGACCAGATGACTTGTTTTTTTTTCCAAGGTTGTAAAATCTTAATACGTTTTTTATTTTGTCAGTGGAGGCATAAATAAACTAGCTCGAGACTGAAATTTTGTGGTGTTGCCATTGTCTCTGTTTAATCAGTGAAGTTTATTGTACCGAAGGGTGATTTAGAACTGTACTTCCACCTTTTATTCCATAGTTTGACTCAAGCTCCAAAAACACTGTATCCTACACTTCCCATAATGCAGCTGGATACAAAAAAAAAAAAGACTTCCAGCAGAATAAACATGCATGTAAACAATTCAGGTTTCAATATTATCAAAAAAATCAGTTTTGCAAGTGTTTTATGAGCAGTCAGCATGTTTGTTAGTCCTTTAGCATACATACAATATGTGTCATTGTAGAAACTATGAATAAAAACAAAGTTCCTGTGCTGGTAATTCCCTATAACACTAAATATAAACATAAACTTTTAACTGTTTACAAGGAGACTCTTTAAGTGACTTTGAAAGATGCTTCATTATTATTATTTCCCCATCAATGTCAGAAGCTTGGAGTTTTTTTTATGGTATTATTTGGGTCCACTTATCCACTTAGAGAGCAGGGTCAGTCCATATCAGTACAGTTATGATCTATTTTATCTGATGAATCATTTCTCCTGATGGCAGAGCTTTATTCAGGATGACAGTACCCATATCCACAGGGAACAGGCAGTTACTGAATGATTCGATTAGTATAAAAAAAAAAAAGTGATGTGAATCTTATGCTACGGCCATCACAGTCACCAGATCTTTACCCTGTTGAATAGCTACGGAAGATTTTGAATGAATGTCAACATCGTCAAAACATATATAAATATTTTTCTTATAAAACTGATGGTCATCCCTCTACAATCACAACATCTTACAGAAACCTTTTTTTTTTTTTTTTTTTTAATCTAACCAATCAGTAGCGAGCGACTTTGTGAATGTGAAGACGTTATTTCTGTAAATTATCAACCTGTACAGTTGTCTTTTCCACCCTTGTCGCTATCTTTGTGGCCTTTTTTCCCATCCCTATTTTGTAATATACAAAGATGATGTCCCCTTTCTTAATCCTACTCACAAAGCTCTGCCTGATCGATTATTTTTCCAACAAGGGGAAGCAGCCATCAATGAGGACAGCACTAGACCTACAGCAATCGCTGACGCTAGTTTGATTACAAGAACAATTTCACAGGGTATTTTCATTAATGTAGTAACTCAGTTTTCTTCTCCTCTCTCCATGTTCAGGCTCTCCGGGGCTGCAGGTGCAGTTCAGAGTAGACGAAGGCTTCCTGAGGCCAGGAGAGAAGCGCTGGTTCCTGCGCTACCTGGCCCTCCACACCATGCACATTGACATCTGGGACAGCGACTCATTGCTCCTCATAGGCTCTACTGCCATCGAGCTAAAGGTAAAAGAATAAAGTCAGTGCATTTTATGATTCCAGTGTGTTGAGATGGAATATGTTATTATTGGTTGTACTTTTTTATCGTGTACAAAATCGTGACGGTTTTTATGACAAGAACTTCCCGGAGATGAAGCATCAAACGAGGAAAAGAAAACACACGTGTGTATTGTCATATTTATATAGAGCCACCAATGATAGGATGTGAAATACAAGAGCAGTTCGATGTATGAAACAGGTTTCCATGAAAACACAAAACAGACATTTCATAAGAGTTGTTAACAATTGTTTCACTACATCTACGATGGGAGAGTAAGCACAGATCTGCATTTAAACGCCATATAATCTTATTTTTATTAAATTTCGTTAATAGTGAAAGAAAATACGAGTTCTGTCTTGAACAAATCCAGTATTATTTCATGCTGTGTGCCCTGCGTTCTCTGTTCAAGGATACGACTGAAACAAGTTTTCCTCACATTTGAGCCTCTGAAAAACAAATCACAGATTAAATGTTTTTTTTTTTTTTTAATTTTGCTCTTTTCAACCCTTGGACCAACCTTGATGTGAAATTGATTTGTTTTGCAACTTTGTGAAGTTTGTAAAGCATTTAATGAGAAAAAAATTAAGAGAGAACTTTACATCTGAGCTGTTTTGATCTTGACCTTATCCATTTAGCAATAATTAAAACTCCCAACCGATTCCTCAGCCATTAACATGTGCTTTAATTTTCTCTATTCTGTCTTTTTTTTATATGTATAATATTCCCCAGTGTCTTGATCAGTAAAGTACAATTAATTTGCTTTTCTCACGCCCTATTCTGCATCCCCAGTACATGTTGCGTCAGAGTAAAACAGCAGTACAGGCCCTCCATGAGGTTGAGGTGTTGACCACCGATTACGTGGGAGACGACGCCCTGCTGATGAGCACAGATTCGGGCCAACGTTTAGCATCCAGCCCCATGACGGTCCACACGATTCTCAGAGGCAGACTGCACGTCCGCACAGGCAACATAGGCAAGTACTGCAAGACTTTTTTCTTTTTTTATGCCCCTAAATAATTATGTGATTAATATACCTACATGGAAAGTATTTTGTTAGAATAAATCACGATAGTTACCTGACTTTGTGTTGCTGTTGTCTTGCTGCCCCCATTGGGACACAGAAGTGGGTTGATGCATGATACGAGAGGATCTGTGAATAGCTGGGTAGTTGTGTTGTGATGTGACAAATGGAAGGGAACCCAGAAAAACAAGAATTATATCGCACTTGTTTTAGCATTCAAAAAAGAAAAACCCAGTTTCAATATCACCCAAGTCTCCTCTCAACCTCTGAAATGAGAAAGAGTAAGTTGTATATTCAGGTCATATTCCATTTGGAGCCTCCGATTATGAAGTAATGTCTGTTTACTCTTTATTCATGTGTCGAGTTGAGAAATCACAGCGAATCCCCGGGGCTGCTGCTGCTATTGAAAGTTCCCATTTTCTGGAAGTGTGCAGGCTTGCAAAGCAAACATTGTGCCAAAGCGAAAATGTCTTGATGTGATAGTTCCACTCCGTCTAGCAACTGAGCACCTTTCCTCTTCCTTCGCACTCATCCAATTTGGGCCTGGCGTGCCCCCGCAGCGTGATGGCAGCTAACGATAGCTTCCTTCGCCATTAATCAACTGTTGAAACGATACTCCCTCTCATAAACAATGCATCATTCTCCCGGGCTTCAAAAACTCTGCACAGTGCCATTGTTGGGGCTAAATATGCCAGCACTTTCTCATTGCGCTTATCACTCAAAGCAGGTCGAGAGCGTAGTGGGTTATTGGGTGTGCTGGGAAGGAAGGGGGAGGTTGTGTCTGGCATGTAAATTCCAATCAAGGCTCAGATATCCATCAGGCGCTCTGGCCGACAGTCAGAATCAATTTGGGGAGGGAGGATTTGCAAGCGCTTTTCTTTGTTTCTGCTTCTATCTGTCACTGCCTTTCTCACATTCACACTTCTCCCCTTTGCTCTTTATCTCTGTCTTCCTGTTTTCTGCTATTCATCTATTTACCTCTTACCCTTCAGTCACACGCTCTCTTCCACCTTCTATCCGGCTGTTTGTTTCCTCCGTGTTCCTCTTTCTTTCTCCGTGTCTGTCATCAAGCTGTAATGAATCAGCACTCCTATTTGGTGGGTGGTAGAGGATATGAAGCACAATCATTATTGCTCACTGAGAGAAGCTTTGAGTATCTGGAGTTACCCTCGGTGCGACGGAGGGATGTGCTGTATGAAGACTGACAGAGATTTGATGGGAAGGACACACACACACACACACACACACAAGCACGTGTGCATATCAAATGACTCACACATGCCAAGAAGGCATGCACTCATGCATACACACAGACATATAGACAGGCAGGTGTAGCAGAGCGTGTGTGATGAGGCACGATGGCAGAAATGACAGGCAGGCTGGTGGAGGATATCACTGATATGTGAAAACCCTGTTCCCTCATGTTTTTCAAGTTCAATAGAAGGATTACATGGCTTCTCTGTGGATTGAGAAAATTCTACTACCTCTAAATCCACACTGAAAATGCTGGCCAAGCTGAAAGCACGACGATATGTCCGTGTTGACACCGTGCAGACACCGCTCCTGCATTTCAGCTTGAGAGGTGAAGGGAGGTTGTTCTAAAATGGTTGATGACGCAGAGTGACAGGAAGAGGAGCTGAAGCTTTTTTTTTTTTTCACTGTTGAGAGGATCCTGCTGATTTAGATTAATGCACCGATTTATTATTAGCCATGCATTATTATATGATAATGTTGTAGTGTGAGTCTAATGTGCACCATAAATTATCCAGTAGTGTCCAGAGCCTTTATTTAACTCGCATAATTCCTCCTATTCCTGATAGGCTCTTAATTTGAAACATCTGCAGGAAGTGTTGAGTTTCATTGGAAATTTAAAGTTATAATCTCAAAGTCACCGAATGAGGTAACACAGTGGTGATTGTGAAGAACAGCCGTGTATTTGCAGTGTAATGATTATTACGACCCGAATATCGATAACGACTTTCTACTTCCACGCATTTACATCACAAGCGGCACAGTTAGTCACATGATTACCGGCTGTTTTTTTTCCACTCTCTGCTCTCCTTGACGTCACACAGCGACCCTGTTTGGATCACTTCTGAGGTCACAGTAACTCACCAGCAGTTGCTGCTTATCACCATGTGGTAGCGCCAAAGACAACAAAACGCATGGCGATTGACGACTTTAACAGCACATCAAAAAGAAGTGATTTAAAACGAATTAGGTAATCAGCAGTGGTGATATATGACTCTATTACTGTAGGAATTAATGCTGTGAAAACGTACATTATTCTGCATTAACCACGTGAGACGTGGTGTTACATATTCACCCTAAATGCATTAGTTATATAATTCTATTACTTTTTATAATCATGTGTATCTCTGTCTCTGCTCTGTGCCATTACAATTCAACAGTCGTGACGACATACTGCTCTCTTTTTAATTTTATGTGTTTCAGTCACGCCTGCTATAAATCACGTCTTTACTTTCTCCCTGTTGGGAATTCATCTGAATTAGGCTTTATTGGAAAAAATGAGTGGCAGACTGTCACATTTCCAAATGAAAAAAGAGTGAAACACCGAATGATATCCTTTTTAATTTTCACAAGGTGGGATTGACAAGTAATTAATTAAATGGTAATGATATATGCTGTCAGGCCTATTCAATCATTCAGCGAAGCAGCTTTTATTAATAGCTTCGTAAAGGACAAAAGGAAGTGGCTTAATTAGAATAATAGAGAGTTGTGAAACCGTGGCTGGAGCATGGAGAGGGTGGAGGGGGTGGAGGGGTTCGGTTCTGCTGAAGTTTGAGGTCTCGAGGAGGGAAAACGACGCTACCACACAGAGAACTGTAGGAGCAGATGAGGAGTGTATAAACCATGACGACCGCCTGCTCGTTCTGTGAAACTGATCGACTGGTGAATCCAGAGGAAAGCTACGTTGTTTTATTGATTTCATCTGCTAAATCCACATGAACTCCGAGGGGGGAAAATGAAGATGGAGGCGGTTGAAAAGAAACATGAAAAAAGAGGGATGTTTAACCCTTAACACAAGTGAAAACTTTGCAGGAGCTTAATGTCTGGATGCTTGTCATATTTAGTAACCCTTGTTGATAAAAACACTTTGTTAAAGCTGAAATAATTAGTACGTGTGAACATAAACTATATAGTGTTCACTGTTTTGTTTCTCTATATCAGCTTCTTTAGCTGCTAGATGGTCCTCTACGTCCAGCAGCTAGTCACTATTTATGTCTGTCTGCTGTTTAGTGCTGGGCAGGTAGCACGTAGCGAATTTATTAGACCTTTGTCACTGAAAACAGCTGCCTGCTGCGGCTGGAAAAAATGGTTCATGAGAGGGGAAAACGCTCAAACGCTCCATGGAGGTGAGAGAAGCTGCCGGGTTGGGTGATAAATATCAACTTTAAGGTACCACATTGCCTGAAAATAACTTAAAATCACATATATTTCTGTGGACCATGTGACCAGACACTAATAAGCAGTTCATATAATAGCTTTCAATGGTCCAACTCTGTCTTATTATTATGCATATTGTTTGAGATTAGCGTCAGAAAAAGGTAATATTAGCTACACTCCCAAAAAAATGAAGACAGTTAGCACTTTTAATATGTACTTTGGAGATATGCTGCTAACATTTGCCAATAGTAAAACGGCTGATACATGATAGAAGGGAAAGTCCATTGATATAAAACAGTTTTGCTGACTGATATTCTTTCTCTTTTGCTGGCACTCTCTCTTGCTCTCTCTTTTGCTCTGTCTACACACACACACACACACACACACACACACACAAACAGAAAGCGTGTATCTGCTTCTGCACAGTAGAGAAGACAGATTAGAACCTTCTCCAGACCTCACAGTGCTCCTCATCTGCAGCAGCCTGATAAGCCCTGGAGAGACTCACTGTTGCAGCAGGAGAGAGTTGAGAGAATCCTGCCTAAAGCTGCCTGAAGTGGAACAAAATATCAATGAAATGTACCTAACAATTAGTTTAGCTAGGTGGCTTCCCTAAGTAGTGCACACACTGTATGTCTCACTCATTAAAAGCTCTCGCTGTTGGCACGTTAAGGCCTGACTTCATCAACCTTGCTTTTTAGCCCTCAGGTGAGAGGGGAGAATCTGCTTATTCTCGAAGGTCAGTGGCCTGGAACGGGGGGAGAGGCGGAAGAAATCGAATATTGCAGCCTGCTTTGAAACCCCTTTGGAGCTTGCTCCCATTTGTTCTGGAGGACAGTAAATCAGGGGTTTGTTGTGGCCTTAACCTCAAGAACTGCCAGCTGAACAGAAAGAGGGCGGGCAGGTGGTGTGATTTCGAGTAGGGTAATTAAGTGATGCAAAAGGAAAGAAAGTAGTCAATAAATTTGATAGAGTTCAGCCCCTTGGCTCTTTGTTCACAATTACTCTCCTTCACACAGACAACACAGAGCTGCAAAAGCTGTGCTTTCTCTGGGGCAGCTCGAACCAGCGTCTCCGTATAAGCTCACATTTCAGCCATGAATCATCAGCTCTGTCTTAGCAATCTGCCAGGCTGATTCCGTAGTTAGGGACGGATAATGTGATCGAGAGCGAGACATCCACGTCAACCTGGATTAGCACTAAAGTAGGTATAATATGATAAGCCTAATGATGGTTCTAGAGATAGCTGATTAATTAAAATGATTGAATGATTAAATCACAGGGTCATAATTGGGTCCATCAACAGTCCATTTGTTTTATTGTGGTCAAGTAGCACCAGGGTGTTCATCTTATCGCATCCTTGCAGGCCTATTGTGTTATTCTATCCATCATCAAAGCGTTTCTCTATACAAAAGAAAGCAACTGAAAGGCCCGTAACGAGTCACAGAGAACGAGATCTCTATGGTTTTGTAATTGATTGGAGATGTTTATGGCGATGGCAGAAATAACGTCTTCACGGTAATATTTGGGAAATATAACTCAAACAAATCCATTTGGCTGAGTCATGTGGCCAGGGACGGGTGATGGATGATGAGGGGAATGCATTGGGACGGCAGACACCTCACCCATTAATCTGCAGAGCTACGCTGTCTGTGTCTGTTTGCATGGCAACACCAGCTCCCCATTACTCATTTAGCTGCCGCCCATTATCAGTTTGTTGATGAAGGAGTTTCGCCTCTAAAAGATTTGGAGGGTACTTTTGGCTCCCCTTCTAAAACTCCTACAAGCGTACTGAACCGTCAGTCCGGGGCGGTAAAGCCACTTAATTGCTGCACTCACCATATTTCATTTGAAAGCGTCCTGGATGAGATATCGCAGAGACTCTCGGAAAATGCTAAAACTTCTTACGCTTCAATTAGAGACCTTAACCGAGGTACCTCAACATTACATAACAGAGGTGGGATTGTTGTGACGCTCCAAAGTTGAGGAACTAATGGGATCATCGTGTCAGAGTGCGCTGTATTTGAAGAGACCCGTAAACTTGAGTTTTAATTACTTCTCCAGTCAGCTGTAAATTTGACCCGTGCTATTTGCAAATGCTCTTATGGAGATGGTGCGTGGCTGCAGGCTGGTGTTGTGGTTGTGACTCTGTGAGCAATTATGTGTCACACTTCTATCATTTTGTGTATAAAGCACTGTTCAGAAGCAGAAGAATACCTTTTTCCACAGCCAGACTAGAGGCATAGGATGAATTAATGTAAAAAAAAAAAAACTAATATCGATTACTTTTCCAGTTGGCTTTAAAAAGAGGGAAGAAATGATGTCAGGGGACAGAAACCAAAACAAATAAGGTTGGTCAAGAGGCGTGTTTTGTTACATAACCTTAAACTGTCAGCCTGACTATATAAATGATGACATAAAGCTTCTGTAATGCCAGGATTAATAATGTAGATAGATTAAAAAATGAAATTGTAATAAAAAAAGAAGGATCTTTTTCTATTTGTAGGGGGTTGCAGGTGATATTTAACATCTTTATGCTTGTTTGTTTTGCTGCATCTCTGACATCTCTGACATCCAGTACTCAGCCAAAGCGGAAAGAGGCCAACAGTAACCATCACTCAACATGACACTCATCATGCTGCCAGCTTTCTGCATCCAGACCTCTCTGGCAATTTCAGGCCACTAATTAACCGCTGTAGGCTTGTCTCCATATATTGATCCTGCCTGGCGTGTTCTAAACCAGGTTTTACTTTGGCACCATCTACAATGAAACTGTTTCACATGTGACTTCAAAGAAAAATAAAACTGTTTTCCTTTTCCTTTTCTTTCTTTTTTTTCTTTTAAAAACTGGCCGAATCTGGCCTCAGATCTGGGTTTGGCTTGTTACATGGAAGAAATGGCACACACCCAAATCTCAAGCCATTACTAGAGTTGCACAGATTTGGTCTTTAAATAGAACAGAAAAAGCAGAGAGTTACAGAAATAAATGCTTCTCTGAGTTATGATCCTGATAGTGAGATGAGCGCACCTCACACGTAATATAGCCAAGTAGTCAGCTTGCTCACTACTTAGCTTGTTTCCTCATTAGAAAACAACTTGCTAACCTGTGAGTTTGAAACAAACAAGGTTGAGTTTCAATCAGGTGAGATTTTCAATTCTTCACTGGGGAAACAGAGTGTCATCCAACCAAAGCACCTTTAAATCACGTGCAGGTAATATCCAGTTGTAAACCTGCAGGTCCAGGCCTGCCGACAAGAAACGTAAAAGCAGGAACAGTTTAGAGCTGCGAAGGTGTTATTATGTGTCCTCTTGTTCTACTGCGTAATTTGGATAGGGAGGTAGGGGGCTCGAAGCAATTTATTTGATCCAAACAAGAATAAAAAACCAGGTGAGATGCAGAGAATAAAAAAAAAAACACCAGCATGTACAGAGCTGGTCTGACAATGACCAAACAGCTCCTTCTTGTGGAGAATCTGCACCTGTTACCAGTTGAGCGGATGTGTGAGTTTCTGAGTGACTAGTGTGATGTTTAAAAATGATCATATCTTAAATATTAAACTGTAAACGTCATGCGTCTCCTGCAGGTTACCCAGTAGATCCCAGCAGGAGGAGGGCAGCAGACGCGACGCCGTCTCCTTCTCACATCATCACACCTCACAAAGTCACCGGCGGCTTCAGAGGAGGAAGCCTGTCCTCCAGGAACATCCTGCAACTCAATGGCAAGCACTTTAATCCACAACCCACTCACATCAATGACATTAATCAACTTTCATTAAGTGCTCCTGTTTTTCTATACTTACCTCTCAGTGTATATCTGTGTACATGTGTACATGTATATTCTACACCACAGATCTAGTGCCTTTCATTCGGGCGGTGACCTTGTCTCTTCCTTTATCAACTCGGCTAGATCCATTTCACATTCTGTCTGTTAGCTGCACCACTGAACCACTCAATTTTCAGCTTAATTGAGCTTACAGAAGCATCTCTGGTGGCTGGCCACAGTCTTGTTTGTATTTGTGTGTTTATGTGTGTGTGTGTGTGTGCGCGGATGTGTGTGTGCATTCACAGTCCAAGCAAAGGCGCATGCACTGAGGAAACCAATTTTTTCCTCAATTAGACAAGCCATCGACAGTCAACTGGTGTGTATTCCTAAATGTGTCTTTAAAAGTGGACAATGACTTAAAACACACACACACACACACGAATATAAGGCATCATGTAAGGATGAGTAGTTAAAAACGAGCAGACAACTACTTATGATGATATAAAGTAGATCTGACAGGTCTAGAATTGAACCACACTCTGGAAACAAACCTTAGAAGAGCGGTGTAATTACACCTCAAATACATTTTGTTCATAGCACGCATCATGCTAACACACGCATAGAAGATATGCATACGGAAGCAAGCGTGTACTGTATAAAACATGCTTACAAATCAACGCATGCAAAGGGTCAATGCAAATATATTCCCAAAACCGTTTCCATTAATTATTCATAGCCCTTGTTACTGTGCAAACATATTTAGTTGACTGTTTGATTAGTTTCTTACCTGTCTCGTCTCCACCACCACCACCACCACCACCCACCAACACCACCTCTCCACTTGTGTCTCTCGTACACACTGAACTCTTTCTTCTCTCTACTCCACTTTCCCCGCTCCATTTAAACATACAATGCTCCTTGTTGCATTCACTGGAATCCAGACGTAACAATGGGCCATGCTGAACAGAGCAGCTGTGTTTCTGTGTGTGTGTGTGTGTGTGTGTGTGTGTGTGTGTGTGTGTGTGTGTGCGCTCAGTCACACTACTGCTGTCTGCTTGTAGAAGCAGTGCAGACACTATCTGATTAAGTGACTGGCAGTCGACCCAATGCCCCTTTTGATAAGGAGACTAGGGAAAAATGTCCAGAGATAAAGGGTGATACCGGGGAAAAAAAAAAGGGGGAATGTACAACAGTCTATCAAGATATTATCAAGATTATTTTTTTATACATCTCTGCATGTATTTCCTTTCCCATGTTTGTCCTGTTTAATTACAGTATGACGAGTTAAGCTTACTGGGCTTTCAGCGGGTTAAACATATAGTTAAATGTTATTGGTTGTTGAAGCTTTTGTCAGTTTATTACAGTGGCTGCACATGGATTAAACATCGTTTCCACTTCAGCAACACCACTACTGTCAAAAAAGTGGCTGTTTTTCACATCTATTCAGAACTATCTGTATCTGAATTATGTATTTGGTTTTTTTTTTTACACCCCGTTGTCCAGCCCTAAGATAGCTAATATTCCTAAAGAGCTTAAATATAGCTCTATTTTACATAAGCCTTATACCTCTTTTGTTCTGCAATCATGTATTTTTCTCACCATATCCTTTTATTGATCCTTAATTCACTGACATACCACTCATTTATCTCTTTATGCTGCATTGCTCATTTTTGTCAGTTTTAACCACTTCATATACCGTACTGCATCACACGGCTGCAAATCGAGATTTTAAATAACAGAAATATGATTTAGGCATCCCCGAGTGTTTTCAACTTTGATGATGTCTGAGTGTTCAAAGTACACGATTAGGCAAATTCTCCTGCCAAAGCTTTTAAAGAACATGGGTAATTTGCATGGTCCGGTCCAAATGAGGATGGATAATGTGGTGAATGTAGATGAATCAGGTATTCTACTTCCATATTTTACTGTTTACAGATGATACATAACCATGGAGGTGGAAGATAATTCAGGAGCTCGTCTGTTTTCCCAGCAGTAGGACTTTGGCCCAGTTGTGGTTGTGCCAGTTGTTTGACTGGACTGTTGTCTGTCTACAAGCTGTTGTTTCTTGTGCTCCAACAATTCTTTAATCTGTCAACACCTCTCTCTCTTTGGACATTTGGAGGGTTTTTTAGAACATATGGTCAAAATGGCAAAGAGATTAGATTCCACTCTGTTCAGTAAATACATTCATGATTACGGTCTGTTTCTCCTTCACAGCGAGGAACGCTGCACAAGCACAGAGACTGCAAACAGACGAGGCGCGCGTGCCGTCGTTCAGACGCGGGATCAGAGATGATGGCGCCAATACGCTCGCAGAGCACGACCTAAACGAGCCTGACGATGGGCGCCGCAAGCTCAGCTGCATGGCTGCCGTGCATCGGCGGGAGGGCAAGACAGGTGCTCAAGCGGCTAATGTCACGGTGAGGTCACAACTTTTTACTTGAGCCAATGCGGAGCCAAGAATAGCTGCCCGCCCGGCGAGACAAGTTGAAACTTAATACTTGTGCAATGTGCCGGTCTGCAACCTTCGAAATCCAGTCATGTTTTCTTCTTGTAAAACAAAACATGGCATAAGCTTACGTAACCGACACATCTCAGCCAATAATGTCACGACATCCACCAATCGATCTCTTTTAGCGCCACAGACCTCTGATTCATTAGTTAGCAAGCTTGCAAAAGCATGATACATTGGTCACGGTCCAATGAAATGCGAAGGATTAGATTTGATCTTTTGTAACTGGTCACTAAAAACTAAAATATTTAATTTCACTTAGAAATACGTCACAGTACAGAAGCTAAAGATGCTGGAGGAACAACAGTGTGTCCCTGTTTGTCTTCTTCACTCAAATCTTAAATGGACAACAGAGGCGGAGAAACGGTTTTAACGAGGGAGCCTTCATAAAGATGTGGAGCGTCTCCCAGACAGTCTGCCGGTGTCACAATTCTCGTGGCGATGTGCCCTTCGACCCTCTGTGTCTTAGTGACTGTACAAGAAGGTGTTAATTGTTCTTCTACCTGAAGGCACATCTTGTACTTTCACCCATGGGTGCACATGCTAAATGTAATTTTGGCCGTCTCAAACATTTTACACATTACATTTTGTGGTTTCACACCCCACTAACAGCTAATACTATGCAGAATATAACTTCCCACATAGGAAGAAGATTTTCAGAGTTGCTTTGCAATTTAATTTGGATTTGACTTTTCTTGGTCTGATAGCCACAACATAATTTCAGTCCACTAGACGTGCGGAAAATCTCCATATTATTTTTTGCTGAGACACTTAACTTCACCACCCTGATTTTGAAACTTAATTTGAGGTGTTTTCATTTATTTATTTTTTAAGAGAAAATGTACCTAATGGCCATAATTCCTGGCATCATGCAATTTATAGTACTTATATATAGTTATAATATTAAAGATGTTTGAGTCCATATCACAGTATGCTCATGAATTCTAATGTAGTTGAAATACAGTTAAATTTATGATGCATTCAATACAGATTTAATGATGGATGGATTATTCATTTTGTCTGGTGCAAGATTGTCTTAAAATAAAGACATGCTTGCATTTTTCTATTTCACAAGGTTGTGTAAATATAATGAACCCAGAATCTGAAAACTTTTCATGTTTCATGTTTTCCATGTTACATTGGTGAAGGTGAGCAGGTGTGTGTGGAACACGTCACTATATATATAATATATAATAATAATACATAATATAATAAAGGTTCATGTTCACAACACTTGACTGTGAAGGAAAGTGTATTATTGAGTTATATCACACTAAAAAATGCAATTAGAAAAAGCAGCCATGAAGAATGTGTTATTAGGTTCCTCGAAAGTCTCTGAAATGTCATGAAGAAAAAAATCATTATTTTTTAACTAACTTTACCCAACTTTTTGACTTCAACTTGTGTTTTTTTTTTCTCTATCTCTCATGATGACATCGTACTTCAGGTTTCTACTCAGCCAGCAGTTTAGCCAGATTATCCGAACATTATGATCATGTGTTACCTCAGCCTGATCTTTTTCTTGGGTGTTAGGATCGGACTAAGGAAGCGGCCCGATTGACCAGAGAACTTCAGCAGATCAAACCCTGTGACGAGCGTAATAAGACAGAGGGCATCGCCAACATGCTGAGCCAGGCCATCACCACCCAGCACCTGCTCTACGCCAGCCTGGGCTCTGCTGAGTACATGGAGTTTGTCCTTAAAAACCCCTTTAACGTAGCCCAGACGGTCACTATCCTCAGTGACGATCCTGAGCTCAGGTACGACTGTGTGCTCTGCGAACACTTTGCCGATCACCGTATGTTTCTGTGCACTATGTGTTATGGCATTTTTCTATTATGAGAGCATAACTAGCCCCTTGGTGAAACAGTGCTCACATGTTCGTAATGTGTTTCCAAAGGTGACAGCTCTGGAGAGTCGAGTTCTTCGAACCTATTTTCATCCTGCTTTACAACTTTTCTGTCTGTGGTGGTGATTTTATGTCTCCACTTATTCCTCATAAAGATTCACCACCAGCCTCTGTGTTGGGGACTGCGTGGATCACCCTGTGAATACAGTAGCTTCATAAAAAGAGCAAAACATAGAGGGCAGTAAAGTCACATTATACCTAAATAAATGAAAAAATTCATCGTCAGATAATGAGAATTTTATGTTATTATGTATTAGTCCAATAAAGAAATAATATACAATATATAGAGCTGATAATACAAGGCTTCAATGGCGACATATTAAGTTGCTTTCATGTCCCAGCGTCATTGTCATACAACCAGCACTCAAAAACGAAGAAAAAAAAAAGAAACATACAAAGCTACGAATAGAAAGAGGGGCTTTCGACTTTTGTTATGATGCTGGTGGGGAGAGAACGGGACGTTTGCACACACACACACACACACACACACAAACACAGACAACATAATCAAGTCGACTACAACTGCTGCCATAAAAAATCTACAAAATCCAGCAGTAAAGGAGACGGGATGAGCAATTTATCAAACAAGCAGAACATAAACTTAAATATGTCTCTGACTTCCAGCAGTCAACTCCTGCTCCTCTCTCATCCGCAGCTGCTATGTGTTAGCCTGCAGCTAACAGTGAACTGTTATGAACGAGCTCAAAACGGATGTTCACTGTATGTAATGATTGATTAGTTAATTAGCTACGTTGGATTGGTGTAAACCGAAGGCTGACACCAGCCTGCCTCTCCTCAGCAGTACCTGCAGCATCCAAAAAAAAAGTTTTTTATAACATAAAAAAGTACGAAACACCAACACTAGACATTCATAATGAAGTGAGGTCATAAAGATGTTTGCTTGTGTGCGTTTTATACTTATATATAAGTTGTGGGAGTCTGATTCACTGCTTGCTCACTGTTGTGATATGATGCACGTGTGTGTAGGTGTCGACTAATGTGTGTGTGTGTGTGTTTGTTTGCATGTGTGCCTGTTTAAGGATTTACTTGTATGTTTTTTTGTTTGTTTTGACACATCCTATTTGTATGTCGTGCGTGCATCATTTAGTCTTTGAATTTTCTAATTAATGCTTGTTACACATTCAAAATTTCTTCACAGTTGTGAGACATGTGACTATTTTTATATATAAATAAACAGGACAAGGAACAGCCATATCCAAACTCATTTTACATGTGTGTTTACATGAAACATTATGCTGGTGAGATGCTAAATGCTCCTCTTAATCCACACGTAGCAGCCGTTATGTTTCTTGGCTCCCCTGTTCTTGGTATCCACGGTGTGTTTGTTTCCTTCAGTTAGCATCATTGTTAATCCTCACACACTGAGTCTTTCGTTATGAATTCTGCTCATGCCTGAGCTTCGGATTAACATGTATCACATTGATCAACAAAGGCTGCAGCGGCTGTGGATGAATCATTATGGCATTAGCCCGGCCACCGGGCGTACCGGGTCTAATTGAAAGTCATCAATGCCTGCGTCTGTCCCGTCCCCGTCTTAGCACCTTGTTTGTTTATTTGTTTATTTTCAGATCAGGCACTTGTGACACTTTAGACCAAACCGTCTGCTGTCTCTTCTAAATGCCAGAAATGTACAGTACTTTCCCACAGCGCTGCCCAAAACAATATCACACACACACACACACACACACACAGCCTGCATAGTCTTTTACACATTTTGTAAATTACAACGTATTTAACGTGACAATGTTGAGATCTTTGTTTCAGTGCATTTGCAAGTAAGAGAAAGTATAGTTTTTTGTACGCATGTTGTTGTTGTTGTTGTTGTTGTTGTTGTTGTTGTTTTTCATTTCAGCCATATCTTTGCGGGGCCAGGTAACATGTACATAAACACCTAAACTTGCCCCAGTTATTCAGGACTGCATGAACTACAGCCTGGTGAATGAACAGAGGCCACGCTGCTGTTACCTCCTTGACAATACTTCAAGCAATATTTGACAAGGAGCTTTCTTGAGAACACAAACAAGGTTTTGGGTACAAACTCTTTGTTCAACAAAAACAAGAAACAAACGGGGGGGAGAAAAAAAAGTGTGACCCTCAACCTAAAATCCAGCGTCAGGCTTTGAAGGGAGAGTGCTTAGAGAGAGGCTAGGCTATCTGCAGCTTTGATGTTTGGAGCAGTTTAGACCCCAGAGGCTCCTCTTGACGGGGAGGACACGTTTGCTACCTGTTGCCATTCATTTTGCATGGCTACCTTTTTCCACTTGGCCTCACAGAGGCCAGTGTGAGCCATGGCTGCTGGCAGGAAGAAAGACAGGAACCCGTAAAGCTCCTCTGCTGCTGTCCTGCAGCTCTCTCTCTCTCATTATCTGTCCCCGTTTCTGTGCTTTCTCAACACTGCATTCATTCAGTTCGCTTCCTTGATATCCTTTAATCATCATCTTAATTTTTAGTTCCTTCTCTCTGTTTATTTTGTTTCAGCCCGTCCTTTAAAAATGAATTAACCCGTGGTTTTTCATGGAGGCTGAGTTGAAACACAAAGCTACAGGCAAACTGGTTTTTATTCTAAATGCACAGGTGGGATCTCCGAATAAGTTCCATGGAATTGACTGTAGCATCTCGCCCTAATGTCAGCGAGTTGGGGCCCTGCTCTGCTTTTTGAGAGAAATTTCCCACTTCATGCCCATGGGTTGGAACCTTTGAAGTTTAAAGCAGCATTACCTTTATGCATTTATGCGTGAAATTTTTGCATTCAAAGGGAGAGGAGAGAGTGGAGACGAGACCTCCTTCTGTTGGAACGTGCTATCTGCACCTGTTCCTCTCTGCCTGGAAATTCATTTGTTGGTAATCGCCATGAATCTCATGTCATTATCTCATTTTGTTAAATACAGACCTGAAGTGTGATATGGTTACTAACAAACATTTTCCCTGCATTTCGTAAGTTGCCCATTTCATCTTAGCAACTTGAGTCTCTGTCTTAAAGTCCAGTATGAAGAAAGCACCATAAATATTTGAAATACCCCTTAAATTTAATTTTCTTACCCTTCTTTTAAGGATCGAGATGTTAGTATGTTAAAATCTCAACATGTAAAGGGCACATTTTCACAAAGTTTGGAGTGGATGTTCATGGTCACAGAGGGATGAATCCTAATGTTGTTGTTTTTTTAATCTAACACCACGATCAGGCCAAAATCTTTTCTTGTACATTGAAATAATTTCCATACTGGACACTCTACGAGCTCAAAATGACTACTTTGCACACAAGATACATCAAAATTCAATATCCACTGCACCATTCACATAATATTTATATGCTTCTTTTTGTAATTTTAGCCAAACTGCTGTCAAGGCTGGAAGAGTAGAGAAAACAAACAAACATCAGTATGTTTGTTGTTTTCACCACTATCTTATCTCAGTGTGTAAATAACAGTGTGGGTTTAGACACTGATGCTTCATCTGATCGCTTAAAGATGTATAAGAGCTGCCTTTCATCTCACTAATGTCCTTTTAATCTTTCCTTCCAGTGTCATCACTAACACAGAGGAATGGCGCTACTTCAAAGCACTAACCAAAACTCCTACCTCGCTGGAGGAGAACATGTTCATTTTGGACGAGGGTGCCCCAGGTCCCAGGATTTACCTCCGGCCTAAGGAGAGCATCCACATCCCCCTGAAATACCAGAGCTTCCTCTGCGACCACACCATGGCCCTTCAGGTGCAGTTGAGATGCAACTGTTGACAGCTGTCGACTTGTTTTCTTGTTTGAGGAATGAATGATTATTGCAGGATAAACTGGATTTAAAATGTTGAAAAGATCAGGTTTGCTTTTAGAAACTGTCACCACAAGATCACAGCAACTCTGTCCTTCCTGCTAGCGATATCACATTATGATTTTACAAGTCTCACTCATTGATTCCAGTTAGAGGAAACGTTTTGAAATTGATTTGCCCTTGTGTGAGAACACCATGGGAATAAGAGATACTGAGAGAAGATGAAATGTCATAGATATAAATGTCATTACACCTGAAGGATTATTAACCACAGCTCATCTATTCCGATGGCAGTTTACACACATTTATATACAGTCTACGGTTACACACGTGTAAAGGCAATTTACTTGACTTAAATTTGATAAAATGATAGTTTGAAATAAGTGTCATTTACATAAGATGTGTTTTAATCTCCTGCGTAACTAGATTTACAGCTTTTCTTTCCCCAGTGTGCAGATGCAATATTTTCTCTGCAGTCATTTTGTGTTTTTTTTTTTTTTGATAGATGATCCATTTTGATTAAAAACAAATCGTCGTCTTATCAAATCCTCACAGGGGCCGAGCTTCCTACCTGCAGGCAAAGGTTCTCAGCTGGCCAAGAAGAATCTGTCCAATATCGTTGCTGCTAAAACGATCAAGGTACGGAGCGTTTCCTGTGTAGTTGACCGTCTTTATCGCCAACCGAAGTCTTGTGCTTCTGGATCCTTGATTTGTTTGTCTCCAGGCTGGAATTATAGTTAAGCTAAGGATTTGAAGTGCGATGTGGATGTACAGTATGTTTTCCTGGCATGATAAGAGCTTTAATATAGTCCATTTTATACAGGGTTTTTTTTGCATCTTAGGGTATAAAAATTGTATTCAGGAGAGTGGAGTAAAATAAAGCCACCTAACGTCAGTGTAGGAAGCCTTTGATTTGGAGTTGAATCGGGTTAACTTTCTACTCCAACCATAAGTCTTACAACATCTAATGTACACACACGCTCCCAGGCTGCTCTCTGCACCGCCTCCTCCCTCCTCCCTCCTCCTCCCTCCTCCCTCCTCCTCCCTCCTCCCTCCTCTCCCACACAGTCACAGCTTTAAAGTGTGTCAACTATTTAAAAAAGTTACTCTAGCCAGACAAGATCATCGAGCAAAATTATCTGCTGGAAATCACTTTCATCTCGTTGAACATTGTTTATCTTCTCCGACTGACAAATGTGAGGCGTGAGAGTTAAACTATCCCCGATTGGAAGACGGCTCGACGTGTCTGTCTAATCTTTATTTATTTTTTTCAACTTTAAATGAACCATGCATATGCAGTATTACTCTGAAGTTATTTTCCTTTTCAAGCACTCATTCGGTCGTCTACAATATGTAGTTTTTAGAGGATGGAGGAATAATGTGACGATGTGCTTATACGGATGTTCTTCAGATAAGACCGTGTGATCTAGATCTATATTGTGATGTAATGTGCTCTGCAGGCGCCGTATGTCACAGCCGTCACCAAGATTAACTTATGTCACTTATAAATCCATTCATATTGAAATTTCATCTCCCTGCAGACGTGAGCTTTACTCTAACATTATTGGCACATGGCTTTAAACTGCTAAAAACACGATCTCCATCACTGTTCGCCAACCTGCAGTACCTCGCTGTAATCCTGTTGTTCATGTAGAGTACAGTACCCTAAAGCTCTCTCATTGCACAAGGTAATGACATATTTGCCAGTCTGCCAAGCATGTGTGTGTGTGTGTGTGTGTGTGTGTGTGTGATCGCCTACGGTATGTGTGTATTTGTGTGTCAGTGTCAGCACTGCTGCTATGAGCAAAAATCCTGTCAAAAGGTCGAAGAGGTCAGGTCTGGATCAAATCTGTGTCCCGCTAAAACTGACAAGCCCCAACAGCAGAGCTGTCAGGATGCCAGCTTTGGCACCGCTGTCAGTCAGCACACATCACCAGAGCCAGATATGGGCTACTCCTGCAGGTCAGCATGGGCCCACAAATCCGACGCATCAATGATTTGGACAGCTGCTGTTTGGCAGGAGTCAACTTCTGCGAGTTTGTGAATCAATGACCAGAATATGGAAAGTTACTCATGGCTGAGTTCTTGCTCGTATACAGTGTGTTCATCTCATATGCAGCTGTAATGAAGGTCCTCTTCATTAGGATGTTTTCGTATTGAAGCACTGCACTTTTTAGCATTAATAATGTAGTATTTGTAGTATATGGACACCTGAATAAAGCATGTAGAAGTCCGAACGTTACACCTAGATGTGAATCAGGCTAAGCTAACGTTGTAGCTGCTCCATCCACATTCAAATTAACGTCATCTAAAAGCATGAATATGATAAATATGGCAGTGACGTTATTGTTTATACGCACAAATGTCTTCATACTGTCTAACTTTAAAATTATATAAACTCACAAACCCACATTAATGATGATTATTATTGATGTCAGCAGCTGAGGTGGTTTGTGACTCTGCTGTTAACTCTCGCTCTGGTTGAGAAGTTTGAAGTTTGAAGATAAATCCACCTAATCCTAAAAGTTTAAAAAATGAATCCAGCCGGTAAACCGCTCCAAGGTGGGTGTTCCTCCAGAAGATGAGAGGAGGACGTCGTGAGATTTATTGGGTGGAGACTTCAGATAGGTCACAGTACAATTTCAATCAACCCCTTTGTGATGTCCCTTATTTATGTTGTAACTAAAACATAAGGAATCATCCACAGAAAACAGGAAATACACTTACTCCACAGCACTATAGTGTGTAATTCAGCAGCAATTTGTGAACCCTGAAGTCATAATCTTTATTCATTGTAATCTATAATTCCTTGACTCCACTTAAGTTATGTATACAGCCGTATATATATCATAAATCAATCCAGCAAACGCTACGTTTAAGATGTTGTAGAGTGCGGTTGGTACGTGAGCGGGTTAGCAATGCCAGTGTGTTTACACAAGTTGACATATGTGTGTGTGTATACAAGCTATCATATGTAACCATATGTAATTACTGCATATGTGTACGAACACATTTATGTTGATTTGCACAGATCCTGAGGGCTATTTTAATGCAGCAAACTTCAAAGCACGTTCAGCTGCTGTCTGTGGGGGTTTTAGTAGTCGGATTGAAGCCAACTTTTATACTGTAAGAGTCTGCTCCATCACCATCATCATCATCATCATCATCATCATCATACTCTCTGGTGAATTTTTAAATAAAACTTCTTAAAGGCAGTTTTTTTTTTAAAAAGCTGTGCATGTTGTTTAGAAGTGAACTGCCTGAGGAAGAAAACATGTCATTTCCAGTTTTGTATTTTCACTAAAGAGAGTCAAGGAATTAGAATGAAGGTATTCATCTAAATGTCTCATAACGCAGGACCAGCATGTTTTTAAGGGTCTCGCACACACACACACACACACACACACGCATAAAAAAGCAGGGAAGAAAGTGCAGATGAACTCAGGAAGTTCGTTGATGCTGTAAAAGCAGAAAGTAACTTATCAGGGTAAGATAAGATTAAAATAAGATAAGACTACCCAGAGGAGAAATTGCATGTTATTGCATGTTGCAGCAGACACAGAAGAGGAAGGGAACAGATACAGAGCCATTTAAAATAATAAATATGCCGAGATATATATATATATATAAGAAATGGATAGAAATGGTGGAAAATTAAGAAGCTAAGACCCAGGTTGTAATACACTGTCATTAAACTTTAACAAGTTTCTAAGCCAGCTGTGGCTGTTTTTATTAGTTTGGCTTCCACCGTCTTATGATGATGTAAATGCTGCCTCATATGTGTATCATGCTGCTGATGCTGTGGACCCGCTCACCTTCTCTCCACAGGTTACGTTCAAAACAGACGACGGCAAGCCGATGGCCATCTGCCAGGTCAACGTCGAGCCGACGCCCCACGTTGTTGATCAGACTTTCCGACTTTACCATCCTGAGCTCTGTTTCCTGAAGAAGGCCATCCGCCTGCCTCCCTGGCACAACCCCGCAGGTAGCGCCGGTTACTCCTGTTATCAGCTATTACTCCTTCTCCCACAGCTCCCATTCCTGCTCCCCTGATTGTGTGGGGATTAAATAGTTTCATATGGGATACATTATATTTTATTAAATTGGATATTATTGCATTTTTAGTATTGGTTTCATGCTTAGTCAATGAATCCTCAGCAGGTCCACTGACTCACTCCTCCTGGAGGAGCATAAACGATATACATCAATGTGCACATTCACTTACACAAATACAATAACATTTATATATATATATATATATAACAAGAAAGAGGCATGAAATGAATGATGGATAAGATGAAGAAAACAGATGAAATACATGCAGCTCAAGTTCTTTGATCCGTCATTTCTTGTCTTTCTTGTTAACCAGTTGGAGACCCAGACGCCAGGACACACATGTCCGTATGCTGCAGTGACCCCAACATCATCTGCCAGACGAGGATGCCGGTGAGATGATTACATTGTTGTCTTATGCTGTATGTTTCAGAGCACAGTGATATTAGCAGGGGATTAATCACTGAACTGATCACTGAAGGGGGGGGGGCTTTATTCTCATTGTCAGAAATTGCTAATAAAGCTTTTGTTGATACACATACGGCCCTTACACTATGACATATGCTTTTTAAAGTGCTAATGTGTGGTTTACATTATTTCTGCCCCTTTTAACCCTTCATTTTAACATCTTTACTTGGTTTCTGTCCAGGTGCCAGGGGAGCCTCAGGATGTGTACTTGAAAGTACCAGGGAGTCCCAGTCCAAACATAAAAATGTTCTTTGTGATGGTTTTCACGTATGTATTATTTACTGAACAGACATGCTATACATGGTGAACGTATACACACACACACACACACACACACACACACACACACACAGAGCTTAGCCTGAAGAAGCATTCTGTTTTGGACTAATTAAATTGTTCACGCAGGCTTGAATTAATTAACTAATCAGATGAAGGTTTGTTTGTCTCACTGCCTGAAGTTACAGCATCCATCCTCTACATCCTTCCAAATCTCCGTCAGGATTAGACCCAAACTATGTGCGGGTTTGATAAGATATAGGTCCAATGTTTTATCAGTTAACTCTCATATGATTTGCATGATGAAGATTAACTGGTTCAATATTTACTGCAGAACTGATCTTTATTATATTGGTTATCTATTGGGAAGTTACCCAGTGGAGTTCTCTCATAAATTATCTTTAGATTCAGCGTCTTTCTATACGTTCACACTATATATAGATACATATATCTGAAGCTGAGGGTGTTGAAGGTATTTCCATCCTCCAAAAACATTTTTCAAAGCCAATTTTTTGAGTATTTAGAAAGGTTAAAGTCCATATTTGTTATGGATCAATCTTCTTTCTCTTGTATTGGTACTTGCTCAGTGTTACCGCATGCTCGTGTGTGTCTGTCCGCAGGTGCATGAGAGACAAACAAGACACAGATGCTCACATAAAACATTGCTTCACTTCTAGTGGTCAAAAGTGCTACCTTTAATTAGTTTCTAATGAAAGATTTTGATTGGATTCTGCGCAATAGATAAACACTCATTAATTTGTACAGGAAATCACCACAATAACAAGCACACTCTTAACGGAGTTAACGGGTCCCATAGTTCCTCAGAAGTTTCAGAAAAGGACCTTATATGCACATTAACTTATTAGGAAGGCTCTGGGATAAGATGATATCATTTGGTACTTAGTGTTGGGGAAATGGAGACAACAGGTTAGTTCTGCACAGCTGTAAATTACAGTCATACAGTCAATTATATATATATATATATAAAATATAACATTTTTTGTGTTAACTACCTTGTGGTCGTTTATTTACAGACAAGTTATGTATGAATATGCACCATGTGAGCACAGTTTAAATGAAATTAATTATTACAACTGGATTTTGACTGCTGTACATAAGATAAATGCAAACTCCCAAGAAATTCCCCTAAATTAGCAATTAAAGAAAAATTAACCAGAACACCTGAATGTAATCTAGTATTGAACATGTTTGTCATTGATGTAGCAACATGTACAAACACTGAATATCATCTGGAAATATAACATCAATCCAACATTAGTAATAATGTGTCTGCCTTCAAAAACACTTGAATCCAAATGTCCCTAAATGCTCCTCGAGTGCTGTTGTCACATCTGAGAAGTTGGCCTCCCACTCACAGCTCTCAGAGCCAACGATGGGCCACTGAGACTCAGCAGTGAGGGGACGGTGATGATCATGTTGCCGCTTATTAAAATGCTAGCACAGCCGTGGATCAGCCTTCCTCATCTCCGACCTCATGCTGTTCCCGTTGTGTCTCCAGGCAGCCTCAGCTTAATTGTTCCTGATGATGTTTTTCTCTGTAGTGATAAGTGGATGGCAGCACCCTCTCAGATCTGGCAGATTTACGTGCATTTCATGGAGAGGGTGGACGTCAGCTGTGTGACTGGCCAGCGGAGCTGTCAATCACTGGTACTGAGGGGGAAGCAGGCTGTTCGCAAGGTCAAGTGTTTCTCATCACACCCCCAGGAGATCGAGGTACAAACCTTGAGTTAGAAAATTTAGAAAATGAAATGTATTGTAGCCGTTATTATACTCAATTGATTCTGGTCCCAGCTTCTAATGGATTTTCTGCAGAAAATTGATTTATGCTGCACTCTTTTCCTTGTACTCCAAGTTCAAAGCAACTTCACATTCACTCCAGTCTGGGTAACAACCCTTTTCGAGACATATAAAAGCAGAAATCACCTCTCTGAAGTGTGCTGAGTAGAGGTCTTCACTATTCCATTTAGCTTCTCGTAACCAAGACCAGACCCCCGTATACATGAGTCAGACCAGATCCGAACTCTTTTTCCTGTAATGTAGTCGGGGAAGGTGTTGTTGCATAATCGAGCATCTCAGGTCTGTGTGTCAGTATGTCTAATACCCACAGGGGTCTGAGTGGACCCGCTGTCAGCTCTGATCAAGTGGTCCCTCATAATAATCGCAGCAGAGAATTTAAATAAATAAATAAATAAAAAAATGAGGCAGATGAAGAGTGTGAACTGTGAAGTGCAGGAAAACCTGACGTGTGTTGCGGCAGCTGTTTATTAATTGATGGAGCATCATGATGCTGCCGCTGTCGGTGTTCTCTCTCCTTTTGGATCTGGTCAAAACTGCCTTTTTCATGTCTGACTGTTTTCATTCTAATGATTTCTCGTTTCCTACTGTACATCTAATTAGAAGTTGACAGTTCTTTTTTTTCTCCAGTATTAGCCATTATTTTCAAAACTGCTATACACAAAAAAAATGATTTTATGCAAATTGTTCTCTCGGCAGCAGGAGACAATAGAACAGCAACAGTCTCTTTTGTAATATCCTCAGGTTAAGATTCAAGTCATTATAAAAAAAAAAAAAATGTGCAAATGCGGATTGACAGCATAATGAGCCTTTTCATGTCATTTCATTCCGTTTTATTAGGTTCCCCCCATTACTTCCTGCAATCATGTCAGATCATGTCGGGACACAATTTGATACAACCTGAAAAAAATGAGTACTGGCTGTATGCTCCCTGAACATATGAGGATATGTTCCAGTAGTGTCAGATAGCCCTCTATTTTTAATAGATCGTTTCTTATTCATAACTGAGTACAAGAGAAGAGAGACTTTGACTATGTTCCTCACTCAGAGATGCAGTCAAAGGGCATTGCATATTATTCATATAGATATATATATATATATTCTCTCTCTTTTTTTTTTTAAATAAAGTGATGGACCGTCACAGTCGCCATGGTTGCATACAGTATGACCCAAACGTGTTTTTTTCCTGAAGAAATGGGGTATTGGCTGAAAAAGCGACAGATGTATTTTTTAAAAGATTTCACTGTATGCATCAGCGGCCGCTTTGATCTGACTCTCGGCAGGTTAGCTCACCGTTGAATGCATCGGAGGAGTCTTATAAAACAGGATAAAGCTCACTGCCAGAGAATAGCTTTGCTTTTCTCAACAGATTGAAAAGGAGCTGCACAGTAAATCTCATTCTCACATCCTTCTGTCACTTTTCTCCCTCTACTTTCTCTCATTTCATTGTCTGCCTCCTCTCTTTGCCTTTTTCACCGAACCTCATTCGGCCTTCTTTCACCCACTCTCTCCTGTAATCTGTACACTTCCTCTGTTTTCCTCTGTCAACCACCTTTTCTTAATAAATCTGTGCTTTCTGTACGTTCCTCACATCATCTTCTTCTTCCATTCTTTCCCACATCGCTCTCTTTTTGTCAATTGGTGAATGTGTCTCCTCTTTTTCTTTATTCTCTACATTCTCACAAGCCACCCAATCAACCCCAAATCCAGTATCCCATATCTTCTCTGTAGGTGGATCCCGACGGCGTCTTCGTTTTGCCTCCCGCAGCAGTGCAGGAGCTGCAGCTGAAGGTGCAGCCATGGCGAGCGGGCAGCCGCTTCCTCTACGTGAACGCGGTGGATGTAGAGCACCGGCGGCTGGTCACCTCCTGGCTACTTTGTCTCAATGTCCACCGGCCTGTGCTGTCCAAGGTAGGGCTCGTTTTCTTCTAGCTTCGTATAAAAATATAACTAAATATAAAGATAGTAAAAATAAAGTACAATTACCACTTTAAAAAATTAGTGCAAATAAAATATAAATACAAACTTTCAGTAGATGAATCTAAAACAGGAAACATATTTCTGAGTGGAAGGAAACAAAAAAATTGGTATAAACTTCAGTATAAGCACTTACACTGACCCTCACATAGTGTGGCCAACGTTCGTCAAGGCGCCAGTAACTGTGTGTGTGTGTGTGTGTGTGTGTGTGTGTACAGGCATTTGAAGTTTCTGTCCCAGTCGGTGGTGGTCGCGGCAGCTCCAGGAAAATCACTTACATCAACCCCTACACGAGCAGCCGCCAATTCCTGCTTCGCTCTGACCATCCAGATCTGCTCCAGTTCAAAGAGGATAAATTCCAGGTGAGATGAGACAGGAAGTCATGCAGTTCATTTACTTTAATTTAAAGTGAAATCACTATTTACTTGATTAACACCAATACAGAAAAAAAAAAGCTCTTCCTCCTTGACAAAAGCTTTCCTTTGTTTCTGAAGGAAATCACGACTCGGATCAGTGCAGGTAGTTTTATTTAAGAGGATTAAGAGTCCTTGTGTTGTTAGCACCCTGTAAATAATTTATTTAGTATTTGCGGTAATGGAAAGTGCTACTAACTCCACATATTGATGGCTCCAGTTCAAAAGTGTTACTTCTGGTGTCAACTTTCAAATCCTCATAGTGGTCGAACACTTTAAAAAATATATATTTTGTTTTTATGGTAAATTAAACATTGAGAAGGAATGATAGTTTTAGATGAGATGGCACACGGGGAGCTGAGAGCTTATTAGTTGTTAGATTAGTGAACTTTTTGACCTGCTGGTGGTGCTGTTGAGACACGCTAGCAGTGTCATTCATAGAGCTATGCTAGCAGTGTCATTCATAGAGCTATGCTAGCAGTGTCATCCTTAGAGACACGCTAGCAGTGTCATTCATAGAGCTATGCTAGCAGTGTCGTTCATAGAGACACGCTAGCAGTGTCATTCATAGAGACACGCTAGCAGTGTCGTTCATAGAGCTATGCTAGCAGTGTCATTCATAGAGCTATGCTAGCAGTGTCGTTCATAGAGACACGCTAGCAGTGTCATTCATAGAAACACGCTAGCAGTGTCGTTCATAGAGCCATGCTAGCAGTGTCATTCATAGAGGTATGCTAGCAGTGTCATTCATAGAGCTATGCTAGCAGTGTCATTCATAGAGGTATGCTAGCAGTGTCATTCATAGAGCTATGCTAGCAGTGTCATCCTTAGAGACACGCTAGCAGTGTCGTTCATAGAGCCATGCTAGCAGTGTCATTCATAGAGGTATGCTAGCAGTGTCATTCATAGAGGTATGCTAGCAGTGTCATTCATAGAGCTATGCTAGCAGTGTCGTTCATAGAGACACGCTAGCAGTGTCATTCATAGAAACACGCTAGCAGTGTCGTTCATAGAGCCATGCTAGCAGTGTCATTCATAGAGGTATGCTAGCAGTGTCATTCATAGAGCTATGCTAGCAGTGTCATTCATAGAGGTATGCTAGCAGTGTCATTCATAGAGCTATGCTAGCAGTGTCATCCTTAGAGACACGCTAGCAGTGTCGTTCATAAAGACACGCTAGCAGTGTCGTTCATAGAGACACGCTAGCAGTGTCATTCATAGAGCTATGCTAGCAGTGTCATCCTTAGAGACACGCTAGCAGTGTCGTTCATAGAGACACGCTATCAGTGGCACAACGCTGCTGCATCCAGTGGACATGAGGGGGTTAAATTTGTCTAATATTTAGCTGATCTATTTCAATAATGCTGTGCATGACATGTTTTGCCTGTATCAGCTTCTTTATCAGTTTTGGTGCTCCTACAGCTAAAATAATGAATTGGTCTGTGCTGCAACATCACTGATTATGCATTACTTTAAACTTTGAGGAAAAATATTTGACTGATTTGCTGATGGCGGAAAATAAGTTATTCAGTAATGTCTTTAACTCACCTCTCATCTTGACAGGTAAGACATCAGTGATTTCTGGCCTCTCATGTTGACTTTTCATTCCTCTGCTGTTAGACAAGTGAATGATTTCCTTTTCGACTTACCAGAGGGAAAAAAAAAAAAAAAAAAACAGGAGAAAAATAACAAAGTAATCACTTCTGATGTTTTTGTTGTTATGTTGACATCAGCCGCAGTGTCTGTACAATGAAAAACAAAAACCATACTGCAGTCACTGCGATCATCGCCTTTCATTTGCCGTGGTGTAATAAAATGTCAAAACAAATGGAAGAACCTGCATTCTAAAATTAACAAATAAACGAATGAGATACGATGGGGGTCTGTTTCCACATAAACTATTAAAGAGTCTCGCTGCTCCAGACACTGCATCAATTAGACGGAAGGAGGTGGGCAGAGTGAAAAACAGCCTCTGGCTTTTTCCCCCATCTTGTCAGCGAGGCTCCAGGTGTCTTATAAAGAATTTACCATGCCCATAGCATTAAGCAAATGTGGAGACACTTTCCTCCTTTTTGACATAACTACCTGGTCATAATAAAACCACCTGTCAGTAGAGAAAGCAGAGCAGAGATCAATACTGCTATGCTTTTGGGGAAGATTACTGCATAAATCCCCCAAATTAAGCCGTATATCTGTTGCCGGCGGTTACAGTTTCAATCAGACAGTTGTGGTCTGATTTGAAATGCTGGAACAACAGAAAAAAAACAAAAAACAAAAAAAGAGCAAATAAAAACCTTCTGCACACCGAGAGCCCCAGAAAGAAAATCATTAAAACATTTAGCGTTTGTTTGTCTTTAATTAGAGAAAAGAAATTGCACTGCGGATGGAGAGATGGTTATTTATGTACAAAAACAAAGAGTGTGATGTCAGGATGTTAAGATCAATTAGGAATGCAAGACATGTAGCGTTATTTTATTTTTTTATTCAGACAGCTCTCAGGATTCGGCGGTGGAAATGTATTTATTACATTTATTGCAGTACAAAAAAATAAAAAATAAAAAAAATAAAACGAGCAACACAACTTCAGTTTAGGATTCCAGTATTGTAGCCAGCAGTGGTGTCTGGCTGCCCCACTTAAAGTTAAAACCTTCTTGAAAAAGTTTTAAAATGTTTTTTTGACATGACAATAAATCTGTCGGCCTGCTGTTTCAGAGACTTTAACCAGGTTGCACCAAAAATCACTGAGAAAAATACACATTTAAGAGGAAAACACGGCTGTGTAAGTTTTAAGTTAAAGCAGGACATGACTGACCGGACACTGAAATAAGAAAATTGAACATCGGAGCCCCCATTTGTCAAAAACTGTCTCAGGAATGTGTCCAGATGGTCCACGCAGGAGGTGTACTTAAAGCAATTGTAATTTATTGCACAAACAATAAACAATATGGTGTATAGAACGAGGTGCACAAGCAGATTACACCAACACTGTTAACCTCCACCTTCTAGACAGTAGGAGCAAACAATTTAAATTATATAATATACAATATTTAGAATATTACCCAGAATGAAATGTGGACATTGTATGTGTCTGAAAACCACAGTTGATTATCTACGTTTCAGTACATGTCAACATTTCTACAATTCGTATCACAGCGAAAGTGACGTAGTTCAGATGGCATCCACATGAGCCGCCTTTCCTATGTGGAGGACGTGTGTTGGCGGGCGGTTAGATGATTAGACGCTGGTCGGGACTACCGCGGCTGATAAAAGTGGCCATTTCTGGAAACAGCATTTTAACTTGAACCGTTTTCTAACCTTCACCAGGTGTTCTTGTGCCTAAACTAAACGACAGCATTGTCACATAACGTAAAACATAATGCAAAAAGCGAAATGTCGATATTTAATGTATCAGTGGTTCACGGAAATGTACAAGATGCACAGTGCCAAGATTTTATAGCGATGAACGGTTTGTATCTGGGCAGCTTCCTACCTGCACAGACGTACACGTTTTACAGGGTTTTTTGAGTCAATGTTATGACAAGTATTATTCCATTTGAGGCTAAAAGTACAAACAGTTTTCATTTTTAAAATCTTGGACTATTACACAGACTGCAAGGACACCGTTAAGTTATTAACTAGTTTACAAAAACACATTCAGTAGCACAACAAGAGAGGTTTAAAATTCAAATATTTGTTATCTCGCTGTCAAAATTTCAACTTGGCCCGGACTCCACGGAGACTCCTGACTTTCTCTTTAAAGTTAAACCATGTTGTGCTCAAATTTACGACATCAAATCGTGTCTTGAAGCGTTATTGGCTACAGATATGGTAAGACTCCTTCTGTAATACTGTGAGCAATACATCTCTGAGCAAATAGTGATGTTTTATTTTAGATAAAGATTCACACGAGGTATGTTGTGTTGTGTTCACTGTGTTCAGATTGGCGCGGGAGAATCTTACACCATCGGACTCCGATTCGCCGCCAGCCAGCGTCCCGGCGCGGTGGAGATCCTGGTCTACGTGAACAACCTGGAGGAGAAGACGGAGGAGACGTTCTGTGTGAAAGTCAGCTACTCGTGAATAATGTTTCTGGCACAGTGTGAAATAAACCTATAATGTTTCTACTTAGCGTATCTAATTTAAGACAGAAATAAACTTTTTATATTACATATATTGTTTTCCTTCTGTTTATTATTTATTTTTTTTTGTACTGTATGAATAAGAAATAGAAATTAATAAAAATGTTTGCATTGGTTCGTCACGTCTCAAGAATCAAACCTATTAAAAGCAAAAACAAGCAGACAAAGCAACTTTCTCTAAAAAAAAAGCTTTGAACACACACTTAGTTTACTGAAATACACACCAAAGCTAAGCAGAAACTAACCTTGAAGGAACTTCTATGCATAAGTGAACAAATCTGCATAAATGTGACCTTCTGTCTTGCAATCAATAAAGCTGCAATATCGGTGTCAAGGCTAAATCTCAACAGTGATCTGTCTTTTTCCAAAATGTCCGGGCAAACGTCTGACAGTTCATCCCCGACCATCCGAAAGTGAGCCGAGGGTGAAAGCAATAACATTTTATCGACTTTAATTACCCAGTAAACCCACTTGAATGCCACTTGATGGTTGAGTTTTAATCTAGGACAAGCCGGGGGTCCGTTCTTTGCGTCCCCTAAACTCCCAGACAACTTATCCTCATCACCGGCGTTATTGGAAACCGTGCCGTAATGAGGTATGATTTTCCAGCGAGACGCACATCTCTTCAGATTGCCCTCATTAACACCAGCACCCTTTTAAACCCTTCATCCCCTCCTTCCTGCTCACTCTCCCTCACTCTGCTGCGCCTGAGCGAGAGAGAGAGAGAGAGAGAAGGCCATGCACATTATGTTATGTAACTCAGAGTTACACAACCCACCACCACCACCTCCTCCACCTCCTCCTCCTCCTCCTCCCACCTCGCTTTCTCTCTCATTAGAATGCAAGCAGCAAAATAAGCTTCAGCACAGCAGCAACAGCAGCTAATAAAAAGAAGATAGCAACCCAGACAGGTGCGCTTAATCTTTTCTTTCTCTGAACATTTTGTCTGAAGCAGAAGCCTCGTTGTTTTCTCGTTTTTTTTTATGTTGATATGTTTTATTTCTTGCTCTTAATACTCAAATATATCTATGTAGAAAAGAGTATTTGGTTGCTGTAATCATTCCTCCTGTACAGACCCTTCCTTCGTCGGCAAATAGACACTTATAGTATCAATACCACTGATACTATAATGCTATAATGTGTTTATAGGAACAATAGGATCTAATGTTAGATCACATGAATACTCTTCATAGTGCTTCTCTTCTGCTGTTGTGTTCATCTCTTTCCAGTCCAGTCCAGTGGTTCCCAACCTAGGGGTCAGGTCCCTCCAAAGGGTCACGGGATAATCTGAGGGGTCGTGAGAATAGTAAAGAAAACAAATCATTAATCAATAACTGGTGATAAAACACTGAACTCATAAAACATCAGCATGTGAACAGCTGAACAAGAGCTTGACGTTACCTGAATGTTTTGTATTGTTGCATCCGTGCGTGACTACCTGTACGTGGGAAACATTTCCTGCTGCTGTCACTCCCATCCGAGCGCTATCACTGCTCGGTGATTCACTGCAGGCTGATGAGACAGCTTGTGTTTTGGTGTCGAGGTCTTGCAGTTTTAATACCTGACTCCTGGTCGGGAACAGCACAGCCCTCAGCGTGAGCATCGTGGTTGTTCTCTCAGCGAGGGCCAGAGCAGCGCTGACATCTTGTTAGCGGTGCCAGTCCAGTTGTTGTCGGTTCCTCCTGAAGGAGCACAGACACCCCTCCACAACACCTCACACTGTCTGCTCACCTTGTTAGTGAGGTTAGACGGCTCCTGTCTCGCCGCCCAGAAGAGAGGCTGTCTTGATTTTTTTTTTTGCTGAGAGGTGAAGTGCCTGTTGTTGCACTGATTTGGTGAAAACCAGGCATGTCTGTGTTTAGTAGTATGATGTTTTTGTGTGTGTGTGTGTGTGTGTAGGTGACTGGCCTGAGCCATGTGAGCGGGTGCATGTCCATGAGAGCATACAGCGACGCAGGTATCAAAGAGCTTAGTAACTGGAGGAATATGCAACCTAGCAACCAGCCCTCCTCCTCATGTACACTGCCGGCCTGGAGCTGCACTCATACAGTCGAGGGAAAAGAGATGGTGTGTATTCAAGCAGTAGATCATTGAGTTAAGAACACACACACACACACACACACACACATTTCAACAGAGGCGACAGAGAAATGTTTCACTTTGCATGCCCTAATCAGCGATGTCACATCTGATAAACGAGCTTCTGTGACATGACGTCACCGTCGCCCAGGTGTGTCTAGAGCACGTTTGAATTTATGAAATAAATATTGATGTAAACAGTGGACGAATTGAAACGCTGCACAATGACGCACGAGGACGAAGGATTGAAGAGTGAATGAGGGGAAAGCTTTAATGCAGCCGTCTCGTTTTATCTCAGGGAGGGAGGGAGACCTGCTTCAGCTCAGATATGAAGTGCAAGAAGGATCTCTTAACAAACTGAAATTCAATTACCTTGTTTCCCGTCTCAGCGGGACCTTCCTGCAGCCATGACTGAGAAGCACAAAAGAAAATGTGTGTGACACACACACACACACACACACATGCAGTTTGAAGACACAGTTCACAGTTTTCAGTAGATGGCAGCCTTACACATACAGTAAATCCCCACTGTTGTTTTCAGCAGTCACTCTAAAATAAAACAGTTACACCAGAGTCAGCCAATAAATCAAAAACGATCATGATCCAGCCTGCACAACTAATAATTTTATTTCTAATGAGAAAAGCCTTTGTGTCTGTATTTATCTCTTTCTGCTTCATGCTCCCTCTTTGCTCTGTGTGTGTGTGTGTGTTTGATGTGTGTTTTATATACCTGCGGTTTCATCTTGAAATTTATTGAGCAGTTCAAATAGATCTGGTGTTGTTCCCGTAAACGGCTGTTGCAGATGAGACCCAAAAAACTATTGACATTCTCCCGCTGTGTCACAGACAGACATTTTAAAGGATATTTCATGTTTTATTGCAAGTCGAATCTCGTCTTTGTGGTTTTGGCTTTCGTTCCTATCGCTGAGCTCTGAGCTTTAAACCTGAAACAGAAACAACACCAAACTGGGATATGAAACGATGCTGCGAGCGTCTTAGGACTCAATTAAATGGCGTGGAGTTGTAAAACACCAGAATTATCCTTTAACATTTGAATCACTGTATTAAATCACTGCATGTAAAAACAGAATAAATCCAAATCTTTTCAAAGCGTTCATGCGTATGTTTCACCACTTCATGAGAACTTTTTGGTTAAAAAAAAAAAAAGTTAGTTTCTTGTAAGACAAAAAGCAAAACATTAAAAAACTAACCATCTCAGGGTGTGAGTATGATCCACAGTAGCATGTAGCCTGGTGGGTAGATTATAAAGAAATTCACTGAGCACATTCATGCTCCCGAAGGGATAGGCCCGTTTCACTGGATCGACCGCTTGATGTTTCCTCTAGTGCCTCCCTCAAGACAAACTTGTCAGTACGCTGTTTGTTTTCATCCGGCACTTTGGATTCGTGATGAACGGCCTCGCCGGCAGCCCATTTAAGTCGGTTTCGTCTGACGGTGACGGATACGCCCGTTCACGGCTGCCTGAGTTGATGTTTCAGATTGGAGATGGGAGGTTATGAGGTTGGGTAAAGGTACATATGAAGGTTACCACAGAAACAGGTGGTTCATACTATGAGGATCAATACTTCAACACAACAGCAATGATTGATCTCATCCATCTAACTGCTGGCAAGGTAAGCAACAAATACTGTAAGATCCTGCTGTTTCATTGATAAGGTTTTGTTATTATTATTGTTATTATTATTTTCATGATCCTAATTGCTGCATGGTTTCATAGGTTTGTCTCTGCAAGCATCAGAAGTTGAAGAAAACCATGAAACCAACAGCGGAGGAGGAGAACCCACACACACACACACACATACACACGTATTTATGGATCCTAAACGAACAGTAAGTGCCCTTTATGTAAGTCACTAAAAACCATCAGTGCTTTTATTGCTGCTGTTAATTTATTGTATAGCTTCAGCTAATTGCTTAAAATAACGGTACAACGGTGTCCAGGAGAGATTATAACCTATAACTGGGTCAGCGGTTCAATAACCTTAAGAGCTACAAATGATGATGTTTCCAGCGACCTGTCCTGAAGTGTCCTTGAGCCATTTCCGAACCCTCGCCGTTAGTTACTCTGTATTCGAGTGTCAGCTCGATGCCCAAATTGAAACTGTAAATTAGCTCAAGTCGAGATTGAGGTAACGATCGCTCGAAAAGCTGCACCACATAAATGGTTTGTTCTATGGTTTTTTGTTTTGCAAGAAAGAAAGAAAACTTTAATCGCTAGCTGTGTGCTGTGGGTAACAATAGTTTCTATGGCCATTAAATGGAGAGTTCATGTTGGTTTATAAGATAATAAACAGTAAGATGTATTGCTGTCTAGTGCCCTCTTACAGATTTTATGAGAGTAACCTTTACACCAAGTAAACGGCCATGCAAAACCAAGGACTGTATTCTAGTTTGCATTCTGGCGGCTGCAGAGATTTCAACATATATATATATATGTATATATTTATGTGTCTAGAGGTGGGGCCACCACAGAGAGGTGTGGGTCAGTCTTACTACATCAGAGAAGGAAGAAAGGGAATTACAGATTGTGGAGATACTCCTGCGATGATGAGATTTTTTTGAGGTTATTGCTTTCTGGTGCTTGTTAAATGAGAGGTTTGGATCAAAGGTAACACTGAGATTTTAACATATTCCCTTTTGGTAAGTGTGCAGCCACCAATATAAAGTATGAGAGGGCCGGTACGGATGAGCGGATTCACTCACTGCTCGGCACGAAAAATTAACAGCATTTAAGAAATGAACACAAACGTTTTCTGTCATCCTCTGAAGTTCAGAGAGAGAGAACAAGGTGTCGCCAAACCTGTCAGAGACAACACAACATCTCCAACTGAGTTTGCTTGCTATCAAATTGAAAGGAAATGGATTGATGCAGTTAAGGTGACATTATTCAATCTGATGCAGGTACCAACTGCTCAAACGGTAGAAAGGGATTTAAATGACTTAAGTGTTAGCCTGTTATGAATTTTAAATGTGAAATCATGTCCCCATTTCCTGGGTTTAATCAAGTCTCTTTGAAAATCAGCCACCGGATTTCTGGTTTAATATACCAACGGTTATAAAGGAGAGAGAGAGAGAGAGAGAGAGAGAGAGAGAGAGAGAGAGAGAGAGAGAGAGAGGGGAAATGAAATATGGAGTCCTGATTGGGCGTCACAGTGCACTTTCCGTCTGTCAGCAGAATGGCCTGGCATAATTAGGAAAAGCAGCACAATGCAAGCAGGGAGCACTGTGTTTAAAGCCAAGAGCTCTACTATTTCTATTTATTTATTTATTTTCTTTCATTTCACCCATCCAGACCTATTGGAGACTGATCTGCTTCGCTTTCTAACCGCTGCACATCAGACTCAACAGCCACTTAGCGAAGGCTGGAGTGTACGGAAACATTATCAGTCACATCAGAGACACTACAAAGCTGCCTGCCGCCTCTGCCTCGTCCTTTTTTTATATTTACATGTTGCACACAGAGACACACTAAGATTAACTCGGGACTGTCTGTCAGCTCACTTCTACTGAGGTTCCCCGTGATTGGCTACGACTGGCAAATTCAGTTTAACCTAATCGGATGAAAGAAAAAACTAAATAGCAGTTATTAACCTATAGCTTCAGTGTTGATTGTAAATTGGAGTCCTATTGACCCGTGTACACTGCTTTGGAAATATTGTAAATATTCATGATAAGCAGCAGGTCCCTGTGAGATAAATTGGCCCTTACCTGTGTATCCACCTTATCAAGCGCGGGGTCAGAGCGCAGGTAATATCTTATAAAATCTAACCCAGAATAGAAAGCTCTCACCTTACATCACATCATTCTCCATTTCCTGCTGTCAGCAAGGACTCATTAAAGGGAAACTTTGGTGTTTTTTTTCCAACCTGGACTCTATTTTCCCATCTTGATGTGTCTAAAGTGATTAATGGCGGGGCAACCATTTTTTTTTTTTAAATTGGTCCAGTATTGAGCGTGTTGAGTTGAGACGAAACGGGCTGCGACATAATCCGACGGGGCTTTCTACGCCCCCCATCCGTGCGCCGTGTGCGTCCTTTTGCCACTGACGAGCACATGTCGTTATTATATGTTGTCTGACAAGATTATGGAATAAATGGATAAAGACGGAGAAATCAAACAATGGCGTGATCCCCTGAAAACACCTGGAACTTGTATTTCGTATCAAGAACGATGACAATGGCGACACGTTATTTTAAGTTGCTGCAGTGAAAAAGTACATAGTAGTACATATTTTACTTTTGGACTATTGCGTGACAGTTTTCTAGTCAGAACTGAGGACGTTCACATCACTGAACCAGTGGTGAAATCTTCATGCTACAGGACGTAGTAAAGCCGGCCATCGGGGATTTTGAAGGCAATAGTCTAATGTGAATTATTTTAGCAGCGCTGACTGTGTTGTCATCAGCTGTCCTTCTCCATTTGTGTTCAGCTTTTTCCTGCCGCCTGTGGACAAACTGCCTCTGTGACCTCGCAGTCTTACTCCTACATCGCTCACTACCCAGCACCTCTTACACTCACTGCACATTGATATTGCACGTTGCTATCTGAAATTTTAAGATGAGAATCAGTGTTTGATCCTTTGGCGCTGTAGACTTTGATAGCGCTCTGCGATCCGTGAGGTCAGCCCACGGCGTCCGAAACCCTGAGCCCTACAGACTCCGTGTCCTCGGTCTGGGCCTCCAGTGCTCAGGGGTCAGCGGAGGTTCATCCACCCTTCGGACAGAAAATGATCCGATATGTGCGGACAAGCTCACATTTCATAAAACAGCAGCCTTAAAACAGACTGATGTAGTTTTATGGGCTAATCCACACTTGATGCAGTGTGATTGATTACATATTTATTGTCGAATCGGTGAATTCTGTATCACACGGGGAGCTTTTCACTGTTTTGACACACAGTTTCCACTAGAACGCATAAACATGTTCATTATTTGGGTTACTAGGTTTTAATGGAGAGTTTTACTGCTGCGTGATCTAAATGCTAATTCAGGGGCTTTTTTGAATTAATGGGACATCTCAGACAAACACAATTTTAAAGGAGTAGTCCAGCGATTTGGGGGACTCAAACGAGAAAGATGGTCAAAATGATTGCACTAGTAGACGTCCAAGGTCAAATGCTACATCCTCCTACGTCCCACAGATCGCAGATACATTTCACCCTCAAATGATTGTTGAAAACGATGTTTGGCTACAGTTTTCTACAGAAGCATTGTGTTTGAGCTGTGCCGTCATCATTATCAGATGTTTTCTTTCCTGGCCAGGCTTTCTGAGCGAGGCTGATATGTTGTTTCCCAGGGAGACCTTACAAACGAAAGCATTTGAGAGACAATTGCATTTTGATTGGACTGTAATGCGGCAATAACACACAAAGTTTTTTTTTTTTTTTTTTGTATTAAATGGATCCTTACCTGTGGTTTTCAGGATGTTTCTGTAGCCTGTACAAAATAAAGAACAAAGAAACGCATTTTAACGTTTTCTAGCTTTCAATGAAAGTTTGCATTTTGCTCCACTCTTCCTCCAATTTGATCAAATTTGTATTTTCTGGCTCCAGTAAGCAGTCGTTACAGTCGTGTTTGTCCCGCTTCCTGCCCGCCACCCTCTTGTCCTACTGTAGAAAGTGAAGATTTGTGCTTTTAAAATAAGTAAGCGGAGATGGCTGGTAGGGAGCAGGTGTTCTCGTGTTTCCTCTCTGGTCCAGCTGCCTCCTGCAGCTGTGCCCTCCGTGGTGCTGAAAGTCATCTTCACAGACAGCATTGAAACCTCTTTATGTTCACAGCATGTAGCCACTCTTTACATGCACCGTCTGTAACTACCTGCAGAGTGAACAAACCTGAGAAATACATCCACAACCACATGTTTGCTGAGGGGGCTTTGACAACTACATGCTCAGTAATCAGGCCTTATGACCCTCCTACCCTTGAATAGAGGTAATTTTAATGTCCTCCCTGCTAAAGTGATGGAGAAAATAAATGCATCTGACTATTTATTTATTTATTTTTTTCTTGGCCTGCCTATGATGCTGTTCTACATGGGAATAATTTAAAAACAATTGGATGTGCTCTATCTCATCCCCTCCCCAGGCCCCTCCGAAAAACATGAAATTTCACTTCCCTGCTGTATACCAGCCTCTCATGTCTCTCCCTGGCTATTTAGGCTATAATCTGCGTGTGCTATAAATAACATCAGGGCCAAAGAAAAGAGATGGAGGGCATATTGCCATACAGCTCAGTAACGAGCAGTGTTATAAGTCATTAATTTTTTTGTGTAATTAATGCAGCATATGGTGAGACACCTGCTTTAGAGACTCGATTGCGTTACGGGCCTCATATAAGGTTTTATACACAAACCATTTGATTAGGACATAAGTTATAATCAGCGGTAACGTGTTTTTGGAAAATTCAGCTGAATTTAAATTTTCTAGTTTCTCTTATATTGCTGCAGCACCTGCAGTTTAATATTTAATAGTGTTTGTAATATGATTTACCTGCAAATGACATTTATACTTTTGATCATTTACATACATGATTGCATTTGCATTATATACCAGTGTGTGTAATTATGTGCATAATTACACAAATTACCTAACTCGTATATTCTTGGACTGTTTTTCACATTTAAAAAAAAAATAGTATATTTTGTATTTTATGGTAAAATGTTCTATTATACTTGGTAATATTAAATATCCAAACATCATACAGGCAAGACTATGAATTATATTTTCTGAAATAGGTTTTTATTGATCAGGAATGTAAAACAGATTTACTGGAGGTCATGGTAAAAACAAAGTACTAAATGGGTGCCATGCCAATTCTGATCCTTCCAGTTAGGCCACTCTCATCATGATAAAGTATGTGGCGCTGATCCCAGAATGCCCAAAGTAGCAATTACAAAGACAACTTGCACTACATAAATCCACTTATCCAACACAGCATTAATTGATACTAATGTAAAAGTACTAATAAAGGAGGAGGCTGGTGGTGATGGAGGGGAACAGCACAGCCGGAGTGGTTAATGGTCTGATTTTATATGAAAGATGGATGACGACATGTTTAACGTTGATATACGACGTCTGTGTCCTGCGTAACAACCGCAGACGTCTATGTCTTAGTAACAGTAAGATAAGCGTACAAATTATTAGGTTACTAAAAGCTTTCAAAGAGGGGTGATGACTTATAAAATATCGACTGTAGATCAATAATTGTCAATCCAACATGACTGTATGAATTATGAACATGTGAGGTAAATCTGGGCCAGATGTGCAGACCGAAATGTTTTAACCAAAATCCAAAGATATCAGGTTAACGGTGATATAAAATAAAGAACATTCACCAGATAATTTACTGGCATTTTTGCATAAATAAATAAATAAATGATTGACTGAAAAAAAGTCAGAGTAAAATTTACCAAATGAAAAATACAAAGACGAATCTAATAAATAATGAAGTTAATATTCAGATCAAAATGTTTAATTGAAGTGAAAAAACAGCCAGTATGAGGATGAAACGAACCTTTATTGTGTTGAGATGGACAAGCAACAAGCCGCCGTCCATTAGGAGGCTGACTCAGTGTTTTTTTTGGGATCTGGACTAAATCCTGCAGTGAAGTTTTCACTTTGGTATTTGGCATCATTTGTGCAGAGCTGGATTGTTGTGAACAACACACACACACACACACACACACACACATACTAACTCGGTTCGGTTTTGCATTGAGCAGTTGAAACATGAGACGAACAGTCTGCTTGACTCACGGCTACTTCGCTGTGTTGACTCTTCACGCTCTACATTCAAGCTCGTGTCACTAACAACCGACATTTGAACTGAATTGCTGATTTTAAGTTTACTTTGCTCCGTCACACAGAAAGCCTCGACACTAAATCAGCTGCCCTGTGAGTTGAAGAAAGATGATCCTTGAAGCAGGATGTTCTTTCAGATCTGGATTATGGGGATTTCATTAATAGCCATATTGCTGCCTCCTGGTTTAAATCCTTGTATTTTTGTTCATTAATGGAGACGCTTCAATTAGTCATCAGTGCAACTTATATAAGGTCATTTGGCCTCTATTGACTTTAATGTAAAACGCACTGGTATTCATTCATCTACAGAGCCAGATTTTCATCTAACATCTCATCTTTGCCATTATGCAACATATTTATTATTAACAGATAATTTTGTTGTAGCAGAATTAATTTAAAATGCTTCTTTACCGTTGAGAGAGGAAGTGTTTTTACAGTAAACCGTTAATGCTGCTCATTAGGAAATACTGAAGCAGAGTGAAGGAGGGGATGTTAAAGATTAAACATTATCAGAACAAGCATCCTCAGACATGAATTTATACCAAATGTCATTCATTACGCGCACATGCATCACTGACAGTGGTATTATTTCAATTTTAAGAAAACACACACACACACACACACACACACACACACACACACCATAATCACCCTCGGTTGCTGTAGCGTTTCTTTGTCTGATTTTGTCATTATGAAGATTAATATCGGTTTAGACTCATCGACTTCTGTTCTCTTCCTTGTGAATGGAAGGTGTCATAAGGGCAAAGCAGCCTTTTAGTTCGAGCACCCAAACCTGCGCCTGCTCCTCGTTGTCAGATATATTCAAACAGGGTGACGACCATCATTTAGCTCGCCTCGTGCCCTTGTGAAACATATAAAATGAATTCTGCTTCAAATATTAAAGGTTCAAGGCAGGATAGAGCTTTGAAAAGACGTCACTTTAACAATATACCAAAGGTTCGACATGTTCTTTGTGCAGCCGCAGCCACGTTTTGCACTATATGGTGGAATATGTTTCTTATTTAAGGTCTTTGATTTAATAAGTATGTATACATGTTCTGTCCATGTTCTTTAGAACGACACATGTAAGCATCTTCTGATAACGGCACTATTGACACGATGAAATCCTTTGTCTGTGTCGTCTGAAATAATCACAGTACAGTGACTGTGAGGATCTATTGTATACTGACACAAAATTACAGAAGAGTACATCAATACCATGAAATGATTAATCGTATACATGTATAACTACGTGACGGGCTCTGATAAGGAACCTCATGAGTGTAGTGAAGATGAAGGATTATCTGCATCTGTACCTATTTCATACTGTCAAAAAAAAAAAAAAGGTGTGAAAGTCGAGGCCAAAGTGTAAAATTTATTCAAAGTGTACTGAAAGTGCTTCAGCCTGGAAGCCTTCATCAGATCCAACAAATCGATGTAGATACAGAAGGTCGAGAGTCACAGAAAACAAGCAGGACATTGGAAAGGATGATTTTAAATGAATACAAACAGTTTGGGCATTAAAAAAATAAATAAATTCATGGTTGTTTTTAGTGTTTTCAGTGTCTGGGAGATAGAGTTCATCTGCAGAGATACTGGTTGTTCCCAGACTAAGACTGGCTTCTTGAAATGAAATGTTATTCACTATAACAACAATTATATGGTGCTAAATTGCTGATACATTTCAAGAAAAGCAACAGATTCAATCTGTTGATGCCGTTTTTATGCAGCTCAAAGTCACTTTGTGATCCATAACATGAATAATGATTTCATTTATCTATAACGGAGGGTTGTAACACCAGCCGGTTAGTTTTCCCACATCTGACTGAGTGATAGTAAATGGAACCGTTTCCTGTTTTTTTCTGTGTGGCATTAATCACATTTATTAATGAATAATGAACCAGAACACCGATTTTAAGTTTGTTGCAGAGTGGCTTTCGAAATCCACTATGCAACACATCTATATCATGTTACTGTAACCTGTTACATTTTTATTTTTTGCATTGTCTCAAAAAAACAAATGAATAAATAAAAAGCATCACAACTCACAGTGACTGTGGATGACTGCATTTACAGTCACTTACTCTTTGGATAGTAAAGGCTGGATTGTATATTATGTAAAGTATAGTTGGATGGTCCCCTGTGCAGCTCAGTTGAGCCACTTTACTGCGGACTTAGTCCATCGATTTGTTGGAAGTTGTAACTCTTGTGTTTGACAGGTCTCGTTTTTCATAATGATCCATGTCTCATAATGTACTTGTTACGAAGAGGTTTTTAAGGCTTTACATATAGCATTTTTAACATGAATAAATCATAACCACATTCATTTTGAGACATTAGTGTAATTGCCTCAAACAAATGAGACTGTCTGAGAAGAGCATTGTGTGCCACCCCCTATGCTGTCACTCAGATTGAGTTTTACTGGGAATAAATTGCTGTATCGTTGTAGTTGGGAAGGAAGAAGAGAAAGCTGTTCGTACCGAGCAAGCAAACTTTTCTGTTCCATGTGTTGGAAATGTCACTGAGAAAGACGAGGAACCCCAGATTGCTCCTAATGGCCTGTGATGATAGCTCTGCAGCCATTGTTGTTTATATGTGAATAGTATAGTATAATATTATGAATAAATGTAGGTATATATTGTGTGTTTTTATTTACTAAATTAGTGTGATTTCAGTTTGATATCAACAGTGTTGTTAATTGTGTTATTAGTGTTAAACGAATAGCACAGTCTCATCTGCATATAACAACATTTTGGGATTTCTTGATTTCGACACCACACTCAGTTGTGCAGCTGGTCACTTAGGTTAATAAACATCAGCCAGCTTATTACTTTTTTTTAATATTACTATTTGAAAACAAGGATCATATGAAATTATTTTCATGTCAGGGTCTCTTAAACTCAGGGTCCGGTTAAATTTATAGGGCAAAAATGTGGAGCTGAGGAAATTGCTTTGAGAGCAGGAGTATTTTTTGCAGAACATCCGGGAGGTGAACACTGTTCTCTCTGTTCATTAAGATCCTTTTCTCTCTGGGCCGCTGTCTCCTTTCTAGTTCCATTAACAACATATGAAATAAGAGCAGGAGTAAAAGCCCCTAGCTCTATCTTACAGAAGTGCAGATAAGTGTTTAAAGTGTAAAATTAAATAATCCCTGAATTATACTTAAACGTCAGTCAATCTCACAAACCAGTTACAGGAGCATGATCAGAGAGTATAATGTCACCTATAGAGCAGGAAAATGACTTTGTGCAATGATCAGGTCAGTGTGAAATAATAATAATCTGGAGAAAACTGTGATTTACACACTCAACTTTACATTGAGATGATTTTATAGACATTTGATGCTTAGAGAAGAATTTTTTTTACAAATATTATACTTGGTTGGTTTCAAATTACATAGGTGAAACTTAAAAATGTGCCTTGTTTGCAGTGGGAGTGTGTCCTGTCAACAGTTTGAGTCTTATCTTTTATAATATAGGTCCAACCATTAGTTCTGCAGTCGGCCGCTGGGACACATCGACTGCAGGGCTCACTTGCTGAATCACATATAATGTTCTTAAAACATCTTTTGCAGTATCAGTATACAGGGAAGTAGTTTATATTTATTTTTAGATTATATTTATTTTTATATATGAGTTAAATTCAGGCGCTAAGGTACGGCTTGTGACTACCAATACACCACAGCAAATGAAAATGATTCTCAATTTTTCATTTTCCTTCTGTAGAGTGCAGAGCGATGGGTACATGATGTAGACGCCTGCTGTGCTCACATTTCCTCTCGGAAACTCTTTGGGACTCTGGGAATTGTCCTGCAGACAGTATAGAGTTATGATGTCAGTATGTACAGTAATGAATCTATCATATCTCATGAGGGAAAGTCACAACAGGCTCGCCTTTGGCTTTTGGGTGTGTGACTCCTCAGCGTCTTCAGGCGGGAGGCTCATCGTCTGATTCGGTTGTACCAACTACACTGATTCGCTATCATTATTTTTTCAGCCTGAGATTAAGTCTCTTACTCTTTCTCAGCAGGTGTTTCTGTAGATGTGTCACCCACCTGCTGGCTCATCCAGGGGCAAAAAAACAGCAGAATTACTCCCCAGTTAAACCCACATCTGATGCAGAATAATGCCCTCGATATCAAGTCACCTCTCTGCAACAACGCAATTTTGGCGTCCCTGCATATATGAGCTTAGTCCTTCATCTGCCATCAGGGCCTCGTAGCAGCCTTGTAACCTCGTGTTAAGGAAGCAGAGAGATGAGTTGGACATGCATGTCTATGAAAGTTTCCCGTAGAACCAACATTTTAATAAGCACTCTTGAATTTAACTCCGTTATCAAGATGGAAAATGAGCAATTGGAAACTGTGTCTGTCTTGCATTATGAGGTCTGCATCATTGATTATATTGCAGTGATTACAGGCAGCTGGGAAGTTAGTGATAACTTTTTTTTTTTGCTGTTTTACTGTAGATGAAAACATAAACATTGTCATCCCTTAAAAATCCCTTTTTTTCTCTCTCTCTCTTTCAGGAATGAGATCTGCCAGGCTCTGATTGTTCAGATCATAATAAGGGGAAGAAAAAAAAAAAGACCAAACATGTGCTCACAATGCTTAAAATGACATCACTAGATGAAAATGTCTCTCCTCTTCATCTACTTCCTGTTTCTACTTTCATCTCGACTGGGAAATCAATCCTCTACATTCTCTACTTTCATCAAACCAAGACCGAACCCTTGATTGGTTACTCTGGTGTGAACGAGAGGATGTATTTCACATGGCCAGCATGTTCATGTCAGCGTGTACACTGGCTCCATTATTGCAGGTTGATAGAACAAAGCACCTTTTCTATGAATGCTGTTAAATTCCTCTAAACAATACCCAAGAGCCACTGTATGTGAATGCTGATTAAAGCCTGAACGTTGGCTGTCTGTAGTGCTGACAATGACGCTGAATGCTCTTAAACTGACATTGCCGTGTGTAAATTATGATATACAGTACGTTGAAAATACACACATATACTGCACATAGCACACATGTTGTTCCTCATAATTTTATCTTAATCTTAAGATGTTTTTGGGCCCATCTTAACTGACAGTTCATTGGCTCCCCTCATCCGGTGTTTCCACGTAGAAGAGATTGAGTTCCTATTGTGAATAACGTGTATCAAATGGGCAACATTTTTGACAGTGCCATAAAAAAAAGTAAGCTCTCTGTAAGACTAAACAAGCACAGACAGAAATAATCGATCTTTGTCGCGCTCTCTTTCTCCGTTCTGTTTATGAACAGAATTTGGAAATGCCAAATGGAGCTGCCAGTCAGCGGCGCTGAGCTGTGACGCCGTTTTAATATTCATGTACCTTCTTGTAATGAGCGAGTCAAGTCGAATGTCAGTGTTTCACAGCAGAGGTGAAATCCCCCACCTGCGATAAGCATCCGAATGGGAGAACACAAACAAACATGAAAAGGCATGTTTGTTATGTATGAGTTCCATGAACGGCTTACGCTGGCACCCCAGGGACACGATGGATGTGTGGATGGAGGGACACAATAACCTGAGGCCGCGGGGAATCGGGTGAGAAAAAGGTTCGCATCAAGAATCTCTCCAGATATTGTGGCGATACGGTATCTGCTCTCCGCTCTTTGCCTGTCAGAAAACAAACAAACAGAAAGTGTCTATAATCTGCCGATAAACCACGTTGTCAGCCTCCCTAGACAATCCTCTTTTATTATTTGTACCTTTCAATCATGTTGTTTATTGAGTTACAGAAAGACACGGCGCTAGACTGAAGATCCTTCACCTTCCTTGCGGATGACGGGATATGAAAGAGGCCTTTTGGAGCGGCTCCATCACAGCTGGGAGAGCAGGTGGCGGGAAGAAGCCCTGGGGAAACTCCAGCGGAGCGGACCTGGCCTGTAGGCAGCCTCAGGTACCGCCGCTGTCTTGGCAAAGCGACAGGCAAGAAGCGTTTTTACTCTCCCCTTTGATAACTCCGTACTCGGGTTAGACCGATGTGTTGATTTGCTGATTCCTATCTTGTTTTCTACTAAATATCATATAATCCAGATGGTTGCATCCAGTCATGATATTGCAGTTAAAGTGCTGAGGATCATACCAGTGTTTTAGTATATTTAATCCTTTTAGTATAATTCATATCTTCATTGCTTTGGACTATGTTTGAATGTACACTGTATGTGTGTTTTTTTTTTGTAGTATGTTGGTTAATCGGTCAAGTGAATCAACAAAAAATAAATAAATAAATAAAATAAAGTGAAATATGATGAAAACTATTTGATGGATTGCAATGAAATTTATTGTTGACATTCATGGTCCTCAGATGATGAATTTTAATGACTTTTCTGATCCTTCCTGACTTTTTTTACCTTTTGCTACCTGCAGGTTGACATTTTAGTTCGGAGGGAAAATGATCAACGACTGGATGGATATGAAATCTAGTGCAGACGTTCCTTTTCTCTGCATGATGAATTATAATAACTTTGACCCACTTACACAATACTTTAAAAATAAATATTTTACTTTATTATAATATATTTTATAACCAAATACCTTCAAAACTACTTGCACAATGGATGACATTGCCGTGAGCTTTAGCGCATGTCAACCAATCTCAGCATCAGAATCATCTTTATTGTCATCCATTGCTTTTCATTCATTTCATTATAATATGAAAATCAACTTGCAAAAACTTCAAAACTTTTTTCAAAAGTAATCCATCACAGTGAATATCTCGTCTGCTTTTATATTTGTCATTTACTCTGCACTTCATCAACATCCAATAATGTCACTTTGAAGTCTCTGCTAAGTTATTTTTTATTTTTTATATATTGAAATAAATAGAAAACAAATAGTTGCCTAAATGTAGAAATCACACATATCTAATCCACTCCATCCTGTGTTAAAAACAATGATAGAAGTAGTTTTATTTTGAAGTTTTGGTATATGAAAAAAGTCAGCAGTGTTCAAATTCAAACAAACTGACCGTATTAGAAAATATCACTTTTAGATTTAAAATCTTCTATCAGTTGCAGAACACATTGCTGCAGTATGCAACTGCTTTCTCACATCACCTGCACCTACATCCACCTCTTACATGCACGACTACATTTGAGTTTGACGGACTTGAAAACTACATCGGCAGCACGTTTGCTTCGTGTGGGCTGGTGTTTCACTGACAGTTACTTTCCTCGTTGTTACTTTACACCTAGTAGATGAAGCCGAGAACAGCTTGTATTCCAGCACTTTTCACTGCTCTGACTGCGGACTTGACAGTAATTGTATAGTCTGTGATAAGGGCATAAGACTGGGCCCCTACCTGGAGATGGAAGTAATTTTAATGTCATCCCTGCATATGAAAAGTGACTAGAATTCATAATCAATGCCATTTTCTTTGTCATAAAGCTGGTCAATTTCAAAGAGACTGAATAATAGCATATGTGCATCCTACTGTTGTCAAAAAGTCGGCATCAGTCTCACTCTTCAAACCCTATTCTGCACTCATCATGAGCGTCTGACAGGTGACTATGAGTATGAAATACCCAACACACAAACATAAGAGTAGTTTTAAAAATGTAGTGTTTTCATTCCTTTCATTCTTTTTTTTTTTTTCATTATTTTCTTGTGATAGTTCGGGTATTGTCGCAGTATCGTGAGAATAAACTCCACCAAACATAGATATGTTGCTACGCTGTGTTTTTCAGTCATCTCGTGTGTTCCAGCTGTTAAGTGGCCTTTTCAGTGACGGCAATCAAAGACTCCCTGGCTGCTCTCCCTTCACGGTAATCAAACTTCTTTGAGTGAACTCACTTGTGAGCTATTGCACAAATTAATACGCCGGTGTGTTATGATTTCCAGCTGAAACTAAAGTAGAAATCACATGCATGAATTTGAGAGTTAGTTAGCTCTGACATTTTGTCTGAATTGTACAGTTATCAATACTGATTTAAACCTAATTCCTCATTCAGCTTTTATATATTAAACAGTTTAGTCCTACATCATAGGACATAAGTGCATTACTTATTCAAATATTCAAATTTTCACCTGACTGAAAGTAAATATTCACTTTTACATTGTGCATGTATTAATTTTTGGGGATTTAAATTAGCTTTAAATTTCATACAGTAACTGCTGTGTGTATGTTTTTTTTTTTAAAGAGGTCATATTATTCCTCTTTCTCAGTTTAATATTTAATTTTCTTTTTTTTTTTTTTTCTTTTACAGCTATGTACAAGTGTCTCTGTGGACTGAGTCTCTAGATCAACTCCTCTAAGAGGACAAAGTAAATATCCCTAAAAACTAACAAAATATATTCCCCCCCCCCCCCCCCCCCCCCCCCCCCAAAAAAAACCTAACAATTTTTTTTTTCAAAAGTTTCTCAAAAATAACTCTTCTTCAACTGACCTCATTTTGCACTGATTCTATCCTCATTATACAGAAACACCTCCGAAGGAGATCATAGGCAGATTATGGCTGTATGTGGAGCTCCCTCCCTCCTCCCTGGCACAGAGCTTATCATGTGGACACATGTTTGGAGACCAGATCTGCACCTCAACATCAAAGCCGGTCAGATATGATAACGTCATGTCAACCATTTCACTCTTATTGTCCTTTGAATTATTGCTACCTATTGCCTCTTTGATGGTTGTGTGTATTATACAGTCCTTGATACAATATGTTCTGTTCCTCATATCAACTTAAGTCAGGTGAAATTCAGAGTGAAATATTCAACAGCTTTTTTTTTTTTTTTTTTTTTTCTCCCCCCTCTTGAGTCTTAAGTGTTTTTCCAGCTCAGGGTTTGCTCCGTACAAGCAGTGAACATAGTGAGAATCATCATCTGCCATTTCTGTTCACAGTAAAAAGCCTCCTTCTCAAAACATTTATGCCAAATCACAAAGAAAATAGATTGTTATGGGGTATTACATGAATTATAGCCTTTTAGTGCAGTTAAACACCCACCTTGTCATAATCAGCTACCAAACATCATGTTGGAAATTATGATAATCTTAAAAATAATCATTTATCTTTGTCATCAAACACAAAACATTTCCAGCAGTATACAGAGGGTGTTTTTTTATTTTTTTTTTAAGGTTAGGATTAGAGACACACGATTAAACTTGTCACGCTGCACTCTGCTGGGGTCTTGGATATGATCATTTTCGCTCCTGCTGATGCTTTCATTTTGCAGTGGCACTACTATCACTGGCATAATTGCATCGTCAAACCACCCAGAGATGCGCCCTTGTTGCAAAATCCATTAGCACAACACAACACTCTGCCTCTGAAACCAGAACGGGGATTTCCAACGAGGCTTCATATCATTCTGTGGGAGTGAATAAAACATGGACGCTTTCCTCCTCTTAGCCTGCCCTTCATTGATTGTCTCACTCAAAAAAGGGGAAACAGAAATTACTCACTTGGGTTCATAAATCGTGTTTTTCTCAAATGCTAAAAAAGTTTTTAGATCACATTTAGCAACTCATAATAACTCTAAAGTCTTTTTCTCAGAGCAGCTACTGGTAGGAGTTTGACTAATACAGTTCTGTATTAAAATAGAAATAATATTTTATTTCATTCATTTTGCTTTTAATTATGTGACACTCAAACAATCTCACTCAATGCATCGTGAAGAGCATATCTCTGTTTTCTCATCTCATCCCCCCCGGAGAAAGTCAACGCTTACTTTCTTGTCTCAAGTCTTTTCCAGCTCCATCCCACACGCCCCTATATTGTGTGTTATGTAATGATTACACACTACCCGAGAGCAACAGCTCTTCCAGCGACAGGGGAAATCTCATAAACAACCACTCTCGTTTTCACTTTGCATTTGGTTGATATGATTCTTAATGTTTTAAACTTGAGGCATAACAGTTGAAAAACTTTATAAAAGGAAGAAATGAGGAGAATCAGGATTATTAAAAGAGCTCGAGCAACATATATGAAACTCCAATAGGACAATATATATTGAGGCAGTGAAAGAGTGAAAGTGCCTCAAAATCTGACTGACAACAACTTTTTCTGGTCTATGTGTCTCTTCTGAGATTCGGTGATGGACCGTGTGACTGTCTGATGTTTATGAATTCCAGTCAGTTGTTTGGCCGCTGGTGGGCCTCCAGTCTTTAATTGACCTCTGTCATGAGTCAAGTATCTGCAGCACCGTGTGCAGCCATCTTCGCCACTGGACTGGAGAATTCAATTAGCCGAGCTTCCTCTTGCCTGCTAACACTGGCTGCATTAGGGAAGAGTTTCCTCTCTCTGGGAGTTTGCTATTTGCAACGCTGCACATTATTTACAATCACAATGTATTCAGCAATTCGGGAGGGGGGGGTCAGTATACTAAAAAGCATTTACAATTCCTGGCTCCCTGCAGTCCACTGCACTCTATTATCCATACAGAATTACATATACAAGCAGTTTACCCTTGGCACTCTAATTTCTCCCTGTTGTTGCACTCCAACAGCAAGGGACAGAGTCAGTCATTGAGCAATTCAATTCAATCCAATCATGTGACTGTTTAGTTTCCAAAGAAAAATCACACACACAAAAATCCTGATCATTACAGGAACTGGATGCACCCAAAATTTCTGTAAAGTAACAGCAATTCAACACTGAGATGAAACATGAAGGCTGTTTAACTGATTGATGTTATTAGTACCAAAGCAGAGATATAACTGTGAATCGTCGGCATAGAAATGTAACTGACTCTGCGTTTCTTAATAATATGACCAAGTGGCAGCATGTAAATGAACATTGTAAGGGCCCAGGAACACACCCTATGGAACTCCATATTTTAGTGGTATTGACGCTTATTTATAATTTCCAATTTCTACACAGAATAACCTTCCTGGAACAGAGCCAATCTAAAACCAAATCTGAAATACTCACCCGATTGTTAAGATGTTCAATTAAAATACTAAAAGCCACAGACAGTATTACTCCAATAGGAGTAATACAGTATTATTAAGAGCATGCAAGCTACTGACTGAATGAAAACATTTAATGGAGGAATGTTAGAGGAGAAAAGAAAGGAGGACTGTTGTTGAAAGGAGCTCCTAGTTGAGGAGAATGAAGCCCCGCTGTAAACATGGTTAAAAATAAAGGATTATGAGAAAATGAGCTGCTCACATGACAGCATAAATCAGTGGGAGGCATTCTCCTCTAATGGAAAGCTGGGGCCCATATTGAGGACCGTATCAATCATAGAGATAGAGCTGCCAGCATATTGACTATGCACCAAACAAACAATATCTAGGATGAGGTCTAAGTGCTATTCCCAATACAGGCAACATTGTAGATCATCCCATTGCCAACGTCTCCTGGGAGCACATTGAATTATTGAGAATGTATACATGTGTGAGTGCAGAGCATGTTCGGTTTGAAAGGCACGAGGAGCATTCATCTACTGCTGGATTACAGCAGCAAACATCACCAAAGGTCACATTCATTGTGAAATATCAGAGACTGGAACAATCTCGTAATAGAGGCTAATTTTACAAAGCAATGCAAAGTGTGTGGGAGAGTATTTGCAGAAATTTGGATAATATATGCTAATGACATTTATGTAATTCAAAGTGCTCCTATTATGACCACCACACGCTGGCTCAGACCCAAACCTCAGCAAAGTGTGAGAAACACACATGAGTGTGTTGTGTTTATGAGTCATTTATTTGGCTCTCTAATGTGTTTATGATATATATCCTAACGATCACTGACCTGATTTATACTACCTCACTTTAGAAAGTAGAAAGTAATGCTGCTATATGTAATTAACAATGGTGGAAGAAGTATTCTGATTGTTTACTTAAGTAAAAGTAGTTATTGGACTATAATGTTGCAGCTTGCAAAGGAGGAGTTAATTTCAATTACTTTCATATCATAATTCAGTAGTTATTTTATAATTTCTATTAATAATCTAAATCTGCAAAGTAACTATAGCTGTCAATTAAATTTAGTGAAGTAAAAAGTAGAGTGTTTCCCTCTGAAATGTGGTGGTGTAGAGGTATTAAGTAGCTTAAAATTGAAATACTCAAGTAAAGTACAAGTACCTTTAAGTACAGTTGTTGAGTAAATGCACTTAGTTTCATTCCACAGCTGGTAATTACTGCTTTTATTTTTGTATTTTTCTAAAACACGCATGCACATACACACACATGCGCTGTGTGTGCAATAACTAACCTGTGAGACTTCGGGGAAGCGTTCAGAGTCATGATGCGGATCTCTGTCTGTTTTCTTTCTGGCTGACCTGTTTTAGTTGGGAGTCATATGCACTGCAAAACGTGGCAGTCACTGCTTAATTTAGCAATTACAGAGCAATGAAAGACTCTCCAAAGCGGTTTGAGCAGTGTTTGTTTGGTTTTAAGGTTAGAAAGGTCCGGTCTTTCTTCCATTGGGCTGCGGTACTTGAAGTTCCATCAGGATTATATGAGTTTTCTTTCTCTACTTGTGTTCTGGGAGCTAAAATATATATAATTTCCATTTGTTGTGCACCCATTTCCTTCTCAACCTGCATTGTCAACTTTTGCTTCGATTTCCTGCATTTCCCAGAATGGCTTTTAACAGCCTTCAACAAAAGGTTTCTCAGTGCTGTAAACATGTAGGTGGAGAAAGCAACAGCAGTAGAGTCTGAAAAAAAAAAAATAGAGTGAGAGAGACAGAACAATGACATAAAGATGACTATTAAATACTGGAACAAAATGGTGAATCCAAAAAGAAGCTCTGTATGTTTGATTCTCAGGGCTGACATGACAAACTCATAGTAACTCTATGATGTAAATACAGCGTATGGTCGAAAGTATGCTGTTATAGCACTGTTGATACGCTGCCTCTACTCTCCTGGGAGAGCCTGGCTGCAGGATCCTCAAGTGCATTATTGAGGTCGGCCACTGCTGCCGGGCGATAAGACCTGGCTCGCTGTCGCCGTTTCATCCTGAAGGGGTTGAATGGGGTTGAGGTCAAGGTTCTGAACAGCAAGTTCGTGCATTGTGGACGTTGGTATTAATGCATACATGCATTACCAAACATCACAGTATGACACATCAACTGTGTATATAGTTGTAGAGCGTTAAGGAAAGTATACAAATACAGACTTAAATGCATTCATCTTTGCAGTTAGGCAGCGTACAAGCTCTGTTTACAGTCTTTGTAAAACATCACAGAACTTGGAAATTTTAAACTAGGTAATTGTTTCAAAGCAAAAACAGATGCTAACGAGATCCCCGTCCCCAGCTGCAACCAATCACTGCATCTCACACTCTGTCGGATACTGCCATTGGGTCACGGGGGTTAATGATTTTGTGCTTTGTCAAATCAGATTTATTATCTGAGCATGGATTAATTTGTCAGTATTGTGCTGGTCCATTAAGGCATTACTGAGCAAAGCCCTAATTAGAAGAAAGATAATTGCAGTGATTACCAGCATCCTCTCGAGGAGGTTTCAAATGGGCGGAGACTCTGAAATCGCCACCAAGTTTCGGGAGTGGTGCACCGAAAAAAGAATCACACACTGCGACAGTAGCGTTTCCACCAAGATGTGATTTCCTTAATCTCTTCGGATAGCCTGAACAAAATTACTAAGTGATTGCTTAAGTGTTGTTCGCATAAACAATGTTCTGTGTGGAAAATCGTAACAAATTAAATTATTCCTACTGAGGGAGTTTTGTATCGGAGGGCTGGAAGCGACACAAAGACACAGTCAGCTCTTCAGGCAGTGCGAGTGTGTGTGTGTTTTTTTTTGTCTGTGACACTGATACGGGCGTGTCATCAGATGAAAGACTGGAAGGCTGCTTTTGGACTTGAGGGCACAGCTGAGATACAGCAGCCAGAAGCGGGTTACCTTATCTCAACCTCTGTTCAAAGCTGTCATTCTGTGGGCTGTTCGCATATGGTAATGCTTCTCTGCACCAACCGTCTGCAGGTAAAAGCTGCAGTGCTGTTAAGTTACTCTATGTTTGTTTTTATACTGATACAGCCCGAGTCAAAGAGATACACTTCAAAATCCTAAACCTGTCTATAAACTCAACGTCTGCATTCGTAACACTGAAATATCAGCTGTTATTACTTGGATTGAAACAGAAAAGTAAAAGTGATGGGAAGGGATGGGAAGGGATGGGAAGTCATGAGACCAGATGGGAATGTGAAGAAATAAATTGGAACCAGGCAAGATTGAAAGAAAATGTCACTCTCATGACATCCACCTGTTCCCAGTACCGAAAGCTGTCTCGTAACATTTCATTAAAAATGTCCACAAAAGTGTTTTTTTTTCTTTTATCGTGAATGTGACTTTGAGACGCTCGTTTCTCCCATTCATCACGGAAAGGTCAACAAATGGTTAATTTGAGACAAATTAAACGATTTGATTGATGTCATGTCGAAGCGTGTAAGCAAAGTTTGTGATTGAACCTGGAGTCCGACCTTCACACGGTGGCAGTTAACCATTCGTTCCCTTCATTGTTAAAACCGCGTGTAACGTGTTGTTCATTTTTTATTTTTTTCATTTTATTTATATATATATATATATTCCACATATAAATTGATTCAGGCTGCGTGAAGCCATCCATCTTACACCAACAGGCCCGCAGTTAGCTTCTGAGCTAACTGCTTGCATTTAAGCAGTTGATAGCAATCACCTGAGATATAACAAATTGATCATGGACAGTGTTACAGAATGTAATTCATGGCTTTGAGGCGCAGCCATTGGTTAGCTATAATTAAGCGGGTTTATTTGTAGATTGAAGGCTGGTGAGTTTGGCATCCCCAGAGATTAGTGGAGATGGATGTGCGTGAGCGGTGGGGTGTAGACGGAGCACAGGAAGGTCAGGTTTTTCCTCAGTGGAAAACATGTCAGCTATATTTAATTGACAGGATGCAGATATGAGTGCAGATATGCACTTGCTTTGCCTCCAGATGTGTTTTTTTTCTTTTCTCTCTCTGTGTGTCTATAATTAGAAATGTATACATTTAGAGCGATGACACAAGGTCACTTTGGGATTCTCAACTCATCAAGTGGCTAATTGGATGAAAGGTACCCTGTGAAGTCGGCTCTGTGGAGCCATATTTTTAATGTTTGGCTCCTGTATTGATATTTACATGTTCATGTCAGGACACACGCAAAGATGCACGTGCATGTATAAAATGAGCAGGTGACGTAATGCAGTGCAGAGAGCAATAGTGCCAATGAACGTTTGAGAGTAATAAACCTGGTGAAAAATCAGCTTGTTCTTGCTTTTCCTACTAAAGTACTTTTGAATAGTCAAGCAGAGGCGAAGCAAACAGGCTGATCCACAGGGGAGCAACCGTGTCTTTGGTTTGAATGGCAGACCACCCCTAAAGACAGGATTAAAATGTTTCACGCTGCACATTGATGATTAGCCGCTACAAGGTGTAGTTGTAAACACGCTCATTAGTCATAGTTAAGGAATTTGATCAGGCCACTGTCTTTTCTTTTCCTCCTATCCAGTGTTAGAAAATTGATTCCACTTTGCTGCATTTTCTTTCTTTCGCCGACTAGTTGCATCACACAAACCACTTTTTCACTCGCACGGCCTGGATGGCAACAGACACTGCTGTTGTGTAGTGGATGTAACTGTGTTGTGTTGTGTAATTAGACGCGGACCGCACTTCGTTGTCTTTCAGAACAACGGCCGTGCAGAGGAACAAATAATTTAAAGCTAAAGTGGGTCCGAGGAGATGGAGAACAAACAGTGTTCTGTTTAATTAAAGCAAAGATTTGTTTTTCTCAACGGAGAAGCCACACCTTGTTGAGACGACATGTATACTGATACAAAAAGAAAAAAAAAAGCTGTTTGGTTTCAGTAGCTCGCACCCATTCACCTTCAAAAACAAAATAAAGAAGGAAAAAAAAGAGCCCTGTGACTGATAGTCATGCCCTAAAAAAGCAGATGTCTGGGGTTACTTTACCCAAGGTCTGTGTTTTGTTCTCTATATAAGTACAATGAGAACAGACAAGAAGGATTAATAGGTAGGTAAGTGTAAGGACAGTCAGTGTGGGAGCCAACAAAGGCCATAAAGCACATTAAAAACCTCTCAAAAATGCTGCTGTTTTAGATAATAAACATAGAAAGGCCATAGTTAGGCATAGTTTTAATCGAATCAGACTTTGATGGGAATTATGTGATCTAAACACACCGATAGTCACTTTCTGCTTGCAGCTTTAGTTTACGTGACACTTTGATGAAGTTGCGAACGGAAACAACCTGCTGAGAAGCTGATCGCATCATCAATGTTTAACATCGCCTGTGTTTCTCTCTGCTGTGCATTGACCCTCAGTTACACATCTGACACCATTGGTTTGTTTGTTTGTTGTGGCCTCTGCTGTTCCTTTCAGCGAACATTGAGAGATACCCCGATGTGTGTTTTGTCAGCTTGTCTGCTGCTTACCTTTGCCTGGGAAAAGACCTAACAGTAGTCTACAAAAGCACACTGTGGTGACCTGTCAGGGTTGAAGATTGACCTGTTATCCCCTACTCTGTATCAAAAAGCTTCCCTTCTCTGTTTGATGTGCCGGCACCTCGGTGCTACTGGATATGGTGCACTCAGCTTTCCTTTGCATTCATCCTCCTGTCAGTCCAGCTGACATCAAGTCGAGAGTCTTCTGCACAAATGAATACTCTCCAGTCTGCATGAAATGGTTTGTGTCACTCAGGAAGAACGCTCAGTTCGCCAAACAGAGGTCGGGTGTCGATGAGGGTGTTTTTTGGGGAGACGTGCTTACATGTTGACGCCGAAATAGACACACATCTACAAATAATATGGTGCGTTGTTAAAACGCTGTTGAGACCTATTTTGTAGTAAAAATAATAATATATCTGATCATCGATTAAATATCCATTTAAGTCATCTCTCATGCAAAAAAGAATTTGATGCTTTTTCTGTTTCACATCATTGTTCATTGAATGTCTTCTTTTGTTTCTATGCGGTTGTGATACAAAACGTTATGAATGGAGACAAAAAAAAAAAAAGCAGTTTTTTCATTCTTCAGTCAGCAGATGTTCAGTCAGGAGAGAGAGAGAGCAAATATACCTGGTCCCAAAATATTTACTCATGACAATCACAGCTCAAGATGGAATTTGTTTGTCTAATGTCCGATCGTCCGATCGTCCAATCGTCCGCCACAACCGACAACTGAACTTAAAAGAGCTCCGTGTATTTATCTAGCTCACCTTGTGTTATCATCCTGGAGGAGAAAAGGACTGTTTCTAGATACGAGCGAATGATTAAATTCTTTAAACCTCTTGCAGAGTGTTTTTAACGCAAAGGTCATTTCAGCGAGGAGTAAAATACGTGAATTCATTTATAAAAGGATTTCAGGCTTTGACGATGAATTAGCAGATTATCTCCACATTGAATCGGGCAACGATGCTTCCTTCTACAAGCCAGTGGCAGCTAAGTGATGCTACATGGCCATACATGGCTAGAAAGGTCAAGAGTGTGTATACAGGGATGCTGAAGGAAATGGCTCCTATGTATCTACATCAGTTATTAGCCCAGCTGCTCACCTAATTATGTAGCGTGCATGGTAATCAATCACAGGCCTAATTGGATTTGGATTGGATTTCTGTGGTCTCTGCAATGAGCAGCGAATTGTCCAAAGCTGGAGGTTTGACTTTGACTTATGACATGCTGAAGCAGGCTGGTGAGCAGCGGAGGCAGGTTCACGCCATCGTAAGAGCTCCTGAAATTTCATCACTGAGTTAGAGTGAGAATATACTGAATACACACTTTATTATATTATCTATACTACATGTTGGCAACAGAACAGAACAAGGGGGGGGAAATCCTTAAGTAAAGAAGATTAATGAGGAACAATTACATCTAAAAGCTTCAGCATATATAATATAAAAATGTATGGGAAAAACTCTTTGTTGAGTCTTCAGTCATTTCCCAACTGCACACAGCCAAAGATCGTTCACGGAGCGAACTGTAGGCCAATATTGATTTTTTTGGTCTCTTTACTAATAAGAGTCGGAAACGTTTTAACGATAGGAAAAGCATTTGGGATGCTTTATGAAATAAAAGACCATCACTAATATGAAAAACAATCCATGCAGCAAAATATAAATCTGCACCTCGTGACTTCCAGATAACTGTGTTTCCTTAAAAAAATTTTTTTTAAAGTTTCCATTAAAGTTGCCAAAATGCAGTTCAACCTGTGAAATGTCCTGGCAATAATGTCCTTCCTCCATCACTGTTAATATTCCTGCATAATGAATATTGCTCAATTTGTTTGGTCTCGCCTAACAGCGCCGGAGTATCCGCGATGCCAAACCCAGCAAGTCCTCCAAACTAAATGACTGACTGGATTCAGAAGTGACCTTGGAAACAGCAGTTGGACAAAAATGACAAAAATGTTTATCAGACAAATCCGACGCCCCCCATTGTCAAGATGACACTTTTAACACATTACGCAAATTATTGAGCTTCATGGTGCTGACAGATGATTAAATCATAACTCGAGTATCCAGGAAAAGAAGTACGGATTTAAGTCCCTGAAGGCGTTTCTTTACCGCAAAATACCTCCGACCATGCAGGCAGGTAGGATTGCGAGCGAAACGTGAGTCGTATTATCGAAGCAACAGTATGTGGTTGAGTGAAGATGACTCTTTCCATCCGCTCGGTCCGTTTGTTTGAAACGAATCAGCCCAACTGACGGCCTACGAACGCAGACTGAGCCGGCAAACTCATTCAAACATTTGAATCTTTTATTTATATCCACATGGATACAATAACCTGCCAGCACACGCATACACACAAATATAAACACAGAGATGTTTATGCATACACACACACACACACACACACAGACACACAGAAACCAGCTGAAAACCTCAAACAGCTGCTGAGTGAATATTAACTCACCTTGTGTCGTGTGTCAGTCTTCACATAGAGCCCGGTGTGTGTTGAGACTCCGCATCGCCCCCTAGGGGTTCCCCCTTTTTATTTTATTTTTATTTTATTTTTATTTTTTGTGATGATTATTTCAAAGATTCTCAGTTTCCACTGATGATGACTGAAACGGAAACCACAGAAGCTTTGTTGAAACGAATGAGGCAGTGTTATACAGTGTACATGTGTGCCACTTTGTTTGCATCCTAGATTAACAATTAGCATATTGATTTAAGCTCGTTTTATTACCAGTCTACATAATCACTTTGTTAAATATTCTTGTTACAGGAGTTCTCAGTGAGTGTTTCTCCTTTTTAACGTCTCATTTGTAAATATTTATAAAAGCATGACATTGTCGGGTTATGTATTTTTGACAGATTCTCAAATCTATCCGTTTCTTCTTCTATGACTAATTTAAAAGCTGTCCTTTACTCGCTCAGTGTTATTGTTGGCGAAGGGCACCGCAAAACATCATTTTAGACTGAAATAAACAAAAAATATGCATATATTCAAACATGTATTATAAGACCAACAATTTTGTGAGTCCTTGAGAGGCGCCTACATTTTCTTTTTGGACTCAGCGTTCAGACGAGAATGTGAGAGTGTATATTTTGCACACTGGTTGCATAAATTGACATTTGCAACGGTTTTGAATGTTGATATTATTCCACTTCTGTAAGATGTCTCTGTAGAAAGGACTTGGCAGTAAAAAAGGATGAGAGGATTATTTGTTGACTGTAACTTTGACTTTGTGCTGTTGAAATGATCTTTATTTAATGTTTGCAGCTCCAGGAGGTAATTCTGCATGATGACTATTTTCTCTAATAAAACTTAACATATACTAAAGTTGGCCTAACGTTATTAGATGTATTTAATAATTTACCCTGTGACGATGCATTAATTCTTTGAAATTGTCCTGGAGTTTGAACGCATCTCCAAAGCCTTCGTTTTCCTGCACCATATTCAGCTCTGGTGATAGGTGTTACTTGCCAGGAAAGCTGCCGGTAACTATGGTTACGTATCTGCTAGTTCCTATGTTGTGATACTTGTGATAAAGTTAGCTATAACAAAGCATTTAAAGGGAGGATATGACATTTTTACTGCCATTTTTACCACCAATCACAGAACTGAAAGCCTTATTCTTCTTGCACTGATGACTTTTTAAATATTATTTTGTAAAATATGTTGGGACAGTTCCCCACTGAGTAGCACTGAGTGGACATTAAGACTCCCTGCTGCTGGTCAGATGCATGTGTTTGTATCCAGAAGCACATCTGGAGGAATTTGTTGATATTAGCAAATGGAAAAGACTTCAGACTTTATCTTTGTTGCTTAAAATTGATTCATTTCCTTTCTTATTCCTGCTTGGACATTATGCTGATATAATCACTTTTGATTTTTTTTTTCTCATTTCTTTTTCTAATATATTATAGATTTTTTTTAATGGCAATAACCATTAAAGAAGAAAACCCATCATCAATATATTGGAAAACCTGTCATTTTTATATTCATTACAGTACAGTGATCCATAACTGCACATGGTGGACAGTTATGTGTATGTTTACATCTTATAGGAAATAGAATAGATACTTAATGTCACAGCTGGTGAATTATAACACTGTATTCAGATGAAATCAAAGCTTTTTTATTACACTGTCCTCTGTCTGTTTCATGCTTTACATGCAGTAATTATTTCCCCATTCAGACATTTATTATTTCTATTGAATGCTAAAATGTATTTGTGAATCACAGTAATGATGAGTATTTCCTTTACTGCCACATCCCTGCAGCTTGAATGCATTTTTTTTTTAGAAAAGAAGCAAAAATATTATGGGAGTTTACTTAAAAAGGAGAAAGAGACATAAAAAAAACAAGCTGCCAGGCTTCCTATTCTTGTATCTTTTATCATGTGTTTTTTTTAACAAAGACTTTGGAATTTTAGAAACTAGTTAAAAGCCTAAAAAACAATTCAGCCTTCAAAAAAAGACTCAAAAATCTTTCTTTCTTTTTTTTTTTTTAACCTGCTGTTGCATGAAGATGCATGTCAGAATAAATTCATATAGCTCAATCTGGACGAGGGCTCATAGGAAGAACTGAAAGATTATTTAAGAGGGTTCTCATGTAGGATCAAAAGAAAAAAAAAGATCAATCCCCAAAACATATGCAGATGTCTCAAATGAAGCAAGGGTGCATTTTGTGCAGTTATTAGTGTCTGATAATTCATCTTAAAACCTGTGATGTAGAACAGATTCGATTGAAGGATGAATTAACTGATGTGAACGGATACAAACATCATTTCATATTGTTTTTTAGTGGTGAGACATTCAATTCTCGATTGCAGACAGATGTCACAGTAAAAAATAAATAAATAAATAAAGTTGGTTTAAATTGGTTCCTTTTTTTCCCCCAAGGCACACATTTCAGTAGTCGATGAAAAAAAAAAAACCCCTATGACAAGGTGACAAACATCCTCCGCTTCTTTATCTCCGTGTGTTTTGACACAAAGGATAAAATGTCACATTTCAACAAGTCGTCTTCCACATTATTGGGGACAGGTATAAGTGCTGTGTCGGCGAGGACAACAGGCTTTTTGCATCACGCTCGGTGGAACATAAAACTAAAAGAATCTGGCAGCACGGTTACTGTATGACTCCTCTCGACCAATTCAATTCCCTAACAGGAGATAACAAGATAATGGATGACAGTGTCTCCTACATAAGTTGTATGGGCTGATATGGGCTTCCATTCAGGCATCAGATATGTGGCCATCTTCAGGCCCGTTATTTCTGCTGTCAGATATGAAAGAGGATGCAGGGAGATGAAAAAGGCCAATTCACAGCAGGGGGGGAGTGAAGGAGGGAATAATCTTACCATGACATGAATATAAGAGATCGTTCACTGAGGTAAACTTTATCATCTTGTGGTGATGTTCTGTTTTTGACCGGTGTGTGAGTGTTTTGATGTTTGCGGCGCTTGCTTGTTAAGACACTTTACCTCGTAGGTGGGGTGTGTGTGAGTGGCGACGGCGAGGTTTCAGGTGATGTAACTAGGTCTTAGTAAAACAGACAGTGTTTGGAGGCTGCTGTTCTTTTAAGGCTGCTTCTTGCCTCAATCTGCATAGGCAATGGGGTTAATTAGGGAACCCACTTTACTGATGTGTTTCAAAGGACGGAATTAAAAATTAACCAACACGCCTTTTTTCACGCCAGCGAGGAAACCGCGGTGGATAAACAAGGAGAACACCCCGTCCTGGTTAGAAGCTCTCGCAGAGAGTATTCAGCTGTTCCCATGACATAACAAGGAACTTGTACTACAGCACAGATGTTGTGATCAAAGTGGATTGTGTTCTCCCTCTGACGTACACACTCCTTAAAAATCTGCCGTCTGAAAACTTCGGTGAAAAGTTTTCCCTTTCGGTGGCAGCAAAGGGTCAGATGTACGTTAAAAGCTGGAGTAAAGATGTCTCCCGGCGTAAGACGTTTTCACTCCTCTTCTAAAGTACCTGGGAGATTTCCAAATGCTCACCCTTCACCACAATAAAATATTTGGTCATAGCAGGTTAGTTGACACATTCATCACTGTGGCAGACGAAGAGGAAAATCACAAACGTCTAGGAGATGTCACCGGAGGAGATACGTCGGCGCTGGAGGCAGAGACGTCGTTTGAGATGTCAAACGGATAAGTAAAGAGCAGATTGAAGTGTAAATTGCAGCAGGCAGCCACGTCCCTTGACTTTCAAAAAGGATTGCTTGATTTTATTGAGGGATATTATTGCAGTGTTAATCTAATAAACTCAGCGTGATTGCAGCTAATTGAAAGGTAATGGCATTATTGATTATGTTGACATCATCTAGAGCGCCTTATAATGGAAAGTGTGTTTCTGAATTTTAATCACTTTGGCTGATGGGGCGTTTTGAGGTTCTTTTTCTAAAAGTGTTGAAGAGATACCAACAGCCAGCCGAGACGAGTGAAAACCACAGTTTAACACCTAAAAGGGATCCGAATAGTTTCAACTGATGGGATTGTTTAAAGGTTTCTTATTTTATCACATTCAGACATTCATTTGGATTTGGATCTATCACTTTAGCTGCTAAATGCTTCCACTTTCTTCACTGGTCACTGACTCATTATGTGCTGGCCAAGTAGTGCAACGTGTGTCTACTGCTGATGGACCCAAGAGTGACAAAAACAATAAAGTAAAACTGAAAACACCGAGAAACTGAAAGTGAAAGACGAGCTCCGTAACGTCGAGGGGGGAACTGCAGAGTCTCTGTTGAGGTTATCACTATGAGCGACCCTTTTCTCACTACACACAGTCATTTGACCTACTGGTAATATAGAAATATTGATTAGTGCAGCTTTGAGGTGCCCAATTTAACAAGAGTGGGTACTGAGCAGCTCCACTGGAGTAAAGCTGCAGGAGGCGAGACTCTTATATATCTGTTGGGAGTTGATAGGCCAGATGATCAATACCTATGACTCCACCGTTACCTGGAGAGCTGCTGGGATCTCTGGATTTCTTGTTAAGACTTTTATTAAGATGTTTTTTTGTTTTTTGTTTTTAAACTTTCAGACTATTCGGGCTATTTTGGAACAAAAAAAAAGGTTCAAGACCATCAATCATATATTTCAGCTACTCAGTGATGGTGCTTAAAGTGAGCAACCATTTCGGCTCCAAATGCCAATTACCCTTTGAATCAAAGCAAAGTATTATTACACGACATTAGTTTTGGTAGAAAATCACTCGGTAATGCAAAGTACGCTATGACAATTTCAACAACAACAAACTAAACTCACATTAAGATCAACCGAATGATCAAAATAGCTACACAACAACACACCATGCAATTAAACATCCTACACTGTGTGCCAAGAAAAGAAGAAAAGACACAGAAACGCTGCTGGATGATGATTTAAAATGTGAGAACCTCGTCTGAAATTATCTGCTGACTAAATGTGAGCGTAGAAGAATGATGACTTTTCATCTCCATAAGGTTTGCTTTACACTTATTGTGATTAAAAATGCATCAAAAACACACTTCGAGGGTTCTCCATTACAATTCCTGTCCAATATGGCCGACCCCTCACCTCTGATTAATTAGCCGCATGGCGCACGAGTTGCTGTCACATCCCTTTTGTGGGCTGTGATCCATATGACAGATGTAACCTTTGAACCCATAGAGACTCTGCTCATTTCAAAGCATTCAACGTCTATAACAAGAAGCTCATGTATTAATCTGTCGTAGTGTTTAACACAGATATTTCACTACTCGATGGAGAGTTCTGTGTAAAGAGTCAGGAGGTCATCCAACTTGTTAGCTTGATGAGGTTTTTTGGAGCTAAATGTGCGCGGCTAAATAATTAAGCACATATCCGTTTAGCTCTGGGTGCAGTTAACTCAAGACTTCAATAATTCAGATTGTTAAGGCTTTTATATTAAAATCTACATCAAATATTGATCTCACGTTGGGACCTCTCGTAACCTTCCTCCTTTTAGGATCACCCACTGTGTGCAGTTACGCTAACTGACAGCTATTATCTTCGTGGAACTTCGGGCGCTGACAAACGACAGCTTCGCCGAGATCAAACGTGTAGGTTGAGGCGGGGCAGCGGTGGTCCTATATGAAATGAAATTAAGAGCAATATATTAAAATAAATAGTAAGAGCAATGGGTTTTGGAGGTTTTTGGATGGACTTGGCAGCGAAGCGCCCAGCATAAGGTGGATTTGAGGCTGTGCAGAGGATTGTCTGTCACAGGGCAAACATTTCGCTTACAGCAGATGCTCAGTGGAGCTTCGGTTTAAGTGGCCTCTCCAGGGAAATGGCCAAATGAAATCACTTGTACTCACAGTAGTGTAGAGGAAAGACCCAATGGACCACTTTGTTGGTTCTCAAAAGAAACCAATGTGTAACTGTTCTGGTTAGATCAACACATGTTCCCGGGCTGTGGAAATGTAGGTGTGTTTGGTTTTTTTTGGTTTTTTTTCTACAAACTGCCGGATTTTTCACTGCTGGATCATTCAAGGATATGAATGAATGAAACAATAAAAATTGTGCACAGAACGAAGAGATACAAACAAATCCGCTTGCACATTTTTCATCTTTTGTCAAGCTCATAGAAGGACGTGGAGTATGTTGAAAACTTCCTTTTTTTAGCAGCCTTTAACAAGCAGCATTTCTCAACATCTCCAGACAGTCGCAGACAAAAACGTCACCAGCTCGAGAGACAGCTGAGAGAATAGAGAGGAGGCTATGAGACGATACCACAGGCAAGGTAGAAACAGTTACAATAGTGTAATAATACACGTGTTGCCATAGAAACGATTGAATAGCAGCTGTGGTCATTTTAATTCCAACAAGTTAATTGTTAACTTTATTGTCAGAAATAATTCAAATTCTATCAGAAAGTTATTTTTTAATATTCTATTAGCTGCAGTAGATAAATACTCTCATTCTACGAGCCATTCATCTTAGAAACACCAGGAACCAGGGTTTCACTTTTTCACAGAGACAAATGAATTAAAACCCTTAAATTAGAGACTGTATTGATTCGCAGAAGCTATTCGAACAACCAATCAGGTAACAGCTTTTTAATGGTTGCCATTTAGTAATTCCTGCTTTGTTCCCACCCAGACGGCAGCGCTCAGTAAGAACCATGAACTTAAGGTTTGGAGCAGCGAACTTTACTCCTTACTGCCACTCATTCGTGAGCGTGACAGACTCAAAAGGGCACCGCATCCCTTTTATCCAAGACATTCAGTTTACTTATTACTTACTGAATACTGCACATCCTGTAAAAATGAAATCTGTACACCGTTTTGCTGTGGCTCTGGAGGGATCTTCATAAAGGCTGAAAATGTATCTGCGATTGGACTGGTAGGTTAGAAATATGTGAAAGTTTGAAAGATGTTGGTATTTATCAGGCAGGGAGGGTCTAACAAAAGATTTTTTTCTTGTAACATCATCAATAAAAGAGGCTAAAATGTTGAATATCTGAGGCTTTGCTGCTGCGATTTTCGATTGCCTTTAAAATTTTGCCTCTTGTAATTTTATGGGAACGCTAAATTGCTGGAGTGCCCGTTTACGACAGAAGAAAAAATATATAATATCGATCTATTTTCCACAGGTATATATAAATATATATGTATACATGTGTGATAAATATGACTGGGTCATTTTGCATAATGAGTACTTTTACTTTTGATGCTTTAAGTACATTTTGCTGCCAACACTTACTTTTACTTAAGTAGGACTTTTCATGCAGGAATTTTACTTGCAATCAGTGATATATATATTTTTTTATCCAATCCATCCGGGCAGCATGTGTAAACCAGTGAATGTATTAGACTTCCTGCTGGCCGCGCCGGCCTCCCCCGCTGCTTCCTGAATGACCCCAAACTCTGACAATTACTCTCTTCTTCTGCTCCGTGCAACACGAATGCATGTAAGTACGGAGCGCTGCGCCGCATGCGGCATCACGTTGAGAAACATAAGCCAGGACAATTATCTCTGTATGGTTTCTATTGCAAACATGCCAATTACCAGCACTGCCACCTGCACACAAATGAAGTCCCGCAGGACTGATCACACCCACCCCACTGAAAAACCTTCCACAATCTGCCACTTGCCTATAGATTTAAGTTTAATTTTACATTCATACTTCTTCCACAGTGTTGTTTCCAAATGTGGCATGAATGAACTGAACTTTTTAAACTTTTTTTTTTTTACACCCATACACCCTTAAATCTGACCTCTGTCATGCTGAAAAAACCCTCTGCAACAGCATTTAGTGTCATATCTCTCTTATCAAATAGATGTAGTTAGGTTAGCAGCTCCTGAAGCAAGACTTTACAGACAGACTCCCCTGATGCTGTCAACTTAAATTAAATCCTCACTTCTGTCCTTTCAGTGCAGAGAGCATTGACTGGCCGATACTCCCCTAATCGCTATTCACCACCGGCCTGTCAAACGTTAACAAACCGATATATTAGCCTAACCCGGGCTGCAACACGGACAACTCTCTGACCTTTGTTATGTCAAATCAGCAATCTGTTTCCTGTCACGGCCTGCCATTCAGATCTGACCCTCATGTGCTTCACTCGTACAGCTATTGGACCCCCTCGGTGCAGCGTAGCTTTTTCCGAGCACAGCATCCCACCTGGGAGCAGCTGGCAAGGGGGGGGAGGCAGGAAGGAAATATTGATCGTAATAAGCTTGGCAAATGACCTCTGGAGTATTTTTAGTCTAGAGCCATACGACTGGGGAGGAAGCAGGCCATTTTCCATGAATGAGGAATGAGTTGGTCGTTTTTCTTGCACACGCGGCCCCCACTGCGATGTTGAAGAGTATGCAAAACCCTCCCCTGAGGCTCTGTTAATTATTCACCCCTCCCCTCTCCACCACTGCATGCACACCCCCGCCTCTGCTCCTTATCCCCTGTGCCCTCTACAAGAAAATGCCACTGAGTGATTGAATTGTTTGCTGATGGAGCAATCCCAACCATCTTTAACTTAAAAGCCACTCGCCATAAATCAAAGCACAAACATTTGGGCTACATGAATGATTAATGCAATTTAATATCCTTATGTAAATGGCTGTTTCCCCCGGAGCACCGCAGGCACATGTGGAAGTGGCATGTTGAAACAAGGACTACAAGCACATGATAAGACTGGATTAAGAATAGAGTCTTATGATTTATCAAAAAAGAAAACTATTGTAAGTTGCTTCCGTGTCCTTGTCAGTCTGGTCACATATCGTACCATTACAAATGTGTAATTTCCTCTCTGATGAATTTGCTAAATGCTTCTGACTCCTCTGTGTTTAAATGACATTTGAAGATAAGCACCTTTTTATGAATGCAAATTGTCTTTTTAGTGAGAACATCACATGGCAAACACGCGGAGTAATCTATCAATCTTTGCACAGGAGAAGAAGGTTTGAAAACTTTTTATTTTATTTTCTGATGACGCTCCTTAAGACCTGCTGTTTACCAGAGATTACACCTATACAGCAATCACAATCAGAGCCTTTTCTAATCATAGACATACTGTATAGTAGCTCTGTCTGTCCATCCCCGTTTGACTGTCCTCTCTCTTTAGTAACACAGTTGCGTGAGAGACATTTCATTTTCTCTGATATGTGACGTGGGCGTTCACACATTTGCAAGCTCTGTATCTTCGCAGCTAATTTCTCCAGACAAAAATAGGCTCGCCTTCCCCCTTCAGGGTGCATCCACCCCTCCAATCCCCACATTACTCAGATTACTGACATTAGACATCTAAACCATGACATATATATATATATATATATACCCCCGGAAGGGGATTTCATTTCATTACCCTGGGTGCCACATGTTTATGTCTAATCTTGAAGCTTTCAGCTCTCTGGTCTCAGAGCAAGTAAATCAGTGTCAAAAAGAGCATTTAGAGATTTGTGATGTGAATGTTACTGGGTCGAATCGTGGTGATTTCAGGTGAATTTCTCTTCGTGTGTTCTTCATTTGGTCGAAAACGTGATTCGTGACTTGCAACCTGTGGAAAGCATACAGGTGTTGATCAGGTGACCGGGAGTTTTTTTTATCTATTTATTGTTCTTTTCCAAACTATTCTGGGCGATTAAACAAAAAGCAATAAGTTGTTGTTTTTTTTACCTGAAATGATCCTCAAAGAGAGCCTCATCCTCATATTGATTAGTGCAGCTTTGAACTGAAACCAAGCAGAGTCTTAACGTAGCAACAGCTGGTTGAGGATATAAAACATCAGGTGTCAAAGTTAGTCACAGACCAGGTTGCTACAGCACAATATGAATATATCTAATATCTTTCCTGGAAATTTCTGTTTATTGGACCAGAAATTTGAATGCATATGCAAGAAGCTTCTCGGTGTCTCCAACAAAATGTGTCAGTTGACTTTATTCCTCTTCACTGTGTTTTTTTTTTTTGTGTGGAGATGTGACAGCCTCCTCCTGAGTCTATGTAAATCCAAAAAAAAAAAAAAAAAAGTCACCGCTGATTAATAAAACTTCACCTCGTGTACGTCGGAGGCTTAATAGAAGTATTTACATCTTAACTGTGTTGTGTTTGTCGCGCATTTGTCAATTCTCCACCACTTGCAATTTGCGTTCATGCAATCACTGCCAGAAGTGATTAGTCATGAATAATGCATTTTTAAATTCAGCACTCAGGGTTTGATTTGTTGTATTTTTTTTCCTCCACACACTACCAACTAGCAATCCTGCATTTGTGTTAAATAATTCAAATGGTGCAATAATCAAATGGAAAGAATCCCTCAGTCTATGTGTTCACTCTGCTTTAACCGCTGTCCTGTTTTCCCTGTGAAGGATATATATGAGAGGCATCCTCCTCTGTAGCAGCCGGTAGGATGTGAGGATGGCAGGCCGACGAGAGCAGAGCGCCGTGGCACAAACCAGTTCCTCCTGGCAATCCCTGGCAAGGCAAATTTTTTTTTTCTTGTTATCAATCCACATATGCTGAGGAGGGAAACAGGGGTGTGGTGGGTGAGGGGCTCTGATGGGATTTTCCCCCCCTATGACACTGCTGCGTTCAGTGCTTGCGTCAGTAAAGCCAGCTTAAACTGCTTAATTATATTATGTAAGCTGCGAGATCAAGGAATATACTGAAAGCTTGCGTCTAAGCGCAGTGCTGAGCATGTGTCTCCGGACCGAAGTCTTCCAAAGCTTTTCCTCTACCTCCACATGCTCCATTTCCAAACTGAATGAACCTCGATTACGTTGTTCCTCATATCTCCTTGTCACATAAAATGACACTAAATGAGTGTCTGTTTTGACTTGGCACAGTTATTTCAGCTTAAGGCTGCATTTCAGCACACTTTATTAATAAAACATGTACTATAGAATAATTTCTAATGTCATACAAAGGGAGAGAAAACATTTACAAGGTGATATAGTAGATTGTTTGTTTGCATGAGGAGGTTAAGACTGACAAGGCCTCAGTGATGGCTTGAGAGTCGTCGGCTTTCTCATGTCGCACATCTCCTATAATGATATGAAAAAAAAAGAAAAAGGCTTGAACGTCATTGAGCAAATAAATTTGCTTCAGTAATTGGTTGTCTGAGAACGTGTATGACATACAATGCATGACTAACCATAGAAACACATACACACTACATGTGTGTTGTCCTCTTCGGGATTGATAGATTGATTTTTTGAATACAGCATGTGAAAGAACAGAATGAAACATCCTTGAAGTGAAAAGCACACGACAGGAGACGACAGGGGGGGCCAGGACAATGAGTTTTAGCCATATGGCTTGCAGAATTATAAAGCTCAGTATGAGCCATGGAGATGCACTAATCAGTGAGAAGTCAGTTCTCTATCGACTGCAGCACCATTAAAGAGATCGCGTCAACTCACTGCTCATTGCTGCTGAAAATGAAAACTGAAATATTATTACATAGGATGCAGATGTATGGCATATGATTGCTCACTGATCAATATTCCCATCCCCCTTGTGTAATATTGCCCATTATACATCCACCAAAACGTAACCCTTTAGGTGTCACAGCACAAAGCAACTCACCAAATAATCCGATCAGGGTGCATCTTACAAACTGATACATTTCTCTCTTGATTGTGACATTTTAGCAAAGGAAAACTGAATATCAGCCTTTTTTTTCTGATGCAAACTGTTAAAAATAAGAAGCAGGGATGGTCGATGAGGGAGATGCATTCAATGGGACGATGGGTCTTACAAGTTGACTGCACAGTAATTACATCTCCCGAGAATCCAGGGGAGGAAAGTTTTCAAAAAGAAGAGGGAGGGGGGGAAAGCTGGCGCTCTGCAAGCGTCGCCATGCTCGCCTCCCTCTCGAAACAAAATATGAATGCTAATATCTCACGGGGAGCACTGGAGACACGCTGTGCGGGTTCATTCATCCCTACTACCTTGTGTTGCTTTTCTACACATGAAATTAGATGTTATTATTCGCACAGATGCAGGATATACGGATGTCCATCCCTGTTTTAAAGAAAAGGAAAGCCTTAGATAGATTTGTCGAGGTACCTTGAGGCTTTAGAAAAGATTTCTGTCACAGTCGAGCTATCAGCTGCTGCACAGCTTTTATTCTGAGGCCTCTGAGGATGCAGGGAACTGAAAGGAATCATCTGTAGCCACAAACATGTTTTGTTGGGAGTCTGGCATTGCTAAAAGCTACTTGATGCCTTCTCGCTTTTGTTAATTATAAACTGTGACTTGCTTTTTTTGCAGCTGAAAGGTGGTGCGAGCAAAAGTTAGCTGTTATTCACCTCTGAAATCATCGTGTGATAGCGGGAGTTAACAGGATATATGCATACAGTATGTGCCATATGATAAAAGAGGTTTTTCCTCGCTGTGATCATTCCTCCTGAACTGCAGCTTCATATTTGCTTCAGATAAACTTACATATGCACACTACTTGCCATTTATTTGGTTGTGTGGTCTAGTTGTTCTTAGTTAGGACAATTTGGCCTCTGCAGAGTAACAGTGAACAGCAAACATAAGAAGAAATTATTTATAAATAATTATAAATATATTGCATGACTTTTTTGCAAATGCACTGCTGTGCTTTTGTTGTTTGCTGTTGGACAGATTTACTATCACAAGCAATCGCAGTGCTTTCATATATAAAATATTGAATTAAACTAATCACTGTGGGCAGGAATCCTCTGCCTGTGAGAAACCTGTTGCTTAATTTGCATTTAAATAGAAGAGAAAAAAAAGAAAACACTGACCAAAATATTCCTGTGGTGGGTGGGATGACTTTCTGTCAGCTGGGGTGATTCACTGTGATGTACTGCTTTAGAAATGTTTGATTTGTGTGTGTGTAATGATCGCTGCTCCTCTTGTGTCGCGTTTTGATTGATCATTTGATGGGACGTTTCTTATTCTCCCTGTTCGCCAGGTAGGCAAGGTTACATTTGCAACATGGAGGCGGAGACACCCCCCACCCCCACCCCCACACCCCCCTAAATGGACGCGAAATCTCATTTTTTATACTCCCAGGCTGCCGAAGCGGAACATTTATTTCATCAGTTGAATTGGCGGTCGTTGCAGGAAAAGCAACCCCCTTAAATTGTTTTGATTTAAACTGAAGGCCTCTGTTGTCCCCTTTTATCACTCTGGCTATTATCTCTGGTTTTCAAATGGTAATTAGGTCTTGGTAATGAATATTTTACAGGTATGATTGATGTGACATGAACACACTCGGTACATTTAGGGCAGTCATATATTGACTACATTTATTCAACATGACAATGGCATTGATGAAGGCATGCCTGAATGCTAATTTGAACTTCATGAACAATTTTCTCAGTAATGTTATTGTTGATTCAGGTATGGAGATTTTGTGTGTGTGTGTGTGTGTGTGCGTGCAATTGTTCTCAGAGAACCTTCAACTCCACTACAACAGTTTTCCACATTTTCACATCATACCGTTCGTCAGCGGTGATGAAGGATCTGGTTAGACTTCCACAATAGACAAGATATTGTTTGCTCAGAAAAGCTGATCAAAACTGAATCTCGGGCAGTTGTTATCAATCAATAAATAAGATGAGAACATTATCAGTCCGTCTTGCCCCCACGAAGCCACATCTGTCAAAATAACTTGTTCTCTTTGCAGATCAGGAGAAGATAAAGTGAGATAAGGGAGATGTAGCTTTGTGGCTACAGTAATGCCGTCTATCATAATGTCAATATATTGCTTAAAAAGGTCAAAACTGTGTACCTGTAACTCGTCCGCGTCACGTCTTTTTCTATTCATCTCGACGCCCTGATGAGGCCGTTTAAGCCTTTAGACTTTTCCCTCAAGCCACAACAAACACTGCACTGAATGTTGTGGTTGACAATGAGCAAGACACAAAAGGATGCAGACCTCACCTGAATCCCTCTGAGCTCTTCCTGCAATCGTTTTAACACTCAGCTGGGTTAGTTGCAGCACTGAGGTTAACAAACAGATGCAGACAGATGCTAAATCAAAAATACTGCAGGGATAAGGGTTATCATTTGGTGTCTGAAAGGGGTCCATCACTATCAGCAACCTGTCACTCTCCTCTCTTCTCCTCTCTCATCCCTCATCTATCTGGCGGCTGCCCTCTTACAGGCCAATCAGTGGGACTAACAACATGTGACTGTGACATTTGCAAAACATGGAAGTGTTTGCTTATCACAGTCTTTCACTAACCTTGGTAAAAGACTGTGTGTTTTTTATAAGCATAAACCTAATTGGAACTATATGGTACATGAAAAAAAAAAACCCCAAAAACATTGCCAGTGAACATTATTATATTTCCTCCATAACATATTTGGTAAAAGCATTCAGTATCAAACCCATTGTTAGGAGCAGGTTGGATGGAGGGCAGTGTTTCACACCTCTGTTATACCTCTGATCTCCACCAGCTGTATATGTACAGTAAATCAGATTATCTGAGTGACTCTGGGCAACGAGGGTCCTTGCTGTGTTGCTGACACCTTTTAAACAGGGTCAGTCAGAGTGCACTGCCTCACAGCTACAGCCAGTGACACCAGAGGTTATTTATAACCCGTTACAAAAGAGCTAGCGACTGCTTCCCCAGGTACCTTTTCACGCTTATGAAATATTTGCATAAGAACGTACTTTCTTCAGTGTAGCCATATTTCATCTCAAAAGCACAGTTTAGTCCTTCTGATAGCTTTGTGCAGATTACCTGGAAGCTCATAGCTACGTGAGGAGCCCTGCATGCATCTCGGGCAGCATTTGTTTATTAAAGCATCTGTTGTGTTGCTTTAATTCTCAGTGCGTTTACCGCATATATAATCTGGGTAGTGGATATACATTGTGGTCGTATCGACATTTGGTTGGAATTAAGTGTGATGCTTTAGAGGATGAATTTGTTTAATTTGATTGGTCGTCAATGGAGAGGGATCAACCAGCACTGCTAGCAGGGAAACAATGCCCGGACTTCTTTGTATGCGCAAAATATACCGTCACACGCAGGATTTGAATACATTCCTTCAATATGTGTCAGTCACCAGTATGCTGATCCCACAGTGGTTTTAATAAATTGTGTAACTATAATGCAGTATAATCCGCAGCATGTGAATAATATCTCAAGCACATAACGTGTCACAAATTCACAGAGAAGGAGAAGGAATCAAACGGATTCACAGCTTCTGTGTTTTTCACCTGAGTGTCCACCTATTATACACACAGTTTTACTCTATGAAGATCATGGAGAAAATAAAAATCAATATTTAATTTTAAAGAAATCATTAAAGCATACATGCTTCGATTAAGCTCATATAAATTTAAAATGAAGAGTGTCAGCTGGCAGCTTAACTTGTTGTTATTTCATCACAACACACACACACACACACACACACACACAAAAGCAGCTAATTATGTCTTTTGCCAAACACTGCAGGCTGTCATTAGACGAGCATTTAATATTTAATGTGAGGTCTCTCAGTATCTGAACCAATCAAGAGCAGACCTGTCTCAATATATGAGGCAAGCGTTAATATTCAAAAAAGTCAATGTAAACACGTAGACTACCTGTCTCACTGGTTTCTCCTTATAAATGTTATCATTTATTAATTGTTTTTATTAAATAATCTCAAGGGCCCTATCTATCTATCTATCTATCTATCTATCTATCTATCTATCTATCTATCTATCTATCTATCTATCTATCTATCTATCTATCTATCTATCTATCCTGTACAGTTCACCTGAAGTTTGTACAATGAGTCCTGAAATGAGCAGCATCTGTATCCGTATCTTCCCTCGTTGTTTCTGAGGACGTGAATAGTTGAGGAGTTGAAAGTTGTTTTTGGGGAACTTGGTGAAACTTCTTCTAGATTTTAGGGTTAAGAGTTCGTGAGCCATTAAGCCATTCCTACATTCACTTGTACATTTATAACAATTCTAAAATATACCCATGTTGCTCTGGATATTCCACTCGTTTTTATATAAAACCTATTAAATAATATTCAAATATATCGTCTGCACTTGTTAAAAATGAGTCAAACCCATAAAAACTCATTTTAGCCACCTTTGGATTTCCATTAAAGCTCTCTAATGCAAAAAAATAATAATAAATCACAATGCACAATATTCAAAGTCACTGACTGAAGCAATAAAAGAATGAAGCTTTGCTATAAAGACATCTGACTGTGACTTATGATGCTCACTGACAGGAGGCCATATTTGTCTAGATGTGACTGTTCTGCAATAAAAGGTCTCTAGAGGTATGAAGTACTAAAGAAACCCTTATCCAAATATACAGCATCCCCTCACATTGTTCTGCTGTGAACACACACACACACACACACACACACACAGAGCCCCAGCAATAGGTACAAATGAGCAGCGTGTCAGAATAACATTTCATCTTGAAGTCGACCCTGGCAGCAGCTGAGAATGCAAAAAGCAAAAAGAGGACTGGTTCTGTGAGACAGAAAAGGAGCAAGCAAGATCTCTGAACCACTTTGTCAGCCGAGTTGACTCGTCTCAGCATGAGTAAGGTCTGAAGCAGCTCTGAGCACCATGTGTACTACACCAGCCTGTAATGGAAAGCAGAGTCATTATTATCTAATTAGACAGACTAATGACATGCCACAGAAAGCCATAAGGCCAAGACAGTCTCCTTCATGCCCGTCTGTTTTTCACTAAAGGCTGCTCTCATAGGGCCAGATGCCACCTGAAAGCTATTTACCATTAAGATGGAAAAATGTTGTTCAGGTGGGCAAATTTGTAGTTACAATTATTAATGTAAACGTTGTTCATTTAAAATGCAAAAAGAAAACAGTCTGGGCATTTACCGAATGTTGTTAGGAGGTGTCATAAGTAGGTGAGGTACAACTCTGGTTGTTTTAGTCGGGCAGGAAACGTTGGAAACTTTTTCAAGACTACTTTTTTGGAGAGAATGTGCAGCTGTGACTGATGAGGATCATGACTGTGAAAAGTTGGGACACGTCAGAGTAACAACCTGGTTAGGAAGGAAAGCTGAGCGGCCACAGGCTGGAGTTTAGGACTGAATCACAAACTGGATGTATGGAAGTATTTTGATCCATTCTGTATGAGATTCAAGGGTTTCATAGTGGATGCAGGGAGGCCAGAACAGAGGATATTATGGATATCCTGGACCAGTTCTAGAGACTCCCTGATAGGAACCACTGGAAAGCTAAAGGTTTTTTTTTTTAATTCTTGGAAACTGGTGCAGTCTTTCTATCATAGGGGTTTGAGATGATCCGTCACTTCTGTTTCCATGGACGCAGGTATGTGGAAGTCAGTGGTCGCATTGGGCTTCATGTAAAGGAGAAAACAAAAATAGTCATTGTCACTGGAGGCGGCAGCAGCAGGTTGAGGCTCAGGCCTTTCGGGCTGCAGGGTCTTGACACTCGCTCCTGTGCAGGAGCTTGAAATGATCTTTTCTGACTTCTGCTCTTATCCAGCGTAGCTTGAACTTGGGTAGCGAGCCAGAAGCCAGCAACGTGTCCTCCAGAGTCGAGACAAATTGACTTTTTATTGCTCCCACAATAACGTGAGGCAGTCCAGGCAGTCATTTGTGATAGGCCATGTTTCATTTCCAGGGTTTTGGACATTAGAACTTCAAGCCTTAGTTGAAGCATTGCATCAAAACAAGTGTTTCATACTGGAGAAACTGCTGTCGTTCATACATTCAATCTGAAGCTACATGCAGAGGTCATTGAGGTTTGCAAGAGGGAAGCTCTCACTAATCACCTGATCAGTGAGAAAGAGATCAGGTGCTCCTTATCAGGTGATTAGTGGGAGGCCCTGCTGCATATTTAAGGAAGGCTGGAGAAAAAGTTTTGTCAGATGAGGCATCTTAATGACCATCTTAGTGTTTTATTTCTTTTGCTCCTCATTTTGTGTTCCTTTCTTTTGACGATGGAGGTCAGGTAGTCCACTTTTTCACAGCTTTGTTACTTATTTAGGGACGGGCGGGTGAAGTCTGACCTCTGACATGAGAGAAAAAAAAAAGAGAGAATTTCTCCTCCTGAGTGAATAAATTATTAATGTCTCCTTACTGACAGAGGGCGTAATAATTGACACATTGAGTGCCATTCAAGAAGGTGCCGGTGTCGAGGGAAATAAATGAAGGCTCTGTTCTGTTCATTGTTGTACTCACTGACACCAAAAAGAACTGATGGAAGTAGGGTAGCAGTTCAAATTGAAAAGGAAATGAGACTTGGGAATACAATTAAGTAAAAGAGCACTCCACCTGTTTAGCACTGCACTCCTATGACATTGGCAGACTCATGATGGACACTCAATGGTGCCTTAGTGCACAGGTTTAATGGGGCTTTACGGCGTTGGCCCCGGGCCTCTGAGGGAGCACGATGTAGGAGAGTGAGATACGCCTGATGCAGAAGAAGACAAACTCCTCTGACTGTGCTTCAACACTCTTCGTAAACACACGATTTATGTCATCGGTTTGAACGTGGCGACGCAGTACCGGAAATAGCAGGAAACGTTTTCATCATCCAGCTCGATGGTGAGCTGAGTTTACTTGTACAGTAAAGTACAATATGAATTAAAACTGCAAGCGGTGTTGTAGTCCCTCGCTCATGCTGCCCGCTACTGCCCGACGTGTTACAGAGGTGCTGCAACGCTTGAAAAATAAATGCGGCTGTGAGAAATGCAGGAATTTGTAGGATTTCAATAGGTTTTCAATGGGCAAAAAAGCCATTGGTTTTCAATGGGTAAAAATGCAATTGGTTTTCAATGGGCAAGTTTTCCATTGGTTTTTAATGGGGAAAATTCCAATGGTTTTCAATGGGGAAAATTTCCATTGATTTTCAATGAGGGAAAATGAAATTTAAAATGGCAGACTCCCTGTTGGGAAAAGTAAATTTGCGCAAGAGACTTTTTTGTTCATCTCCTTAGTCTACACATGTGTACTGAGTTTAATGTTCCAACTCCATAAAAACCCTTATGGGGAGGGGTTTTTGAAAATTTCAAGGGGGCGCTGTGGAGCCATTTTTTGCCGTACATGGGCGTGGCTCAACGGGATGTTAGAAGGTGCGCGCCTTTGCCACGCTAGCAAATTTTCTCTATAAAGAGAATGACAATAGAGATAAAGAGAATGACAATAGAGATAAAGAGAATGACAATAGACATAACAGGAATGACAATAGAGATAAAGACAATAGGGATAAAGACAATAGAGATAAAGAGAATGACAATAGACATAACAGGAATGACAATAGAGATAAAGACAATAGAGATAAAGAGAATGACAATAGACATAACATGAATGACAATAGAGATAAAGACAATATAGATAAAGAGAATGACAATAGAGACAAAGAGAATGACAATAGAGATAAAGACAATATAGATAACGGAATTACAATAGAGATAACAGGAATGACAATAGAGATAAAGAGAATAGAGATAAAGAGAATGACAATAGAGATAAAGAGAATGACAATAGACATAACAGGAATGACAATAGAGATAAAGACAATAGAGATAAAGAGAATGACAATAGAGATAAAGACAATAGAGATAAAGACAATAGAGATAAAGAAAATGACAATAGAGATGAATAGAATGACAATAGACATAACAGGAATGACAATAGAGATAACGAGAATGACAATAGAGACAAAGAGAATGACAATAGAGATAAAGACAATAGATATAACGGGAATTACAATAGAGATAACAGGAATGACAATAGAGATAAAGAGAATGACAATAGAGATAAAGAGAATGACAATAGAGATAAAGACAATAGAGATAAAGAGAATGACAATAGACATAACAGGAATGACAATAGAGATAAAGACAATAGAGATAAAGAGAATGACAATAGACATAACAGGAATGACAATAGAGATAAAGACAATAGAGATAAAGAGAATGACAATAGACATAACAGGAATGACAATAGAGATAAAGACAATAGAGATAAAGAGAATGACAATAGAGATAAAGAGAATGACAATAGACATAACAGGAATGACAATAGAGATAAAGACAATAGAGATAAAGAGAATGACAATAGACATAACAGGAATGACAATAGAGATAGAGACAATAGAGATAAAGAGAATGACAATAGAGACAAAGAGAATGACAATAGAGATAAAGACAATAGAGATAACGGGAATTACAATAGAGATAACAGGAATGACAATAGAGATAAAGACAATAGAGATAAAGAGAATGACAATAGAGATAAAGAGAATGACAATAGACATAACAGGAATGACAATAGAGATAAAGACAATAGAGAAAAAGAGAATGACCATAGACATAACAGGAATGACAATAGAGATAAAGAGAATGACAATAGACATAACAGGAATGACAATAGAGATAAAGACAATAGAGATAAAGAGAATGACAATAGAGATAAAGAGAATGACAATAGACATAAAAGGAATGACAATAGAGATAAAGACAATAGAGATAAAGAGAATGACAATAGACATAACAGGAATGACAATAGAGATAGAGACAATAGAGACAAAGAGAATGACAATAGACATAACAGGAATGACAATAGAGATAAAGAGAATGACAATAGACATAACAGGAATGACAATAGAGATAAAGACAATAGAGATAAAGAGAATGACAATAGACATAACAGGAATGACAATAGAGATAAAGACAATAGAGATAAAGAGAATGACAATAGAGACAAAGAGAATGACAATAGAGATAAAGACAATAGAGATAAAGAGAATGACAATAGAGACAAAGAGAATGACAATAGAGATAAAGACGATAGAGATAACGGGAATTACAATAGAGATAACAGGAATGACAATTGAGATAAAGACAATAGAGATAAAGACAATAGAGATAAAGAGAATGACAATAGATATAAAGAGAATGACAATAGAGATGAAGAGAATGACAATAGACATAACAGGAATGACAATAGAGATAAAGACAATAGAGATAAAGAAAATGACAATAGAGATGAAGAGAATGACACTAGACATAACAGGAATGACAATAGAGATAAAGACAATAGAGATAAAGAGAATTACAATAGAGATAACAGGAATGACAATAGAGATAAAGACAATAGATATAACGGGAATTACAATAGAGATAACAGGAATGACAATAGAGATAAAGAGAATGACAATAGAGATAAAGACAATAGAGATAAAGAGAATGACAATAGACATAACAGGAATGACAATAGAGATAAAGACAATAGAGATAAAGAGAATGACAATAGAGATAACAGGAATGACAATAGAGATAAAGACAATAGAGTTAAAGAGAATGAGAATAGAGACAAAGAGAATGACAATAGAGATAAAGACAATAGAGATAACGGGAATTACAATAGAGATAACAGGAATCACAATAGAGATAAAGACAATAGAGATAAAGAGAATGACAACAGACATAACAGGAATGACAATTGAGATAAAGACAATAGAGATAAAGAGAACGACAATAGAGATAAAGAGAATGACAATAGAATAAAAGAGAATGACAATAGAGATGAGAGAATGACAATAGAGATATAGAGAATGACAATAGAGATAAAGACAATAGAGATAAAGACAATAGAGATAATAAGAATGACAATAGAGATAAAGAGAATGACAAGAGAGATAAAGACAATAGAGATAACGGGAATTACAATAGAGATAACAGGAATCACAATAGAGATAAAGACAATAGAGATAAAGAGAATGACAACAGACATAACAGGAATGACAATTGAGATAAAGACAATAGAGATAAAGAGAACGACAATAGAGATAAAGAGAATGACAATAGAATAAGAGAATGACAATAGAGATAAAGAGAATGACAATAGAGATATAGAGAATGACAATAGAGATAAAGACAATAGAGATAAAGACAATAGAGATAATAAGAATGACAATAGAGATAAAGAGAATGACAAGAGAGATAAATACAATAGAGATAAAGAGAATGACAACAGACATAACAGGAATGACAATTGAGATAAAGACAATAGAGATAAAGAGAATGACAATAGAGATAACAGGAATGACAATAGAGATAAAGACAATAGAGATAAAGAGAATGAGAATAGAGACAAAGAAAATGACAATAGAGATAACGGGAATTACAATAGAGATAACAGGAATCACAATAGAGATAAAGACAATAGAGATAAAGAGAATGACAACAGACATAACAGGAATGACAATTAAGATAAAGACAATAGAGATAAAGAGAACGACAATAGAGATAAAGAGAATGACAATAGAATAAAAGAGAATGACAATAGAGATAAAGAGAATGACAATAGAGATAAAGACAATAAAGATAAAGAGAATGACAATAGAGATAACGACAATAGAGATAAAGACAATAGAGATAATAAGAATGACAATAGAGATAAAGAGAATGACAAGAGAGATAAATACAATAGAGATAAAGAGAATGACAACAGACATAACAGGAATGACAATTGAGATAAAGACAATAGAGATAAAGAGAACGACAATAGAGATAAAGAGAATGACACTAGAATAAAAGAGAATGACAATAGAGATAAAGAGAATGACAATAGAGATAAAGACAATAGAGATATAGAGAATGACAATAGAGATAAAGAGAATGACAATAGAGATAAAGACAATAGAGATATAGAGAATGACAATAGAGATAAAGACAATAGAGATAACAGGAATGACAATAGAGATAAAGAGAATGACAATAGACATAACATGAATGACAATAGAGATAAAGACAATAGAGATAAAGAGAATGACCATAGAAATAACAGGAATGACAATAGAGATAAAGACAATAGAGATAAAGAGAATGACAATAGAGATAAAGAGAATGACAATAGACATAACAGGAATGACAATAGAGATAAAGACAATAGAGCCAAAGAGAATGACAATAGAGATAAAGACAATAGAGATAAAGAGAATGACAATAGACATAACAGGAATGACAATAGAGATAAAGACAATAGAGATAAAGAGAATGACAATAGAGATAAAGAGAATGACAATAGAGATAAAGACAATAGAGATAATAAGAATGACAATAGAGATAAAGAGAATGACAATAGACATAACAGGAATGACAATAGAGATAATAACAATAGAGATAAAGAGAATGACAATAGAGATAAAGAGAATGACAATAGACATAACAGGAATGACAATAGAGATAAAGACAATAGAGACAAAGAGAATGACAATAGACATAACAGGAATGACAATAGAGATAAAGACAATGACAATAGACATAACAGGAATGACAATAGAGATAAAGACAATGGAGATAAAGAGAATGACAATAGACATAACAGGAATGACAATAGAGATAAAGAGAATGACAATAGACATAACAGGAATGACAATAGAGATAAAGACAATGGAGATAAAGAGAATGACAATAGACATAACAGGAATGACAATAGAGATAAAGAGAATGGCAATAGAGATAAAGACAATAGAGATAAAGACAATAGAGATAAAGAGAATGACAATAGACATAACAGGAATGACAATAGAGATAAAGACAATAGATATAAAGAGAATGACAATAGAGATAAAGAGAATGACAATGGACATAACGGGAATGACAATAGAGATAAAGACAATAGAGACAAAGAGAATGACAATAGAGATAAAGACAATAGAGATAAAGAGAATGACAATAGACATAACATGAATGACAATAGAGATAAAGACAATGGAGATAAAGAGAATGACAATAGAGATAAAGAGAATGACAATTGAAATAAAGAGAATTAAAACCGCAAGCGGTGTTGTAGTCCCTCGCTCATGCCGCCCACCGCTGCCCGACGTGTTACAGAGGTGCTGCAACGCTTGAAAAATAAATGCGGCTGTGAGAAATGCAGGAATCTGTAGGATTTCAATAGGTTTTCAATGGGCAAAAAAGCCATTGGTTTTCAATGGGCAAAAAAGCCATTGGTTTTCAATGGGTAAAAATGCCATTGGTTTTAAATGGGCAAAATTTACATTGGTTTTCAATGGGGAAAATTCCAATGGTTTTCAATGATCAATTCAAAATGACCGACTTCCTGTAGGAATTAGAGCTTCGGCCCAAGAGGCAACTGCCCTTTAATTTTTATGCTTGACATGTTTCCCGAGTTTCATGGGGCTACTTGAAAGTCGTCGACTTTGCCTATGGCTTTTTGGAAAGTTTGTGGGGGCGCTACAGAGCCATTTTGCACTGGGGGCGCTCGCGCGCCCCCCTCAAGCTGTATGTGCGCAAGTTGCATATGGCTGTTACGTCAAACCAACTTTTAGACCATGGCAAAGGCCCGCTTTTGGGCTTTTAAATGTGTTAGAATAATAACGCGGAAGTATAATAATAAACACAACGATTTTAATAGGTCCCTCACTGCATTCAGTGCTCGGGACCTAAATATGACATGGACAAGGAGGAGGACACAGAATACACAGAGAAGTGAATCAATTTCAGGAGTTTGTGCATTATGGGGTGAACACACAGACAGTTGTCGGCAGTTGATTTTAAAGACACAATCGAGGAGTTTGCGGTAAAAACGAAAGAAGAGCGAAAGCACTTCTGAAGCTAAGACAATGTGCTCTTTTTTATACCGGTTCTTTGATTGTGATGCCTGCAGGTTTGTAAAAGACTCATCTGCTTGTGTTGCAGCTGAAAGAAACGTTAGGGTGCCCCTGTGGACGCTTAAGACTAATAACGATTGATTCAGCAGAACCAGAAATGTGAAACATTAGCCATTAGGTCTGAAAATAATTAGTCTGCAGTTATAAACTGTTAATAAATAGGTTTGTGTCTGGATGCCCTGCAGCTCTTCCCACAACTTGAGTAGTTGAACAGAAAAGAATCAGATGAAGCAGTATTTTTTACAACCTGGCAACCCAAAGATAGTTTTATTAGAAAACATGTTAAAATGATTTTTATGTTTGTCTCTAACTTTAATTTAGGTAATCTTGAGAATTGAAGATTGACATTGGATCTATTTTATCTTCCTTTTCATTTATTAAGCCACATGAAATCACTTATATGTGTGTGTGACACTGCTGAACGTAACTTTAAATTAGCCTCCCCACAAGCGAAGTAAGTAGAAGATGAATGAGCGCCAGCGTACCGGGATCTCTGCTTAAAGTTGAGATCTTTCAGCTGGGACATTGTGGAACAACGCTGACAGCAGGGAGCATCTTAGTCTGAAAGCTGCGTGCCTGTTGGAAATCGACTTCCTGCAATTATTTGCAGTCAGCCAGTCATGTAGTCCTAACAAAGTGACAGCCATTATCAACCAGTTCTAGGTAAACAAGCAGCTTGGTATCATTGTAGGGTGAAACATGGGTGTGTATAATATAATAGAACTTCACAGAAGATAAATCAACAATGAACAATGTGTATAACCTGCATTAAATATGACACAGAGAAGAATCCTCTATGGCCTTTTTTTGTTTAATATTTCTTCATTTTAAGACTGAGTGATGAAAAGTGTTGATCACCTTCATCTCGTCCAAACCGTCAGCGCTGCTGTCTCCCAAAAATTTCAGGCATGCACCCGCCCGCAGCACCCATCAAGCTCGCCTGTGCTGTATATTGTGCCACCGTCCTCCATCACTCACATGTTTGTTTTGAAGATCACTTCAAAGCTTCAAGTTTCGCTACCAGCCGACATTAATTCAGTTCTTCCACCATCTGCTGTCGGTGCTCGCTTGAACGCGTGCGTGCCTTTTAAAAACAGTGCAGCAGACTTCCTGTCGGTTCAAGTGAGAACTCAAAATATTAAATGAATATTAAAAACGTACCAAACTGTCTCGTTTGTTTACTGTAATTATCATAATATCTTAAAAATGAATGTGGCAACGTTGGTGACAAATGCAAAGCACCTCCAGGTGAACCAAAAGCAAAATGTTGTTTTATGATTGTTTTCACTATAAGCTGTTTTAATAATTCTTTCAGAATAATTTTGGCAGTCGGTACAACGATCCACTTTACTTAAGTCACTCTAAAAGCTTCTTATCTGCTGACGCATTTAGTAATTCAAGCACCAGCATCATTTTTCTCTGGATGCTGCTTTTAGAAGTGTGTGTGTGTGTGTGTTATTTTTAGATGACAGGGATGACCAACATTGTAAAACAAAATGCCACAAAGAATTAGTGTGAATTATAATGGGGTCAGTGTGCGTGTGTGTGTGAGTGTGTGTGCACAGAAGACAGGTTAACGTGTTATTGTAAAACTTGCTTAAATAATGAAGCTCTTCCTTTAACCAGTTTTTATACGACACCATTTCTACATATCAACAAAACAGATGTATGTATTCTGATGTGTTATCTCGTATATCAAAGCACATATAATTCACTATCTGCTATCTGTCGTCACGTTATAGCCTTGATCCACATATTTACTGCGTGTTTGGTGAATTGTGAGCAACAGGATGTTTGACAAACGCAAGACCTGACAAACTAAACCTCAGTCTGATGCCACAGAATTTACTCAAAGCTGCCGCAAGAAGAAGAAGAAGTCAAGTAAAATCAAAACCATGTGACCAAAAAAACGGAGCAAAACACAAAAGTATAAATATATATTAAAATATAAATCACCATAAGCCTTAGTGGCGGCTACAGAGTCATCATTCCCCTTTCTGAGGTATAATTATTTTAACCATTACGTCTCGGATTCTGGACCCTGACAGTTTGAGGCAGGAAATGAGACAATTTAAAAGCGCCACACATGCATACGAGCCGGCGAAAATTGACGACGAAATTCAGGACAGTTGCTGTAATTTGCAGCAAACAGACAAGCGAATCGCCATCAAAGTGATTCGTCAACGGGGAGATCAGAAAACGTGTGTGCCTGAAGTTCCTGTTTCACAGCAGACACGGCCGTCTGAAGTTGTGCACAGAAGCCTCCACATATGCTGTATAATGTGTAAATGTTTGAATGGGTTGAACAGCGGTTATGTAATGTGGTAACTCAGTCCCAGTGCTCTTTCATCAAAGGCGAGGCCTGAATTAGTTAAGTATACTGATAGAAACACATGATGATTCATTCATAAATCATCAAAGATGTCCTGCATTGTGAGACTATGGGGTAAACACTTAAAAACAGTAAACACAACAAACTGTTATTGTTGAAAATGAGGCCAGATACTGTAACAAAAATGTGTTATGCAACTAATATTTCTGTATGAAATTGTATTGACAACATAATGTGATTCTTTCTAGGGGTGTTAACGGTGAAAAGACAAGAATGAGACGCATGAGAATACCTGAAACCTCCTTCACACTCAGAAGTTTACTCCAGTAAAGTACCGTATTTTTTGGGCTATAAAGAGCACCGGATTATAAGCGAAAACAAAATAAGGATAAGTCGAACTTTATTCAACTAATTTACAATAACTCTCAGTTGTAGGTTAACACAAAAATACAAGTTTAAGTGGACGATTTCCACATCAAACATGTCCGGAGTGATACGTTATTAGCCGTAATGTGTACAACACTAAGGTGCACTGTTGTTTTTTTGAGAAAATTTAATGATTTTAGATGCGCCTTATAGTCCAAAAAATACGGTAATAGTAGATTTAGATTTAGTCATAGAATTTTTAGAAGACTGATTTTGCAAACAGGTAACATAACAGTTAATGTTTATAACCGGGCTGCCAACATCATATCGCACTGGATTTGAGCTGCTGGGGGGCAAAATGGGTGTGAAAAATAACAGAACGTTGCATCCCGGCTCTTCTGTCTCGTGTTGTGTTGCAGTCTGAAAAAGTGGCGGACTGACCGACAGGTGACCGACTGACATCGCCACCCTACATTAAGATTTAATTCATGGCTGTTTTGGTACTCCACTGACAGTCCAACCTGGTTGTCAGTAATCAGCACAGTAATTGATGAAGGGAAATCAATATCATTTAATGTTTTAACAAGGGTTGTAATGCAACTGAAATTTTTTCTCGTGAAGAGGAGGGTCTTGCTATCTCCGTTTATAAATGTAAACATCTATCTAATAATCACATCGCAATGAATACATAACAGATGATTTATTCTACCTCCTCCATGTTTGTTGTGCTGTTTGCATCGCCATATGTTTTATATCTATATATATTGCTATCTGTTGTTTACAGTTTTGCTTTGCTACCAGCCCACCCTTTTTTTTTTTTTTTTTTTTACATCTGCGCTGCACCTTTACAAACATTAGAAACAGAAGCATAGAAACAACCTTATACTTATTTTGCTCTGGCTTTTGTAGCCACCCTAATGTAGTTCTTCTTTTCTTCATGACTTTGAAAGTCATGTGTTCCTATATGGAGCTCAATATGGGACTGAATATTCAAAACTGCATAATGTATATCCAGTATATACCAGCTATCCTGAAGTCAGCATTCACCGATAACCCGTATCACAATTGTTCCCTAACATGCGCTGCCGAACTGCAACCGCTGCACTGTTCCCTCGGTTTATTTTACCTTGGGAATCTGCAATGGGAAGGATTAGTGGCCGAGATGAAGGGGCCGAACAAGGAGTACCGCAGGGAAAATGAATATGCAGCTTTAAGCCTCCCTGGGCCTCATTACAACAGAGCCAACAGACAGACATATAGAGGCCGGTGCTCAGTAACTGCTACTGCTTTCACTCTCCGTGAAGGTTTATCGTTGTTTTTGAAGGCCACTAATATTTACAATATATTAGGAATAAACCTGGTGTGAAAAATGCAGCCTTTTATACAAATTATTAGCAGAGCTGTCGACTTGAGACTTATCTTCGGCGGGAATCGACCTCCGTATGAGACTCGACAGCCCGGAGATTCTACGTTAGTTTTGCCTTTTTGGATCTCTGCCAACCTGTCATGAATAATTAATGACATAATAATGATGCACGCAGCTTCTCCATGTTTCTAATGCACACTTTCAGTTACAGCTGCTGGCACCAGATTTCAAATGGAGAAAGATTAGAGAAATAAGTTTGTGCCTATTTTCTTCCCACTAATATCGCAAACCACTTAAACAGAAAGCGCGCTGTTCCTCGCGTCTGACATCATGGAAGATCTTTACGTTAAAAACTTAAAGGCGTGTCAGTACTTTTTGATTTTTTTTAACTGTATTGTCAAGACGGTGGTGGCTGATGTCTCCATGCTATTGGCACAGAGTCCACGTACGCATGCTGCTTTACTTTCATTTTAAAGGCCCCCCCCAAACGATAGTGAAATGAAACAAACTGCATTATATCCATATGAGATATCAGCCATCTGCCTTGGCTGATATCTGAGTTTTAATAGAGGTTTCATTTTGATATAACTCAGCAAACTAATATTGCAGTCTAACTCCAGCCCACACTGCTCTTACATACATTCAGAGAGCATCTTCAAGTGTGAGGGCACATTATAATGACAGCAATAAACAAGCCTTCCAGAGCCTACGGTGCCAAAAATCATTTTTTTTATTTAACTTATTATTTACCATAACAAGGAGTGTCAGATTTCTCACATGCTCTCTGCTGGCTAATTGCCTGGTAATAAGCGTGTAATGAGTTTCTGATGTACAGACTGTACGTCTTGGGAATTTGAAGTATCGTTCAACAGGAATTTAAGCGTGACAAATGAAGTGATTGTTTTTGTGTTTCGGGGGGCATCACACACACACACACACACACACACACACACACACACCCCTGTCGAGTCTACCTGCCAATTTAACCTCCAATTTGAGGTCCGTCAGCACAGATGAGAATCACAATATTCGACTGCTGATTTTGGCTTTAAATGATTCAGACAACAACCAATAGATAAAAACCATTTCATTAATCTGTTTTAAACCTTTTATATTCAGGTTTGAGCAACTGTGGGGTTTAATTTAAGGCTTTCAAATAATTGTTCTTTTTTAGATCCACTACAAAGCAGCCATAATTGAATGTAACCGTTCTTCGTAATTAAACATAATGTTATTGTACCATATTAATTTACTTTAAGGTCCAGATTATGATGAATAAATTCCTGAGCTCAGTGGAATCGCAAAAGAGACTTAATAGTAATAAATCTCTTTCACGTTGCCAATTGATTTAATTAGATTAAAAAAAAGAAATTACAGCTGGCAAGCGATCAGATGACGGCACAGTCCTATCAGGATCCAATCAGCGGCTCGATGAGACGCAATTAGGATTGAAGTGAGGGAGAAAATCGGCTTACGCCATCAAAGTCTGGACAGTTTCTCCTTATAACCTGCTAAGTATGAAATTAAAAAAGGTTCAAACATGTTAACTGGACGTCAGACAAAATTTGAAACATCCTGTATTTATTGATTATAAAGGGAAAGGTCGCAGTAGATGAAAAAAGTTTAAATTACTGACTGTTTGACTGTTGTGGTATGATGGTATGAAGGCAGAGTTATACAGAAAGGCATCATTTCTTCCCCGGATTAATAAAATGTTAAAGTCGCACCAGGATGCTGCATGTTGGCAGCTCCAGCTACTTAATGATTCATGTTTCATGCGTTTCTAGAAAAACTTCCTCCACTTCACAGTGTCACATTGCTTTGGAGTATGAAGGAGGAGTATTGGTATACACAGGAAGTACAGTGAAAACATGCCACAGGGTCATAAAGTGCAACTTGTAGCGATTCAATAAAACAAAACTAGTTCATCTTGACAGCCTCTCGGGGCGGGTAGAAGCTGAAACCTTTGACCCATGGCTTCTCTGTCTATAAATGGGGCTGGACCCTGCAGTCATGTATAATTCCTGCCTGTTAAAAGTCAATGAGAACATAGAGCAAGCCTTCCACAGTGCCGAGCAACATCTGGTACCCTACAACAGGTGTCTTTTTGTCTCACATTGTGATTTGAAATATGTATCATGAGTGTCGTTTCCACAAGACTCTGTATTTTTCATCCACATGTGCGTATTTCCCTTTTAGGTAGAAACACGAGGATTAACAAATATGATGTCACGTACTGCATGCACGTGCTGTTCAATGCATGATGTCTCTACATAGAGTATTCCTCTAACACAGGCTCATTTATATGCACTTAACATTCACAGGTCAAGGCTAGTGAGCTGCCATAGTGTCAAAGATAAAATATACACGATTGTTACAGATCATGTTAGATTAATGTAAACAAATCAGGGCTGTATATATTGCTAACAGGATTTGCAGGTGATCTCATATGTCTTTGGTCAGCCCTTGAGTGGAAGATAGCAAGCAAGATACATATGTTTAAACATATGCTGTTTCTATAGTTGATCACTATGATATATTCTGGCAGTTGGGCAATATATATAAAAAAACCAAGTAGGTGGTAGAAGACAGAAACCTTTGTCAGTGTCAAGGCTGTGGCTATTTCCTGGAAGCAGTATGTGCAAACTCAATAGAACTTGTACAAAAGATTCATTTATTCACTTTTCGCCAGCAGTAATGTGAAGCTTTTTCCTCTGCAGCCCAACATTAGGTCAAGGTTTTTTTGTTTTTTTTCTTCCAAAATCTCGCCTGAAGCAGCAATAAAAAAAAAATCATCTTCACACGATTTTAAGGGCAGTTATAGGACAGATATTTGTCGAAATATCTCTGCCTTCATGTGTTTGCTTAACAGTGACATTTCTCTCTGTGACCCGGCGAGTGCTAAAAGATGCTAATTAAGCCTTTAGTTACATTAACATTGTTATTCATGTGGATAATCCTCTATATGTGCCGTTAGTTTTCTCTCCGAAAAACTCAAAATCCAAAGCCTGAGATTGATTTAAATCTCATCATTTGAGTTCACCTCAGAGATCTCAATTAAATCAATGTCAGTGAGGGATTTAAATCTGACATCTTAAATCCCCCTCTTCCTCTCTCCTGACAGCTGACAGCAGGGTTCCCTTTGTGTCGGTTGATTAAAAACTGTCAAAAGCAGAAAAAAAAGAAAAAAAGTCACTCCTGCTGTCCTTCCTTTGACAACAAATCACTCTCATATGCTGGATTTTTTTTGGGGAGGGGGAAATATGTTAATTCAGATCCTATTTGTCATTTTTTTCTGATTCAGTAGCTTATCCATCAGCCAGGTCGGAGGGCTTCACAAAAATCCACTGAGGTGATTATGATTCTAAAAGTGCATCTCGCTTTGAATTTCAGCCAAGTCATCGCCTGCGATGTAGACAGACTCCCCCCATCGAACAAAGAAGAACACTTCTGACATCTTATTCATATTAAGGAGTCCTTTTCCCATCCTGAATGAGAGCAAAACAAGTGGCTATAGAGAGAACAGTGGATGTATCTGGGGAAGAGCTGGAGAATACTCAAGCACAGCAGCAGTTGTCATCATATATCCCTTTTGAGAGAATGAAAAAAAAAAAGCTAACATCATTTCATCTGACAAAGAGACGACTGACAAATCCGTGATTTTATTGCTAAAAATCTGGGACCTGCAGATATGGATGAACAACCAATAAAAATACACAGTCAAGCTTGATAGTGGGTTGTTTTAGATGGTAGAAAATATGATACACAACAACACGGTCTTTATTATCAGAACCGTAGTTCATCTTTGCACCTGGTTTAGTTTTAGTTTTAATGATGTTGTTTTGGATAAAAACATTTCCATTGGGTCACTTTCACACCTGTGGTTCGATTGGGTTGGTCTGGCCTTTCAGTTCTGGTCGTTAACTTGTTCATACTGGATCGCTACAAACAAACAAATAAACAAACAAACAAACAAACAAACAAAGAGCCTGAGAGGTCGTCATCCTGCAGCATCAAAACTACACAAGACATTAACATTATAACATGCTGAGTCACTGACTGACTGAGTGATAAGGTTACACCATGGCTGCCGAAGCTACGTATCCCAGAATGCATTTTGCACCAAACAGCAGTGATTATGGTGGAGGCTGTCAGACTATTGATATGCCACTTTATGATGTTTTCAGGGAAGAAGAGTAACCATTTGGATTATCAAACGGTATTGGCTGTTTGTAAGATGACCAACACCTGTACTTTTTTCAGTGTACATCATCGTATAACTTATACTCACACACTCTCCTAGCAGGTGCTTGGAAGTGGTCAAAAAATGACTTCCCCCCCCCGGCAGTTAGCATTTATAAAAGTGCCTGTTTGTCTTTTTGATCTTTATCGTCTGTGTCAGTGGCATTTGGCACCTTGACACATTATTCAGTTCACGGTCCATTTCTGCAGCAGAGAGGTCGGCAGATGCTTTGGATTCATTTTGACTTGAATATATTTCCTCTGTGACAGAAAAGGACATTACACGAGCCTTCAGAAACTCCTGCAGGTTAAGATGGAAACACGTTTATGGCTGAGTCACTGTAACAGAACATTAAGACACTTGTTAACCTAGCAACATTAAGGCTACAAACAACCCATAATGCAACACTCCACCAATTGACCACCAATATTTCCATAATATATAAAAGAAATAGCCTAAATCTTAACTCAAACCTTCTTACCTTATAATCCACACCCAAAATCTGGTGCAATGTATTTTCTGTTTGTTTTTTTCTTATATATGTACAACACCTTAAATTTCAACTATTACATGAGTAATGCTATACAAATAAATAAACGTACATAAAAACAAACATCTTACATATGCTGGCAATGTCTGATGGTAACCAGGCGACCTACAAATTAAAAGCCCTCCAGTGTTTCTGTAGTCTTCTTATGGTTTGCCCCAGCTGTCCTGTTGCCTCTTCTTATCCAATTTTTAGTAGCATAAGTCATTTATTATTAAAACAATAATAAGCTAATATTGTCAGTTGGCCCATCTTTTTTCAATATCACCTTTAGTCTTGTTAAATATAGGTCAATAACAAATGTTTTTTTTGTCATAGTCTTTACTGATGAAATGAACAGAACAGGGTTCAGTTATTTCCAGTTCTCTTTAAATCAACCCTAAATCATAACGTTCAGTTAATCATTAATGCTTTGGAGTGGCCTGAATGTATGTTTATCACCGTGATGACTTGGTGGCAGGATTTGTCAGACTGTATGTCTGCGTCTGGTTTAAGATAAATGTTGTTTTGAAACTAGTGCAAGGTTTGGAAGTGAGCAATATATCAGTGAAATTATGAACTTTTCAAAAACTTTTCTTACACTTATCTCTCTCAGGTCTGATATATCATTTGTCTGATGTTCTGTTCTCCCTCAGGCATCCCACTGCATCTGCCAAAACCTATTACAGAAAACTGGTTCAATATACCAGAACTTCAAAAGCTTTTTTTAGTCCTTTGTATTAACCTAAAAAAAAAAAAAAAAAAAGTTATATGAAAAGAAAAACTGCTTATATCTTTATGACTTTTCATAACTGTATCTGCAGATCTGGGTTTGATTTCAGGTAAGAACGAGGTTTACACATGATAGTGAAAAGGAGGTTAGATTTCCCTGAAATCTGGGTGCGATCTATAGCTACATCCCATTTCAGGCACTGCACCCCTCAGTTCAACACACACGATGTGTCCTTTTACAATGGTGCTATAAAATGCTGTTTTCTTTGGCTAGGACAGTGTATCCATTGTAGACTGTTCAATTATTAAACAGTGAAAAAGCAGCTGCAAGTTGTTCTTGGTTGCCCACATATGTTATTAACCACAGGCTGTGAAATGGAAGTTATATAGATATTTTCACCATTAGCCTGCTTGATACAGTGTATATATATATATATATATATATATATATATATATATATTTATATAGTCAATAAGGGCTCATTAGAAAATCCAATAAGAAGTGTGAATGCAAAGTCAATATGGCTGCAAAAACCTAAATGTTAATGCAATTAGTTTCTCCACGATGAAAACTGCTTCCTGTTTGGGTTTCCTGATCACAGGATATTCTTTGTTATTTAAATACATAATGCACAATGTACATACTTTGATTTTAGAATCTATAGTAAACTGTCCTGCTCCCATACTGTGAAATTATTATATATGGATTAGATGGTTAAAGGCCAGTTTGAGACCTTAAAAGCAAACAGGACACTTGTTTCGTGTACTGTATTGATTTACTGTATTTGTATTCAACTATTCAACACCATATATGTATATATATATATATATATTTACATATATTGTTGTTCTGTAACATACAGGAACTCCTCTATTCAGACTGAAAACAATAATACAATAATTAAAGTTATTACTTAAAAAGGGCTTGTCAGAAAAACACTGCACATTGTTTAAAATATTCATTTAATTTTTAATTTTTAATTTTTTTTAGTGGAAACCATGATTCAACCCAAACTATGTTATAGCAGCTTATGCTTATTACTTCTGTTAAATATGAATCTGGGACTGTTTTTTTTTCCAGCATGTGGTGAAACAGTTAATGAAAGGATAAAGATAGTCAGTCATAATAAAAATGAATGAATGAAAACACAAATGTGCAATAAATAAAAAAAATCACGTCTGTAATGTCTGTGAGTTATTTGTGTGTTGTTTACTCTCTTTGTTTATTTGTTAAAAGTTTCTTTTCTTTTTCTTGTATATGGATATATATTAAACATGATGTGGCGGAGTAATCTACCTGTGAGGAGTGAGTCCCGTCTCCGTTACGTCAGTACGTCGGTTTGTTTGAACATGGCGACGCGGTTTAAAGTTAGCATCCAGCTCGGTGACTAGCGACGTCTGTTAGTCAAAGTAAACACATCGACAGAAACACGCCGTGGACCCGGAAGAGGACGTTGTTACACAGGTGATTCATCTCTGGATTTTGTGCGCAATGACGTGAAAACATCAACGGTTAAATACGCAAAGAAAAATGGCCGACCGTGTTCTCCAACAGGTAAGACAACAAGCTAATTTAATTTCCTTGCGATGTTTTTTTTTGTTGTTGTTGTTGTTTTTTAAATGATCTTCATGTGTTTCCGCCGTGCACACAGGTCTACCTGAGCTTTGTGTTGACTTATTGTTGTCTTACTTTGTTGTTAATATTGTTTATTGTTTTCTAATAGGAGGGCATCACTATATATCAGTCAATATGTTTAAATGACCGAACCTGTTTACACTATAAGGTGTTTGACTCCGGATTAGTGGCTCTCTATGTACTTACACAGAATAATAATACAATAATCATGAGAATATACACAAGAAATGACTAGATACTATATATATATATATACTATATATGACTAAATATACATGTTAAACTGTCTCTGTGAACAGGATGCGAAGCACAAGCAGTGCTGAAAATACATATGTTTATTTATAATAATATATTTTTTATACTTATTAGTAAAGCTCTGTTTAGTTTCAACTGTGTAAAGCCAAAACAAGTAAACACGTCATCCCTGACAACTAATATAGCTGCAGGATTATGGTACCCGAGTTCTTGCATTGTAAAGGATGGAAAGCTGGAAAATTAAAGAAGTGTGAGCCGGGTTAGCCAAATACTTTTAAAAGAATTGAGCACAATGGCCAGTGGGAATCCCAGTAGGAGCAGTTGTAAGGAAGACGGAGGAAAGAACAGGGCCAAGAATAAGAAAATTCATTATGTAGCACAGTGGCCATGTCATGACCATCGCCTCTGGGAGAACAAATCAGGACAGGAGGAAAAGAAGCAGGACAGGAGAGGACAGAAGGCAGCAATGGAGAGGTGTGATCTGAAAACAGAGCGGTGGGTGCTGGTTTGGGGTAATTAGTCCATCCGTACAACACAAACAGACACAAGGGAGCTTCCAGGGACTTATCCCAAAGATGAGCCCTGTGGAACACCGTACTGCTTCAGACAGCCTAAAGGACTCATAAATCACTCACTGTAGATATATATTACTTATCCTTCGGCATCAAGTGGCATTTTTCAGGATTAATCTAATTTATCTTTGCCACTGGGAAACATCTTCAGATCCATATTACAACTTATTGGCTTCCGATACTGGAGCTAGATGCAAGCTAGAAATAATTTTTCTCATCATCTAGGAATTTAACGTCGCGCTACAGACCTAGAGGTCATGTGATAGCTGTTTAGGCTTGCTTTTTTGGAAAAAAAAAAAAAAAAAGTTTGGAAATGTGAAATTTGATGGAAGACCAGAAGTAAAAGAGAGATGCCTGCGGCTTCGTCTCAAATCTTGCCGCTCTGATCTTTCATTCTGTTACTCTCAGCCTGTTGGAAACCGCTGGAGCTGCTGCGTTTTGATGTCGAAATGTTGCATGTGTTTCTTCTTTGACATGCGTTACAACCATTATTACCAGACATTATCATCATCGCCGATGCACACAATTTGATAGCCAGCCAACTGCGAGAGTCAAGTCGCAGCCGCCGAGGCTTTTGATGCGGTTCTGGAAAAAAAAAAAAAAAAAAAAACTTTCCTGGGAATAATTGTATTGTAGAGTAGCTTTAAGTGTATTCCTGTAGACCGGATCCATTCCCTTTACTTCCTGCATGCATACCAATTAGGATATCAGACAAACACAACAGAAGTCAATTCGATTTATTTTTTTTCCCACTTGCTATTAACACAGGTTTTTTTCTGTGATTACTATCTGCTTACATTGCCTTTAGGGCTATTTATTTTTTGCCGGATTATAAAATGATCCTGTTATGATTGATAACAGCAACATGTTGCCGCAGCGACCGTCCGAAGTGGGGAGATATAAGCGCCGCCGTGCCCACCAGCTGCCGCGCTTATCGTGCAGTTATGCAAGAACACTGTGACACCGCTGCTCTCTGTTCACCTTCTTCTCCCCATTTTATACAATCTCATAAAAAATGTATTTAAGAACTTCTGCAATGCTGGATGCTCTGTTGCCCTGGCAACCAAATTCACCCACCAGTATTAAGTGCCCGAGGCCTGGAGCTGGTACAAAATTGCTTCACTTCTTTTCTCTCCTACTCTTTCTTTCATTTAGCGATATTGTTTTCTGTGTGTGTATATACAGTAAACCATATCTAGTGGCATCCGAGTGGTGTCATATGCTGCTTTTATTTCATTAATAAGTCATAAAGGTACAAATAAAGGGTTATTGGGAAGGTGCATTATAACTAGGCCCAGGCAATATCGGGACGCTCTGCAATATGTGGATGACATGTACATCCTGCACCCCCCCCCCCCCGGGTGATATAAAGGTTATAGAAGTTACAGTCGCGCCTGTCAAGTCACAGGTTGCAATCTTCAGCTCGGCTGTAAAAATGTAGGTAGGTCAAGTGAGTAACACATACACTTAAGCCTAACAGCTGTCACAGAGGTGTTTGTGAGGAACTTAACCCACCCCATCAGAACAGAACTGAGCTATTCATGAAGCAGTTAACCCACCAGCTGCCATTTCCCAGTAAGACTGTGTCTTTGCATGAATGTGTACCGGGTGTTAAATGGAAATAATAATAAACAAAACCCTGGAGAGCGGTCCATCTTGCAAACACTGACCCAGCATGCTTGTATGCTTTAATTAAGGACAGTATGTGAGACTGCAGCCATCTTCTGAGAAAAAGAAGGCGGGGGGGAACAAGCAGCACCCTTATTGCCCCCGAAACTGCTCCAGACATCAGGACAACATGTACTCTCAGAGAACCTATGGACAACACTCACCACATAGCTGAATTTAGAATAGCCTCCAACAAGCTAAGAGGGCAAACAGAATGATGGCTGACAGTGTTTGTGCCTTTTTAGAGGTTGCCCGAGCCCTAAGCATGCCTCTGGAAAGCCCTGAGGTCAGATAGAGGACATTTTTAGGGTAAAACAACCACGTGTTGCTGTTGTCACAAGGCATCAGCTGCAGTCATTTCGCTGTGCCACACCTGCCTATGTACACCGTCTCCTCAGATAATTGAAATGGACTTATGCTGTCTTGTATCCAGGTTTATAATGCGTATTCTAAGACATACTTCGTCGAATTATCTAAATGAACAGGGTCATATTTTGGACATATTCAAGTGATTTCCCTTTGGTTTATTGTCATAGGGAACCAGGGTTAGTGCTCATTTCCTTTCAGTGAAAACAAGGATGACAGTTGTGAAAATTTGTGGCATTATTCCTTTTATTTTAACAATGACACATGGTGGGAAAACATTAATATGTAGCTTAAACTGGACTTCCTGAATCATATTTCATTGTTTCACTGGTATCTAAACAACACGCTCCACTCTGTAGGTAGCTAGCTAGGTAGCTAACATTAATCATTATAAGCTACTGGTCATACATAATACGTATCAAATACCCTGAATTGTATGAAAGAAAAAAAACCTGTTGAAAAAAATGTAACCTGTTGAATCTACAATCATCCAGCAGCAGGGAATGATTATTTGACAAGAAAATATGCTGAAACAAGGAGGACTTGGTCCACATTAAAGCTCTTGCCAGGTTGTCATTACAAGAGATTTACCTCGTTTGAGAAGCTGCAAAACTCCATTACACTTCCTGTCAAATCTGTTGTCTCTATTGAAATCTCCAAACCTGACAACACTAACAGTACAGTGTCTCAAGTCATCAAACCCAAGATAATAAAATAATCAGGTTGGTACAAACAGAGTATACTGCCTCACTCACCACCTTCTTTTGGCGCCGTACTTCTTCCTCCTTACTTTGAAAAAAAAAACTCTTGTTACGTTTCCAAATGTCTCTTTAAGTTTAACTGGTTTTAAGCTTTCATATGCAAGCACTTCTGAACACATAGCACCCTGTGGATATTCTATGTTGTTCTTGGCTATGCATGTAAATCCTTATTGCAGAAAGTCTGGGTGATATTTCTGAAGCTTGTTTGGCGCTTGGGGCTCTGTTGGAACAGCCTGTCCTCTTTCCCAGGGTATCAAATACCTCCGCTTTGTCACGGCCCCTGGCGTTTCATGCAGATGCACAAGGCGCCCTTCAGCATTTCTGAAGCTTGTTGACAGGCGTTGGGGCGTTGAAAAACGCTGGTGCCTTGCGTTTCTCAATGCGAAAGTCAGTGACTGACTAACTGAGTGATGAAGCTGCCACTTTCTGTATCTATTTCAAATTAAAAGTCCTCTTTTCAAATTAAAAGTTCTCTAGCATTTCATGATGTTTCCTCCACAATCTGGCGACCGCTGGAAATGATCCCGTGACTCCTTTGGGGATCCCGAACCTTTGGTTGAGAACCACTGCACGAGAGATGAAGAATTGTTTTGTTTTGTAGTGAGATGCTTTCTCATCATTACCTATTCATGACATAGAATCAGTAATCCCTTCCTGCACTGTGTGTGCAGCTCCCGAGTCGAAGAGATTATTTTCATGTGCTTCCTCTTGATGCCGTCTGTTACAGCGTCAATGAGAGAGAAGAAATAAGAAAAAAGTCTGAGTGTGTTGTTTATCCAGTGTTAGACAAAGCAGAATACATGGTATTTTATTTACACCGACACTGTAAAATTTGATGCACTTCACCTATAGTGAAGTACTTGAAACCATAAAGTAAAGCATATGATGCAAACAGCTGGAAGTGCGTGAATTGGTGGAAACGATGAGTTAAACCTCATCTCTGCTTGGGTTTTTTTTCTCCTTCTAGTATTACTGGAGCTGACGATAATGGCATGCATTTGTTCACTGCAGACACCAGTGACTTTTCAGTTTGGTGGTATTTTAATTCCACTTTAATCAGACAATCAGTGAAGCCTATGAAATATTAAGTTGAACACAGCGGTCAGTCAGTTAGCTGTGGCTCTCTTTGGCCATGCAGAATGTGTAGCTTGAGCTCGAATCCCCATCAGAGGTTGGTATTGGATTTGTGTTCGCTTCTTTTATGCTCCCCAGCACATTGTAAGTTTGCTGAAGGGTAAATTCAGAAGCAATAACACTTTGATTTTTGCCTCTGCTACAATTTAGAAAAGCTTATCTGGAAGCCATGACTCCTTTAGGAATAGGCTATGTTCATTAGTGCATTGCATTTTAAACAGCACTCTTTTATTTATTCTTCTATATTATACACCCTGCTTCATTTTAGGGTGTTTATAGAGTCATTTCTCCACGATTTAGGACATGTGCAGACTAATTTCCAGATCCACTATGACCTCAATTTGCCATGAGGCAGTGATTATCAGAGAAACACTGCATTTAGGTATAAAATATACACTCAGTGGGCACTTTATAAGGTACACTTATACACCTTACAACAAGAAGAGAAAAAGAAAAAAAAAAGCAAATATGTGTCATGTTCTGCAGCAACGTGCAGTTGGTGTTAACAACATAAATCTATGCAACTTTCATGTTTTGTGTGTTCAGGCCTTAATACCACATGAGCATCATTTATATGCCAAAGCCGACTCCAGTATTGTAGCTCAACATGTGGATCCGTGTGTGTCATAAAGCAACATGACAGTGAGTGGATGACTGAATGTGACTCAGTGACTTGGGGATTCATGGTCAGCAGACCATGGCTCTGGCTCTGTTTGGAAGGAAGAAGACGACTCAAGGTTCAAGTTATGACAATACTTCCAGTGAGTTTTAAAGGAGGTATATTGTCTTTAGGGATATATTAAGTGTTAAAGATTCATACTGATACTGCAGGGATTAGCCACGGCCATCCATTGGGCCACAGCTCAGTCAGTCCACCACTTTGGTTGACAATGAAATATATCATCAAATACCGTAGTCTTATCTAACACCTCCAACAGCTTGATATTTTATATCTGTAAAACTAATGACGTTCCCATATGAGCCTCAAAACTTTCCGTTTATTGGCACAAACAACTAAAATATCACCATGCTGGTGTCAGTATTTAGTCCAGCCCCTCACTTTACTCCTAATGTTTGGGCTCTTTTCTTAAATATTTTTTTAGGCCATTTTATATATCTTTTTTTCTTTCTTTTTTTTTTTTTTTTGAAGGAGACTAGAGGGATGACAGAAAATGGAGTGCGATGCTTTCTTGCCATTACGTATTAATGACATTGAATCAATAATCCCCTCCCGCACTGTGTGCAGCTCCCGGGTCTAAAGGATTATTTTCATATGCTTCTTCTTCTTATGTTCATTTTATTTTCATTTTACACTTTATATATATCATTTCTGTAAATAGTGTGAGAAATGTCAAGAGTGTGTGAATATATGAAAATAGAAAAAAAACAGGACAGTGAAGCTTGTCAAATATACAATTAAAAAACATTGAGTCTCTAGTAGCAACATTACAATGCAATAAGGAAACAGAATATACATAGATGATAATTACAAATGGAAACTTTGATTTATTGTAGTCATAGCTTATTATTACTTTGGTTTGTGGAATCGATATGAGTAAATAATATGGTTTAAATTAGCCATATTCTACAGACTGGGCAGGTTTATCACCCAAGCCATTTGTCCACACACATTATGTGCTTATCCTGTGTATTGGTGAATGGGAACCTGAGGCAATATTATTGATGCATAATCTATATTAAAGATGAAGAACTGTGATTGCTGATTTAAGCGATACCTCCAGGCTAGAACATTTACAGTCCTTTTTTCCTCATTGTCTGAATCGACGTGGTAATTCTTCATTTCCCCGCTACTTGCTTGTAATATTTAATTCTACACCAAACCTCAGACAATATGACAATATGTTTGTTGTTTTTTTTCCAAGAGGTATTAAAGAAACTACAGTGCTGTTTAATCTAAATAAATTAGCCCCAGTTGGAGGCAGTAATAATAACACAACACAATAACCAATAAGCTGCTGTGTCAAAACAAAATGAAAGCAGTAAATATCCTGCCTGCGCCGAGCTCGACTCCTTTTCGGCTTGTGAAAGGGAACGGGCTTGTCTGTGTCTCGCGCCCAAAGCATTAAGCCTAATTTAAAGTAGTAATATGGGCTTTTGTGGAAAGCACCAGTAGAGGACTGATTTCCCATCCCACCTTTACTTTTTCTTGGCAACCTAATTTTACACAGGGCTTTGTTTTGTGAGATGACAAGCATAATGGTAGCCTCTTTTTTTTTTTTTTTTTTTTCCTCTGTGTGGCATAAAACATGTCAGCCGCTGCAGGAAACGACATCTTGTTATCTCCAAACAACTCCGAGTATTCTGCTATCTTCTGTAATTATGTGTACTACTATGCACAGCAGCAGCATGCCGTCTTTACAGATCTCATGTACTACAAAACGACAATACCGGTACACTCAACCTGTTCCTGGCGTCCTGTCCTCACATCATTTAGTCTCTTCATCCATTGTTAACATCTAACAATGATTAGTGCAGCTTCAGCTACCGAATATTAATTCAATTCAAATTTATGCATAAGCATTTCAAAGTGCTTTATATGATAACAAAATAAAACGGCAGAAATGTGCCTATATGCACCGACATCCATACATCCGTGCACATACATACTGTCTAATTATTGCAGAGCTTTATTTTGTAATAGAAATGATTATTATTATGATCCTCCATCAACCCCCACATGTATCACTCTTTGTGTGCAGGTTAGATAGATAAAAAATGCAGTTATCACCCACATCACAACAGGTGTCTCGTGCCACGCGGTGTTTTTTCTCCAGCTCTTGCCTGAAAGCAGACAGCCACTAACAAAGAAGTCCGACGGTATCCTCGTGTATAGAGTTAAAACTGTCCCCTTGACTCAAGGTGGCCAAACAGTTCTGTATTCAGTCATGTGCATCGACACAGATTCCTCTCTCCTCCGGCATTGAGAGAGCGATGCAGCTCAACTTGTCTAGTTGCTATAGGAGTACAACACGACAAGCACACGTGTGATGTTTCTCTGCTGCAGTTATTGTAAATGTTTTGCTTACCTGGTAGGCTTCACGCAGGGCAAACGCAATTATTCAGCAACACTCGGCGCGGGGTTTATTTATTTATTTATTTAGCTTGGACGGTTACAAAGTGAGAAATGTTTGGACGCGGATGGTCTGTGGGGTTTGTGTACTCGCTGTGGTCCTGAGGGCAGCTGGGTGCTCTTGTTGAAACAGAGATTTGGAGGGTGCTCTTTTCACCTAGCCACATGTCACCAGTTGACACGCTGCCATTCTGCTCCCCTTCACGCTCCTGCACACACAAACAAACAAACAAACAGACACATGCTTAAACGGCCGCACACATAAACATGTGCATAAATTTTTGTGAAATTATTCAGTGTAAAACTTAATTCCCTCTCACTTTTGATTTATTTATAAATTTTCAGATCTTGTGAAAAAGGTCAGCAGTGTGTTCAACGTTGTACTGTTGAGTTAATACAACCACATGCACAGCAGTATTCAAATCAACTTTAAAACACAAAGTTTCTGTTGCAGCCGGGTCTTGAGATCATTAACCTTTTGCTCGTGGCAGCTGCTGTGGCTGCCGACAGGTGGCTGATGGGGTTTGACAAACATTTCAGTATTTATAAGATGCTAATAGCTAACAGGAAGTTCTGTATTAGGTTGGAGCGTCGTGCACGTACACATCACGTACACATCTGGAGATGCAACCGTACGTAATGATGACTAATTCCACAGGAAAACAGCATGCACACAACTACAGTAGCACAGTAGGTAAATGTCAAAAGATTTATCGGTTTGTCCTAAAACGGTAGTCAGGTGCTCAAAGATCCCTGTTTAATGCACCCCACGGCCCTCCATCTGTAGAAAAATATATTGCAAAGTTTATTTGAAGCTAACATGAAGCTTCGGTTGATTGAATTAGACAAATCAAATCTATCTCTAGAAGTTAGTTGTTTTTTAGTGTTGAATCTTGTTGTTACTGTCCTTCCACTGCAGCCGAACAATTTCAAACTCTCTCTTCTTTGTGTCTGTAGAGACACAAATGAATTTTATACTAAAAAGACTATAACTGTGGAAGATTTGGATGAGTCGGACAGCTGAAGTGTCAACATTATTTTCAGATAAACAAATACATTTTTGCAAAACACTGTGGATTTTATTCCCCATCACTTACATTAGGAGGGTTTCTTCTTCCTCTTTTTCTTTTTTTTCTTCTTTTTCTTCTTCTTCTTCTTATAAAATAAATAAAATAAAATTCTTGCTTATTACCAGTGGATGCCGTCACTGGATGATATCCAATATTTTCATTGAAAGGCTCAATCTAATCCTGGCTGATGGTCCAAAACAGAGTTGGACACACACACGTCAGATAAGTCAGAAAAATAATGACAACCCGTTTTCTCACTCCATATTCTGCGGTCTGTGGTTTGTAGCTGCCAGTTTGAAGAGATTGTCAACAACAGCAACAACAAGCCAACAATCACACTCATTTCACCTTTATTCACCTGGCGGCTAAAACGTAGAGTGCAACACCACAAACACCTTTTGAGGAAGAGACTGTCATAAAATGTGCACAAACACCTGTTGTACGAACTAGTTTATTAGAAGCATGCTGAACCCTTTTGGGAAGAGGTCAAAGTGTGGAGCTTTGACCATTTCCTGCCTCTATAGTGGTTGCATTTAACTCTATAGACCAGGAGCTTAATGTCAAACATAATCAGGTAGTTTTCCTGTCTAAACTTAACTATACCTTAAATAAAAATCAGAAAATCACCATTCATTTTATTTCTTTAATGGTTTTGGAGTTGGAGAAACGCATAGTGTTGGTTAAAGTCGGATAAACCGGTTCTGCCAATGAAGCTGTATTATGATTAGAGGTCAGCCGCGTTGCTTTTTGAATCGCTTCGCCGGATTTGTTTTACCGTGGGGGCTTATTTGATAAATCACACATGAAGTGAATCTACACGTGTCCACAGTGTACAGGTAACTTCAGGCGGTGTTTATACAGAAATATAGCTTCACTACTGCTTCAGGCAATGAATATGTTTATTACAATATGATGCAGCACATTTTTCCCTCCAACCAGTTCACCTCATGCGTAGAGAAGCGTATTATTATTATTATTTCAGGAAATCAGAGTCAATGTCTCAAGACATTATTTAGAATGAAAATATCAAAAGGACCAATCATCGCGTCGTGTGTTTAAGCAATATGAAACATGGATGTTGAGTGGTTGTTTTGAAGCTGCTGGCAGAAGTAGTTTAAAGATCATAATAGTTGTAACATCATGTCATATTATTGTGCTTCAGTTGAACTCCATTATACTACCCAGTGGTTTAACATCACCGTCAGTAACCCAACACGTCGTAGAAGATTTGAAGAGCATTGGCAGAATTTTAATGCCTCTATTTAAGCGTTCGCTGCATCGCCTTCGCACTGCTGCCAACTTTACACATCTGCCAAGAAGGTTAGTGATTTCAAATCTTTTTTTCTTTTTTCTTTTTATTTTTGCCCTGCATAGATCATTTAAAGTTATTTTCTTCAATACAGTACAGATAATCCCCCTTCTGACAACTCCATCCACGAAAACAACAGCATCACAGCAATTCTGAAGCAACAATTCAGGTTTCTATGGGACTGCAGTCGATGAGGCTGGGAGCGCTTTATAAAACCAGGGGCTTTTATGTGCGATGTCGGAGTTTCTGTGGTGGGGAGGCAAGGGGGGTGGCTGCTATCGATCGGCTTGCATTTGGAGACAATAATCAGCGAGGCTGATGTCAGCCACACAGTGGATCTACCTCGAAGGAATTGATTGCTTTGAGCTGCCAGCCATTGGTATTCTTGTGCTGGTAGACAATGGCAGACAGGCAGAACAGGGCACTCTGTCTTTGAGGGTCAACGAGGGAGGAAAGGAGAGTTGGTGGAGGACATGGAGAGGATGGAGACGGGTGATGGAGTCAAATCCACATGACCTCTAATGGCAAACCTTAAAAAGACAAAATGTTTTATTGCAAAGTGTGTGAGTGGGCATATATTGCTGTGTCTTGAGGTTTTTATTCAATATAATAACGAACTTGGAGATGAAGAAGACATTAGCTCAGTAACCTTAAAGACACTTTGATTTGTGTCCACTTGGAGGAAGAATAATTACAAAACAAGCAGCGCTGGCGTATCATCACATCACAAACCAGAAAAAAAAAAGTTGTCAGTACATCCAGCAAACATGAAGCACCCTTAGCATTCATTACGATTCATGTTTCTGGCTGCCTGATGAATGACAGCGAAACATTCATTCTCATTTCAGTGTTGCTCCGGTCTCCAAACGACTCTCGTGAGAAATCAGTCGTCTTTTATTCGCCGGTTAAGTTTCTAACTTTAGTCCCATTTAGAATATAAATATCCACCAAGTCCTGTGGGAAAATATCCGGCTGTTTATCTGCTAAATGCGCCGCTATTCATTCAACACTTTCTACCACATGATGCTGGGCAGTTAGCGTAAAGTCGATTTTATTGGAGTAGGTTTGCTGAAAACGGCTGCTTGTGGAAAAAGAATCGATGGAAGTGCTGAAATTAAACCCGTAAATGTGCCATAAAACTAAAAAAAAAAAGAGCTTTCATCATCCCTCTTACATGTAAAAGAAGAGATGCCGGAGCAGAAACAGCGTTGATACAGTTTATATCCTAAACAAAAAGAGATATACTTTTTGTTTGCTGCCAGAAAATATTTTTTGCAGCAGTGCTTTTGTGAATTAATATCACGTGGTGGCATATATGCTCTAGTCTAGTCCCCCCCTTGTGGATTGAAGTTATCTTTGCAGAATGCAGCCTCAAAGAAAGGCTGCGGTGACAACAAACCAAGCCGGATGACTCATTTGTTTATAAAAAGATGGCGGCTGTCTACCACAGATGTGTCAGAGCCCATGATCAAAAGAAGAAGCAGACTAATGTTGAAGAAGAAGAAGAAGAAGAAGAATACCCTGGCACAGCCGACGGCAGTAAAGCCGCTGTTTATTTCCAACATGATGACGAGGCCGTGACAAAAAGTTTGTTTGCGGATGACTAAATTAAGCATTAGTGTGCCACTCGAAGATGTGTCAGTTGTGTCTTAATTTCGCCCTCAAGCTGAATTTCCTGCCAGTCTTTATACTGCCAAGTGTCTATTGTAGCCAAGAAGAGTTAATTTGATGGTTTTGTTTTCGATACTAAGCAGGTTGCAGACGCCTCTGTTTCATTTGTCTGGTTGCATTAACCTTTTTTTTTTTTTTTTTTTGTTAAGCAGCAGTTGCTTCATATAACGCATTAAGGTCTCTGCGCTGTACTGAGGGGGGTTCCTCTTGGAGTAGATGATCACAGCTTGCCTCCATTACTCAGAGAGCCACGTCTCATCTCTTTGTAATCTTTTCCACATTTTCGTTCATCTCTTTCTGTCTCATTTTTTAAAAACTTTTCTTATTTCCAGTTGGATGTTGTCTCTCCTTCGTGAATCAGATTCATTCCTTTTGGATTGAACCTCCCACCTGGGTGTCTGTTTAATTGTATGTATTTGGGTGAAATTGCCTTTCAAAAGCTGATCTCCTGCAGATTCCCCAACAGTGTCGGACCTAATTTTTACTTTAAAGTTAAACTCTAACGTTGGGATGAGATGATACAACTTTTCTTTTCATTTCCACAAGTTTTTTTTTCTATAGTTAAAGGTAAAATGAGAATAAACGAGCTGTTTTTTGCTTTTTTCAATTCTTCTGCTGCTTTATGGAGTTCACGTTTGTTTTCTGTTGTAAATGTTTGAGGAAAGCCTTCATAAATTGTCTGAAATGTAGAATTTTCTTTATATATATTATCCTAAGGGCAATAATAATTCTGTGTACTTGAGGTAATCTGATTACAACACAGGCTCTTCATCCAGTTGTGTTAAGCAAAGCAGTGAGAAACAGAAGCTTATTATGACTTGGTATTTGCAAAAAATAAATTGCTTCACTGTTAGATCCTGACCTTTACCTGCCTGAGACATGCTGCTTCACGATCTGATTCATTGCCCTGAGCTGCAATGTCACTTTAAATTTAGATTCCAGGGTAGATTTAAATTCTGCGCCGTAGTTTTACTGTGAGCCCCCTTCAGCTGCCTGGTATGCTGGGGGGACGGGGGGTAGCAGTTAGTTGTTGTTTTTCTGTTTGAAACGTGGCTGAATTCATGCTAAAAATTAACCTTTTCACAAGCTTGCTGCAATGTCTTAACTACAAAATAAAAGCCATGCCATAATCTTTGCAGAAACATATTTTGTGCCAATTTCAACAAGATGAGTTCAGCAGTCGATCTGAGCACTTTAATGACTTCTGGTGCAAGTTGGCTTTAAAAAAAAAAAATCCACTCAGGTCTACTTAAAGGAAATTGCTGTTTCTGAGGTCAAGACTAAATTTTCAGTCTCAAAATTAGATTCAGATTGCTCCTTTTTTTTTTTTTTTTTCTTTTTAAAGTGTACCTGTGTCAGTAGCCGTCATGTTTGGGTCTGAAAATCTCGATTATTTAAGCATGTTTCATGAGATCCTGAAGAGGTTTTAACATCATAAGAGTGCCAGACGGCTCTTCTATCATCTCTGTGTGTCTGTGCTATAAAAATAAGTCAGCGTTTAATGCACATGCAATGCTCTACCCTCTGTTCTACTGTATACATGTAGGACGGGTCACCTCGTGGGTGGAGATAGAACATCATCTATATGCATATTGCCCATCAGACCGATGAATGCAGATTCTCGCCAGTTGGACTTTTTCAGTCTTGATCAGCAGAAAGCAAATGAAAATGGGAGCCGAGAGGGGAATTTACTCAGTGAGTCCGACAAAAACAAAGAACGTAAGATGCATAATTAGGCTGCAGTCCAGGCTGCGAGAGGAAAACGTGCCAGTTGGCAAACTAGACACTTAGGCTCCTGCTGGGACGTCTAGCAGGGAAGATGTGTCTGCAAAGACCAAAAAAACAACAGGCGCTGTGGGGAAATCTTTCTAAAAACTCTGCTGCTGCAGCCTGATTTGTAGATATAACTTTGTGACAACCCGTCCTGTTTCACACTAAAGCGTCACAGCAAATGTTTTGACAGTAAATAGTTGATAAAGCAGTGTGTCCCAGCGCTGAAAACCGCAGTAAATGCAACGCTAAAATAAAAGGCAGGGACATCTGCCATCCAAAGCTGCTGTATTTCTCGTTTCTTTATGGAATCAGGATCTACAGTAAATATATTTCAAAAGTTAAGTCAAAGTAGCTTCAGTTTGTCTGTGCTTATCGTTCAGCCAATCATTGATGTTAAATAACTTATAAATGTTGTGACCAGAAAGGGAAGAATTAATAAACATATCGTATATATAGATAAAAATTATATGTCATCTCTTCCTGGATTTAAAGGCTGCATTACAGGTACCTGCAAGGCTGTTATTCCCTCTAGTGACACTTTTTTTTTAATGATTTCACGCTGTCCTTTTACTGTCTAGACATCAAAATCCAAATAAAAAAGAAAAAAATGATGATACACCTTCAGTTACTGCAGTGTGTTTGAAGCTATAACCTACATAAGCAGGATCAAGAACTTTTGCCCCGGTTAAGCCCTTTCAGGCAACATGCAGGCTGCCACACCCTCTATAACTAGTGGGATATTATGCATCATGCAGACACAGCTCAAATCTGAAAATCCCATATTAATCCATCTGTTATCCTAAATACATTTAATCTGTCTTTTGATTTACGGTTGACAGTGTCGAATAACAAAATTGTGATCGCAAATAAGCCATTAAAAGGACAGTAATCTTTTAAAAATTATGCAAATGCAACATTATCAGTATCCTTAGAATTAATAATCCAGCTGTTTTTACATTGTAGGTCTAATTATGTTATTAGGCTACCATTATTGTAACAAACACTAATCAATTTCATCACGTTGTTTTATTTGATAACACTATTATACGTATTTATGTTCTCTAGAAGCAGCCTACACCCTTGGATAACTGATACACTTTTCTAACGTAGGCAAGTAAAATGAAACGGTACTAATGCCTCTAACGGTTGGCTGACTACCACATGATGACTAATGATGTTTCTCAAAAGGTTATCGTGTGTGTTTGTACGCGTTGAAGTCAAACATTACTCAACCTCCAAATATCATTACTCTACTCCTGTGCTAGATTTTTGGAAATGTTTTTGGCAGAATTGCCCAGTCCTAGATGTTGTTTCTTTGTTAGCAGAAAGTTGAACATTATGAATTATGAATTATTTAATTATACAGACGTTTTTGAAAGCTACGGTTAAAGAGTGCATCCCAGTTTCACCAAGTTTTTATAAATATATGTAGATGTATAGCAGTTTTTTTAATGTAGTTTTTGCATAGTGTAGTCAGTTTTCTTTGAGATGCATAGAATAGTGTAATCTTATTATAACCGAGTGTCCATAGTGTTTTCATTCATCTCGTATCGTGCCAACTTTAGTGAATCATAACATATCGGGTCTGGAATTAATCAAGATGTTCAAGATGAGACCAAACTTTTCTACAACAACGGCCAAAATGTGACGCCTGCAGCGGACTGATTGATTGTCGGAAATGCCTCTACTCTCTCTACATAGTTTATATATTAAAATGATGAGGACTGATTTAAAAAAAAAAAAAGAAAAAAAAAAGACAAAAGTCTAAGCTTTGCTTTAGGCTCATAGGCTCAAGAAATCATATCATAAAATAGGTTTAAAAAAAAAAAAAAGTGAATCACTGCACCCATGAGATGTCCTTGAGCATACAGTCATAAATGTGCACAGACAAATATTAGGCTGATGGATCCAGCAAAGATGATATGTGAGAAACACACACGGACACAAACACATGATCCCCTATAGGCCTACGCCTGATGGAGATAATACATCTAAAAATATGAATAATGAAACACAAATGAAGTTCTATAGAGGCATATTATGTTTCCTTGTCTCACATTAATCTACATTTGCCCAGAATACAGTTCAGCAGTCATCCATGAGCCTGATATTACTGTTTATGATGCATTATGACAAAATAACTACACAAAGACTAAAAGTCTGAATACTTCTACATTGATCTTTAGGGTTGTGTGAGCTGCTCAATGTGGTAAAAGTCAAAAGTTATCCAAAGTCCTTGGTACTTTAGAGTAAATGGTCCAGTTCAGCCCCAGTGCTGTATGTGAGGAAGCCGATAGAGCTGAACACACTGTGAGGCAGTGGCACAGACCAAATGTATTGGACTGCAAAGACATAACTGCTGTTCACATTTTAAGGCCTATGCATGAAGTCATAAAATATTTTCATCACAAAGTATTCAAGAGAACCCCCAAAAGTGTTATTTTGATGGGCGATGATATTAAAATGGTCTCAGTTCAGTATACATTTAGACAAGAGCGCTTTTAAAAAAAAAGCTACTCAAAACCAATGACCAGAGTCAGAGCCTCATAACGCTCTCTCATTCCCAAATTAAGGGCCAAGCTACTTCATTGGAGTCATTACTGCAACCTGTTTTGGATGACATCTCAGTGATGCACAAATGCTGCGGTTAGTGCTGATGACAGAGTGGTTCGTGTGAGTATAAACGGGGAGTAAAGTATTGCTTTAGGGGTGAGCTGAAACTGGGAAATGAATGCATCAATCAAAATGTTGGGTTTGGTTATGAGTCCCAAAGGACAAATGAAACCCACAATGGGGAAAAAAAAATAGAAGAAGAAGAAGGCATAAAAACCACAGTAATACAACAATGCACAGCAAATGATCAGATACATTTGATAAAGATGGCAATCTCCAAAGACTCCTCAGGCCATGACTAAGAGATCTTGTTCAGTAGATGAAAACAGAGCTCGGGGCAGGAAGCGAAGTAATAAAACGATAAAACCTTGTCGGCAAAGAAGAACAGCGACTTTAAAAAAAATAAAAATACTAATGACATAATTTAACATTTGCAAGGGTGCTGTGCTTTTCTGACTCATTCAAATCCTTCAGGGATGTGTATATGTATAGCAATTTGCATCTGGGCCTCATCTTCACTGCTGCCATTAATTTACTCAGTAAATATTATTGTTGTTTGTTTTTGTTTTTTCTCAGAGGATGAGGCTATGTGTCATATTTTAAGTACCAGTCATAGTTATCACCACTTTTACTGCTCTCACCAAAGATGCAACGTTCGTAGGATGGTGCCGTCACTTCGGAAGTTGGGGTTAGGACGTTTTCACGGAGGACGTCTTGACACGTGAAAGCACGGACGTCGTGGTCGCGTGCATGCTGGTTGCTGAGTTTGTGATGGTTTAGCTGCCTAGATACTGCATGTTCAAGCAATTCTGTTGAGAAAACCAGGTTGAACCATCGTTCAAGGCTTCTGTACAAGTCATTGATCGTTCCTTGTGATGTTCGATGTTTGGAGTCACTTGACTTTAAAACATATGGTATTGGATAAATTCCTGATTCACTGTATAAAAGTTAACGCTGGAATCAGCATTGATTCCTCACAGAGTAGAGAAGTATTTGCAGAAGCACAGAAGTATTTAACCAGATTATTATCAGACTGCTGATGCATTCCCAGACGTACGTAGTTGCAGCTTAAGTGTAACTGCTTTACATGCTGTCGGGCAGTTTAATTGGTGTCACTTGCTAATATGGCTCCCATTAATAAGAGCAACATTTGGGTTGCCAGGTTGTGAAAAGGAAGGAAAAAAAAAGACAAAAAAATCTTGTGGCTGGAGATTATCCATAAGCTTTGTATTTTGTTTAAGATAATGCTTTGTATAAATGACTTACTGCAGCCATCAGCTCTCTAGTTATAAATGTTAGTCATAAGACATTGATAAATAATATTAATATAAGATTTCAACAAGCCATCAAGGCTACAGTCATGAATTGTAGTAATAAATGCATTTTGCTGGCACATTTTCTTCAGAGGGTAGATACAAACCGTACATTGGGGAGTTCTTCCTGTTGAAAGATGTATTTATTAATGGCTTATAACTGATATATATAATGCATGAGTAAATTGATTTATTAACTATTGAGAAAGACGTTGGTTACAACTTATAAGAGTGAGTGAGTGCATCTTCAGATATAATCGTACAGCTTTCAAATTTATGCACTTTTACGTCTATTTTTTATGCTTAATTATTTCCACTTCCATTCACTCTGGACAGTTGGGGCATCCTGCTGAATAGACTGGTAGCCAAGGTTCATACAGGAACAGCTATTTTTTTTAGTTGTGTTCAAAACATCTCTCTCTGTCTCTGTGTCTCTGTCACACACACATACTGACACATGCAGGCGCCGGGGGACATCACACATTGTCTTTGCTATTTCTTGCCGGCAGTTGTGGGAGGGAGGGAGGGAGGGAGGGTTGACAGGTTCTGTGACCAGCCGAGCTTCACCGGCCGTAATTGGAGTTCAGGAGGTAGTGGAGGCTGCTGGGTATAATTGGACGGCAGCCAGGAACTTGTGTGGATGGTTGTCTAAGCCTCGCTCCCCTTTTCACCGGCCATCTCAATTACTCCCCTGGTACAAGGCTCCTCACAGCCGGGCCACTGACACAGCAACGTCAGTTTCTCTCCAAAATGTATATGTGTGTGTGTGTGTGTGTGGGGTGGTTGTGCAGAGGGGCTGGGGATTAATCATCATCGGGACCAGTGAGAGAACGGCTAGTTTGCCTCAATCATATGCAAGTAGACGGACACGTTCAGTCATCTGTGCAGAATAATCCCAGATTTATGAGTTACGACGCACAAGTTTCCTGGAACGAGACACACACACACACACACACACACACAGAGTGCATCTTCAGCACTCACAGAGTGAATGACAGTGATACAACGAGACGGATGTGAGCGCGCACACACACACACACACACACACGCACACACACAGAGGAGAATGACAGTAATTTGCTGTGCTTGTTTGGCTTTCTTTTCATCAGGCTGGAGACCCTCATGTTGTGCTGAATGCCACCCTGGCTCTACTCACAACAACCGTCACCACCTCCGCACTGAACGTAATTAAAGCTATTTTCTATTACAATGGCCACTGCTGACAGGGGGTGAATGAAGAGCATTGTGCAGCCACAGCTCCGGTATTTTGGCTGTGAAAACCATTATAGTTTATTTATTTATTTTTTATAGAGGGGTGAAGTTAGTATCCTCAGTCGCATCTTCATAACTGGTTTGATTACTTAAGGCTTGTCTTGAACGTTGCTTATTTAAACACACGTTTCACTGACTTCACTAAATCCTGAAACATGACCTTTAAGTGCGACCCTTTAAAACAAGCTGTGGGTCCTCTATATCATATTTGATTTCATGTCAAAGAAAATTAAAAGCCCACAAATGATTTTTTTGCTCTCTTCTCAGTCTGTTGCCCCACCGGCCATTTGGTCTTCAAACACTCGTTTTTTAAGCATCTGTCAGTCTAAAGTTTTCTGTGTGACTTTCCACTATTTACACTCACATCAGTGTGATTTCACAAGCTCAAGCACTCAATACAACTCTGAGTGAAGCATGAAACCAACATTTGCACTTAAACTGTATGAGCCTCCAGAGCTTCCATTACCTTCTGACAGCTTTAAATGTTGATATTTTTGTCATGTTTATGTCCGACAGTATGATGATGCAGCAAAATATTAAACATCTTGAGTGTTAAATGGCCGTATGCAGTATGTATTTGTATTTTGCATGGCAGAGAAAGTAAACACACTGAGCTGAATTGCTAAAAGTGTTTAATTGGAGACAGCCGCCTCACACTTTTCTGCAGGTAAGATACCATTTAGTGATGCATAGCAAGTGCTTTAAGCTTTATAAGCCTGCAATATCCTTCACTAGTGAGGAATGAATGGATTTTTTTTAGGAGTAAGAACTCATGACAGTTAATTAGTAAGCTGGATGACAACAATGAGTCTGTCTTGAAAAAAAAAAAAAAAGTTCAAGCACCACATGTTGACATAATTCAGCTTTGCGGTGGAAGAAATGGAAAAAAAAAGGAAAAAAAATATGCACTTTCCCCTCAATTTATGGATCCAAATGACAGAGAGCTAAAAGGGCTTTGCTTATTTAGGAGCTCATTTGATGCGCCGAGAATCTCTTAATTTAAACCCCTAAGTTGGTGCTCAGTTGGTGAAGGCAGAAGGGGTTATTCATCTTCTCCACTAAAGCCTTCATCCCATTCCCTGCACACACAGGCTCTTTTTGCAGCCACCTTTGCTTCTATTAGGGGATCAGAGAGTGTGCAAACACTGGTCTGATGGGAGCTGTAATCAATCCCTTAAGCACAGAAGCTGTTGGTTAAAAAAAGAAAAAAAAAGAAGAACAAAAAGGGCCCGCCTCTCCCTATACCATTTATTTACCTCCGAGGGACTCGATATTCCTTTAGGCCTTTCTTGTGGGGGTATAGTAGATTCCTTAATTGAGAGGTGTTTTGAATTATCTGGGGGACATGAACAGTTAACCCCAGCGGAAATACTCCCCGGTTAACCGAGGTTAACCTGGCCTTGTATGTCCCTGTCACTTACCGCCGGTGGAAAAATATGGCGGGCTATTAAGCAGAGACGGACCATGTCGGTCTGTTATGGGCAGCCTTGCGGGGCTCGGAGGACTTCAGGGAGCAGCAGAGGCGGGGGTCGGTGAAGTGGTTCTGCTCCAATCACCCTCTTTTTCTCTTTCTTTCTTCTTTAACGTCTTCTTGTTCTTGTTCATCCCACACAGAAACCGATTCCTGAGGGGTTTTTTTTTTATGGCGTTGTAAACAATGGTTTAAAAATGTATGAAATGTCTCTGAGTCAGCAGAAAAATCGCCCTTAGATTTCACATAAAGCCCCCACTGCTTCCTGTTAAAAAAAAAAAAGGAGGATAAAATATATTCTGCCTTTAAATGGAACTTGTGAGTCTACGGATATGCAAATATATTTCATTTCAAAAGTTTAACTACCTTACAGAAGCTAAATCCTTCTCACTGTTTAAATCCATCCTTAGTGTGTGTGCAATGGAGGCTTCAAGTTTCCACACTTATCACACTTAAACTCTTTGTGTTGTCACAAGTCCTGCTTGTAGGCCCACTCCCCCCTTTAAAGTTTCAATGAGCAGAGAGAAACTTACACATATATCATTCTGCACAAACATCCGACTGTAGATACAAGAAGAGAGAGAAACATATTTTTAAGTGGAGAGGGACTTTTATTATTGGTAAGAGTAAAAAAAAGTTAAAGAAATTTAATATAGCTATGCAAATACATGGAGCAAATTAAATAGTATGATTCTAAATTACATTATTCACGTCGTCACGTCAATGTTCCCCTAATCAGATCCATGTATACACTCTGTCCGATATGCATTCAGCCACTATAACTCTCAACATATCAGGTATTTATGATTTATTTAAGGTTATAGCACATCATAACATATGAACATAGTGATGATGATAATAAATGATAATGATAATAAATAAAAACATGTTTACACACACTGCACAGGGACATAATCAATTCATATAAAACAGTTCATATTACGCTCCGTAGACAACATATGATAGGATCACTGCTGCAATAAATATGCACCCCGATGTGGACAATATTGACAATATTTGATTTTTAATTAAAAAAAAAAAAGTCTAATATTTGTTTCACACAATATATCTTCAAATATTAATCATTTTCCCTTTCTAATGGAAAACTACTGCCTGCTGTACGAACAGCAGAAGCCTCTTTGGCTACAGGACTGGATCTGATGTGGTCCGCTTACAAGTGACAGAGGCAGACGGCTTCTTCTGGCACATAATCGGACCTATTTATCACTCTGACATCCTGGTGGCACATCCCTGATGAGACAAGTCGAGAAAATGTTCCTCAGGAGCACGGAGTCAGAGTAGATGGATCCAAAGCGGAGACGAGCACCATTGTTGTCACCAGGCTGTGACCTGTTTGGCATTCTGCCTCGCTTGCAAACCCTGTCAGGGATCTGGACGTCTGGCCTGTTTCATCTACATTACAGATGTCTTTGTGCATCAATGGCCGTCTCCGCTATCTCTTCCAAGTAAATTTAAAACTTCAGTTCAAGCTTGTAACACCAGCCAAGGCGTCGTCGTTTGGAGAGTACAAATCGAGGGCTTATCTGGTGCTGCCATCCGGCTGGGCCTTCGTAAAGCCTGGCCGGTGGATTCAGGCCAACGGAGAGTGTCGGGGCCTTTCTCCAGATTAGACGTAGTTTTAAAAAATGTTTTACAATACATTACTGCTCTGGTAAATTGTTTAATTACTTAAAAGTTACTTGCTTTTCCCCAAACCTGCCTCTGCTGTGCTTCCCCACCGCCCTCTGGGTTTATATATGTCACGTGTACATGTGTCCAGTAGTACCCTGGATGAAGAATAGATGTTGGTTGAATGGGAAACCTTTGACACTAGAAAAATAGCAAGTGTTGATTTGCTTGCTGTGCTTAAAATGCAACTTGTTCATGAGAAATTCAGCTATAAATGATATCCTGCAACACCTATTGTGTGTCTGTTTACAGTAACGGTGTATTTCACAGAGCATCCTGCAGCCAGAACAATTACAATGATTACATTGGCGAAAACTGAAAGGATCCGCAGGAAAAAGTTAGTCATGAATACCTGTTTTTATATGTCTGTCAACAATGTTTTGTACTTTTGTTCAGTGACTGAAGTAAACACAGTTATTGGAGCTGTTAAGGCAGCAGTGTTTTCAGTGGGATGCTGCCTTCTAGCTGATAACTGTGAATGCCGTGATCCTGCCATGAATCTTCAAACACCAGAAGTAAAAAAACATTTCTCTAAAGGAAATGGTCTAGACCAAGACCACAATCAGTTAGCTTATCAGCAGAAACCACAGTTCAATATATGAATAATACACAAAGCTCACTGTGAGAAAATTCCCTATTTTTGAGTGCATATACTTTCCAGTGTCACAAACGAGTCGTCTTCTCGGTACACGTCTTTCGAGTTCTGTGCTGATATAATGTAGAAATCCAATTCCACGGAGAGCGCTGGCTATTTCAGGTGAGCCAAAATGCGACATTATAACTGAGGACCAGAGGTCAGAAGTCAAACCAGCCCTACCACCCAATTTGAAGTCCTGCCACCCCATATGTTGCTTTGTTTTTGTGATGGTTTCCACCCATTCCTGTCTACCCTTTCATCTTGTAAATATGCAGCAGAAACCAGCAGCTCTCACTGAGGCCAATCAGAGCTCTCGTAACATACAGTCATAGTTTCAGCAGAACCACATTGTTACATCATGCCAGAAGAGCTACTAAAAACTAGACTTTTGTAATCAAATGCACTCAGATATTGCAGCATTATATTGCATTTGTTGACTGTGTAGTTGTACACACTGGTTATAAAAGGGTCCGCCATACTACATCATGTACTAAATCATTCAATATGTTCAGCATGAGTGCAGCCACTAAATTAATAGGACTGAGCATCAACATATAATAAAACATCTTCTGTACTTTTTATTTTTTTTATTTTTGCAGAAATGTGAGATTAAAACCAAAACAGAAAACAAACAGAAAGACACATGTCAGATACAATAAGGTAGCTTCCCAAAAATATGTGTTACTTTTAACATTTTCAATTGGATAAAGAGAAAATAAGGCGTGACAGGCCGCTGCTCTAAATCACCTGCAAACCCCCCCCATCCCGCCTGAACCGGCCCTGCCCCTCTGCTGAACGATTTTTCTGTTAATGTTTAATACAGGGAGGCCAGTTCATTATTTACTCTGTATAAATTAAGGTCAGATAAAATTGATTACCCCCCCACCCCCTCGTCCCGGCTCACAGTACTGCCCTTTAGATGTGTATCTGCTTGGGACTAAGAGATATTGACAAGGCAAGTCTCTGCTCACTGACAGGCACGAGGTAGGAGTAGATGCCACTCGGCCCAGGAAGAAAATACACTGTTGACAGCGAGCCGAGTCAAATACCCGGCCGGCTATTTAAGGCTATTTAACATTTACAGTATAGATCCGTTAAAGCCTACATACTTGTAATAATACACGATGTGTGAATAGTTTTTGGTGCATGCAGCCAATCAAATCATTTAATTTTATCCTAAAACTGTAACAGCGACTGTACAGAACAATAGAAATGTCACCGTAGATGCCAAACAGCTGCAGCATCCATTCTTCAGTAGCCTACATTAACCTTTCTGAGCTATAGTTACAAGTACTTCTTTGTTTTTTGTGTCTTGGTGGCCATGATGACTCACTTGTCAATCAAACAGGTGCATTTGCCCGCCCACACAAAGGCTTTTCAGACAGTGTTTTTAATGTACAGTACCATTCAAAGGTTTGGAGACACCTTCTTATTACTTTGTATGTTCAAATTTCCTTTTTTTTTTCCCCTTTCAATACTAAAACAAATGAACAATAAATGAAGAAACCACTTTGCCATACAAGAGATGGGTTTTGTGTTGAAGCAATACTCAATAGATCATGTTATAGATCATGTTTTGTAAAGTTTTTTTGTGCTATCAATGAGCGGAGGAGAATTCACATGTGATACCGTGTATATATATATGTGTATAAAGCCAGAGAGAACCGGGGCTCTGTCATTCTCCAAATCCTTGCAGTTGAATATAATCACTGCTGGCCTCCATGCTGGCATCTCGCCTCAGAAAATATACAGTCAGTGTCTGTTGTGAGTAAGACAGTTATTAGAAATGCTGTAATGTGTGCTGACAGAAGTGTGAAATCCGAGGCCTCTGCCCCGGTCACAGTTGAAAATCCCCATTAAGGCTCAGTCAGAGACCGAGACCACAGATTAGCAAGGAGGTGAGATGCATTGCTGCAATTACTAGAGAACAGAGGGGTTCAAGACTGAAACAAGACGATGATGCTTTGATCACTGCAACTTTATATAGATATGAAGATATGAAGGCATTAAAGAATGAAATGAGGAGATATTAGGTGAAATTTTCATGTCGGGAAGTTGTAGAAGCAGAAGGAGAGATGGCAGATTTCTTTATTGTGAATAAATTTTTTCCGGATGAAAAATGGCGGGCAGGGATTTGCTTGGCCGGGAAACGCTTTTTTTTTTGTTATGTTCTCTGAGCTGACGACATTCTACGTGGATCTTTGCATCAACATAAATAAATATACTGAGGCGTATTTGTTAAGGTAATAAAAAATATCTTCTTTTTTTTTTTTAATGTTTAATCTGAGCTAGTGTTGATATATTTGGTCTGACAGATTTCATTTTTGTAAGGTCTGACTATATGTTTCTGTTCACCTGTTCATCTGTTCAACACTAATAGTACAAGCTGGTCCCTTTGTGTAATATGTGAGTAAAAAGTACAAGCATATTGTTTCTATACAGGTGTTTAACATCAAAACATTTTCATCTTAACATATGTCTGGCATTTTTGCAGAGATGCTTGTTGTCAAAATGAGAATTAGATGACATCAATATATATATCTTTGTATGTCCAATATAGATATAGTCATTTTGAGCTAAATTAGGTTCAAAACGTAAAAAAAGAAACTGTTCATAGGACTGCAACTAGCACTTACAGTTAATCAATACATTTTCTGATCCATCCATTCATGTTGAGGGGTTGCAGCCATTAAAGCTGTGGCATCTTTTAAACCTGTGTGATAACACTGATGATATGATAGACTTTGAATGAACAAGTGAGTGCAGAGCGTCTCTCCTGCTGTCGGCTGAAGAGTCAATCACACCGGACAGTAGAGGAGGACACACAGAGACGCTGGTATACGTCGGTTTTAAACAGGAGTTTAGCTGACTTTGCTGCATTTAACATCAGAAACACAGTCACTCTGCATCACGCTGCCGTCTGTTTCCATCAAGTCAATTAGAGACTTTAAAATAAAAGTTTGCAGTCTGTCATGTTACTCTTAGGGTTGCTGACAGGTGGACAGAAACGTACACGCGACAGGTCAGACCTTACAAAACAAGATTTGTCTCGTCTCGTAAGCATTTTCTTCCCAGTTCAGACGTTAGCTCCTTTACTGTCATTGGCGCTCATTCATTGAAGTCACATTCATTGCTCTTCATTTTTCTTATTGTCACACTCAGTTATTGTGTTGAGGGCGCAAGCTAAACATTATACCCACGGGTGGCAACTGTTGGCCATCTCTATTAATGTTATCTGCTATACACGACAAGAGATATGATTATTAAGATGCGTCTATTCAGTGGCGTTAGAGGGATTCAATTTGACTGACAGTGGCATTGTATTTCAAAGCCGAGACATGTTGTTCACCCCCCCTCCCCCCATCCCCATCCCCTTCCCCGCCCCCCGTCATAATGATGTCCCTTACCTGTCAGCCCGATGATGCAATGCACTGTCACATTTATAATAAATAACAAAGACAACTAACTGTCTGCCGGAAACATATCAAGACATTTTGATGTTCTTTGCGAGAATGCAGGTATGTAAGCTGCTCGCATGACTCATCCAGTTAATAATGAAATACGCTTGAAATCATTGGGCTTGTAAATGTGCAGATAAGTCCATTGCATTCACGTTTTTTAGTAAAAAAGGCTCATTAATTCATCATATGCACTCGTTAAGTGTCATTGGCAGTTTTATATCAACCATTTATATTAAGGAGTGATTTAGTTTATAGTGCTTTACAAAGTCTTATGCAGTAAATGTCAAAATAAAAACATAAAAAAAAAATGATATACATATACACATCTATGCCTGACGTTCACAAAGTCTAGTTATTTTTTAATGTATTTATTTATTTTTTAGTATGTGTGGGACATATCATTTGCATGTTTTTTGCATGTACGCCAATGTTTATTCATTTGTTCCCCGGAGTTGCACGACACCATGTCACCTGCCTGAGGAACGCGGGAGGTGGAGGAGTGAAAGTGAGGTGTGGAAACGCACTGAAATGACAGCTGAAAGCAGCCCAGAACCTGACAGTTTTAGAGTCTGACAGGAACCAGATGATTGTTTACAGTCACACGGGTCACGGCAAAATGAGACTGATTGAAGCGAATAGTGAAAAACATCCAGATGACAAGAAATATATATATATATATTATATAGTTAGTACACAAATGAAGGGTAGACTTCCAGATTGAACTTTGAGTCTGTCACACACAAAATTATGAGTGGCATTTGACATTTTCCTTAAAGGAAAAAGAAAATGAGTAGAGAATTACTGGTTAAAAAGTTGCTTTAGCCTGAGTTGTTTGTAAGATTTAAGATGAAGTACCGAGTAGTGTTAATGCAGTCTAAAACTAGTATAAGGCAGACCATGTGCCTGTTGACTGATCAGAAGAGCTACTGTCCCAGCTATTGTAATGAGAACATTAAACTGTCACATTACATCAGCTGCGGCCCGCAGTTCACAGCGAACGACTTCATTACGACTTGTGGGATACATCGGAGGACCGACGTTAACGTCATTTAACCTTTGACTCGTGTGTCATTTCGCTGTACTACCGGTGCAACGTTTGTCAGAAAAGGATGTTCACTTTATCCTAAAGAGGAGGGAGGCTCAGTGGAAACATGTTGGCAGATTGATTTATAGGTTCTTATAGTTCCATAGAGGCAAAAAGACAATGGTATTTGGTAATTTTTCCTTATTTGTTTGCTGTGCAAAATAATACAGAATGAAAATCTAAATTTCAGCTGTGAGAAAGCTGCTATTCGGTCCGGAGACGGTGATGTTTAACATTACACAGCTTTGGTTTTATCTCAGGTGAAAGAATATGTAAATCTATCTACTATCTATCTATTACGTATTCTCTATAAACTGATGAAAACTGACAGATGAAAACACTTTCTAGTCAAAGTGATTTGTTTTCGTAGCCAATAAATAATCCTGGCATATAATGGTTGTTGATTCAGATACTGATGCACCGTAGCTGGTCTCCGATCTGTTAACGTTTCAGTCTTTTACTTGGATTCCTGCATGTTTAAGTGTTTTCTCTCTCAAGCTCAATATCCTATTATCAACCTGTACCTGATAAAGAAGTAATTGCTTTGTGAAGGAATCTCTGTACGGAGGGCGCTATTTTCTTCGGTCTGCAGTTTTGTGGCCATGAAACAGGAGGCCAACCTTTATATTAAAAAGAACCAAAAGTCTCTGTGGACGCGGACACATCAGGTGGACAAATGTTAGATGTCACCCACCAAGCAACAGAGCACATAGATGCATTTCCTCACTTTCAAAACCAGCAGCAAGTCTGCATTAAGCATGACACAGTGTGTGACAATTGTCATAGAATATGTGCTGTGTGTCACCCGGTGGGGCGTCGGCTTGGGGATGATGAATGAGACGGGTTCCCGACACAATATACAGTAAGAGGACTTAAAGAGCTAGTGATAGGCACGGTATTACTGCAATCCATCATCATGGCCATTAGTTACAGTGGTGATAAATAGAGATGCACTGTAAATTCAATGATAAAAGGCATCTTATCTGCAGTGTAAACACTCATACATGCATAATGGTGGACTTACAGTGCGATGGTACTGTGTGAATATGCCAGTCAGTGTGTGTGTGAGAAATGACGATGCTAACCAGCTGCAGATCCTAATTAGACGTCCGATGGGGATCTAAACTGGGGCAAACTTCATCATCAATGATGGGAAAACAGTCTTTTTAATTCAGTTCATCGCTCCTGCAATTTTAGAGATACCTCGCGTAATCACACGTCTTTCTCTGGCTCACAGGAAATTTCTTTCTTTTTTCTCTCTATCTTAGACACAAACACACATCTTCCGCCACGGCAAGTACAATCTGTCGCGACTGCAAAGGAGTGGAGCTGAAACAAACACGTCACAACACTTACAAGCAGTCCCTTTCTTTGTGCAAGGATCCTCAAACACTGAGCTAGTCTGAAAGCTTGACTGACTCCAGTTACTGTACTTTGCAGGAAGAGAACACAGCTTTTTAAAGGCTCGCCCCCAGGGCCCGAGAGGCAGATGGGGCTCAGAAGAGTGAAAATGAATGGAATCTGATAGAGTGGAAAAAGTCTAAAAAGACATTTAACAGAGGCAGAGATGCAAAGGCGGCATCACGGGGGCGGGATGTGAGACGAAAACACCATGAAAACGCTACATTAGCTCCCTCTCTACTGCTGGTGGAGGCAGTAGCCATAATCATTTGCCAGTCTAATGGCAGTAAGGTGGGAATGAGAGCTGATGCATACTGTCACAGGAAATTAAAAGGGAGGGAGGCCATTTAAGGTCATAGTTTCTTCAGTCCACACCCTCCTTTTTTTTTCATGGTTCCACTTGATTGATAGTCCTCTAAATGTTGCTCTACATTTAGATGTAATCAGGACAGTCTTATCAGAAAAGATGAAAGACCTCTCTATTCTGGGGTTCATTCCATTTATACTCTGCAAATGACACAGCCACTTAATTTATCAGTGCAAGATCTCAGCCCCGCCACAATAGGAAAGTGGTAAAATCCACATTACCAAAACTGTCAGTAATAATGGCGTCCATACGGGTGAGAATTATAACATTTATAAATAATGCAGTAAGCGGGGTCAGCAGTCTGAACGCGACCCGAACATATATCTCTAATTATATTTCCATTGATTCTGACATACGGTCGTCAGATCGACTGTGTTGCTTTGTCACGATCAGATGTTTCATTTTGCATCAAATTCAGTTACAACCCGGCGAGGATAAAGAGTGAAAAAAAAGCGGTGCAGAAAAAAAAACCAACTGGGATGCTCAGGAGGACTGAAAATAAAATCTTAACAGAACTGGAGAGAAAGTTAGAAGCTGTATCGATTACATTTCTTTCATTTCTTCGGTCACTCTTAGAGGCAGTGAACATGCTGACACTGCATTGATTTCTCCGTAATCTTATAAAGCAAACAATTGCGTTTTTTTTTTACACATTCAGCAGACACAACATTAGACTTCATTGGCCACCTGAGTGTGACTGTGAGTTAAAATGGAAAGTAACTTGTACTTTAAGTAATTTATTAACCAGGTACTTTTATTTACTCTTACTTGATTAGATTTATCAAATAGTCATTTTCACTTTTACTTGGTAGTAATTGTACTTTTACTTGATTATAGATTTTCAGTACTTTACCCACCACCGTTTAAAAGTATTGTACATGTACTTGACCTTGTTGTAACTTTTAACATTTTGGTCCCCAGTGTACAGATAGAAGATATCAGTTCCACCTCACTCCTTCTCTTCACTCCTAAACCCAGTTTACTGAAAATTATTCAGTTACCTGGGCTATTACTCTTCTCACTACTAAGCAGCTCTCTCTGCTCCCATTAAAGCTCCCCCTTCTTGACTCTATCGCTCCCTATAAAGTCAGAAAACCTCAAATCAAAGCTCGTCCGTAGTTTAATTCCACCACCTGTGTAGTAAGCCAGGAGTGCTACAGAGCAGAGTGTAAATGGAAAAAGAGTCCTTCCAGCATATATGTACATGTCCTTCAGATATTATTCCTACTCCAGGTAATGCTGGACATTATTTATTCTAGTATTTTATCATTAAAGCTCTCGTTTTTATCCAGTATTCTGGGGATAATTCATAACTCTCAGCTCATGTCGTTTTTCGTCTAATTGGCAACTCAGATTTGCCGCAGGATCCACCAGTTTACTGTCCCGAAGGTGTGACACATGATTAGATTTCGTCTTTAAACTCAGATAATCACATTATTTTAATTTCTTAGACTGCTTTCTGCTGTTTGGGGTCTATTTTAAGAAAATAAAATATCTCCTGCTACACAGTTATGCAGACGATATCCAGCTGTACCTCCTGCTAAGACCTGGTGATCCAGGCTGACTCTCTGTTGAACTGCCTTAAGGAGGTAAATCCTGGATGTCAAAACGCTTTCTACAGCTGAATGAGAGTCTTGGGCCATTGTCTTTACAATTCCCATGCATGAAATCCATGTGTTATCTTTAATTGTGGTTTAAAATTTGATAACCAAATGGACTCTCTTTTTTTCTCTTTTCTTTAGTCCGTTGAGAGCCGTCATGATGACATAACTGGTCGTTAAGAAGCAAAAATTATTGATTCTAACACATTTATTTATTGATTATTAAATGTACTTAACTGACATAATTATGTTTTGTATTTTGATCAGTTTGGTTTGTTTTTGAATCTGCTCTATAAAAAGTACCAAAGCATCCAATTAGACCAAAACAACAGTAACTCTATAGTCAGCTAAAAGTATAATTTGTGGCAAAGACAAAAGTGTTAAAGGAGTGAGACGAAGTAACAGTGGCCATATATCCTAAAAGAAAATACAAGTCAACACAGCAGTTATCTAATGGAGAGGTTACCTTGGCTGCCCGACACACTCCCACAGACAATTTATTGCACGGCAGGTGTCATCATCTCCACTGCGAGTTGACTCTGTCGCGCGAACCGGGCTCCTAAACGAATGTGGTGATCTATGTCTGGTCCATAATAGTGTTCATCTTCCAGCAGTGATTTTAACATAAGCAGAAAATGTGACATCTACTTTCCCTCGACTGCAACCAAACCTGCAAGCAAGGCACAAAACACATGAACACACAGGACGGTCTGTGTAAAACGGAAATAAAACAGACAATTCAATGAATCAACCGACTACAAGCTGATTTTTATTATATGCATTAAAATTGCATATGAAGTCAATGGAAAGATGCAACATGGTGTAAATAAGTAATTTTGCCCAGGTGGTACAAACTGAGGAAAAGATGCACAAGATGAAAATGTTTCAACTTGAGTAAAACATTTACTCTAATCCCAAGGCTTTATAAATCAATTTCATAAGCTTAAAGGCAAGAGGCAAAAGAAGAGACTATTGGGAAATAACAGTATAACAGATTTGGACTATAGTGGCGGGTTTGTTTGGAATGAAAACACATCCTTTGAACTTGATAAAAAAAAATCCTTTTTTAATCTCATAATAAACAAATCTTTCTGAGCAAAAGTCCCTGCATGCATATCATGCAGCAAAAAAGACTAACAGCATTCTCAATAGTAATTAATCTTTGCTATCAAGAGGATTTACTTGGCAGTTTGTTTTCTGTCACTGAAAATAGTCTCATCAATAAAGATTTGCAAACTTCTCCCGCTGCCAATGAAGCAGTTCAGATAGCTAAAATGGCAGCAAAGCTTTGCCAAATTGAAATTGTTGTATCTGATGGAGAAACGTTGGTCCTGCTTTGACTGCTATTCCCCACACGCGGTGCCCTGGAGGGTGGATACAGGTAAACGGCAGGATCTGTAATCACCTAACTGATAAATTACCTATCTGATCCCTGGAAGGTATCATTCCTCAGGAGGTGTTGGTGTTGTGATAGCATAAAATTACCTGCACGCTGCTGAACGAATACAGTCCACAGGACAGTGGTCTCAGACTTTTGGACCCTAATCTAAATACACACTCATGGTGATATTCTTTTATTTATTTATACCCGATACTCTCACGGTACAAGAAGAGCTCACAGCTCTGACAAGCGTTGCGGGAATTTTTCTCTTAATAATAGATGAATTCACAGAGAGCATCTGTCTTTTCAGAGTTTTACTGTGATAAAGTTCACATTTGCCGGTTTTCTAGGCTGCAAGTCGATGAATTGAAGTTCCACTCTCATATTTCAGCATGCAGTTGCGTATATGTCACAGAACATCCCATAATAGTCATTAAAACAGCTGTCCTCTTAATTATTACACTGTTATATATATATATATGTTATATATACAAGTGTCTGTATCTGTTTTAAACTTGAGGCCCAAGGGAGTTCATTGAATCTAAATGTCCATCCTTTGAACTTGAGGAATGAGTCTTTCATACTGTAACGCGTCTGAAGTGCTCATCGTCATGAAATCAAGTTTGCGAGGCGCTTTAAAAGACCAGACTCCAGGTTAAAATTTGCAGTTCTGCTCTAAGAGTGAATCAATCAGAGTTCATCTATACTGTACTCTGTGATATTGATCAGCTTTTACGTTCCCATGATGTGAGTGCAGCTAAAATTCCCCAGTGGCTGAGTTGAATCTATAAGATCCACAACACAAGTATGAGTTGCTCGTTCAAATAGAAATGGAGATTCTTCAAATTTGTCCGTGTGGGTCCGGATCAATTTCAATTTTTTTTTTCTTTTTCGTGTTGAAATTGAGGAGAATCAGTGCAACAATCGAGCAGACTCGTTAGTAGTTTGAGCCCCGCTTCTCAACGGTAAAAGAATAATTGTCCTTGAATGCCAACAGAAACAAAAACAGGACCAGACAGAAATATTGCAGCAAAGGGGCGTGTGTCTCTGTTTACAAATGTACTCATATTATCCTAACATAAATGATAAACGTTAGAGATGTGTATATATATAAATATATATATTGCTCATAAAATTATGATTAATTATTGGTTGCCGACCAGATCCAGCATCATTAAAAAGCTGTCATTAAATTCTCATTAGTTCTACATGAAGTAACAAAAGACCTGGTTACTTTAATCATACATATTTATTAGGCTCAACTTGGAGAAACAGTGAGATAAATAAACACAGTGGAGAGATAATTGCCTTGAGCAAAAAAAAAAAAATGCACCCACTGTTGAACATGGACTCACAGAAACAATACTACATAATAATTAGAGGGAACATGTCGCTTCTGTGGTGATAAACAACTCTGAGATTTTATATCTGATTAAATTAAATGTAATTAAGTTAAAGTGATTCAGTGTCGCGGCTGTGCGCGTCACACTAAAGGCACTAAAAGGTTTTTCTGTCCAAAACCTGCTAACCACATCAGATCTGTCTCCGGTATTTTTTTTTTTTTGGTTTACTGTCAGGCCACATTTAAAGGATTTAAACCAGCTGCCAACCGCGGGATAATGATTACTTACTGAAGGGGTTGACAGTTGCAGATTTAGGGGTCTTTTGGGGAAAGAGAATGGCTTTAAAGCAACTTTGAAATGATCCATTGACTATTGGTTTATTAACCTAAGAGTGCTGGCAGCCATTGACAATCTGTACATTCCTGAATCAACAGGGTGTAGGATTATTCATCTGTGACTCGCATGTTTCCAGAGAAGATGGATGGGCCTGTGTAAAGAGACGGGAGAGGTTAAGTCAAAGGTTTTTGAAGCCCGAATCTCCCAATACGTAACATCTGCTCATTTTTAGTGATCATTTGAAAATGCTAATTAATGAACTAAACTCATTTAGAAATCAGATATTTACTGCAGCTTTATTAACACAAAATGTTATTAAAGCCCCTAGGTAAATATCTACATTTATTTATTATTAAAACTGAATAAAAACATAATTGCCTGACTGCATGTTTTATTTCTAGCCCCTGCAGACATTTGTGAAAATTAAACCACCTCATCTCTTGTCAGTTTTAATCTCTAATCAATACGTTTGAACTGGAGTTTGGAAGATGTGAGACATGGGGAATATCATTAAAAAAATGTATGTGACAGAAAAGTAAAATAAATAAATAAATATATATATATATATATATATATATAATAATAATCTGAATATTCAAAGTGAATTTTAATTGGTGTCACTCACCCCAGTGAGTCCTGAGGCCTTTGTTAACAGCTACAAAGATGCTCAGCGAAGGAAACGATGGTTTCAAGTGACAATAAATGCATCAGCAACAAGGGCTTTAAAGGCCTCATCGTCCTCAACCAATAAAGTAATAAGATCATTTCAATATTTATATGCTAATATGTTACGTCTTCATTCTAGTTAAGCATGTTGTGAACGTGTTACACTCCACGACAAACCAGAGCTCTGCAATACCTGTGTTTTAAGAGCTCAATAAATGTAATTGTTCAATAAGTAGATTATATAATGTCCATTTTACTGGCACTGTGGCATTCAGGATTGCGGGACCTCATCCCACCAAAGCAACAGACTAACTTTTATCATTACGGCCGCCTTTTAGATTTGTTATCGAGCGTTTCACAAGCCATGCAATCATCTGTCAATAGCGAGCCTATGTGGAAAGGTACATTGTTAGAGGCCTTATGGGATTGTGCTGATTGTCCCGCCCCTGGTCCCCAGTTACATCTACAGGTTATTGACTACAGTCACAGACAACTTACGATCAATACACGAGAGCACTAGAGCCATTGCCGGTGCAATTTCATTGATCCTCTATTGCATTTCACAAAAAAAAAAAAAAAAAAAGGTTACAGAAATGGAGTCTGAAGCAACTGGCAAGGCTTGCGACACACTGGCATTTCCAATCGGTGAAAATGTACCACATGATCAAGGAATACATGTCAAATACCAACAGTGTCCAATTCAGAGGCCGTGTATGACACATTTCCAGGACTGGTTCATGTCATAGAAAGCATTGTGTTCCTCAACAGCATAACAAGTGTTTTATTCCTATTGTAAGCCAACACGGCTGGAAACCTGCCTGTGATGTGAACTGTGCTGCTTGTCACTGGGCATCAGAAAATGGTCCACTCATCGGAAACAAAAGAAGACACAGATGCTGCATCCACACAGTACACGCTCTCCTCTCTGCCCTGATGCATATTCAGTACATGCAGATTGTGGAGTGGCTCTAATGTAGACTGGCACATCAGGCCCGCGATAAAAGGAGAACATGTACATACAGTTATGTCACAGCATAAAAGCATTTTGCTGTACCTGAAAGACATGATGTGTATTTATATCATCTGCCATAAGGGCTGCTGCGTTTTGGTGACCATCACTGCTGACAGCTTTTTGATGGTCACATCTATAGGTCATACAAGAATTATGAACTCAAAGTCAAGAGCTAGAGTGCTTTGGATAGAAGAGGGGGGTAATATCAGGCTCTGTAATAAACCAACAGCAAAAAATAAATAAATAAATAAATCCTCCAAATGAAACAACAGAATACGTCATTGTTACATGCCCACCAGAGTGACACATACAAGCTTTTTTCTGATCCAGTATCAGCAAGATAAAATACAGTTTCATCATCTGACAACGATGTGGTTAAGGCTTGGTTTAGACACAAAAATAACTGTGTTGGAATGAGGGTATGATCTTTGTTTGGCTTAAAATAAGTATGTTTAAGGATCGTGTAACAGAAAAGGACTAATCTGCTGTTGTTTTTCTCTGGAGAATCATCTCAACTCCTCAACTGTTGTCTGCTTTTCTTAAGTATTGCTGCTACAGCCTGCTTTAAAACTTTTCATCCAAGTATGAAAACACTATTAACACCTGAAGTTGAAATGATTTTGTTATTTCACTTAGGGATTTCTGTATTTTGTCTGTTCACTTCTCACAAGCTGAAACGTTGTTGGAAGAAGGTGACGTCAAGTATTTTCCTGCGCCAGTAAGAAATGAGTAGAAGCTAAAGTCCAAACCAAAAACATCTCGTCCTGCTATCTCCTTGGGGAAAAAAAAAAAAAAAAAAAAAGGTGTTTTGTTTGCCTGTTTTGATTTGGCTTTTTAGATATTATTTCCCTTGCTTATTATTCTTATTATTTATTGTGTTTTGTTTTTTGTTTTTTTGTTTTGGCAAATGAATTACACTCAAAATATAAGCGTAGGGATGCGGAGAGAAAGTCTGAATCCATAACTGTACAAAAGCAAACAAAGAGGAATAATTACACCTAATTGATAGTGAGGAGGCAACCGTAAACAATAGACTCATAAACAATAGACTCATAAACAATAGACTCATAAACAATGGCCACAATGCAGGTTGCATAACTTTGCTGAAAACTTTAGCCAAAATATGATATATCTTTTTATGTTTGTGGTGGATGAAACGTCTTTATTTGAGCTGGTGGTGATCTGCTGGCCTTCACTGAGTTTTTGTCTTGTATTTTCTGTGCAGTTTGCGGGTCAGGTCGGGTTCTGGTGGTTGATTAGTGCATATTTTTGTGGGTCAGATTCATGTCTTTTATGGCTCTTCAGAAGCTTGCAGATTGGTGGTGCCATTGAATCGTGCACAGCCAAGGAGAAGGAAAATCCAGCGCTAATCTACAGCTGATAGATGGCAGGATGATCCGTGTCTGCTTGGCGCGATGTGGACTCAGGTGTTTGAGGCCTGAGCAGCTGTTCGAGGGCTAGCTCCACGTTCGGCAGCGCTGCATGGGCGTCGCTCTCCAGCTGAGGCAAGGCCTGTTGTCTGTGCTCTATTTGATACCTCTGTGAGTAATTAATAATGTTCTATTAATAACAATGGGAGCTGCTCCCTACTGCAACGTTTGGCGCAGCAGTCCAATTCACCGCTGTTAATACAGTAAACGAATAGCTGTCACACATTTTATTTTGTGGACTTTGTTAAATTTAGCCTCATCATTAGAGGTAATGTAGCACTAATTAAAAAGTTGGTTAAAGCCAACAAAAACCAAGTCAGAAACTTGTAAATCCAGGAAAATATTCGTTTATTGCTAGAAACTTTACTGTCCATATTGGTTGAATTGTATCCTTGCGCTACACACAGGTACCATATGTTATGGTTTTTGTCTCTAAATCTACCCATATGAGATTGGAGAGTCTCAAACAAACAGCAGATTTATTTAACACATTCACACCGTAGATACAGATACAGATTCAGATTTCTTCTTGCGTGTGGAAATGTGATACACCCTAATGTGAAAGCACAGCAACTTAAAACACAGTCACTTTTTGGTTTTTTTCCCTATTTACATAGGTTTAGATATGTATTTAATATATGTGGTATTAGTGAACCCAATGCGAAATGTAATTTCACACTCTGTTGTAAAGAACAATCTTACTGGGGGGAAGAAAAAAAAAAGGAAAAGAAAGCGGAACCAAAGTGCAGGTAATGTTTCACCGGGGGTCCTAAAGTGAGCGACTCCGCCCTCTTCTCTCAGACAAACTTTGTGGAGAAAGATGACGGTTTGCGCTCCGACTCACTGTGTCTATAATTTCATTTTCCAGGTTAGTACCCGGTTGAAAATGAGACCAAATCCCATTTAAGTGTGCATTAATAATTTAAGAGATGTTATGAGTTTGTTGTTGATATGTGCGACTGGATTTAAGAGCGTATTTATGAGCGCAAGACGCGGACTTTTCGCGCGAATGGCTAATTAGTAGTATGTAGACTGTGTGTGCGCGCGCGCGCTCGCGTGTGTCTGTGTGTGTGAGTGATGCTGTAAGCTAGGTCCCCCCACTCCCCAGCGTGTTTTGTATTTCAGTTTTGGCGTATCTGACATGTTATAAATGATGGTTAATGTTGAAGGAAGATATGTTTATAATGTTTAATATTTGTTTATTTGGTTGTGAATTTGTAAATAAAAGCAGACAAACTTTGTGGAGAAAGATGACGGTTTGCGCTCCGACTCACTGTGTCTATAATTTCATTTTCCAGAGAGCTGAGAACCGTGAACCCAAACCAACTTCTTTTTGTTACATAACTTCAGCTATTTGAAACTCGTAACAGAAACATAGTGGAAGGAGGCACTTTATTGGTCAGTTTTCACTTCAGTTTTTAACCTTTTATTGAGTGTTGACTGATGATAAACACAGCAGATATATCTTTTAATTTTATTTAATATTTAATATAATAATTCAGGACATCTTGATAGTCCGGCTGCAAAAAAAATCCAATATTGTAGTTCTGCAGAAGGTCTCCTAAGACCTGGTAAACACAAGGACATGAAATATGAAATAACAGGTTTTTGATTCCCCATGGGAGGCTGTATTCTTTGTTGTTGCTGTATTATCTCTCCCATGTTTCCCTCAGTGGTAAATGTCAGCACTTAGGTTCAGGTGACTTGCTGCACTTGACCTTTACTGACCCATTAAGGAGCCCTTGAGATGGAGAGCAAGTCATCCAGGTTGCGGTTTTTTTTTAACTGAGTGAGCTTGACTGGGTCCTAATATTCTCCGGCTTCATTTTGACAAGACACGCTTATGATTCATAGCCCAACAATCCCCCCCGAGGGCTAAATAATGGTGACTAAAAAAACCACAAAGGCAGGGTTCACCCAGCAGAAAACTGGTGGTGGGGCTTAAACGAAAATGGATTTAGAAATGACACCCATTGAAAATAGATCCTAATCTGGTAGATGGATTACAGTATGACACGACAGTCTGTCCTCACAAGAAAAACAACAGTATAGGCCTAAAATTTAGACGGCAAAAAACAACCACTTGTTTTCCACTGTCTAGTCGCTGTAACGTGTATGACCCAGGGAAGATGACGTCAGTATAAGGTGACCTTTTCCTTTCATAAAATGACATTTTGCCTCATCAGGAGGAGTTGGGATGTTTATTTTTGTTTACTGTTGCCATTATGATGAAGGATAAACCACATTTCATATGACCAAATATATTTTAATAACTGTTTGTAATGTTTTCGGAAAGTGGCATATTATTTACTACGGCTGTTAGATGGCGTAACTATATGTTGTTATGGAGCGCAGGTACAATCAACCTATGTTGTCATTTAGTTATACGTCAGTGGACATTATAGTGACTTATACTGATATTTATGTTGAGTAGGCAGCTGACATGGAATTTAAATGCCGTTGTCGACAGTTGCCAAGTGACGGTACATCATTTTACAAATGTGAATAGCAGGAAATGAGTGTGGGTAAGAGAGCTATTGAGTGGTGATGCTGCAGTGACAGTTATTTCTGCCCAAGCAATGACTGCCCACTATCCTGGCACTGTGAAGCCAAATCCGTAAGGTGGCCTCGGGCTACACAGCGCTGTTGTTGCCATGGTGAACAGATTATCTCTGTATTAAAAAAATAAATAAATAAAAATCTTCCACTTTCCTGACTTTGTGCACACCCCGATTGCCGGCCATGGATAGTTGTTTTGGATGGATTCAAGTGCATCATTTCTCCTTTCTCTCATTTCCTGTTGAAAGTCTGAAAAACCAAAAAAAGCAACAATAAATATATAAATCCAAAATCAGCAGCTGTAATGTAATGCAATCTCTAATTAAAGTTTTTGCTTTTATCAGTCTTTCTGAAAAAGGGACGCTTTATTACCCATATTCTAAAATAAATGTGTAAAAAAACTATATCGTCATTATGGCCACGTCTAGCCGCGGTTATATTAAAAGTTATATTATTGTGTTAGCATTTACGTTGTTCCGAATGTAAATGTGATGGTTTTTTTTACAGCCCAGATGTTCTGCTGTAGTTTCACTCTGGCTCTCTGAAAACCTCTGATGCTCGCGTTACAGTTCAGCTAAACATCTTAGCTAAAGCGCTTTAATGTAGCTCGTTATTTCACATCAAAAACCAAACACAGAATGGACCAGTGCTAATGAGCAAAAAAAAAAAAAAAAAAAAATGGAAAGAAAACATCAAAGACTGACAGCAAAAAGATTTAATGGAAGACCTCAGTAAATAGAGGACAAACATAAATAAACCAGTGAAATCTTTTATGGATTATTTTACAAAATGAGTTACACACTGACCTGCAATTCTACGAAGCCCCCGAAGGAAATCTTTGTATTTGTCTACGTAAACATCAAAATAACAGGAAGACTTTACTATAATGTTAAAGACGGGGATTAACCAACACTACTGCCTTCCTCTTAACGCGCACCAGGTTCAGCTCGACTCATTTCTGATTTCAAATTGTCAAACACAACAGAAAAAGTGGTAAAGATGTGAAAGGTTCGCTCTCCTCTGAAGATGACCCTAAAACAATGAACACATTCACCTCCCTCTGTCTCCCAGTACATCTGAAAGGCTGGTCTGTGCTGTAAGTTATGGCTTGATATGGCTTACTCTCATACGTTCTGCATCTATGTTTTTGCAGACACAATGGGAGCAAAATTAACGGCCTCTATCATATCAAACCTCTTTAAACACAACCGAGTCATATAAATCTAGACTGGAAGCTAGTTACATGTGAACATCCTGATTTATTTATGTCATTAAATTTGCAAACATTAAACTTATTAATAACCCAGTCCACCAGGGCTTGAAGATACACGATCTAACCTCTTGTGATTTTTTGGCTCAATTACTACAGTACGGATGCATCTGTGGGGAAGTTATAAGTACCTGGTCACAAAAAAAAACCTTCCAGACAGCCTTTTTTTCAGCTCCTTACGCCTACAAACCAAGACCGATCCACTCGGGACCATATTAAATACACATTTAGAAAGTTTTCTGGAAGTAAACTGTAATATTTCCCCAAATTTCATTGTACTATAATTGTATTGTGTCTCTTTACAGTCCAAACCAATTAATGACAAAACCATAAATTAGCTTCTACTACAATGGTATGAATTGTTTTACTATGCTTACTGTGCATTTGTTCAGTGTCTGCTGCTTTTCAAATAAACACACAGTAAAATAAATGAAAACATTAAAGGAAAATTCCGTTGTTTTTTTTTGTTTTTTTCTCAACCTGATGTATTTCTCATTAATGTGGCCATCTGTGTGTCATGCTAATTTTGCCTCACTTTTTTTTTTTTCATCCATTTGATTTTTGTGAAGGTGAAACTGTCTGCAGGATGACGATGCTGATGAACACTGTACATCCATTTGTGATAGGTACACAGAGGAGATTACTTTAATTTGTGGACACATCCAGATTGGGTCTGGCAGCAACAGGTTTTCCTCTGCACTCGTCAGGAGATGAGAACAATGAGCAGTTTCTCTCAGGTAACCGTTAAGCAACATAATGTTGGCCAGTCTAACCGTGGTGAAAGTCAGCCTCATGCATCTAAACAAACTGCGTGTGCGGATGAAGCTGCCCCAGATGTAGTTTCCTTTGCAGTTAGCCATAATAGCTGCTACACGCGGCTAGTTCCAGACTCGGAAACAAACTTTTGAATTGGTTCGTGTTAAAATCATATTTTTGTTTTGGCAGTTTGTGCCATAAACATCTTTTTTGTGACACTGCTTTGCCAATTTCCTTTATTTTCATTCAATCTGTTCAACTGTGTTGTCATTAAAGGATGTCGTTGCGGCAATTTCAGAAAAAACAGAATGAAATTGTCTGTTGCAACATGTCGTGTTTTTTACATTTATACAGCAAGGTTACAGGAGGCTGCGGTTGTCCCCTCAGTGTTTCACTTCAACAGGGTCTGAGTGTCCGATGGAAGCACACTGCTTCAGCACAGACACTGTTTTTTTGTGGAAGGAGAAAGGTGGCTGACAGTCTGGTTGCATTTAATTGGTTTGCTGCAGCCATGGTTGACTCTGGGACACCAGAGGACACGTATGCCCAGGGGGAAAAAAAAAAAAATCCTTTCTTAGGTATGGGATTACAACACACAGGGGAATGTGGACACACTTACAACATTGCGAGACAGAAATCCTTACAATTGTCAAAAAATAAAAAATAATAATAAAAAAAGTGACATTTATCCAGTGGAATGATGTTGGCTTCATGACACAATGAGAAAGCTTTGTCACTGTTTTTAGCCACAAGAACACAGAGTGGCTCTAGGGATGGCAATGTAGGTCAGTCCGGTCCTCCACTTTGTTTCACGGTGAAATATCTCAACAACTGTGTAATGGATTACCATTAAAAATTTGGTGTCTCCGGAGTATGAACCTTTAATGACTTTGGTGAGGCCATGACTTTTCTTCTAATGCCACCATGAGGTCTTGATTGATGGATTGATTGCCATAACTTTCCTCTGACTTTTCATCAGGGCAAAAATCCTTTACTTTATAACTAAAAACTGTCAAAACAAACTCAGAGCAGAGATGCTAGCGTGGACTTGGACCCAGTGTCTTGTACTTTTTAATGTGATATTTGCTTATGATATTACAATCATAAGTGTGATATACTTTAAACTTGACATGAGCTTATTATTATCATTTAAATCAGCATCAAAACATCCACCTAGTGTGCAGAGAGCAGTCCTTCTTGTAAATGTGAAGGAGAAACATTGTAATTGATTATGTTAAAATGTGTGTGCATCTTGATTTTGGAGAGCCACGTATGATTCTGAATGGCAACTTCATCATAATCACCAATCTCATCTTCACACTCTCTTTTTGTGTGTGTGTGTGTGTGTATGTGTGCTCATTAGAGATGCCTGATGAAGTTCCAATCAATATGCAGATTAGCAGCACATCAGTTTGTTTTGGCTCATTTTTTTATTTTATTTTTTCAGCACAGAGCAAACCCTCTGAAATGCTAAAGATGCAAACTCTCCAAACTTCTGCCTTTACCTCAGCGATGCAGTAAAAAATACAATATAGCGATGCATGTTTGTGATGTGATCAAAGTTTGTAATTTCACTTCAGTATGTATTAACACCCACGTTTTGTAAGATTTAAGATCTATTAAACACATCAACAGCTAATCAGAGGATGAGCTTGAACTGAACTTTTACTGAGGATATTCATTCTCTCCAGATGATAAATCATTTCTGTTTTGGATATTTAATGAGTTTTAACATTGATATCTCGTAATATCAATAGGCAGATTAACATAAAATGTACCCGAGCGCATTCATGCTTCCTTATTTTAATGTTCTTTTCTCTAGCGACACACCAAGGACAAACTTCATAAGCATTTCTAAATAATTCTCCAGAGTTAGCTATCAGCAGCTTAGACTTTTAATGTTGTTATACTAATGATGCTTTCATGCTGGATGGTGGTTAATATTGTATCGTCTTCAGGTCATTTTTTTTCTCGACCTACAGACAAACTCAGTGTAGTTCACTGCTCTTATACTCCATGGACGTTACCAGTTCAAGTAGCGATTTTATTTAAGTGATCCTGTGGTTTTTACCCCCCTCCCTCTTTTCTCTGTGACAGGGATGGAGCCGATCCCTGTCAGGGCGGTCCGGTTCTTTTATACGTGGGGGTTGAGTTATTAAGGTAGAAACCAACAGCTCAGCAAACACGAACGAAGAGACAGATGAAAGCCTCCCTCACACTCAGGGCTTCTCATCAACCTTAAACCACTGGAATTTACTTCCTGTCAACCAGCCGCCTCTTTGCAGCGTGAATGTACCGTAGCAACGGCATATTGAATGTAACACCGTTCACGTGCACTCACATAACCACAGAGATTATGCATCTGTGGAGTAAATAGGATTCAACAACACATTTTACACATTAAGCTCAGCCAGCATGAATTAAAACAGATTTTTACTGCCTGTTTGAACCCAGCTTTACTTTTTTTTTTCTATTTGCAGCTTTATCTTCTGTTTAGAGGACGGTACAGTAAACATGGCCACCGATGCACAGTAACTCTTAATAAGCAAAAAAAAAAATAAAAAATGTTTGCAGAAAGGCTGAGTCATGTAAAACATTATGTTATGTGAATGCAAAGTATTTCATTAGAGGCTTTTTCACTGATGTTGAGCCCACTAAAATCACAAGTGCTTTAAGAAATGTTTACAAGAAAAAAAATGCCTGAAATGCTGAAAAAATATAATAAAAAAACCAAACACAATTCTGTTTCTCTTTACGTCTGTTTATAAGGGTACAATTTTGATAGACTGAGTTTTTCTTCAACAAGGTTAACATGTTATACGACCCCGTCCTTGGTCCTTCCTTTAGCAATCAGATTGAGAAGGTCAGGCTTTCTTCTTAAGGCCCTCAGCAGGGTATAGTATTTCCATCACTCAGCTACAAAATAAAAATGAGACCATGTCATCTTCCACTCTCAGCAGATCTGCACCTTATAAAATGTCAGTCAGTCGGACTAGATCTCAACTAGGCAAAGGTTTGGTTGATTATATTCTTCTAACTCAGAAACACAGTTTGTGCCTGTGGGCATAAAATCAAGCTTATAATACCATCACAGATTGTTATTATTATGATATTTATTGCGAAAACCAAGCTAGGGTTTGTATTGCACAAACATTTTAACAATTGAGACATTACAGTACAGAGAAGATAGGAGGTGCAGATGTTTCTTCTGTGCCATGATCGCTTCGTGATCTTCTGCGAGATGACTACCAGCAAACTCTTTTCTCCGTTGAACATTTATAACGTCGCCTTTTGTCCCCCGAGTCTTGCTTCAAGAAAACAAAATGTTAAATTACGGAAGCATGACGCAGAGAAAATGTTATGACCTAGAAGTATCACTAAGAAAGACAAGAATCAGTAACTTCTTTCATATTGCAAATTGGGAGAAAATGGAGGAAATAATCTGCAAAAATAAATAGAAGAACTCGTAATGAACCTTTTTTTATTTTGTTTAACTCACAGGCAAATGGAAAGTTTTTTGTGTGTTTGATCAGTAAAGTTTGCGGCTGTCAATATTCCTCACTTCACTCTAAATCCTAATTTGGCTTCTCCCTGCAAACGACAGAACCATTTTTCCTCTGGGTGGAAACTGTAAAAACACAGACAGCTTCAAGAACCTTTACAACTTCCACGAGCTGAAAACTGAACAGTGCGACACACTGTTGCGAGAGAAAGTTCAGACTAAACTTTTGTGTGTGAAGTGGTGCGAAAAAAATATTCGACACGCTGATTAGAGACTTGCTGCTGACTTTCTGAGTGACTCTCATCCTATCAAAGCCAGACATTTAGTAAATATACTTTTAATCAAACGGCGCCTGCTCTCAACATTATTAACATTAATTGCATATAGCTCGGTGCTCATTTCGAGGCCATTAAGTGATCTACCTCGGCGCTATTCAGGCTAATTTAGCATCTTGTTTGACTCAATTAAGACACAGAGTAGATAATAGAGGAGCAGCAGAGTGGTAGTGGTGGTCTGCTGTGGCAAACCTGTCAGACATGCTGTTACATACATGTATGATTGCTTCATGACATAAATACTAAGTATGTTTTAAATGTCAAAACCCCACAGACAAACCCAACCCTGCAGTTTCCCTGAGCTCTACAGAACCTTTTAACCTCTTTAAGCTCATTTGGGGGTTTTTTGCTCTGATAAACCGATGGATAATATGCTATCCTACCGGCACCAGCAGATAAAGTGAAAAAAAGGTGAACAAAGTGGAGCATCTGAAAGCTAAAGAGCCAGATGGAGGAGACCAAAAAAAGAGCTAAAAAGCAAACACCAGCTCAGTTATATTACCACACCCTGCACTGCCGGTACACATGATGAAACATCATTTAGGCATCACAAAAACACACATCTGTTCTCCCTTATTGTTAATGATTATGCAGATGTTCGGTTCATTTTCAGACTTAATTCCCAGCAGTGAATTTATCCACTGTTTAATGTGGAAGGACGGCATTTGATACCAGCTCTGACACATTTGATGTATTGTCTCATATTTGCTTGTTAATCCGTCGTGTGGTCCACTCTCCAGCCCACTCAGCGAAAGCATGAATCATAATTCTTATATAGTAAACAATGACAACGACTTTCTGTACATTCATCCGGCATGGAAACAACATGCCTCAACAAATGTGTCATCTCTGATTACACGTCGCTCGCTTTGAACGTTTACCATCCGATACTCACTGGCAGGGTGTTGGCAAGCATGGATGTTTACTTTTACAACAAGCCCCCTGCAAACCTCCATATTCATAATAAAAGTCCACCAACATTGTATTCACTACTTGAAACAGTGTGAATAAATGACATTATCAGCCTCGATGCGACGCATAACTAAACCAAGTCTGCAGCCAATTTATAGGATTGTATAATTATAGAGTTTATAGGTACAGAAGGCGAAAAGGTCAGAGGTGGCTGACAGATAGTCGCTCGGTCGCTTTTCATCTTTAAGCTTCTTTCAATACTTTCACAACGACTGCAACCTCTTCATGACCCCAATACTGTAAAGGTTGATTAATTATGCCGAGAGCCACATAAAGAGTTCACACCATAATTGGAGCCTAGTTTCTCTTCTCACCTTGCTTTGCTTCAGGCTTCTGGCAAAATGGCACGAATGTGCAGAATGTCACGTCACTGATGTTCTATGTAACAATTAAACATTTATTGCATTGCAGCTGACTGGCAATTACTGTATTTTGCTTTGTTTGCACTTTATGCACAAGGAGTTAAAAGTTGAGCATCTGTACAGCCAATCGTTTTCCTCACTCTGGGATCAATTATGTGTCTTTACGTGGCTAATGAGTCCCTTGGGTATATACTGTATATGTATATATATATATATATATATATATATATACATATATATTGCTGTGTTTTCAAAAATGTCAACATTTGTTTGCTTTATAATGAGAGTTTTGGGCCAGATACAGGAGCAATTTAATCCATCGCGGACTGTTTAATCCATTGCAGATTGAGTATGGCATCATGTCATATATATTCTACAAAGTCTTAGCAGCTTTTCTAAATTTGCTCAGAGTTCAGAGACGTTTTGCTGTGTTTATTTATCGGACTGCTTCTCCACTCAGAACCAATATCACACAATCTGATGCTCAATTAGCTACTCTAAGCTTTCCAGTAATGAATCATTGATATGCTTTCTGTGCAATCATATAAATGCATATGTGAACTTTTCTGAAATATCTAGATTGTAAATTGTGAGCGGTTGTGATATGTAGCACTACAAGCTAGCAGTCGCTCTTGTTCTCCTACATACATGCGTCTGCCTTACACAGAACTACTCTATAGAGACTGAAAACCTGATGATCGTTGGTATTAGTATTTGGAGTTGTGATGTTGTGGCTCACTGGCCTGTTTTTAATAGTGTTTGGACAACAACGGAGGTCTTTGGCACGGATGAATAAGATATAAATAAGATATATCAGGCTTTGTAAGTAGATAAGTTCATTGTTGGTTTGTGGAATGGAAAATTGCCAGCCTTATCCTTCAAACAAAATTATTTCCAAATAGTGCAATTCAAGACACATTGCTGCCAAGATGCTTGTCACATAACCTGGCACACCTCTAGTTCAAACACAAGAATCGGTGTGAAAAATCAATAAGACTGCAGGATGCAGGTGAAGGGTCAAGACATAGCCACCAGCTTACTCAGTCATTCAGATCCTTCCCCAACAATAAAAAACGCGTGAGCCGATGACCTTTGTGCAGCATCTCGCACTCTTGTTTTACAACGCCATCAACAAAAGTGGCGTAATGAATTCACTTGTCACTATCTCCTCATTCTCCTCCCTTAGGCTGCTGCGTCCTACCTGAGACAGCACTGCCTCTGTGACTGCACTTTAATAAGGCAATGGAGTCTTTGGCAGGATCAGTACATTTGGGAAATCCACAGAGGCACCAGTGATTGAGTGCCAGTGCCAGCGCTAAAAACCCCTGGATTAGAGTGATGGCTGATGGGTAACCGATTTGATAGAGGGTAATGTTGCAGCGTTGCTTGATAAAAGATCATTGTGAAACGCTGTTGTAGGTAGGGGGCATTTGTTCCCAGAAAGTTCAACTCAATATATTTTCCTACCCCCTGATGGTGCAAAGGGCAACTCTGCAATTTAGCTTTTGCTTGTATTGTTTTTTTTTTTTTTTCCATCAGGGTCTTCTAAAGCATGCTGTGGATAGGATGGGGGTTACAGGAGCTTCTAAAAGCATGTCCTCATCATCACTACAGTGCATAAGTGCATGGGTCAATTAATAATTAACAAATTGCCCTTCTAAGGGCTTTTTTTTTTCTGTGAAACAGCATTGGAAATGAGAATGGAACGGGAAGTGGTCCCTGTATATGTCCCTGCATGAATATGCAATGATGGGAGAAGGGAAATGCTCATTTCTAAGTGAATGAGGAAGTGACTTTACATGATTAACCCTTTCCTTCCCTGCATGTGCTCTCAGGACATCGACACATGATGAGAAGTTTGTCCTAAGCTGTCACAGAAATACACAGTGAATCTCGTATCAGTTTTCCAATACATATCAAGTTATTCTTTTTGCCAACAGTATAAACACACACAAACCACACTTATTTTAATAAAACATGACTTAATCATTGTTTTTCTTATAAGATTTAAGCGACAAATAATTTCTTTGGTAGGAAGTAGCTCTATAAAAACAGTTTACTAGGATTCTGTTTCTGAAAAGAGATGTTTCTCTTTAATATATCTGATGTAATTCACAAAATGAGTTATTTATATTTGTAAAAAATAAATAAATAAAATAAAAGACGGATGGGATTTTCTGATTTTCCCAAGTAGATTTCCATTGATTTCACCAATCAGCAGGGCTGCTGACCTGGAACTTGTAAGGGCAGAAACATGCTGACTGTGACCAATAAACCAGAGTCAGACTAGCGCACATGGCAGAAACATATTTTCACTATGCATTCATTTCATTTTAGTGTTTGTTTGAACTTTAATTAGCCAATTGTCAGCCTGTCTTTACAAAACCCCAAAGATACTAATATTGTAAGTATAGTAATTAATACAATTTTATATAATTCATTTTATTTGTACTTGTTGGTGAAGTGAAGAAAGAATCATCCAACAGTCATTTGATGTTGGCGTTGCTGTTTGGTGATGAGGCTATTTTTGTCTGCATCCAGTGAACAAAACACTGAATCAAAAGGTACTGCGTTGGCGCCGACACACGACTACTGTGGATGTCAAAACAAGAACACATCCACAGTGGACACTGGACAGAAACCAATATTCATTTCTTTCATTTCATAACTGCTCATTATAACCAGTTATTGCAATAATTTCATGAATGTAATACAATACATCCTCTTCACAAGATGACTATTTACCAGTAAAGACACTGAATCTGTAGAATAGCAAATGTAAGCTGAAAATAGATTGGCTCACTGACGCATAGCAATCGGTGATAGTTGCATAACATGTTTGTTTGGATGAAAATGTTGCAGATTTTTAAAGAGCTAATTGGAGTCTCTGTGTTTACAGCGGCCCGGGTGTTAGGCCCGACTAGTGACAATGACAGGCTGAGCACACTCATTTTTCCTCTCCGCTCACTTCACCCGTTTTAATTCTGCAGGCAAGCTGGGGTGTCAGACTCCCGTGTCTGTCTTGTTCTCTGTCATTGTAGGCTGGCTTCCTTGAAGTTACATGCAGTTTTTGTCTCTGTGGTGAGCATGTGGAGGGGGGGGGGGGTCTGATTCATGAACCTGATTGAAATTTGAAATGGAGCATCACAACCCCCCCAGGAGGTCTTTGTAAGCCTCTCGTGTGGCGGGGGAGCAGCCACGATTGGAGGGCTGTAGATCATAACAGTGATGATAGTGGTTTTCCTATGATAGCGCAGGGGAGAACAGGGGGGACATTGAAAGCCAGTCTATAAAGGCTTCATTCAAGCTCCTGGCAAAGACCTTCCATAGCCCCCCAAGTGCACCTGTCGCTGTCTAGAGGAGCTGTGGAGAACCAGAGAGGGAAAGAGGACAAAACTGCTAAAAAAGGCTAAGGGAGCTGGATGGAGGCGTCGCCAGCAGACGGGACCGTCCTTTGGGTTTTCCAGTCGGTCAGTACAGCCAGAGAGGGATGCGGACAGTAATTCGAGTGTAGTGAGTTATCATGCCACTGAATGCATGCCCTCATGTGCATGAGGGAAATATGTTGAAGGGAAGCATGACCTGAAATCATCGTCCTCTAGAAGCCAGGAATCATATGCACAGAGCCAAGAGTATTTCACATGTGGTCCACAACTTAAACAAATGGCTGTTTCAGCTCCACTGCTCTAGTTGTTTTTTTTCTCTCTCTTAAAGTTTTAGAACAGATAAAGCTTTTCTGACAAATAAAAAAAAACAACTCATATTTTTTACTGCAAGGAAACTTGTAGCTGTGAGGCTTCTGCTGTCAACCTTACAACACGACGTTCACAACTTCACGCTCATCTAATTGCAACACGATAAAAGGAAGAGTCCACACAAAAAAGCAGCTACAGCATTTATGTTGATGACAAAGACGATGATTATACACCACAGTGTTTCACAGGAATATGTGATAGTATGCGTTTGATAAAGAATAAGGATCATGCTAGAAAATTACAAGTTTGTTTGATGAGTTCAGGACGAAAACCGTCATAGAAAGAGGAGAGACACAATAATAGTTCAAATATGTGGATAATGGTCCTTATTTTCAGACAGTCACAGTGTTGCACATAGTTGACACACATGAAACATGACGGAAAAATCTGATTTCACAAATGTCAGTTTGTCATAGGTACTATTACTCAGCCTGTAAAAACTGTTGTATGATGTCTTCTGAGACACTGTGTCAAGTCTGAGAAAACGCCCCCCCTGCTGATGTCGTTAGGGTTTCTCAGTTTGGGCTCGTAGACTACTAAAAATGACTAAAAATCAAAATGTTGAACTCTGGATGGCACCGTAACAGAAGCCACGGAGGATTATATGAAGAGGTTTTTCTAAAGGAAGCACAGATGTCTTCATCTTTAGCTCGAGACATAAGAACTGTAAATATATGGTTGGTGTCCATCAAAAACCAAACTAACCAGAATGCAATGCAGTATTGTGACAAGTTGCATTTTCAGTAGGAAGGTTGAAAACTCCAACAGCGCTGTAGCAGCTTCCACCTACGTTGAAAATGATTCATTCATACACACTCTCCTCTCTGGAAAGGCATTCTGGGAAATGTAGGTCAGTATAAGATGACGTTGAGTGAAATTACACGAAAAGTAAATCATGATAAAGTGACATAAGACATAGAAGTGTTTAATATACAGTGTTCAGAAAAATCATATCTCGACTTTGTTTTTTTGACCTGTTATCCTGTCATAATGTTTTCTATTTCAAAACAATTCAGAGGTGACAGCGAATCTGTCAGCAAAGTGGCAAAACTCGCACTTGATGTTTTATCTCTGGTTTGTGTAGCTGGTTTACCAAAAAAAAAAAAAAAAAAAAAAAGTGTGCTATCAAATTTCAACACCCACAGACTTTTGAGTGTGTGAACAATGTGACTGACTGAAATGTTCCTACCTCTCAGCAGCTGCATGGAGGAGTGAGACCATTGGTATTCCAAGTACTCATGAATAACTGACTGATTACAAAGTGGGGAGCAATAAAAGCGCCCTGAGCTTTAGTCAGAGGTGCCCGGGTCAAATTAGGATGCAAATTAAAACTAAACTCAATTCAATAAATTGAGTGCACTAACAGCAGTGCATCAGGGTAGATTTGAATGATGCATGCTTTCCACCTTTCTGTGCATAAGTGTATCTTTGGACATTTAATGGCATTGCCAAGAGTTTTCTCCCTTGTATATATTCTGCAGATCTCAATACAAATTAGCTCAGCACTTCTTACATTTTCATGAGTTAAGCAAACATTTTTGGCAAACTGAGTTAAAGATTATTCTAGCACTTTATCAGGCAAGGCTTGACTGGCAGTGTTTTTGCAGTGATTTTAGCTTTTGTTTCACTTTTTTATGTATATAAATTATATGACCAAAAGTATGTGGACACCCAAACATGTCATTCCAAAAACCACGGGCATTAATATGCTGCTATAATAGCCTCTGCTCTTCCAGGAAGGCTTTAAAGAAGACTTTGGAACCTGGCTGCAGGGATTTTACTTATTCAACCACAAGAGCGTTAATGAGGTCGACCACTGATGTCGGGCGACAAGGCCTGACTCACAGTTCCAATTTATCCAAATGTGTTGGATGATTAAATTTGACCATTTTTCCTTTTTTTTTGGTTCTTTGTTGTTTTGGTCTCTCAGGGGCAGCAGACAAGGCTGTATACACAACTTTGTTATATTATCCTGTCCGTACATCGGTGCAATATCCACTCTTCATTTGGCTCTTTTTCAGTCTCAATAACTCAATAAGCTCGTGGAAAAAGGAATGTAAACATCTGAACAAAATGATTTTGATTTTAACCACCTTCTCAAGTTAATTAGTTGAGTTTATTAACTTCCTAAAATCTCATGCAGCCATTGTAGTCTGTAGTTTGGGAGACATTATCTTCCTGTGATAGTGCTATTTAGAGGTGCTTTTAGGACCAAGATAACACAATGAATTTGGCCCTGATTGCTGATGTGCCTATTAGTTTTTCCATAATGGCTGCCCCGAGGATTAACCGACAGAGTGTCAGCCTGTATTTAACTGTAATAACCCTTCGTTTCAGCTCTGTGGCTGAGGCTCCTGCTTCCTACTGTCCACATACACACTTTATAATGCCACTGCTGTGTTCAAAGTAGAGAAGGATCTCTGTCTTATTTATCTATCTTAGTTTTTAAGCAACAGACGGTGAAAATGATGTGTTGATGGTCATATTGACATCATACCATCAGCATTACACTTTTCACTATAGTTGTCTTTATCTGTAGAATATGTGACAGAAATGGAAACTGCCCCTGCAGGTCGGCCTGTACGGTGCCCCCGGACCCGGGGCAGGGAGCCTCTCTGGCGGGGAACTCCAGCACGGAGAGTTGGTGACACATGAAGCTCGACTGTTCTCGACTCATATTGGTTCAAACTTGGACTCCTGCCTGTTGTTTTACCCGCTTCCAGCCAGAGACTCGGTGTTGTTATTTTTCTTAATAGTTCCCTACTGACTGTTAGTTTTGTTTGTCACAGTGTGTGTTGGAACTTGGTGTCAAGCTGTGTTTTGACAATCACTGTTCAGTCTCTTGCCTCCCAGCTCCATACATAATGCACACACATGAGACTGGTATCGATCCTCTTATCTACAGTACAGTAACTCTCAGAAAGATAACAGATACAGTGGCGTCATACACACTATCTTACACTACGTCGCCTAGTGCCATGCACATCTAAGGACTCGCACTATGGTTGTTGGAAGGTATTTGCATCAAGGTTGACCTAAATAATCCTCCTCCAGTAGGCCAGATGATTAATAGGTAGACACACAGGTTCAGTATAATCACACCACACAGCTGACTCCTCTAAGCACCTGGGTTCAAAGCTCTCCCACTGCGTGTCAGTGTGTGTCCGTCAGATGACCCAAGCACCCCTTACCCCCCCAGCTCTCACCACTGCTTCTGCTACACCCACACACACACACTTCAACGCAACCACCCACCCACCCATGCCTTCTCATCCCTCCTGCTTACATTTCCTGGCGCTTGCTCCTAAAAGTAACGTGCTATTTTAGGAGCAAGGTAACAATCAACATGGCCAAGATCGTTAGCCTCAGTTTTCCCTGCGGGCCAGACACAGAAAATAACTTTCCCTTTTCTCTGGCATCTGCAGATACTGGGGTAAATGAAGACATACAGCCCCCAGGTCCAGCGGCCTGCTCAAGGTAACCTCTGCTGTCAGCACACATTTGCTAATGCCGCCTGTCGAGGGGAGGGTGTGTGTGTGGGGGGGGGGGGGGGGGGGGGGGGGGGGGCGGCACTGAGAGAAGAGAAAATAATATGCCACTGAGGTAATGCCCCATGCCTTGATATATTAATAAATAAATACCTCTGCCCCATCCCATTTCATTTCTATGAGTAAATTCACAAAGGAGAAACCCACCTTGGATTCTTCCATACAATAACTGGTTTTACATATCTACAGTATATCTCAGGTCTGTGTTACATCGCTTCCTGATGGTAAATTAAGGCATTTCTAAATTGTAAAGTAAAATGGATCCATGGACAGTTTACATTGAGTCCCTTTATTGCCCTTTTTAAACAGTATTTACTCTTTTCACTGATTTAGAAGAACTCATCTGTGCGTTCAGCAGGCAGCCACTCAATTAGGCTTTCTATGGCCTATTGTAGGGAGCTTTCAATTTACATTACATTACATTTACAGTCAAGTGAACAGTGAACAGTACTGAGGTCATTTTGTAATCAATTTGGATGAGTAGTGATTAAGTGTGAGGCGATAGTGAACTGAAGCACAGACGTGTTCACCTCATGTTTATTTTGCTGAAACGGGGCAAAAGCATCAAGGCAATTTTTGAAGTTTAGGTGTTTGTTCCCATACTTTTTTTGTTGTGTCTGTGTGTGTGTGTGTGTGTGTGTGTGTGTGCGTGCACGTTATTTTATTCTGGTTCCCAACAGAGGCTTTATATAGTGATGTTAATTTGATAACAAAGTGACAACACCTGCATTCACTGACGATGCGTCTCCTTGGGGAAGCTCACAAGCAGCGTTACTGCAAGACTTAATAACGTTGCACGACAAGACCGCAGGCTCTACTTTCATCGTGTACTCGGTGTGATAATTAACCAGATACAATGCTCCTTTTTCTGATGTTTGTCTTTATTTCGTTTGTATTACTCCGTGGCTTCCAGACACTTGTAGCTCACTGCACCTTCTCAGCACCATGGACAGCTACAGTAGGAGTGTTAGTTTACCTTTCCAACACGGATGCAGAGCTGCGGCCGTAATTACACCAAGTAATGATAACTGAAGTATTTTTAAGGCCTTTTCTGACTTTTGAGCAGAAACCCACACTTTAATATAATTACCACATTATCCCCTAGTAATAGCACTTCACTTTCACAGCCACCACATTAAGCCTATCACAGTGGGACTGTGTTTTAATATAGCCCTCTGGGGCCCGTTTTCCACAGGACTAATATTACTTGATTTGTGATAACTGGAAAGGCTTTACTGCTTTTTTATTTATTCCTGCATGTACTGAACCAGATCCTGTGTTGTTTTCAAAAAGGATAGAGGTGCTGATAAAGGACCACAGTGTGAACTGTTGGTCATTAGCTTCCTGTAATGGAAAAAACGGTGGCTGTAATGAAATCCGCCAGAGAAACGTATTAATTCTCTCTCTCTTTGCGTCGCTGACAGAGCAACCGCCTACTTTGTAATTATAAATTGTTTGTACATTTGTATCCATTGATTTCGCCAGATTTAATCAATGCAGACAAATGTAATTCATTACTTGCATAAAACAATTGTCCATATGATTCAGTGTTTTGTAAAAAAAAATAAAATATTTTACTGATATTGGCATATTGGCTGTAACTCAACAGAACTCCAGCAGTAATTAGTTGAAGTGGTTTGTAAAATCTATCTGCATTACCATAAAATCACCTGAAGTACAGCTCTTTGTCTACAGACTGGTGTCTCTCCGTTAGCGGCCTCATTTCCATCCACGGAGAACTACATTCTCGGCCTGGTTACTCCAGTAACCTGGTTTTTTGTATGAATGCGTGAAAGAATAAGTGGGTTAGAATAAAACTGATTCTGCGATCACGAACAACAAAAGTTCCTCCCATATTAAATGTGCTGCTGCGGCTCAGAAACAGTGTTTGCTTTTGTATTTCAGTCAGTCTCACACACTCGGATTGTTATGAGCGCCGGGGCAGATGAATGAAACAGTCCACTCGACTTGAGATCATCCTTCCTTTGTTTGACTTGACACAATGAGAATATTCTGATCATTTGTGTATTTATATTAACAGAGACACCTCATCTCAGGGTGATGTCAGCTTGAACAGAAAGACTTTTAAAACAAAATGTGGAACAATAACCAGATTATTAGTGCATGAATGTCAGGAATGTCAGGATTTGCCTCCAGATGGATAGATGGGTGGATGGATGGATGGATAGATGGATTTTGTCACTAATCTTAAACAGTTCAAGATCTTTGAAACACCAACACGGTCTCTAAAATTCTGCTTTCAGTTAGTTTGGTGACAGATTTACAAGAAATAAACACACAATTTACCTCTTTTCTTTAAAAAAAAAGTTAGTGTGTGTGACAAGTATGATGGGAAATGTTAGCAAACTTTACGAAGATATGTCCATGCAGTTGAGATCACGCTGGCAGTATGTTGACTTTATGGCTCTTCTCTATTATGTTTCTATTAGTTCTATTATCGCCTGTTTCACCAGCTTCTGTGACTCACTGCAATGTCTCAATAATATCTTCCTGTGAAAGTAACACATGTTCTTAAAGGTTCAGTATTCATACTGTAATACAAATGAGTATGTACTACAGCACTTTGTATTCAGCATTCAAAACCTTCATGACTTTAACAAAATTAAATAGTGATGTATTTGTTGCAGCCCACATAATACATTGTAGTAGCTGTCGGTGTCTTCCTTGACCATAATACCATACTTGTGCTCTTTTCTAATGTAATTTTCCATCATTTTAGCTGTAATCTAAGCATCTATACTGTATATACCATTGAAGTGTTGCTCAAGCGCTCATTGACACGGTTATGTCACCATAGGCTTGTATACCATATTAATTTAATATTTTCTTTAATAACTAGAAAACATTATTTAAAAATGTATGTTACATAACCTTGGACTTTTGCAATAGCTGCGACCCAAGCTGTACTGCTTTTGTTAGCGTCACTGGAAAACGAAAACGCTGAGGTTAAATAGCACAGAGAACTGGCTAACGACAACTGGCTAACGACTGGCTAACGACAAGAATCAGGTTTTCTTCCATTTATTAGATGGAGCGAAACAGGTGGTGAAATGGTGAAATTCATTTTTTTCATTAGTCTAAAACATTTAAACACCTTTAAGTCACAAAGCTTGCAGGCTTGTGGGAGACTATATTTATTACAGGCTGAAAACAGAAATATTAAACAATGGTATTAGAAATTTTTCTTTTTATTTACCTTAAAACAAAGTGAAATCCAACGGCATACTATTGAGCTATAAGATTATCTGATTGAATAAAACCCAGGATGTCTCGCTCTCCGCTCTACTTGTCCTCATACACATCGACGACTGACGATGGCGACTCAAAACCACCTCGTACAGGAGCGTCTTGACACGAAGGGAAATTCAATGTGTCATTATACAGTAGACGCCATAGTCTGCCTGTGTGAGTGTACAGTAAATAGGATGTGAAAGCAACACTTTGAGTGCAGATAAGGGCCGCATGAATCCTGTTCTACAGCTTTTAAGCATTCAGCCTTGTGGTTATTTCAGATTTAATGACCAGCATAGACTCGGTGCTCTTCTTGTGCATTTTATATACAGAACATACATCACACCAGACCATCACTGTCCGCTGTACACCGTGTGATGAAACAATCATTCTACACTTATGTTATAACCCATTAGGTGCAGTGTTTTTCGGTGAGACGGTGGCTCCATGCATTTTTTAAAAGCCTGTACTGGAGATGGAAGCATACTACCTGTTTCCCAGAGCTGAAGTGACAGTCAACATGGCAGAGCGAGGCTAAATGGAAGATTGCATGCAAGCCTCTCCTGTCTGCCTATGCTTTATTCCCCCTCATTCGCTCTGTTTTCGAGGTGTATTGCTGTCTTCTTGTTCCCGTCGACATTTTGTCTTTCTTCCCATCTATCCCCTACATTGTCTCCCTTCTCCTATCTCACTTCCTCTCACCCCCCTCTCTCTTTCTGTCTGACAGCGGTAGGGCTCCTTTGGGAGGTAATTAGGAAAAACTCAACAGAGACATACATAGCAGCTGCTGAAAACAAGGCTTTCAATACTTTCTACTGTTTCTCCCTGCATTACAATAGCAAAAGGTTGGGATTCAGGAGATGAGAGGGATGAGGGAGGGTATGCAGGAACAAGCAGGACATCTTTAGGGAATGATGTCGGGGGGGAAAATGCTGCTTTGGTAATCCCAAACTTTAATGCACCGAGGTACCTGATGCAAGTTTCATATTACTTGTGCTTGTGTCTCTCAGAAGCAAAAGGTCTTGTCTAGTAAATCGGCAACTCCGACTACAAAAGTTGCACAAGAAGTGAAGATGACATGAAACCTGAGAATTAGGTTATCCAAAGGAGACACGTTTTAGTAATCTAGGACAAAGATATAGTTGTTTTTCTTCCTTCAAGCTATTTGCTCATTTAGTTGATGCAAAAAACTGCATGTTATTGGCTCTTTGCCTGTTGCTCTGCAGGCTAGTAAACAAAACCATAGGATAAATCTGATTATGTTTTTTTTTCAGTGAATCTTTTGCCCTTTGGGGTGATTTCAAGTGTTCTTCATCAAGCTGCATGGTCATTTTGTGCCCACTTCTCACACCATGAGTGACCTAGTTCAAATATTTTACTTCAGAGAAAAAGCTGAGGCTTCTCGATCAATATTAGTGTTGACCATGAACTAAATTTGAAGTTGTGGTAATCATAACATTGTTGTTATACTCAGATCCATTTAAAATATGGACAAAATATATTGTATATTGTAGCTTACTGATACTGTATACAGTAAGTAAGCTTTAATGACTTCATGAAGAATTTTTGGGGGCATGCAGCACATTCAATATAAATGTAGTTTTAATTGAAAAATGATTCATTAAATTAAAATTATTCGCCTAATACAAGTAACCACAAGGCAATGACAAAAACGTCTTTCATGTGCAAAGGTGATAAACTTCAGCACCGGACAGCAGCCATGCATCAATGCTTTGCATCAAAAGGACTTCTCATTCATGAATTCATCAATATCAGCATAAATGAAAAGCAATACTGTTCCTTTCCCACTAAATTAGACCCTGTAGAGTCCAATAATCGACTGCATGAGGGCAAGCAAGACACTGAAGGTGAAAAATCAAACCTGACATTTGAAATGTAAAAATGTTTCCAACAGCAGTGGGATGCAGGACCACCAGGAAATGCTGGTTTGGACATGAAGTCTTTCTTATTTTCAAAAGTCTGTCAGTAACTGTTTCTGTCACTAAAGGCTGCCTGATAGTCCAGAGAGCCAACCATGAATTCAAAGAGAACTCAATCTTAATCATATTTGAAATATAATTATTTTTTAATGAATTAGATAATATTCTTCTTCTACTCCTTTAACTACAGTATACGCCCTGCTTTGTATTCCAAACTCATCAAAGATATATATAGTTCAATGATGCAAATGTTTTGTTGCAAGCTGCTGAAAATGGATGGCTGGTCATGCTGAAGCATAGTGAGGATGAATGAATCGCTTTTCTTCGGGAAGGGATGGATACTCAGACTGTGCCACGGCATCAAGACAAGGGCTGAGGATGGATGACTCACCTTCTCTGTCTTTGTGGACTTTAATGACAGAGAGGACAAACATATTTGGATAGATTCCAAAAGACGGGAAAGTGATGGCAACTATTTTAAACCGAGCTTTGTAATCAGTAGCCACATGTGTCTTTCACGCTCTGTTGAGTGTCGACTCCTCAAAAATAATGGTCTGTCCTGTTGGGATTCTACTGCTTACTGGACTGTATTTGCCGCAGTTATTCAAGGTGTCAGCTGTTTATAATACTTTGTTAAGAACTTATGGAAATTTTCAACAAGTCAGCTCAAGACAATTTTGACAAAATCATAGATAGATAGGCAAATTATAGCAGTTTATATGATGTTGTGTGTGAGAAAAGGGAAAAATAATTGCGGTATAAAGCGGTAGCTGTGTGTCTCGCTCTAAGTGTTGACATGGCGGGTCATTCATGGTGGGTTTGATGGCAGTCATCTCATCTCCAGTCTATAAAGCCTGCAACACTCCTGTTCAATTTGGTGATACAGCACCTCAGGGGGATATGACGGAAGTGCAAGTCTGTCCATCACTTGTAGCTTCAGCAGTTTGTTTGCTTCTTCTCCGTTCTGTACTGTGTAACACCAGTAGCCCACCAGCTATTGTCAATCAAACACTCGAACCAACACACTCTTTCCACAAGACTTTCCACTATTACCAATATATAAAAAAAAAAACATGTTGACACTATTTTTGACTGCAAAGAATGATGGTTAAATTAAATTTCAGTTGGACTATGTTTTAAAAATATGACTGTGGATTGTTTGTATTTTTGTGGTTGCTGTTGTTTTCCTGTAAAATTTTATAATGATCTCTCACCTTGATATTGATCTCTTACTTTGCAGTTAGGATAGTAGGAAAATCAGACTCAGATTAACGTCTTCAACGTTTACATTTTGTTGCCCTTAATGTGTTGTTGACGTTTGTATCTCATATTATCTAATGCACATGTGAGAAGGGAAAGCTTGACTGAACGGTATGCTTTGAAAAGTGGTCAACAGCAATGATAATATGCACAATTCGTTCTTAATGGGTGAAAATACGTATAAGAAAAATGCCATTATGGTCCTTTAATAACTGTGTACATTCTGCATTCCCTTTCAGTGCTTGCTAAGATCAAAAAGATGTTTGAATGATTCATGGTATGATGCTCAGTCATTTGCATTGAGTGACTGTTAGGGGTGATACAGGCAGGCAGGCTCGCTGGTGTACTGATACAGTGTGAGCTCTCCAGGTTTCAGGCTGATAAGCACTAAAAAGAATCTTTAGTAAGATGAAAGCTGTCTTTGGCCACAATGTGGATCTTGTTGACGTCTCTCCAGTGGCACCAATTTACTATAGCTGCCTTTTAGATGTCTTTAATAATACACAACTTTCAGTTTTCCACTTAAGCAGTTGGAAAAAGCAGGTAGCGGTGGTATAAAACGGTAGCTGTGTGTTTCGCTGTAAATGTTGACACGGCGGGTCATTCATGGTGGGTTTGATGGCAGTGATCTCATCTCCAGTCCATAAAGCCTGCAACACTCCTGTTCAATTTGGTGATACAGCACCTCAGAGGGATATGACAGTGCAATGCAGGTGAATTTAAAAGGCTCAGAGTGTTACAAGCTCCGGAGATTGAATCATCACTGTGAGATAAATGACTTGTATGTGTTTAAAGCACTTTCAAGAGCAAATCCAGGATAACTTTTTTTTTTCTGTAGTGTTTATGATCTCTGAGGTGCTTACATGGCCTCCGTGGTTCAGGAACTAAATTACTATGTGTTTGGTGTAAGCACGAGGCTGGTACACCTCCGCCGGTAGTCATTTGTATAATATGTGCAGGGAGTCGCTTCACTGAATCTGAGCTATTGGGGGGAAAGTGCCAAATCATTAAGTTATTTAATAGTTCATTGAGTCTCTACAGTTGGCTGGTAATTAAACAACATTCGATCAATGTGAGAAGGGAGAGGCAGTGGACGACATTAAGTAGATGAGATGGTCTTAACCCCTGCAAACTGTAGGATCAACTGATTGGCAATTAATGTTCTCACTGGCTGCCACTGATGAAACCGACTGAAACGACTTTGAAAGCACAAACTTTACAAGAATACTGACACTGGTGCCCTCAGTATTTCAGATATAACACTACTCTGTGTGTGTGGTAATGATGATGAATGATAATCTCCCCCCCCCATCATTAAAGTTATGATAGGAATCTGCCCTTCAGTCAAACACTGATCACTGAAACGTATAAAGTTTTTCAATATGAGACTCTGCAAAGTTTGTTTCATGTCTCAGTATCGTTGGTTGGTGGTTGGAGTGACAGTCGTTGGACTGTCACTAAACGACCGTCGTTGGGCACATGGAGTGCTAATGAGCCAATGACATCACTGGCCATGTGACTGCCTCCACAGAGGTTAAATACCTGGGTTTCTACACCAGCTAGTTGGACTAGTCCCAGCCTAGTCAAGATATCATGAACTGATGAAGCCTCTTGGATGAGAGGTGAAACGTCTTCAAAGACAAATAACCAAGTCCAGTTGCGTTCGATTTAATCTCCTTGAGATAACTATGACCTGGATGAATGAGAATATTCACAGGCACACTAGACTTACATTAAAGAAAAAGCTAACACATTGATGTTGATTGGTGGCTTGCAATTTGGGGCTTTTTTTAAACTGAAAATCTTTACATCATTAATCTTAATGTTTGTCTCAACACATGTTAGACATTTTAGAGTTTAATAATAATAACTGATATTTCTGTAAGTCAGGAACTTGTGCAGCTGCGCCTACATTTCATCCACACATCTGTGGCCAATTTAATTTCACTACTTGTCATTGATATAGCAAGGTAGCAGAATGTGTATTTTGTGTGCTAATTTTTCTATTTTTATTTTGCAAGCTTCCACAGAAAATGTTATTTTCACTGTTGGAAAATATTATTGTACACATATACTAACAGGATTAATATCATGATAACACTGTTTACTGTGACATTTCTGTCCACAATAATTGGACTATGGAAATTTGATGCCAGCACATCAGTTGGTGAGACTAGACAGGAACACAAACTGCCTCGGACCAGACACCTGTGTTGTGGAGATCAAGCGGCTGTGATGAATCAGGCCGACAAAACACTGTGTGAGTGTGTGAATGACCGGCTGATCACATATAACATAAAAATGGAAATGCATCAGAAGCGATGTTCTGACAGGTTTCAAAAACAGACCTTGGAGTACACAACAAACATGACTGTAGGACTCACAGTGTGATGATGATGCTGAAGTGACTAGAACGCCATGGAAGAAATAAAGTATTCTGAGCACAGGGCCCAATCCTCAGCAGGGCAGCTGTATTGATCATAAACAGGGTAGTCCCTAGAAAACAGCTGAAAGGTCAAGCCGGCGGGATGCTGTCTGCAAAATATGAAAATCTCCAACTTATCTGTGATTATAATCACAGTGTGCCACCTCATCTGTTGCCTGCAGGCAATTAGCATCTGGGTGGGAGTATGTCAGATGGAGCAAATTAATTTCATAATGGAACATGATATATGGTGAAAAAGTTCCACTCACAGACATGCAGTAGACTGAATTGTGTGTCTAACCGTATCTGTTTACTGCACATTATACTTAATCCACGTAACATTGTATGAAAAACATTGATTGAAAGCGCTTCGAAATTGAGTATAAAAATAAATTGTAATTTTTCATGCGATCAAATTTCCTGAAGATACTTAACTGTACTTACATCCTTACACCACCTCCGCTTTGCCCTGCTTTCTCTTTACTCCACTCATCCAACTTAATGCTCTTTACACAAAATGCTTACATTCACACGCAATGTTGAGGATTTGTTGCATCAAAGTGCGAGTTCAGTTTGCTTAATTCTAACATCCCCCAGTGGCTGTGTTTCTAGTCCGGAGCAAATGTTACAATGAACAAAACCGACAGGAGAGCTTTTGGCTCAAAGCAAAGTGCAATTTCTCCTCCCCGCTCTATTTAAAATATTTACATCAGAACCAGCTTTGATCTCATTTAACCCCCTCAAGTTAAAACCGGGGTCAGCTGTTAGTTGGGACAGTTTGGAGGAGTAACTAGTTACATGTAACGTTATGTGTTACATAATACATGAAAAATATTACAGTTACTAATCAAAATGTTGGAGATTACAAAGGGGTTATATTTTCGGTAAAACGCATATATGTTGAATATATTAAATAAAAACCAGTAATCTGTAACCTGTCAAAACTCGTCAGGGATTTTTAAAGTCAAATCCTTCAAAAGAGAATTTGCAGTTATGCGTGAAGTAAATAAATAAATCATATACACCATATTCATATTCAATTTATCTAAAACAAAAAAATAAAAACAAAGCTGGCAAAGCTATTATAGATGGCAAATCTGAAGCACCAACCTGTATGCTTAAATAACCGTGGAGAAAATTAAACGAAAACATGTATAAAGTAGCTCCGTAAACTCTTAAATCAAATCCAGGAATGAGTTTCACTGTCGCTGCCACGTCTGCCTTTTTTGATCTTTTCCTGCCTGGTTGAAAAAGAAGTCAGTCAGAGAGTCAGGAGTCATCTTCTATCAGCTGAAAGAAAATAAGTCACAGATGGCGAACCGTGAATCTTGCAGGAGCTCGTTCAGTCAGCTCTACTTTTCACCGCTCCCTGTATTTTGTTGGATTCCTGACCTGCCAGTCCAGTCATTCAGAGCCACCGGGCTATTCTAAAAGGCACAGACCTATCAGTCGCCTCTCTTAGTTCAGCTAAGTTTATGCTCTTTACATTTATTTTTAACCAAGGTTAAAAACTTAACAGCAATCTAGCCATGGCAAACATCAAGGAAAAGGTGGAGGGTGGTAAACACCAGCTACAATCCTGATCATATAGACATGCAAGACAAGACAAGAGGAATTGAACACTTCCCGGCCACATGGATTTTCTCTACCAAGCATCCTGCTAGCAGACGTTTTAGGTGTTGGATAATAAACTGGACGACCTCTGTGGCAGCATCAGTTTCCGATGGGATACCACAAACTCATTACTGCACTCTGTTGCTGGACACTTTAATCAGGAGGATGTGTGCTATGGTGTCTTCTGTTGATTGGTTGGAACAGTAGGTAGTAGCCTATCTCACCTGGACAAGAAAGGGAGCTACATGAGATTACTGTTCATTGATTACAGTTCAGCGTTTAGCACCATAGTTCCCTCCAGGCTCGTCACAAAGCTCAGGGACCTGGTATTAAACACCTCGCTGCGCATGCGGATATTTGACTTCTGGTAGGATGGACACTAGGGCGTGAGGGTAGACAAGACTTGCTGCTAACTGTGTAGACACTTTCAACTCCAACACCATCATCAAGTTTGCTGATGACACCTGATCACTGATAACAATGAAAAGTCCTGCCGGAAGGAAGTAGAGAACCTGCTCCAACCTACCTACAACCTCCTCCTGAACATCAGCAAGACTAATGAACTGAGAGTCGATTTTGGGAAGATGCGGGGAAGGAACTATGTCCCCATTAATATCAAGAGAGGGTGGACGGTCCACATCACTGAGGGCCTGACCTGAGCACTGCATACTGACTCTGTGGTGTGAAAGGCAAGGTAGAGACTATTTCACCCAAGACACTTGAGGAATTTCTGGATATCCTCTCAAATAGTGAGCAATTTCTACTCAACAATTGAGTGCAGCCTAACAGGGAACATTGCTTCCTGGTACAGAAACCAAACAGGACTGTGAGGCCCTGCAAAGAGTGGTTTATTCAGCTGAACATACAATAGCTGGTGCTCTAACCTGCCTAAGGATATTTACACCAGGCACAGAATCATTAAGAATCATAACTATCCAGATAATGGCCTTTTCTCACTGCAGCTGCGCCCCCTTCTAATCATACACATGTATTTATTACTATTCCTATACCGTTTGAACTCTTTCATATTGCACAAATTGAAGGAACTGATGGGATTGTGTTATGGATGAGAGAGCATCACAGGATATAAGGGCAATGAAGAAAATGGGCTGTGCTCTGGAGATAGATGGAAAAAGGTGGCTTTGGGCTGTCCTGAAGTCAATCTGTGTTCGCTCAAACGGAGGGAATAAAGTGGTGATGCGGGAGATGAGGGTGGAGGCGGAGAGCTTCCTCTGTGAGAGAAGAGGATATCGCCTCAAGGCACCCTGCCTCTCCTGCTGCTGCTGAACTCTTAATAAACATTTAACATTCACAGGGAAAAAATCAATACCCACAGGAGGTGACTTCCCCGTGGTCCCATGAGTTGCTGCTAACTGCTAAAAACAGGGTTTGTCAGTTTGTGTGATCAAGTAGCAGTTTGGTGTTAGACTGGCAAAAGTGTTCTCCACTTTACATACATGCAGATGTATTATATGCTCACACTAATCTGCCCTCCATGTGCTAAAGAAATATAAACTCTACTGTATGTTGTACTGACATATGTATCTACTATGAAAAACAACAGTCTTCATATGCAGGTGACACACCCTCTGGCAGCCATCTTGGATGTCGAACAATACTCATCAATACACAGGACAAAAACAGCTGATTGCATTGCTCAACTGGCATCTGTAAATCTCTTATCATGATGAAGTAGACATGGTTCCTGTGCTACTGTGCTAATGTATAGCATTGTCAGTCCACCACTTTGGCTCAGAGTGAAATATCTCAATCTTTAGTGCTGCAACTCTTTTTTTTCCCTCCAAAATTAAAACCTTTAACCAACATCTCTGCCAAAAACATTATTAGCCTCACGATTTGTAATTTTTAACATATCTGTTGTTTGCATTAGATTGGCTGAACTTCCTGGTGTTTTATTCACCCACATCCAGTATGTTTTATGATGACATGACAAAAAGAAAATGCATGTATTTCCATGTTAACAAAAGTTAGGCTACATGCTAACACATGAACTAATACAGCGTGGTCAACATACAGTACATGAAAACATTACCTACTAAAGATTGTCACTATGATCACATTTGAACCATCTTTACAGTAAATTTACTTTCCAATGACTACTAAGGATGTGACAACCGAAAAGAAAACAAATTTCACATATGTTGTGTACATTCAGGATCCCCAGACTGTTAAATCCCATGAAGGGATTTCGGTTGTGACTTTTACTCTATTTCCACATCAGGACAAAATGTCTAGTTGTGCACAAATAATACTACAAGGGAAGATTAAATAAGCATGTTCGTGTTCCCAAGGCGGTTTTCATTTTTAATAACCTCATGACCTTTAATGACACCCATGATCCTTCTCTGGCACCACCTTAAGGACCAACTTCATCCCATGAGTCATTATTAAATGTTATGAACCCTGCAGCCTCTTGGCGTCATAAACTATGGTTTTAGACTTTCAGTCTTGGTGATTTAAGACTGATCATGTCAACGCTATCACATCTGTCTGATTCTTGGTAATGACATTATGTTGTCTGTACACATGAACATACAGGGCTCTCTTTATGTGTTATGTATGATGCTTACATTTTTTTGTGCCTGTGAAGTGGGGAAAAACATGGCATTCTTGTACACCCTGACAAAATGTCTCACTTTTTTTTTTTCCTGTCTGTGCTCTTTTGATGTTTTGGTGACTCACCAGGAACATGACTGAACCTGACTGGGATGGGACAACAGGCACAGTAGGAGGTGTACCAGGGACAATTCAGTCAGTGCAATTCTGAGTCAAGCTGCAGCTCCTCAGTATAGAAAATAAAGATTGAGCTTTTTGTGCCGTGATATGGACCAAGCAGCTGCGGTAACACAGTTTAATTCCAGCTTAATTAAATGGAAATCAATATATTTGGACTGCATGTGACATGTGTGCGACAAAGCCAACAGAATTTCCATTGTCATTTATATCACTATCTCTTATTTAGCACTTTTGTGTGTGTGTGTGTGCTTGTACATTTCTGTATGCGTGAAAATACCAGCAAGATAGAATACCGCAGCTCAACAGTGCAAGTAGTGTGTGATAAAGCTGTTCTATCAGCAAGTGACTTGGCGGTTATTGCATCCGTTCCGCATCTGGGAGCTTTCTCCTTAAACTCAGCAAAGAAGCTCTTGGAGAAGCCCATTTGCAAGGAATTGAATCACTCTTTGGAACACAGATTGGCTTGGCCCCAACAAGGGAAAAAAAAATGAAGTTGTTTCACTTCAGTTGGGGACCTGTGGATATACTGTCTAGCTGTATCATATATACAGGTAGTGTTTCAGAGGCTGCCACAGAGACAGGGAAGCAGCGAGCTCATGAATGTTTAATCAACATTTTCAACGTGCAGTCAAAACAAGCATTTATATTCCTCGAGTCGATATCCAGTGCGGATGTGTGGAGGCTGATCTATGTTTAGCCATGCAAATGTGGGGATTAAAACTTCAGGGTAGGCTGGAGAGTGGAGAAGCTCTGGATGCTAAATTAGTCATTCCTTGAGAAATGTATTTGCAGGCCACATGTGTGCACACATACTCACAAATCTGCTCAAAATCAGACCCCGTTTTTTCTGTTGTTGCTGGTCTCTGACAGAATGCAATGTAAAAACACTTCAGCAAAGTGTCTGGTGTCAAGAGTAAACTGTGAATCTACTGACTTGCCATGTTTCGATGACAAGCTACCCAGCATGGAGAGTCCACCGCAATCTGGGCAACATCACCCATCTACCACAGCATCAATCAGCCCGTAGCACAAAAATCACCCCCAAAAAACCCATTTAAGTCTTTTCATTGATGCGTTTCCCTCAAAGGTGGGTCATTTGTTCCACACCCAGACACTCTCTAATTGGATTGTAAATCTTTGGTGACGATTAATCATAAGACCTGCTTCAGAGGTGCTAATGAGGAGCTATTTTAGCTGGATGACATCACCACAAATCACCTCTGGCAACTCCAGGCTTCAGGTTTTAACCTGTTTTTGGAGTCTTTCTTTCAGTTGCATGAGGAATTGTCATTTATTTTCCTGCTTTCCTGCAGCTGCCTCTGATTTTTAAGTTTGTTCAAGGAACAAGTCCTAACTCCAAATCTGTGCTGGACTCTCTCTCTCTCTCTTTCTCTGGTCTCTCACCCTTTGGCATCTCGCAGCTTATCTTAGTGACAGACATTAAGTTAGTCTGTCACCCGAAAATGTTTTGCCATTTGCAGACTTAACAATGCATTAGTGGAGGCGCTAAGGATGAGTGTGTTTTTACAGGATGGCATTTGACCATAAGCTCTGTGTAATATTCTGGTGCTCCTTGTCCTTTTTAAGCTCATTATCAGGGCTATAAAACTCTCTCAGTAAAAAGATTATGGTCTAATCACAGATGTCTAAAAAAGAAAATGGAAGTAGCATCTGTGTTGTCACCTGCTTTATGGGTTTTTCAGGAGGTGTCTTGGAGCTTAAGCTATCTGCCACCATCTAGGCCAGAAAATATTAAACTTGTCAAACAAAGGAGCCTAAGTCTTGCAGTTAGTTTTACCTTTAAGGTGTTAATCGATGCGCTACACTCCATAGACTTCAGCCCCAATTCAGTCTGTTTTCAAATTATAATTTATAAACAGTATTTCATCAGCCCTGATGCTGATGAAATACTGTTCAGCTGCTGTCTTAGAAGCTTACCTTTGCAGATTCTTCTCCTCCAAGGTAGATACTCACACAACCTGTCCCGCGTGTCTGGGTATGCTGCAGGCTAAAGCTGCACTTGCCAACCTGTAGATCTGTGTGGACTGCCATGACTCTGGAGAGACGCAAGTTTTCTGAAGTTTTGCTTAGCAAGCACAGCAACACTTAGTACAGTCTGTTGACGAGATGTTGTTTGGTCCTTTGAATAGCGTCTCGGATCAGGAGTCCGAAGTCTGCTGTGAAAAGAAAGAGGAGGAGCTCCTTAAAGGTTCTTAATTTTGTGGATTTACCAATTGAGTTCATTTGGCAACACTAACACAGACAAGTTAGTTTATATTCCTGAAATGGATGAGACACCAGATGGTGCCCAAGGCTAGTGCTGCTAATAGTAAGTTCACTCTCCAGTAAGTAGTGCCATATTTTAGATTTATAGCCTAAAAATAAATATGCCAGGCTCTCCATTTGGAGTTTCTGTTTAAAGAATAAACAGTGATTTTTAGTTTTAGATCAGTTTTACTGTGTTTGTGATTAAGGAGTTACACTGTTGTACAAGACAATGGCATCGAGATGTATCATTGCCACAGTATTTAAGTACGTTTGACGCTACTTGATTTGCCTTCCTTGTTAGCACAATTTAGCTAAACTAGTTAACAAGTTAATGTTAGCCTTAGTGTGCACCACTTAGCATTCCCAGTAAGCCAGTCCAGGTTAGCATGCAACACCCTGAACTCTTTAAATGTGAGGTCTAGGCTGCAAATGAAAACGATGACGCCAACCAGCAGCAGCAACTCTGGGCTCTGGGCTCCAATGCAAACTAATGTATGATGTCACACCTCGCTATATGACTCGTTAAGACATTTTCATGTGCAGCCCAAACCCACTGGTTGCAGTCTAGTTTATATCACAAAACAGTTTTTATTCTAGCACAAAGAGAACAAGTAGGGACATCATCTCAGGATTGAATGTCCTCTCCTCACCCTCTCTTACCTGTCTCTGCTGCCTGTCAGAAGTAGCTTGGGCTCTCCACTCCACACTGGACAATCAAGGAGCTAATCAACTTTGACTGCGCTGTCTGGGCTTGGTGGTGGCAGAGTCTTTGACAGATTCAGGTTTGCAGTGAGGATTGATCTCACCGCACTAAAGTCTCTCCCTGGCAGCTGTTGGCATATGCCGCCCACCCCATTGATCGGGCCCGTCTGTGCAGGCAGGGCTGCATAATTCTATTTAATGTATGAGGAGCAAAGGGGGGCTTCAGGCCTGTCACAGTCAGTGCGGACTGATCCAACTAGCTTCATGGTAATGCGCCCTGGCAGGCCTCCCCGAGGACAGAGCCCGGCTTTAGGGAGCACAGAGGAGGACTCATTCTGCCCATGCCGATTCGTCAAACAGGAGAGGAGAACTGTATCTCCAGGTGATCCCAAAAACACCCAGACAGCGTGCGAGAGAAAGCGAGGGCGAGACAGAACGAATACGACAACCCAGAGACAAGGAAAAAAAAAAAGACATGAGAGAATGAGAGATCTCAGCATCTGATCAGAAGATAGGTTGTTAAATGGAAAAACGCTGCTTGGGGAAATTAACAGTTATTGTTTCATCAGTGGTTTGTGTGTGTGTGTGTGTGTGTGTGTAAGGAGTTTGGATTTGGAAAGAGTTCGCCTGTTGCCTGTTAATATCTCAGACACCACTGATAACATTTTGACAAAACCCGGGGAAATGGTGTGTGCCAAGCAGTCAAAAAAGTTTTAAATAGGCTCACAGGTTAGCTAAACTCATTTGTGGTAACTGTTGTCACTTATGTGACTACAGTTCATCATGGAAGAAATGTAAAGACTGCCGCTGGGAGCTGGTGATTTCAAAGCTTCTCCGTGTGAGCTGCTGGGATCAGGCTGTAACTTTGGGGCGAATGTTAAACAGGTTTCTGCACCCAGCCTGCAAAAAACCATTGTGAAGTGAATACTAAACAAATAGAGGCTGTGCTCACAAAGCTTTAATCAATGCTATTATTAATGGTTGACTGCTTTGGATAGGAAGAAAAGCCAGCTGAGCAGACATTTCACACCTTAATCAGGTAGAAAAATAGCTATTGCAGCACTTATGGCTCTCCCTACAAATATGTCACTGCTCATTTTGGAGCTTTTTATCCAGAGGGGACCACGGTGCCAGCTTTGTTTTTGTCAGTTAACAAAGCAATGGTGCATTGGAGCCAATAACTAGATCATAATGGCCATAATAATATGGATAATAACATAGTGTGACGTTATATCATTAAATGTTTTAGACAATTTATTCTAAATATGATAGATGTTCCAGTGTCAATGAACCCAAATAGACTCCCAGTTGATCAGATTTAGACCCATGAAGAGATAATTCAGTTAAATTGAGAGGAATTGAACTATAGTGATGCATTACACTTTGGTTTATATTAAGGCCACACAGCAGTGATGATATTTATTGGTTAATAATATAGTGATTAATATCCTGGTTTAGTCTTTTTAATACACTGTTTGGGTGGCAGACAAATAGCTATAACAAGATATGACTGAGCTTTATTAAAATCTTAGTCGTATATTACTATATTACCAATGACCATTATAACCAATAGATGATACGGCAGGTACTTTTGGCCATCATTTCTATTGATTATGATAATATTGTGCTCAAAAAGTGAATATGGTGGCAACATACTGGCCAACTTCCAGTCTGACCCTTGACCTACAGCGTATACTCACTGTAGTTTACCCGACTTGTTGCAGTGTTGCCTCGTTCAGGATCGTAGCAGTTAGTCTGGTGTACCTTGTTTGTTTTTTTGTTTTTGTTTTTCTGATGGGAATTATGTCCAAACAACGAATTAGACAAAAGTTGTAATAAATCATAATCACCTTTTAAGTTCCTGTTATCGTGATTGTACTGTATAACAGAACAAGTCATTACTCTGGTGAAAAGGTTGCCGTTGCGAATCATTTATCATTTATATCGAGATTACACCTTTATCTCAAGATAGCATTTTCTCAAGAACATGACATATCGCAATTAGCACATTTTTTTAAGATTATGAGAGACCTATATTTATTTTCTAAGACCATCAGACTGTGATAACAACTTGATTTAGTTGTTCAAACTTAATCATCACGCCAAAACAAACTGCTCACTTCTAAAACATGACTTTCTGTTTAACACTATAGTCAAACTGTTAATAATATTGAGGTAAAGAGCTTTATGTATCTTATCTTGTTTATAATGAGAACAATAAAGATGTAAAAGCTCTTCCAGTGACTGTGTTGGTGCAGATTTCTCCTTAAATCTGATCCAGTGTCACACAGTCTAAGTGCCGGCAGATGACGGTGCTCCCCTTAGTGCCGGTTTCATTTTTTTGGCAGTAATACTACTAATGTATCAAAGTGAACAAGATAATTATGTATTGATTAAAATGCTAACGAAGCATAGCGGCTATAAAATAAATATGTCATTTGAGAAACACATCCAGAACCCACCTTGAAGTCATATTCAAATGTTTTATTTTGTGCTGTTTGCCCTGATCACTGCCCGACCCTGGACTCTTCACAACAAACTCCCTATAGCACAAGCCCATGTTGTTTTTATGTTTTATTAATAGCAACATCAGAGTACTAAATGTACAGAGGACGAATCCAATGAGAATCGCATTTACAGTGCTTGCAAATACAGAGCTTAGTAGTACAAGAGTAACCAAATCAAAGTCACCTGGAAATCGAAACGTTTACCAATAACTACAAAAGGAAGAGATGTGGTTCATAAGACACGAAATAAAAGTTATACAACATTTAGCCGTCACAGAGACAGACTGGAGTCCCTTTTGTAGAGGTGTGTTGTGTGTGTGTGTATGTGTGTGTTTGTATATACTATAGTCATAGGTCTTATACAAAATTTAACAGAGGTACTCATTGATATATTAAACACAAATATAAAAAGTTTTTAAGAGTCACAAAGTACAAACTCTTCATTTTTATGGCGACAACACAACTTGAGTCATGGTTAGATGGTGAATTGTGATTGTAAGTCTGCTTTAATGAACAAACCACTATGTGCCCCCATGTGAACACCACCCCCGCCCCACCACCACCACCACCCAAACAAAATGATAATAATCCTATACAATTTACTCACCTCTTGAAACTGAAACTGTACGAATGCTATTTATGTTTATATTTTTTTTTTTACACCTTCGTCCACTCAGATTTTTAACAGCTCTGGAAAGAAACCATGAATCGTTGTTTCTCCTGTTATCCCCAAATGTCTTTGTCACTCACTCCAGATCTTTGCTGTATTTTTAAGACAGTCAGTCCCACCCTCAACCCCCCCCACACCCCCACCATGCAAATGAAACGCCACATAGGCAGATTTGGGTCACGCAGCTATCGCAATCTTCGTGCATTAGGGATTATGGGAGAATTGTGATATTGCAAACAAAGTGTTGCTCTTTTTTTTTTTTTCTTCAAGTCTTTGACTGTATTGATAAGCACTAACAGTGACAGTGTCTTAGCTCTTGTGAATAGAAAAGTAAAAACATGACCCGAGAGGAGAGTCTTTAGATACATTAAGCGCACAGTTCGTGAAGTTTTTGAAATGATGAGAAGAAGCGGAGTGAGTTAGTTTTCTAAAACGGATGTTGTGTTCTTCAGTGTTAAACGAACTATTTCTCTGTTGAGTCTCATCTTGCTGTTGCAGCAAACCGCTGCTACTATTGAAAACTGTCTATTAAAATCACCATCACCGCTGGCTGTGAAACATGTTTTTCTGAAATTCAGACACCCGAAGGCCACGATTAAACACAATCGATACATTGATTCCTCCCCTCTCATGCGAATGCCTCCGATGACATGGGAAAAAAAACAAGCTTTGGCCTTGGAGATGTTCAGCCAACATCTAATTCAAACAACATGTCAATAAGTTCCACTCCGTGTGTCTGACATGCAAACAGGAATCACAGGCCCCGCAGATGAATGTGCGGCGCATCCTTCATCTTGACAAGGAAAAAGCCTTGCTGATTGATAGCTTGTTTGTGCTGACGGGACCGTAGGTTTCATGGGTTGCTGAAGAGACAGAAACAGGAGCTGCAAAATATTCATTTGTTGTGGGGAAAGAAAGGCCTGTCAAGTTATTGGTGTCTTTTTAAGTCTGTCTTTGTCTGCATTGCGCTCACATAATGTTACCTGAATCAAATCTGACCAGCGGAGTGGAATCGGTTCGCTCCCTCTTAGCTACAATACACCACTCTGATCAGGTATCTTGAAACATAAACTGAAAAGCCAAGAATGCAATAAAGCATTTTGTTGCAGATCAGTTTGATTTCAGACAGAGGTAAAAGAAGGAAGGGGTGATGCAGATACATGTGCCTGTTTATATCATGAGTTATGTTTTACCTCGTCTAAATGTCCTTTAGCTAGCAGCTCACTATAGTTTTAGTCAATGCAAACAAGCTTTTCCCTTAGTGACCTTACATAGAAACCCCAGAAATCTTTTCCCCCCAAAGGTATTAAACACAAATTCAAAATATCAAATTTCCATTTGTCCAACAATCAGATTTGGTAGAATCAGAAATCAGTTGGTACAAACATTTCAATGATTTTCAATAGGCTCACATTGATGTTTTACAGTTATCAGGTACAGTGGAAGTAGTACACACACACCTGGCAACCACAAGTACCTCCTCTGATAAAACAGTTGTTACAGCTATTTGTAATTTGCATGGTCACAAATAGTCAGCAACCCAAATTTTGTTAAAGTTGTGGGTGTGATTGGGAACACCTTCATGATATCTCATCAAACAATCTACAGTCTGTATGCTTAATGGATAATTCAGGTTTAGTACAACTTGGGTCTAATTTTCATCATTCCTTTCAGTGATTATAACATTGTGTTAATTGCTGAGATCTTGGATCAATGCGACATCGCTAAAAATAACCCGTAAAAAGTAACGTGAACGCATTGTTAGCAAACCTCCATGACTTATTGGGAGTGTTAAAAGTGATTATCTAAACTATTTTTTTGGAAACATTAGTTTACTGGCTGAAATCAAGGATTAGGTTAGTTAAACGTATAGCTATGTTGCCGTACGGTATCATCATAACCAATAAAAAGTCAAAGCTAACAAGACGAATAGTCTACGGTCACGCTAACTAGTCTGTGAAGCAGCGCGTGGAGCTAAATACTAACGTCAGCATGCTAACTTGTTCTTAGTTGAGGGTGTTAGCATGCTAGTCAAAGGATCAGAGCAATGAATCCTAATGACCAACGTCATTAGGATTCATCCTCTGGGCAGCAGTGATATTATGACTAAATTCTATTGTAATTCATACATTGGTGGTCAAGACATTTCACTACAAACCAAATGTGTCGACTTGATTTTGGCGCTAGATATAAAGACAGTGGATTCTAGGATAAGATATGTCTGTTTGGAGCAAAGTGATGGACCGACCAACCAACAGACCCTAGAACCAAACCCATACTTAAAGATGAGACCCAAGTTGAAATAAACTAGAATTATCCTTTAAAACCTTGATAAATAAAATGGCTTCCCACATCATTATGTTAGCGGTCTTCGCCATCCGTCTCTTTACAAATCTTCCCCTGATTATTTCATATGACCATAAATCATAATATTTGTTATTTTTCCCAGTCATTATACAGTAAAGTGTATGGCAAATCATATATTGTCTGGGGCAGTTGTAGCTTGTTTGTAATATGTACATACAAATACAATATGAGAATATGACAAATGAATGCCACCCAGTCCAGATCAAGTGCAGTTGGTTTCTTGGCAGCTACTGTTGGATTTACACTGTTTATTATGAATGTAATGAAACACTGTATATTATAAATTATGTAGAAATGGTGTTTGAGAACAGCAGGTCATTGGTTTCCCAGCCAACCATGAATATAGCAGAAACCGAGATATGATCACAACGTTTCTTTGAACTACTCAGCACTGATACTTTCACACTTTCCACCTGGAAATCACTCTCCGTTCTGAACTATTGCAGCGTCTACTGAAGTATTATACTGGTTAGCTAAAGATATAATACAAGTACTGCTTGAAAGTGCAGGTAGGAAGCTTGGCACAAGGTTAGTTTTGTGTTTTGAAAGAAATACCGTAGTTACACATGTAAACAAAGACACTATCCCCGACCTAGCTGAAACCTTCCCAAAAACAGGAGAGGCCTTGAAAAATATAACACACCTGTACACAAATAGAAGCAAATATATAGAAAATACATTTACACGTGTATAATATACATTAAGTTTTTCATAACCCTCTGACTGTTAAGATAACACTCTTCATTCAAAAAAATATACGTTGTTGTGAAAGAAGCAACTTCACAGCCTGACACACACGTGAGGCTAAACTGGTATGGGTCATTCATGAGAAGTGGTTTTAATGTTGTGAATGGGCAAAAGCAGTGTTGAGTTTTGCACCACAGTGTTTATCCCACATGCCATCATGGCACCGCCTGAATGGCTCACGTCTAGAAATACTCATCTCACTGGGACAACCTGTTTTCTTGAATCATTTAAGGAGAATTACTGGAGATCCACTGTCGTCACTGTCGATAAATCCCACCTTTTTGATCTGTACATATTGCTGTCTGCAGCCAAAAAAAAAAAAAGACATTTACAATTACAGAACTGTATTTGTGCTTTGTACGAACCCACAGCACAATAAAGGTAGATTTATAGGCGGCTTCCTCAAAAGTTTCAGAGCACAAAGGTAATATGTCTTTCAGCGCTTGAGGTGGATAATTAAATTATTGGTGCTAGAAAGCTCTCAGGAGAGCTTTACTGCCCTGACCATTGACTTAAAAGATAGTTTAAACCAATTTGGTGGTGGCTGATTGGCTTGTCATTATCCCCTTACTTCAACAATACACGGAGTGTTTTTTAAAGAACAAAATGAAACTCTTCTTTCTCATAAGTCCGTATCGTGTTTTCGCTCTGCTTCCTTCTATCTATCTATTTACGACCCAATCTTCAAAATACTGCCGGTGTTACGTAAAATTCTAAAATACCAGGAAAAAAATGCTGAGTGGATCTTGGCTCTGAAGTGAACTAACCACATTTGTTGAGGGATTTCCTTCCTGCTTGAATTCTGCATTTAAAACACATGATGCACATCATTTTGATCCTGAGGGATGCACCTCTTTCACAGCTTCGTCTTCAGTCTAGTTAAAATCTTGAAAGTTTATGTTTTTATGCTCCATCTTCAGCAAATTGGTTCATGTTTTCCTTGAATTTCTGACGATAATTCAGAAAAAAAAATGTGTCAAAAATGAACCAATCTGGGAGGAGGGTGGGGATATTAATGTATTATCTGTAGAGGGATTCATTTTCAAATCTCTTTCCTATTTATGCAAATTATCACATGAATTATTTGAATGTGAAACTCAGATCTTAATAATAACAAATCATTAGAAATGATCCCAAACTGTTTCTGAAACTGAAACTATAATAAAATTTGCAAGAGAGCTAGACAGACCTGAGACAGTATGAGTGTCCTGTCCAGCTCCATGCAGTCTGTTGTAGCCGTTCTTACACAATCTATACATGAATTTGCTGCTAATGGATTCACTGCAGCAGCGAGCTGCACCACTGAAAACCTTTTGTGTATTTTTCCATTCAGCCAAATCAGGTACAAATCTCACATAATAAGCATTTGGAACGGGCATTGGATTGGCTGGCACCAGGTGCATTCAGATGGTTTCTCTTCCTTTCTCAGCTCAGGTGGGAGTATTTAATTAACAGTGCTAAATCCCAGGTGCTTCGGACCTCCACTGTTAGGGCTGTGGTAGACTCTTCTGTGTAAAAAAATAGACATAACTATTCTGTTTTTAAAATGGGATCTATAGAAACAATGTTTTAAAATCAACTTCAATAAAGCATATACCGTTTTCTTTTTTTTTTTTTTCCCCATCTTCTCTCTTCTCTCCCGACTAATAGAATAGTGCTTCATATAAATATCTTTTAGACTCTTTTGCGACACATTTCTTAAAACTATTTGAAAACATATTCAAATACATTTGTAGAATTTTTTAACTTTCACATTTCTTTAAAAAAAACAACAAAAAAAACAATGTAGTTGGAGTCGATACAGGGTTAATATATAGCGCTCTTTGTTTAGTCCATCAGTTGTTGTTGAAACTTCCTTCTATCCAGGTTGTGGCACATAGTGGCATTATTGGCACATTGTTCAGAAATACAGTTCATCTTACACCCGCAGCAGCTCCTTGGGTGCCTTTTTCAAATGTCAAATATATTTCCATGTTTTCCTTGAGACATCCGTGACAGTCACAGTCTTGCCCCACACATCCTGTAAATGTACCTATATATATATGATCTATATCTAAATGACTGTACGTTCCTGGAAATATGGATTGGCAGCATTGTGGCTGCTCTGCTTGTCATCTCTAGAAAAATAAATATCTTCACCAGTGTCCAAAGAGTGATCACACTATTTTACAAAAGAAGTTTTTGTGTGTTTCTTGTTTCCAACTGGATCCTGTAGAGATGTAGAGAACACAAAATCACAATTACCCCTCATTATCAGCCCAGAGCATAACAAAGCAATCACTGTAACAGACAAGATTTTCAAAGCTAGCCTAGTTTCCACTTAATTTACAGGGAATTGGTATCCAGATTTGGCCTGAAAAAACATGCAACACAGTGCCTTTTACAAACAAGACGAAAGAGTAATGCTGTGTTAAACATCTGTAATGTTAAGGCCTGCTGAACATCCTAAGAAATACATAAACTTTGCAGCGATAATACAGGATCGTATGTCTTTGAGGACTTCAGCATAGGGAGCACACAGTTGAGAGCTGACTGAGACTAATGTGTGTCCAGACATCGGCTAGGCGCTGTCCTCTCACTACACTACCTGCAGGCAATCTATTCCTTTTAAAATCTGGGTCAATAGCAGACGTTACACTTCCCCCCGGGCTTCCAGCAACACTGTGGCGCCAGAGCATGTGTTTAACTTATACACTTTGAATTTCAAATGCAGGCCGTTCTGGCATACATTAGCCATGGATAAAAATATGTCACTTCACTCATAGAAATATTCAAAACAATATGCTATGGGTGTGAGATTGAGGGCGGCGACATACATATTAATGAAAATGTTTCAGATATGAGGAGTATAATCATTAGCTGTGGGCATATAGCTTGTTTATAGTGATGTATGCACAAATAGTGTCTTATCTCAACAACTGAACTGGATTGCACAGAAGAGTCGAGCACAATATTGTCACAAATGACAAACATATGCCAAGTTCCTTTCTATTCCCAAAGTGGGGCAGCATCACCACAGGGATGGAGGTGGCTAAGGCTCAGGCGAATGATTTGCAAGTGAACAAAATGGCACAGTACCTACCAGAGCGTGAATTCAGGAAGTCTCTTCCACCCACAGGAAGTAAACAAGGCCTTCAGCTCGTCAACAAGAGATCTCAAACCATTTCTCTGACACAAATGCCACAGGAATCAGTTGTCTTTCAGTGGGGGAGGGCCTGTGGGATAAATACGATGCAGTTTGATTGATTCCATATTTATCTTATATCCCAATAGTACTATGTTGGCTGTCAATAGGAAGCTCTTAACCTGAATTGATTCTGAAGTGACATTATTGTGGAGCAGGTGTGTAGTTAGAAGAAAAACATGTTTTTTTTCCAATAGACTGCATACCTCTTCCAAGTCCTAATAATCTCCATAGTTAGCCTTTAGTGACACAGTCAACAATGCACCATCACAGACACTGGGCTTTTCATACCAGATGAGATTATTTTCCCCTCACTGCCAACAGTAATGAATCTGTTGTAGGGTTTGAATACAAGGAGTAAGTGTGACCGTCATCGGTTGCCCAGCAGCTTATATCCAGTAAACACTGTCAAAACTCTACCAAGCTTTAAGGGACACATCTTTACCCACAGAGAGCACTGATTTAAACTCAGAGTGAAACACAAACACAGCAGTGACTCACCAGTGTTACATTATTTGTTTGTCCTTTGGCTGGCTTGGTAAACATGAATGTGTTGTGCACAGTTGACTCATGTTACATTACAAGATTTCTGGATATTGAAGTTCAGTTTTAAAAGCATTATAAATGAAATGCCGTCAGAAATATGAAGTATACAGAAAATGGCACCGTAAAGACTTCAAGTCCGAACGTCTATGAACTGACTCGTTACACTAAAGCAAAAATATCTGATACAGTTTAGATTTTTATGTGCAGCTTGAGTGTGTCGAGGCAAATCACTCAGCCGGCACTGCAGGTGTCAGGCAGATGGACGAGGAACGAGGCGACGGACAACAGCATCGCAGACAATTTATGTGTGTGTTTGCTCACACAAACGTCTGACCAAAGCTGATAAAGGTTCAGAGTAATGACAAAACATAAAATATTAAAGAGTGTTCCTCGACTCACTATAATTAATGCTGTAAACAGTCCTGTGCCAGCGTACCTGTTTCCATTGTAAGCAGACTTGTAGACAGGCGTCTGCTGGATCATCTCGTCGGTGTAGATGGGCACGGCAGTCCGAACGCACTCATGTGAGCACTGCAGGCTGTCGTTGTAGGCAGTGAAGATGTCCACCTTGCTGGGCACCCGGGCTGGGGTGAAGTCTGTCAGGTTTTGGCAGCTTTCTTCCTGCTGGTGGATCTTGCGCTGATGGCTATTGTGGCGACCATTTCCCGATTGCGCACAGCTACAAAAACACGTACCAAAGACAAGAAACAAACATAAAATCATACCTTGTACCTTTGGTAAGTTAGTGTATGTGTGTGTGTGTGTGAGGTGTAACACAGTGATGTCTGTCATAAGTAAAAAGTAAAGGAATCTTTCCTACCAGTTTTTAAGGACGAGTGTTGTGATCAAGGCTGCGATAACCATAATGAGAGACACAGTGATTGTGATTATCTGGTGAACTGCCAAACCTGCAAAAAAATAAATAAATAAATAAATAAAAGGAAATAAACACAGGAGCAGAAAATTACAATCATTTGTGAAGAGAACGGTTTCACTGCTTTTATTCACAGCAGAGAGTTGTGCACTTCATTTCTATTTTGTTTCCTGCAGTGTACAAACCTGCAGCACCACACCAAGTATCAGCAGCGCACAAAAAAAAAAATAGAGGTTGACAACCTCCAACATCTTTGCTCTTCAGTAAGTATTGATCACACCGTCATCCACTGCTATTCATAATTTAGGAGTAATATGAATTATTCCATTACAGTACAGCCAACTGTAATGGATAACTAAGCTCAAATCCAAGTTTTCTCCAAGTATAAAACTTATTATTCTCAGGCCATTAAAAGAAAAAGAAAAAAATGAACCCAAATTCATATACGTGAAGTTGCTGTTTGACTTTATTATGTCAATTATACTAAATCATAGAGTCTGTCTTCCAATAGAAACCCCACACACGAAGAGCTGTTATGCTTTTCCTCATTTTAAATAATCTCTGTAGATTTTGCCCTGAGGCTTTTATTTATTCATTAGGTGAGAGCAAATTATATGATACGGCATGTCAAATAAAATCAAGCTCAAAAGGTGATCCTGAAAGGTAGTCTGACAGCTTCGAATAAAAGGAGGCATGTTAAATGCAGGGTAGACGGATAAGGAATACACACACAAGCATTAAAGCAGGTTTATTTGAACAAGACATTAGCTGTTGTTCATGCTATTCATTTCACACCAATTAAGACAATGTGTTTATCGTTCTATCAACTGTTTAAATACCGAAATGAACATGTTGAAACTAGAAATGAGCAATATGAACAGTATAACTCAATGTGACCGACTTGCAGCACACACATGTTCATAAAAACATGAACAGCATTTTTGACATTTCTTAAAACCTTACAGTTACATTTCCACGCTACATAAAACTGTTTTTGGAGCAGCACATCAAGTATTATCACATTAGACATTCAGCACCGAAACAATACTCATCTATAATAATCATCTGTAGTCGTTTTCATGGTCACCTTTTTAAACTCTGTTTTGGTCTCCACCAGCTGCTAGAAACTTCACTAATGTCGCTGTGATGCTGGGCAGGTAGAATACAGAGGCTTTGTTATAGATCTTATGTTAATACTAACAGCCTGCTGATGTTTGTGGGCAAAAAAACCCCCTAATGCTCTCCCTCCAAAATAAGTATCTGAATCAAAGAAAATACATGACTGTGGGAAAGATAAACTTCAACCAGACCTTCAGCACATGTCACAAGCTCACTCGTATCCAAGCACGTGCCTACTGGTTGTTAACATTTAGGATGCACTGTATAAGATCTACTTGTTCTTGTCTGCCTGCTTTAGAAAATCATTATTGAACCCAGTTATAGTGCTATCATAAGGACCGGAGGGACACTGGTTGAGAGAATAACTCGTGCAGACTGATTATATTGTAACACTGGATGGTCAATGGAGAATAAACATTTGTCAGAGCAACCAAAATCATGTAAAGCATTACCAAACACTTCTGTTAAATCCTGTAGGTATCTGTTTTGCAGCCTTCGTAGCCGTCTGGACAGTGTAAAACCATATAATTGTGACATTATGCATCCTTTTGCTTACACACCGCATCTTAACCAGCTTGGGGCTATGAATGAGGACCAAATGTTCTGTGCTCGCACCATTTGTCCTGTATGTCTAAACAATAAAATAATTGTTTTTATTTACACGCTTAAGACTCCCACGTGTGCTGATCTCTCACTTTAGCCAGAGGACAGTAATCCACAAACAAAACTGCGAGGTACATGTCTAAAGTGAGGATTAGTGCATGCCTATTGCACTGTTTTGTATGGTTAGTGTGTCGTGTATGTGTGTGTGTGTGTGTGGGAGAGTGATAGAGCGACTAGGACACAATGACACACTGCAGCAGGTGACATGCTGCAGGAGAAAAAAAAAAAGAAAAAAAAAAACCTAAAAAGAAAAGCCGTCATGATGAAAATGCCAACGTGGGCCTAATACATCTCACCTCTCCATCAGCCAGCTGCCTCGCTGCTGATCCAAGCCAATTTGTCTTCGGGAAGGCTCAAAAGGAAGTGCTGCTCGGTCATTTTGGAAAAGCACACAGCCTCTCCCCTGCCTGCCTGCCTGCCTGCCGCCTGGACAGCCTCCTCTTGGATAATAAACTTCTGTGGGCAGGGCCATACCAAACGCAGGCCAGGTCAAACTTGGATTAATGATATCTCCGCCTGGCGCAGGGAAACCTTACCTTCCCCTGCCACCACAAAGGCACATTAACTTATCTGGCTAAGTCATTTGCGTGTCCCTCGTATCCACTCTCTATCCTCGCTCTGCCCCTCTGCAGAGTGAAAAGGATGAACCTCCAAGGTATTATACTGTAATACCACAACTGATAATCAAAACCTCCTATCGATAAAACTGTGACAAAGTGCACGCAACAATCTATTGATCAATGTGTTGTCAGTGAACACAACACAGAGAAATCCAATTGACTCAGTTGGTAAACATGAGAATGATGTGTGTAGTTTTTTAGGGTATTTTAGTCCAAATAGCTCATAAAGAGTTATTGGAGGCTGTCGTTTAGAGTCAGACACATGCACATGTTCCTTATGCAGCTCTTTAATAAAGCAAATGAAGCCAAGGATGTCCAGCGACACGGACGTCAACATTAAGTCCCATTATAAACTAATTTTGAGGGCAGTATGTTTAAGGGTGCCGGGATAATAGAGCAGATAATGACATCGGTGACAAATCCGAGTGCAGAGGCCAGTTCTATTTTCATCCAGAACTGCCAGTTGGAGGGAGTAAAATTTGGCCTGCCTGTCTAAAACTCATTGTGTCCTGGCAGTCAGGTTGAAAAATCACCTTTGGCAGTCACCTTGCTTTAGAGATACCCCGGTTAGGTTTTGTTTGGTCAAAACACTGCCAAATAAAGAGAAGCTGAGAAGGAGATAGAGAGAAAGGGACAGAAAAAAAGGAAAGGACACAAAGAGATAGAGAGAAGAGGGGACAGAGACTCTGACCTCTATGGCAGCAGGATCTGAGCCCTCATCAAAGCTTTGCAGCAAGAAATAAATTAGATTTTTACTTACTACGCCTACTTGGCCATGACAGTTTGATGAACATGTCAGAGAATAGTATGGCAGTTAAATAAAATCTCCCCTTTGCTACCTCGGTGCAATAAAACTGAAGCGTAGGCGCCGAATCTCAGTGTGGAGTCAATAAATGTGCATAGCATGTAATATCTGCTTTATAGCACCTTTGAAAAGTTATTAGTGTAGAATGGATTAAAGATATGCACTAATCCTTAGTAATATTTGTCTCAGTACAGTTTAAAATATCTATATGACCAACACACAGACAGAAAATACAACCAGGCTTGTAACAAATTCACTACAAATACAAAATACAGGTTAAAAAAAACAATTATATTAAAATGTGATCACAACATCCTCAACTGCATTTGAACTGAGGCAAACCCAGAAAACCCACACTTAGCTTGTGTGTGTATATATATATATATATATATATATATAAATCCACAATGTGATTTTCCTTCTCATTAAATAATTAGTTATAAAGAGTGTTTTTGTCATTTTTAAATAGACAATAGGTCCTTTTTCACGGTCGACGTTATGACTTGTCATTGTGGGAAAAAGCACATAGTGTTACTAATAACGACAACAATGGCTCTGATCTCCAGTAAGCCGTGACAGTGTGACAGTGAGCCAGCGAGCACAAAACCAGGGACCCTGAAACTGAAGCAGCTTAGTGGATTTCAGCCATTCAGTTGATGATTTACACCTGCGCTTCCCCCCCCGGTGTCACTGTGCTTTTCCCCCATAAGGACACATGAAGAATATCTTGATCTTGATGTTAAAAAGTCCTACAGCTCAAATATACATCAAGTAGAAGAAAGTTACAGGACTATATACACATGTAGAAACCTGCCTCTATAAAATGTCCTGAGTAACAATGCATTAAGAAAGCAATTCTGGACAAATGATGAGGAAGATTATGTAATTACTATGCATGTATGTATGAGTTATTGTCAGTAGCGAGAGTCTTTAGTCGTGTGTGTGTGTGTGTGTGTATGCTAGACCATCTGTATGTAATGGTTAGCCCTATCAGGCATTGCAAAGAGCCATTTAGGGCTAATGGTGCCTACACCCACACGGTGTTGGCTTAAAAGCTCCTGAAAAATGTAGGGAAGGCCCCTCATTTGTAAAATGTGGTTGCAGCTTACAGAGGTTGAGTCACCTCACTCCCACACACCACAATGCACATTTGTACAAAGGCATACTTAATACGCGCTAATACACTTCATGACCTTCCCACGATTGTCATTCCCCCGCAACGGAGACACCTGAACGAGACAGACTGGGGAAAGACTTCCCGTCAAAGGCGGCCTATTGATGGTTAGGAATTGCCAATTAACACCGGTGTCAAAGTGTCAATCTAGGTTGATCTTCGCTGAGTCGAAAAGCAATCTAAAACACTTATTGAAGAAGTTAAGGGCCGCTGAGAGAGAAGAGCAGAGCGCACACACACACACACACACACACACACACAGAGAGAGGAGGGGAAAAGTTGAAGACGGAGGGATCAGAAACAATTACTGTACATGCCTTCACTCTCAATGTCAAAGGCATTGCTGAATAATTCATTCAGGCTTGATGGCAAATGCTAAAATGTCCCAAAAAGAGCTGGCCAGAGTATATTGCCTCTATGATGGCATCCCTCACCGGAGGATACACTTGTCTTTGTGTGTCTGTGTGCATTAGGAACAGTAGGAAACACACATTCACTCATCCTGTTAACAACTGACAAATGGAAATGGCTGCAATTTTCAGGTCAGCGTATAATGGCATTGCTACCGAGGCAGCTTTAATCAACCATCCTGAAATCTGTGTGCTGTCATTTTTGGTGACAAGCGGTATTTTTATCAAACAAAGCTTAGCTGAACTGTTCAGCGCGGCGGATGGGCCGGAGGGGGGAAACATCGCACCTGCAATGTTCTGGATTGGAGTCCAGTTCTTGTGAATGCTATATCATTTTCTCTGTCTTTTCTTGTCAGGATACGCTCTGTAATTTCTCCAACAAAATTGAAAATCTCTCAAAAATGAATAACAAGTGAATGTTAAAATTGTGATTGACAATCGCCTCTATTGAAAAATAGAGTCTCGGTCAACATGTGCGCGTCTCTTCTTTTAGGCGGACGTGTCAAGCCACGAAGAACGAGCAGAGCAGCGGAGAAACAGAAAGTGAAACGGCATCTGCTCAGTCTGGCTTCTTCGTCTCCTCATGGCTGAGTTTTCTGTAAATCAGGGTAAGGAAGTTTGACTCTGCACACCTGTCACCAGACATCAGCATTTAAGTCCAGATTTAACACTCGAGAAGAGAAGATTTCATTCTTACCGCCTTTATTGAGAGTCAAATACAGAGAACGATGGCAAATTTATTAGATTGCCATGGTAACCATTGGGGAAAGTGGTTTCTATGTGTGTCTCTCACTGTTGAAGAGGCTGTATTATACGCCTCTATAGGTCTACCGAAGGTCACAATGCTGCATTACAATGTTCCCTTCTTTAAAAATAGATTCCCGAGACACTTAACATACATTTAACATGTGCTCACGTTGCTTTACAGTCCATGTAGGCTTTATGTATTTACTCCGTTCGTTTAACCCTTCACTCTTTTCACAAACTTGATAACGCAAAGTGAATCGTTGCCAGATGGATCTGTTTTTGTTTAAATGCCCTCTGGCTTCTACGCTAGATGCCGTCTTTTATTTTGAAATGATCCGTTTCAGGAGGCCACAGGATAAATCTGTACGGCTCTACTGTACGTTTCAGGAATGCACACGAACCTGTAAGACGTAACCTTGCAACGCTCAAAGCGTCTGACAAGACCCAAATTATCAGTAGTGGCTTTGACTGCAGTTTTAATCATCACATATCCATAATGGACCTGACAGCTCCATCTGCGTGGAGTAGAGGGGGGTCGCAGTTACTAGCAGCACAATCACTGGGAACAATCAGTGAGCATCTGGAGACACTGCAGCTATAACCCTCACCCCCACCCCCAGACCCAACTCCTCCTCCTCCTCCCCCTCCTCCTCCTCCTCCTCTTCTCACACCTCCTGTACGGTGGCCAGAGCAACAGCATCCAGACAAACTCTGCTCCGAACTGACTGAGATGTTCACAAGATGAAATCTAATAGCGACTATTCACATTATCAGGAAATTACACATTCAATTTCAGTTATTAATTCACTTACTAATTATAATAATTTGGTAATTCAGCTATTTGTTACAGCGTTACAGCCAGCGTCAGGTCATTAAATATCATATGAGACCTATGTGCTGACAGATGACATTGATAATAGTGAAAAGAGGAAATCTAAAAGAAGACTTGTTGGGTTTTCTGCCATAACAGAATAAGTTTTCCCCCTTTGTTGTCCTGCAGTATCCATGGCAACAATGAGTGGCGGTTAAGACAACAGGAGCAGCTTTTCATTTGGCGAAACGCGTCTCCTCGCTTCATTCACTCACAAGAGGATGACTTTAATTCACCAAACGGGACGTCCTCGCCCACTCCAGCCTTATTTTAAAGAGTTATTCATAACATACAGCATCTCAACTGTCAAATATGAAGCAGTCAGCTCTAAAGTTTAAACTTAAAAATGCACTTTAAACTGTTGCATAATCATTTCTTTGTGCTGATATCTGGAAGGAAAACGCCTGATAACTGTTCCAATGTTTCATCATTCGATTATAGATCCATAACTACAGCGTCTGGCTGCCACAGAATAAGATACAAGTAGACGATTTAGATCCGCTGATAACGAAAAGAACTGATGTGAAGGAGCAATGAAAACAGCTGTAACCTACAGAATATGTTTAAATACAATATTGCCTATTTAGTTTGTGAAAGCCTGATATCCTTTTCAGGCTCAGGATGTTATTATAGGAAGACAAGCGATGACATATTTTTCTGAAGGAGCTGAGATGTATTTGGAAATGGAAAAAGATGAAAGGAGAAGAAAAATAATAAAGGTGCAATATATATATATATATATATATATATATATATATATATATATATATATATTAAATATGGATTCATGATTCAGTCATTTTGAGTTCTATGAGTAAATATGAAAAGCTGATGTTGATGCCGCCGTTCCTGGTAGGTAGTTTTCCTGATCTGCTTTATTACAACAACAGCTCGACTGTTAACTGTCTCATCAGATCAGCTGATCAGCCAATAAATACATTTACCGTCTCAGTAAAAAAAACCTCCACAGACCTCTTCACTCTAAGCTTAGAGCATCTCTGATGATGGTGGAGGGACGGAGGACAGGAGCCCAGTGATAAGCACCCGTGTCTGTCGCTACGTATCATTATGCACATTATATTGAGTATTAAATGACTGAATGCATGGCCATGCACAAGGAGACCGTACGTGATATTCTGATTGGTCCAAAGTGTGTGTTTCTGTGCAGGAAGAACACCTGATGTAATGGGAATAGACATTTAATTTTTAGGAGGCTGCAACTTTGACAACTTTTCCAGTGCGCTCTGAAGCTTGCAGTCTTACATTTCTTTTCTGTCTTCATAATGAAACACGTACTGGATGTATTAATGATTACATGTGACCACACGGTCTAACTAGAAGATTCAGACTGCTGTTCACTATATCTACGTGTATATATGAGAAGAGCATTTGGGAATAAATGCCTTTTTCTACTTTCTCCCTACTTACACAAACAAGCACTTGCATCCATGTTTGACAGTGATGAGCACACGCCCCCACACACTCAGCATGAGATGATTACGGTCATGATACACACATGCCATACACGGCTCAGACAAAGCACACTAATGGCTTACATTTGTGCTAGTTGCCTACAGTATTCATGAGTCATAGTGAATTAGTCCACGGAGCCCGTTTATTGCAGGGGTGAATGCACGTACAGTAATTTCACTGTTACAGAGAGTCTGAAAGATGATGATAAATACATTTTTTCTGAGCTGCAGAGGCTGATGCCTTTATGTGAAATCATATTAATAATGTGTTCTAAAGATTTCTAATTGAATTGAAGGAAACACGGATTAATATCCGTTTTATGTTGGCACTAAACAACAGACAAACCACATTTTTGCCCAATGCATGCTGGGTAAAAGCTCCATCCTTACATTCCTGAACGGGGTAAATAGGAAACAATAGCTGATAGTCGGTGAAAGCAGTTTCTTTCAGATTTTCCATATCATTATGTAAAAAGGATAACTGCTGATCCAACTGAGTAAGCAATTTTAATAGATTCATTTAGGCTTTTGTAACTTGCGATGTGTATGTTTCATTATTTTTTGACATTTTCGAGACAAAATGATTTTTACAGACCAAGTGAAAAATGATGAATCTCTAATGAATTAATAATAAATTCTGGTCACATTGAATCCCGACATGTTGTGAGCCAACTGTCATTTCTACATTAGCTCTTTTAGGTCACGCTGTTGCTGTCAGGGTGGCTGGATTCGATTCTCCCAGAGGTTTACTCTAAGCTGAGGTGTTTGTTTTGGAAATGCAGGATGAGAGACAGAAAGAATCAGGGTAACACAAAAGTATTTAAAGAAACTGTTCAGTGTGACATGATTTAGCTGTTCGATGGTTAACATGCTAAGATTGTGTAAAGCTGCATCAAACTGCGACCGAAAGGCGTCCCAAATTGTATTTTCTTCCTCCTTAATGGGCACAGATCACCTGGGGTTCATGGAGTGGCATGTTTTTTTGCAATCTGCCCCACTTGCACTGAAATGGTAAAAATTAAAAAAAAATGTGCGAGCATTTCCATGAAAATAATCAATTGCATCAATCACCTGAGGTAGTTGTCACAGTTCACTCGGCACAGTGAGAGTTTAAGCCTAGAGGGCGACACAAGACACAACAATGGAAAGAAAGCCACGCAGCCACCAAACAGCTGGGTATACACCGTATGCACACACCTTATATCTCAACACATTATAGATGCAAGACTAAAGATCTACGCATGCACACATCTATAATTCATACATGGTCTTTGCACCAGTTATGCATTTTTCAGTACAATACATCAATTATCATGACATTTTGTGCACCAGTCGAACTCCTACAAGCCACAATTAGCCTTAAGTTGAAGTTGATACGCTTTTGTTTAAATCTGTTAAGATGTGTGCCCTCTGTTTTACTCTCTGACATACTGTCGGCTGTGCTATAATACTGTAACCTTTACTGACTGTTAACATACATTAATATAACCATAATTATAACCATATAATCAAAAGGACGTCAATACTTCACATTCATCTGCACCTCAGGACATTTTTTTAACTGAAACTGAGTCTTTTTTTATCACCCTTACTGTTCTCTCCCTACTTTTATGACACGTATATTAATGCACCAAAATTGTAAAGCTTCAATTAGCATAGTGCTCGTTCACAAGTTGTTCACAAGTTGTTAAACATGACTTATGTTTTACGACTACCTGTACGGTCCATTTAAAAAGTAGTGTTGCTTATGGACTTAATTAGATTACATCTAGTACGCCTGCCTGGGAGGTCAGTGAGCCCACAGCACAGAGGGACTGACCACATGTGCACATGTACAGTATTTCACGTATGAGAGCAGCAGTATAGTCAAGGACATTCGCTGTGAATCAGGTGGCATATTTTCTCAAGCTGCAATATCAAATTAATGAAAAGCAGATGATTATTACGGATCATTACTTTAGGCACTGAAAAGAGTTTGGTTTGCACCATCATTACTGAAAATGGAAAGCTGTATTGGTATTTATTTTATCGATTTAAGCCCAGTTTTCTCCCCCAGCTTGGAATACCTGATCTCTTCTAACAGCCAAGTTGTACTTTCATGACGCAAAATGTTATCAGATGTGTATTTTTTTGCCTGCCAGCAAGGAGCTTCAGTCTACATGTGTTTCTATTGGGCTTGAGCGTATCGTGGTATCAATGTATACCAGGTTATGATTTTCAGTAATGTCAAAAAAAAAAACAGTCTCTGAGTTTTCTGGTCGGGCGTTGAGGATTGGCACAAGCACCTCAGCTTTTATGCTTTTTTTGTTGCTATTTTTGTTGTTTGTTTTTTAACACAAATACGCCAGTGAAATGTCAAGAAGGTATGAAAATGTTGCTACTGTGTTATAAGGTACTTTACCGACGTCAACATGGCCTCAGATACCTCGTCACATCACAAGCTGAACGTTATCTAGATACTAAACACTTGAGACGCTGCTCTAAATCTGTGGTGTTGTTGTTGTTAGTACTGATTTCATGAAGTCTCGGGTTGAAGGTGAAGTGAGCTAAATGTTAACCTGCAGACAACAACACTACAGGGCTGGTAAATGCTGGCTCTGAGGAAACACCCTCACAGGACTGTATCTGTGACAGGAGGTGACCTATGAGTCTGTAAAGTGTTACTGGAAAAAAACCCAAAACAACATAACAAAGGCAAATGAAACAAACATACTCATATTATTCACACTAGATAACTATGTGGCTGATGTATTCGTCTCACCTGGTGTGTCCCCGTATGGCTTTGATGGTTTGACAGTCTCCCCGATGGTGTTAGTGGTCTTGGTGGTGCTTAGCCTCTTGGGCTCTGGTGTGGTCACCACAGTGAACGTCCTTTGGGAGAACACGGTTGTAGTGCTCGTGGTTGTCGCCACTGTGGTAGTTGAGACCCTGGTGGATAGCGTAATGTTGGGCTCCGGTTTGCTATTGTCATCTATGCTATCTGTCCCTGTGGGTCCCCAGTCAATAAATCCGGCCACCGTGGTAGTCCGGCCCTCCTGAGACTTGTCGTAGCTGTCCCATTTCAACTGCCTCCTGGCTCTAAGTAACAGCCTCACTGTGTCTCCTCTGCTCCCGCTGGATAAAGCTGCAGGAGCTTCAGCTATTACAGGATCACCTGTCTCCATATGAGAGTATCTTAACCGGCACTCCTTACACGCTGCTTGTCCTTTATATGCTGGCTTCCGATGCTTTTGACCCTTCATTTTTGGTCCTATCCCTGCCCTGTTGTCTTGTGGTGGAGGGATAGGGTTGAGGAGGCGGCGGGCCAGAGGGCTCACTGTTCTCCAGTGAAGCTTGTTGGGCGCGTCCCAGATGGGTTGCCAGCGAGGCCGTGAGCGGGGCACCGGTTTAGGCATGAGTTTGATCCCCAGACCTTGACTGACCGGGCTGCACACAGAGAAGTCCAGGGTGAGGTGGGTCATGGCCAGCAGGATCCACACCCGGTGCCCCACACAGTTGCCTGGCCTTAACGCAGACGGACTGCAGAGAGAGAAGAGAGTCTGTTTTAGATTCAGACACAGTGCACGACATGTTCAAACCAAAGAAATCACGTCCTCTCCTACTATTGTAAAGATTCACATCTGTATTCATCTTCCATTTACACTCTTGGCAAAGTTCTGCTACACAACTTCTTAAACTCCTACTCAATTAAGCTTCGATAATAATTAGCTTCACAGAGAGCCTCTTGAATTACAATATAAAGGTCAGTACAGTAGATTTTTTTGTAAAACGAATGTAAGATTACACATTTGCACTCTTGCTCTCAGCTGTCAAAAGCAGTAAGGACCTTGATGTTACAGATTCATATCAATCCAGGGATGATTACGCCGACACCCAAGGTCAGGCTTGGTTTGAGCTGATCATCATATTCTGCATTATCTCCCACAGACACAAAGTCATCTGATTCCCAAAGGGCAATTTGATTATGCGGTGCAATGATCGTGGAGGTAACACGCAAGGCTGGCAGTAGGCACAGCATGACAACTATATTGCAGAAGTCTTCACCCATACGGCTATTGTATTAATTTATTCAACACCTGAGTATCGTCCACAATGTCCTTTGTTACTATATAAACCTCAGTCCTGCTCATCCTGCTTATCAACAAGACGGCCCGGTGATAGATGGGCTGCCCGTTGAGGCCCGGACCCTGCTGTAGACTGATTTTTACAGACAACCTTCAGTGGCCCCTGGGACAAGGCTACACATTGATTCCTAAGGGAGAAACCTCATTACGGGCTATCGTTCATCTCTGCTGTCCTTGGCCAATTTAAGATCACGCAGCGGACTCATTTTGGAGGCATCACAGAGGTGATGATAGATGGAAAAGTGTGAATGGGTTCATCGAAACTCAGAGGCAACACCAAAGATATCTATCATATCAATCATATAATCACCAAGTTAGGTTTTTACAAGTCTCTAACTACTGTTGAGCTGTTACTGTAGTGACATGAAGTGATGGTACTCCCACGTAAATCCACGTATACACAGAGCCAAGTGAAAGGTCACACTCATTTGATTGATTATCACATCTCTCCTATAGATTTTAAATATTTTTTTTGTCATATGTACATAGATTAATATGGATGATCATCATATGGCTTTCTACTGTTCACAATACCATTATTTCATTTTTATATCACTGTCACAGCACTGACTTTGGCGGTGCAGATAATAATTTTTGTAGATATATTCTGGACCCTGTTTTTATTATTCACCCCACTTCTCAGTTAAGTTGTGAGGGGAAAACTACTACCTGATAGATCATTTGGTATTTTAATTGATCCATAAATATTGACTGATCATGAGTCATGAGCAGTGACAAAGTCGGTGCTTTATTGACAGCTGAAAATAACCTTAGACTGACATCCTGGCACTGTCTCAAGAAGAAAGAGGACGTCAGGACAGACTGAGCTGCAGATGAGGGGTCCAGAAGATCAAATCGGCATATTTTAAGATAAAATACCAACACTTTGTGAATGATTTTAATACATACGTGAATATCTGTAGAGTAATTGATAATGAGAATAATGAACTAAAACAACTATTAACTCACTGCTATTATTTATGCAGTAATCATCCAATAAAAGGCCAGCACAGGACTTGCATTAATTACCGCACATTCATTAACATGGTAAAACATATTTTCACATTTATTACAGTCTACATAATAATAATAATAATAATAATCATCATTTGTTGTTGTCATGGAGTATAATTACATAATAACATCCATTTATAAAAAATCCCAGCAGGAACAGCTACAAAAAATAAAGTGGCAAATAATATTTTCTACGACTCGTAGTTTCATAATTTAAAAAAGGACTCTAATATTCTTTGACATGCCACATAATGAAAATATAATCTGAGAGTATATTGCACAGATGGCAGATAAAGTGCAGTATTCACAGCGTGAACATACCAGATTGCTTTCTGGTGGGAATGTGTGTCTGGTGTCCTATTTTATGAGCACATGCTCCATCATACCGTCATTACTAACTTTCAGTATAAAGTTGAGACCCAACAATATGTCAGGGAATCCCTTTAGTGGAGGTTGTGACGGCTCCTGATTTTGAGCTCATATTTCCCCTCCTCTAACATTTATATTATCACAAAGCTTTGTGATTGTACACGCAATCCCTGCAGGGCTACAGGCAGATGGATATTTCATGGAAAAAAACACATTTAGCTGAAAAATTGAAAAATTCTCACGTCGGTGGAGGAGGCAACGCTCCTATGCACATGTTTATTGGAGGACTTGGGGACGTTAAAGTTGACTGTAAACTACTTCATATGCATTATTCAGACAGGATTCAGCCCAACGGGCTACTTTCAAGTCCTGGATCTCAGTATGCCAAGTCCATTTTGGAAGCAGACATACAGGGAATGAAATTACTCTGTGAAGTTGTGGTGCGAACCATTAATTAGTCTGTTGGCCTGAAGAACTTGACAGACAGCGGATCAATGAAGCAACGTGATCTTCTACTCACAAAGCAGAAATCTCTGTTCATCGCGTGTATTATGAAAACACACACACACACACAATAGTTTTTGTATAGCCTATGTCATGTTTCTATCTCATATTTTCTTGTACCTACAGTACTTATCCATCGAAAGCCGGAGCTGAGAGGAACACTTGTGAGTGTGAATGAATGTGTGTGTGTGTGTGTCTCTGCTGTCCTTTTATCAAACTCAAGCAATGCTGACTTTCAACAAAGCCAGTGATTTAACAGTGTATGTAAGATGTGATATTTCTGAGCCATATACTGTATTTGGATTATGCTTCTCAGCCCAAATACGAAAAAAAGCACTGGAGGAGGGTTCACCAGGCTTGACTTCTCCCTCTGCTCTGTGCCAGTTTAAGCTGTACTATATTCAGTAAATCTACTTCCAACTTATTCTGCAGCTTTCTACAAATGCCACTGTCAGGGGGGAGTAGGGGGGGTTAGGATTAGGCCTTGACAGGTCTCCAAATTAAACACATGATCTTCATGCTTGAGAACCACAGTCTGCAGCACATAATTAGGGTTTCCCATTTTATTAAAATATCATTGGCATATGACTCAAGCTCTGATTTATACAGCTAAATTGCATTTTAGAGTTAGTCATAAATAAGCAACATTCTGCAGCTTTGTTTACATAATGCCTATGGCCAGAAAGCTGTCCAAAAAAGTGCATACTTGCACATAAAAAGCTTAAAAAATAAGATTTACTAAGTACAACTGAAGACTTTGCCAACAGAGTTACTGGACACAGTGTCTGTTATGCCAATGCTGGACATGTTTGGGATTTCCTGTCACTTTTTCTCTTCAAGACCCACTGCTGTGCAAACATGAAAATGTATGACTAAGTAATCCTGTGCACGCAGCACTTAATATCATTTACCTACCATTGAAACTAGAAACCTCACATAACCAACATAATACCATCAAAAGACTAAAATAAATGAAGAGTAGCCTTTGAAGTCTTTAAAAAAAAACAAAAAAACAGATTTACAGCATAATCCTAAATCAAATGCTTGAGTTGGGTGAGAGCGGTTAATATAAAAAAAGGCTATTCATGCAGACTGTTATGCCTTGAAGATACAGGTTGCTTTGCTTTGCATAAGAGGATGTTGTCTACATCCCACATGTCAGATTGTTGACAATGTGATGTGCTCAACTGTGGTTTGCAGTGTTTGATTGCTGGGTCTATTCTCTTTCACTCTTTCATGATCTGTGAATTTAGCCAGCTCAATGTTTGAGGCGTTCTCAGCGGCGCAAATGACTGAAGACACTCCAGATGATGTAACTGCGTTTGTCTCCCCTCCGCTTCATACTGTATGTTGCATCAGCTCAAGGGTCTCTTACGGTGAACTGATTTTAATGAACACAAGTGACAGCGTGAAGCCGTTCGGAGGATGACTGAGTCTGAGTTCATTTATGTGAACGTTGGACTTGTAGAGCACCGCCAATCCGGCCTGGTCATGAGTTACAACTTATCGTACTGACATGAAAAAATCCCATGACGACTAAAACATTACTCATCATCTTAGTCACAGATGCCAGTCAACACCGTTTTCTGTATATCAGTTTGTACTAATGCAACTGTATTCTCTGCGTATTAGCTCCAGTGTTATGACTCATATCATGTATGAAGTCAGTCAGTGATAGGATGCAAAGTCGGTTAACCTTTATGTGTGCAAATGCTAATATAAGCATCCACACATATAGAGGAATCACTGTTTCATTCACTATATAGGACAGTTGATCATGCATACACATAAATACCCACCGGTGTAGACTCTATAGGTATGTACGCATGGTAATAATAAATAATTGTGTTAATACTGATTAATGATTTGAAGCTGCAACTAATGATTAGATTCCTTATAGATTAATCTGCTGATTTGATTAATTCTTGTCAGAAAGGCAGAAAAACATAATATAAAAATAAAAAAAAGTGTCGTCACGGTGACGTAAGCATTGAATGTGGGGCACAGGTGCTCGTATACATCATCTCTGTTCTGCTAAGAAATGGCTCTTTGTGACCTTTATCGTTTTCTACTTTCTCCTCGTCAGTGTTTTGAATTATAGGTTTTTTTTTACTTATATAACTATAACTTATACCCACCATTTTTTTTATCAAAGAAGAGGAAACTCATCACATACTTAATGATTCCAGCATGCAAGCATCTTGGGAAAAAAAAAAAACGTGCCTGATGATTCTGCTCTTCCCTCAGAAAAGATCAAAGTATTTGAGTGCTGTGTAGGCTATTATGCATAGCAATTCTGCAAACCATGGGCCAGTGGAGCACAGATAAGCAGAGAAACAAAGGTCAGGATACAGTCTCTGTGAATGAGGCCAACTTTAAAGGCTTTTCAGAAAGAACCTCAATGTTTTAGTAATCATAAGAAGTCAAGCTTAGCAAAAAGTGGCAAAAACAGAATGAATGCATTAAAGCAGCACAACACACAGGGACTATTAAGAAAGGCTACGTTTAGAGGAAAATTATTCCCTTATAGTGTATATGAATTATTGTCATGAGAGTACAAGGGGCTAACGAAGGATTATCTGACTCTTTGAACTTTGCATGTTAGACCCAGTAAAACAAAACTAATCAGATATTACACCTAATTATTGTCCTCTGCGCTGTATCTCTGGCCCACTTCTTGTGTCATCATCACACTGTGATCACTTGTGCGAAGTAGGTCTTAATTAAAACTTCTTGGGAGTTTGCAGAAGTGAGGCCTCAGCAGATGGGCGTCCCACCTGAGGGAGGTTAAAAAGGCATGCCTTCCTCAATCCCCCCGTCCTGTGTCCCCAGGCTGCCATCAAAAGAAATGTTATCAGCATGGTCTCGGGCAGCCCTGCCACTGAGTACACATCATTTTCTAGCCAACACAGCCATTGAAAGGTGCCTTGTTGAAGGTGACTCCACCACCGCTGAAAAGCTGTGTGTGATGGTAGACGCTATCTGCCAGGCAGGATTTAGAGTGAATCAGTGGTTTATTTTTTTTAACCTCTCAGTGGGGGGGTTTCCCTGCCACGGGAAAAGTGCTGCTATTCAGCCTCGTGTTAACAATTTCAGACTACAAAAAAAACAACCAGGTTTTTTTTTTTTAGGTTAGCGCTAGCATTTCATAGAGCATTTACACGCCGAACTATGGTATCCATGTCTCTCCTACTCACTTCTAAAAATAGTAGAAAAAAAAAAAAAAGGATCCAGTGGGAAAAAGGTTCACCAGCTACAGTTCACAGAGTTTCAAACTGCTGTGGGTGGTTTTCTGTGGTGGGTCCCAACAGACACAGTAAGTGGTTAAAATAAGAATGTGAGTGTGTATGCGAGGACTGCATCTCTACAACAAAGTTGGTTTCACTAACTTGACTCTTTTTTTTTCATTTATTTAATGTCATAGGTAGACTCCAGAAGACTAGGATGGGATAGGATAGGATAGGATAGGATAGGATAGGATAGGATAGGATAGGATAGGATGGGATGGGATGGGATGGGATAGGATAGGATAGGATAGGATATACAGTAAATATTACATTTATTTATACCAAAAACGTTATAGCCTAATCTCTAACATGAGTTACTTAGATGTTGTCTTATCACAGCTGACCTGTTTGGTTTTTTTGCTTTTTATCAGAGCCAATTTTATACTTTAACAGACTTATTTCTTTTGGCAGAGACAGATCCAGCGCTGCCCTAGTTAAATAACTTAAAACCGCTTTACTCAACTTGATTTACCTCATTCAGGGGAGAATAATAATTAGTCAGTCTACTGAGAGATGGCTTTTTTACCATCTTTCACTCGTACATTGTACTTTATATTCAGTCTGTTTTGCTGTTAACTGCTTTGTAAAGGAATAATTTTGCAATGGCTGAATGGTTTAAATGTTATCTGGTTATCCCTCCTGTATGAAAATGAGACTGAAGTCCAGCCGTTGGAAAACAACCACAGAGATGGAATAACATCACAAATACACAAATAATGAGCTGCCAAGTTTGAAAATCGACTCACTGCCACAGATTACTGCCACCGCTACAACAATACTACAGTTGTACTGTAGTATTTCACAACTGCTGTCAGCCCAGATATACTTTATTAAATACTAGGACACATTCAATTTGCAATTTTTTGACAGAAGTGGAGTTTTTTTTTTTTCCTGTCTATGACTTTTCAAGAACAAACTATAAAGGATCATCTCCAGCTATGATTCATGCTTTTGTATCATAAACACTTTGATGAAACAGAGCTTAAGCAAACACCTGCTGGGTTCAACACAATAAGGATTACCTAGTCAGCGTCACCTGTGTGCACACACTGGCTGTTCACAGACAGGTGCAGTTTATTTCTAATCACAAGTGGATATTAAAGCCATGTGTATCATAATTAGATGATCTTACACAGGTTATCAAGCAGCAGATACAGTTTACAGCCCAATATCTGTAAGAATACACTGTTCTTTGACAATATCTGAACATTCAGACGTGTTTCCAGTTGGAAACATACGCGTCGTTGTCGTGTGACTATATAGATCATGGCATTGGATGTTATTTATAGCCAGGTTGTCTGTAGATTGTCCTTTTATTCCAGCAAAAATAAAACACCGTCATGGCTTTACTGAAAAGCCTCCAGGGGCTACGCGGGTTGGTTATGTCTTCCTTTAAAATCATGCACTTTGAGGCATACTATTAAGTATCTCCAGCTGCTGTGTTGCTAGATTGAACAACTGTAAAGGATTATGGATCGAGAATGCTCTAAAGACAGAGGGATGCTAGTGAGAGCTCATACAATGTGTTTCCATTCATTTCACCTCCCAGTTCTGCCAGCCTCAAGCACAGACCGTTCACACTGGGGAGAAGACTCTTAAAATAGAGATGGGGAGGGGGGATAGGGGATATGGTGTATGCATTTACATTACCCTAAGAGAGTGACAGAGATAGAGAAAGAAAAGAAAGAACAGGGAAGGAGCTGTGTGGCAGTCTTACCCCTCTGGGGGGTAAAAAAAAAAAAAAAAAGTCTCTGATAACATCCAGGCCATAGAACAAGGACACTTCTCCTTTCAGATGACTCACTGTGAGGGTTGTGTGCACACAGGAGTGCAGATTGGACCCCACTGGCAACGAAGCTGCATTTGACTGCTTCATCAAATTACAACAACGGCCCCCTCGAGTCTTGAGTGAAGAGTATATACAGTATACACTCGTGGTTATGACAATGGGACAGTGTTATTGCATTAGCAGCTCGTTCACGTTTATAACCTGACATAATATTGAGCCCAGAAAATAATATCCATGTCCGAGTGAACTCTCTCCATGTATAAAAATGAGCGCACCTAGCACCCGCTGTCCAGGAAACACATCCGTCTTCTGCTCCACAGATCAATGCCCGCTCCGCTGAAATGATGAATGCACGGTACATAAATGACATCACGCGCTGTCACACTATGATAACAGACCTAAGCTTTCAATAATAGAGGAGGGTTCATGCCATATTAGCATCAGAGTAAAATCACAAGTGCATGAAGCCTTAAGGGGCTAAACATGCTGCTTAATCTCCCCAAAGACCAAAATGACCTCTAAAAAAAAAAAAAAAAAACATGAACCACAAGGCTGACGCACAGTAAATAATTGCATCCCTCTCACTTATGCTGGTAATTGCCCTGCTTTCTTATAGAAAACATGCATTTGCATCTTATGGAAATGACTCTGACCCCTCTGTGATTAGTGAAGGAAAGCCGATTTCTTTTTTTCCTTTTTTTTCATTTTTCCTCAACTGCATCGTATTGAGAAAATGAGGGCATGATAACAGTCCTTCTCTGCCCTTCCCACTTCCATTAATTCCAGCATGTAGCTTTAAGAGAGTCTGACCCAGAATAATCACTGTTTTCAAGAGGAGGTCAGCAGAGATGTGTTGTAAAGCGGAGACAGTCTAATGTAGGGACGCTCTAAACATCAAGCTCAACTACTGTTCTCTTCATGTGAGAGAAGCGCTACAAGCAAAGGTACTACATGCTACCAAAATACTCAATCTGGCCATTGTTAACAGAGGATTTTAAAATGATTACTTCCCAGGAATAAATCACTGTTTTCCCTGGCATATCTATCAATAAATGAAATTAAATTTGAACCACTGCAAGAAATTAATTACATAATGCTTTTCTTCCATACTCATTAGTTTATGTGCAGAAAAAAACAAAACACTAATCATCAGATTTTCTGCTAAAAATTTAAAAAAAAGTGCCGACAGCTCTGACTGATCTGTTGTTACAAATAATTTCACTGGTTTTGGCACTAAACAGTAATTAATGTCAGATCTTAATAATTCTGTTAAGAGATTTAAAGAGTTAATAAAGTTACAAAATGTGCACAGTGCATCTCAACAATTTGGATATGCATGAGTCACCCCTGCTGCTCTGTGATTTCTGCAGGTATTTAATAAAGTCTAAGAAACTACGCTGCATACAAACTGTCAGTACTGACGTTTCTGCAAATCTACAACATTCACTGACGTGCACCGTTGGTAAGACTCAGTAATCTAACATGTTACCGACTGACTGATGACTTTTCATCCATGCGATCCATGCAAAACATATAGCAGACAAAAAAACTAAAGAAGCGCAACAAAACCTGTAAAAGCTCCCATATTCTTCTCTCTGCAATGTTTATTATAGACCTGTATGTGTGGTGAAATGTGCACGCATGCTCCGTCTCAGACAGGTTTTTATCCAAACATCTTGCGTCTTTAGACGAGTCTTTAGACGAGTCGGTGCCGTGAGACAGGAGGGTGGCTGGCTAGAAGTGCAAATCCCTACTCTGATACAGACACATAAATTAAAAACAAGCGGGTTTAAACAATCCCTTGTTCCTGTTTAACAGCTGGAATCAAATCTGTGTCATGTGTGATGTTGGTGTTTGGCATATTCACCTGTTGCTGCCACAGACAGTCAGTTTGCGGGGCACAGGGCTAAGTAGCCACTAACCTACTGTGCTTTCTGCTCCATTCATTCATGGATATTTATTTCTATTTTTCACGTGTAGTGTTATTGTTTACATGTCTACCTGTTTATACAGTTTGTAAGTGTATTGTGTACAGTTGTGTACTGTTTATACTGTGAATATGTTGACTGAAGAATCAGAGAACCCAATTTTGTTGCATTGAAATGCAACGGTGGCCTTTTAATACATATCACAATAAATCCCTGCTTTCTTTGTCACAGTTTATCACAGGTTTTAATTGTTCACTGCTACTTAATCTGTGTGTGTGTGTGTGGGTGTGTGTGTGTGTGTGTCTGTGTGTGTGTGTGTGTGTGAGGTAAAGCAGATGGTAGGACTGGGGACCTTTGGGACGTTTAGATTATAGAGCAAAAGCGAGGCTGTTACGCTGTGTGGTGCTTGCACAGTGCAAAACTCTCAAGGGGGAGTGAAGGAGGATGTGGGAGCTTCAATTTAACAAGCTCCAGAAACACGATTACTCAAACACGCTCCCTGACCTTTCTGCTCTCCTTAATACACCTGACTCTCAGGTGTGCCTCCTCTTTTTTTGCATTGTTATATACAGACATAAAACAAAAACAAAAGTTTTTTTCTTTATTTCTGTGACATCAGAAACAATGAATAACAGCTTTAAAAGACGCAGGTAAACCATGCGACTCATGTAGTTATATCAGTTTAGTTGCTGCTGGGAACAGTTTCATTTGTAATTTCCACTGCAGGCGCAGAGAGGCATGAGTTAAAGCACCACAAATAACAATCACTCTGACAAAACACGACAGAACAGAACAAAAACAGTAGAAAAGTAAAAAAACGAGAGGCGTCATCAGATAGAAACAGATGAAAGAGCAGCAGGGGGAACATGAGGGATGATGGGTAATAATAATAATAATAATAACAATAGATTATGATTGAATTATTACAACCCTGTCCGTCAAAACAACGACGTACAACACATTCAAGGTTCCCAGAGGATGAACCTTAATTACTATGATGATGATTTTACACAATCGGCAGGTCAAACTCACAGCAGGATGCCTGATGTTTGACAATATGCTTTATGCTCATACTGTTATTTATAAACTCTGGTGTTATGGGGACAATCCAATGTAATCTAAGTGTGTAAATTGACAGGAGTCATCTCCACTTGCACGAGGAAATAAAACCCACACAAATCCATGCGTTTACGCTTTAAAAGAAACACCTAACTGTCACTTATGAAACTATCCATTACAAAGGCTGAACTTCTCAGAGAAACGTGCTATTCATATGAAAAATATGACAGCGCTGCCTTTCCAGTCCAATAAACTCAATAAAATGTTAATGATAAAGCAAATTGAAAATGTCAGAAGATATACAAAACGCTGCGAAGAATCCCGCTCAAACCTTGATGAATGCTGCTGCATATTGGATATTTATGAATTACGAGGAGGCTACGCGGCTCGCTCCATTATTCTATTTAAAAACTAATTTTAACTGGCACCTGGTCCGCACAATAGAAGCCGTTACGACACTGAAGGCAGACTTGAGCGTATTGTTGAAGTCGTGCTTCACATTGTCAGACGCTGAAGTAAAAACCTGCACCGAAGGAAAAGCAAAGCATAACTCATCACTAAATATCTGCAGGCCTTAATGTGTGTTAATAAGGCGGCATGTTTGAGAAACAGAATGACAGCATGTTTATGATATCAAATATTAACATTTTCACACAATATAGCATGAGGACATCTCTGGAGACATTAGCATCTTTATTATTGTATTGTGGCAGCAGCTCAAAATTTGCTTTATTTTATTATATTTTTTTCAATTTTTCACATATGAGAGCACTTTTCAGGAATAAGACCAACAGGATCAGCAGATGGCAGATTATGTTGGTTAAGGTAACAATATCTGAAAACTAGAACTGAGATTTAAACCTCACAGCTAGGAAGTAGGAAGCGTTGTCCTTGAATGATCACATGACAAGATAAATAAATATCAGTAAATATCAACGGCTTCCAGTGACAATATCGTTTATCGGAACCGTCCAACAGAAGCTGAAACTCAACCAAGCGAATGGTAATTTCCCCCTCTTGTTGTTGGTGCTGTTACAGCATTAGTGTTTCATACAGTATATCTGAGTGGGTTAGATATACAGGCACCGTGATACCTTTAAGTCTCTAGTTGCAGCCTGTTGAATATGCAGTCACGCCTTTGTTGGAACTGAAGACGGCTGTGTGCTGAAGCTCTCAGACTAAGAGACGGGGCAAATATAGCCCAGCATGTACACACACACACACACACACACACACACACACACATGCAAACGGCTCTATTGCCAAGATACACAGGGACCAAATCGCTTATTCCCACTATGTTGTGTTGCTAATTTGTTGATTATGGTGACTAAATCCTCCCCGATCCTGCTTCCAACTATGTGACACGCCGCTGACATCAACCGAGTGTTATGAGCATTGAGACGAAGGCGAAGTGTTCGCAGTGTTCAAATGTCACTCGAGTATCCTGCTTTAAGTCAGATCATAGAAACAACAATCCACGTAAACTTAGGATTTACTTCTATCCCCAGGACACATTTAAATACTGTCTTAGTTATCCAAAAGCAAGATATCTTGGCTAACAGTCCTTGTAGATACATGATGTTGTATTTTGACCTTTTTCCTTTGGAGGAAAGTACAGTAACTATAATTTTACCTCTTTCTATCATAAATCAGAATGCACAGTTTGGTATTATCGCTGCTTCTTGGTTGCATTTGTTTGTGTAGCTTAAATACAGGCTCTGAGGTGGAAGAGTTAAGCTCTCCTCAGTTGATATCCAGTATTAGGGAGATAAATACCACAGTTGGCTCTCCAAAGACGTCCTGAGATTTATGGATTGCCTCTGTGCAGCAGGCCTCTGGGAGGAAAATATCCTATGAAATCAAAAAATCCAAATGTGCATCACACACACACACATGAACACACACATGAACACACACACACAGTCCATCCATGCTTGTAAGACTAAGCAGCAGCTGTGGCTGTGCAGCAAGAACGTTGCATCGCTGTCGAAGTCGAAACATAATTTATAGAGGGGGAAACTAACAAAAAAGAAAAAAGGGTGTGGGGGGGGGGGGGGGGGGTGAAGTGTGTGTATATAGCCGAGGGTGTTGCATCATCCCATTAATTACTCCCACTGCACAATGTCCTCCACTACAGTGTACATGACCCACATGCACAGAAAGATAAGCAGGGCTGTAAAGAGCATGGGAATAGGGTGAGAAGGAAAAAACAAAGGCTCAAACAAACAGGACGACGCTCCGATCAACGCAGCCCCTCGCTGTCAAAGTTTTAGTTTCAGCCTATGACTCAATCCACACCAATTACTGCTGAGTAGCTAGGAAGAAATTTAATTGGTTGGGGGGAACTTTCTGTTGTTCATTTATGGAGTATTTTAGGAGAAAGTGGCCCGTTGAGAGACACCCCGCCCCCCCACCCACACCCCTCCCTCAGCGCCAGGAGGAGAGAAGGCCAGTTAGCGAGCCGGGCCGTGATAAATCTGATCCTTTGTAGAGGCAGTATTGATCCAGCAAAAGCTCACTACATGAATCAAGTATGAGCCCTGTGTGCTGTTAGTTCCTTCACTCTGTAGGATGGACGTGCTTCAGTGGAACAGAAACACACACACACACACACACACACACACACACACTTCACACGCTTTCTCATGGAGCCCAAGCTGGTCATTAAACCCAGTCAGGCTAACGGCTGCTGGCACCGTGGTGGAAACTTGGGCTCAAGTTTTATGAGATCTGAATGAGGAGATTTGTGTTTAGGAAGAGATGAGTGTTACTGTCCAAAATAGCCCAAAGAGCAGAAAGTTAAAGTTCGCTATGCAGTTTTCTGTTTTTGCCAGTCGATGACGAGTCATTCACGGTTCTCTCTGCTTAACGAGAACACAGCTGACTTTTCTCTTCTTCTTCTCTTTCTTTCTTCCTCTGTGATGTTTTTACTAGAACGGTCAGATTAACCAGTATATCCGTGTCTTGCACTATTTCACAAGGACAACTTGCCTCTTCTGGATTTAACAGACTGCTGAGTACTGGGTGTTTACGACATGCATACACACACACACACACACACACACACACACACACACACACACACACACACGCACACACACACGAACACACACACATCTCCAGAGGATAGGATCTCAGAGAAGCAACACAGCCTATTTCACTGCAAATTAGGTTAATCACGCTCCAGAGAGGCCCAGTTAATAACCCTCATAGAGGCTATTAAGATGGCACCTAAATCACAGGAATATCTGCATATCTGATGGCCTCTTACACATTAAGCTCTGTTCTTGGTAGCTACTAGCTGTGACTGCTCATACACATGCTAAGCACCTCTGGACTTACGGTATCTTACAATTGTTTCTCAGTGTAGATCATAATATATGAGCCATCCCGGTTCATTAAGTCAGCCACATTAATCAGAATTAGACAATTAGTCAGATACACAACAGTTTTCTTTTTTTTTCCACTGTGATAACACACAGAATACCAACCAGGAACTGCTCACGATTCATTAAGTCACCTTCGTTCTCTTTCTTACAATATATCCCATGCATCCTATTGACGTGTCACAGTTATCGGTTATTACGGGAATTTATCCAGGCAAGAAGAACATATAGATGTGTGTAGAATGAGGCTCACCTAAACGTTAACTGGTATCTGTGCCAGTATCGAGAGCTCACTGTGGGGAACCTAAAACTGTCTGACATCAATGAAAGATGGAGCCCTGAGATGCATCCCTGCTGGTTAACCCTCAAGTGAGACACTTACAAGCTTGTTAAAAAAAAAAAATGTTGTACTATTACAGGCATGTTCGCATCTTCAATCATAAACTAAATTTATCATCTCTGAGCCAAGTGTGTTTGAAACTTGAGGAAACACGTTGCTTCGCCTGTAAAATGGTGCATTTAGGTGGAGCATGTTCTATTTTGTTCAACCACATGACATGTCGGTCTACTGCATCTTCCTAAAATAACAAACTTCAGATATTTTCCAATCCAGTGCAGCAGACGTCTCGTACTGTACAGTAAGGCAGGGTAATATATATATATACATATATGAAATAGTTATCACACTGTATTTTGTCGATATCGACATGCAGACATGAAAAATTACAGATACATAATCAATATGATTTCCAATTAACTGTGCTCCAGTGTGAAGCATCCTCACACATACAACAACCTACTCTGTAGCTGTAAAATGAAAAAAAATTACATGATTATACAATAGCATCTCTATTCTGTTCAACTGTGAGTCTATTAACAATGATACTGGGATGTTACTATGGCTACAGGGTGTCTTAATGAGACAATATGTCCAGATTACATTAAGAGTAACCACAGTGGTAATCGTCAAAAATCCTTGTTTTGTTTTGTTTTTTATTTATTTATTAATTTAGATATCTATGGTCAATCCTCTGCAGGTTTTCTAATGTCACTGCTGTTATGTTGATGTTATGTTTAACACCCACATATCTAGTTCATGTAGGTGGTCTGTTCTTTGTCCCAACAGGTGCAGGCTCACTGTGTTGTTATTCAAAAAAAAAAAAAAACAATAAATAATATGTCACCCTTATTGGAGAGCAAGTAAACTTCCATCCAGAGGTTGATATAGTGAATCACAGCATATAAAAAGGCGGTATCGGCCAGTGACAGCAGCTACAGTTCAACACACGACAAGTTACAGCGAAATTCCTGAAGATGGAAAATCGGTATCTGTGTGCATCTGGCTGGTCCTTCTAAAGATGTGAGTCTAACTGCATTTCATCCTCTTGTACGACTGCTCTGTCTACAGCGTTGCCATTTCCCTGTGAGGTCAGCCTGAAGATGTACAGTGTGTGTCATGCATAATAAATGTACGGGTGCAAATGGACAGGAATTAGTTCTACTGGTGGGAACTAGCAGGTGGGAAAGAGAAGCTCAGCGCTGGCGGCTTTGCTCTCATTTCACAGCGTGTCATTACCTCTAAGCCTGTTTTACACTAAATGAATAAGCTCCATTTTATATATAATTATTTTTTAGACCTCCAAACTCAGTCGAAGTATCATTTTATTTATCTCAACAACAACAAAGACGATATCAATGTTGTGTTCAGTGACGGATTTCATTGTGATGTTAGAACAAAAGGAGATCAGAGGTAAAGTATGAAGGCTGGTTGGTGGCATGAATGTGTTCAAGCTTTCCTCTCAATCCATCCACTAGATGCACAAACTACTTTCATATTTTGTCAAAAAAAACTACTTATAATAAAACATCTAAGTAAAAACAACTCTAATTTAATTGAATCATAATGATCAACAGAAATGTATTTAATAATGTATAATATTACTTTTTTTTTACATCTTTAATTTCACCGACTAATTATCTTTATTTAATTGTATTTTAATTGTTTTTTTGTTTTTTTTTATGAGAGCGCGTGCGTGGGCGGAGCTGACAGAACTAACCTTGACGCCGTCTATGCGCGTGCGTCCGTACACGTGCGCCTCTCGAGTGTGTACGTGTGCACCTTCCGCCATACTGTTGGCGACCCCCAGCGTCCAGGATGTGAACTTTTCCATCATATTATCTCCTTAAAACATCACAAAACGTTGTCCCGCTTCACCCTCAACACCACAGTAAATGTGAACAACTTGAACATACGTGTCCATGTTCTTTACACACATACATCACATACATGTAAATACATATCAATCCCAGCAGACTCTCATAACTTGCAGTGGCGTAGATTAAAAAAAAAATCAAAAATAATAATAAAAATAAAAACTGAGACATCATGACAGCATATCTACACCTTTCCCTCCAGGTATGTGATAATGACACTTTAATTTCCATTAAATGAAGTGAAAGTGAGTCTTACCTGCGCGCAACACTCCGTTTTATCCACATTTTTCTCGACTGCCGAATCCGACTCAGTCCTCCAGGTATCCTCCCATTTAGACGGGTCTCCACCGGAGTCGACGATGGCTGATAAAAACACTCAAGTGACTGATCTTACTCCAGCTGTCAGCAGCGCAAACATTATTTAAGCCATATCCGTCAACGTTGCGCACATACAATTCCTCCAATAACGCTTTAAATATATATATATATATATATACCACAATAGTCAAGTCTTTTTTTTTTAAAGTTGTTCGTCAATTTGTTCTCTTATCAGCGATAATCTTCCTCGTTATCAGGTGAAAGCAGCGCGGATAGAGGCGGACAGGTGAGCGGGGGAAACCACCGAGAAGCGTCGCTGCTCAAACTTTACGCAAATCTTTCCCCGAAACTGGAAAGACAAAGATATGTGCTGCGACGTGTAGTTGTCATCCTCGTCACTGACATGACAAGCGCACCTTCTCCTACATTGTTGAGGAAAAAAAAAAGGCAGATAAACGTCCAGAAATTGAGGATGAGGATGAGGATGATGCTCGCTGCTGGCAGGAGGAGGAGGAGGAGGATGAGGAGGGGGTCCTCGTTATCTGCTCACATCTCTGGAGGTGTCGAGGGATGCGGAAGGGTAGGACAAAAGTAAAAGAACAAATGACAAAAAACAAATATAAAAAAATATATAAAGAGGTGCAACTGAAAAAAGGGAAGAGGGGAAAGCGACGGAGGAGAATCCTGGAGGTGGAGAGTTGTTGTTGGAGTTGGAGGGAGAGAGAGAGAGAGAGACAGGGGGGAGTGAGAGGTTGTCATATGAGAGGAGAAGGAGGCTGCTTCGTCTCCTCCTGCTGCTCCTCTTCTCTCTCACACTGACGAGCGACCTGCTTGCTGAGCCCCACACTGCCGTGACGTCATTTTAAAGCCAAACATGCCATGTGCTGTGGAGTGTCTTACGTCATACGGGCGCGCGCTGCACTCACCTGTGCTGAAACAGTAAAGGGCTGAAAGCGTCACGTGACTGTGTGGAAACTGCTGGAAATGTATTTGGGAAGCAAAAAGTGAAAGTGTTATATGTATTTTTTTAATTATTATTTTTAATAATTTATGATGTGAGGAAAGAGTTAACAGTGATCTTAAGAGTATAACAAACATATTATATATTTTTAATGCAATTATTTTTTACTATTGTAATTATTATTATTAATATTATTGTATTTGGTTGAAACATAAATAAATAAATTAAAACGAGCATAACAAGAATCAATTAAAAAAGTAAATTTAAAGCCACCATGTGTAGAACTTTTAAGTGACGTATTGATGTTTTATATTGTTGGCGTAATGACGCACAGTCCAGCAGCGACGGTTTGCATACGAGACGTTAATATTTTATAATCGTACCAACATTTGAGCGAACTTGTTCACATGTGAGCGCCGCGCAGGAAGCTACCTGTGATGAGGAGCGAGGCCTCGTCGGTTTGAACATGGCGGCATCGTGTTCTTTTTATGACGGTCTTTGAGTGTAACGTCGGCGGGTTTTTAGCTAGATTTGTCTTAATCTAATGTTGTCGTACTGTTGTTGTTTTGTTTTTTTGGTGAGTTTAAAGAGTTCGCTGCTAGAGGCCACCTCGTTTACTATTGGTTGCTGTCCATTGGTTAATGTTGCAGTCAGAACTTGATATTGTGTCCCTACACAGTGTTGACGCTCTGGGCCAGACACATGGGGCGGGGTAGTGGTCGGCATAGATGTCTGCTACGATGTCTCCAGTTGGACATATTTAGGTTTTACACATACAGTATGTATTAAGAAAGCTGCATATGGCACCGCTGCTCAGGTTCCTCCAGTGTCCAACAAGAGTACTGCAACAACAATAAAAAAAGTGTGAATTTGTAAACCAATGATCTTTAAATTCAAGGTTTTATATTTGCACTAGAGAAGCTATTTATATGTGTGTGATGTCGTCCTAATTTAAAGTCTGTGGGGTGAGCGGGGCTGAGCGGGCAGGGCGAGGGAGATAAACACTAATGAGAATGATTGTGGAAGAAAAACTTTACTGGCGCTTAGTAAGCATCATCTTAGAGTCTAATAATAATAATAATATGCCTTATCCTGAAAAATGAAGGTTAGTTTGCTTGTTTAGGGGGGGGACCCTGGTGGCCAAGTGATGGTTACAGTCATTTGGTGTTCTTACGCCTAATCAAAGAGGATAAGCTGGAGCTATTAATAGACACGGGGACGGGTTTGAAGTGATAAAATATGCCATCGGCAAATCCGGTTGTTTTTTTTAACACCGCATCAATTGTTTTAATTGTTTTTGATGGCAAAACAATTAGATATTTATTGTTTGCAGCGAGATTATCTGGTCGAAATATATGATGGTTGGCACCAATTTCCAATATGTCTGTCTCGTTACTGTATGTGCTGCCATCCTATTATTTTCACCTGTCAGCTAAGAGCTCGACTGGCTTCACAGTAGCCAATACTGATAATATGTGTCGGGAAATTCAAGAGTGTGTGTGTGTGTGTGTGTAGCCTCGGTTCATAACCGGGTTTGGATCTGTAAATATAGAGAACGTTTGAGTTTTTGAGTATGGACATTGTTACTGATTATACTGTATACTTGTATACTTCCTGGCTGCATAACACTCATGCATCATACCACCAAAAATATATATATATGTATACAGGTTAAACAGTATTTATATGGACAGATGGGAAGTGATGTCAAAAATCCAGGAAGTCTTAGATCATCACATCACTCTGAGCTTCAGAGGAGTAATAACTCCCCGAGATGAGGTTCTGGTAATATTTATCAGCTGAATGCTAAAGCTATAAAATATGAATGCAGCATTAAACCGCCATCCTGGAGGCTTTTTGCACACCTGTACTACAAGATGTCAGCGGTAGGCAAAAATCCTATTACATTAGAATCAATGTGCTAATGAGCGCACGGTGAGATATTACCTATGACAAGATCACCTCTTGCGTGAGAGAAAGAGAGAATGTGGCGGCCTTTTTCTCGTACGCCCCCGGGGTCAAAGTGTCAAAACGGTGAACACGTCACACCTGTTTTAGCCTTTCAGCTGCACCAACCTTTCCTGGGAAAACAACAACAACAAAAAAACAACACTACAGGGCCAAGTTGTTTATGTTTTAAATTTTATGCACAAATTCTCCAAGATGTAGTTTCATATATTGATCAAGTGAAACCCGTTTGCTCACACTCTTCAGGATTGCCTTGATCAGCATATAACATACACACACACACACACACACAGCCGCTCTTCTCCCAATCAGATAAATTGCAGCTGTTTATAAAATTGACTGCTCTATACATGATGAAGAAACTTTCCTCCCCCTCTAATCGTCGCCATAAAGCACACTTCTGTCAAATACCCTCATTACTGCATTAGTGGGTATACATACATACTGCAGACCTCAGCAGATGGAAGCTGTCATCGCTTTCTTTCTCTCTGTCACTTCCTCAATCTCTTTTCCTTCTTCACACTCTCTCCCACATCACTGTTTTGCATGTTGTCTTCCCGTGTTACACGTTTGTGTACGTCCTCATCCTTATTTTTTTAATTTTTTTTCTGTCGGCTCACGCAATAAACGTAAGTGTGACACGGCGTGTGAAAAGGCTTGTTTTGCCTCAGAGACAGAGTCACAGGTTGTCATGCATGTCTTAGACTGCGGGTGGCTTCAGCTCACATGGATCTGAACGCAGCATACTAAACATCTGTTGTGTAAGCCATTAACACCCCGCCACGAGAGTGCGCGAATTAAAAAGGAAGAGGGATTTGAGTATTGCTGTTGTGTGTCTGCTAAGCTGGATTGAGTCACTCTCAAGCAGCAGTCGTGGGTTCAGTTTAAGAGTGCACGGGGAATACGATGCTGCAGAAGAAGGTTTATATGATAGAGACAGAGAATGCAGTGATTTCACACAGGTCTCACTCAACAATGGTTCAGTCTGTCGTGTCTATCTAAACTATCAAAGCTATGCCTGCTATTCTTAAAATTTAAAAATCAGTTTTATTATTGGAAATCTGCTGCTTGGCTTTAAATCTGAATTTAAAACTCATTGTACGAGTTTCAACACTAATAGAAAACATGGGTAGTATCATTACTTATTTATTAATAAGAGAATATATACATGTTATACAGTATATAGTGCATGGATGGATGTGTAGTAATAGTGACGATAAACATACTTTATATATTTATTTATTTGTGTCATTCAAGTGTCAGATATTAAGCCAAAAGATTAATTATCATCTGGGCAGATTAATAATTATAGATTACAGTATTATATGATTTAAATGTATTTCAGCTGAAGGGTCTGAGTATATTTTCTAAGGCTTCGGTGATATTTTACTTTTTTTGGCTGCTAAATGCTCCGCTATGTTCACCAGCTCGTCGCTAACTTTGTGTGTGTTTGGTGCTGAACGAATAGCAGATTTGAATAATTAGATTTTTATGGTGAAAACAGCTGAAAAAAGGTTGATAAAAGCAGAGATTGCTGGGTGTAAAATGAAAAAAAAGAAGTTTAAAAGCTTCATAGACCTTAAAGGCTTGTTGCTATGAGCTATGAACATTATGTATGTGTCATTTGAGCCATTGGAAATATGAAAATATTGATTAGTGCAGCTTTAAGGATAAAAAAAATGCCCTCCCAGTTGTGGGATAGTACTGGAAAACAATAGACGTGTCTCCTACTTGCTATCTCTGCTGTACAGAAGTGCATTGCATCCACCAAAGAAAATAATAATCATGACTTACTATCTCATAATTACAAGATCCAGATTTCATAATTACGAGATCAGGATCTCATAATTACGAGGAAACTACTTCTCGTGATTATGAGGAAAGATTAAGGTGGTTAAATCATCATTATTGCAGCAGACAGAGGCGTGATTGCACTCTGATTTAATTCTCCTTTATTTCCTACTTGGTTTGAGACGGTGGGAAATATCACTGAGACTGAGTAATGTGGAGGGTATTATATTCAGCAGTAACTTGAACAAAATATGAATGTAATTACATTGCTTGATTATATTAATGTTGGAAGTACTCATTTTTAAACTTCATATAGCAGTTTCCTGTTTGCTCTACATGACTTTTTGCATCTTGTCGTCTTCCGTCTGTTATTTTTAACGATCACTTCATCGCTTTCAGAAAATCTCGCCAAAGGACTGCAGTTGAAAATTATCCAGCTGGCTATGCATTGCGCTTATAAATAAATTAAATTAGATATTGTCACGTATATGACAACATGAAGAATAACTGCAGGCATTTTTTTTTTTTTTTTGCTGACTACCAAACAGATAATAAATAAAACTCCCTTTACAATAAATGGAGAACATTAAAAACACAGTACAGAGCAACCTAACAGTTCTACAGTCAGGAGCAGGATTTTACTGTATGATGTTACTGTAATGTGACCATGTTGCGTTAACAGGACTGAAATCTGAGGAGATGTTGTCATGGAAAAGTTAAGACGGCCACAGCAATGTTCTGTTGGACGTTTAACGCACTCGTTGTATTTATTGTGAGGTTGAATATTTCCTAGATTTCGTGATAGACGTAGTCTGCTGTTAAAACACTGAAATAATTGATGATAAAATCACATAATCCATCTACACTGTTTATATAAAGAAAACCTGTTTAACCAGCCGTTAATACATTGAGTTAAATATTTAATGTATATAACGTGCTGTAGTGTCCGTGCTTTAAAAGGGAAATTCATATTTGTCTCAGTCTTGATGACTTTTGACTTTTAGACTGAAACCTGTTATGAAATAAATTATATACGTAAAATTAATCACACAAATCCACTAACTAACACACAGTTTTTCCTGCCACCGTTTGATGGGTCCATTGCCAAAAGTTACGAAGAAAAAAAAAAAAAAAATTAATAATTCATTCTCAGGTTTCCAGCTTTCAAAGTCATTGCTAGTGGGAATTTTAAACTGAAATCACAATATAAAATGGCAAAGGCTGCAATATGGGCGTCTGTTAGTTTCCTCTTCATGCTACTAGAGGGTAAAGTTGTGTCAATCATGACATGTCGTTCTCCCCTAAAGCCCAAAAAAACTGTAGTTACTATCAGGGGTGTCTGCATATCTTCAAACGACTTACTTTAAATCATAAAATGTGTGAAGAGCAGCAGTGAAAAGACAAAAATATCTTATTCAGGTAATAATGTTGCTGAAAGTTTCTGAGTTGAGGAGTGAATATTGAAATTAATTTTGATAAAAACATTAATAACAGTCTCATATCTCAGCCTTGTAACTCTGACAAACAACAGCCACTGTTGCTAACGGCAAATGCTAACAACACAGTGCGACAGTACAGTGACATATAGTCTGTACACTATTCTATGTCAGGGTTTAGTCTACAGTTATTATACTTGTGTTTACTTGTACTTCTTTTTTCTGTGCTTGTCTGATTCCTTTGAATTTTATGCTTACTCGATTTCTCCGAAGTGCTGATGAAAACAAATACATCAAGGAAAAAAAAAAAAAAAAAAAAAAAAGTCGACTGTTAGTGTAACAGATGACCGTTCTGGGTTTCCATTTAATTTGATTTACTGTATTATTTTGTCGGAGGTGTCAGACTGAATAATGGCCACTTATTGATTTGGTTGAGCTCCACACCTTCAATGTTTAAAGGGGGGGGGGGGGGGACAAGCAGCTGCAGCCACAGTTAACACAAAGCCAGTTCACATAAGAGGATCTGTAACCTGTTAACTAACTAGACTGGACGTATGTACCCTCATATACACCCTTAATACAGTCATTCACCATGGTAACCATACAGCATCTCATGAAAAGATGATATAATCACTATATCTAAAAGGCCAACTGAGAAAGATGATGTGTTACTATGGCAACATCATCATTTTTGGTGGAACATTTCAGTGGCAGCTGGGATAAACAGTCTAACTTTCTAGGGATCATGTTTTTTTGTTGTTGTTGTTGTTGTTGTTGTTTTCTAACACACAGACAAGTAGGTGTATAAAAGTGTATAGATTACCATGACATGTTACCATACTACCTGTTTGAACACTACTGAGAAGAAAATTTATATTTGTGAATACAATCATAATCGAGGGTATTTTCTACATATATTACATCTTTAATATCAGGCTGTTACTGTATGGGACCTACAGAGTGGAGAGCTCGGGTTGGACTCAAAGGATCCGTCCACTCCACAGCAGCCTGTCTGTGCACATACAACAGCTAACTGGCAAATGCGGATATTTAACATGAAAAGACCGATTCCAGCCTTTACTTCAAATAACGTGAAGCATTACCTGCATCATTTACTGCCCACTCACTGGTCTGTAAGAGAGACTAAATGGAGCTTACTGACAGTCTAGTCAGGAAGACTATGTCATGTTAAATATACTTCTAATACTCCCCTCTAAGCTGTGCTTCTTGGCTCCCATCCATTCATATATTTTTATTTCCCTCTACAGTCCTGTCAGTGTACAATTCAAGCGGCAGCTAGGTCTCGGTTAACATCGTCAAATCAAATCAAACCTAAAACTGCTCCAAGTCTCCAGACACAGAAGTTTTGGCTTGTGCACACTGTGTTAACTCAGTTAGCTTCGGTGCCAACGTGAAGCAGGTAGCACGGGTGGGTGTCGATGGGGTTCATCCCATAAGCGTGTATATTGCAGTGCGCTGCATAAACTGAATGTGGTGGGTGGGGGTGGGGTAAAATATTACATTAAATATCTCACAATATGCTGTAATGCAATCATAAAACAACACCAAGCCACCACTTGACCCTGATAAGTTTGCATTGTAGTGCTCTTTACTGGTCTAATATTATGTACACCCCCCAGCATGTTTTTATATATTGAATTTCATAAACTATTTGCTCATTTCAACATAATTTCTCCATTTTCTTCTATATTTCTTTATGCTGATTACAGAGGGTTTTTTTATTTTTCCCACAGTTTGTGCACCGCAGCTCTCGGCTCTCAACTGAATGTGAACAGCTGATTGTGATTGTAAAACGCACAACTGGGCCTTGAAGAGAATTACATCTGAGACTTTATTAACATCAGACATTTTGATATAAAAGTAGGAGAAGCACAGGTGTTACCGATTACATTAACATTGGCTCTGTTCTGTACGCAGAAGCACCTGATTGGAAGTTAACTTTATTACTTCCACCTGTGCTTCTCCTGCCGTCATTTACATTCTTATCTGATATTCTTATGCTTCATTAAATCATCATAATGGACACCCAGCTACAGCCGTGTTGGTTTGTGGTTATTTAACGACTCGGGTCTGAAGTTACAGCAAAAGGCTTTTTGCTTGCTGGTCTCACAGGGGTTCCTGTCAGAAACAGGGAGTCAAAAGGACAAGCAAGGTGTAAGATGAAGTCCAATATGATGAGCAGCTCCAACTCTGTATCACTTCAACATGTGAGGTATGCTGCCCTACGGATCTACAGAGGAGCTGACGAGCAAAGGCAGAACGGCTGCACAGAGAGTGCTGATAACAAACACAGTCAATCTGTAAAGGACAGACGCGGTACAGCAGGGTCCGGAGAACAAAAAAAAAAAAAGAGATAATGTGATGCATGAGATGGAGCACAGGGAGAAGATGCAGGCAACATCATGATAAGCTATGATGGTAATAAGTTTATTATGCATGGGGAGGACTATGAAGCCTTTAAAAACAGTTGTACCATGCCAGCTTTTAGCAGGCAGGGAGGATCAAATGAAAGAGAACTGGATGCTGTGTTCCTCAGGCGTTTACATTTGGGAACCATAGAGCATGAGTAGTAGATTTATTTATTTATTTTTCTCTCTTTTCAGACTTTTCATAGTTTATCAAACCTATTTGGAGTCATTTTCGAGTGTTTGTGAAATTGAGAAACACGTATATTTGCTTCACAGCTTATGTATGATTGTGATTTCTGTCCGAATAGTATTTTTCAGCCAGTGTGTGTCACATGATCCAGCAATACAGACTGTGGCGACTATGCTAACAGCTCAAAAGCCTCAAAGCTGCACCAAAAGAAAGTGAAGGATTCTGGGTTTATGGTGCTCAATCCAAACGAGGGACTGTAAATCAAGATATCTCTGCCTCTGATGGATTGTATTTTTATTTTTTTGAATATGTAGTAATCTTTAGTAGACAACAAGACTAGACCTTGGCTAATTGTGATTTATTTGACATTATTTGTGTAATATTATTTGATATTAGGGTCTGTGAGTGACAAGATAGAAGTAAGAGCAAGTGTGAGCTGTTACAGTCTGTAGATGAGCCACCGTCATTGATTTCCTGTCATCCGAGGCTGATGCTCGATACTCACCAGTAAGACTCCTGTGTTAAGATGGACATCTACTGCACGCACTTATTCTGTCTCTTTGTAAATACACACCCACTCACACACATGCACACACAAATAGACAAAGACTCCCTGTCAGCACGCTGGGCCGGTGCCTCGGGAAATGTCAAATCTTCTCAATTCAAAGACATGCAGCAGATTTTTTCTTTGTTTGTTTGTTTTTCAACTTGCATTCACCTTAATTTACATGTAGTAAGTAAAAATATATATATATATATTGTGCTGCAAACAAGAGCAGAAGTCTGTCTGAAACAGAACTGGCAGTTTATGTCTTGACAGATAGCTTGAAGAGCAATGCTGAGGGAGGAGAGGAGGAACAGCACGCTGACGAAATGTACCCATTCACCCGCTCCGTCTGTCTGTAACAACTAGTATCTACTTGATGCACTACTTTCAACTCTCTCGTCTGCTCTCACACAGCTGTAGAGAAGTCACACATTTCCCACATGTCAACCCGAGAGGCAAACAAGTTCAGACCGACACCATCGAGTTGCAACTGTAACTGCAACGCATTCGTTTAAAGTATCCGAGCCCGTAGGTCAAATTAAGTTCATTTTAACGGGTGTATGGAACAAGCTGAGATGGTAGAAGGAGTATACAATAAATAACCGTTGTCTTTGAGCCACGAGCATATGTTTTTCTAAAGCCAACAGGCTGTGGATCTTTAATTTTGGCATCTACGGACAGACATACGGCTGGAACGAGCGAAAGAAATGCAACAACAAAGCGACTCGATCCATTTCACAGACTGTGCGGTCCCCGCTGGAAGTGGGAAAAAGATTGGCACATGATAAATCACCACAATGCTTGAGCGTTTTACATGATTGGATGGTGGAGGGAACATTAAATCAAGCTGGATTTTTGCTAATTCACTAGCCATGAGACCCCTTATACCAAGATGCAAGCATTTAGCATGCACAAATGAAAACTATGGGGCACGTCGTACACACACACAAAAAAAACCCGCCTTATCACATAGACTCTATCAAGAGCTTACTGTTGTAGTGCATGGCTTTAAAGGCTGTTACAGCACGTCTCTCCAGCTCTCTGCCGCCTCTTACATTCAGTCATTTTGTTGAATCATACAAAGGCAGTCAGATAAATCAGTAAGAATTTCAGCAACGTCAGCAGAGCCGGTGGGTAAAAGGAAGAGGGGGAGAGCAGCGATGTGAAATGTAGGGAGCTGACCTTGAAGAAATGTTCAATTTGTGTTAGTGGTTGGGGCTAAATTCTGGCGAAGCGGTTCATTCGTCAAGCCTAGCGGATGCCAATCAATCCAGATGGCATAATATTAAATAAAAATAATAATAATGAAATAATTTGTAGTGAAATAATGAAACAAACTGCTGTCCTTGATCAGATATTTCTCCTTGATTTTTATTGAATAGAAAAAAAGCAGTTTTCCTCTACTTTGACCCTTTTTTTATAAAGTATAAAAACCACTCTGTCAAATGTTAACACCTGAATCTGTCAATGATGTATCAAGGGAAATTTATGGGAGCACACTCAAGGACAACTGACTTACTGCTACAATATCTCTCTTCTCTTTAGTCGAGCAGAAGAGCTGTAAAAATGGGAAACTTTTTAAATGAGGCATTGTTACCCCGGCAGCACCTACCTGGAAGCAGAGACTGTGGGAGCTATGGAAACAAGCATCACACTGACAAAAAAAAAAAGAGGCATACACGGGGCATAACTTAAAGCAGAAACTGTGCCGCAGAGAAAAGAATGCTCTAATTGATTGGTTGATAGCACCAAAGAAAGTGAAGAGAAATACCTCATTACATTTTCCCAGGTCATGCATGTACAACGCATTTTTCCCCCACGTGTCTCGGAGTACAGTAGTTACGAGCTAGATGTTGAGCAGCCCAGACAGAAGGATTTGTCTCCGATTTGATCCTGTTATATTACCTGAAGGGAAAACGAAACACCTGTGACCATGAGGTAGAACACAGGTCAGCGAGACGAACTCTTGCATGACCACAAGGGTTAAAATTCGACCTATTTCAAGTCATTTTTGGTGTCCTCGCCGCCCCTCTAAGAAACTATGAGCCAGAATAACCACAGTTTCCTGACTATTGTTGAAGCAAAATACAACTGGAGAGCAGTGGGTGGATCGTGACCATTGGGGAAGCCAGCACAGCCAATATCACACTTGGTTGGCTTTAGTATTAAGTAGGATGAGATATCTATGGAGAGAGAACCAGGCGCTGGAGTGAACTGACCACAGACGACCAGTTATTGGTATTCTAGGAGGAAAGCCGATAAAGGACTGGCTTTAACTTGTAGAAAATAGACTATAGAGAGATAGAGGCTACATCAAAAGGAAAATACGTTTGTCTCCATTAAAAGCAACCGATGTTTAAGGGCTACACTGGGAGTAATTTGGAAGTGGACGTTTTAGTTCACCTTTCCATCATCTCTCATGTAAGCATACATCGTTATTGCCTCACCCACGATCCATTTATCTCGTCTGCGTCAGTTTTAAAACAAGGTTAAGTTGTGGAGAATGTGACCACAAGGTTGATCTAATATCTCAACAGATGGAGTTTGTGGCGGAGTTGTAGATGGTTTTTTTTTTACGGAGCACTTTCTCTTCCATTTCTACCTGCTGATGACGATTATGTGATATGATCTAAAGCCTCCAGAACGGCTAATAAATTGACCCGGTCGGTGTGGCTGTTTTCAGGAATCCCTTTTCCAAAGGTGAAGGATTGAGCTGTTGTATCTCCGTTTTTTTTTTAAGCCAACAAGGACGATACTCATTTTAACAGATAACAAATTGTGGCATTTTATAGGCCTCGCTGTCTATTTATGCCACCAAATATTGTCTTACTTTTTTTTATTGCCGGCATGGTTCAGATCTTATCAGTAATCTGGCTCCAAATATTGCTGTCATGGTGCCCGTTTGGGACACTGGGCTTTGTGCTACAAACACACACACACACACACACACACTCTTAGCTGCTGGCCACTTAAACAGTGAGGTGATCAGAGGGAATGGGTTTACCCAGTGTGAGAGGTTTGTCACTGAAACTGAATCAGGGCAAATTGATGGTATTACTCCTCAGGCTGCACTACTGGGATACTGTAAATCACTTTGCTGCTGAGCAATAAAAAATGTCAGCCAATGGATTAAAGACATTCTGGCTATGAACTTTTCTTTTGACAAATATGACATTTTGGTACAGACGGGACCCTTGAAGCCTAAGCAGCGATCATCCTTGTAACATATACTGTACCACTACTATTGTCTTCCAGCGGCTGAATAATAGTGTGTTTTGATTAGAGCCCGCATGCCACCAGTGTATTATGAGGCAGTTAATAGGTTTTACTCTCTTTTATCTGCAATTCAAAGGGTTTTGCTGTACGAACATAATAATGTTGCTGTCTCTGTCCTAATGCCTTCGTTCTGTCTTGTGGGTGAATGCAGATTTTTTTTTAGTGCACATTCAGTCATTCTGGATTTATAAGGGACATTTAAGGTTGTTTGATCTCATCTTGACACTCGGCTCCACACCTATTGTTCTCTTTAGTACTCCCCTGCCTCAGTGGGGTTATGCCATGTTAGTGAAATGAGGGTCACAAATCCAATAAGATTCATCACAGGCTCAAATCAGATTAGTTTAATCTGGTGTAAGGCAGGCGCCAAACCCACTTTCTCTCAATACGGAGCGTCAAAACCCTGATAGAACAATGACAGCACTTAATAACAGCTTGTTATGGTTCAAACTGTGTCGTATGAGCCAGAGTTTACTGTATATATACACTATACATACGTGATTTTAGGCATAAATACTTCACTCACTTCACACAGACTAATGCTTTTATTTTGAAATCTTGAATAAACGCCTAAAAGCGTTACAGTATTATGTTCAACAGAACCAGTTAGTCACACAAAGAGCCCACCAGCATATAGAAGACTTTCTATCAGATGCTTTAAAAGATAAAAATCTGCAGTGAAGTCTGAAAAGGAGAGAGTCTGCTTCCTCAACAACGGAGGGCTAAAAGATGGCCTCCTGTCTTTTGTCTTTTATACTCGTATTCGTCATCGTGCGGCAGCCTCCCAGTGTAACAATCCACACAGACACTGTTTTAATCACCTCAACCTCGGCTCCTTCTTCTCCTGCTTCTTCCCGTCTCTGTGGCATTTAATTTATCCTCAATGCATCCATTTAAGATCAGAATGACTCGCTCTTAATGACTTTTAAAAATGTGTCATATGTTTATTGAAAGGCTTGTAAAGACGCCCGCCGCCGCTTTCCCTTTCCACACTCGGCGATAAATTTCTTCAAGGTTTCAAGACAGGTGATTTGAATGATTTATATCTCCCCTTACTTACACATTGCTTTAGTTTCCCTGTTAATGTATAACATTGTGGTGTACTCTGTGGCACTTTGCTGATTGGAGATCCACTTCTTGCTGAATACCTTCGCTACGGCTGGGTGTGTGCCGGTTATATTTTACCATTTGCTAATTGGCAACTGAATATCTGGAAACTTCAAGCAACTCTGCTGCTATCGTGATTGCATGACAATAGCATTTGATCGTGCACAGCAGGAGGAAAAATAATTATGAAAAGCCTTCGGATATGACTTAAATGTCATGCTGTATGTATGTAGTGATGTTATTATGGCATGTTAGGATACTTACATCACCACTGTAGTATAGTAGCAATGCGTGTGGCACACAGCTACATTAGTTTTGTCCTTTTCCTCTCTGGTACATCCACTCCTGGATGACCTCAGGGCTCCCTTTGTATTTGCCTCACATAGGGTCCACTCGTCAGAAGGGCGGCGAACATATGGTAATGATGCCCAGACAGGGTTTGGTAAGTGGTCAGACAGCTGTGAACTGCAAACCAGATGGACTGATGTACCCTTTACTGAGCTGAATGTCATTGGCTGGCATTTTCCACCGAGCCTCATGGATAAGACTGCTGAAAAATGGCCTCGAGCAGGAAGGAAAGGCCCACCTCAGTCTAAAGACGCACAGGGAAAGAAATGAGTGGTGTTGTGATCAGTGTTCCCCAGAACAAAGTGCTCACATCACATCGTTTTAATTATATTAAACAGTGATTACAGATTCCTAGTGAACAACTTTGAAATAAAGTGTTTGGATATGTTGAGAGAGGCCAGTCTGCTTGTGCAAAGTGTGGTTATTGGCTGTCTTTTATGCTTGTAACATAGTCATTGTTATATTAAAGCTTTAATAGAAATATTTTTCAGGGTGTGTTGTTGTTTATGTCAGCCCTCTTTGATTCTCATTCTGGGTCAATGAGAATCAACCTTTTCTCATTCAGTTGAGTTTTCACCCAATAAGGAGCGAAAGAAACAAAAACAAAAACAAAAACAAACAACCTGCAACGTCTAAAATACAGATAATAAAAAGTGTTTATAATAAGAAGCGGAGAGAACGATAAGGTCTAAGTGTTTTTTATCCCTTCTTTAATTTGGAGACCGCCGTCGGCAGTAGCAATAACTGTAGATTAGCAGTAGGGGGATTTCTCTGGGGAGAGAGGCTACAGAGGAAATCGTTCCAGGCCGTTCCTCGCCAAATGTTTTTCTTACCAAAGGCCAGATCGCTCTGCTTCATTGTCTTTGCAGCCCCCGTATTTCCCCGAGTTTTACGGCTCTTCTGAGGGACAATTTGTGTGTTGGGCCCTGGTTTTATTTGTTGGTGCTCGGCGAAGGGTAGGAGAGGATGTCAAATGAAACCCATTAATCACCTCACAGGCTATAAGAGATAATTGTGAAGGGAGAGATAGAGAGAGAAAGAGAGAGAGAGAGAAAGGAGAGGTAAGCGAGGGAAAATAGTCAGGGGAAAGCAAACAAAATAAATCAGAGCGTGGTGTGGGGATTCGTACATATAACAGCCTTTGCCTTCAATTTCTCCGCTCACTCTTTCTCCCACAGTGCTGGAAGACGGTTGATTGAGTGCAGCAGAAAAGTGAAATATTAGAGTGAATACACGACTTTTCAGGCCCCCATGATGCTCAACTGATGGCGCCTTGTACCATTTGTTTAAATTACATTGCAGCATGGAGTCTATATTTAAGAGTCCACATGGCGACACGTACTTCAGGAAATGAAATGTGATTCTGTGGACTCGACAATAAACGTGTCGCCCGCTGTGAATGATGCCGGAGCTCTTTTGGGACAATCAGTCACAATTATGGTCAAAGATAGCAATAAATCCCTGGATTAAAATATATATCCCATATATGAAACACATATATGTAACTTTTACTAATTGTGGAGTTTGACTTGAGAAAAGAAAAAGCAGTCGGTAAAAGAATAAGTAAAATATGAATCAAAAAATAAATCAAACAAATGGGAGAGTGAATGGACGTGAGTCTGATCTGACAGCAGAGGGGGGGTTTATCCAGGGATCAAGAATGAATCATGATTATTTCCCACGACGAACGAAGGACGAAAGATGAAATAGAAACGTTACGATAAAAACGAAAAAATATGAGCCATGATGGACTGTGATGATTTGCAGGATGAATTAACATTTAAGTGACGGGATGCAAATTCAATTCTATGAACTGAAATAATAAGCCTCCAGAAGCTGGCTTTTTTTTTTTTTTTTTTTTCTTTGGAGAGATTAAAACATTCAGTTCAGAGAGCCGGGACCATTTCCAGAAAAACACAGAGCCGGGCCAACACAGCCTGTTTAAAAAGTTTTAAATCTTTGCAGCAACTGAGGTCATTAGAAACACTTCATTAGCAACACTCGCAGGAGCAGCCGCTGATAAATTATAGCCATATAAAATGGTATTAATTGCTTCATACTGAATGTATTGAAAAGGTTGGTTTTTTTTTTGTTGGGTGTCCAGTTTCTTTATTGGTATCTGCTCATGTATTGACGACTCACACGCTGTATTCAATATGCTGTCATCCTTGCTTTAATCCTCCGAATGCTTGACTGATATTGATCATTCTGCATTATGAGTCAATGGCAGTGTGTTATTTGGTGATGTAAGAGGAAATCTCCCACTTGCCATGCGCTGTGCCAGAGCTCAGCATGGGTAAAAAAACGCACTTTGATTCAGATCTTTAGACGTTTCACGGCAGAATTAGAAAGGCCTGTCAGCGGCTGCCAAACTGAGAGGACGATGATGATGATGATGATGATGATGAGCTGGAGAGGTGGAAATTATCTGGAAATACGACACTGTCAAACTAAATAAGTGTGAACTGTCACGGCTCGCTCCAAGAATACCTGTTTCTCATGTTACTCCCATCATTCAAATTGGCTCGAGCCTTACGGTTGGTTTTTTCTGCCACTTTTATGGCGTCTATTTATTGTCGGACCGTGAATCGTTTTACTTATCGAGCCTCCAGATGTGTAGCTTCATTCGCTGTAAGGCCTTTTTTTTTTTTTATTTAAGGTCCAATTAGCAGAAAAAAGCACCACGGTTGCTCATTTATAACTCTGTGTGTGTCAATGATGCATCGACTTTAAGGGTTAATTCATAATTTTTTTTTACTGTTTCCTCATAAGCTCATTATGCATGTAGCAGAGAAGCACATTGCATTCACCAGATTGAACTGAGACCAAGTTACAGACCGTATATCATAATTATGACTTCAATACTGTGTCACTTTTAACAGAATATTAAGTTTAGACCTCTGAGATGTGTATCTCATTACAATGACACTCTTATCTTGTAATTAGGTAATAATTTTGATGACTGATCTGCATCTTGCATAAAGATATTGTGACTACTGGAGATACTGACTTGGTAATTATGAAATAATGACTCTAATGATTTCTTTTTTTCATTAGTGTGTGAGATTTCTACAGTATTTACTGCAGTATATTTTAAGTGCTTTGGGCTATTAGCATATAAAACCTGACTAGTTAGTCAGAATAGTTCAGACATGAGAGTGAACTATGCTGACTACAATCCAGATACACACATTCACTTGTAGTAGTAGTATTTGTAAAATAATTAAAGGATAAGTCCGGTTTATTACAACTTCTGTCTGTTTTCGTAGCTTTGGGCATCATTACTGTAATATATATGAACACGCATACAACAAACAGGACAGGGAGGTTTATTTTTGTTGAGTTATCCAGATTATTATTGATAGGAATGATGATAAATAATATATTACTGCAGATGTGTAACATTTAAAGGTCCTACATGGTGCCTTATGCCAGTCTAGAGCCCAGACTGAGCAGGATCAGGTAACCATTTATGCAAATATATTTGCATAAACTGGCAATTATAAGCAAAAAAAAAACAAACAAAAAAAAGCACCGACTCCTCACTTTTTAATGTGTGAATCTGTTTGCAGAGCAGCAGCAGACTGAACATTAGCATGACACGTTGGAGATTTGTTTGAATATTGTTTGACTCTGGGGGACGTCGTTGATGTCATGCGTACAAATACTGATTGGGCATTCAGAGACCATCAAAATATGATTTCTGTTTACTCCAGTTGTCTGTTATTCCACTTTAGAGGCTCCGTGCCTCTACGGCATGCAGCTACGGCATCGGCTCGTTTTTGTTTTTTTTTTAAATTTACATCACGTGTTTGGGTAAAAGGCCGAAAGCTGTGATTAAATTCGCTCATTACGATCACTCTATGACTGAGTAGCACAGCGTTATTTTTCACAGGTCAGGCAGCCTGAGAGCAATATTCATAAGAGAATAATGTCTGTGGTGCGCTCATTAGGAAGAAGACAGACATCACCATTTGCACCACTTTTAGAAATGCAAAGACTTTCTTGAGGGGCGCCGGATCAAAAGCGTATTAAAAGAACACTCTGTCAGTGTCAACCTTTTAAGTAATGGCCGGGATTGTTAAAGAGGCTCAACAAGCACGATGCTGGACTGTGGTTTGATGTAGCAGCTGCTTTTTATAGATGTTAGTGGGTTTAGTTTCACTGATGAACTTGTCATCTATGTTTTGCTTTAATTGGACTTTAATTTTTTTTTTTACCTACATCGTGAGATCCATATTTTCAGCTTTGGATTTTGGATGAAAGATTATTCATCATATGTCTTAAGGGTATTAATTAACAGGAGCATATGATGATAAAGATGTTAAAACCATATTTTGGTTTAACTTTTAACACATCAAAAGATAACGTCCATATGTTATGTACATTTAAACGGTTTTGGCTTGTTCATGTTTGTATTGATTAGTTTTGTAGTTTTGGTCATTCAAAGATGTAATATCTGAACCACTTTACTGAGCATCAAAAACCATCAAATTTTGTTCTTTTGTTCCCAGATGTCAGTAATTAAAAAGGTTCCCTGTGTTCTTGTTTGATTGTTGAAATCTCACCAAGCTTCATTGTGTCAATCCTTGAGGTCTTATAACATTTCCATCCTCATAAAACATTTGCAAATCCATTTTATAAAAGATATTTTGTTAATCGTGCATTGTTTACACCCATATTTGCCCGCTAGCCGTCTTGTTGGTGCGTTGCATTGCAGCTGCTGCATGTGGGTCCGTGTGAAAGTGCACGACGCAAACAAAAACAAGGATCCACGTGTAAAGATCATTACCTTAAATGATTTTGCTGAACCTTGACCTTTTTATTGAATGATCCTGTCAAATCAATATTTACACTACTCATGAACTATCTAATGGGCATATCACATTTTGCTTTCCAGAGCGAGGTCGTCGTAGTTTGTTGTTAATCTATGCATTTCAAGGAACCGTTGTCCCTCTTCAGACGTCAGCTGTTTTAAAAGCGTGGATCGCTGTCATTTTGACCACAAAGACGAGGAACATCGAGTTTATCGCCACATCTATCTTACAGCTGCTTCAGAGTTCAACGTCTGAATGATACTGTGGACCAGGACCTGTTGGCACTAAACGAGTAAAGCTAGCTGGCAGATATATATCAGCGTCATGACCTTGTGGTGCTGCAAATCATCAGTGTGGAGGTGACAACATATATTTCATTGTGACAAGAGGTCATTAGATTTATTATATGCTTGTACGATTCAAACCCTAATCGAACAGTAAGAAGGAAACCCCACTTTCACTGTCAGTGCATCTGCACATTTTAACTCAAGTCCATATACGGTAATCATCCGCCTCATTCCCTCCTCACTTCATGTCTCTATTTAACTCGTTTTCCCACTTCTCCGCTGACACCGAGGTTAAAGCCATCAGCTGGAAACGCACGCCCTACCTTAGAGAAAGGTATGTGGCACGAGCTCGATTCAGTAATCGTGGAAGACGTGGAAGAAAACATTCAGCCTCACTGGATCAGCAGGATTTTTAGGTTTTTCAGAGCAGTCAGAGAAGAAACTGTTTGTTGTTTAGTTTCTTCTCACAGGATCCTATAAACGACCAAAAAATCAGATTTTTTTTTTTACTTTGAAGCTTTTGTGCACTTGGGCCCAAAGTAAATGTCACTTCTCCCCCAAAATCTCATAAAGCTTCATTGGATGTTGAATTTCTTGGATCTGAGACTTGTTGATGTCGTATAGGCTTCTCAGCTCTACTGTTGTATTATATACAGCCCTCTGAAGAATACTTTGTGATGTTGGGATACAATAAATTATTACTTTTATTCACGTCAATTTAATTTACGGATATCACATCATGAGCAGCATTAGATTATCTTTTTTTTTTTTTTTTTTGGAGTTGTGTTTGTATCCAACAGAAGGAAACTCTTGATATTTCTGGCTCTTCAGTTTCTAAATGCTCCACTTCTTTCACTAGTTACACGTTGACGTTGTTGTTTGTATATTTGGCATTTAAGGTCAAGTATCATCGTTATATCATCGAACGGCACATTCTGACAATTACAGAATATGCAGCTATATATCGAATCAACAAAAGACAACAGTCTTCCTCTCTACAGGTCTGTCTCAAGTGTTCGGCACGTTTTGTTCGGCTACAGTGAAAAGACGTCTATGCATTTAGCAAAGCATGTACAGAAAGCCTTCAAAGCATTTTAGCATACATTTTTTTGATATTCCTCAGCTGAAAAACTGCAACAGCTCCCTCTGAAGTTATGTTTCTGTCTTGGTCGTCTTTGTTCCAGGGTGACTGACGCCGTCTATAATCCTTGCTGAGATTTCGGCTGATGAGAACAGATGATAGCTCCAACAACATCCACCTAACCCTGCTGGGATGTTCATGTGTGGAGGTAAATCCTTCTGCAGTCTATAATTATGCAATATTAACACTTGTTTAATGCGCTGAAATGAAGTGAAACCAAGTAAATACCTTTAAAAGGCCGATATGAGCCTAATGAAAACTTTAATGTATAATTCCCCCGTTGGTGTTTAGCAGTGTCTGCCTGTTCATTCATTCATTCATCTGTTGCAGATGTATCATACTATATATCCTTTTAGCTGCACCATTTAATTATCAACAATTAACACGTCGTTGGTTCCTTCATCCAAAATGGAAATGCGACATTGTGGTTATCAACTATAACTCTTGGGTGAAGTTAACCAAGCTTGCCGTCTATGCAGGCAGCCACTACATCAGACCAGGTACAGCACACCTGATGTAGTGAAGTAAGAGGTTGATCTTTAGGGCATCAAATCTTACTAAGAACTACAGCTTGAAAACTGTTACTTAAATAACAGAAAATAGTGTTTTCTGTGTGACTTGTTAAATTATCAAATCAAATTTTATTTATATAGCCCAAAATCACAAAATACATTTGTCTCAGAGGGCTTTACAATCTGTACAGGGAGTGACACCCTCTGTCCTTAGACCCTGTTTACAATGAATGATGAATTATTACAGTAACAGTGGAACTTGTGGTAAAGATACAGATGCACAGTAGCAAATCATTAACTATCTATAATCTGTAATGGGGATATGATAACAATGATGACGGTGACAACACATGCAGAAGACGCCACGCAGGACCACAGCAGCAGACACAGTCCACAAGAACCTGATGATAGATAGATAGATAGATAGATAGATAGATAGATAGATAGATAGATAGATAGATAGATAGATAGATAGATAGATAGATAGATAGATAGATAGATAGATAGATAGACAGACAGACAGACAGACAGACCAGACGCAACAGAAGGCCATGATGATATATACCTCGAGTCTTATCCGTCGTTTTCTGCAGACTTGATACTCATGGTTGTTTGCAGTGACGTCTTGAGCAAGACAGCGCGTTGACAAGCCCTGAAATTACTTTTGTCAAGTTCGTTGTCACTTTCTGCACCATTAGATCGCTTTTGTTATCACAAAAAGCAGGAATCAGTAATAGAATAGAATAGTCTGGTAGAAAATTCACAGACGCGAGAGGACACTCTGTATGTGTGCTAACAACTTTCCCGTCTTTGGGGGGTAAGGTAAAAAAAAAAAAAGTAAAAAAAAATCAAATTAACCAGTACAAATCCACAGCAAGTGTTCTTGTTACAGTAGCGCTACCTGCTTCTCAGAGAACAAGAGTGATTACACAAAGACAGCCGCGGGGCTGTGAAGCCCACGTTTCTTGTCTGCTTAATTAAAGAAGTGTGTTTTCTGTTCAAACAATCATCAGTTGACACAGTAATACAGAGAGACAAAGACTTCAGATACGGATTCTGCTATTGCAGTAATTGGCCGATGCAACAGGGCTGAAACATGTTTATTGTTTTGAGAGAAAAGAAAGTGAAAAGTTCATCTTGGTACTTTTACTATATTCTCTAAGTAGCGTCAACTTCAGGTTTTCTTTTGTTTTTCTGCAGCGGTGAATCATAAATACACATATTTACACAAGTCTAATGATGTGGTTAAGAGTCTGGTTAAGTTTAGGCATAAAAAAACACTTGGTTGGGGTTAGATAATGATCATGGTTTGAAACCTTTGACAACGTCTCTCCACATTAAGATATACTAAAAAAAACGGAAAAAAACCATATGAAATAACACATATAATGCAGCTTTAAGTAAAGCTTTAAATGCTGGACTTGTATTAAAACTAATTCTACTTCTGTTTGTTTCCCTGCTTTGTTTGTTTTATGATATTTTTGCAGGATTTAGTTTAAAATCCGGTGTTGTGTGTTGTGCATCAGATGCATGTTTGTGTGTTTGACTTAAATCCTGTCACACACCTCTCGGTTTTATACAAGCAACAAGGGGCACATGTTTCAAACTATTCGTTTAATAAAAAGCAGCATTGTTATTAGCTGAAGATTATCTTCAAGCAGACACCATTCAAATAGTTTCCCAAACTGTGTTCAAAGCAACGCGACAACAACCACGGGGCGAAGCTATTAAAAACACTGATACATAAATGCTACCAGGGTAGGGACACAGGAAATTCATTTTCTTGTTATTACAAAATTATTCAAATGAGAAAACCATCAATAATAAGATTCCTACAGAGAAAATCCCCCATAACACGTCCAATGGGATGAGATGATTGGATAAGAGGTAAGAGGTCGTGTCCCACCGGCATCACATAATAAAAGATAATAAAACGATTTTTGGAGCCCGACAGGTTCATAAATGTTGAACTGTGATTGGTGCAGATGATCAAATCCTTCTTCCTTTGCACATTGGTGTTTATAATTATTTATGTTGGTTTTTAACGATAACATAGCCCAACTATAAACGAGGTGATTCGCTAACCCGTGCTAATTTGTCGCCTCACCTCTTCAGACTGCAGCGACAACCCTGATTTCCAGTAAATATAATCTGGCAGTTTAACACTAGCTATGAAGCTCAATGGGGCAGAGACGGGTATTGTGCAGGTTTTAATTATCTCACCGGTAGCCTTCAACAGATGCCACGTGTTTATTTGTCTTCGCCCTTAAAAGGATTGTTTTCTCCTGTCCGATCAGTCTTTTCCCTGCAGACACCCCGATGTCATGTTGTGTGGATTTTCTTAATATCGTTCCTTCCAGTTATGTTACTTTTTTATCCTCTGAATAAAAAAAATAAAAATAGCCATTATGCTCACCATGCTCAGCTTGCGACTGACCTCATTGTATCACGTTGTCAGAGCTGCAGGCAGGATTGAAGGGGTCCCCGATACCAAATTGCAAATTCAGTTGTTGCAGCTTTTTAATTGGTGTGAAATTACTTTTTTGGTGGCGGCATAAGTATCTGACTTCACTGGGAAATAATTGAGTTTGATACGGTTGACAGACACCCACCGTGCAAAGTTGTGCATAGTTTGATAGCTGCGTCGGCCCGACACAAACAAAGAAGAGTCAGTGGGAGGATATTGCTCACCAAGATGGGCGGCCACGGCTTTCAGTGTCCCGTTACATGTGTAGGTAACAGGCCAGCCTGTCTGCACACTCGTAAAATACTTAATTACATGTTCACCAACTGCTGCATGAGGTTTGGTTCGTTTGCAAGCATCAGTGTGACTGTGAGGATGCTGGCCTTTCAGTAGTTTGATGATGACATCAGTCAGATGTCTGAAGACGACTGTCTCCCGTTGGCAGTGAATACAAGTGAAAAGGCCATGTTGACCTTCGCTGTGCGTGTACAGAGCTGTACGTAAGTCAAGTTTGACTTGAATTGCTTCTGCTCTGAGCACATCATTTTATATTCCCCTGGATTACGGGAGGCACTTGACCTACAGCACTGAATAAGTCTGAACACTTGTTTGACATAGCATTATATGGTCGGACTCATTCTTGTCAAATAAAAAAAGAAAAAAGAAATCATTACTGCTGCTTCATTCAATAACAACAGAAAGAGGAATAAAATGTCCTGCTTATGGGGAATCGGTCTTCACTGAAACCTTTTCATGAGTAGAAGTAAGATGTATATACGTTAAATATTATTTTAGCAACAAGTGCTGACATTTCTGGCTTTTAAAGATCACTTCCAGTCTAAAGCACAGACATGAGGAGCTGATGTCGGCTCTTTTCGGTTAGTTTCAGACCACCATAAGTTCAGCCTGATGCTCTTAGACTCTCTCATGTAAAGAAATGAAAAGCTACTAAAGCGCCATGTGCCAGGTCATGTACTTCAAATGACTACAAGTAGATCTTTCATCTTCACAATAGTGGGAAAGTGAAGCTTATGTTGGATTTTATTTATTTTTTTCTCTCAATTTTTGAAGCATGAAACTGAGACAATGTTGTCATATCAGAAACAGAAATTGAGGCGATGTATCCCCATGGTGGCGTTAGCATAGATTTTTGCTGTCAGAATAACGGAGAAGCCTGTGGAGACTGAAATGGAGCGAAGCATCGAGGGGAAACCACGTGGATGTCTAGTTGCGAGTATGAAGAGAAAGACTTTCATATCACATCACTTAAGTAGAAGAGAAAACACTGTGCTGCTAATCAAACACCCGGTCCAGGTGGCCAAATGTAGTTAAATGTGTTACATTCACAATCCTATATATCCTTTGACACCTTTAAATAACACTGGAGTACTCCTTCATAGGGCTTATTTTGTTTTTTTCACTGTTTTATTTGTGTCAGATACTCTAAAGCTGTAGGAATAAACCAGAGTTAGATTAGCCCAAATATAGTCGTTGTTGCCACTTGACTGAAACACGTCACACGCATGATATTCACATATGTATCATCTACAGTACGCTGGTCTGTTATCTAAAGTCCTGCTGTCGTTTTAATCCAGTGTTAATGCCACTGAACCACCAGCTACAGTGCAGAACAGACCTGGCACATACCCGTTTAGCTAAGCATATTATCTGTGTCCAATCAAAAATAATTGCCTCCTCCTTCCAGATCAAGTCACCTATACAGAGAAAAAAAAAGATCCTTAAAAAAAAACACCCCAGTGGTTGGAAGCACTTATATGAATATGAATATATATCGATGTTAAATAGCTGCCAGAGATTTAACACAAAGTACACACACACACACACACACGTAAACAAAGAGGTCCACCTCCTCACGCCTACTGCTGCATGGATTCCTTTCTAAACAACATGAGTCAGTCGGGTTGGCTTTCTATTGCTTTTGTAGCTCTCCACATCCCCGTCCTTGGACCAGACTCAGCCAATCACGCCTGCAGGAGGGAGGAAGATGGGAGCAAGCCGCAGTCATCAACAGCTGACCAGAAATGTGTTGAGGACAGACTGACCAGAGGCTGTGTTTCTCTCTGGTAATTGGCTCAGTTTTACAATTTAATAGATTCAACAGATGTTTTTGTTTTTTTGTTTTTTTTTCTGAGCCCTGAGCCACAGAACAGCAACAACTGTGGAGGAATTCACCCTCTGTGCTGTTGTGGCGTCCTTGTTTTCAGCATCTCTCTGCTTGACTCGACTGCCGTGTACATAATGTACTATATACATCACGGTCTAATTCAGCTTCAAAGTAAAATTACATTGACATCAAAGGCTCTCAGCAGAAATACATCATTTTAGCAGTGATTTTCACAGTGGGCTTCTTCGGACTTACAATAGGTTCCTCCTGCAAAACAGATTATCAGTGGACATAATACCATACAATGAATAAGCACTACAAAATACAATGATATTTTAGATAAGTGCTTCCAACTTTATGGCAACAGTTTGGCGATTACATAAGAAATAAAGAAATGGTTTCCTCAGTCAGGTGTGGAAAAGCTCTGCTGACCTCAATCAGGAGTCTCTGTGCACATAATGCTGCAGTTTCTATGGATGTTTCATTCAAGCGGGTGGCAGGTCTCATCCTCTGCAAGTATTTGATATTCAAAAGATTTTTAAAATTTTTTAGAAAAACCACAAGGGTACTTGTAACGACACATTATGTAATAACGCTGCATATAAATTGTCAGCTTTCTGAAATTAGTGCAGCTCAGTGTAGATTAGGCGCCCTTGAGGAACCTTTCAGTTCCTGTGTTCAGGACAGTTGTTAATGAAGTGACAAACTCTTGATAAGAGCAGTCGCTGTTCAAAATGCGACTCTTTTAAAAAGCCCTGTAAACACTCGCCTACCAACAAAAGATAGAGTTGTTGTGTTTTCTTTGTTTTTCTTTTCAATACATGGCCTTCTCAGCTGTGGGTGGTAATTAATTCTTCATGAATGCACATTTTTATCAGTGCCACAAGATCCATATAACAGCAAGCCACACGACTGGAGTTCAGTTATCAACAGTGTTTGCTTATTTCTCGGCTGTAATACATATTTTAATGACAAGCAATTATATTGTGCTCCCCTGTGGAAGGACTCACCTTGATTCCTTTGAAGTCCACTACATTTTCCTTTTAATTCTCCCTTCAGGCTTTTACCAAACGTTCGCTCGTAACCTTGAAAAACGTATTTTATATCATATCAGCATATTCCACATCTCTTTATCGCATCACAATGCTTAGGTATGATTGTGTTTCTGTATAATTACTTCAAGAAACGTAACCTCTTCTATTAACGGCGACTCTGTTTGCATTGAGGCCGGTCTCTGCGGGTCAGTTTTATTGAACTGTCAGTTTGAATCTCTCTTAGTCTGCTCTAAATGGAAATGCATTCAGCTTATTTCATTCATCATAAGCCTAAAGTCCCTCCCATCGCTCATAAAGAATTGAACAAATCTCATTTTATCCACAGCGGAGGGTTACGTTAGCCGGCACAGAGTGGACTGCAATTTAACTGCATTATTTAAAGACACAATTAAATAGTTAACGTTAATTGTACACAATATATAGGAAATCTATAGAGTGTTGTAGATGCTTCATGAGAAAATAATAAAGCCCAAGAATCTACTTCCTCCATCAGCCAATAAGACTTTAGGTTTGAAAAGTCACATCTTACAATCAGCTGCAATGGTTAAGAGTAAATAGTATTTGATAATGTACATCAAAGGGCTGACTGAGAAATGTGGAATAAATGTACATCTACGTGGACCGTGTTGAAGTTTAAAGCCTCAGTTTAAAGTTTGACCTTCAAACGATGCTACAGGAGACATCATGGAGTCAATAAAGTCAAAAAGATTCATACTCTGGGAGGCATGAATGTGCTCAGCATAATCTTTACTCTCATATGCAGCTAGAGTATAATATATGGTGTATAGTGGAGGTCCGAAATATGGAAAGGATTCATCCTCTGGGGAGTATGAATTAATGAATGAATTGCAGTTAGGTATTTTGACCTGCAGGTGATTATGGATTTGTCTCCTGTGCACCATGATTATCAAAATCAGGTCTTTAGTTTTTAGCTTTCAATAGACTGAGGTATTGGTTAAGGAAAACCTTTAGACATGTGGTGGTGCTCGGTGACAGGTGAGGTCAGGAGTGTGTCGAACTCATTGAGAATCATTCTGTGGTGACTATTGATATGTATCCAAGCAAAGCAAACCAACCAAAAATCCAAGAGTACATTTGTTCAGCAAATGTCAAAATGTCAACAACAAAGTGACTTCTCCATCTTCAGACTAAAAAAATAAAAAATATATATAAAAGACACCTACACGAGGACTTTCTCTGTGTCCTCTTAGAAAAGGACAGCATGCTGCCTCCATCAAACATCCACTGAGTGTCCAGTGAACCTGAAAAAGAAAAAAAAAAATCTCTTACACATGTTGCAGTCTGGTCAGAAGAGTATGTGATCCCTTTAATCGCAAATCAATGTCCCCCACTTAGGTGCAGGTTACATAGAGGTGAAAGTTTCCCAGCTGAGTTGTGGCTAAAGATTTATCACAGCGTAATCTGTAATCTGTATTTAACAATCCATTTCTCACCGTGATCATTACGGCATTAAGATCTAAAAAATGACTCTTGCAAGCCTCTTCGCAAGAATGAAACTTTGACATTATGAAAGAGCAGAGCCATTCAGTCATGGTTTTGTGCAGCTTCTAAATGGTTTCAAGACTCCTCCAGAGACCAATATCCATTTTACCTTTTGAAAGTCTTTCAAATCAATTCATAGTCAACTTTTAAGTTTTATTCTCAAATATTACTCAGGAGGCATGTAATCAAAGTTTCTGAACATGATAAAAAATTATACATTTGAAAACTTTCCATACCGGTTATCCAGTGATTCAGTGCTGGACTTTTTTTTTTCTAAGTCAGTGTAAAAAACATAAGCTTAATTATCATGTGCGGCGGATTTGAAAAAGTGTGGATGTAGTCAAATTTGAAACCTCTTGGGGTAAAATTAGATGTATAATGCCTGTAGCAGCTTCAAATCAGTGTGTGAAAGGAAGGAAACAACCTTCTGCCTCGTTCATGTGCCTGACACTGCAGTTGGAGGAAAACAAAACTACTACTCCACCAGTCGTTTTAATTAATGTCCTCCTGGGGATACGTTCAATAGTCGTTTAACCTTGTCATGTTGTTTCGCCGTTCGGTTTAAGGTCCAGTCTAGAATAATCTGATCATTCATTCAAAGTAACGTAACGAATCACATGTTGTACAGTTGCTAATTTCACTTTTTTTTTTTTACATGTTTGGCTCGTGTGCCGTCTTACTAGGAGCTGGATGGGAGGGTTGATATCACTCCTGCTGCTGTGTGTAGTAACACACTAGTGGTCTTTTGTACATGTACAAAATAGCTGAACTGGTTATACTGAGTCTTCATTGTCACTGCTCGAATCGGTAGCTCTCAGCAGATCAATTGTTCAGCTGAGACGTGAAACACAATAGGATGAGATAAAAACACAAGAAACTCGACTGAACTGAACATATATGACACTGTGAATGTGATTTCTGGACTATGACGGGTGATGAACCGAACTAAATGTCAACTTGTCAAATACATCCATACATGTTTGAGCCGAATATGCACGTTGACAACATGAACTAATAATGGAACAACCTTAGTAACAACCTTAGCAACCAAGACTATACTAACTCGTAGGCTGACTGGTAGTTATAACTCATTGTCTTGTTTTGTCTTTCTATACATGTTGAATGAAAACTTTGGAAGACAAAAACAAAAGATGAGAAAACATATTATGTCTATTAACAATGCCTAATTGCACATACAAATTATGAGATATTTACTATTCTACTATTCACCTTCTCTTCCTGGGAATACCAGGTGCTGTACCCCCAGAGATGGGCGGCAGTAGGAGGCGGGGACCCTGGCGGTCCGACCCCCGGTTGCAGAAGCTGGCTCTGGCAGAAGTGGCTAGGGAGAGGGAAGTCTGGGCTTCCCTGCTGAAGCTGCTGCCCCCGCGACCCGACTACGGATAAGCGGAAGAAAACGAAACGAAAAACCTTCTCTTCCAAGTTTGGCTAATCGCAGATGCGCCAAAAGATTTCAGATTTCCAAAGGTCTCATCATTTAGCTTGAGAAGTACCGTGTCATCATATCAAGTTCCCAACACTAGTTACAACCACTGCCAAAGCCCTGCCCCTCGTTGCCACATGCCAAAGACTTTCACAACCTCTTTGGGAACCTCTTTTTTCTATGAATTTCTCATCCTATAGATTCACCACCTCATATAAAGTTGCTTGAATATTAGCAACCCAGTCCTAGACTCATAATGAGAAAAAGTAACACCATAACAAGGGACTCTGGTCAATATCTCTCCAGCTTGGCATTATGTAATGGCAAGTGTTGTTTGGGTAACAAAGATGGAAAAAAAATATTAATGTTCTGAGTGTCAGTGTTCTCTATAATTGGTGCTTGGGTTAACCGATGGTGCTTTGCTAAATCTGCAACTGGAGGCTTTGGATGGAAGATCTGTTGCATCACCAGAAGGAAAAAATACCTTAGTGTACATAACAATTTAGTATAAAAATGAATCAAGCGCCCTAACAACTGAATGTGTTAATTTGTTACCAATTGAACAAAATTGTTGAATTTTTAATGAAGTTTGGTATGTACCCATTTATGCTTGATGTGCGTGGGTCTTATCCTTTTCACAGTGGGTGAGTGGGTGGGAATTAAATGAGGGGAATAAATAATATCACTTCCAGCTGATAACAGAAAAGTTCTATCAGTCTTACTTCCTCCCACTAAAGCCCCCAAAAGAAAGAGAGGGGCACCAGTAGATGCAAAAAAAACCCAAAAAAAAGCCACTTTGCTGATTCTCTTGCTCCCCCTCAGGTGACAAATGACAGATCCTGCATTTATATGAGTTTTACATATTAATTAATAAAGCTGCTCTGGAGAGGAACATGCTTTCTCCATCACTGTGTTTTGCAAAGCATCATCAAGCGTTTTGGTTTTCTTCTTTTCTTCTGTTTGAGATAGTTGTTACTCAGAACGATTAGTGGCCAAACTTGAGTAATTGTGTTCATCTTAATGGCTTCAGAAATGAAATGCAGCAGGAATCAACCATGAGAAACGTCTGCATGCAGTAGGACATCATACAAAAAGGTTTTATCTTGTGTTGTTGAGCTTGTTTGCACCGGCGGACTTGGATTGATTTATAAAGCTTTTTTTTTTGTCTTTTTGGTTGTTGTTTTTACCCCAAATGAGTTTTATTTGGGGTGAAAACAACACCCCCTGCGCTTCCTCCCTGAATTATCCTCCCCATTAACATTATGATGCTTGCAGTCACCTTTTTCATCTCTTCCTGTTCATTGTCATTGGCACAGTGCTGCAGGAGGGGCGGATCAGTTTGAGGTCAATTTTAAATCAAACACGGGTAATAAAATGCAGGAGTTGTATATGTTAATGCGTCCACAGGGACATTTAATTACAGGTCAATTTGATCAATTTGGCACCTTTTAATTGTATCTGGGTGATGTTGTAACTGCAGCTCTTTAAATCCATAAACTCCATATTTTGTTTGGCGAGTGTCTGAAGCTCAGATAGCTCTCTAATACAGTAGACGCTTTGATGTTAACAGGTGGATGAGTACATGATGAATGCACGGATGAATGAATGATTTGAGTGAGTGAAACACAATTACCCTCGTTCCCCCTTCGCATCTCCCCGAGCACTTAACAAGGTCAAACACTCCTGTATGAAAACAACAAGCTCTCATAAATAAGTGGCTGTTGAGGTCATTCCAATCTAAAGTAGTTTGGATTTATCACCTTTGCATAGTAATTAATGACTGGGGGGACTTTTAATATGCAGGTTCGCTATACATCCTTTTGTCATTAATACAAACATGTAGAAGATTCTTGAAGCTATGAAGCCAAATGTCTTATTCACATGTTATTTCATGATTGTCTACTTTACATACAGTTTGATGACAAAGGTTCACATGTTTTATAGAAAACAGCAGTTTGTTTCATGCACTTCTGTTGCTTCTATTTACAGTATATCTACATTTACATTTTCCTTCATGTTTGCTCTTTTCACTCTTGAGATTTGTTTGTCCTCTGAGTCACTGCTGTTACACTGTTGGTGTCACAAAGTCAGGCACAAACAAAGCTAAATAAAAGCAATAAATTGTACATCAGTAATGGCATCAATCAGATTATATATATATATGTTGGATAATTGTCAATCCAACAGAGTAAAATATACATTCTGCTATTATTGTTCAGGAATTCAGAGATTATGGATTTCATTCTTGGAAAAGCCACTAATCCTTTGTCAGTGTTTAAATTGTGCACTTTGAATGGGGGGATTTTAGCCTACCATTAAACCGGACAGCTGGTTCATACGCTACATGTGTGACTGGTCCTATCTGCTGGCTGCACCTCAGCCCTGTGATGTGGAAATGAAATTGGCACATATTGCACGAGGAGAACAGCAAAACATTTTGGCCTCCTTTGTATATTTGTTTGAGAAGGAACACTTTGGATCCAAGCCTATACTTAAAATAACTATGTTCATACTGTACCTACACCCTTTAGTCAGAGGAAACAACAGTATGCAGGTGAACAAAAACCAAGCATACTGGTAAATACAAGACAACTCAAACACTGTCAGACTTTTGCACGTGTGAAACCTTTAGTTGCATAAAGTGCCTCTCAGCTTGGTGAAACCCCCAAAACCCTATAAATAATACAGAGGACATGCCTTTGGTGTCCTCAGACGTAGAGCTCCAGCTCTGGTCACATGTCATTTTGCTGAATGTTTTAAACGCCTGATGGCTGGACGCGCAACGTTTGAAAATATGACAGGCTTCATTACTCATCTCTCTGTTGTAGTGTGACATGAGTGAGCTAAATTGCAACTCTGATCCCGACTCTGAACTAGAGCCCAACCGGTTTTTAGCATATCACAGATATATCAGCATCTGTATATGTCGACGGGAATACTGACAAGAAAATACAGGAAAAGAAAATTACTGGTGTGGATCGAGATACGGTCTGACAGTCCACCACTATCCAGACTGAAATACCTCAACTACAAAAATATTCATGCATATCGTGGTTAGTGCAGTACATACTGTGTTACAAAAATACATATCGACCAATACTTATTGCATAATCAATCATCCTCACAGATTCAGTATTAGTTTCACTCTGGATGCAACAGCTTTAACTTCCAGCACTTTTTGCCAGAGTTGAAATTGTGCGTCTCCTGAGGGGATTGCTATGGTGGAAATTTATATCTGATATATGACAAGTAGCCTGACAACAACTTCCGAGTAGATGAGAAAAAAAAGAAAAAAAACTGGGCACAGCATGTACTTCAGGGCTGGAGGTGCTGTCATCGGTACATGTAATCAGAAAAAAATAACCAGAAGTGTTTGTGGTTCAGCTGAACTCGTAGTTAGTTTTTCTAACTTTCTAGTATAATTAATGATTTATAAATTCAAATGACACACACTAATACTAATAATACAACCAAAAAGTGTTATTTCTGCTCATGAAGAGGCAACTTGATAGACCCAAAAGCAGATCATTATTATTATTATTATTATTAATGTAAACTTTTGTGAAGATGGTTTGGAAGCAGGGTTGACAATAAAGGCTGAGGAGATGCGTGCAGGATCCAGATCATTAATTGATTTATTTATTTTTTTGACCTGGTGAGAAATTGAAAAAAGCAAGAAGCATTTTTGAACACAACTAATTAATTTTGAACACTGTGAAACATCTTATAGACGCCAAGTGTTCAGAACAGCAATTGTAAAAAAACAAAAAAAAAAACTTTTATTAACTCTGTGCTGTGTTGATAGGTCATACTTTCTAAGTATGTACTTGAACAGCCTCATGAGAGGAATAACAAAGGAAAAACAGCAGAGCATTAAAGCGGCGGGCGGTGAGAATAAACAGTGTACAGAGTAGGACGGCATCACGACAGCCCCTCCAGGCCTGCAAAGTCTACACAGGAGGGACAGCACTCAAGCAAAAAGCCATTTATCTGTTAAACACACCCTCTGGATTATTTATTGCTGTTGTACACGGCGCCCATCCGCTGGAATCTCAATGTCCTCCCAGCTGCCTGCATCGCTCAGGTAAATCAAAGTGACGTGTTTCACTGAATGAGGTATGTAAAACCATTAGGGCAAATTGCAGGAACCAATAGGGCTCGCTGCTTTCCCCGCAGTCTGCTGAGAAGCTGTGGGCGTCGCGTATCACAAGAGACACATCGGCTTTCAAGTTCGTGCTGTTGAGGTCGCTTGTCACATAGGCAGCTTTGTATTTAAGTGGGAATTCTCATGAGAGGCCTGACTAATGGCTCTATATGGACGCACATCTACATGCCTTGTCTCTCCGTGACCTTTCCGTGTTAATGCTGTGTGCCATGGCTGCCCAGTACATCATGCGTACTTACCTGTGGTTATGGTGGTGTCACGTAGTTTAACACAACGACTTGCAGCCGCCAGATAATTCGGTGTTAAGAGGTCATGGTTATTATGGATATATTGGATGATTGCCATGAAATTTTGTTTTTGGAAGTATAATGCATGCTCACATTATACCTTCCAAATATTAGCATGTTAACATGGTCATTATGAGCATGTTAGCATTGTATATAGTATAGTCTTCATGTATTTAAATAGGAATGTTGTGGACTGTCATTCATGGTTGTGTTGATACTGGAGTAATTGTTGTACTTTTTTAAAAATTATTTTTGTGCTTGGCATACTTTTTTTATTTATCAGGTCAATAAATAATGTAGACCTAAGTCCACATTCTTGGCAGTAAGTAGTCCAAATCATGGCTCTTTTTCAAATAAACAAGCTAATTTGTTGGTTTCTTTGCCCTCTACTTCTATTCCCAATCCTACACATGGAGGCTATAAGACGAAATGAAATCAGTCACCAAGGAACGGATCAATATGATTACTTACATTAAAACACTAATATCTTTATATTCGTACCTGCAGAGTCGGTGTTGGATTTTACAGAGATTCACTCTTGGCCGTCTTCTGGCTCTTCTTTCATCTGCTCCGTTGCGCGTTGAGCAATGCAAACCTTTCCTCTGACAGACAGTGTGTCTCTGTCCTATAAATGACCTCTCCTCTGGGAATTCTGATCTTCTTTTCACAGCAGTAGATCTGCCCCAGTAAGAACGTAGAGATCCAGGCACATTCGTGTTGTTATGTTGTAAAAGAAGCCTGTGATGTGGCATCAGAGTTCATACGATCCGTCAGCGTTTGGACATTCGCTCCCCGTGTTTGCTTTTCGGCACCTTTTGAAAGCCAACAGGACAATTTAAAAGTTTAAATCTTAACACAATGCACTCATTCCAGTCATGTCTCTAAGTGTCTGGCCTTAATATCTTACTTTATTTTTAGTTGAGGCTAATTTTGTCTAAACAGCAGAAGTAGGTTAATTCGTCAATAATTTTACCCCTTTTTCTTCCTGCTTGTTCATCTCACCTCTGAAAACGACGAATGTTACTGATCTTTATTCCAACACGTATGTTTCATTGGAAATGCCGCATTTAATTTCATTTCTCCAACTCAATCTTTAACACTCGTTACCTCACTTCAATTTGATTTTGAAGGTTGAAGTAAATGGAAATAAACAAGATGCATCAAACTGGAACTGTTCCATTACTTTTCTTTCTGGTTGGTTGTGCTCCAAATGCAACGCCATGTACAGCAGAGAGAAAGAAAAAAACAAACGCTAGGACAAGCAGAGGTTTTCATTTTAGTAATTTCACTTTTATGTCTTTGTTGCGTTTCTGTTTTTTTTGTTTTTTTCTGTTTTTTGTTTTTTCATGGCTACCTGTCACATCCACTTAGACTGAGGCGAGGTGGGGTGCTTTCTGAACCAATGTGCCCTTCAGTCTGCTCGGGCAAGTACTCCTTGGGAATAAAACCAAAACCACAGGCTTCCACTCCATGAAACAATTCTCTCTGCCACTCCTCAGAGATCTGCCACGACAATCTATTGAATTTCAGAACACACTGGCAGGGAGACAAAAAGCTCAGGACCTGACGCAATGTGTTTATTCTGGATAATGAAATCTAGATTGTGACGAAAGTCTTTGGCCATTTAATCAGTCGTCTGAGTGATTTCGTGTGTGGGGTTGTCTGCACATTTAGGTTCACTTCACAGGAACCCAGGAAGGCTGCTGACAGCTGAAGCGAATGAGAGTAGTCACAAGTTGCCTGTCGGGCATTTTGGTGCTTTAGGCCTTCTCACACTGACCCAGAACACACCGCATTTATTGGCAGACTCAAAATAAAGACATATTCACAAGGTTCAAGCATTCAAGTACAGAGACATATGCTGGGAAATTGACAAAACAGTGACAAAAATCAACCAGGCAACGTAGTAAATTGGGTAAAATTATCTCACATTCTTTATTGAAAGGCTCAAATATTACGTTGTGACAAAGCGTGAGTGTGTAACACAAGGTTGCTCCTGCAGTCGACGTACTGTACGATTCCCGTGCATATCAGATCAGTCTAATGCACAAGTACGAATGAGACACGGGAGTTACTCTAACGAACGCGGTGAGCGCCGGCGGGCTGCAGAAGCCAAATCCAACCCGGAGAAGATGACGGGGTGAATCCGCACTGTGATTCTTTTCAGCACTGCAGTGTGTCTCTGACTGCCTAATGAGGCCTTATTAATTCAGATCAGGGTGAATGATTGCCTCATCATTCCCATTCTCCAGAGAGCTCCCTCTCCCTCTGTACTCTGCCCAGTAAATTTACAGCACGGTAATCCAAAGTACGTCTCTCACCCTGAGACTTTAATATGCAGCGTTTGGCACTGAACGATACGAGCCATGACAAACCTCTGATATGAACAAGTCATACATGTTCCTGTGGGATTCAGCAATTTCTTGGAAATGTTTTAAGTCTGCACAAATGACTGGTATCTGTGTTATCTATTTTTTTTTTTTTTTTAATCTATTCTCTTTTGGAGAGGCTGCACTCCCACCAGCAGCAGATCTCTGACAGTAAACACTGAACACCCTCCCCATCTCTGTGCAGAGACTAGTTGCCTAGCAATGAAGTCTCTGATTTTATGGTCTGTGAGGCTTATATACGCAAGAAAAGGAAAAAAAAAAAAATCCATCAGGATTAGATTTAGAGTACTGTAACAGACAGGCTCTTACTCTGTTTCTGCATGTTTATGTGGCCGCTGGTCTTTGGATATTGACAACATAAAGAGCAGCGGCACAACAATGCTGCATGACCACACTGGAAGTTTAATCCTCAGCGAGAGACACATCGCTCTTAACGTCTGAGGCTTGATCCAGCTGCCCTCGCCATCTTTTGACAGAGTTGATGAAATACTGAACAAAACTTAATCTCCAAGGCCAACGCCGTGTTTGTTGTTAATCAGATTTACAATGATTGAATTCTTAAGTGCTTCGGTGAAAAGAGAGAGGAAGGCACTGCTCTACCTATTATTTCACCACCAGGATTTCATTTCTCACATCATCTGGTGGATGTTAAAATGTTCACGGTGCTGTTGTTGACAATATAACAGCAGGAAGTCATTGGATGGAAACCATCAGAGTCAAACATTAGCACTGGTTGTTGTATTCTTTACCTTATCTTGTGTTTATTATGTTATGTAATTATACTAGTGATGCATGTAGCTGTGAAATGTAGCTTTCTCTTAATATTCTATTGCAAACTTAAAAATGAATGTTAAATTAAAGGGCTACAGTGACTTCACCAACATGTAATTATCAGATAACTCTGCAGCTCCATGGAGATTTCGTGGCCTTTTTTGTCCTTTCATTGTTTTGGTTCAGTCTGTAAGGTTTCAAAAAAAACAAAAAAAACCCCAAGCCCCTAAGGAAGGAAAGATAAAGTTAACGATTATAGCTGGAGAACATCACCAATCATTTAACAGCCAAAGAGCCAGATATTCTTCTCTGGAGTTGGTGGAGAGCAACAAAGCTGAAGGAATAGTGAATAGTGAACTTATACTGGACACAAACACAACTTCAGGCAATTTTTTTGCTAACATATTAACCATAACGACTTCAATCAGATGTCCAAATGAAGCAGGGAGTGTCTTTAGCTTCCAAAATGTGACAAAACAGCGAGCAACTATTATAAGCAACATAATGTGCAGTTTATTATGAAGGGAGGGGATAGACATGGGATATGACATGGGATTGGATACATTTAACACAGCATGGACCCAAAGTTTTTGTTGCTTCTGTGTCTTTAAGACTTGAATTTAATCACTGAGACATGTTTCATCTGTGAAGAAAAAAAAAAGTGGTGTTTCACTCCATTGGAGTGAGAAAAAAAAACTCAAGAGTCGAGAGAATGGATATTTCTCAGGAGCTCGATTGAATACGTTTAAAACAGATAAAAGCTCACACTGATGTTAAAAGAAGCTGTCTCTTGAACGTCACTCCTTTGGGTGATGATTGAATAATCCATACTAGAGCTCAGAGCTCACCGGAGGACTAGCATAAAGTTATTTAGCAATCCTACAAAAAAAAAAAGTAAGATGTTCTTCCCTTTTATCTCCTCGCTCCTACATCAGACCGAACAGATGACGGTGAGTGCGGTCAGCTTGTAACGCCAAATGAGTGCAGCTGGAGATGTATTCGAAAATGCACTTTATATGACACATACCAGGAGAGAGAGAGAGAGAGAGTCTGCTGATGTTCTCCTGCATTTTTAATTAATTTCATCCTTACACTTCACCCCCGCTGCATCTCCCAGTTGACAAAGCTCTTTAGCAGGAGAACCACCGGGAGAGATACTCTGCATCACATGACTCCTGGAAAAAAACTGCACGATGACACAGCTTTTAACTGGAACCAGATATAGTCAGTAGCATGTGTGTGTGTGTGTTATATACGTGTGGCTGTATGTGTGTGTGTGTGTGTTGTGTCTCAACGTCTAAACAAAGAAAGGCCTTCACGCAACCACAAAGCCTGACTGATGCCTGTATGTAACTCCCACAAAGAGGAAGGGCGTCGAATCTCAGAGCCCCAAACGGAGATCCACCGAGGCCAACTCTTGACCGTGAAATCACCCGGACGTATTAACACGGTAGCCGCTCTCTGAATCTTCCAGTCTGAAACACGGATACAGAAGGAAGTTAACCTGGACCCTCGCTGGTCGAGCCGAACCCTTATATGCACGCGGAGAAACACACAAACTACGACATATCCTCCTCCAATTAAAAATCAAAGCCTGCAGAAGTAAAACCAGAAGACAACCGCTGTGCCGTCACCACCTGAACTGCAGAACGTAGCCGGACCTAAAAGATGATCCAAGTAAGAGGATTATGTCTGACAAGTTAGTAAAGTGTGTGTTATTGTAAGCTTTATTGCTCTTCTAAGCATATTACTGCTATTATTGTGAAATAATAATCCTGTTTTTGTTGCTGCTACCTGGTGATCGTTCTGGTACCGCGTGTGAGCTTCAGTATTTCTATCTGTTCAAAAGGTTTGAGACTAGCCAACAGTCAGGTGCACCAGCAGCTGATCACTGAACCTTTTCACAACTGTACTTATCATGTTTCAAGCTGATCTGCGTTTGTTCCACTCGGCGGGCTGCTTTGTGTTAACGTCGCCGCCGTGCACAGAGCCAGTGATTTTGTTAAAAAGGCCAACAATCAGCCAACAAACCTCTCGGTGAACTGTGTCCATACGCCGTATTGTTGAGTGATAAAACAGCAATCATTGCGTCTCTCCGCGGCACTTAGAGTCTCTTTTTGCTTCAGTGCTTTTACCATTTTTCCCTCTTTTACTAACCACACACTGCTACACACACACACACACACACACACATACATGGCGAGCGTCAGAACTTAACTCACAAGCCATCTTATTATCAGAGATGCCATTTTCCACTGTTCAAACCTCTCAGCGATCCTCTGACCCACCCACGGGAATCACGTCCGCCATATTTCTCTCTCTTTCTCTCTCGTTGATGGAGCCACCAGTCAGGTGGGCTTCATAGTGAATTAGATGCTTATGTGCAACACACTAAATAACATGTTATCATACATGAACATGTCACATCAAACAGATGAAAAATAAAACAATGCAAATTTTTAAAAAAATAAAAAATTATATAAATAAAAGGGTTTTGTATTTAGCCATTGATGAATTCTCGCTTTTGGGGAAAAAAAATGTTATTTACTTCACTTTTTCTGTAATATGTGGATACATAATATGTTATAATAATAATAAGAGGAAGCTGTGTTTACATGAGCAACCTTTTTTTTCTCTTTTTGTCTGACCTGTTCATCATGAATTCATTGCTCTAATATGTAATTAAAAAATATTTTTGCTTGCCTTTATTTTGAAAAGGAAAAACCTTGTCACATAAGAAATAGCTTATAATAAAGTCTTCAAACAAATATTTCTTCTTTAATCATCTTTCAAATTCCATCTGAACAAAACGTTGAATTGAGAAAACGAGAATTTGGACATAATTGAATATTGGAAGTAATGTTGGAAATGTATTAGTATAAATGGTAACCATCAAGGATATGACTGTATTTCAATTGAACGTATTCACAGATATCAAAATACAAGTATGTGTGTGTGTGTGTGTGTGTGTGTGTGTGTAACAATACCATGTGATGTGAGAGTAAGAGAGTGTGTATCTGGTCTTCACACTGCAGTAGATCCTCAAGTGAAGAAGGAATCTCATTTCCTCTCAGCCGAAAGGCTCGGGGTGAATTGATGTGCAGAGCTGGCAGCCCGTGTAAAATTGACTGTGAAAGTCGCTCAATTCAGATCAAAGTCAATACAGCCCCTCTTGCCTGTTCAATAGCTTCAGTGCATTAGAGGTTGCAAGACGGCTTAGAGGGTTTTCTGCCCATCTTTAACCAGTGACCAGTGACACTTTGAGGAGGGCTCCTGTGTTTCTCTGAAGAGAGATGAGATGATGGACGGATGACAGATGGGCGTATAATTATATCTGTAGTTAGTAAATAATTAGAATTAAGTTTTAATTAGTGGAATTATTATTTACCATACTACTGATATTTTTTTTTGTGTTGATCAAAAGAGCAACATGTGGTGTGTCTTAACTTATCAAACACAGAAGGAGTCGGCCTTTATAGGTGGTTTGTTGTCCAGTTTTTTTTTTTATTATTTACCTAACTTTTGCAACAAATGCAACAAAAAAACACACTCAGATTTAGTTGATGGGTGTGTTTTATTGATTATAAATTCAACATTTCTTTGGTATAAGAAAGATGAATTAACTCTGTCATTACATGAGTTCACATCCTCCATTCAGGGTTCCTATAGAGAAACAGGGAAGCCGCTGTGTACCGAGGTGGTAAACTGACGTCTATTAACTGCTGTAAAAGTTAAAAAACGATGTCTGAAAACACTTCCACTAAAGCATGAATCTTACCTTTGTGTTGCTCATCCAAGACTGTCAGAGTGCGGCTTCATATCAATAAGAAACAGATTTGAACTTTGTCAGAAGTGGGTTTTTTTTAAAAGAGAAAATAATTTTAAGGTTTTTGTAAATGTGTGTCTGGTTAATTTGCCCACAGCTGCTTCTCTAAGCTTTTTCTATGAGAAGCATCCAGGACTGTCTCCATGCAGTAGATAAGATAACAGCTAACAAAACCAAAATCTTGAATATGCAATGCTGTTATTTGCTGTTATTTCTTTTATTGGCTGAAAAAAGACGTGTAGAGACATTTATGATCATGACTTTTAAAACTTCCTTTAATGCTCATAACCCAAACTGACCATGAATGAACTGACATATTGACTCCTTATGGTTAAATTAAAGTGAACACTTGATGTAAAAATCAAAATGAATAATTTAAAAGTGAGAATTACTACAAAATGTATCAAGAAATCAAGCTTTTGATCAAAACGTATGAGGGGCTGTTTTGAGCCTTTTTAGCCATCTGTAGACTGAAAATCATAAAATATTTCTCTGGGTTATAGAATAACTTCAGAAAAGCAGCATGAAAGTCTTTAATGTTGGACTAAAGGAGCTTTGTATACTATGTTAAATGTCATAATGTATTTGTTATCTAATAGTGGGTTTGTGGGCCTGCAGAGGTCGTCCTGTTGTCTTTATTAAACTGTAATATGTTCCTGCAGCCAACTGTACTCGTCTTCTCTCCCAACTCAAGCAATTAAAACGGAGCAATAAAAAAAAAAAGAAATGTTTAAATCACATTCAGCTGGCTAATTAACTTGAAATGAATAAAAATTAATTAATTAATCTATATCCCGGTGTTGATGCGTCAGAAGACCTTGAAGAACTTTTCTACAAAAGCGTTTCGCTGCTTCACAGATTTATGTTTTCTGTTCATTGACTAAACTTCAGTTTTCTGCATCACTGACTCAATCAGCATTTTGTTTGTTTCTACTGTCCACAACATTAAATAGAAGGCCAGATTGATTAATGGCATTTCATTTTTCCCAGCATGCCGTGTGGGAAACCCTAGAGTGTTCTGATATATGTCCTCTAATTAGAGCGAGCCAGCTAATGAGCCTCGTTTGGGCTCAGAAAACTAATAAAGGAAATCTAACGCAGAGGTGGTGCCCTGCAGCAATTAGATAAGTTACCAGACAAGCAGTATTTTTCCGAGCACTTCTGGGGGCGCTTCAACGTCACAAATACATTGTTAAGTGTCTTCATTACCTGAGATGAATTTGTCCGTTAGAGTCCTCAATTGATCAAGATTGATCGGGCTAAAGACATTTGTGCCAGCTGATGAAAGCAAGAGTCTCTGGCTCATTAAAAGCAACATAGTTAAGAAGTAAAACAATGACTAAAACGTCCTCCTCGATCTATTGTACTTTGCTTAATTTTTTATTTTACCGAAGCAGAAGTAAAATCGATTTTTTGCGAAACGTTCATCGTCATTTTTCTTATTGACTCTGTTGTCACTGAGCACAACAGAAAAGCTTTCTCCCCGTTTAAATAAGAAACATGATGAAAATACGTTTTTAATTTTGTCCTTTTATGCTCGGCGGTTCACGTTATTATCTGTTATTATCCGGGTGAATGCAGCCTTGGACTTACCTTTATGATATTCAAATAAGTCACAATAACTTTTAGACTGTTATAAATTGCAGATGTTTTCAAGTCATTTCATGAATCTTCTTGCGGAGACTGCAGACGTAGCTCTATATGTTGATCGTCCTTGAACACCCCATACAATACCTTGACTATAGCTCCTACAGTCAATGTATAGCCGTCGTCAGCTAACTTCTGCACTTTGAACTTCTTCGATCTGTGTTTTTATACAGAAGCATCTTGACATACAGTATAAATAATGAAGGCATCAAACATTTTTCTGTGTTGTCCACATGAATGGATCATATTTATAACCGTGATGTCTTCGGGTTTTTTTAATGTTTCCTCTTTGACCCTAATGACTCCTCAGAGCACAGAAGGTCCCTGAATGTAATAATGAAAGCAAGAATAATGTTGTTTGATTGATACTAGGAGAGATATAAGACATGTTGATTATACAAAGTTATGTTTTATTTTAGTAAGAAATTCCCTCCTCGTGTTTCCACAGTGACAGTGTTTCCCTGAGCAGCAGCGGAGGGATACGTCCTGGCAGTCGTACGTAGGTTTCCTGCCCAGACAAAACACCCCCAAATAAACCTACATGCTGCTGCCAGGATGAAAATATCAAACCATGTTAAGATTGCTAAGATCTTTATTTAAAAAAAAACAAAACAAAGATTTCTTAAGACTGCTGTCTGGTGTGCCAACTTTATGATTAAGAAACCTGTTTTATTAAAGTTGATCACGGTTAAAAGAAACCATCGTTGGTGTTGTGACGTCGTCATTTGCATGTCAGACGACCGATGCTGTCGTTCTGTCGTTAAAGTCGGTCTCGGAGGAGAAAGCTGAAGGCCACAGGACGTGTATACTAGTGTGACACACCTGCTGTAAATCCCTGAAGGATTATCATCCCTGCACAGACAGGTCTGATGTGTTTATGCTGTGACACCAGCCAAAAAGTCCAAGACGTCGCTAAAGCATCCTGAACCGATTGCTGCAGGGCTCAGTGTTGCTCAGCCGATGGCAGCCGGGGACAATATAATCCTCTCAGTGTTCAGTGACTTATTACATACTTCTAAATATGTTTGGGTCATAAAAAAATAATTGATACTATGCCGACTTCTGTGTTGTGTTCAATGCCTTTTTGCTTTGGGGCACAATATGTTGAAGAAATGCCAGCGATATTTTGTTTTGTTCCTCCTCAGAGCAATCGTGGTTGGGTCATTATTTCTCCACATCTGTTCCCAATGCTGCAAGATAAAAAGTATGAGGTCGAGAGGAGGAGAAGATAAAATGACCACGAGTGGATGTGGGGTCAAATTTACCACCATCATGTGTTGTTCTGGATAATTGAAATCATTTTCACCCTACCGCTACCTCCATTTTTTGAGCCCTTATAGCTGCATTAATTCATTTATGGTTACAATATCCCAAGGTATCGTGGCCATAAAACCATCCAGCAGTGTTCATTTGAAGACACGTTTCTTTCCAGCTACAAAACCAAAACTCCTTCTCATTTAGTTCTGGTTTGGTGCCGACTAACCTCTGAGGCGTTTCGGCTTTTGAAAGCAGCTCTGGTCAGATGAAGATAGCCACAGTTTCTTCAGTCGTCTAAAAGGCATAAATAATTGATTCAAGAACACAATTCAAGAAACTTAGATAGATAGAAAAGTGTATGGAATATTATTTAATGCTTTGGCTTATAGATGAACTACCTAATACTTCTAATTATACTTTTTATAATCACTTAAGCACTGATTTGAATGCTCACATTAATTAATTTATGCAACCACTACACATTGGATATGGCTCTAAGCTGGCGTAAGAACACGATAATGAACCGAACTAATAATAATAATGAGTATTGTATACATAGTAGATGAAATGAATAATAACATGTAATGTATTCATGTATAACTAACTGCGATTCATCATAATTTAATAATAATGGTATTAAAAGTGATTAAACCTCATTACCATTAATCACAAAAGGTTCTGGTGAATTCCAATGTGATTACTTGTCCAGGATGTAGCCACGTCCGCAGTGACAGTGTAAACAAAGCAGCTGCTGTGAGGTACAAACTACAAACTGAAGGTTGAACAACATTAAAAACCAAAAAAACAACAGATGTAATATTTTATATCTGTGGAAGGAACCTACATACACAAACCTGAGCATCATGCTGTGTTTTCGTTCCACTGTTGCCAGGCGACGATCCGCCGTCAGTCACACGGCCAGCTGTTGTTTGTTGTGCTTGGTCGGTGTGATTTGAGTACACAAGTCTTATATAAAAAAATTAAAATAAATAAATAAGAGAATAGTTACAAAACCACTCGTATTCGCTTACTTCCCCCGCAAGGCTCCTCTATGCATTAATACAACTGCTGAACAGAGAAAAGACAAACAAGTTGAATTTGTTTCAACTCTGGGTGCTTAAGGCACTCTTCCAAAAATGCACGGCGCCTAAAGCGAAGGAATGTAAAAACGCAGCGCAGGCGGTGGCAAACACAGCGTTTCGGGGGCCTGAGGCCAATATATATAAATATATATACTTAAGAGACCCTCTCGTATCCTCACCCTTCACTCTCCCTATCAGTACTTCTGTGATTACACAGGCATTTGTTCTCAGTTAAAACAACAACTGTTTACCTCCAACCTTATTATTTCGTCACCGTAGCGATCATTACAAGGGAAAGAGGGGTTGCCACATCATTATCATCATCAACAACAACAACAACAACAGCACTGATATACAGATATACAGATAACTCAAAGACTTTAACATAAACTCAGGATGACCATGCAATCGGTTTGTTTACTTGGTTTGTTGTTTTGATAAACACTTTGGTTGAAAGCATTGTGTCATCATATACTGGCTCACCAGACTGATTTAAAATGTTTTACTGTGAATATTTATTGTCCTGGTTGCCATCTGATTTCTCCATAAAAACTCGGAAAGTAAAACCTTTGCTGTTTATTTCCTGAGCACATTCATGCTCTCCACAGGATGAATCCTTTCCATGTTGGACAGCTGTCCTGTAGCGCCACCATCAGGCCAAAAAAATGTCTACTGTAAACACGAGAGGCAGATTATGATGAAATTAAAATCTTGAAAGACGTTTGAGTTTAAAGCTGCACTAATACATACATATACTGTATATATATTTATGTTAAAGAATAAGACGAGGAGATTTTCATGCATTTTTCTTATTGTCAACAAATCTCATGTGCAGAGTCAAACCAACAATGAACTCGTCATATTTACATACGATATGCAAAACATATCGTCTTCCTCTGTTATTGTCCAAAACCTATTAAAACAAAAGTAGGAAGTTCCTTCATCCCAAAGGCAACGGCTGCAAAGAAGAGCCGTAGTGGAGACCAAACTAAAACCAAAAGGAGAGTAAATATTGGATGATTTGATGAAGATTCGTCATTTTTTACAGGCTCCAGACAGTTGTCCTTAAGTTCTTTGTGTGTTACTCACATAACGCACGAAAAGTGTCACAAAAAAAAAAAAATATCACTAATGTCACTAAAATCCTGTATTATCAGCCTGTGCTGAAGAACTGCAGGCAAATCCAAAGTAATGGCTGTGAAGTAAAAAAAGGCTCCAGACCATTAGTGACCAAAGAGGCATTAAAGTGTTAACTCAGCCTGGGGGAAAACCTAAATGCAGATACATTGTAGTACACTGTACACGCTCACATTAAGCCATTAAAGTGGTTATCAAATGCACAGAGGGATGTGGAGGCGTTATCTTCCAGCGTCTTGTGTGAAACAAACTTATCACCCCACAAACGATCGCTGCATTTTGGGATATTCTGTTGGTCAAAGTGAGTTAATCTCGTAGAGAAGTGATTTATTCCACTGCGTTAAAGTGAGCTTTAAAATCATGATGATGATGTGTGAAGAGACCAGGCTGCTGAAATGATGTTACTGGCCTGTAGGAGTTGTTTGTGTTTCTCTCTCTCTCAAATTGGCCGCAGTTTTACTCAGTTTTAAATTCAGGTTGTCAGCAGAAAAGTGTTGGAATATATCTGCTTTAGATATTGTCGAATGAATAATTAAAAACCCCGAGTTTCACACGTCAAGAGAGGGTGATGTGTACATCGCTTTGAACAAGCTGCGGCGGAAATGAATAAATACATAAATTGTTTGTGTGTGTGTGTGTGTGTGTGTGTTTTGCACAGGACGCAAGCAAGGAAGCCACAGAATTGAAATCACACAGGAGGAGGGAGGGATGAAAGCGAGAGGTAATTTTAACATAAAGCACGCAGCTGTCAGAAAAGCTTTTTAACTCCTCAACAGCACGTTTGTGAAATGACAGAAAGCACCACAAACAAACTCCAGAGTTTTGGTGGTTCGCTGTGACGACTTCATAAAATTACATCTGATAGCATGTTAACGCCCTGATTAAGAGCAGCGTTCAAGACGATTGGTCCTAATAGCAGTATGTTTAAAAAAGAATCAAAAGAATATATAATGTTGATCCTGAATTTAGTCAAAGGCAGAAAAGTCTGAAAAGATGAAGCCGCTCCACTAAAAGCTGAACTTAACAACACTCCTGCTCACAAATATGAACTCTGACAAAGATCAAGGTAACGAGAGCTTCTGGTTCACACTTCCAACCAGAAAAACCGCCCTGTGTGTGTGTGTGTGTGTGTGTGTAACTACACGCTACATGTCTGTGTCGGTGTGCATTGATGCTTTTTGTTGCAGTCTTTTAGCTCTACAGCAGATAACACTGTGTTTGCTTCTTCATGGCAACTTTCTCTCTCTAATTGGCCGCATTTCAACTTTGTTGTAGAAGACAATCTGTTCTCTGTCTGCAGGTCAAAGTTTCCTGAATCATAACAAACTCAAAGTGAAGATTTTTTATTTTTTTTATTTTATTTTTTTTATTGCCACAAATTGCATTGTGATGACTTTCACTTTCACTTTCACTTTCCACACACAAGTAAAACAAATACAGTAAATGAGATATGTGGTTTATTATTCTGTAAAAGTGTCTTATATATATCTATTAGTTTAATTTTGCATTGGTAAATATCAGTTTTCATTAGGGACATTATCAATGATCGCCACAGTGTTGTCGATTCATACAGAGACTTCAAACATCACAGTCCTGGTTATTATTTGACAGGTTTTTGACTTACAGGTGTTTCTGCTACTCAAACAAGACACCGGTTATATATTAAACAACGATCCTCTGCGTCCGCTCATAGCAGAATGAGATATGAAAGTGTTATTGCAATTTATGCTGCAATATACAGTTATATAATAAAAGCTTAATGATTTGTTTTGCAGTAGTTTTTCTTCCTGTAACAATTCATTTTGTCATATTTACTTTGTATTATTACAGTTTAAGGACTTCCGTCTTCTCCATTTTGATGCGAGGATGGCCGCTGCACACTTTTTTAAAGCATTTTAGCTCACATCTTCGACAACTCCCGGTAGATTTGTTTCATTTAACCTACTCTTTGACCCACTTTCAAAGCACTTAGCACTGAAAACAAAAGAAGGGCAACATGACACCTCATATGAAGTAGCTCCGCCCGACTAAGAGGCTGTTATTGCTGATTCTTTTTAATTCCTCCTTGTTTAAGCAGGCATCCGGTGTAACAACAAAGTCAAGGCCAGGGGACTGTGTCTAACGATGTAGCAGGCCTGTCATTCAATCTATGCATCAGCATGGCTCCCTTCACCCAAGGGCCCACCTCCTTCCATTAGGATGAATAAATGAGGTGCCAATCTTTTTTTTTTTTTTGACTCCACACAGAGCACATTAAATACCTCTGTCTGCCGTCTGGCTCTGGTGAAATCTTGTTGGAGGCAGGCAGGGGGATTCATTTCACACTTAACGCATTGTGGGAGCAACAAACAGAAGCACTCACAGTTGTTGCAGAGAGGGATTAGGGTGTCTGCGGTTATTTTCAGGGTGAGAGAGGGCTGATAAAAGGAGAAAGCGAGCAGGGAGAGAGAGAGAATGACGGACAGAAGAAGAAGTAGTCAGTGTTCAATAACCGAGGTGTTCTGCACTACAGAGCGACGGTGAGTTAAGTTGATGCAAATAAAGACCCTGCGTGTGTGTGTGTGGGCTTACAAAGAAAACACGTTTTCATTGAGTCGCCCTTAACCCTGTAGTTCAATATGACACAAAAAAAACAGCCTGTTAAAAACCATCGAGTGAACCGAACATTTCAGTTTCAGTCTACATTAATAGTCTGCTGAACAGAGATTACTTCTGCCTGTGTACCTTTTGTTCCCAAAAAGCAAGTATAGTAATAACTTCAACACCTTCTGTGCACTCACACATGAGGGATGGTCAGAAAATGTCATGTCAAGACTCTGCAAGGCAAAACTTTATAGCAAGACGACGGAGGGAAATCATGCGAGGCGGTGTGATGCGATATCAACTGGCCTCTGGCTTCCTTGGGTCTTAATTCATGAAAAAGCCCAGCTGAGCTCTTCCCCTCCACAAGTGGCTGAGGGTGCTAGCCGAGCGTACCAGAGCCACAATGATTAATGTGGTTATAAAACCAGTCGGCAGACTTTTAAGTGTTACACTAGATCATCTACTGAGGGAGCTCCGCCATGTGCACTGAAGCAAAGTGAAACTGGGAGCTGGGAGAAGTGCATTGGAAACAAATCTCTCATCAAACTTTGATGTACTCCCACTTGATAAAAGAAAAAAAAACCTTTCGCCTCTGACGTCTGACCCGCCTCTGAAAATCCTCTAATGCCTCTAAAGTGTTGTGCTCGTGATATTTTCAGTCCTTCATACACTGATACTGTACTGCTGCTGGTTTCACATTAGAGGATTCATTTGTATTTTCATTTTATGCATTTTACAGTGATGTGACACTTTCAAATGTCTCTGGAATTACTTAACGAGCATCCGAGATGTGTAGCTCTAAAACTTGCAGTTTTTTTGCAGCAAGAATCCTATTTTCATGACTCAACGGTAATATTTAATATACGGAGGCCCAACAAAGCAAATACATAATCTTTAAGATGCTTGATAGAGTGCTGAGACTTGTGTGCCAGCTCTGTTTTTTCGCTCTTTTAGCTGCATTGACTTACATTTTGATCGGCCCGTCAATCAACTACCATGGTGGTGAGACCGATGCTCATGTAGTAGTTAGTAATGTCATGTAGTGCTCAAATGGTTGCTTTTAACCGCACGTGCTCCTGCGCGTGATGGTGTGCCGACCCTCCCTGGACATGACTCCTTGGCCTTTCCCTGCAGCAGGCTGGAGGGTTAGAGTCAGGGCATCAGGGACGTTCAGCTCACCTGGTCTGACTATCTGATTATCCTCTATAAGCTTGTGGCAGTCAGCCAGTCGTCTCTCTGCTCTGCCTTCTAGCCTTTCGGTTTAGTAGTCTTACATGTGTCTCTCTTTTAGGTCAGTAAAATCAACCTGTTTTGTGCAAATGTGGTGACAAAAATGTATGCTGCACACATGTGCATAATGCAAATATGAATGGTGGAGGTAGTGAAGTGGACAAATAACACACAAAATGGCATAAAGCTAGTGAGGTCTGCTCTGTGAGATCCCAATAAATAATGTTATCTCTTCTAAAAAGGGAATTTTTCAGGACCTCATGTCTTTGTACCTTGAAATGAAATATTTCCTGAATAATATGCCTGGATTGGTCTCTCTTATAAAGCTTTGAAAATGAGCTAAAAGGGCTTGTCTACTATTCCCCACAGGTGTATAAAGTATCTGCTGTGATCTTGACATCAACAAATTATATTCTCAAGTGTCACCATGTTCTCTCAAGCCATGTCCACGCTACTTTTAGAGACCTGCGCATGTGAAGACGTGAATGATTCCTATCAGATTTCTAACAGTATCTTGCAGATTGCAATAAAAAAGAAGAAGAATGTTTAGAAGTGTGTCTCTTCTTTCTGTATCTGGCAACAATCTGCAGACGGTGGAGATAAACGGCAGGGAACAGTTGCACCAGTTGCAATTAGCAGCAGCTGTGCAGCTTTCCAATTAGTAGAGACTACATGACATGAGAGCAAGCGAGAAATCTGCAGCGTGCTTAATGCCCAGAAGACTCAAAGTAGATGCAAAAACATTTTTTTTCCATATATCCCGACTGTTTAAAACCCCTTCATTCCCATCTGTAGTTCAGTCCTTAACTATTACAACAGTTGTGTCTTATAGCTGAATTTACACCCCCTTTTAAACTGAAGGTAATAGCCAGTCCAGTTTAAATCCAATGTGCTGAGTCAAAACTGTGAAAAACCTACAACATCATTGTCTTAAAACATGTGGATATCGAACTTTGGCTTAAATGTCGTATTACTTGAGGTTCAGTGAGGTTACTGATTACAAGAAGATTCAATTAATAAAAATATTTATGCTAATCCCCGCTCTCTCTTATTTGTCTTTCTATACTCACGCGCCTCTGATTGAACGTCTTAACCAGCAACGCTCATGTTTTTCGCTACATCCTTTTACAGTCCCAATTATATTGATGTTGCTCCCCCCTCTTCTCCGTCGTCCTTTTTTTTATTTCCTTCTATCCCCGAGGCGTTTGGCAGGCGAAAAATACAATTATTTGTTCAAAAACAAAGGATCAGCAAAAAGGATCCTGCTCTGAATTAAGCAATCTTTTAGTTCACTGTAGGGCACATGTCGCATCATGTCCAATAAGGAAGCACTTTGTAAAAGGAAGCTAAAATGATGTTTTGCAGCTCGTGTAGATTGTATATTCCTCTGGATATATTGCGCTGTTGCAGGTTTATTCCCCCCGTATAGAAGAGCAGTGACACACACGTATACACTCCCAGCCTCTTTGCTTGTTATCCAATACCAAATAATCTGTTTGAACAAATTCTCTCGTTGCTGTACATACATTGGATTCATGTGGGCCAGTATTGACAGTGACATATGAGGCCACATTACTGAGTCTGTGCTGTACGTCTACCGCGCCCTCCCTCTGCGCTCTCCGCTCCTGGCAAGCACACTGGGGGAATGTAGGAGAGAATCTGCCTTCAAAGGATTTTTATTTTATTTTATTTATTTCATATGTACCTGCAACTCGGTACATCAAAGTGAGTCTTATCAACTATGCCGCCGCCCAAAATGGTTAACCGTGGACTTGTGTACATGTGCTTGTGATGTCAATATGTGAATATGAATCCCTCAAATCTATTAGCTTGTCAAATTGTTTTTGACTGGCTTTGATTTTTGCTTTTTTTTTTTTTTTTTTAATATATATCCCGGTCTGTCGCTCGGTAATAGTTTAGGCGAGGCGCTTATTATGCAATGGAAATGGAAATCAGGTCTTAGCCCACAGTACAACTGCATGGGAGGCTCTTTGAGTGGGGCATAAAAAAGAATACACTTTATCAATTGACAGTAAGTGGGTTTCAAGGACAGGTCCAATAATACTTCAGCGGCACATTAAGAATGCAATGACTGAATTAATGCGGACAGATTATTTGGGTTTTTACGTCACAAGGACTTCAACATAATTTTAGTTCACTTTGATGGTTACTAGACTTGATTTTTTCTTTACTGGAATATAAGTTGTTGTACTGAGTATAGTGAAATACTTTTATTTACTTTCCTGGAGATCATTAACTAGTTAACTACAGACCTGGAGTCTGGATGTGGTTAGCCTAGCTTAGCCTGGCTCTGTCCAAAACATGTCAAATAACTTATTATTGTTTATTTAACTGGTATGAAATAATCAATATGAAATAAGAGTAAGAGAAATGTGACCAAATAGTTCACTAATATGCGCTGAAAGTTGCATTTTTTGCACACTGGACACTGAACAAAGTCGCTTTAGCTAAGTTTTATGCTAAGCTAAGCTAAGCTAAGCTAATCATGCCCTGACACGCTTAATGCACAGACATGATATAGATAAAAGCAAAGCACGTACATTTTTTTTCTTTTCTGTAAATTGCTTTATTTCTTTAAATGAGCCTAAACTAGCCGAGATGTGCCTGATGTGGCTAATCTCACCATCTACAGACCCAGGAACACCAGGGGCTGCTGCATGGGTGCAACAACAAATATCCTAATGTGTAAAATATGTGTTTATTCTCTGAATCAAGCCTCTTCCCTTCACCACTAACCCACTTCCTGAAATAGATCTGCTCCATTCACTCTCTGAAGTGTTCCAAAGAGAAAAAGCGCTTCTGGCTGCCCATGTCCTACATAATGTAATTATGTAAACCAAACCGAGAGAAAGAACCCGCACACCACACGCTCTACCACGCATTATCGATGGCAGATAATCACTGACAGGGCTATAAATGCAACAAATACACCGAAGCATATATATACGGATGAATATGGTGGTGCTGCTGTTCTTATTGTGCAGAGTGTTTCATAGAATACGGTCACCATGAATGTTTTAATGTTGATTGAAGTGTGTGGGGGTTTTTTTTGTTTTTTTTTTATGGATAAATGGAATCAAGGGGTTCTTTAAGTGCCGAGCGGACCGTATACGAGAACCCCTCAACTCTGTCTTCTCTGACAGCAGATGGCTTTCTTAAGAGCAAAATGACAACAGCTATTTTCTGCACATTCAACGAAACCACTTGATGCTTCCATCGTCATGAAATGCCCCTTGAAAGCTTTGCTCATCATTCTGTGGTAGGCAGTGGACTCCTGCCATAATGTTGTCTCACACACACACACACACACACACACTGATGCTCTGTATATTGCAGGGCAAGCAGCACATACATGTTTCATAGAAGACGTCACTCAGTTTAAAATCTATCTATCTAAATATGAGAAGAGGATGAGAGAAGCACAGAAATACAGAACAGAGGGGAAGAAGCGGTCGTGGTTTAGGTGGTGGAGGAACAGCTTTGCATGTCTTATCTATATTGCAGCATGTCTGTAACACAGCTCATTGGTCCAGCCATTAAAAACCAACAGACTCTCTTCTTTCCATCTGTGATGCCGCCATCGATTATATTGACTCACTTGGAGGCGACTTGTGCCATTACAGCACGGTTCAATCTGCAAGTGGGTGCAGAACTCATTTGCCTTATCTTGTTGTTGGAAGTATTAGGTGACAACCACACACACACACACACACACACACACTAACATGGACACACACCTGGAATATCATAGCCAATTGGTGACATTAAAGCTGGGGGCATTTTCCTCAGCTAAGCGTGTCAGGTCAATGAAGACGCACATAAAGTGAAGTGAAGAGCACTTTCGCACTATTGAGCCCTCTTTTTGACACATTACATGTTCACATAACAGATCATGTCAGACCTTCACCTCCACTAGAGACTCACCATATAACTATATGTGCTGCATTGACTGCTTTATACCAAACCCTTTCAAGTCCAGACTCACGTTTAAAGCCAAGGATCTCTATTTCGTGACGTTTAGTTTAGTCTTTCTCAGAAAATTCACTCCTTCTCGACAGATAAATGTCACTTCTTCTGATTTCTGACTCACGAATTTTACAACTATTGTTTTTGGAAGATAATAAAGCCCCTATAGGAAGGTTTTAATCATATATGACTTCCTTATAGTATCAAAAAACACTCCGACAGGATTATTTAATTTTTCTACAAGCCAAAATTATTTGTTCATTATCTGTTCATCGATGGCTGTTTTCTCCAGATTGGAAAAAGCAATCAACCAATCAGAGGATTTGTGGGCAGGATTAAAAGCATAGCTAGTTAGCTACCTAGCTACAATGATGATAAATATTTACAGAAGAAGTTTGGATGGCGTTTTTTTTAAAAACGCACCTACGATTGTCGTGATGTAACACCACATTTCGCGTGATCATTTTAACCATTTTAAACCATGATTTTTCTCTAACCAAGTGGTTTTTGTGCGTAAACCTAACCAGATCTTAACCACAGCGCTGTCACAACGTAATTCGTTCCTAACATTGATTTAACATTTCGCTGATAGATGTTGCATATTAGAAAAACGCTCCTACGGTGGGTCGTTTTGGAGTAAATCGACTTGTGTGTGCTTGAGGCTCAAACAACAGTTAAGCTAAATTCTTTGCTTGAGTGCTCTCCACTGTCCTAATTATGTCCCCCAGTCACACAGTCAACTGTATTTCCTCTGAACTGGTGTCCTGACGTTGCCTTGGCCCCAATGACCAGAGGCCATGTTGTAGATTGGAAGTGGTTGAAGTGGCAGCTCTCCCAGCTCAGAGGAACTGGGAGATGACAAAGGAAGCAGCCAATTAATATTTTAACAATACATCCTCTATGGCCCAAGATTGACTGACTAAACTGCTAGCTGTCAGAGCAGTTATCTCCAAAACTGCCATGTGGGTAGGAATTCATAATGCTCTGTTTAGAAAGGGATTTCATATTCATTTCTCACTTCTTTTTTTAACATTCTGCATAAAATCGGTCACAGAAGCAATTAACGATGGAGAAAAATGAAATGAATTTAAATGAGGCTGAGAGACAACAAGTTGAAATTATCAGACACCTGAGGAGCTAATAGTCTTTTCTAACTTTAGTTTGTCTGGAAATTCGCTGGAAGTTGAACCAAACATTTCACACAATGCCAGACAAATTCAGAAAGTTCATTCTTTGACTTTGGAAACACAAGTTTGACGGCTAGCGTTTGCTAAACTATCTTAAATTCGGATCTATTTGGAGGAATGCGTGCTTCATGTGTCTACGTGTAAATGTGTAAGATTGTCGCTTGATGAAATTTATTGTGATTCATATACAGTAAAAGCAAATCACACCCTGTGTTTATATGGCCTCACCACAAAGAAAAAGCATTGGTCATCTCTACAAACATGTACTAAGGCCCTATATTTATACTTACCTGTCAAGAACATCTTGTTATGCTGCGAATAGTAACTAATGAGGAGCTTGGGGATGGTTTGACGTGGGAGGCTACAGTTTCCAATGTAAATCAGGTAGTTTTAGTCGTCTGAACCGGGATGAATCTCAACCGCAGATCAGAAAATTGGTCATTACCGGGTTTTTTTTAACTTTTATGACTGTTTTTGAAGCCGCTGACAAAAGTAGAAGTGCTGTGAGAGTGTTGTTTATTTGATGTCGATGATGTGAAGGTGGTTTGAAGAATCTCAGCCGACGCTGACTTGTTCTTTTAAAGGTTTATTGCCAAAAGATCAGCAAATACGGCATCTTACAGGCTTCCCGGTCTTGCCTGGAGAGGTTTTATGCGAATATGAAACACTTCGATTTGCTTCTCTTGTCCTGCAGTATTTAAAGGTTTACTTCAAAGATCAGCCCTGAGGCCACTTGTGACTAGTCATAAAAAAGGAGTCAGATGTCCCCTTTGACTTTTATTACCCAGAAGGTCCATCAACCTTTTGATCTAACTGTCATCTACTGACTTGGTCTTCCTCTATGATCTTAGTTTACTGCTCCTTATATGTCTTTTCTTTTCAACAATACAATCTCACAGACTCTGTTAAATACTAAAAACTATTAAAATAAAATACTTTTGTTACTCATCCCACCTCTGTCAAAGGCGTTTTCTGAACAACGTCAAAGCTTCCACACCTACATGAACCATCTTCTGTGTTTAACATGTGTAAAAATAGAAAAGGAGACGGTTCAGCGAGGAGTCAGCCTACAGTTTGTAGGTATTTACTGATTCTCACAGCCTCTGAACTAAAGCAGCTGATTCCCGACTGTAGAATTACCAGTAGGTTATGTTAGTAAGTCAGCTAAGAAGACACAGTACCTGATATATCTTCCCTGGATCCAACAGGTGTCGACTTGACCACTGTACCTTTTTTGTTTCGGTGTGGCAGTTACTTTGTGACACAATATCAATGTACAGCATACAAGGGTCAGTCATCATGTGCAGTTTGAGGACTCTCGGGTCATATATCCGTAGACTGCAAGCTCTCAGATGTGCATTGGAGCGATACGTATGAGTGTGACAACATCCGAATGAGTTCACAATCTTCTCCAGTTACTTTAGTCTGATAATGGACTAAACACCCCCATTCGTGGCATTCATGTGTCTTCAGATGAAAGGGATAAAACAATTTCACCATGCAGAGTACCAGAACTGCTCAGCATCGGATGATGAGAAATGACCCCTGGGTGCCTTGTTTTTGGGTTTTTTTGGGATGTGTAGAGGGTGCCACTGACTGGGAGGAGATCACATGGTAGACCAAGCACATGTTAGCCTCAGCTGGCGTGAAACTAACGAGTAATGATGTTATGTCCTGAGAAATTTGGCTGATAAAATACAATTTAAAAGTTTTGTCTGCAAATACACTGTGATTTGCCAGGAATTAGGTGTCAATGGCACCTCTGTATCCCACTGTTGCCTATCTGAGAATCGCAAATTATGTGAAGACAAGGCAGCTGCATACCATTCGTGATCCACAACCAGTCGAGTAAAGCTCATTATTTTTGCAATCCGTGGTGTTACAAGCCGGATCCTCAGCCGCCTGTCAGAAAAGTTGTGGAGTTCAGTGGAAGTTTGCCTTTGTTTTCACTCTTCCTCTCTTGCTGCAACATTTCAGTGGCATGTTGACAGTTTTATCTGTAGGACTGGAGGCTGATGAGGCACACCTTGGTGTTTGGACTTCCTGATTAGTTGACACAAAATAGGGAAATTGTGGCATGTGGTGAAAACGCTCCACGCTGTCATGGGAAATGCTTTTGCTCAGGTTGAGTGAATTTCTCTCTCTGGCTTTATTATAACTTCTACAGCCTTCAGGTTCTGTAGGAAATATCAATAGTATGTTTACCGTGCGTGAAAACAAAGTGGTAAATATGTCTAAATATGAGAAGCAATAATTTTCTATGATTCTTGACAGCTAATTAAAAGATTAATAAATAGACTTTTTGTTTGCATGATGGAGAAGTAGAATTTGACTATTTATTATTGTATTATTATTTAGTGTAAGTTATTTGACATTACACACAAGTCAGTTTTTAGTATATTTCTAACATTTCTAAATAAATCAAGATATTAATTACATGTTTCATCCTCTTCATTCAAGATTGATTTTATTGTCTCATACTGTTGCATCCATAAAAAAAACAATCCACATACGTAAAAGACCAGGTTGGTTTCTGGGTAACATATATATATAAATCTTTAAGGTCTGCTGTGCCTGATTAGTCATTAAAGGGTACAAACTGGTTTTATATACACACAGCAAACAGAGATAGGGCCGTCCAAACCACCACATTTTCAAAGAAAATACCCAAATATGTAACAAGTTGCATCTGATTTCGACTTCTATAACAGGATGTTGACTGTGTCTAAACTTGAGATCAAGCAAAAATCTGTTTAAGCTCCATAACTAAAAAAACTAAGAGCTGCTAGTCAAGTTTTCAGTATGACTAATACTCTCATCACTCCAAAACAAATGATATGTTGTCATCGATCAGTCATTCCCCTTTTGTCCTCAGAAACATGATCATATAAGCATTTGAAAGATATAGTGGGAAAGTATATCACACGCAGGGACTTTGCTTTCAGTTGGGCTTAATTAATTGATGTAATCAGATATGTACATGTAAGAGCTTTTAAAGGAGCACCTGAAGGCAGCATCACTCTTTTCATATGAACAGATCTCTTACAGCCGAAGGCTTGTGAGGCTTGATTTTTTTAATTTCTTTTTTTTTTTTTTTTGTATCTGTGTGCACTGGAGTTTCAGGCTTTGAGTTTCCACGCTCTCTTTTTCTCACTCTATCTATGTAGGGCAGCCCGTGGATCAGCTGACATCCCCATCCTCCCACATGCCCACACAATCTTGTTAAAGCATGCAGTTAATCTGAAGAGCAAAAGGACTCTCTTCACAAGCAAGCGGCTCTTTCATCACCCTATTGTATTGCCCACATCACGTTGTCACACGAATATCGGATTCTCCCGAAAAACTCAGGTGCTTAGAGAAGAAGCTGAGCCCTCATATTGGCTCTGTGTGATGTCATTTTCCTGGCAGTGACTGTAAATCGGGCGTCATCTAGCACTCTAGGAGCACAGGCAGGCATTGTGTTGCTCGACGAATTAACATCTCAATGGTAAAATCTCCATTTATTTTCTTCTTTCTCTTAAAAAGTTGGCTCCACCATCAATAATTTAGACCGCAAAGATGAAACAGAGGAAGGAACAGTTGTTCCTCTGGAGGTTGCCTACAGTCTTGAATTTAGGAAATCTTCCTCTTATTCTGTGCATTTTGTGCACACAACAAAGGGAGAAAAACACATAAATGTTCCCTCAGTCGCCTCTTTTACTCTTTACTTCGCTCTTATTGAAAACAAAGAGCCCCACCTCATTCAGAGGTTTCTATCATCATCTCGCAGGCCAAGTGAAGTGCAGCAATTTGATGGACAGAGATAAAGGCCAGCGCGAAAAAAGGGCCTCTGATTGAATTGCCACTCATTGCTGTCGCTGTTCTTCATTCCCAGCCTGCCCAAAACAGTGTAAGAGACACAGAGGGACAGGGTCACCCATAAACGCAGGAGTCCTCATTTGACAGAAGAGGTATTGGGGCTGTATTGTGCTGCGAGCATTTGTTCCCACCATGAAGTGGCTGAAAACCTTGAGACCCCAGGCTTCAACTCAAACACTTCTCCGTCCTTGCGGGCTCTCAAAGACTCTCTCATTTTGATGTGCTGTGGAGGAATAGGACTAGAGCAGATCATGTCAAAACTTGAACGACTCCCACATAATCACGAGTGTGCTTTTTCAGACATAATAAAAAATAAAAAAAAATGCGTTGAGCTCTCAAACAGGCTTCCACGGGCTGATTGTGCTCAAGAGGAAAATGAACCTTGATAAAATGAAACAAACCTCCTCACTTTCCTTCCTACTTGTTACTTTGTGAGGTGTCTCTAGATTGATGACATCAGACTATTGATTACAGAGCCTGGAGGTGATTAAATTATTTAAATTCATTCACCACATGGGTTATTTCTTTCTCAATTTATCAGCAGGTCCTACAAAAAAGGCTTAAAAGTGGACATTTCTATATTGATTACCAACAAAAGCTGCCACGTTGCTGCTGTGTTGCTGTCTCATTGTTTTTCTGCTCTATGTAACTGGCATGCATGTTCCAGTCAAATAAACACTGTATATACTGTATGTGCGGTGCTTTGGTTGACTTGGCAACACTGCCATCTCATGGTGATCAGAGTAACAAAACAACACTATACGTTGCTAAAACATCTTCATTATAAAAGGTTTATTAATTAAACAAGACATGTTATCACCATCTCGGACTGTTGTGCTAATTTAATTCATATGATATTGTCTCCTGTCAAAGTCATCATCATTTTCATCATGACCATCACGACACAAAGAGGATTTTCTATTAAAAACATAATGAAAACAACATGTGTTGTACTGTACTGTTTGGTTTTCAGCTGCCTTGTAAACTCACACATACTGTAAATTAAAAGATTGACGGTTGTTGTTAAAGTTTATTTTTAAAGGTTTTTAATCATAAATTCACCTCTGATCTTTTCAGTATGGGGACTTATTCTTCTTCTCTTGTACAGTCCAGATTGTAGGTGAAACTGAAATGCGAGAGATGGCAGATGGGTTCGACTTTTCTCTCGGTGTGTGAAAACCACCCCAAGGGCCAAAGTCATGCTTCACGGCATTTTAAGCCTTTCTCTACCTAGACACATCTCTGATCTCCCTCCCTCTCAGTCCCCCCGCCCGTGTCTGTATGACAGCACTACTCTCCACAACACTCCTCTCCACCTGTTTCCGTCTCTTCCTCCTCCTCCTTGATGCCCCTCTGACTTGCACACCGGAGCACCCGAGCGGCACACCTCTCCAACCCCGATTCTTCGGCCTCCTGCTTGCACTGCACCACAAAGATTCGATAAAGCTCCAATAGGACGATGAGGATGTTCTTGCAGGTGAAGAAGATCATCAGCTGGTTGAGTACCTGTTCTCGCATCATGAGATAAAGTCGGAAAAGCAGAAACGGGCCATCTTGGAGTCCCACTGTAAGCAGCAAGCTCCACGCTTCACTGGAGCAGCAGGAGACGAATGACGACGGAGAGGCGGAGCAGCAGAGATGAGAACCTTTCGATGGGCGCGTCTGAGTGAGCACCAGAGGAAACTGCATGAGCGCCCAAGAGAAGATGGACAAGCCAATGATGACAACCGCCCAGTTGGTTTTGACCTCAGGTTCCCTGAAGGTGTCGAAGATGTCCAGGATGTCAGCACCCAGTCCTACGTAGACCATGAGGAGCTGGGAGAGCTGGTCCCGGGACATGTCCCCCTTGGGCATCAGCCAGCGACCAAGAACCAACACTATGAGCATGGTCTGCTCCAGACCAGCCACCCAGTTCTCTGGGTCCAGGTCCACGATGCCCTGGATGAAAGAAACAGCATCATATCTTTAAAAAACACATTTTCATTCTCTGTCAGTCTTTGGTTTCGCCTTTCTTAAGGTTTCCCCTCGTATTTCAATTCCTTTGTACCACAAAGGTGTGACAATCTGATATCTTGATATGTGGAAAAGAGAAATGTATGAACAAAGAGATACATGTCAAATACCTCCTCTCTATTTTCCATGTAATTCTGATGACTTGTGAGTCAGCCCCTCATTGTGTCAGGGTTCATTGAGTTTATCCCGACAGCACTCCTTGACATTTTACCATGTTTCCCAAAACACTATGTTTTCAAGTTTGAAAAGCTGCCACCCTGCCTCGAGCACAGCCATGGGGCAAGACGGCTCCCAAATCCAACATGAAAGTAAGTGCACTAAAACCACCCTAGAAGGGGAGAGATCTGAGAGTATTTCAAGCAGGAGCCTATCTCGACTTCATCTCAATGTGTCTAATACACATTTCCTGCAACTAATAGTTTATCCACCCCCTTGCTAGATTAAAATCTTATCTGATATCAGGTGTTGCTTTAATGTGGCTGCGTCGAGGGTGAGGCAGGGAGGGCAGTTTTGTGGTGGGACACCTACCGCTGTGATTGGGATGTGAGCCAGCAAATGAAGCTCAGGGCCGGAGGAATTGTTGATGGGCAGCTTGGACTGCAGCAGGCTCAGCTCCAGAAACCAAATGGAAGGGATAACAGTACTGAGGTACAGGAAAACCATGGGGGAGAACCTAAAAGAGGACCGCCAAAGGAGAGGGAGGGAGCGGAGGGGGTTGGGGTTATTTTTAGTGACACGCTTTTTTTTTTATTTGCCACCCAAAAAAAAGAAGAAAGAGTCCCCCTTTTTCTTCCAAAAGAAGCATCGAATTTCAGACAGGCAATTATTCTCATCATATATGCAAATCCCACTTGACAGCGCAAAGCCTTCTCCATGAGGAGGGAACTTCAAAGTAAAATTCAGTGAGAAAGAGAGAGGCCTGAAGAAAGCTTGCATCTGAGGATGTTCGCTGCGCATGTCCCGGAGAGCTACAGCTTTTGAATGAGACACAGCTCGTGTGTTGAATGAAGTCTGACACTAAATGCTTGCAGAATTGTTCAGGTTTTGACCTTATTTTATGTTTATCAAGCCAAAATTTGAACGAAAGCTAACTGGTCAGAAATGACTGGAGCCAGCAGGAGACGTGAAAAGTAGGCTCAGAGCAATAACACTGCAGAGGAATATATTTTGTTTTTGATAGACAGTGAAAGAGGAAAAAGAGCTGCAGAGGATAACAGAGGCAGAGAATATTACAGGCCTTACACAAGCTGCCTCTCAACGGTTTGGCCAGATAGGCTGTAAAGTGTTCACACAGTTACAAGTTTTGGAGTTATAGCTCCAAACGGGTTTATTAAGTCTGGCTGCAGCACTTAAATCATCACGTCGCTTCTTTAAAACAGAACCAAAGCTGTGGGGAAGTCGGTGGTTTGTACATTAATTGAGCCCACAAACACTTTTCTGTGTTCATCGCTATTAAAATGAACGAGATTGTGTTTTTTTGTTTAACCTTTTAAAGGGGCACTCTCACTAATTCATCATTAACTTTTTGGTGTGTTACCATTTCCACTCTGCGTTGCGGGTGCACTTTAGCGTGACGGCCATTTCCACGCCCAGCAGAGCCACACCCGTCAGCAGGAGCCAATAGAGAGGCTCATCTTTAACGGCCACTACGCGCCACACTGTCACCACCCCGTGGGCTGCAAACAGGAAGCGGCTCAGCAAAGCCAGCAGGATGTTCAAGAGAGAGCACATCACGCGTGGCAGAGAAAAGACGCAGGATCACTGGAAGTTGTAGCTGGAAAATAGGAGGATATTAAATATAAACCATATTGAAATTGCGGCATTTAGTCTTAACATAACCGGAACATTAATCTTTAACCAAATATGGATTATACTGTTAGAAGTGTTTGCAAATTAGCACCACTAAAATATACAGTGAGGAGTATTAATTATAATACCTAATGTACCTTGGGTCAACACAATTCAGTTCTGCATGGATGAAACAAACCGAGACTTAACATAATGATGTCGACCAAGACATAAAATGATTTTAATATTTAAGTAGATTTACCAATTTTAACTTTTTTAACTTTTTTCTTCAGATAAACTGAATTTATGTGCGTTTACCTGAATCTTTCCTGATTTACAGTGTGTCAGATTATAAGACATAATATTAAATGACTCAAATTATTTTTGTTTTAACTGATTGTTCAGGATATTTAGAAAACGCCAAATAATAATATAAAATATATAAAACTATAAAGATTGTCGAGAGAGAGAGAAAGAGCAGATTTTGTAAACAATGTCTCATAAGTCACATCAATAAGTGCTTTATGATGTTTTGAACATAATATAGTTTTATTATAGTTGTCTTTCTGCATTAAATCTATTGTCCAACCATAAAGGTTCCCACATAATAAATAATAAACCAAAAAACACCAAAGTCATCTTTAGTTTGATTGCGTTTTGCAACAAATTAAAGGAATAAACTTGCACAGATTGGTCTGTGTCAAACTGCCAAAAATGAAACCAAACATGAAAAATGAGTAAGAACTTACGCAACACGCTTTCAACGTTACACATCACATCCCCAGATCAGCTCTCATTATCAATTATTATTATTGCATGATATCAGAGCGCCAACAGTCCTCGCTGTCAATTAATGAGTACGATTAAAGCGTTTGAGCTTTGGGAGAACTCAAAGCAAGCAGTGATTAGAAAGTAAAAGTCAGAGACGTGGATCTGCAGTCATATATGCATGCATATAAAGGACTGCAGGAGGGGTTGCATGAATTTTCTTAAAATCTGATATGTGGATTATTGTGGTGACTTGTTGGTCAGAAATGTTGGTACCACTTCATAAAATGTTATAAATCTCCAATCTGCACAATGTAAACTTTGAAGGAATAACAGTTGTTTGTTGAGGTTTGGGTCTGCAGTTTTAAGTGGTAAAACGACTGATATTATAACTCATTTGTAAATGATTTATTACCTATAAATAAAGCACTTGTTGCATCATATGCAGTAAAGTTATTTTCTCTCTCTTAAAAACACAGTCGGTCTGGTGTTGCTGTTATTGTGAATGCCGATGCGCCTTGAACAGAATTCATGCAATATGTATGGTGTAGTTGCATGCAGTACAAACCCACAGTACAAGCTGGACTCCTCGCTGAGTTTCAGCAGTGTATTTCCCAAACGTTCTCCGAAGCTGTAGAAAGTGACAAAACCAGCAGTCACAAACCGTGACCTGGCCTCCATCTGTCTGACTTTGCCTTTTAAATGACAGCCACCTCCTAACCCACTGCCTGAGTAGGCATGCCCAGTGTGTGTGTGTGTGTTCAATGGGGAGTAACTACTGTTCACTGGAGTAGAGTGTCAGTGTGTAATGGTGTGTTCCACAAGTGTATATATGTGTGTGTGTGTGTGTGTGTGTGTGTGTGTGTTTCTCCATCCCCTTGGTGCCATTGTAGGAGATAACGTTTCCTGCCCCCAGCGCCTACATCTTCATCGTCATCCGTCATGATGTCATCTCTCCTGGCCCAGAACAAAGTTATCTCCCTGGGAGAAGCCGGCCCGCCGTGCTCCCTGTTCTGAGAGCGCCCAGCTCTGCCCTGCTCCCACCCATGTCTGCTCTGCTTCTGCACCGCTGGCCCTGATAACAGCCTCACTCGCTGGCCTCGGTGCACACAAAAACACGGACTAACAAGAGAGAAAGCCCGATGGCCCCCTGAGCAATCGCTACAGGAGTGTTTTGGGTATGTTACTGCTATTGCATCAAAATGAGGATTCTGCACTAGTTGACAAGATGTTTTTATTGTTTGTCAGGGTGTAAAATTGGTAAACATTGGTCAGCAATTTATTTGCATAGAGAGGACATTACTCCTAAATGTCCGTATAATAATAATAATAAAAAAATGAGGCCTTAAACATGCATTAATCCGATTTTCTGGCATCTCGACACAAATAGTCGGCATGGAGCAACATTTGCATTCATGTGGAGTTGTGTGTCTGTCCAGCTGATGAGTGTAAGTCCAATATACAATATAATAGGTGTGACGTCACCCGTTAGTTTGTATTGGAGCTAGTTTGAAGCAGCTTATGATCAACATCTTTTTCCATTTTAAAACCAGGAGCAGCAGTGTTAGTTAACTAGAAATGTAAGATACATTTAAAAAATAAAATAAACTTTGAAACGGTGACACTATGTAATGTAATGTAATTTAACATAAACATATATGTGCCTTTTTCTACCAGCCACTCTTAATGAAGTGCTAAATATAAATATTCCTTGTCCCCAGAGGATGAACCCTAATATTTTGATGAACCTCTAACCTTTTCTAACCTTTATTCAGTCTCTCATACAAAAGAAATATCTAATTTCAGATGTACATGAAATTTACCGAACATTTTAATGCTCCCCAGAGGATGAATCCTTCACATTTTGGCTGCTTTATGAGCACTAAAGGTAGATTTCTCTAATGGTGGATGTAGCCTTCGACCAATTAGTTCTAACATACAGTTTAATGCAAGACAAGACACCTTAAAAATGCAGTGATGATATGAAATGATGTATTTCTTTGACAGGCATTTGTGTTTTTTTCATCCCTAAATTAGTTGAAATCAATTCCCGAGTTCAGACAAAAGATGGATGATAAATATTATTATAGCACAGTTCTTGACCTCTGTCAGTTGGACGTGTACTTTAGTTATTTATAATACCTTTAAATTAGAGTATTATTGATCATTGTTATCATCATATTCACCACTTCAAACAACATTAAAATACTGACAGATAATCACTTCAGGGCCAGAAGGGATTTCAGTGTTTTCAGGCTTTTTTAATCACACAAACAACTGTTTGGATTTTAAGGTTCAAGTGACCATTTGAAGCCAGCACACACACACACACACACACACACACACACACACAGAGAAACAGGTAGTGGAAGAGGTCCTTTAATGTTGAGGAAACAGACAGAACTGGAAGAAGGAGATAAGACACTCCTAGCTGGTGTCCTGAACGAAAAATGAATTGAAAGAAAATGGGTGGAGGACCAAAGGAGAAAGAGGAAGAGAGGGAGGGTGGCGATGGTGGGGTGGTGGGGGTGAGTTATCAGCCATGCAGAATAGTAGTACACCTCATCTCCTTATCTTCTTGGGTTATTCTTCTCGGTTGGGCGGTGCCATTACTTTTAGAGATAACGAGCGGTCCACTCCAGATTGTGGCTCTACGTTAAGTTAAGCGAACTATGCTTGTTTATGTGTGCAGGATATGAGCTCGATGGTCGGTAGTTTCAAGCAGCTGTAGTGTCCCGCGTCGCTGAGTATTACGAACCTCCAACAGGCAACATAGTCCTTTGCCTTTACACATTCCTGCATTTGTATGTGAAGACGTTTTAAACTACACTTCCATTAATGATCCATGTCTCCATAATCGCAGGCCGTAACACTTCATTTCCTCTGAAGTTTTTTATTATTATTATAATTTTTTTTTTTTTATTATTGAAGCCTGCGGTATTTCTCAGCTGCACCAGTCTGCCAACATTTATGTGGCTCAACTCCAGCAGTTTCTTATATACAGCGCTGGATGGCAGCCATTCACACAGACCTGCTGCCTCCTTCTCACATGGTATACGCCACCCAGTAGATCACATTCACCACAGCGAAAGTGAAAGGGAACACAGCCCTGGCATAGATGTCGATGGTGTCGGCATCAATTGGCTTGCAGACGCACTTGGAACAACACTTCTTCTCCTCCTCGCTCTCATCCGGCTGCCTGGATCTTCTCCTCCTCGACTCGACCTCCTCAGAGCCGCCCTCCCCCGGGATTTCGCTACTGGAACGCTGGGTCCGGCCTTGGCGGTTGGAAATCATCACTCCCTGGTTCATGCCAGTGACCGACAGGGAAAACAGGACCATAGCCTGTTTGCCGTTCTTCACGATAGACTGTAGAGAGACAGAGAGAGAAGCATGTCAGCCCTTTCTGAGGCTTTTAAGGCTCCTGGTGGAGTCTAAAAGACAAAAATATAGCAGATTCTAATGTCAAACATTATTATAGGAGGTATATTGGGTGTAATATTTGTAGTTGTGCATCCGTTTTCGGATTTCGGAGATTTCAAACTGTGGTTAACCACTTATACATCTTTGTATAATTTCTCTTTTGTTGTCATAAGAAGGAATGACCTTTACAAAAAAATCAAGACAACTTCTCTACCAAAGATTAACATCAGCAGCACGGGAAAGAGATAGTATGACAAGATCCTCGTTACTCCCTGTAGGGAAATCTTCTATTTTTCCATTGTGCTCTACAGAGATTCATTTTCTTGCTGAAGGTCAGCGAGATGGAGGCTTGTCAGCTCAGAGATTTGAAGCCCAGCCCAGGTCTCTGTTTGAAAGACATGCTCATTACAACAACACCCCCCTTCCCCCCCCGAAGCTCTGCGTTCGTATCTGAGTAACATGATGGGAATGATTTCCTCACCTCCGAGCTGAGCTTGTTGGCCTTCACCTTGGCCTTCTCTTTGAGTCGGTAGTCAGCGTTGTAATGAGCGAAGGCATACTCAATAAGCGCCGCGAACACGAACACATAACAGATCCAAAAGTAGACGTCTAACGCCTTGATGGCTGACGCTCGTGGCAGGGAGGAGCGGGCGCTGACCATCAGCGTGGTCATGGTGAGAACAGTCGTGATACCTGTGAACGGAAACGAAGTACAGATAAGAGATCTGTGGGGGTTTTAGCAATGCTTGCAGCATTTAAAATGTGTATTTGTCCAATAATTTGGTTTATGATTGAATTTAAATGAATAAAAAGTTTTTTAATTTTTAGAAAAGTTGAACCACACCCTTTTTTTTAGCTCAGCATGGCCCTGATGATGGCTGCTTTGTGCTTTCTCTACAGACAGCATACTAAGTGTCCCACCTGGGATCGAAATACACTGGTCAACTGCTATCCAATATTAAAAGATGCATATCTTTCTGTTCCCTGTGCAGCTTTAGGAATCTCTGATCACTGTCTGGTTCATCTTTTCCCAACTTGCAGGCAGAAACTGCAAAAATCTGCAAAGCCTGTAGTTAAAACTGTGAGGAGATGCAGGTCTGCTTTGACTGAACTGAACTGAACCTGGACAAACTTATTGACACTGTGACATCTTACATCAGCTTTTTTTGGGATGTAACACATGTGTGTGTGACCACCAAAACCTTCTGCACATTCAATAACAATAAGTTCACGTGATTACGATTATGATCAAATGAATACCAACCTAAGGATACACGGGCAGGGACTGCTGATTGGCTGATCCAAAAGGACACCCAGGACATGGCAACCAGTAATATCGAAGGCATGTATGACTGGATAATGTAGACACCACGGTTACGTCTCAGCTGGAAGCGAAGGCTGAGCCTTGGAAATCTTCCCGCTGGGAAGCAAATAACAGAAATAAAATCTAAAACACTGACGTTGGTTCATGTCTATCTTCTTGCTTGCTTTAAGATGTAGGACATAAAGTAAGACAACTTCTACCATCTCCTGAACCTCCTGCCTGACTCAGCAATAAGACAGACCTCATCCAGTCTATCTATGCATAGAATATAACCACAGACATAAAATATATTTCTTACTTCAAAAGGAATCATGAGTTTTCCAAAACAAGAAGCAAGACAAGTCCAAAATACTACATAATGCATAAAACAACATAGAAACATAGAAGCGGCTGTGAATAAGACGGACGCTCACCAGATTTGAAATTCATCATCTCAGTGACAAAACGATAGTCTGTGATGGTGAACTGGGAGAGCTCCAGTTTGTCCAGACCGTGGATGTGGTTCTGACTCTCCGACCAGTGATACACAATATCCTCTGAGGAGTAACCATCTAAAAAACAAATGCAGACAAGTCAATGAAACCTGCAGAGATTCAGTCATAAGAGGGTTGCCAAATTAGCGTCTTTATCTAAAACTGACTCTAGATGTCACTGTACTAAAATGTGACGCATCTTGACTTACAGCTTTCCAGGTCCAGCATACACTCCTGTTCATCCATGGGATACTTGGTCAGGTCCATGTCACAGGCCACCGTCGAAGTGATTCTGGGAACACAACAGTCCAGTAAATCATACACACCAATATAGTTTCTTAACCTTTGATTAGATTTTTTTTTTTTTTTTTTTACATAATATTACCATACGTGTAACGTTAAATGGATAAAACTGTTATTTATCGACACATCCAGCAGATAGTCCAATATTCACTCTCCATCAACTCCTGGAAAAGGTTTGTGTAGCTGAGAATCGCTGAGTTGGGTTATAATTATTTCTTTTCACATTACACATGGTCATTTCAAGCATTTTTTATTATTTATATAAAAAAATATTAATGTCAATGTCATCCTGTCAACAGGGGGCGCCAGAAGAGAAAACACTCGTCCTCAAAGGAAATAAGATGAGACCTACTTTGTCATTTAGGTTGAAAGATGATTTTTTTTTTTTTCACAGCAGCAGTTGGATTATAGCTTGTTTTTTGTTTGGTTTTTTTGTTGTTGTTTTTTTTGTTCCTTTTAAAATTTCATGATTTCTTCAGTTTGCCTCTTTTGATGATTGACTTTCACATAACTGAAGATCCTGATCAGCCGTGTAGAAGCACATCAGAACATGTCAGAGATTTGTTTGAACACTCAACAGCAACAAGATATAAAAAATAAAGAGTAAATAAATAATCTGACATGGTTACAGAGAGGAAGACGATGACGTGTTTGCTCATACCGGCTGCTGTATAGAATGACTCCGTTTGGCTGCAGGCGGATCAGCTTGTTCTCCACGGTGACATCGTGGAACCAAGCAGATTTGGCGTTAACGATGAAGGTGTCGGGCAGCCACAGCTTGTCCACGAAGCGACTGTCCAATCCCAGAGTCTTGTTTGTGTGGTTGTAGGATAGACGGTCATCGTGCCAGCTCTGCCGCAGGAACACGGTCATGGTGTATTCCTGCCGGGAACAAACAAACAAACAAACAAACAAAAAGGCTGAGTCATTGGTACAAACAGATAGACTTTAGGTCGGTTTTTTTTAGTAACTCAGCCTTTGAAAAACAATTCTGGAGGAAATTTGTCAACTCTGATGAAACTGTTGCATTATATATATTTATGTCTTTTCCAATTTCTGCAACTTAATGAAAGAAAGAAAAAAGCTTTTTTTTTTTAGTTGTAATTTTCAAATTTTAACTTTTTTGGCCATAATGCAGGTAGGAAAGAAGAAATATGCAGGTTGCCCCTTTAATTACCTTTTCCACTTTGGTGTAAATATGTCACCAGTGATCAGATTTAGTTTATTTTAGCTGTATTTAGATGCATGTATTTCCTTCTACAACCCTGAAACAGAATTTACCACATCTGCAACTGTGAAGTAAGATACTAGTTTGATCAATACAGATACTGGACATGCTGCTATAGTTAAAAACAAACTGATTCTCTCTTAATACTGTCTGAAATAATTCTGAATCTGTTCTCGTTTATTTGGTATCCATATGGAGACATGTTTCTCCAACTGTCATCAAAACGGCTGTTTTATTGGTGGTTTTTCACTTTTTTTTTTATCCGTTTATTTACATGATGCGAATCGTCCCACCGGATTCGCTTCTTACCCTACAAAATCCATGAAAGCATCAAATTATCTAACAACTCAGCCGGTGTGTCACACATGTTCACACCGAGTACTTTCAAACCCTCAAGTGGGATAAATCAGGATTATGCAAATAAATGAATCTTTGATCTTTGCTGCAATAGTGAAGTTAGGGGGGAACGATAGAGAAGCTGGCTGCAGAAGGAAGTGAGCGTTTTACTTTACCATGTTGGCTTCAGAGATGTGGTCAATGCTGGCGACTTCAATAGCCATGGCTACGTTCACTGGTGGACCTGCAGGAGGAGAAGTGAGAAAAGAAAGCAAACCTGCCCCCTACTCGATTCAAACACCCGCACACACACACACACACACACACACCTTCTCTGCTAACTCTGAATCCATCAGACCCTCCCTTCACTCCTCACCCATCTGTTTCCCTCCCACCTACCATCCTCCCACGACTCAAACACTCCTACAGTGCATAGAGATTAAGCATTATCCAGTTTAACCATGCTAAGTGGCACATCACACTGTGGGCGTTCATAAACAGCACTGGGCTTTCATGGACTCGCACAGAGTGAGCTTCTGCCAATATTCACACACACACACACACACACACACAGTGGCGTTCTCACTCAACAGTTTGCCATATGATTAGCATGGAGTGTGTCTGTGTGATCAGATGCTAGAGGGCAGGAACTACAGGGGAGCTCAGTGATGCAGAACAGAAAGGCTATTTATACTGAACATTAAGGAATCACACATTATCATTCCCCCACCATTCAACACCTTCCCATAATCATTTATGGCAAATCATATACAATTGGCCGTACACTGGGACGTATACTGCCGCGTGATTTACGTTGGCATGTTTACGGGACAACCAAGGTCAGCAGAGGAGGTGCAATAGATGCAATAGAAAGCACGTTTTATACTCACCAATGGAGGATTAATGATACACTTATAATATATACATTATTTAGGAATGTATGTTCACGTTATTAAGTTAGAAAATTGGCCAGTCTTACAATACACATACTGTAGTATTAATGGTAATGTATGGCATCATTTTAATCATCATAGTAAATAACATTAATGTTATGTTCCCTCCAGATGAATGTTTTCAAAATAAAATGCAAAACATAATTTAGAGATGTTTCCCATAGAAAAAAATGTAAAACAAGATCCACAAGTTTAATATATTTTATATTTAATATGTCTCCCAAATGAAAAGAAGACTCGAAAATATTAACCGATTATCAACTATGTTTTTTTTTTGTGTATATTATCAATGTTGATAATATGTATGTGAATGTTATTTAGTTTTTCAGGATGCAAAACATATATTCATAAATCTTTAAATAAATGTAAGTCTCATAATTTAATTCTCCATAAAGTTTTCTGGGATGTGAGTTGAATGAGTGAGAATTACTCCAAAATAAGAGTCAGAGATTCCTCAGTGGTCATAACAGCCGTTCGTTTTTTAGCTGTTGTTCTTCGTATAACGTGACATCAGTAGGAATGCAGCGACCACATGATGCAGCATTACGATGTGTCTGTGTGGGTGTTTAAAGCACAGGACGGTGGTGCGTATTGTGGTGACAGCAGCCGTGGGTTGTTTTTTTTTTGCTCCACATTTTCACCTTTGCTCAGCTGAGTTAAGCTGTGAGATTGAGAAATCTATCGCTGTGGTCATTGGATGTTTCACATCTTGCAGCCATTCTTAGCAAAGTCTCCAGAGCGGTGCTCGTTGTCTGTAACACCCGTGACCCTCTTCGTCCCTGAAGGGCATCGTCTTCAATAATCCCTTCAGCAAAGCTTCTCTTGACTTGTTTTAATTTTAATTTTTTTTTTATGTGTGTGTGTGCTTAACAAACTATTCACCTTACTGAAGAGTCAAAGCAGGTATTTACATAAGGTAAATACATCTTTGTGTTGGGTTATGCTAAGGATGGCTGTAAATGTGAGAAGGTGAAATGCAACCCAACGCCACGAGCAGTAGATCTCATACTCACCTCCTATCCCAGGGCGAAAATTTCTGGCATAGCCCTTCATTAACTCATCCAGATTAGGTAACCAGGATATTTGAATGTCTGTACCTACATAGTCCCCAATGTCACTCAGCATGGCCCTAAAGGAGACAGACAGCAAACACAGCAGCCTTCAGCCATCCAGCCTTACCAAGTGTCCACAGAAAATACCTGCGAGAGCCTCAAACACAGTCAGGATCATTCACAGATAAAAACAAACCTCTAAACATCAGCTGACGTTAGATAATATTAAATAATATTAAATAATAAACAGGGTTACTCATAATTTAAATATTGTGAATCAGTTTTTTTGTAATTTAAAGCTGCATATTTGATTTTTCTCTGTTTTGTTCACTTGGGGGCAGCAGAACCAGTTGTAAACACAACACTCACATACAGTATCATCACATACATATATATACAGTATATGTACACATATATGATTTGGTGGATTTTATATATATATTATTATACCATAAGTACAAGTTTGAAATTGTATTGCATTATAAATTATATTTGAAAATTAATTTGGAAATTCCATTGAGTGTCTCAAACCAAGAAATAATGTGTCCCATATAGTTTAAAATATTTATTTATTTATTTAAGATTTTTTTAATTGGTACCTTATTTATTTATTTATTTATTTATTTATTTATTTATTTATTTATTTATTTATTTATTTATTTATTTATTTATTTATTTATTTAAATATTTTAAATAAATAAATAAACATAAATATAAGCATGTGTAAATATAAGAACCTGCTGAAATCTTACTTCAAGTTTGGGTTCTGATACTGAATTTCAAGTCATCAGCTGCAACGTTCGTATTTACGATCAGCATTAACAGCAGACTTCTTAAACATGTCATGCGTTGGGAGGCTGACAGCAGATCCAACTCGTTATACTTCATTTCCATCAGCTGCAACGTGGTGGTCTGCAACGTGGTGGTCTGCACCCAGACCACCACATACTGACGCTTTGTCTCAGCTTCAGATTTCAGTCCAGACCTTTTTCATTTCAGTGAAAATAACAAATCCCCATTTAATAAGAGTTTAATTTGGAACAACTGAGCACCTTTTTACTTTGCTGTTTCCTCTTTACCAGAGTGACACCTTAATTCAAACAATCCTTATGCTTATTCTGTTCTGCTAACTCTTCAGGGGTAAAATTAAAACTATTCCTTGGTATAAATAGACTCCCCTGAGCCTCGAACCCTCGAGGGCTGCTGCTGCTGCAGGGTCTGGAGGTCACATTGACCGCCGCTGCATCGGTGCAGGATAAGAGCAGAGCAGCTCAGATACCACCAGGTGGCACTTTTGCATCCTGTAAACAGACTGATGCAGATATACAGTCTGGATCTGTCGAGTCTGTTACTCTCTAATTTCCAATAATATGTTCGATACACATATAGGAATCAAACTGTAAAAGCAACGCTGTCACAGAAAGAGCCGGTTGATAAATAAATTGAAGATAATGAAAACTTTTTCTATAAAAGTCTATAAAAACAGTGACAAAACGACGTATTTCTGCCGCGTCATGAACATTTCCTCAGTGAATCCGTTCTGTAGTGGCAGATGTATTTTTAGTCTGGCAAATCACTGTCATGTCTGAAATAAATGGGAGCATTGAGTGAATTAATTAATCACTATGTGACTGCTGGATTTCTTCACTAATTGGCAGTTTCTAAATCTGGAATTAAAGAGCTTCTTCTTTCCTTTCGAGAAGTCGGCTGACACGCCAAGGTCACACAGATCCTGTCACACCGCAGAGAGACAGGAACTAGTTCCTCCATACTTTTCATTTTACTCCAGTTTAAACCTGATTTCATAGGAGATTCCTGTTCCGTTGGTAATCAGATTAAAGCCTTTATGATGACTGTATAGTATTTTTTTTCATGCTATTAAATTAGACTATATTCTGCAATAGTTTTCTATAAATCAATGCCAACATCATAAATAATTCCACTTGTTCTTATTGCAAAGCTGTGTCTAAATTTACAGAAATGTCACATTGTGGGTGGTGGTATGAAATCTCGTCTTTCTATAGAGCCGATCTGTTTATCTGCTGCTCAAACACGTCAGAAAATTATCATAATCATAATATAATCCGACAGGCGTTAATAATGTGAAGGCTTTTATCGACTGAATACATTTTATATCCCTGATTAGTATTATTATTATTATTATTTTATCAAAAAAGACACGTTACTGTTACTGTACGGCGTGAAAAGACACATACGGGGTTGAAACATTTGATTGCTCTCTGGGGACAATCACTGAACATGTGCACCCCTCAGTTTCCTCAACCCTCCATCCATGACAAACAGTTCAGAGTGTTTATTTCCAGCCGCTCCTCTTTCTATCCTTCTATATTTCACTTTCATTCAACGTCTCTCCCGAGGCCTGGATCTGCACCCGTCTGTTTATGAGCTACTATTAAACAGATGGGGAGAAGAGGAGACGGAGGAAGAGGGAAAAGACAAAGAGTGGAAAGCCTCTCTCTAAATTTATGGCGTCCCTTTGTGAACGTAATGGGCAGCAAACATTAACAAGCCTAATTAGTTTTATATAGTGACACTGCTCGTTACCTGAACATGACTCACTATTTCATTTGATTTATCATCGGCGTCGATGTGGGTTGAGCAGCATCGCAAAAGCATGAAGATACGATTAAACACATCATCATAAAACATGAGTAAGGGGTACATATCAATGTGTGTGTGTGTGTGTGTGTGTGTGTGTGCTGTTTTATAGTGATAATGAATAATTGGTTGCTCTTCATTCAGCAAACATCTTTTTTTATTGCCATTATTTATATGTATATATATATATCCGGTGAGTTGATATGAATGAGAATGAAGTGAAAATGTGTTTTTAAATTTACTCTCATAATTTATCTTCTACTGTCTTTTGAATTTCTCGGTCTTAGCACACATTTAATCATTTATATTTCCCTTCTTGCTCATCATCTTCTCGTTTTCATCAAGTAAAACAACAACAAGTAAAATGAGAAAAACTTAGAAGATGCAAGAAATGGATAAATGATTATGTGTCAAAGGAATAAGTGGAAAAATGTCTAAATGTATGTTTGTGACTGCTGGGTCTCCTGAATTATCGTTTATTAAAAGCAGATAGAATAAAAAACAAAAAACTATTGAGGTAAACTAATCAAACTAACTTATTAGTATATAAACAGATTTTCTAGGAGGCAGCGTTGGTCCTGCAGTAGGGAGAAGGGACACCCAGAGGTGGTGGAGGGTGTGTGTGTGTGTAAAATATACTGTTTTCCCATCACAGACTTTCAACAGTTTAGTGTCTCAAATCCAAAACCTTTTTTTTTCACATCAAATCAAATATATATAAACTGTCCCAGTTTTCCAAACTTTAATCAGCCTTCTGTCTTCTATGAACAGAGTAAAACATCATCTTACTTATAATAACTCTCCTGCAGTCCTGGTTTAGTTTACATTATTCTACTGTGTGATGTATACATATCTGCATCTCTGAACAACCACCTGTCATAACACAAATGATTAAATCCTTCAATTCATACCTATAAGCGTTTCCTGGAAGATTATTTGATTCAGACTGTAAAAGGAGGATTTTCTCTGTAAACGTGTTCATTGTTTAAAGTGAAATACTCCTAATATTGTAACTGAAACTGCTGGTTTCTCTTTATCAGAGTGTAAAATGCTGCAGGGCTCACGTTCGGGTCAGTGAATATCCTCTGTTATTTAAAACAGCCTGAAGAAACAGAGCTTCTTCACATTTGAATAAAGAGACATTTGTCCTTGAACATTTGTCCTTGTACAGCATAAAGTATTAAAGTATGACAACTCGTGCGGTCACATAAAGAGGACTTTTTATCTGTATCTTCTGTCATATGTATTTTTTTGTCAGGCCTGTTCATGCAGTGTTATTAAGGGATGTACTCTATGTATAGTAAGAGGGATTTATCTGCTGACTCAGCCTCTTATACAGGTGAGTCAGGACGACTGTGTCACCTGAGTGTAGGTTTAAAGGACAGGAAATCCACATCTGAAGCTAAACGATAATCATGTCCACAATGTCTACAGAGCAAAAGTCTTGTTAAACCTCAGTCTGTGATTTTCTTCTTTATCAACCTTTCTTTAATTCATTAAAAATGCAAATGTACTTATTTATATGCACCTTAATCCATATTTACATATTCACAAAATAAATTTATAATCAGTCAAATTGGCATAAACTTCTGCGACCCTTCAGATTCACGTCTTAGGAGTTTTCTGTGCTGGTAACCCACTTTTACTCCCATGAGTTTTTCATACTTGGCCTATAATAAGGCAAAGCATTATGGGAAGTTGCCATTACATAACGTTAAAATGATCGACTTATTGTGTTGTTTAGTGTTTCAATATCATTTCTTTACAAATCGAGACTTATCAGAGTTGTTTGTCCATAATTTTTTTTCTTTATTTCAGTTTAGTGACATTTAACCCAGATTACTTTAGTGTCATATTGACACTCTTAGTTTCAGAGACGCCAAACGTTCATCTGATCTCATGACCTGTGATATCTTCTACTACACTGACCTATTATACAGCGTAAGGGGTCAAATCGTCTCCGTCTTTATGCAGGTGCAGAAAGTGTTTATGTTGTCAACAAGATTATCAGTAAACTATTAACCCATTGGATGATGATCTAATAAGACCTGGTTACATGACAGCTGTTAATTTGTAATAGTCTGACGTATATCACCAGTAGACCTTTTCTATAGCAGGAAAGACACAGGTGTAATTAATTAACATTAACGGCCGCACCCAAATGGAGCGGAGCCATCGTTAATGTCATTAGTTTCATCGTCAAGGATACGGTTGGTGTTTTTTCTGTGTTTTTACGACTTATATAAACAAATGAAAAAGACATTTCTACGTCTGAAATCGCTTCTCATACGTTCGTATGACTCTTAATACTTTTCTGACATCTCGACTCTGTCTGTGGCGCTCAACCCTGAACCCATTGGTTCAAGATGAAGATGTAAAACTTTAAAAAAAACGGGTCACAGATAGTTTAATTTTTCAAAAAACACTATGGACACTATGGTGTTATTTAAATAAAATAGTGCATTTGTTATAGGGACTATTTTCACTTGTGGATTAACACATTTGGTGCTCTAGTGTGTAGTTGTGGCATCAGGATGGTGTATGTAGCAATAATAATAATATATATATATATAGTATTTAGACAAGAATAGAGGTTATATATAATATAATTATTGTGTAAATGTTATGAACATGAGAATCTTCGTTTTCAATAATCATAATCAAAACTAATCTGTGTACAATGCTCTTCTATTCTTATTAAAACTGTTCAGAGGTCCTGCTGTCCTCTATTACAATATTTATAGTGGATATAACAAGAGAGCCGACACCATCTAGCACATGCAGATTTTGTTTGGTGAAGTGAAGGATAAGTGACACTTCAACTGGAAATAAACGCTGTGAAATTCACACGACGCCAAAGGTGGCGAGGCATGACTTAGCTGAGCGACATTTGTGAGATGGATAAAAAAAAAAAAAGGAGAGCCAGAGTCAGTTCTGTTCTGAGGGGAAGAAGAGAAGCAACGTTGAAACGCCGAAGGCAAAACACGCCACGGTGTGTGTGTGTGTGTGTGTGTGTGTGTGTGTGTGTGTGTGTGAGAGAGCTGACACATAATGAGGTGCTGAGAATAAAATAATAATACTGTACCAGCAGTGACTAGAGGCAGGAAAAGAAATCCAATTACAGTAGCTATTACTCCCTCTACTGGTGAACAGCCAAGAGGGACAATAGAAGTGATTTTCCCAAATTCAACCCAAAGCTTAAGTAGCTTCACCCTTTTCAGTGGAGCCACTTCCCAGCATATGGGCTTTAGAAAACTGTGACTCAGCAGTAGATGATTGCGAAGGCTTTTATGCACGAACCTATTAGGCCATTTCTACTGCACGCATGCATGTGGGCCTCTGTAGAAAACAAGAGATAGTTTATATATAAAGTATTGAAGCTGATGAAAGGAAATCTGTGTGAGAAGGTCAGAGAATACTGACGTGGAAAATAAATGTCACTTTACAACACGGAAACCTCATCATACCCCACCTTTACATACTCCTTTTTATAAATATAACTTTTAAAGCTCATTTCCAGCGTATTTATGATGCTTTACATTTCCTTAAACACTCTCCTGATTAGCTGCTCCTGTAAATGTACGACGCCTGAGAGGCCTGTTCTTATCCGTCCATGTGTACCGTCGACCCTTATTACACCTGCCTGGAGGTGGGTGACATTATCTGCCACACACAGACGCAGCAGCTCACCTTATGCATTATGTAAATAGTGCCATCAGGAGGAGGTAAAGGTAACGCAGAGTAAAGACTTCAGGGGTATTTTGATGGTGTACAGCCTGCGTAAAGCCACAGAAATTGAATTTACTCACCTCCAGGCGTACAGTACATCAATATTTATGAGGTAAAGTCGTGGGAGGCGGTTTACAGCAAAGAGAAACTCATATTTTAGTTGCCTGTCAGTGTCCTTTTTTTTTTTTACAGAGGTTACAGATATTAGATAATACTGCGCTCATAATGTAATCCTGATTTTCTGGTGGTTGTTTGCCTTTTCTGATCTCTGACCTTGAGTTTATGTCTTATCTAACTTTTTTTTTATACATCTATTTATTTATTTATTTATTTTGAGCGCTTTGTATTAAGGAGAAACATTGTAATATATATATATATATATATATATATATATATATATATATATATATATATATATATATAAATATATATAAAACAACACACCTGCAAGAAGTAAAAATCAAGACTGATCTCACCTGGTGAAAATATCCCCTCCGACAAAGAGCAGAGCAACACACGACAGCAGGAAAGTTGAGACCTCCATCCCAAATGTTTTATGATATAATATTTTTGTGTTTTTCTCAAAAAAAAAAAAAAAAAGAAAAAGTTTATCGACGGAGTTTTATTTTAGCGCGCTCTCCTCGTGATCCGGCGCTGCGGAGAAGAAAGTAAAGTGTGGTGCTGATGCTGCTGAAGATGCTGAAGATGGTGGTGATGATGATGATGACCCCATGACCAATTCCTTTATGTCCCAGAGCGCGCGGAGGAAAAAGGAAAAAGTCCCGATCCGTAAAGCAACAACGAGTCGATACACAGCCGCTGCTGCCGCCGTCGTTTTCTGTCCTCCAGCAGCAGAGCAGAGAGAGGGATGAGGAGAGAGAAAGAGACACAGAGAGACAGACAGAGAGAGAGAGAGAGAGAGAGAGAGTCACTAATCTGTGGATCCCTGCGCTGCTTGGTCTCTAAACGTCTGATTCAATCTGGCCACGCAAAGCAGGAAATCATGTCACGAACATGGACTTCAGCACATTATGTAATGTTTGACACATTTGAATCATCCCCATTAGGTTAATGGTGCCTCAAATAAAGTTGTATTTCACTCAAAGGAGGGGTCCATGCAGTGTTGGGTGGGTGGGTGGGGGGAGGTGCAGGGTGGGGTGCAGGGGTTGGGGGGGGTGGGGGGGTGTAACAGGTAGTTCAGGTGTGTTTTAAGATCATGCTGACTTCACCGTAGCCACTGTTAGCTGCTAATATCAAGGTCCTGTTAGTATAGAGGTGTCAAATAGCCCCATTTGAAGGCATTTAATGCTTCCTAAAGCTGCTTTCTAAAGCAGGAACTTGAAATCTGATGATTCTTCTCACTCATTTCTTCTTCTTGTGTTCATATGGAAACGATGTCATCGAGAAACATCAAAATGGCGATCGCACCGGTTGCAATTAGCGATCACAGCTTTAGCAATAAAACGGCCCGAAGCTGAGCTCTCCTGTGTTGGAGAACAATGGACGCCAACTTTGCAGAGAGAGCTGGAGGACGAAGAGGAGGACCGAGACCATGACCTCTGATGAGATACTGGTGTCCTCCATCACCATATAACCTTTGACCTCTACAATCATGCTTGGCGATACAGAGAGACACGAAAGGCAGGATGTGGCCTGTGATGTTTGTATGTATAGTGTAAGATTATTGATCGTAGTGTTTTCAGCTCATCATAGTGTTCAGTATTTTTAATTGGCTCTTAGAGTACGTGTGTCATTTGGTTTTGTGTTGAGAGTTTTAAGTTAGATTTATAGATTTAAAGACATCAGGCTACTGTACACGCAGCACTGCTCCGCCTGTCTCAAACACCAAATATTTCTTATTCCTTTTATTCTCTTGTGTATTTTCTTTCTCCATCTCTCTCTCTCTGCTTTTTTTTCTCCTGGTGATCTTCCTTCCCTTTGTTCTTACTTTATATCTCCAACATAACTCCCATCACACATCTCTCTGTCTCACACACACACACACACACACATATGCACAATCACACCATTTATTTATTCAATCTCCCACAGAGATACTAACGGGAATGTTTACTCCGGATACTGCCGGAGTAAACATTCCTGTATGACAATATTTTAATATGTTGTAGAGCTCGCTTCTCTCATCTCTCCTGTTCTAAATTAATCTTCGTCATTATGATGAATTGAAAGAAAGCTTCATTATGCTTAATAACAGAACAGCTTTCCTGTAAGAAAAAAAACCAACACTGTGTCAGTGCAGAAATGTCTAGAAATGAAATGTCTTTTCCAGTGTAAATCAGATAGGGACAAAAAAAAAAAAGAAAATCTGCATAACTCACAGATTTATCATTGTTTCTGAACCAAATGAGACATTTTCTGCTGAGTGTGGTTTGACAGATAGCGGACCAAAGGAAATTATAGCATTGTTGAAAAGTAACAACGGCTGGAAAGTCATAAAAATAATAAATAAGAAAAAACTAAATCATGAAATGCTTTATTATTGTTATATATCATTGTTAAAGGTGTGATTTTAATCATATTTACCCTTATTTTAAGTTATTAGAACCTGTAATTTAGCAATTTCAGTAGACCTTATGTTATAATATTGATAGTTAGAAACCTTCAGTTCAGGTTTCAGTATTTATTTTTTTTATTTATCAGTATTTATCCTCTAAACCCAAAGATAATATAAGTCGATTTCAAAATTTTTTAATAATATTTATCCATCCAATGAATTGCTAAAACTGAGATTTAATGTTAATCACAATATTGAAACTACAGATGATCTGTTTCTCTATTGTAACTCATATGATCTATGACATTTTTGCACATTTTTGACTAATTAAAAAAATTAAACCCATTTATTTTCTGTTTTTAAAGGACAATCATTTGAGACTAATAGGGAAAAATTATATAATAATAAAATAATATAATAATAATAATATAATAAAATAATATAATAATTTATATAATTTAAGTCATTTTTATTTAACGTGTCTTTCAATAAAGATTAAATAAGGGGAAGGTTGTGGGTTCAGTTGGTTCCGGTGACGTCTCCGGTGACGTCAGGCCTCGCCCCTTGCGTCCCGTTTCCATGGAAACACTAACAAACATGGCGGATTAACTTTAGCTGTGACAAAAAGTAAATTTAAAACGATTTCTTGCCAAAAGAAGGGAAGCTGGGCTAAGTGAGGTAATGTCATAACGTTTGTTAAATGAAGCTGTACTTTTAAATGTGACACGGCCCTAATTCAGAATTAATTGTGCATTAGCTTTCTGTAGCTTACCTAGTTTAGCCAAAGCTAGCTCTTAGCTAGCAAACGAGACGCTGAACTCCATTGAGAAATATGCCAAAATAAATGTTGTCCTGCTCACTGTCAAAGTTACACAACTCATAAATAAGACATGAAGGTGTTCTGCAATCCACTAAGAGTCACTCCACAACTCGGCTAACATATAATTCACCAAGAAATATATTTTAATTAAATTTCAACTTGTGAAATGAAACCGGTGCTTAGTGTGACAAACCTCTTTAACCTAAAGACAAAATGTGAATTAAAATGTGAATACTATTTTTACTGTGTTATTTATAAATAAGGTAAAAATGGACGCAGAAGACAGGTGGAGTGCATCTGATGTGACGTCAGACAGGTGTGGACTGATTGATGTTCACCTGAGGACTCGTGAGGGTGAGTGACAGATCCTGCTGCTGCCTTTTGTTGTCAATGAGATGCCTTCTTCTCTTTAACTCACTATTAATAAGACATATAAGTAAAAGTACCATTACTTAATGTAAAAATACTCCTACATAAAAAAATCCTACTTAAGTGAAAGCAGCATTAGCAGTAAAAATGTACTGTAAAGTATGACAGTAAAAGTACTGGTTTTGTCCCTCTGACTGATATTATTATATATGACATCACCATTGTAGCTGCTGGAGGTGGAGCTAGTTTCAACTACTTTATATACAGTTAGCTAGTTTAGTCCAGTGGTTCCCAACCTAGGGGTCGGGCCCCTCCAAAGAGTCACCAGATAAATCTGACGGCTTGTGAGATGATTAATGGGAGAGGAAAGAACAAAACACAAAGGTCTGATACACAAATCTGTTTTCAGAAATTCAAATTAATGTATTGTAGTGGAAGATTAAAGTAGCATAAAATGGAAATAGTAAAGTTCAAGTACCTCATAATGGTACTTAAGTACAGTACTTGAGGAAATGTGCTTAGTTACTTTCCACCACTGGAGATCCACACTTAATGCGGATACTTTTCAGCTGAAGGTCCAGACGAGAAGACCCTTAAAGATGAAGAGGCAGCCCTTCCTGTTGACTTCAAGTGGTTAGAAGAGTTGTATGAGTGAGTGTTTCTTTCTTTTCTGTGAATAATATCCTTTTTAGACAATAAAATAAAATGGTTTAATCTTTAATCCTGTTATCTCCCTCTCAGTATCTAAAACATTATGTCAATATGACTAAATGTGATATTATATTCAATATATTTTAATAGTACATAATAAAGCTCAGTTTTCTGTATTTTTTTCCAAAATGAATGAATTATGTTTTCTACATCATAAACCTCAGTACAAACACATCCAGGCACAACAGTGGTATAATTTTATGTATGTACATAGAGCATAACACATTAAACTTCCTTGTAATTATCTTTTACATCTGCCCCAAGAGAGGATGATGATGATGATGATGATGATGACTATGATGATGATGGCGACCTTGCGGTTGCGGCCGGCGGTGCTAAGAAGAGGAGTTATGCCGAGACAGCACGGATGTTCAAGCTGAGACGAAACCTGGACCAGCTGGACTGCTTTCACCAACAGAAGGAGCATGACGTGCTGAAAGCCAGGTCAGGGCCTGGCAACCAAAGACCTACAGTAGCACCTTAACCCAGATAGGTCCCTGTGTCCTTCAAGGCTTTACTGAACCCTGGACATGTGATGTACAGTGTTTTTCCATTGTTATTCCACTTTCCCAGGTCTTTCCCCTCTTGCTCTCTTCCCACAGAGCCAATCATTTCTGTACCAATTGATTCAGCAATTTGCAGGAGATCATTTCATCTGAAAAGAGAACATTTCCCATAATGTCCTCACTCCCTACTTCTCTTCCCTCGTTTTATTTGTCTGCACCGCGAGCCATTAGGCACCCGATGAACTGTGTCGCAGTCCCCAGCAAAAAATGTCTGTCATTTTCCTTTAGCACAAAACATCAAACGTCAGCATGGAGCTGTGCTGCGCTCTGATCAAACATGACTTTAATGAAACATAAGCACTCCTGGCTTTTAATCAATCTACATGCTATGTGCTATCATTTTCTTTTTATGACGGTCTCTTGTCCCAGTCACAGATTGTTCTGTTGCACACCATTACACTGCAAAAAGAACATTGGACAATTCAGAGTTGTTGAGGTGTGTGTGTCCACTCTCAGCCTTTCAGTATCTTCATTCGATTACCTTGTTAGGCGACAGAATTAGCATAGCTCATAAGCCATTAGCCTGATGTTCTGAACACATTGCATTTGAAAATGTTTCTTGTGAGTGGCTTTGATCTGGGATGTTTCTCTGTGTCAACACTTGAACTTTGGTGTTTCTTATTTCCAGAGAAGAGCTTAAACTCTTTCGTCAGAACATTGAAAGTTTGTTGGAGCAGAGGGATAACTTGGAGAAAGAGATCGAGCGACAGAAAGCAGCAGACAACAGGTGAGTTCAGGATGAACAGTGACTGTTCTGTGCTTCATAATTATATATTACATGTCACTGCTGTTTTGCCCAACCCGCATGTTTCCACTCCAGCGTGGCAGTGTTTCGTTTGCGAGCCCAGCATAGGAGTCTGTGTCAGGAGCTGCGGAGTGATGAGGAGATGGAGTCCCACCTCAACGCCGAGCTGAAGCAGCAAGAGTGAGTCTCAGGGGAAAATGGGTGACAGGAAGTAGCACTTTGTGAAAAACTGCAGCCCCCTAATTTATTTAAATGGGACTGCAGAAGTTTACTGCCAAGCAAGTAACTCCAGGAGATGTTGAGTTTGCATTAATGGTATGCTAACATCTAAATGAGGTGTCGTGTGTTTTTTCTTTTCAATTAATTTCTTTAAAAAAAAATACTCAGACAGCCAGCCCAGGATTTTGATATGCAAGAAATATGTTTCCATAATTATGTTGGATAGTAATAATAAATAATAGTCTGAATGCTATTTCAGTCTTGTTCATACGTGCATCTCATTCCATCTGTCTCGCTCCTCAGGCTGGAGCTGAGTGAGGTGGAGGTGGAGCTTGGCAGGTTCTCCTCGCTCCGGCAGGAGGTGCAGGAGGAGGAGCAGGTCTTCCAGGTCCTTAAGGCCCAGAAGGCAGTGACAAGGTTGCAGCAGGAGAGAAAAGCCTGCCAGGACCTGCAGCTCAAGATGCAGCATCTCAGGGAGTAGGGATCTTTTCCATTTACGCTGAACTATGCTATGCTCTTTTAAGCATACAAAATTGAGAATTCATGATCTCAGTATATTTAAAAAAAATAGCAGAAGATGTAACATCTCATTTAAGTGAAATTCTACTTATATACACATAAGACTATAAATTATACATTTGTGCACTGAAGTGAGATCAAACGCAACATACTGTGTATTCAAAGTATCACTCCCTTATGAAAGTAATAGGTTTTTATTTCATTTATTCTTCTTATGAGAAGCCTGTAAGGGGAATCGGTTAATAAATCATAAGTAGCCATCTAAAGAGAGTTATGCTGTGTGTGTGATTGTGTTCTGATAGTAAACAGGCAGCCGTGCTGAAGAAAGAGGAGGCTGAACGTCAGAAGAAAAATGAAGAGGGCCTGACAAACCGCAAGATAGCTGCCAAGTACTTGAGACAGACCATCGGAAGGTACATCAGCTTTTAAGCCAATAAAAAGTTTAGGAGTAGAACAAGAATATATCTCACAGGACTCACTGGAGACTTGACACATCCTCTTGATCATTTGCTCATGCTAGCAAAATATTTTACAAGCAGGCCAGATACTTAAAATAGCTCAAATTCATAAAACACTGTTCTAGCTAAAAGTAAATTGTTAAAAAGAGATTGAAGTTAGTTGTGATATTTCTTTAAAATCACTAACTATAAAAATTAGTTTTTGTTCTGTGAAGTCCCCCCTAACACAAGTGTCCCTGTCCAGCATTCAATTGAAGCAAGAGTTTTGGAAATCCAATCTGCTCACCATACAGTCCACTTCAATGCCATTAAGGATAGCTGGCAGAAACAAAAATCCCATGAAAAAAAACATAATCACTAATGTGTTGATAGACGTTATACGGGATTTTTAAGGGATTTTATATGAGCAAAATTGATGCTAGTTTAAGTTAAAAGTTTGTATATTCATTTAAATATAGTGACTGGTAAAACTTCTTATATGTCTATATTTACTAATCTGTAATTATCTGAAAATAAAGAGCTTGTGGAAGTGTCTGTATTATAGCAAAGCAAAAATCCCAGAAATGAATAAGAGATGTGTTTCTCTCTGTGTGTTGTATATGAGAATTCACATTCTTGTCCCCCTTTCGTTCAGAATACATCAGCAAGAAGCTGAGAAGCAGCAGCAGAACATGGAGTTACAGGAAAAGAGGATACAGGCTGTCAAGTCACTGAAATCTAACATCGCAGCCACCCAAGTAAGAAACAGCACCCTTCTATACTGATGCTGTAGAATAATGGTTAATGGATGAGATACACTATGCTAAGCTCTATGTATTATTAACATTTTTAGAGCTAGTGCTTTATATAATCATTCCTAATTATGCAAAAGCTTTTAAATATAAACCATATTTATTGATGGTTAATATACTTATAAAGCTTTAAAGATATAGCGATACAACTTTGCCTAATTTGATTTGGGATAAGGCATCATAAAAGCAATATAAGCACAATGTGAGTGCACAACAAACATACACATACATTAAATATAATTATTAGTATTTTGGTTGTGTGTGTGTGTGGTGTTACTACTACGATTAGAGGGAGGATATAAATAATTAATTATGAGTTTATTGAAAAACCTATTAATTTTAGCTGGACAGAATCACGTGCACTAATAATGTGCGTTATTAGTGCTGATATTTTGTCATTATAATAACGTATTACTGTATATGTGCATTCAGATTTTTGTGTGCCTTTAAGCTGGCATGTTTTATGAAAACCCAGCAGGAAAAAAATCTTTCTTAATTGCTAAACAAAAGCATTTTAACATCTAATAAACAGGCAAAAAGTATAAGAGAAAATAGCTGTAATATCCATTTCCCTAAAATTCAAGTGATCTCCATAAGGCTGCATGTTGTCAAGTATAGCGTCATCACTCTGGTGTTGCTTCTTTAGGAGAGCTTACGAGTCCAACAAAGCAAAGCCAAAGCAAATGCCCAGAAGAAAGAGCAACAACTGAAACAACTAAGAGAATCCCTGCAGGCCCAAGGCATCAACAGTATGAGGCTCATGTACCAACAGAAACAACTAGAGGAGATAAAACGAAAACAAGAGTACGTCCTCTCCTCTCCTCTCCTCTCCTCTCCTCTCCTCTCCTCTCCTCTCCTCTCCTCTCCTCTCCTCTCCTCTCCTCTCCTCTCCTCTCCTCTCCTCTCCTCTCCTCTCCTCTCCTCTCCCACATGCATGTCCTCCACTCCCACTCCATGCAGCAGCGTGTGGGTGTTTTCTCTCGCTGTGTGCCGAGGAATACGTGACCCCATTTCAGTATAATGCAGTGTTGTTGATTTGCCCTTCTCAGGGAATTCGAGGAGAGGCAGAAGTCAAAGAGAATGGAGATTGTAGACAAAATCCTTCGCGAAGAACAGCTGGTAAAAAGGAGAACCAAGCACCAGGCACTGCTGGCTAAACCCTCCACCACTGACAAGATCCCACAGGGGAGGGCAAGAGAGAAGCTCCTGTACTACCTGGATCCCAACCCCCCATCAGCCACCGAGGACAGAGCCACAATCGTGAGTGGATCATAACATCTGAGGTGCCATTTATGAAACAACTATATAAAGACATTGAGCAATTATGACCCGATGTGTGTGTGTGTTTGCATTTGTCCAGCAGTTAAGAGAGCTTAGTGACATCAGCAGCTCATCGTCATCTTCCTCCGACTCTGAGGACGCAGAGGAAACCATCCAACAGGAAGTGGACCACCAGAGCTTTGATGACAGCCTGGCTAAGCCTGAGTTCTCTGGGCTGTGGGACCAGAACGACAAGGTGCACTAAAACAACAGCCCCTGACAGCCAAAAGCAAATCCCTGCTGCTGCTGCTGCTAAAATTAAGCCCGTATAAATCATGTCCCATTCACAGCAGGAACATCTTTTTTATATGGATGTTCTCAGTGCAGATCAATTCCCCACCTGTCAACTGAAGCATGTTGTATACATAATTTCACTTCCATTGAATTGAAATATAGTAGTTTAAACAGGCTGGTTGAAAACTGGAGGTTTGAGGTTGCGTGAGTAGAGATACAACACAGGTTCAGGGAAGCCAGTCAGGGATCATGTTCTTGTCTTTGCACCAGGAACGTTACTATTTGGTGGGGACATATATATGGGTAGGATCTGGGGCTGTAGCATGAACCTCCGACATCCTTACAGTGATGCTCAACACCAGCAGGTGAGAAGAGAGATTGTTAAAATCTGCTTACAAAGAATTACAGTACTGGTCAACTCGTTTTATCTGTTATTGTATTGCATCACTCTGATATAAAATAATCTCCTCATATCAGCCAAGTTGAAACCTGTGCTTCAGCAGACACTGATATCTGTATCCTTACTAACACATTAGCATATAGTACAGCGAGTGCCTGTAGCAGTGACTGATATAGTCTGAGAACACTGCAGACCTTTTAGCAATCTGGAGGTGGTATTGTTTTTTCAGCTCTGTCTTCACATGTTTATTTTCCAGGTAATGCAACAACTAAGTAAGCAACAACCAAAGTAAAAACAAATTCTTGAGGTATTAGTTATTAAGATTACTCTGCTTCATCAGGACTGTATGTGTGTGGTTTGATCAGATCTGACTGATAGTGATTAAAGAACCTAATTCAGATGTTTCTAAACTCTTTCCAACCTTCAAATGAGGGAAAAAATCACAGAGAAAAGAAAGAAAGAAAGAAATCTAGACTAGGATTATTCTCATATAGAGCTTCTTACAGCTAGCAAGTGTATTATTGATCAATTCTATAATAAATATGTATTTAGTCAAACTGCATCATATTGATCACAGAGTTCGACTACAGTGACCATAAATTATGGATAAAGTGCCTTGCTGAAGGGCTGCTCTGTTGTAGTTGATGGTAGAGGTGAGTCTGTGTCATTCAGCCCTTCATACACATGAACAGGCATCACTTCTCATCGTGCTGGTGCCTTTGAGGCACAGCGAGCGAAGTGTTACAGTCCGAGATCCGAGCAGGTGACAAGTCAAATGAAAGTGTTCGCTCAGATTGATAACACAGTAATGGCTGGTACAACGGAAGAGCACAGCAATGTAATAAGATGATTCACGATGATTCACGAATTTAAAAAGTGCTTTGCAATAAATAAACACAACAGAGATTTAAAAAAAAAGACAAAACTATCAAATGTAAAATGTTTTTAATCTTTTGACACACAGTTTTGTTGCTTCACGAGTAGCTTTAAGAAAAGATTGAGCCTCGACACTTGTTCTTGTTTCAACGTTTAACATTTTAGAACTCTGTAGAAAAAAAATCCTAAGATAAATCAAGAAAAAAAATTGTCTCCTATTTAATATGACAGCAGCCTTTACAAAGCATCATTTTAGTTTATTTCATAATCCTACGTTAAATGACATTCTAGTCACAATACTAATTCTTTTTCTCCTTTCGCCCACCAAGCACTCTGTACTATATAAAGAAGTATTTTTTATGTCAGTGAATTTTGAGTTTGTCAAATTACGGCGATATATTTTGTTGTGGTTATAGATGACCTTGAATGAGACTATGAAGACTATGTTGATGCAGACAGAAGTAAAGCAAGAGGAACCTGCAATGGCCGACAGAAAGCTCAACATGCCAACTAAAAAAGTCTGTGGAAAAGAGATGAAAGGGCCTCCGTTCATCAGTAAACCTGAGGTCGTCCTCTTCAAGGTACCACACTACTGTTTCCTGAAAACACAGGAAGTTGTGTCTTTTAGCTGAACTTATGATAATGAACATGAGCATAATGTGTATTTTTATTTGTTTAAAGCTATGCAAGTCTAATTAAAATAATTAACTTTTGATTTTAATAGCAACAGACTGACATTAAATATTCTGTTTTAGGACTTTGAGGTTGGAAAAACGTACAAGAAGAAAATAATCCTGACTAACATCAGCTACATCACTAACCACTGCAAACTCATCGGTGTCTCCGCTCCGCTGAAGGATTTTATCTGCATCAAGTAAGTTTTTAACTGTCAGTGGTTATATACACAGCTTTATTTTGCTGATGAAAATATAGAAATATTAATCTTCTATATTAGAGATAAGAGTAAAGAGTAAATTAAGAATATCTAATTCAGGAAGTGAAATTTGGGTTCAAAGACTGAATGCTGGAGCTAGAGGTGTTTACAACTGAAAATAAGTTGAAGAGCTTCAGCTACCACATGGAAACATCACGCTTATGTATCACCACTTCAATGCAGGAATTCAATACAACCACTACTTGTCATTTTAAAAAACAATGGAGTGGACGTGAAAGCAAAGCCTGTCCTCCCACATATGGACGCCAGCTTGGATCACCACGCTCGCAGCTCCTCTTATGAGACTCGGCTCAGTGAATCAGTCTACGTCTCTGCTATCTCTTCTCTCTCTCAGCCTGCCAGCAGCCCACAGGCCGAGCAGAGATGCATTGTTCTCCAGGTCACTCACTGTGTATCACTTTCCCATCAGCTCCCCCGTGACTTGATGCGGTTTCTTCGTTTCTCTTCTTTCCGCCCGACCGAGCGAAGAGTCTCGCAGGCTACAGCAGGGTCTGCTGGAAACCACTGACGCTGTTCTTGCTGGACCACTTGTCTGAACATATCACCTTCTAGTACTCTATTCTTAACTCACATGTAGCAAGCACGCTCTTCCATACCAAACGGGTGAATGCACAGATACCGTATACTGTACATTATACCCACTCACTCTCTTGTATCCCACTTTGATGTGACTGAATCACAGTACAGCTGATCTCTCTTCAGGGTTTTCATGATTATACATATTTTATTTGTATGTATGCATATTTTTAGTGTCAGAAACAGAACAAATTAATGAAGAAACTACAGTAAATCTGCCTTCTGTTAGCTGTCTTCATTCAATTGATTAATGCTGCATTATTAGATACATCTGTGTGTCACTCCATGAAAATTGAGGATTGGGTATGAAATTGCTGCTATGGACTCAGACAGTCCAGTATGACCAGTAGCTTTTAGTAGCTAGCCCAGATCAACTATTATGATACTACTTAACCTGCTGCTAAATGGCTATCTCCTAAAATACAAACCTGATGGTAAACCCTAACCCTTAAAACAGTAAATGTAATATCATATTTATCCCTAATTTTACTACTGTACATATTGAACCACTGTGACTGTAACCACCATCGTAACTGCAATAAAATAATTGACCCAATAGTATCAGAATAATAATAAAGTCAGGAAATGTTACATAAAATAATAAATAAAACCTCATATGACTCATATGTTTCTGCGAGGCCACTGTATTGTACCTGTCTAACACCCTCCATCTACTATTTGGTGTCTGTTGCTGGTTGTTCACACAATAAAACCTTCAATATTGAGATCAGTCGTGACAACTGCAAAGCCCTCATAGCTTTCTCAGCTAAAAACATTAGCACAGCAGGAGAGAGAGAAACGTGAACCAGGAACACACTGGGCTTTTTCACACCAGCCCATGGTTCCCTGTACGCCCCCTGAATTTCTAAAAATGGCTTCCCATCCCCCTACACCCCCCCTCCCGCCCAGCGTAGGTGCATGTGTGCCAGAACGGTCTCTGCTGTATCTTTTCACTACTGGGATAAAAACCACAACAGCCCAGGCTTGCCAGACTTGGTGAAAAGCCATCATATAGAAGCTGTGTGTTTGCAATTAGTGTCACCTCCTAGCATGTATTGCAAATGACTGGCTGAGAGGAAGACACCCCCCAGTGATCTGTGTGCTCCTGAGCTGCGTTGTGAGATGAAGCCTAGGACTGTAGTAAAAATGGTTCTCTGAGGGTGCGATCACACCTACGGTTTGTTTAATTGGTCCAAATCATGCCAGACTGAGATACATAGTTTCACTTTGCATCTAATCTGTGGAGGTTATTGCAAATTTATTGCAGTTGTCCAAACCTTTGGACCCAATTGGAAACAGACCCATGGAAAACTAAACTAAACTCAACATGCGTAGACATGTTGATACACAGATCTGAGACAAAATAGAGCCTGGATCCAATCAGTCCAATATATTTTAATTTGGCCCAAATTCGGTCCTGTAGCAAAATCTAATAAGATCTCTAAATCTCTAAATGTATATTTTATATATATTGTGTGGTTATATAAACAGTATTTGCTTAAAGCGTAACTACCATACTTTAATTGGCTGACTACTACAACCACTTTTGCGACTATAGCTAACACTAATGTCAGCATGCTAATATGCTCACAATTACAAGGTTAACATGCTGTTGGGGGTATTACATTTTTTTTACCTGGTGATGATGCTAAATGACAAGTCAGTGAATCTCCAAGGTAACAGTTCATTGTGTTGGGAACACAGGATCAAATCAAATCAAATTTTATTTATATAGCCCAAAATCACAAAATACATTTGTCTCAGAGGGCTTTACAATCTGTACAGGGAGTGACATCCTCTGTCCTTAGACCCTCGATTCGAGTGAGGAAAAACTTGACCACCAAAAAACCTTTTAACAGGAAAAAAGGTGGAAGAAACCTCAGGAAGAGCCACAAAGGAGGGATCCCTCTCCCAGGACGGACAGACGTGCAATGATGTCACATGTACAGAACAAATCAACACACACATATTGTACACTCCACATATTGTACAATGAATAATAATGAATTACAGTTGATGATAAGAATAGGTTACAATGAATGATGAATTATTACAGTAGCAGCAAATCATTACATAACTATAAACTGTAATGGGGATATGGCAACAATGAATACGGCGACAACACATGCAGTAGACGCCACGCAGGACCACAGCAGCAGACAAAGTCCACAAGAACCTGCTGGGCGAGAGAGCACAGAAACTCCGGGGAAGAAGTTTAATTAGTAACATGATAGATAGATGGATTAGATAGATGGATAGATAAGGAGAGAGAGAGAATGAGAGAGAGCGAGAGAGTATGTGAGTCCCCCAGCAGTCTAGTTCTATGGCAGCATAACTAAGGGATGACCTGAGCCAGCCCTAACTATAAGCTTTATCAAAAAGGAAAGTCTTAAGTCTACTCTTAAAGGTGTTGATCGTGTCTGCCTCCCGAACACAGAGTGGTAGTTTATTCCACAGAAGAGGAGCTTGATAGCTGAAAGCTCTGGCTCCCAATCTACTTTTAGACACTATAGGAACCACAAGGAACCCACCATCCTGGGAGCGCAATGTTCTAGTGGGGTGGTAAGGTACTATGAGCTCTTTTAAATATGATGGTGCCTGACCATGAAGAGCTTTGTAAGTTAGGAGAAGAATTTTAAATTCTATTCTAGATTTAACGGGTAGCCAGTGCAAGGAAGCCAAAATGGGAGAGATGTGATCTCTGATTTTGGTTCCTGTCAGAACGCGTGCAGCAGCATTCTGAATCAGCTGCAAACTCTTAAGAGACTTATTAGAGCAGCCTGATAGCAAAGAGTTACAATAGTCCAGCCTAGAAGTAACAAATGCATGGACTAGTTTTTCTGCATCCACTTGAGAAATGATGCGTCTGATTTTGGCAATGTTACGCAAGTGGAAGAATGCAGTCCTCGAAAGTTGTTTTATATAGTTATTAAAGGACAAGTCTTGATCAAAAACGACGCCAAGATTTTTTACGGTGGAGCTGGTGGCCAGGGTGATCCCATCTAAGGCTAAATCTCTGGAATGATAGTTTCTAAGGTGTTTGGGTCCTATTAGGAGAACTTCAGTTTTTTCTGAATTTAGCTTCAGAAAATTGTGGGTCATCCAATTTTTTATGTCCTTAATGCATGCTTGAAGTCTAGTCAAGTGATTGGTTTCATCAGGCTTGATCGATAAATATAATTGGGTGTCATCAGCATAACAGTGAAAGTTAATTGAATGATTCCTAATAATGTTCCCTAAGGGAAGCATATATAAACTGAAAAGAAGTGGCCCTAATACAGAACCTTGTGGGACTCCATGAGAAACTTTGGTTTGCATGGAGGCTACATCATGAACATGAACAAACTGAGAACGGTCTAGGAAATATGACTTAAACCAGCCTAGGGCGGTTCCTTTAATGCCAATTTGGTATTCCAGTCTCTGTAAGAGAATCTGATGGTCAATGGTGTCAAATGCGGCACTAAGATCTAATAGGACAAGTACAGAGATGAGTCCTTTGTCTGATGCCATTAGGAGGTCGTTTGTAACTTTAACTAGTGCGGTCTCTGTGCTATGATTTACTCTAAATCCTGACTGAAACTCCTCGAATAAACTGTTTGTGTGGAGAAAGTCACATAGTTGGTTGGCTACGGCTTTCTCAAGTACCTTCGAGATGAAAGAAAGGTTTGATATTGGTCTGTAATTGGCTAAAACCTCTTGATCTAGAGTTGGTTTTTTAAGAAGAGGCTTAATCACAGCTATTTTAAAGGACTGTGGTACATATCCTGATAATAAAGACAGATTAATCATATTTAATAAGGACGGGCTAACTAAAGGTAATACATCTTTAAGCAGCCTGGTTGGGATGGGGTCTAAGAGACAGGTTGACGACTTAGATGAAGTAATTATTGTAGTTATTTGTTTAATGTCGACGGGAGAAAAGCAGTCTAAATATATGTCAGATTTTATAGCTATTTCTAACCTTGCTGTATCTGAATTCAGATGAGTGCCTGTTGAGGGCAAAAGGTGATGAATTTTGTCTCTAATATTTAGAATTTTATCATTAAAGAAGCTCATGAAGTCATTACTAGTTAGGCTTAAAGGAATAGATGACTCAATAGAGCTGTGGTTCTCTGTTAGCCTGGCTACAGTGCTGAAGAGAAACCTGGGGTTGTTCTTATTTTCCTCAATTAATGAGGAATAATAGGCTGTTCTGGCATTACGCAGAGCCTTCCTATAAATTGCAAGATTATCTTGCCAGGCTAGGCGAGATTCTTCCAGTTTAGAGGCACGCCATTTACGTTCAGATTTACGTGCCTCTTGCTTTAATTTGCGAGTGTGCTGGCTATACCATGGTGCTAACCTCCTCTGTTTTATTGTCTTCTTTTTCAGAGGTGCAATAGAGTCAAGAGTTGTCTGTAATGACTCTGTAGTATTACTAACGAGCTGATCTATGTGTGAGGGGCTACAGGAAGCTGCTAAGTCCTCTGTAACATTAAGACATGGCATTGAATTTAATACTATAGTAATTGTTTCCTTAAATTTGGCTACAGCACTGTCAGATAAACATCTGCTGTAGGAGTTTCTGAAAAAAGGCTTATAGTCCAGTAGTATGAACTCAAAGGTTATTAGAAAATGGTCAGATAGGATAGGATTATGTGGAAAGACTATTAGATGATCAATTTCAATGCCATATGAGAGTATAAGGTCAAGAGTGTGGTTCAGACAATGAGTCGGTTTGTTTACACTCTGACAGAAGCCAATTGAGTCTAACAAAGAGATAAATGCAGTACTAAGACTATCACTATGGTTGTCGACGTGAATATTAAAATCACCTACAATAATTACTTTATCTGATTTAACGACCAAGCCTGATGCAAATTCTGCAAATTCAGATAGAAATTCAGAATAAGGACCTGGAGCTCGATATAATATAACAAATAATATTGGCTGTAATGTTTTCCAGGTTGGGTGAGTCAGGCTAAGAACGAGACTTTCAAATGAATTATAATTTAGTTTAGGTTTAGGATTAATGAGTAAACTAGAGTCAAATATGGCTCCAACTCCACCACCTCGACCAGTACTTCGAGGAATATGCGTATTACAATGACTGGGGGGAGTGGATTCATTTAAACTAACATATTCATCCTCCTGCAACCAGGTTTCAGTGAGGCAAAGTAAATCAATATCATAATCAGATATTAATTCATTTACTAAAACAGCTTTAGAGGACAAGGACCTAATATTCAAGAGTCCACATTTAATTATCTTGTTTTGGACTCTTGGAGATGTTGATTTAATATTTATCAGGTTTTTATGATTTACTCCTCTTCTGTTTGTTTTATCTTTAAATAATGCAGGTGGACGGGGGACAGACACAGTCTCTATACTAGATGATTGGGTGGGCAACTGCTCTAGTGGAGGCGCAGAGAAGCGTGTAAGACTGCAGCTCTGCTTCCTGGTCTCAACTCTGGATTGTCATGGATCTGCACTAAATTTCATGGCAACCCATCTAATAGCTGTTGAGACTATTTCACACAAGACTGTAAATGTCAAACAATGGTGGCGTTTGAGGAAAAGTCAAGAAATCACCAGAAATAGCAATGTAGACTTTATCCACTGGAGACTATGAATGTGATAGTGCATCCTGTAGTGAAATATTTCAGTCTGGACCAAAGGTGTGGACCGACTGGCCAACAGTCCACTAGCGTGTCTGAAAACATCATCAGACTTTGAACGCTACCTACATTAGCTTCCTAGAAAATCTGCTGATCAAGTCAAATGAATATCCATCAGGGAAATGATCAACTAGCTCAAAAAAATGGAAAAGGTCATTTCATATTCTCTAGTGCTTGGAATCTGCCAAAGGAAGGTTTATTCTGGTGATTAATATCAGAAAAGCATGCTGTACTTAATTGAGCCCACTGCAGCTGGGCTTTATATCCTTTGATATGTTCATGTCCCTTTCTAATTAAAAACAATTCACACCTCAGGCCTTCAGCAACTTTCTGAACCAACCGTGGTATCTTCATCATCATTCTTACTTACCCAAAGTAACAAACAATTGCATTCCTTAAACGTAGTAATATGCTGTAGAGAACAAGATTTCAAGTAATATTCACACTTGGTCGGAGTTTTGACGTGTTACCGTCTGACTCGCTGTCAGAAGAGGTTATGAGTGTGAGGGAGTTTTAGCTCTGTTGAACTGAATAATGAACTGAGAGTGCTTATTGATCTACTGTAGGAGGAGCCGTTGGGGAGACGAATATATAATAAAACACATGGCATAGTCAGTAATACAGCCACACTCTCCTCTTCATCACTTCAGTACTCTGCAGTGGATATACTGTACAGTATGGCCTCATTTGCAGCACTTTATATAGGACTCTAGCAAGCTTTTTCCAACATTGCCTCACTCAGCATTTAATCCCAAGTGAACTGTTCTATTTTACTTCACGTGTCTTTCCATACCACCTATCTTGTAGCAAGGACAGAGGAACGGTGCCAATAAGGAAGGGAATAAAAAAAATAATTAATAAATAAATAAATAAATAAATGAACTGTAAAGTGCAATGTGACATTTATAATTACCAAAAGAATTATCAAAGCAGGTGGAGTCCTTTCATGCTCTTCCAGGTCACAGCTGAAAGCCAGACGGCTGGACCGACAACTTTTAAAACTGGCTTAAACCAAACGCAGCGGCTCGTTGCTCATTAGTGTTGATGAGAATATGCACAGATTCTTAATCGTGTTGTAATTTTCCATGTAAACTTTCCATCATTATTAAGTGTGTGCAAATATTGAGCTTTGGTAAACAATTGTGTTGTATTTAAAACGTCCAATGAGAGTTTCATCTGGTCTATTAAATGCATGCATGAAGCTCATTTATGATTAATGTGGTAACAGATGGTAACTTTGTGGGCTGTACTTTACCTGTTTCAACTACTGTACTATACTGAATACTATATACTTGTAAAACCCTCAACCTAAAACAACAAATATCTCACAGTCTACATTTGACCGAGACCTAATGACAGTTTGGCGTCCTTTACATTCTCTCTTCTTCTCTTCCTAATTATGTTCGGAGTTGCATGTTTCCAACATTGTGTTTATCTGTTGAATTTTGAGAATCCTTCCTGCTTCTTTGGCCGACTGCCTGCTATATTCATATTGATCGGCCCTCATCTTGTGTCTTGTGAGAAGGCTGTAAGTTTGTCAAGCCCCTCAGGGCAGCATCGGGGTTGGATGTGAGATACTCGTGTTGCTTTTAAAATAGCTCACAGTCCTCACGTTTCTTTTTCACCTCTGTAAATAAACGTTTCTGCTGTGGTTTATGGCGCAATAAAATAAAATGTGTCATCAAATGACATCAACCTTTTTGTCCCACTCTCGTGTTTCAGCGTGAAACATTAGACTTTCTTCTCTTTGTCTTCTGTGCTGAGCAGCAGGTTGACTTTTGACCTCAACTCTGTCTTCAGCTTATCCTCACTCTCAGGAGAGTCATCGTACTTCAGCATTTCATTTGAAGCATCCTTTGACTCCCATGTTTTGTTATTATTGTACACATACATCATATGTACCTTCACACCAGCACTGCTTTTGTATTATGTTGCTCATCAGAAATGTTTGTAACAAATATGTAAGTGTTTTTTTATGTTGAGTGATGGAAGAATTTGTCATAACTCATTGTGGTTTGTGTTTTAAGCTTTGAGCCTCCTGGTTCTTTATCTACTGGGATGTCCTGTGACATGCAGGCTGTATTTCAACCTATGGTTAGTAACTATACTTGTCCTTTTAGGCATCTACAGTGCATGTTACACATCACAATCTACACATGTTAGTGTTATTAACCCCTTTTGAGCCTGCTGTACGCAAAAAGTAAAACATGATACAACAGGGGATAATTGTTATTTACTCGTTCACAACTCCTTATCTAATAAACACTGTATATATAATTGTCAAATCTACACACTGAAATAAAATGATGGAGGGTGAATAAGGTGTACTTTATGTTAAACAGGCATTGATTTAGATCACATCTTATTTCTTGGTTGAGAGCTGTAACTTCCTGGAATCTCTGCTGGTTGCCAGGCAACGACTCCCAGCCAAGAATAGTCCAATAGTCAAAAAGTGCAAAACAATTAATACTCCGTTTTTTGTACAGATTAAACAAACAAAATAAATAACATAACAAATTAAAAAAAAACAAAAACAAAACAAAAATAATAGTGATTTTTATAAGTTATAGTATGTATATAGTATGTTTCCACCTACAGACCTGCTGCTTCCTCTTTTTCTAGTCTTTGTGCTAAGCTAAGCTAACTGTTAACTATCATCAAACTCTGCCAGAAAGTCAGTAGGCGTATTTCTAAAATGTCAAACTATTCCTTTAAGTGAAGTCATCATATTTAATTTTTGATCATCATGTGCATTGAAAGACTGAAGTTTACAACACATATGACCCATTTTCAACATACACATCACTGATGGATCTTCTTACTGTCACTATGAACTGTATGCACAGCATATTTCCTTTAGCACCTGGCAGTTAGTTAACAAATGCTGTTAGAGTAATAAGGTGATAATCAAGGTCTCTATCTGCACAATTTCACACCTCTCTTTTTGTTTTGAAATCAAATCTATCTGATCCCTGCAGATCAATGAGGACCTGGAGGGAGAGGTCCAGTTTACATCAGCAGTGGGTCCCTTCTCTGTGCCTGTCAGGTGCACCATAAAGAAATGTGATGTAAGTAGTGTGCTGTAACCAACCTTCAGAATAATAGTGTATAGTTGTAGATTTAGGCTGGTAATAATGTAGTAATAATTATTGAATTATTATTGAATAAATATGTTATTAATCAGACTGGGCCCTGTTTATCTTACCACAGAAAGAACTCTGTCTGGCTATCTATCCCAGTTATACTCTGCTACTAATGTATGTAAAATTATGTGCTCAAGCTGGCAGCTCTTCACCGCTGATGCTAATTACTGTGTGTGAATATATCCTCTCTCTAGCTGGAGGTTGACAGCCAGTTTATTGACTTTGGTTCAAATGTGGTGGGCCAGACTATTTCACGGACTATCACCTTGACCAACAAGGGTGCGCTGGCCACCCTCTTCAGCCTGGACGGTCCAGCGTGTCTCAGTCCAGAAACTAACCACGTCCAGATGCCATCCCAGCTCTCTGCCAACACATGCCAGGTAAAACTCTGGAAATCAAGAGGTGCTGTTATTTTGATAGTGTGAGGGAGTAAATATGATTATAACTACTGTAAGGAGGAGACAATGATGAAGTTTAATGAATATGTGCATGTGAAGTTACTTATGTACATGATAACTTTAGAATATTTAGTCCGTTCACATAACCAGGTATAAAGACAGTCATGAAGTGAAATGTAAAAATAAATAAAAATCAAACTAATGTGCATTTGACAGAGGACAAGCAGTCATAACTCAACATCTGACAAGAAGAGCTCAGACTCCACAGGAGAACTTCAAATAAAACCAGACAGTCAGGAGCTCTTAGAGGCATCGCAGAATGAGCAACCAGGTAAAACTAAATAATCCTAATCCCAGTTTTCATGCAGAGGCCTAAACCTGAAATCATAATCTGTGCTTGCTTGAGCAAAAAAAAAAAAAGAGAGACATTTCTTAATAAATTACATTTACGCCTCAGAACTTTACCCCTTAAGACAATCCTAAAACCACCTCGTCAGAAAATATGTTTGTGTATGAATATTTTTCTCTGGCTGGTTTGGATAAAATGCTGTTTGTATTATTTTCTTTGACAGTGTTTTGTTCCAAATACAGTAAATGATTCATCCTTATACCACAGAAAGTCATTGGAAAGAGTAAAAAAAAAAAAAAATCTATACTGACTAAAAGCATGAGATAGGATGTGGTGGCCATGCCATTATTTTACCAACACCCACAATCTTTCTGTAATCATAACGCAGTCCTTTGAGTTGCCTTAAAAGAAACATAAATATGTTATCCATGCTTTAGTTAACAGAAGCAATTATCATATGTTTCAGATACAGCCAGTATGAACATGTTGCTGTTGATTATTGATAATAATCTGAGCATCGTTACGTTACCTACAAAACAAATTAGCCAGTGAAGATTAGATGTATTTGAGGTGAGTGAGGACTGACAAAATCTCTTCTTTGTGGTCGATTTTTCTCATCTTTCTCTTCCTGTTAGGACTTTTGAACAAAATAACCGAACACACACAAAGCTCAGGGTTCACCTTGCTCACACAGCTGGTGACAAGGAGGCATTTTCTCTTTAATCTTCCTCGGTGCGCTCAGCACTTTCCTCCACTGATGCTTTGATAAGCTGTTCAGTCTTTTTCTTCTGCTCTGCTGGCTTTGGAAAAGACTGTGTTGAAGTGGCGCTCTCTCTTTTTTTTATTTCCCATTGTCGAGAAAGGCTGTCTGATCTTGGCTAATTTATTTTTTATGTTGCTTTTTGGAGACTTACAGTAGTTTATATTTTATGCTTGTATTTGTTTTTTTTATGTCACAGATGCCCGTAGAGGATTCACAGTGTTTACTCAACTTCTCAACAGTTAAAATTATGATCTATGATTTTGCTCTGTGTGCGTTTGCAGTGTCAGAGGCTTCAGCTACAGGTCCAGGAGTGATTCCTGAGACCTGTGTGTCCTCTGATGTGGACGCCCAGTTAAATGAGAGCTCATCGGACTCCAGTGACATAAGTCTAGGAAATGTAAGTATTGGGTCCTGTTGCAAATACCCAGATATGTCTTACAGTAACACTATTACTTTCATCTTAACTAGTAAAACAAAAATAAAATCAACTTCAGTACATGTTTAAAAATGACCTTATAACACAATGTAAACATGTCATGTTTTTAGGCTTTTTAAGGGTAAGTTAAGGGTACCTCAAATATGATGCAGTTTGATTGACTTAGTAATAAGTGGTTGTCTATGGGGAGCCCTAACGTGAGATTATTCTAATTATGAACAATTGAATTGGATTGTTTACATGAAATAAATTAGATTTGCTAGTAGTTGTAATAGTCATAGTAGTTATTGTTTTGTGTTGGGTAGAAATTGACTTATTTGTGCCATTAATGTCCATTTCAACATGTCCAAAATATGTTTGTCATAAGGGTAGTGCTTCACACACAATCTCAACCAGCACTGCACAAGTTACAATAAAAAGGTTTCAGTGGGGTTGTTGAAATCAAAAGGGTTCATCCCTCTTGGGAGCATGAACCCGCCTATTAAATATCAAGGTAAACTGTCTGTTAGATTATGGACATTTTAGAGCACATATGGATATTTTGTGAAAGGATAAAAGAAAATATCATGGATGTTCCTTCTTAAGAACAAATCTGATCGTATAGTTTTGAATTACATATAGACTAAAGTGTCAAAAGTTACCAAAATCATTTAGGAATCATCCTCTCGGGACCATGAATTGTAGTTTGGTGAGATTTCTTGCTCAGTGTCGAGATACTGATCAACGACTGATCAACCAACATCTCCAACCCTGCTACTAGCAGCATGTTGGTCATATCTGTCAATATTGTCACAGCGAATTGCTTTTTATTGATTTGATCAGAAATGTTGATATAGAAGCCTTTGCTATGGATTGGATTGTGTATCTGTGGATTATGGACTAGCAGAGAGACACCTGCTTTGTCTCTGACTATTATCTGTCTGTAAAAAAAAAAAAGACTCCTTGTTTTTAGCACTGATGCTGCGGTGCCTCGCGGTGCCTTGTGGCCCCTGTGAAGTTCTGGAGTTGTTCAGGGTTCATTACGTCTCTCTGGTGGGGGGCTAATGTTGCATCGCCGTCCTTCTGTGCCTGCTACAGCTGTGTGAATTGCATGTGCCTGCATGCCTGCGGCTTGATCATTGTCATTTTGACTGATACTTTCACATTGTGTACTTGAAGGCTGGTGTCTGAAATGGCGGATTATCCATCAAGTTATCTTCCAGTCGGTTGCTGCATGAATGGCTTATTTCTTTCTTTTTTTTATTATTATTATTATTGCTCACACCACCTTGATGTCTTGTGGCAGAGCAGACAACCCACTCTGCCTTTCCCTCGTAGTTTGATTGCATACCATTTGAAGTTGCACATCTGAGTGATTTCAACTCCCCCGACATGGATAAAATGGTTTTGTGTCTTGAAAAACAGTTCAACTATATGCTTCTAAATTCAAACAGAGAAAGCTCATCAAGCTCAGTGACAATATGCAGATGTCTGATTTTGCATTGCTATTGGGGAACATGTGATGTTCATGTTCAAGTTATCTGGTCCTTTTACATTTGTCTTGCTGAAATCTTGTAAAACGTTTCTTAAAGATGCAGAACTATAAAATAGATGTTTACCTACTTACAGGTAAGAGAGGGAGAAGTTGGACCTTTTGAAAGCATCAAACTGGAGATTGTTTTCACTCCGACTATTCCAGGAGAGACCAAACAGGACTTCCTCATCAAATTCTCGGACATAACCAGCAAACCAGTAAGACACAACATGTTTATCATCTTATGACTGACATGGGTACACAACATGAAGCTGATTGTTATAAAGGTTTGTGATTTAACAGCTATTGGTTCAAACAGATACCCATCAAAGTGAGAGGTGTGGCAGTCAGCCTCCCTGTATGGGTGGTTCAGCCTAGCATCGACTTGAAGATCTGCATGTTCGACTGCCTCTATCAAGACAGTATCGTGGTCCAAAGCAGGTGGGTCTACAAGCTTTCATATGTATTTATGTGCCCTCCACTGCTACATAATCCAGTAATATGACCTTTTCCTAAAAATTAATTAAAATGTCTTTGTTGCTTTTTTTATGCTCAGCTGTACATAAGAGTGCCTCCTAAGAAATAACATATAATTATTATATATCATAGTAGTCATATATTTGTTACTTTCTTGGACAATATTAGGAAACTAAAGTACCTGTAAAATAAAATCTGTTTATCTTTAACCTTTGCAACCTGTCAGCTGTGCAAAATAACCGATGTTATCCTGCATAGTTAATGACAGCATGGACGCAACAGAAAAAAAAACAGGTTTGGAACTGATCTTAGTTTCAGGTAAACAGTGTTTTCATGTACACTTGAGCAGATGGTCCAAACACACACACACACACACACACACACACACACACACAGAAAGGAAATGGTAACCACACTCGCTATTAGATCACTTGTGCAGGACAAGTTTTAGTTTTGCCATGTAAAATTATAAAATATATAATTTGTTTGAACTAATATTTAAATGATTATGAAGTTATAATATATATCATTAGAATAGACTTTATCTCTTCCACTATTACAGCATTATTTGAGTAGGATCAATATTTATAGAAGAGGTTATTTTAATGAACTACGTCTTTGTGTTTTATTATTTAAGAGGCTGTATAAATCCTTCAGCCCAATGAGATGAAGGCAGAAGTGAGTGGAGCTTGTCATATTTCCATTTTATTTGTTGTCACGCTTGAAATCATCCCTGGAATAGAGTTTGGAAAGTGGCATGGACTGCTGATGTACCATGCTGGCTTATCTGCTGAACGCAATACTAAAACACACTCACATACTCAGACTCTGCCAAAACAGGCATTTTCACAGAAAAACAACTCTTGGAAATCCCTTAAAACTGACAGGGCCAGCTTACTGTTTAGCTCGGCCAACATAAAACTCTCCGGTGAACTACGCTCACAGCCAGGCGGCGTTTTGAGATATTCAATGTGCAGACATAATAACAAAATTCAGAGATGTATTAGCTGATAAATATATCTAGACAGAGGATGATGTAAAGGGGTAAGCTCACATCCCCGCAATCCTCTTTGGTCCATACGATAGCACATAACAAAACTAAATCCTTTTTGATTATGGATATGATACATTATGATGCACACACGGAGGTTAAGGATACACCGGGGGCAATAACATTTGCAGACGTGTGGTCCACCACCTGACCAGCTAGTCATTGTGTCACATCATGTGGAGGAGTGAGTGCATGTGTGGGGGTGGGGGATTTGTGACAACTGCCATCTGGTGCACTGGCACACCAGCACATGTGACAACATGACGATGACAGCATCAGTGTGAATGGCGGATTTTAAAGTAAAAGAAAAATGCTAATGCTTTCACCGGCAAACCATGCGGTATGTCACTCTGCCTCCAAGACAGTAATTTGAACACAAAATAGCTTGGCAGGCTTTTTTGAGGAAACAATAGAGCTGCTGCTTTCATCATACAATTTGTCACTTTTTTCTTTTTAATAGATGAGTAGATATCCCACAAGTCCTCCTTAGTTTGTGACAGATTTTTAAGAAAACACACACAAAGCATAATTGAAAAAATGTCTCTTGTCTGTGAGCCAGATTTCATTTGAATATCACTCTTACTAATTGAAATAATGTTTTTTAAGAGGCTTTAAAATGTGCTGTGTTTGACTTTTACTTGCGAGCCAGTGATTGGGATATTCTGAGCACAGTTGGCAGAGTTTTTCTTTTTGGGAACAATGTTGTTGTTTTTTGTTGTTTTTGTTATTTCAAACACTTGGCCTGGACTTTCAAACGCTCCTCCTGGCACCTGATGGGTTGCTGAGCATTCCTGCTCAAACTCAGACCACAAAAACACAATCAGCTTTTTTTCCCCTTCTGTCCTTGATTTCTGTTTACTGCATTTCTAATATGCCTACCGTATCTTGTCTTAGTCCAACTACTGAGTCCTGTAGTTTTGGCCCAAATAATGCGAGCTGATTCTTCTATTTTTTATTTTGGGGAAAAAAAGAAATATTGACAATAAGGAAAAAACCTGTTCTTCCAGCTGGTTATTTTGAAATATAAAGCAGAGAGTGCTGCATCATAGGGACAGTTGCCTTGGCTCTCGCTGTGAGGGCTTTTTATCCCATGACGCTTTGAGGTGCATGTGGAGTAAGCAAGCGCAGCCACCTGGCCCTTTCAAGGAAAGTGTAGCTGTGGGCACTTCACAGATATTCAGCTCTACGTGTGGACTCAACATGAGAAATTTCTCTGCGACATGACCTGAAACAATTGCAGTGACGACAATGAGTGTCATTATTAGCGTTGCTCTGACAAAAGACTTGAAAATTACCCCAAATAGAAAAATATATTTTACAGGATCAGGAAATAAGCAGCTGAAATATCTCAGTCTGTTTAGTTATTTTCCTGACAATCAGTTACTGTACAGTAATCCTTTAAATAATTAAACATTGTTTCAGAAATAGAGTTAAACTGCTTTCCGTCAGCCTGTAAAAAAAGATCAGCTGTTAATTTAAATGCCTAATTGCCCTACATGATTATGTATCCATGAATATTCCTCTGAGAGTGATCTGAAGGTTATCATCTGGCCGGGATAAGGATAGCGGCTTAATATCCCCCAAGTGTCCCTGGCAGTCCTTGCCTCGGGGAAACAACCATCTGGTTGACCTCACCGTTCAAAGTGGGTCAATTCATTTGAGTAGGGGGTCGAATGAAGGGTCCCTCAGTCTATTTGGCTCGCTCAGCATTCACCTTTGTGTCCTTTGAAGATGAAAATAGATATAAGAAAATGTCATCCAGCAAACAGAGAGAGTTGTTTCTACTATCATCGTGTTTATGTAGGTGTGGGCTCTCGTTGGATGTGTTTGAAAATTCCCAAGGTGAAGAGCCATTTATATCGCAAGCCTCAGCTATAAGTGAGGCTTGTAGCCTCAGGCACAACCATCTGTTGGAGCTCCTGGAAACTGGGTCACCTAAATGATATGGACTTAGGGTAGATCATTCAATACGAGGCCATTTCTGTGGGTGTCACTCAAGTAAAAAGTATTGTTTCTGTCCTCATTGAGTCCTGCTCTGTGATGCCCACTGGGCAAAGTATCTGAAATATCTATATTTAGTCTGTTGCTGCTGTCATATATAATGAATCGACTTATCTGATTGTTACTGTTATCTTTATGTATTTCATGCCATCTGATAATCTGTAGTTATTCTGTTGTGATAGAAATGTAGAGAGGTGGAAAGTAAATGTTGAGGTCATCTAACTTTCAAAGATGGATTGTGTGTCCCTGTTTTAATTTAACTTAACCTAGCCATTACATAACCATAGTTTATTCAACATTACCATGATCCTTCTGTAACCTTATGCCTGTGCATTATCTTTCAATAACTGTCCGAGTCACCGCGGATTACCCGGATTACCGTGTGTTAGCATTATGCTAATGAAACCCTATCTTTTGCATGACAGTGCCAGCACAGCATTGAGGCTGACCTTCGACGTGTGTCCGGAAATGAGGAAACACATGGAGATCTTACCAAAGACTGGCTTCATCCAGGCTCAATCAAGCTTTAAGGCCCAACTCAAGTTCCTGCCGAGGTAGGGAAGGACACACAGAGGATGCAATGATAATCGAATCACTGGATCATTCATAATCTTATTTTACACTGTAAGCTTGTTAAGATTTTAGCCACCAGTTCCCACCAAAGGAGTCGTGTTGTGTGTATTGGACCAGGCTTGCAGTTTTGTGACTGCAGTTTTCCTATATAACAAAAAGTGATACAGTACAAATGGTAAATGGACTGCATTTATATCGCACTTTTCTAGTCGACCACCCGAAGTGCTTTACAATACATGCCAACATTCACCTATTCACACACACACATTCATACACTGATAGCAGAGGCTGCCATACAAGGTGCCAAAATACAGCTATATACAGAGCTTCCTATCCAAAGCGCCCCACACTGTTTCTATCCAGCCACACTCACAGGTTGCAGTTTGGGGGTTTAGTATCTTGTCTAAGAACACTTCAACATGCAGTACACATATACAAAGGTGTTGTTATTATTTTGGTTGTAAAAAAAAACATTGTACTACATGAGATAGGGAAACGTCTAATGTCTAATTTTAACTTAAAATTTTAATTCATGTCATGTATGATTTTACGAAGCAGGGTTACTCAAACGGTTCCCTTCCAAATTTCATAATAGTTAAAATAAACCAAGATAATCTGGCTGTCGTCTCATAACTTGTGTTTCTGCCCCAGCAGACTTACAGATGTCGCCAGATGTTGATGTGTTCCCAGATCTCAGCAAATACTTTAGTGATTAAAAGTTGGTGGCCAAAGCTACAAAAACACATTTTCTAAACATGTAACCTGCTAGCTAGCCAGAAAATGCAAAAAAAACTGCAACCACCTCACAGACAGTTTAGATAAATCTGTTACTAGGATATTAAAAAGTTTATGTGATAGCTTTCCTTTTTGATAAAAGCCAGTTGTGAAGTTTTACAAATGGTGACAATCTATCAGCAGTCAACAGCCAGCGGGTATAAAAGAGTTGATTTAAAGGCGTATTATGCAGGATTTGTTGGTTGCTGTTTGTAAACACGCAGCATTCAAAGTTGGCCCCTCCTCCGCAGCTCAACAAGCAAGCTTATAGAGAGAGAGCAGCAGTGGTCGAGCGAGCTATAGAGTTAATGAAGAGATCAAGCAGCGCTGGCGATAACAAAGCAGTTCAGTCAAATAAAACATTTTCTGACTGTTTCACGGTGGTTACGCACAAATAAACACGCTCACAGCTCCGCATAACCCTGCAGGAAGGTGCTGCAGTGTTGGATTTTGTGTTAATGCAGAGCTTCATCCTGTCCGCTGTGGCCTCTCTGCTCTGCATTTATGTAGCCCGACACAGACCTGCAGCTCTTCATACACCTTCATATGGCACAGAGACAGATAGCAGAGGAGAGAGACGGAGATGAGGCCCGACCTGAGTGCGCTGATTGAGGGGGATTAGTTTTGCATGAGTCTTTCCATTGTTTTTTTTATAAAAATCTTGCATAGTCCACCTTTAACATACCTGAACTCGGAGCATGAAGGCTTCTGATAATGGTCTCTAATGACTTTGAAGGACATGGTAATTCTTTCTACAGGCAACAATACAGGCTCTATATTTAGATGGAGAGGCAGGGATTGAATGCCAGGAGAGCGGACAGGGGACCCCCAGGGCAAATATGAGAGGCGGACAGTATGTAAAAACTCAGCGTGGGCGCTAGATTTCTTCTGCCCACCCTCCTTTTTTTCCCTCCACTGTTCAGCAGCTTTGTGTATTGATAGCTAAGAAGGTATTTATCGCACATGACAAAAGTTAGCAGCAAACATCGGTTCATCGTTGAGCAGCCGGGCATGATGGGAAAGTGGGAAAATGTCAGTAATCTGCCTGAGTGAAAAAGCAAAGGTTTTAATGTGAGGATTAGAGTGCAATATTACTCGTGCTGCTGCTGATGGTGCAGCGTTCACAAGCACTAACACTGCTATAGCTCCCACCCCCTCCCTACTCCCTCTGTATCACACTTTCTCTCACTTTCTTTCACTTCTGTGCTGTCTTCTCCCACTCTCTCACACATGCTTCTCTTTTTCTTGGCCTCTCACCTCTGTGCTCAGCTGCACTTCGCCTTTCTCAATCTCTACAGTCCTCTTTCTCTCTGCTTGTTCACTTCTCTCACTAACTCTACATCTATTTTGTCTCTCTCTGTTATTCTCAAACTCTCAATCCCTCTATGCATCCACCATTCACCACTGCTTATATGCAGGCCCTGATTAGGCTTACATAACCTAAGACACCAGGCTCAGTTCCCCGTGTTCTCATTTGACAACACTGTGGTTCTAAAAGGATAATTCTGGTTTGGCTATCAGTTTTATTAATTATGATAAGCAAATAATTTGCCCTTGTTCCACTTTATTATTCAGTGACATTTTGTTTGTGTAAGCGGTTTCTGGTGGGAGTTGTTATTTTTTTGTAGATGTACACATCTGTCCTGCCAACTTGAGCAGTTAAGAGCATTTAACTTAATGTTTTCTATGACGATTGAACAAATAGGCTGATTTAAGAGTTAGTATTACAACAACCTGTATAATCTCAGATCTCTAAAAGGCTCCATCTTCCAAAACCTTCATATAACCTTCATATAAGTGGTGGCATGGCCCTCTCTGTTTAGCATTGGAGTAATAAAGCTGTCTGTGTTTTATCAGATATATGGGATGATAAATGACTAAGACTGGTTTCATTATCATCTTATATATTATCATTACTCTTAAGTTACAGCATTGGTACATTTCTGTACAACAGTGCTTTGAGCTAAATGTGCACTTATTTTAGTGTGCTATCATGCTAACATTCGCTGATTAGCACCAAACAAGCTGAGACTAATCTGAGCTGGACACACAGAAATCGTGACCTGATGATGGCGCTAGATGAAAGGTCTGAGATATTTCATTAAAAAAAACTGAACTGCTGGTGGTGCTGGAGGCTAAAAATCTGTAGAAAAAATATTACAGCTGCACAATTAAAAGTAATCAATATATTTTCATAAAGATAAATACAGAATCCAAAGCTGAGAAAATAAACTCACAATTATCCTTAAAGATGCCTTAAAGCCCTAAAGAATATCCTCCACATGGACCAGAAATGTTGCTGGATAGAAAAAAAAAAAGTGACATGATGTAAACGTTGACACAAATCATACCAGGAATGGTAGAATATCATCAAGCTGTGTTCCTGTGTGCGTCATGCAATCTGTTGATGTTTAGTAGGTTCGCTTTTGTTTTCTGTGAAGTGCCGGTGTGTCATTTAAAATGGCACTGCCAAGTCTTCCTAGCCAGAGCCTATGATCGTTTTTCTAAATCCTTATTAGCAGCACTGCTTTCATTTTGCCTCATCCACACACACACACACACACACATACACACACATACTGTTAAATCTGGATTTTAAAATGACTCATAGCTTTTCTTCTTTACACAGGTGTTTGCTTCTTGCCATCCCTCCACGGTCTTTCGGGAGAGGCTGAGCACATTCTTGCTTTCTGCTCTGAAGGATTGCGCTCAAGCTGCCCACATCCTTCACCGTCTTTCCTTTCCTTCATCCCTCTCTGCCTGTCTTCCTCCTCTTTTATTTGTCACCATCCAACCCACACTTTCCCCCTCACATATTCCACAGCATTGTTCCTTACACTAACACTAATCCCCTCTCTGCGAAGCCAATGGTTCACGTGTTTGTGATTCACGAGAGGAGTGCTTCTCATTTGATTTCAAATGGACACTGACAGCCATGTTAGCCCATTTCTGTTTGGAAGAGGAAGTTATTTTTTTATTTTTTATCAAGGAAATATTTAAGAGTACCTGTTGCTGTTAGTCAATTTATAACAACCTGCACACTTGCATCTGGCTCATCGATGTAGCTAGGTAGATATCTTGTAGTTGTGTAGGAATATGACGCTTCCATTTTTCACCCCATCTACACTCTGATTGGTCAATTGTTTCTTCAGCCAGAGAAATGGCCATAAAAAATAGACCTATTTAAATCAGTCAACAAATCTGAGATGTGATGGAACAGGGTACAGTTTCTGTTTTCTTTCAAATCACCACATTTATGTCTTGGATTCAGACTTTAATTTGCATTGGACTGAAAATGAGGTGTAGAAATTTGTGAGCTACGTTACCGAGCCATGTGAGCAGCTTGCGTGGGCCTGGAGTTTTGGCTGATTCGGTTCTTTAGTTTAGTTTCCCAGGTAAAGTAAAACATTCAGGCTTCAGATCAGATGCATTTTTTTTTTTTTTTTTTGCGGTGAACCTGACAACAAGATCATTAGAACAGGATCCCCTGAATGAGTGGGTTTAGGTGTAATCTCTGAAGAGTGAGGCAATCTGTCCCACCCTGTCAGTGCCGGCTGATAAAAGGGAGATTACAAGGATGATTTGCTGCAGACTTGCTACAGATTACATCAAACAGCTTTCACTGCAAAGTACTCTGCTCATATCACTATCGACAACTTTAACGATGCACTGAGTTGTTAGAAAATAAGTAAAAAAAACACCACCTGTTTGGTTGACGTTATTTTTACGATTTCTGTAGTGGTCATTTACTGTAGTTTTTGTCCATCCATTTCCCCATACTGAAAAATCCTTAAGCCTCTTAATCCGTTTTGTAATCCTTTTCATAATCACTTTTTTTAATGGTGAAATCCAAACAGGAGTCCATATTGACAAGGAATGTATTCATTTCAAATGTACTGTTTTTGCTCCCATCAGGTAAATGTAGAACTAAAGCTAAAGCTTGCTCTCTTACCACTTCTCCGACTTTCCAATTTTTTTTAGGGCGGTATATGGAAGTGATTAAGATGAAGTTCTTCCCAATTATTCCAGTAATGCCAGATGAAATCCTCTATATATCCAATGCAGCTCTGCAGCAGTGCCACAAACGTACTATTTCAATGTGTAGCTCAGAAGTAACTTTACTGTGAAAAATCCAACTACAGAGGGGAAGAACACACAAATAAATTTGTGCAGAACACTAACGAATGTGAAACACCATCCATCCGCAAAAATTCTCCCGAGCATATGGGCCTGGCGATGTCCCACCAGGCTTTTCCACTCTGCCCTGCCAAGCTAATTCAAGAGTGACTCTCCAGCAGCGATTCTATTAGCAGGCAGAACAAAAGTGCTTCCTCAAATATACCCTCTGCGCTCATTGGTCAAGCTCTGAAGGGAGAAAAATATCTATATATTTTCATTACTCCTTATGCAGAGATGGAGAGATTTAATTTTGCCATATGACTAAGTGACCTTTCTAGCTTTGAGTCATAAAGGGAGTTTACAGCAGTGGCATGCAGCAACGAGGCCTGCGAAAAATGTGAAACACAAACCTGTCCTCCAACCTGAATCTGACAGATTTGTTGAAGGCGAGGCTTGCTTCTAGAGCTTTGAAAAAAAAAAAAAAAACACACTGACATCTGGAGAGCCATAAAACCACTGACATTTACAGCATTAGCTCACAAGCCTTCATCCAGCATTAAGAGCGTAAGAGGGAAAGACAGAGAAGACAGTTGATTAGGAGAGAAACGAGAAGGAAAGAGCAAGGAGTAGTAGAGAAAAAAAAAAGATGGATGGGAGAAGGAGGGAGAAAGTGAGAAGTGGAGGATGGATTTAAACCGCAAACTGTATTTGACATTTGACCACTGTTTACATGATAATGAACGATACATGTATACATATATACAGTATATATATATATATGTCATTATGAAAGCAGCTCTAGACACCGAGGGGATACTGAGGGACTGGAGTTTTACATAAGCCTGTGCATGACTACTGGGCCTCTTTGAATCATGCTTACGTCTCCCATCACCATGGCTACAACCTACAGTAGTGTGGAGGCGCGCTGTACATCTCTCTCCCTCTTTCTCCCCGGCGAGCCGATCCTAAAGTCGTGGGTTAAAGTAAAGTAATGTGTCTTCAGGGTCTGAATCTTTCGTCTTTCTTTGAAAAGCCTGACAGTGGCTTGTGGCTTTTGACTGTTGGTATCTGATGTACAGAAGAAAAACAATAACAAGCTTTAAAATCCCTATTTGTTTTTTGTTTTTTTTTCTCTTACACTGTACAGACGCTCCTTATCCAAAGATGCCAAGACGTTTTTTGATACAGATACAAGAGTCCTGGATGTACCAATGACAGTGCAAGTAGCAGGCCAGGTTTGTATCATACTTTATACTGTATACATATAGTTGCAGTTTATAGTAAACCCTAAAAACAGTGCACTCATCCTGCAAAACAAGGCTTGTGTCCTACTTTGTCCCTAACGACAGCAGAGCCACTGAAGGTTGTAACCTATTTTGCTGGCAACAAGCTAAAATTATCTCGTACCCCCAAGGCCCAGTTACTCCATGGGTGTTAATAAGCCAAGCATATTGTTATTCCACATTATTTAACTGAAAATGTCTCCAGAAGCTCAAAATGTTATATGGATATTATGTTTAATTATGGTTCTCTTCATGATATCCTTTATGTTCCCCAACCTAGACACCCAGGAGTCTTCCGGATAATCTCATGATGCTTTAATTATTTCAACTTTGTCACTGAACGATCATGTCAGTTTGGCATTGTGGACGGCTCTAAATATTATGATACCCGTGAACCTCAGCCATCGTTGCTATGGAGAAGAGGCCAGTCAGAGGCGCAAATTAGAGCTGTAGCAAGTTCAGCAGGCGTCTTTGTTGCAGTTGTGAACAAAACACGGCGACATAGTGAATGAATTCATCCATAATTCACCCATAAAATCCTTTCAACTGCAGCTTGTGTTACCATTTTTCAAAATTTTTTTACCTCCCGCTCTTCATTAGCAACACATCTAACTAAATTTTGCGCTCAGTGCTTGATATTTATCTTAGATAATCATATATTCATATTGGTTATCATAACATAACCAGGACTCATTACAATTACATTTATTGACTTCCTAGTCGTGTATAGTACCTGAAACACTGATAATCAGACTACTTACAATTCATTGTCAAACAAATCATTCCTCTCAAGGCACAAATCTAAAATATCCCCTTGACAAGGTCCAATGTGCATTTTTGCAATATGAAAACAGTCGATTCAGAGGCTCTCGACGGGAGAAATAAAGTGGTTACAGCAACTGAAGTCCTTCAGCTAGTCAGCAGCAGCCTTCATTAAAAAATACAGAGCAGCTGCTTAAACATTCGTGTTGCGTTGATGCCAGTCCTCTTTCTCAGTAAATCTAAATCTGGACAGTTTTCTTGCCAAATCGTCACTTTCCTCTCCCTCCCTGTCCAGCCCCTATTGCCCGTCTCTACCAGGACATGGAGAGGAGAGGACAAAATTGTAGGCGAAGCAGAGCTCTGACAATGAGCCAAAGACTGAGCCAGGATGCTCCTGTGGAGAACCAAAGCTGTTGCCCTCAGCCCCAGGCCCTGAGCTCCTGGCAATAAACACACACAAACGCACACTGATGCACGGTCACCAGACGCCACAACAGCCAGGAAGGCAATGGTGCAGAGACCAATAAACAAGGTCATCTGCTGCACATGGACATGACTCAAGAGGACGTCATTGAGAGAAAAAAAACCCACAAGATTCACTGATAAACAGATACATGGGTCAGCGCGGAAAGTTCAGTTATTATTATATTTCTGCACTCAACGGTCAACAATAACTAAATGTATAAAAGCTTTGCTCCATTTCATCTTAAAAGACTAAAACTGACTCTTATTAAACATGCATTTGAATAATTTCATTTCTCAAGCGCATGTATTCATGTTTGTAAAATCACAGACTTAAAAAGCTTCATTTTTTTAGGAAACATCAGTCCATGGTTCTCCAATATTCATGTCTGTCTTTTCAATCCGAATATAAAATTATATATAATTAAAATTTAAAAAGCGATAACAGTGTAGAACAGTTTTCAGAAGAGCCACTGGAACCATTTAGTCGTTTCCAAAGGAAAGCAAACCATGTATGATGGTTGGAGGTGTTTTATGTTGGTGTGTTCAGGTGCAGCCGGTCCATTTTACCGTCCAGGCTGTTGTGACGTCCTCAGACCTGCAGTTTGACCAGACCGAGGTGGACTTTGGCTACTGTTCCATTTACCAGTTCATCAAGAGCAGCGTTCGGCTCACCAACACGTCCCTGCTGCCTCAGGACTTCGGCTTCTTGGGCGTTCCAGAGGTGACAAACCAGGAAGCTCTTGTTTCTAGTGCTGTGAAATGTGAATATCTTATCTTGTGTTAAACGATGCTGTATATGTGTTGTACAGTTTCCTGGTTCCAGATACAAGCAGGATGTATTAGACACTAAAAATAATATTTTTAACAGCGCTGTCTCTCTTCATAATGTCACCGTTCAAAATACAGCTTCCTGTATTTCCATTTTTGAGATATACTACTTGTGCTCAACCTTTAAATTGACCTTGAAATTGAAGTAATGTGTGTTGTTTGTGTTCCTCTCACACTTCAGTTCATTGAGGTCCAGCCTAATGATGGCTTTGGTACTCTTCTTCCACAAGAGACCCTGGAAATTGATCTGATTTTCGGTGCCAGAAAGGCCAAAGAGTACAAATTCCAGCTCAGCTGCAAGTCTGGAATTAACAGGTCAACACGTGATTCTTCATTATGTGTTAATAAAATGTCATATAATGTATTTGTTGATTGTATGTCCAATATTTTTGAATGTATAGCTCAACGATCTTGTTTTCCTTTGTCCTCAGAGTTTTTCTTCTGTCTTGCCGAGCGGTGGGTGTCCGTCCTCCGCTGGAGCTCTCTCATTCTCTGGTCAGTTTTGGGGCCACGGCGGTCGGTGACCAGTCCACCGCTGTACTCTACCTGTCTAACAATCACGCTGACCGTAACGTGTCCAAACAACCGGCCCCTCGTGGGCTCAGCGAGGCCGTGGCTCCTGTCGCACCCAGACTGTTCTGCTTCACCCCACCCCAGGACTCAGATATCAGGATCACTCCTCCTGCGGGACGCCTGTTGGCCGGAGAGGTGGAGTAGAATATCTCTTATGTTTACACTGATGTTAAAGGGGCACTCCACTGATTTTACACATAACGATCAGATTACTCATTGTAGGGAAAATAAGGATGTCGTCAGCGTTGTTGACGACACAGAGACTACACATTCATATATATAAAAAGCTTTCACATCAACTAATAAAGACCATGACATGTTCGGTTATAGGTATTTTTTACCAGACTAATAATCTGACCCCAGCTCACTCCCCGCTGTCTCACTAATAATCCTTTTTAATTGTTTGAATTGGGTTTTAGGAGGAGTGTATGTGTTACATTTAAGTGTAAATGTTACTTGTTATAATAATTTTTAACAAATTTAAATATCTGACTGACCTCAGAGGATCCTCCAGCCCCAGTTCAACAGAATAACATCACAGCACCACAAAAGCCTTTCTAGTGAAAGGACGCACTCTACTGGACACCTGATGGAAGTGAACACCTGCTTTTTATAATAAATATTAATCCTGTGTATTATTTTTTTTTTTCAACTGTATATCAGAGGTCAGATGGGACTACAATAGAAAAACATAGAGGGACTATCATCCTCTGTAAGTTTCATAAGAAGACAATACAACGCTCAATTTTAACCATATTTCCATCTCTCCTCTGACCTAGAGATGTCTGGTCCAGGTGACGTTCAGACCCAGACTGTCGGACCAGGAGATCAAAGACGAGGCGCTGCGTCTCCTCCATCGAGCCAAGATGCTGCGTGAGGAGTCGGAGAGGGACCGACACGCTGAACAGTCACCTCCTGCTAGTGTGAGGATTTCAAATGACCAGATTACTCTCTTTATTTTTACATTTTCATAACCATACTGACATACATTTATATAGTATGAACCCATCTATATGTTCATGTGTGTGTTGTAAGATTAAAAAGGAGATCACAGTGGAAACCAATAAAGGAAAGAAGGCGGCTGTGAATCCAAAGAACAGCAAAGTGTCAGAAAGCCCCAAACCTGACAGACGACCTGAACCCCTGAATCCTGACAGCATACAGCCAGGGTAAGAGGTTTCATTCCTACTGCAGGGTTTCCTTTGATGTCCTTCATCAATGTTTCTTTTCCAACCCGACCAGTTTTGCTGAACTGAAATGCCAGTGAGGAAAATATTCATAAATAAATATTTTATCAAAATATCAGAACATAGTACTGCAAAAAGAGAATAAATCTCTCTTAAGGAAACATCTCCACATCCTTCCAGAAAGCATCTCTAAGTAGGAAACAGCAGCCTAAACCCAATGAATAACTTGGACAGACATCTGAGAATCCAACAACACTGAAATATAAATTACACCCAGAGGTGTCAGAAGTATTCACATTCATTACTCAAGTAGAAGTATAGATACTAGGGTTTAAAAAGACTTCTGTAGAAGTTGAAGTATCACCTCAAGATTTGTACTCAAGTAGAAGTGTAAAAGTACTGGCTTCAAAACTACTTAAAGTAGAAAAGTAAAAGTAATTTAAAGAGAAAAAAAAGCCATCAAATGTTATAGGCCCTGCGCCACAGGCAGTGGCGCAAAAAGTGGGTATGCACTATATGCGGCGCATAGGGGCGCCGCGTTAGAGGGGGCGCCAAAGCGATGGGGGAACAATAATTTCGAGTCGGCATTTTCTGTATTTAACAGCTGTTTGTGTATGTGTAAATGATATGATCAATAACAGAGGGGCATGTCACTAATTAGGCGCCCCTTCGCTCCCTCACCTCTCCTCTCCTCCTCTCCCACACACACACACACACACACACACTATAAGCGTTCCAGTGCGCGCCCCTCCGGGCACGCGCTGGCGCGGTTTTTTTTCCATTCATTTGAATCGCGTTGTCACAGCTAAAGATGGAGAGGCAGAAAAAAAGCTGTCCAGAGCACAAAGCAGAAAACGGAAGAGGGAGAAGGAGAAAGGTTTTGAGGGGATGAAAAAAAGCTTTTCGAGGTGGTTGAAAGACAGTGGTTAAGTTATGTCAGTGTATCAAGAGGAGGCTTGTAAATATTCAGGATAGCAAAGCTACTAGCAAAACGACAGGTCCAACTGTGGGAGGAAGGACTTGATACACGTTCTTCATTCTTTCAAAACTTCACTTTATTTAGATGTCAGGAATATGGTTTCATTTAGTGACGTTTTAGATTCGTTTCCAATGAGATATTATTGATATAACTGCCTCTGTGTCAGTTGATGTTTAATATAAGTTCCTACTTATTTTGTTTTTGGTTCCTACCTACCTGCATGTAAGTTAATGATGATGATAATTCCAGCACTGGTCATCATGAAAAGGAACCAGAGAGGCACTTTAGGTGCATGGTTTTCAATGTTATTGTCGACACAGTCCTGCAAGAGTTGTCTGACAGGTTTTCCAATCTTCAGCTTGTGTCTGAGAAATTTAAATTCATCACTAAAATGGAGCACATGACACAAGCTGAGCTGGAGGAATCAGTTACCAGATATGCCCTGACTACCTGTGATGTTTCCAGAGATATCATTCAAGAAATGTACCCAGCAAGCCGTCTACTGAAGGGTTACAAGGCTCTTGAGAAGTTGAATTTCCTCATACAGGAGAATCTTGATTTGGTGTTCCCAAATTTGACAATAGCCCTTAGAGTATTCCTGACCATGCCTCTGACGGTTGCATCTGCAGAAAGATCCTTCAGTAAGCTGAAGCTTATCAAAACATACCTTCGTTCAAGTATGAGCAATGATCGCCTGACCCAGGGCACGACATGTAACAATTTAGTGGTAGGTAGAGGACTTATTTATGTTATTACATTGTTATACATTATTTTTTGTGTTTTATTGAGCTGATCACCTGCTGTAATACATAAAACAAAAGTCTCTAATAAAAGTCTAATATTTTATAAGTCCATGAATAAATAAGATGTATACACGTAAACATTGAAGGGGGGGGGGGGGGGGGGGGGCACCTGTAATGTGTCTGCATATCCCTCAGAAAGGAGGTAGTTGCGCCCCTGCTGTAGGTGATCAGTGCAGTGTAACAGTGCAGCGCAGTGAGACAATGCAGTACAACAAATGCAGTGAAGCGAAACAATGCAGTGCAACAAATGCAGTGAAAGTAACAATGCAGTGCAATAAATGCAGTGAAACGTAACAGTGCAGTGCGTAAAATGCAGTGCAATAAATGCAGTGTAACGTAACAATGCAGTGCGTAAAATGCAGTGCAATAAATGCAGTGTAACGTAACAATGCAGTGCAATAAATGCAGTGTAACGTAACAATGCAGTGCGTAAAATGCAGTGTAACGTAACAATGCAGTGCGCAAAATGCAGTGAAATGTAACAGTGCAGTGCGTAAAATGCAGTGAGATAAATGCAGTGTAACGTAACAATGCAGTGCGTAAAATGCAGTGTAACGTAACAATGCAGTGCGTAAAATGCAGTGAAGCGTAACAGTGCAGTGTGTTAAATGCAGTGAAACGTAATAGTGCAGTGCGTAAAATGCAGTGCAATAAATGCAGTGTAACGTAACAATGCAGTGCGTAAAATGCAGTGCAATAAATGCAGTGTGACGTAACAATGCAGTGCAATAAATGTAGTGTAACGTAACAATGCAGTGCGTAAAATGCAGTGAAGCGTAACAGTGCAGTGTGTTAAATGCAGTGAAACGTAACAATGCAGTCCGCAAAATGCAGTGAAATGTAACAGTGCAGTGCGTAAAATGCAGTGCGATAAATGCAGTGTAACGTAACAATGCAGTGCAACAAATGCAGTGAAACGTAACAGTGCAGTGCGTAAAATGCAGTGTAACGTAACAATGCTGTGCGCAAAATGCAGTGAAATGTAACAGTGCAGTGTGTAAAATGCAGTGTAACGTAACAATGCAGTGCGTAAAATGCAGTGCGATAAATGCAGTGTAACGTAACAATGCAGTGCGTAAAATGCAGTGTAACGTAACAATGCAGTGCGTAAAATGCAGTGAAGCGTAACAGTGCAGTGTGTTAAATGCAGTGAAACGTAACAGTGCAGTGCGTAAAATGCAGTGCAATAAATGCAGTGTAACGTAACAATGCAGTGCGTAAAATGCAGTGAAACGTAACAGTGCAGTGCGTAAAATGCAGTGTAACGTAACAATGCTGTGCGCAAAATGCAGTGAAGCGTAACAGTGCAGTGTGTTAAATGCAGTGCGATAAATGCAGTGTAACGTAACAATGCAGTGCGTAAAATGCAGTGTAACGTAACAATGCAGTGCGTAAAATGCAGTGTAACGTAACAATGCAGTGCGTAAAATGCAGTGCAATAAATGTAGTGTAACGTAACAATGCAGTGCGTAAAATGCAGTGAAACGTAACAGTGCAGTGCGTAAAATGCAGTGTAACGTAACAATGCTGTGCGCAAAATGCAGTGAAATGTAACAGTGCAGTGTGTAAAATGCAGTGTAACGTAACAATGCAGTGCGTAAAATGCAGTGAAGCGTAACAGTGCAGTGTGTAAAATGCAGTGTAACGTAACAATGCAGTGCGTAAAATGCAGTGAAGCGTAACAGTGCAGTGTGTTAAATGCAGTGAAACGTAACATTGCGGTGTGTTAAATGCAGTGCGATAAATGCAGTGTAACGTAACAATGCAGTGCGTAAAATGCAGTGTAACGTAACAATGCAGTGCGTAAAATGCAGTGAAGCGTAACAGTGCAGTGTGTTAAATGCAGTGAAACGTAACAGTGCAGTGCGTAAAATGCAGTGCGATAAATGCAGTGTAACGTAACAATGCAGTGCGTAAAATGCAGTGTAACGTAACAATGCAGTGCGTAAAATGCAGTGAAGCGTAACAGTGCAGTGTGTTAAATGCAGTGAAACGTAACAGTGCAGTGCGTAAAATGCAGTGCAATAAATGCAGTGTGACGTAACAATGCAGTGCAATAAATGTAGTGTAACGTAACAATGCAGTGCGTAAAATGCAGTGAAGCGTAACAGTGCAGTGTGTTAAATGCAGTGAAACGTAACAATGCAGTCCGCAAAATGCAGTGAAATGTAACAGTGCAGTGCGTAAAATGCAGTGCGATAAATGCAGTGTAACGTAACAATGCAGTGCAACAAATGCAGTGTAACGTAACAATGCAGTGCAATAAATGCAGTGTAACGTAACAATGCAGTGCGTAAAATGCAGTGAAACGTAACAGTGCAGTGCGTAAAATGCAGTGTAACGTAACAATGCTGTGCGCAAAATGCAGTGAAATGTAACAGTGCAGTGTGTAAAATGCAGTGTAACGTAACAATGCAGTGCGTAAAATGCAGTGAAGCGTAACAGTGCAGTGTGTAAAATGCAGTGTAACGTAACAATGCAGTGCGTAAAATGCAGTGAAGCGTAACAGTGCAGTGTGTTAAATGCAGTGAAACGTAACATTGCGGTGTGTTAAATGCAGTGCGATAAATGCAGTGTAACGTGACAATGCAGTGCGTAGAATGCAGTGAAACGTAACAGTGCAGCGAAACAAAAAACGTCAAAGCAGTGCAGCAGTGCAGTACAGTGCAGCAGTGCTGTACAGTGCAGCAGTGCAGTGCAGCAGTGCAGTGCAGTGCAGCAATGCAATGCAACAATGCTGTCGGAAAGAGGAAGTCAATTAAGTAGCCTACCCATAAAACTCCAAACTACCCCTTTAATTCCTATTATTCTTAACGTAAACATTGAAGGGGGGGGGGGGCACCTGTAATGTGTCTGCATATCCCTCAGAAAGGAGGTAGTTGCGCCCCTGGCCACAGGGCCCTACAGTGCTCTACACGACCCCCCCCCCCCCCCCAAAAAAAAAAAAAAAACAACATAATTTTTCTAAGGGCTATAATAAATAATGTTATATTAAAATGTTATGTTGAAAAATTCAGCCCCATATATGCCAAATGAAAATGAATGCATTTTTGTATAATGCAAATGCATTAAAGAACCATATATGTGTGCTACTGAGCACAGTACTGGCGGCAACGCGAGTGGAAGCACGGTACTGGCCGCAACGCGAGTGGAAGCACGGTACTGGCGGCAACGCGAGTGGAAGCACGGTACTGGCGGCAACGCGAGTCGCGACACTGAAGCATCGCTACGTGCTTCACACCTGAACTACAATTCCATAAAACCACTGCTTCGAAGCTTGCTTGCGTGTGACGTGATTTGTAACAGGCAGGGGCGACAGACCAATAGTGTGTCGGAATGGTATATGTTTATACTTCTCATCCAATCACAATCAAATTCAGTCTACGTCTTTTTTTAACAATGAAAAAACCAAGGCCGAAATGAAATATGAGTAACGAGGTTGTTTAAAAAATGTAAGGAGTAGAAAGTACCGATAATTGCATGAAAATGTAAGGAGTAAAAGTAAAAAGTCGACTGAAAAATAATTACTCCAGTAAAGTATAGATACCCAAAAACTCTACTTAAGTAAGGTAACGAAGTATGTGTACTTCGCTACTTGACAGGTCTGATTACACCCAAAGCTTTTACTTGTACATTCACTCCACTCCCAGTGCTAAAGAGATTTCATCGCTATTTTAATTTCCTCTAATTTGCTGTGATCACATCATGCATATTATGACCTCAACTGATCTTTAATGAAACAGAGAAGGGTTTCAGTGTGAGAAGAGTTTGTTGATTTGTTTAAGTCTTTTCCTACAAGGTCAGAGCAGTATGAGGAGGCTAAGGCCTCCCTGCTGTACTCCTTCACCCGGCGCTACAGGGAGTACACCGTTCCCTGCTACGTGTCGGACGGAGACCCTCCAGAGGAAGACCGACAGGCCCAGCCAACATGGAGGTAACCCTGAGTCAGATGTTTTACAGCTCTGTACATGTCATGTCAGATTAGTGTCATATTATGTCTTTAATCTTTGAGACATCACTGGACCCAATACTGTACATAATTTCTGTTACAGTTTACTAAATGTGAACCAGATCTTTTATGCAGAAAATACAGACTGCTGTTGCTATAGGCAACATATCTCAACCTCTCAAAGTCTGCATTAACCCACTATAGAGATTGCTGTGTGTCAAAGTTTTGGTCATTTAAATAAAAAAGGATTCGCTTTTGTGAGCAAAATTAACTTAATTTGGAGAAAAGGGAGAAAAATAGTCAGAACTTTAAAAGACAATCATCGTTGAAATTAACAGTAGAGGATAAGAAAGAGTTTAAATTTGTTTGCATTTTAATCTTTTGTTAATCACAAATGGGAAACAAAACTTTACAAAACCCCAAATATACTTCATTAGTTTCTATTTTTTGATAAAACTATGGAATCCATTTTTACACATCAGCTGTGGAAAGTGAAAACTATTTCTCTCTATCAGCTTTAGTTCAGCAGCCTGGCATATTTCTCCAATTATAACCTCAACCTTATCTAGAAGCTCTAAATATTTGATAGAGACAACTTTGTTTGACTATTTCAAAAGACTTTTTTGACTTTTTATTTTAACTGACAATTTTAAATCAATATTAATATGTTTATTCATACGGTAGTTTTATCTGTATGAATGACAGATGAATAATACAGATGCTTCTTTACAGTCCCTTCAATACTCTCTACTTGAAGCTGCAGTGTCCCATTGTACAGCCCCCTCTAGTGGTAACATCCAACAATGGACATAATGTCATAGACTTCTACCAGGTGGCAGTGGGTGAGTCATTTCAAATGTTTATGTAGCTTGATACTGCAGATGTACATTTGTGTATGCGACTTATTTAATACACATATTTAATCATTGTGTTTGTGTTTGTTTAATCTGTTTTTAGGAGAGAAAGTGATTAAAAGTTTTACAGTTCAGAACATCTCAAAGGAATCTTTGGACGTATCCTTCATCCAGCAAACAAAGTTGTAAACAGTAAACAAAATAGATAGATACAGATATCTGTCTCAGAGATCTCACTGTTCACCGCTGCTTTTCTTTGACTCTTTCCAAGCTGAGGTCATCAGTGCTGGACATATATGGCCCATTTTCACTTCTCAATGCTCTTAGATGTATAAGACCTGGAGAAAAACACACTCTGATACTGGCCTTCAGTCCAACTCTGGAGAAGAAGGTGGGTTAATCTAATCTAGACTACGATTTACCACAAAGCTTATTACTAAATCTTAATAAACAAATAAACCCGTCACATTTCTCCCTCTATTGATTGATGTTGAATTATCTAAAATTATTGTTACATCCAATATTAATTCATTTGTAATCAATCTCAATTGGGAAATTGGATTATAAAATATTGGGCATTACTTAACCACCTCTGCTGTTCTCCAGCATTGTGAGACTCTGGAGGTGCGTAGCAGGAAGATGGTCCTGAAGATAACTCTGTGTGGGGAGGGCGTGGTCCCCGCTGTCACCTCCTCCCACCCAGGAGGTGTCCTTGATTTTGGCTATGTGCTGGAGAAGGAGAGCACCTCACAAGTCCTGAAGGTCAGTCAAAAAAAAATGTTTAAACTTTCATATTTTATCCATCATCAGCTAAAATTGCTTTCCAAAAAAACATTCAAGTCTAATCGAGCTCCTGGTTTTATAACAATCAAAGCCTGTACTGAACAGGTGTGTTGAGGACCTGTGTTTTCTACAGCTACAGAACAGCTCGGTGGTGGCGGTGCGTTTCAGGGTGCTGCTGTCCAGTCTCGCTCCTTCCAGGCCTCAGGGTGGAGCTGACAAGGTGGCTTTCCTGCTGGGCAGTTACACAGACTCTCAGGTCCAGCCTACTGTGGGTAAGATGTAATTAATACTCTACAATTCACCAGGGAGCCTGACAACTGCTGGAGATCCAAAAGGAAAAAAAGATACAGAGCTGCTACTACAAAAGCAAATGCCTCCAGGATATGAGGATTGTTGAATTGATGAATATTTAAAAGAAAAATACATGCAGTCATTTTCTATGGCTTTCATCGTCATACAATGAGCTGAAGGAGCATGATCGCCCTTCATTTTACTGAGACACTATAGTCTGTCCTAAAATTTGTCATAATAAACGTCTCTACTGTCACGATCATCCTCAAGAATAACATAGCACGTTTTTATTGTATTGATTGTTAATGTACTCATGATGCTTTGTGTCACTCTTTCTTATTTAAGTACACTGATTAGATTCATCCAAGTAAAATCTGTTGAACCTTATTGAATTTCCTAATTTTAGTTTCATGAAATAAAAGTAGTAAAAACTGTAGATAACGAGCAGCAGATTGACTCTTATATTTTTTTATAAGTTCTGTAAAATCTTCATGAGGTTTATTTTCATTATTTTTTCAACAGCAGTACTAGCAGCAGACAGACTACTGTAACAGTAGTAGACAGAAGTACTATCAGTATGTCTTTTGTATCCCGCACAGGGACCCAGAACCACAGTGGGCTGAGTGTGTTCAGTGCGGTGCCAGTAGAGGGCAGCATAGCTCCAGGACAGAGCCAGGACATCACTGTCACCTTTCATCCTGACCACCCATCCGTCTACTATTCTGACAGACTCACCGTCAAGCTCACGAATAAGGTCGCACAAGCACAGACTCACACACACTTTAAGCCTTGAATACAAGTTATTCATATGTGCTTACTGCAGCCTGAATGTCCTTCATTCACGATATAACGACACTAACTCTGCGCCATCTCTTGTCTCTCAGAGTAAAATATGTGTGATTGATCTGAAGGGTGCAGCCTCTTCACATATCATGTATCTGCATGGTGGAGACCTGTTGAATGTACCTATTGAATCCCTCCTCCCTCCATTGATGAGCAGTCAACCTCAGCTCACAGGTACAGCAGCTTCATTTCCCACAGACATGGTCCATGTTTTATGCAAGCAAGGGGGTGTATGTAATGTAATGTAGTAATGTATGGTAATCATAGCATGACAGATCATAGACAAGGTTACTGTAAATTTGACTAAATCAAAGAGGCAGCCAGATAAGACCTTGAGTTTCACCATGATCGTGTCCTGCGGGGATGGAGATGTTCTCCCGCCGGCAAAATTAAAGTTGCCTGAAGGAGTGTCGTAAAGAAGGAAGCAGTTAAAGGATCAGAAAAGTGTGTTTGCAGAATTTAGGTCCTTAAAGGAAGCTAAGAGATGAAAATCCTGATAGATGCGTCTGCTGTCTCTATCTAGAGTCTGAAGTGATAGAAAAGCCCAGCGTCCCGGTGCTGGTGACCCTGCGGGCCAACTACAGCGCAGGGGCCATCAAACCTGCAGTCAGAGAGCTGCAGGTGGGCTGCATCCGCTCCACACAGCCCAGTAAGAAGGTCGGTGAAAAGCACCAGGTTTACTCAGTTATGCAACTGATTGCTGCAAAGTGTTTCATCAAGCACACCGTGATGCATCATGAGAGGGTTAAAAACCTTTTCAAAGCAGGGATGAACCCAGAATGATTCTACAAACATTACAAAATTCAATATCATCGTTATACTGAATAGTATGCTGTATATTAGTATATCATGATACAACCGTGAAGGATTTAAACTCCTGTATAGTGGCTGTTTTACCAAGCTTCAAGTTCCTAAGCCACATAATCTGCAAAGTATTTTAGTTTTGACTCGTGTTTCACTGAATTAAATCCACTTTTCTTGTGAAACTAAACGTACTCACAAGACCACGAGAGGCAGGGAAAACGTGGAATGTAAATTTATTCAAAGTCACGTAACGCCTGGTCCATTATCGACATCATGATGCATTACAAACTGTAACACACACACACACACACACACACACACACACAAGCTCTTCACCGCTATCTTGATGTACACTTTAAGATCTCTGTACATGTTAAATGTTGTCCGCTATAAAGTCAAAAACTTGTTTTAATCCAGATTTATTAGCAGATTCTTCTACATCCAAACAGCACATTTCTGAGGACATTATTGCAAACATATGTTAGTACATATTAGCACCCAAGAACACAAAAAATGTGAATATTTACACATATAATCCTAAAAATACGCTTGAACTATACGTATACTGTGGATTAACTGTTGTATGAACCTGAATAATGCTAGAACATATACAGCATGTGGTTACAACAGAAACACAGAAATGTTGTCACTTTTCTTAAAATGCTGCTGCCATGTTTCCCCCATTTTATTTACCAGTGAAGGAATTTGTCTTATTAGCTGAACTAGACCGGTATAGCATCATTATTTCTAGGTTATAAAATGAAAAATAAGCAGATCCTCTCTTTCCTCTGTTTTTTTTCCCCAGAGTGCTGAGTTTCACTTTGATAACGTGGCGTCTCTGCAGCAGCAGGGCTTCAGCGTGGAGCCGAGCAGAGGCAGCGTGGAGCCCGGCCACCGACGCACCATCACTCTCACATGGACTCCCCACAGTGGATACAAGGTGAGGAGGTGACAAAAGGTGTACTTTACAATAATTCATCAGTTTTAACTAAAGCCTGATTACACACATTGTGTTTTAATGTTGCAAAGTAGTTAAAAACAAAGTCCAAGTAGTTTGAAAATGAGCTGAAGTGCTCAATTTAAAAAGTCTTTAAACGTCTTTAGGTAAAAATAAAATTACTGATGGTCTACAGGTTATCAAAAAAATTCAAGTATACAAAAAAAAACTACTAATACACTAAATCCTGGTCATTTTGGTATGGAAATAGTAAAAATATTGACACAAAATATATGTCAGCTGCTCTGATAGCATTGCACTGGCTGCTTGTATGTAAATGTATGCTTGTGTGTGTGTGTGTGTGCATGTGTGTGTGTGTGTGTGTTTCAGCCCTATGAGGTGGTGCAGATGTGTGCACCTCTGACCTTAAAGGGGGATGAGACAAATGTTTACGAAGTCACCCTGATGGCTTTGGTCTCCACCTCTGCTGACTGACCTCCACCTGGATACCAGCTACACTGACACATGGTACATACATGTTTGTAGCCACCATAACAATTAAATCCATTATTTATGATTTCAATCTAATTATTAAAAGTGGAATTAATGATTATTTATTAAAAATATCATTGTGAAAGCACCAATAGGCCTAGTGATTGTTTAAGTGATAGTATGTCTTACTTTGTTGTGATCAACTCATCAAACAACCAGCATTGTTATTAAAACCTATTTTAAAGAAAGGCTGCAGATTATTATTTAAATGTTTATATATGCAAAATATTTTTTTTATTTATATTAAAACAATATGTATTGCTGCATTTGACATCTGCTTTATCTCAATTTTCACATTAAACTTTTGTGTGATTGTGTTTTATTTTAAACTTGTATATTGAAAAAAGCACTGAAATATACAAATAGCACTGACAACACATACATACAACATACACAGATTTACAATGTACACATTTTTAGTAATAAATGTTTTGAATTTTAAAACCTTTGTGACTGAGCATGTAATTTTTTGGGTTTTGCACTTTGTGACATTTGTGTTCAAAAGTAATAATTTAGGAAGTTTTGCTCTTTTCATTTAAAGTTTTGCTCTGTAAACTTTGCAAGTTGAGTCAAAACAATCATGGATTGCTTTATTACTTTACTTCCTATATGTTGACCTACTATAGCCTTTTACTCAAGGACACATCTTGATGTTTCCTTTGAAATGCTGAGAGGAACAAAGCTGCAGAGGAAAAGCAATAAATCCTCAGATTAAATGTAATCCTCAGATTTTATCACTGACACGACCCTTCTGTTAAAAACTGATTTATTAAACCCTGAAGACACCCTGTTGACCCTTGTATTTGTAGTCCTAATTCCACCACCAGGGGGCGCATGTAAGCAGCTGTGTTATATATGGGTGTGTCAGCAGATGTATACAGTACATACTGTAACACTGCTGGTACTCATGACGTGAATGGAGTTAATACTGAGGTCAAACAAGGTGCAGTCTGTGAAATATGACACAGAATGTGGACTGATGGGAAACTGGTTTGGTATAAAATCGTATTGATCAGGTATAAACTGCCACGTTGATCTATTAGTATTAGATTAGATTATATCGCCTATAAAAACATAGTAGCAGCTGATGATTTGTATTTTTTTTTTTTTAAATATCAGCTTCAAAAACATCTTTTCCACATATTGAAACAGTTTTTATCATGAAGAGAAATGGAGTTAAAGAGCGTTTAGACCATCACAGATTAAAGTGTTTAAAGGCAGTAATTAAATTGTTCATTAATCACAGAAGAAGATCACGTACAGGTGTAAATAACAACATTAAGACTGAATTGAGTCCTGGTGTTGTTCATGCTGTCACCTGAATGGAACAAACCCACTGTTAATGTTATCAGTAACACCTGCGGGTTTCCTGCTATGGAAAAACATTATTATTAGCTGCAGATTAGCAACTTCATTGAGTAAATTCCTCACACACACCACACTGGAACATTTTCTTGTCTGGCTGATTTTGAACATTACTGAGGGTACTGCAGTACTAGATGATTGTACATACATGGGTATCTGCGACCAGGAGGCCCCCCGATGTCCCACATGTCATCCAAGGGTCATGGAATTCCTGGAATGTTCTGGAATTTAAAGCAGCGTAATTACAAAATATATGATTAACAGGTCACTTTAATAGGATTGGAGAATAATGCGTTTTCCAACTTGCTGGTTTAGTAAATATACTTTTACTCGTGTTTTATTTAATCACACATTTACTCTCAGTAGATAAAAAAAGGTACCGTAACAAGAAAATGTTGATGACCACAAACACAAAAATATATAATATTATATATGAAATATATAATATTATATAGATTCATTTCTTTAGCTCACTTAATGATGACCTTTTTAGAAATTTTGGGGAAAATAAAACATCTTTAAATGTTTTCTGTGGATTCTGCGTGAAAATAAAAGACACAACAACAAAAACAAAATGTGTAAAAGACCAGAAAGTGAAAAAAAACTTATCAATAGATATAAAATACATAGAAAGCTTCACCTATATACTGTTAGACATGTCAGTCTATTGATTAATAAATTAGTCTTAGATTGTTTTTGCTGCCTTGTAATAAAGCCTTGCTGCCTTTTTTCCCCCTGATTGTGACCTTTCTAAACAATAAAACTTATTGATATTTGCTTAAGATCAAAATACATCATTGCAATTAAATAGTATATTTATTTTTAATTTAGCAGGAGTAGTTGAATCAACAGCAGCGGTGATAACGGAGACAAAAAGTAAATATTCCATTATTAGTAAGAGTAGTACCAGTACACACTGGAGCAATAGTTGAAGTAGTCACAGTAATCGCAGCAGTAGTTATAGTAGTTTCATTTCCACAATCACCAAAACTTCCACTTATTTCATATAAATCATATACAAATCTATACGTTATAAATAGCAGGTTTCAAACCAGAAGGAAGGCAGATTCTCACACACTGTTTTCCAAATGACTGCAGTCTTTAAACTGATAACGGCATCAATGGACAATCTTTCCTCAGTCTCTAATCTAGCTGTCACATTTAAATCATTCAATTATTACAAAGATGATGAGAGCTCATGTGAAAAACTGAGCCAGGCCCTGCGTATGTGAACAGCAGATGTCAGTAATGCCGCAAAACGCACCAATAGGATCTGACCTCTCTCGGAGATACATGTCGTAAGCATTTATCAGAGATTGTAGGAGATTATGCTAAATCAGATTACTGTACCCCAACCTGCCTATAAAAAGCAAGGTCATTATGAGCTTAGCCTCGTGTAATGTCACTCGTTTTATGAAATGTATGAGATTATATTAGGCAATATTTGTGTTGTCATTTTGCCTCTTTTTCTAATCTGATTTCTCCTCTGATCTGTCGCTAATGCTGCGAGATAGTGCTACTTACTGCTCAGCCTGTGTGTGTGTGTCTGTGTGTGTGTGTGTGTGTGTGTGTGTCAGGTTAGTGAATGTGAACTTATAAAAACCAATGCTGCAGCTTTACAACTATTTCTGGAGGCCATTCCCGTGTAAAGTATCCCAATTATATATAATTACTACATTAAAACACACAGTAGTGATTTACGTTCCTTATAGACATAACAGTTATTCTTATTTTAATTGTTATTCGCCGTCGCTGCTTTTCATCATAGTTTAGCTACTACTTTTTTTTTATTTATCACAACTAAATCCGATCAAGGTGTGGACTGTTATCTTTCCGCTCTCCTCATCAAAAGACTGAATCCAGACAATAAGCTTTCTCCCCTGGGTGGTCTGAAGCTCCACTAAAGCAGCTTCACAACACATGTATGCAGACAGGCAGGGGTGTATCCAGGGGCAACTAAATCTCAGCAGCATTAACCTGGGCAGATGAGTCCCAGTGGAAACCCACACCCAGAACACTGCCTGATACACACACACACACACACAGGTGCAGTGTTTTCAACTCAGCCTGTTTTTGATGTTGTTTTTAAGTGACACACAATAAGCTGCGAATGAATAAAATGGTGGATAAAGTAAAGACTCATAAGCTAAACTAACACATGTATCAATTATGTCCTTAATGTTCACTTATAAATGTGATCAAATGGTGGGTTTACACTAATACACACACACACACACACGCACACACACACACACACATCTCCATACATTACAGTACAGTTACTATGATGAATGTAGGTGCACTAATGTGTGGTTACAGAGCCGACCAGAGGATTGTTCGTATAGGATAACAGGGCCAGCTTCCTCCCACATGTATGAGGTTTACAAAAACACACACAAACACACACATTTCAGATTACCGAGACAGAGAGGATATATTGATTTTTTATTATTATTTTTTTTATTATTCATTTTTGACTTTTCATTTCTGTCTCATCTGCCTGTGATGATTATTACGTCTGGATATTAATATATATATATATATATATATATATATATATATATATATATATATATATATATATATATATACGGCTTTTACCCATTTCACATTTTATTTACACGAAGTCATAATAATGTATATAAAGAGACAATATCATAAACAGATCTGAATACAAACAGTATATAGCAGCTCTCTCTCTTTCTCTCTCAGGAGCGTTCCTCGTCCAAACCGAAGCTGATGATGCTGTTGTCTTCCCCCATCGGGCCGAGCCCATACACACTTTGTTGTCCCAGAGGACGACAAAGTGTTCCATGTCTCCAAGTAACGTCTTAACCCACTGAGCATTAACCCCTCCTCTGAGCACTCTACCTAGACTACTGGTGATAATGATCAAGCCATCTCTGTGGTGCAATGATGGTCCACCCACAAACACTCAGTACAGGAAGTAAATCCCCACTGATTTTCTCAGCTTGAACTAAAGTACAAGTGCATCAGTTGATAAACCATTAAATATGGCGATAATTGACCATATTTCTGGTGACGGAGGGGGCAATTGATTGAAGTATTATTAAAAAAATATTCACATAGAGACGCATATCAACAAAGTATCAGTGTAATATATACGTATAAATGTCTGATTGATTTAAGGTAATACGTTATTTTTGAGTTTAATACAGATTATATTAAATGTACATGTGGTTAGGTTGTGTGTGTTGGCCAGGATGAACATGCACTTCTGTAGGTAAATTTGCAGCACAGGCTGTTTTGGTTTTCAAATGAGACGGTATGTTATTTGCTTGGAGTAGCGGCTGACATGCAAGTCACATTTACCTAACACTCAAACATGGTAATATTATCACATTTAACTAGATCCCCGGGGCTCATACAAGGACGTTTATTGTTGGATTATAGGTTATCAAAGTATATACAGTATATGGTGATAATAGTAATATAGTATAAATAAGTATTATAATTAATTATCCATTAAAATTAAAGTACCCTGAAGGAGCTATTGAGCTCAGTAGGCCACAGTTTCAAACAGCAGCTGTTGTTTCTAACAGCCTCCATTTCTCAAGGCACGTTTGGTTTTTAACTCTTTACACGATATAAAGTTTTTTTAAGTGTTATTTTTTATTTTCTATTATTCTATTTTGTTTGTCAGGTAAATGTTTTCTAGGTGTGTGTCATGTGTTACCAAAGATGGCAGTGTTTCCTGATGTGTTGGAGTGGTCGCCGACCCTTCAGCCGTACGTTGTGACGCTGCCGTAACGTGGGGTTTCCCAGACCTGAGTGCAGGGTTACCGCGCCCATCTCTGCTGTTTGATGGCCGGAGGAAGACGCGACTGAGATCCTGGCGTGAAGGAAGAGAAAAAAAAAAGAGGGACGACGACGGTGGGAAAAGACAAGAAGGGATTTTTTTTGTCGTCTTGAGCTGGAATTTGCGTTGAATTGGACGAACACTCACACGGGACTCTTGACACGTCTATCTGGGTGAAACACCGCCTTGTCTCTGCGTCTCTGAGCCGGTGTGTCTACCCCCTCGGCGGGTCAAAAACTGGGTTCGGGGAGTGCCGCTCCTCGGTAGCTAAACTAGCTAAATCTGAGCGCCTGGGCGGTGAGAGAGCGAGAGAGAGGAGAGACAAGCTTTTCTTTTTTGCTGTTTCCAGTCAATGTGATATAAACAACGGACACCCTCTACTGAAAGCGGGTAAGATATAATGTATTGATATTTGAATTTGTGCTTCAGGAAATGCGTTGAGTGTCTGTGCGGCTGGTTCGGGGAGATGAACGAAAGGGGTTAACCTGGGTTGAGTGGATCCTCCGTTAGTTAGCTATCGTTAGCCTGCTGCTAGCTAACTAGTCTTTACTGCCAAAGAGAGGTGGGTGGTGGGGGGTCACTGTTAGAGAAACTTAAAGTGTCAATTAATCAGAAGAAATGTGAGCTGCTTTTCTTTATGTTTAACAGTTTTATCCGGGAAACGGTTAGTTAATAACCAGGGTTGGTTGACAACTCGGTAGGTTAGCCAGCACCCATCTCCAACGTCCGGGTATCTTTCTCCTTCTCGAAATAAGCTGCCTTGGTTAAACTGAACCAGCTTTGATTTAATAGCACATTTACCCGAGTAATATTTAAACATTAGGGGTCAAATAAACACCTTAAACAGACCCCTGGTTGTCTTGAATCTGTATTATCGGCCTACATTTGTCCACATCTTTGCTCTATAGATAGCTACTGATTATACCTGGTGAGCTAATTGGCCGCACATTTAGCTACTCTGAACTTATTGTTGACCAATCCTTTTTTTTTTCTTTTTTTTAGCGAAGCTGTTGTTTAAGATAATGATTACATAGCTGCAACTTCTTACACTTGCATAACTCAAACGAGTTTGGATTGACTTCCCCTCATGTTGAAAAAAAAAAAAAAAGGATTTTTTTTTTTTGTAGCATCATGCAATTTGACAACGAAGGGAGTCTAAAAATGGCTTCTTCACCAACAGTCACCACCACCACCACCACCACCACCCCCACTGCTCCGTAGCCAGGCCGTACAAGTTAGCCAGCAGTGGCCGCAGCCTGTCTGCAGCCTGCCGTAGCTGATCTGGGTGTGTGTGTGTGTGTGTGTATATATACCCTGAACATGGCAGCCAGAACAATTTGTTTGTATCCTTAATGAACATGAACAGCTACTGCTTATATATATCAAACTCATGCATTGAAGCGTTAATATTCATCCTTGCTACGATTATTTACGTAATGCTGAATTTCACAGCTGTTAAACGCTTAGTATTATTTTTAGTATTATTTTTTAAATGCGCTAGTTGAAACCAAAATGCGTTTAAATAAAGTGAATCGAAACTCAAGCATAATGGATCATGGCTGCTGTATGTTACAGGTATATGTTCACATGGGAATGTGCGGTGTTTTTTATCTGCAGTCAGTCATCCACTGAAACGACTCTTCCCTTAAATGCACAGTGCATATAAATCATAGGAAAATGTGTATTTAATGCAGTAGTGTTTAACAGAGCTGTGAGATGGCAAAGAGGGGGGGAAGAAATGTGTGTGGCAAAAGCCATTTTAGTCTCATGAGTGTTAATCCGGCGTCAGATTGCAAACACATACTTTGGCCTTAATTTGAACCTCTTCTTTTAATGATGTGAAAACGAGATTGACTAATTGGATTTTTTGACAATCTGGTTATCTCAATCACGGGTGTGTTGCAGGGTTTAGTTGGTTTAGCAGCTCCAGTGTGCAGCCATATGCCCCCACACCGGGCCGCGGTGCTCCGGACTATTTTCAAGCTTGGAGCCCGGAAAACGGGGCACACTTTTTTTTAAATCCACGATTAAAAGCATCAAAATCCTCACCTGATTTTATTTTGAAAAAATATTAAAAAGTAAGCGAGATGAATCCAGAGGTGTCTTATTTAGCGGTAAATATGTCGAAAGATGGTTTAGCAACGAAGTCAGACGTGCTGTCGCAGGAAGCCGATGTGAGCGCCTCCTCCTCCGGCTACCGAGGCAGGATACATGCCGCCTGCCGCTTACACGAAGTTACTCACTCGCAGTGTTTGAGATATTACAGCTAAACACTCCCATTACTTATATATAAAAAAAAAAATCATCGATTTATAGTGGTTTCAGGAAGTTTTCGATGTCTCTTAAAAAGAGCTATGTGTATTTACTGGCTGACAAAGCTGGATTCATTTTGCCAGGGTGCCCCCTCCCTCCGCCCCTCCCTCCGCCTCCTGAATGAATGGGTTCCTGTATTCAGGGCCCGAGCAGCTGCAATGAACAAGATGGCGTTCAAAGCCTTTTTCATCACCGCTTTTTCTCAGACTGAGAGAGACATCTGCCGAGCATCGGATGGGTTCAGGCTTGGCAGGCTAGATTTCTTTTATTTCCTACCCTTTCTTTTATTGCTTTAAAAAAAAGTACATGATGTTATTTGTGTTAAAGGCGTTTTTTTTTTGTTGTTGTTGTTTTTAAAAGCTGCTGGGATTCCTGATGGATCCAGTATGTGCAGCTCAGATATAGGACAACATGGTGGAGAAGGGCTGCTGGATGTCTTGACTGTGAACCTGAATACCAAGAAACATGCTAAATATAACAACTATCTGTAGGCTTTTATGAAAGGATCATTTGATTTACATATTGGGGATTATCAGAATAAAGGCTTGATTTATTTATTTATTTATTTAAAATATCTTTAACCACACCTCAATTCTGTCTATAACTTACAGTTAAAAAAGCAGCTTTTTTTTTATAGATCCAGATTCCTGCTGTTTAAATGTTGTCATTCTTTTGTTTTTTATAATCAAAACAATTAATTTTTAATGAATATGTTACTCACTCCTATGTATTTAAAAACTTTATTAGTTCTGTGTTTTATTTTCAGCCAAAAACACTACAATCTCCTAATTACATATACATTTATATTTTATAAATATTTATATATATATTTTTTTTCTTTTAGATTATTTTTTCCTGTCACAGGTTGGTACCACCACATGTGTTGGTCATGTCAGCTTCACTGGACTTTAAAGATTTTGCTGTGATTTATCTAATTTCTTTGTATATTAACTGTACCATCAGATAAATCATAAATTCAGTTTAATGTTAATCAGCTTTTGTGACCTGGAGGTGACCCCCCCACCACCACAATACTGACACCCAGGATGCATTTGGCACTCTGTCCACTGACCCTGGTGGACGGAGATGGCATAATCTGTGGGCATTTCTGGAAAACAACCATTGTTGAGCCTGTGGTATGAGTGGTGTGACAAACCTTTTTTTTAGTGTGTGTTTCTGAAGGTTATTTGTCCCTGGGTGTGTTCACAGTAGAGCTTGTCAGGAAGAGGATGAGTGTCAGATAACATAAGATAATGAGTGGATGTTTAAAACCTGAATCATTAGCCTTGTGTTCTGGGAGGGGGAGTCTTTTGTTTTCACATGAGGATTTTCATCCCGCTGACGTGTATTATTATTATTTTTAATCTGCAAGTGCAGGATATAAATGGGATTACATTCTTAGTCTGTGGATTTCACTCTCAGGGATTATGTGTCTTTGGTCAGTGATAGTGCTGATTTTTCTTCACCTCTGATATGATCCTGCTTTTATCTGTATGTCCACTAGGCTTCTTTAACAGGCGGGAAAGCGCCTGAACAAAATATCTACAGGCACTTGGTACAGTGCACCAAGGTTTCCTGTTGAGCAGCCGGCTCTACGCTACTGCAGAGACATTTAAAGACATAAAAATATATATGCAGGTGTTTTAGCACATTGAATAGAGTGTACTATATACTATACTCATAGTAAGGTAAGTTTAATAATAGCTACCCAGATTTATTTCTACTCATCACACAGCGGTTCATAAAGATGTCATCAGTATCTCCAACCCGTCCCTCAGGACAGTTTCTATGTCCACAACGTTGGCACCAAATTGGAGCTTGACACTTGCATATTAGTCGATCTAAAGGTAAATAAAAGTAAATGAATGTACAAAAAAATACAAAAAATCTTCAGTCTATCCATTTGAGTCTATAAATCATAACTCAATTATATTTGCATTTTTAATTTTATGGTATTTCCTGTCTTTATTGGCAGAATTAACAATATACATCATGAGGGTATTTTGTGTACGACTTTACCAACTAGCATCCTGTTTGGGGTGGTCGCATCGACTTTGCTGTAAGAGCTCAAAGTGTCGCTACACCACTGACGTCTCGTTATGTTTAAGGTTGTTTGTGACTGGGGCCTTCGAAGAAGCGCTCCTGTCTTTCTATCCAGCTTTTGATACCAAAATAACATCACATGGTGTTAAACTCAACCGCCCCTGCTTTGTCTATTTAGGGAAGTGGGACGTCCATTCCTAACAGATGGAAATTGTGTGTCAACATTGTTCGACCCAAATCTATACCTATGGAAATACTGCAACAGTCGCACCCAAATTTGTCTATCACCGCAACAAAGCATAAACAGACATTGCTGTGACTGCAGATACGTTACCATACTGAGTAGTAGATGCTCCCATAAAGTGACTTTTTGTTGACGTTTTTATTATTATTATTGTAAGTAATGGTGTCAAGCTGCTCTACATAAAGTATGCTGGGTGTCAGAGGTCGTCCTGCTGTAGGTCACGTGCACCAACACTCTGTCAAACATCGATTTACCTGGTTCCTGATTTCACCATTTCCGCTCAAGAGCAAAAAAAAACCCCCAAAAAAACATCCATGGCAGCTTGTTTGCTAATACATGGCCAACGGCTCATATCATTGTTCTGTGTCCCTGAAGGTGTATCTCTGTTCATCAACTAGCTTATTTTTGTATCTCTATTTAAATGGACCATTAGTGGTGGCCTCTGCATTATTGCTTCCATTACTTTATGTGGTTGAGCTGTCTAAATCCTCCTCACTCACCGAGCTTCCTCGAACACTGCAGAAACACTTTCATTAGGGCGTGTTGCACGTTCATAGGCAAATGTTGGGCTAAAGGTTGAATCTTAATTTTTAGTCACCTGTCTGCTCTTTTAACAAAACCTTGGTCAGACGTTTTGTGAGAAATTGGTTGAAAGATCCGCTGCCAGCTGTGTTTGACCTGTGTCCAATGGTACAGATGATCAGTCAAGCTGTATTAGTTACCTGACGCCATACTCGCCGCACGTCTTCTCTTTTTTCTGACATACTCCCAAAGGCTTTAATGGCGTTTGAAACTTTCTAGTAATACTGAAGGTTCCAGGTATTTCCAAATACAGGACCATGTCCAGGACTGCAGGACTTTACCTGCATCTAACCTGGAGTAACCAGTGTTTTCGGACAGCCCACAGACTAATGTGTTTGAAATGTTCTATAGTGTACGTTGCGGACTTGTCACATAGTGCTGAGTGACAGTTGTGTTACTATTAGAGCTGGGATTGGGCATTTGTTTTAATGTTAGCATTAACAATCACCTTTGTGATTTATCTAAAAAAGTTGACGAAGATGAAAAAGAGAATCAGAGAGTGAACAAGAGCAACCAAACGTGAATGTATTCAGTTAAAAAATAAGTAGCTTATAGCAGCGGTTCTCAACCTTTCCAACCCCCTACACACTCCGTAGTTCTTCCTCCTTGTCGAAAAAACCCTTGAGGGTTTGTTGATCTGAGCTGTGTTTCCAAATGTCTCTTTAAGTTTAACTGGTTTTAAGCTTTCACATGCAAACACTTCTGAACAAATAACCCCGTGGATATACAACGTTGTTTTTAGCTATGCTTGTAAATCAGGGTGATATTTCCGATGCTTGTTTAAACTCGTTGGCACCTTGTGTTTCTCAGTTGATGACGCTGCTGTCGGACTTTCAGATGACCCACCTTGAGACCCTTCCTATTGGCCCGAGTCTTAAACTTGAATACTTTTTGTTCCGGAAGTCCCCAAAAGTCAGTCACTGTTACGCTACCTGGCTAGCTAGCAACATAGCAACATGGAAGCTACCTGGCTATAACTCCCGTTAAGTGAGTGTGTATATTTTGCTGCCTTTTGAAAAGTTGGAGCACCTTCGGAGATAGAAACTGATGTGCAAACACACACACATACACAGAGGACAACCGCCGCTTAGAACCAGACACACCAAGAGCGGGAGAGTTTCTGTCAAAAACAAGCAGCGAGACTCGGGGAGACGTCAGCAGCTGCTCGCTAACGGCTACGTGTGTTTAACACTTTCAGTTTATAATTGCTGAAGTATTGATAACACACTTAGCATTTTAGAGTTTATTTTTTTAATTTAATGAACAAGGGCCCTGATACGCGAAAATGAACTTTCTATTATTTAAAAAAAAGCAAAACGACGACTAGCGCAGCAAGCCTAAGTTGACAAATGTGTGTTGTGATCCTTTGACTTTAGTCTAACTTGAAGCTGGTCACTGTGATTTGTACAGTAACAAGGTAAACATTTGTGTTCCTGAATCTCCTCTGCTTCACTGAGCATGTTTGCCTGCTTGTCTGTTTAGTTTTGATTTTTTTTTTTGTCCACCTTCTCCAAGCTGTCTCTAAGGTCAACATCACAGAGGAAAATCTACTTCAAGCCACTGCTCAGTGTACAGTTGTATGTAGTTTGAGTGCCGTTGTACGTGCATAGCTTATCATCACTGGCCAAAAGGCCTTGGCCACTGTTTTGAATAGTAAAAATAAGTGGCACCAGGACTGTTTAGTGACCCACACACAAGCCTTTTCACCACTCTGGCACTGTGTAACCCTGCCCAAAGCCCATCACAAGCCCTGGCAGTACTTTGCATGTGCACCTCAACACTTGCTCTGCTTTGAATAGAGACTGTCTCTCTGTCTATTTACATACTAGCCCTTACATTTGACTGCCCCAGGGAAAATGTGACCAAACCTGAATCCCGAGATGACGGGGAAAGACAGTCAGTATTAGTGAGTTTTCTTCCTCTTTAGAGCAAGAAAGGCCATATTCACTTGAGCAAAAGAGTGGGCTTGCTGTCATGTGACTCCACACACACTTGTTCCTCTCTTGGAAGCTTGGGGAGAAAGCACGGGGGGAGGGGTGTGATTATTAATGCAATCAAAGGAGTGTATTTTATGTTTTAAATAGTCATGCTTTTTGCTTTGGGCTTGCCTGGCCTTCCTTTACTTTTTTCTTTCCTTTTTTTTTTTTTTTTTTTAATCTAACTTATTCATTTTTCTGTATGAAAAGCTGGTTGTGCAGCTGTCTCGAACACAAAACATACCTTTGTTAATGTATGTATTTTTTTTCTTGTCTCTTCCACACAGATTTCTTAATTGTTTTCATGCCGTGGCACGATGTCGGCTTAAAATATCACTTTTATTTAACTTTCTCTGTTTTTGTTTTTGTGTTGTGCTGGTCAGAGGATTATAATACGGACCAGTTCATAGTGAACTACATATATTGTCAGATATGTTTTTCATTTAGCTTGTTTTGCCTCATGGGACTTGACTATTCTTCAATAGCCAATGTCTGCTGTTTCTACCAACAATGCTCCCGGTCCAGTGCACACAGCATCATGGAATATTTTACTAATCAATCGATTAAACTCTACTGTCAGTCCCATTGATCATCATCAGACATTACCCACAGCAGGCAGCCACACCGAAGGGAGCACATGTATGAAATCCTGCCCAATTAAAGGGACAGTTCACTTCAGTAATGTTTGCAGATAATCCCAAACCTGTTTGAAGTCATAGTGCAGGTATGTGTGTTTCGTGGGTGTTGGAACATAATATTTCTCAATACCGTATTTTTCATGAATATGAAGATGTCGTCTACGAAATGTATTCTGAACACTCTTTGTAGATTGGATAATCGACGCCAAATTCTGTCTTAATCAATTGAGTAGGGATGTCCTGAATTGATAAGCAGGATTGTTGTCTTGCTGTTTTTTCCTTTTAAAAAGCCGATATTCTAAAAATCTTATTTCGGATCCATTGTTTACCAGCCATCAAAGGGGAGTCTATCACAATACTGGTTGTCTACAAATACTCCATATATTGAACCAGTGAACTATAGAGTGAACAACACAACCAGTCGTCACACAATTACATTCATTCACCAATACGTCTCACCTTGAGCCAATTAAAAATCAATAAAGAGGGGAAGCAAGCATTGTGTTTATCAGCATACTCAGTAACTGAAGTTGGGTAAATGTGCATTGCGTCATTGACAGTAAATAGTTTTTCTTAAGCTTTTAGATCATGTGACTGTTGTCCAGGAAATGTAAGGGTTTCCCCATATTGCCCCTCGCTCCTAATCACTGATGTGGACACCAATCAGGACTTCACCGTCCCTGACGGATGAAAGGTAGCCTTAGTTTGAAAACGACTAAACCGTTTTGTTTTTCTGTCAGCAGATCATGATCCGAACTGTGTCAGCTTGTACATACTCATTTGTAGCCCCAGGATTTTGCTCTACTTTCAATGGAGCAAAATGGGTTGTGGTGCCTGAGGCTTTTCATTTTCAGTTCAGCCATTCTTCTTCAGACCCATAAGGATTTGAAATACACCAACTCCTCAGAGAGCGATTTAAAATAATAAGTTTGTCAATTTTTCCTTGTTGCCAGTTACATATCATTGGGAGTAGTGGCTTTATGTGGATGTAGCTGCGCGTTTAAAAACAAAAACAGCCATTCTCCTCGTTGCCACAAGGGGCAGCGGAGAGTTGATCCTGCTGTAGCTACTTGCATATTCTTGTCACTTCACTACATTTTTTTTTTCTCTGCCTTCACTAACAATATGTCATATTAATGCTATGATGTTGTGTTTTGCTTCTGCAGTATTTTCGTACAGTAGATAAACACTCAAAACACATTTTGTGGTGTTGAAAGCAAAACTACAAAAAAAAAAACAGAAGTCCAACTAAGAAAACGGGCTGGGTCACTATCACATATCACTATCCTCTATTAACTGACATTAACAATGATGCTTCGTAGCAGGGTGGCACACCACATGTTAAGACAATGACAAAACATACTGTCTTTGTATTGACTTTTAAAACCCTGATACTATTTTGACACCACGCTATATTCATTTATACTGATGTTAGCCAGATGGGTAAAGTAAAGATTCATTTTCTTCTCGGCAGCGCTGTAGTCGGCTCTAGACGGAGGAAGAGGATGTGTGTGTGTGTTGGAGAGAATGATAAAGTGAGTGAGGTTGGATGGGGCTTTTAAGAAATGTCCAGGAGCGATCCCCTTCTGTCTTCTCTTACTGCATCATCAGCCCCCTTGTTCCTGCCTTCGTTGTGACCTGGTTGTGTTTCAAGCTACATTTACCACGCATCACTTCCCCACAGCACTTAAAAACCCACCCTCGCCCCTCACCCACCAGACCAGGGGGAGAAAAAAAAAATCATGCACACACTTTCCTTTTTAATATTGGCTATTTGCCAATACCAATACTTTCAGTTCTTGCTGCACGATTGGTAAAGCGGTTTGGACACTCCACCCTCAGCATAAAGCAACATCTTTAACAGGGCAGCTATTTAGAGTCACGGTCCATCTCAGAAAAAGTCAAATGGATCAGTTCATGAAAAATGCGTGTAGTTTTGGATCAGGGCATCTTATTATAAACGGCTAGCCGTTATGTTTGAAATGTCTCTGACTGATTATGATGTTTGATAGTTAGAGCTGGTCAGTGTTTAAGCTGTCACTACTGGTTAGACTAGAGGTGCTGAGCACACATTGAAAGAGCACAGAGGATGCTTTTAAATATTGCAGTGCGTTTTCTTCCAGTGGATAGATGGGTGGAGAGAAGAAGGAGAAGAAGAAGAAGAAATGAGGTGGCTCCTCTCCAGACAAAGTGCTTTTCTAAAAGCCATCCCAGTCGCATCATGAACTGAGAGTGCAGTCCCATTGTAAACCAGGAATAGAGGTTTTAGAGCCATCTGTTGTTTCGCCATTCTGGCTTTGACCTGAGTTCACTGTGTATCATGTATGTTTAAAAAAAAAAAAAAAAAAAAAAGACATTTGGAAATGGCTCGTAACAGTCGGCACCCAGCTTTTTTTATGGCTCAAAATAAGATCTAATAACTGTCTTTTTTTTGTGAAGTCGCCGTTGATGTGCACATACTCATCATCAGTTCAGGGATGAGATTTCTCTCTTTCACATTTGTAGTAGTTTCACACTCGCACACACCTTGTACCGTAACTACACCCTTACACTCCATACCATACACTCGTACAGCCTGTATTATCAAACCACGTGTGATGTTTATCTCTAAATAAACCCAGGCACATACACGGTGATGAATAAATGAAGTTGCATGTGTGTATGTCTTCAACACCTCCAGTGTATTTGCTGATAGTGTCAAGTAATCACTGCTGAAACGGATTAAAGCTGAGCTAAAAAATATTTAAAAAGAAAACGGTTCTCCTTTAGCTGCAGGCGTCGCATACTACGGTGAGATAGTTTGTGACCTGGTTTTAAAGCAGGTCTGATTATTACCTCCATACGTTATATTCAAAGGCTGTTATAGTAATGGCTGTATTTCATCAGGGTGAAGAGCCTAGTGTTTAATGTTACGGGTTATATATGTTGAAAGTTTATCTAGCTGGGTTGCATCACCGGGTTTACACAGAGTATATTTTTCTGCTTTTGCACAAATTCATAACTAATCTCTTGGATCTCGTTTACTCGCTTTTACAAAATGCGTTTCTGATTTGTACGAAATGGCGCACATCTTACGATATGATTAGGATTAATCACATGATGGCGAGTAATTCCTGTGGATCTGATTAGCTACTCCACACAGCACTTTCACATCCAGAATTTGGAGGTTGGGCTATAAACGTTTTTCTATACTGAGCTTCTTGCATTCAGCCAGTCTTGTTTATGTGTTTACCAGCATGGTCACGTCCTAATCTTAAGTCGGACTGGGCTAATTTATGTGTGAAATGCTAACCTTTACTCAACTATACACACAGCGCCTCCTGCTGATCCTCCACCCGTCTCTGTCATGTTTTCATCCCTACATTTCTGTTAGGATGTAAGCTGTTATTGTAATGCAGATTGCATAGCCTGGATGGACACTGGTTAAATGCAACGGTAGTAGCAGAAACCACAGAGTAAATGTATTTGTAAAGTGTATGCTGTCGCCACATCCGCTGTATGTTTTGACAAAGGGAAGAGAGACGAGGGAAACACCCATAAAAAGGAAACGCCTGCTCGGGGCATGCGCTCATATGAAGGTGGAGGCAGCGTGCTGACACAGATGATCAGCAGCGGAGGCATTCTCACAGCCAGTTACTAACTGACTTGAGACACAGACCAGCCCCATCCGTATCCTGCTGTACCCGAGACCGTACGTTTCTAGGAACAGCGAGTCAAGCACAACCAAAATGGCTCCCTGAAGCATGACGGTATAAGAACTAAGGGAAGGGTGGGGCAGCTGGTATCCAAGCAGGAGGTTGTAAATTATTAAGCCCACCTTTCGTAACACCACCTCGTGCTTAATCCATATTTTTTAACATCCTCCTTCACAGACCAAACAGAAAACACACTAAAAATACTTTTTTTTTTTTTCATGTTTCCATCACTCATTGCATCTCGCTGCTGCATCAGTTTAAACTCTAGTTACATTAATTTGTTTTCAATGCTGCTGACTCCAGTGTTTTAAAGTAAAATGCTGCGTTTCTATCACTTAACAATACCCAGAGTAAACAAACGAAGGATAGGAAACGGTTCCAGGCTTATATAGCCGGTACCAATCCAGTAAAAATGGCCGTTTTTCACTCACATATGTGTCACTCTCACACGTGGGTGGGGTTGTTTTCTGTTCTGCTCTCTCTTTATTTACTGCGGTAACGAAAATAAGTGAAAAAGCTTGTTACAGTTTGGACAAATATCATCGTATAATGAGTCCAATGCAAAAGCAAAGCAAACAGACAAAACTACCAATCAGAGTTTTAAGTCCGTTGTCAATCATGTCAGATGGAGGACCATGAAAATATTGGCACATTATACTGAACGTAAATGACAAGGTGACGTAAAAATGTAAGTGTGTAATTACAACACACCCTTAAAGTTGGTCAACGCCGTACAGTTTTAGAAAGGAAAAAAAAAAAGAGCATTTCACAAAGACAGTTATTTATTGCAGGCTTGTTGTACTGGACGGCATAATGTGTAGGCATTTCTATACTGACCTCCCCTCTCTATACAACATGTACAACACGGGAAGTATTCAGTGAAAACCACATGAGAAGAGCTATGTTTTGAGCAGGCCAGGGTAGGCCTCGTCTGCAGTGTTCAATGCTGGAAAGCTTACCGAGCCCAGCTCCCCTTCACCAAGGGGTTAATTAGCAGCTCCCCTCCCAATTGTCCTCTGCTTGTTCACTCTCATTAGTTTAATCTGCCTCTGTCCTCCAGCTTGCCTCTCTTGCCTCTATCCTCTTGTGCACCAGAACATCTCGCCGCCTACCTCACTTCTTATGTCATCAGGGTGGAGCCTTTCGTCAACCCCCAAAATCTAGTGTGGATAGATTATATCCATCCACGCCTACTGCTTACATATGTGAGAAAGCTGCTCAAAAACTTTAAATTGTACCAACTATCTTTTGTAATTTAGGAAAGTATAGTATTTAAATTTTGGGGATTAAAAAGCGTCAGAAAGTGTCTCTTTATTCTTTATTGATTATTTGTGCAGTATGTTTTTGGTAATGGGATTAGAAATATTAAGTTGTGTTTTCCTTTTTCTTATGCTGCATATTTACATCTCTTTGTAAACTACATTTTCTTTTTTAAATCAGCCTTAAATGTAATTCAAGTACAACAGCCCTTCGTTTGAGATTCACTCACTAAGTCTATATGGAGAGAAAATGAATGGTGCATTCATGCTCATTACGGTATAGGAAGGAGAAATACCAGAGAAGTGTGTGTGTACGGAGTCAAATTACACTTCCTCTCTCCTTGTCACTGTGTTGTGCTTGAGATGTCGGAGCTGATAGGAGTGGCTGGAAAATGTGAAGTCTGCTTCCCTCCTCCGCCTCTTTCTCCTCCTCCCCCACCACCTCTCTAAAAATAGCTGGCAGAAAGAGAAGGCAGCGAAGTCGAGGCTCTATCTGTTGGGCTGCCAGCGGTTTCAACACTCCCACCACCAGCACAAGGGAAAAAGAGTCCTCTGAATCACGCCTGCAATACTAATATTAATCACCAGCAAAGAAACCTGGCTCATTTTATGTTTTCTGTCGGTAGAAATTCTTAAAATTTTCATCGAGATGCAGTCGACCTGATCTTTCTGCATTTTTGTATTTCAGAAGCCGATAAGTACAACATGAAGATTTGTAATTATTCATACAAGTAGTCTTGTGATTGATTTCTTTTTAAAGGGCAAATGGTGGAATTTTCCTGACGAGCTACGTCGATCACCTGACTTCAGTCTCACTGAGCATGTGTTTGACTCACAAAACAAAAAAAAACCCCTAAAACAAGAAGAAAATGAAGCTGGTGGGAGTCCAGGTATTGAGCCTCAGTTGTCGAGTCCTGGTAGATTACTGACATCTAATGAAGTACAGTCATCAAAAAGGAAAAGACATTGTCCACATTAATTCACTTTATTTGTTTACTCATGTAAAAGTGAACTATCAACAAAAGCTAAAAATACATTTGAGACATATTTAAGTATTTTTGTAATTTGTACAGTCACCATAGAAACCCGGCGTCCATTTTTTTTCCCTGTTGTCCACACCTTTTTTATTTATTTAGATTTCATGACATGTACCGGTGACTCATGGCAACCAAACCAAATAAGTCATTTGATATTTTACTGGAATTAAACAACCAATTAAACAAGTTACTGGTGCACATTAAGCGGTTAATGGGCCACCGAGGGCTGCAAAGAACATGTACCGGTTGTCCTCTGTGGCACTGTCATTTAAAGCCGGGACAGCCTGTACTTGCTTGCAGACAGTACGAATGTCCTTCGTATGCTGTCGCAGAAATGAGACTCGTGTGGCCAGTCGGTTGTGGACTCCACCCCCTGTTAGTACTCGGGCCACTGGACAGCTCCACCTCGAGAGCAAGGACGTTTTGGGGAGCAGCTTTTCATTTGTTTCCCTGCAGAGTTGAGCGAACTTAGGAGTCAGATAAATAAATGGTACATTACAGCTAACCTGAGTTTATCAAAGAACACTTTGGGACTGACGGCAAACAAGGCATTATTCTGTCTTTATGGTGAAGCATGGTGCAGCAACTTGTAATTATGCTTTTCAGTGGCGATAATGTAAAAATATATAATGTTAGCTTATAAAAAGTTTGCAGTCGTTCGCACATGAAGGACACAATTGTCAATAGATGATGATATTCAACGCGCCCTTGGTCTAAAACACCTTTTTCAAATGTAATTTTTTTTAAAATTTGCTTGTAAAGTTAGAAAATGTGCTGACCTGCTGACAGGTTTTGTTGAAAAGGACACTGGTGGGTTACATTAGCTCTTACACAGGGATATTACCATGAGACGTTTGTCACCGAGATTAGGGGGTTAAGGCGCCTTGCATAGATGCAGACCCATTTAGCAGCACTGGCCAATCAGGTGGCAGGTAGCTACTGAGATGTCAGGCGCTTGAAGGATAAGGTGTTCATTCAGAAGGTCTCAACACTTCCCTGGACAAAGGACCTATATCGAAACCCAGAGAAACAGGGAGGTAAGCCGCGTTTGCAGTACTGATGCTAGTTAGCTTATTTTTTGACACATGGATAGTGTCGGCACATTCGATATATTTCCATATTTATTTTTCTAAAATTGTAAAGGGTAATTAGTCCTTGGAAGGGGTTAGAGGAGAAAGCATCAAAGGAAGCTGGTTCTTTAATTTCGTTCGCTGGATGTGGTCACTGAAGTTATAATTCATCCTGGAGTTGAGTTTCTTTACTGTCTGCCGACTTGCTGCGACTTATATGGGTGTTTTTAAGTAAGTAAGTAGTAGTGATTATACCACATGCAGTGTGTCTTCCATCAGTTCATCAACATCCGTCCATGGCCTGTAATCCAAAGTTCATAATCGACGATAATTTTTCTTTTCAGTAGAATTTGTCGTCTTTTTTACGGCGAGTGAAAGTGTCAGTTTAAGAGCGTCAACCAGAGGATTGGGGTCAGCGGGATAGCCACTGCTTTTAGGATCATCAGCAGGTTTTGTCTTAACCGGATTTGGCTGGAGGAGCTGAATCAACTGTGTCCCAGGATTACAGGGATGACATTGGAGGAGAGTTTAGAGTCCAGAGGCCAGGGCATTGACAGCTTCGTCGAACCCTGTCCATCAGCTGAGCACCTTGGGTTTCCAGTAGTGCAACGAAACCCAAGCTGCTCTCCTGGTCTGTTCCTCTGCTTCCTTCATATCTGGGCTCTTAATCGTGCTTCTTTTTGACAGTCAGCAGGGGGTACGTTTTGGTCCCTTACAGCTTAGTAGATTTCTGTAACTTTTTTTTTTTAATGTATATATTTTTAATCGTTTTGTTTCGTCTTCGGCTGTTGAGGAATGACTATCAATCCTTCAGTGTGGCCAGATGTTTGCCCAAGGGTTTGCTATTGTTTGGGAGGAAAGCGAGAACAAACTCGACATCATCCTCAAAATTGTTATCTTAAGCTTAGTGTAGCTGCCAAATGCTTGTTGCTAGGTAACCGTTTCAAGCTGGCGAGGGCGAGTCCTGAGCTGTCTAGAAAGTGTCGGGCTGTTTTGGTTCCCTGCGACTTCGTCTGGGCCTTTGACAGATTTAAGACATAAGATATGAATTTAGTTGAATTCATAATGAAAGACAAAACTCCTTTTAGCCAACATCTTGCATGTAATGTGGTGCAATTAGTGTTCTGAGTTAAAGGTGAACAGGATGTTGTACTTATGTTGAGCCTCTCATGTCTTGTCTCCTCTAGATCAGCAAGAGTCTAGGCGGCGGAGCGAAGCACACCATTAGCAGAGGAAAATGAGTGAACTGGATCAGCTACGCCAGGAGGCTGAGCAGCTCAAGAACCAGATCAGAGTAAGTCCTTCACTGTCCTCACCGGCAAAACATCCGCCTGGAGTTTTAACAAAACCAATAAAGTTTTGTGCTCCAGAGAGGCAGCGTTTGAGAAACTTCCTGTTTTAATGTTGACGTCATATAAGTATTAACCCTAAATGTACCCATTTTCTTCAGTATCAGTGTATTGAATTAAAGAAACGACTAATGTTTAGTGACATCTTTGCTTAAAACACAAACTTGTGAAACCAGCAGCGTTGTGACAATATTTCATCATGAGACACATGACGTCATTTCGATGTGATTGCTGTGACGTGAAGCTAACGCTGCATGCTAACGCCTGTACAGGTTTTCTGTTGGCATTACGGTTGTAATGTGAGAATAATATAAACTTAAATCATTATTAAAATGGACACTATCATTGCTGCAATGCATTAAAGACAGGATGACATCACATATTTATAAGTTCACATCACTTTGATTTAATAATGAAGGATTTTAAAGACGGTGTCATCAATAAATAAAATGCAAAGCCCAACTCAGTTTGTGACAGCGACAAGTTTCATTATCAGTACCGAAACTTTACTTTTATTAAATTTTATTGTGGGCGGGAATAGATTTGACCGGTTTGTTGTATTTCAGGATGCCAGGAAAGCGTGTGCGGATGCTACCCTGTCTCAGGTAAGAAATATACTCCTGCCATTATCCTCAATCTATCATCATATATTATAGAATATATATCAGCTTCTGCATTATTTAAAGACATCTTAAGCGCTCTGTTTGTCTTGTCAATCATATCTTCAGTTGTACCTTGAAATGTTGAACAAATAGTGCAGCATGAAGAGGTGGCATTTCTATCTTAAGTTTATATATTCTTTTCCTCTCTTCTTTATCCCGTTTAGATCACAGCTAACATCGACCCCGTCGGCCGAATTCAGATGCGCACTAGACGGACACTGAGGGGGCATCTGGCTAAAATCTATGCCATGCACTGGGGCACTGACTCGAGGTAATCTCATTCAACTCCATTCTGTCCATTAACTAAATATTTCATCCCATCAGCCCCCCCCCCTCTCCTCAGTCGCCTAAATGCAGGACATGGATATAAAAGCCTGCTTGACTGTCATTGTACTGGTTTCTTCTCCTGAGGGTTTTTGTTAAATCATGACGTCCCACAATAGCTCAGTTTTTCCTTTACATCTGTCCAAAACAGTCGATCACATTAACATAAACTCATTATTCTATCAATTCAACAACAAGGGTATTTGTGCACAATGGCTAATGCTAATTTTTGTTGCATATTGGGCATGCATTACTCTATCCTTGAGTGTGTTGTGTGTCTGTGTGTGTGTGTGTGTGTGTGCGCTGTGTTTGTGTGCATTGGGGGTTGGGTATGTGGGTAGGGAAAATACTCAAAATGGAGTCAGCCTTTGTTAGAGCTGTGTTGAAGTCAGATAGGCAGATAAAGCAATACTCCTCACTTGACATAAAGCCTTTTCCCTCGAGTTGTACACCTCACCTCAGCAACCGGTAGGTTAGTCACCGTGAGGCTGCTGTGCGTCAGCCCGCAGAGAGAAGCATTGCAAACTGCTATGTCACCTCACCATCCTCCCAGTCAAATTCCCAAGAAAAAACAAAACAAACTTCTGCAGTGTTTACCCACCGTCTGCTCTTTCTGTTTGTTTGTTTCATCTGGTAATGTTTCACTTCCTGGAGGAGTCGGGGGTATTTATTAGACTACCTGCTGAGATTCAGCCACCCCGAAAGAAGTTCGCATGAAAATGTTTTGACCCACGGTCGAGATCTGCTGTTTGTTGACTGTGGTGGATTTCCAACAGTTTTAGGAAGAAACCATCAATTAATTCCACTTCCTCTCAGTAGCCAATGATATATATCGAGTTAAATGTTCAGGGTGTAGCACTCTGTGGATCACACACACACACACACACACACACACACACACACACACGAACAGCTGCTTTGTTCCTTTCTAGTTTTATTTCAATGCCCCTCAGATATCCAACATCTCAGACTCACCATTGTTTCCATGTAGAAAAATTAGTTACTTTCACTAAAACATTTGCACAATAGTATTTTGTATTGACGTCAAGAAAGTGAGCTTGAACGTAGGACTAGATAAGCCTAAATCCTTGTGAAATGAGTCATAACTTAGGTCCCACATGAAAAGACTTCTTCACAGCCACAGTTGGGCAGTTGTGTTTGGTTTTAGATGTTTTTGTATGGTTGCACAGATACAAGAAGGCTCTTGTTATAGTTGCCCTGCGTGGAATTGGGATAAATTCTCAAATCAGTTTTGATTTATGAATAATTACGTGTTTGTTTGTTTTTTAATTAATTTGCTCCACAACAAAAATACCACACCTTGCAGTACATTTCCCAGATAGAAATGTTTCCAGTGATCTCAAGTTATGAAGTTTTTAAAACCGTTCGAGGGGAAACGGTAACCAGGAGCCGTTAATACAACGAACATAGTTTGATCTGTTAATCTTTCAATACACTGCGTGCCTGTTCCCAACCCTGTTAATGTCAGAGCTCTGTTCTGACTAGAAAATAAGCACCTCAAAGCATTGCATCATCATTTCCCAACTGACACACACACACACACACACACACACACACTCTTGCTCACATTGCACCGGAAGTAAATGTGGTGTCTGTTCTGAAGTTAGTACATTTCCCTGCTTCTGACATCAGCCTCGGCGTTGATTATTTGAGTTTAACGTTTTCTTTTAGCCTCCACACAGACCGCTCTGTCCCCCGGCTTATCTGCTACGGCGAGCGCGTGTGAGCGCGTTCCCGCCAGCCTGGTAGTTAAGATTTACAATCTCCCGGTAGGGCTCGGTGCGTTCACTCCTTTTCCTGTTCCTATGTGCATTGGGGCCGTCGCTGTGGTTACTCTTGTTGGGTTCACCTAGATAGCAGAGCACAGCCGCAGAGGCACCTGAGAGCTGTCTCTAGTGTGACAAACAGGGTTCATAACGATTCCTCTCAGAATAACCGGGCGACTTGACATGCAAGCTTTGCAGGTTGTGTTTTAGAGGCATTATTAAAACTATTAAGTTAATAAATTGCCTTAAAAAGTACGTAATACTTTATTAGAAATACGCAGAAGTGAATCTTTTTAGGATTAGTATTGATGTTGATATGCCAGCAGCTTTAAAATAATGCTGTGACACATTTATCTTGTGTACAGGTACTGGATTAAAAGCTTTGAAATTCATTGCTAAACATTATTTGCACTGCACACCCAATCTATATAAGAACAACCGCATGTTATTGGTGAAAGTGAAAAACGACGACAACAAAAAATGCCACTGTACATGTTGCAATTACATTTCACAGATTTCAACACGTTCAAGAATTAAAATGCTAAAACAATAATAAACCGTTCCAGATGTCGGTACCGTTATATTACAGATGTGTACAGAAACGCATCTGTTACATAATTAGAAGAAAGATGCCATTTGTTCTGTGTAATAAAGTATAAAAAAGAATGAGCCATAACCAGGCGCTACGTGTTGTCTTTCTCCTGCTGGTTGAAACTGAAGCTGATCATTTTAAATGACTGTAGTTTGAGCCGTCTTGTTATCTTTCTGTTCATCAGGCTTTTGGTCAGCGCCTCCCAGGATGGCAAACTCATTATTTGGGACAGCTACACCACAAACAAGGTAATAATATATATATATTAAAGAACTGAACACATTTTACGGGGCTGTAAATGTTGTATGTATAGATATAGTATTCCAAATGTGTTTAAGGTACTGACTGTGCAAATATTCACTGGTAATTCAACTTTTTTTTATTATTATTATTATTGGGGATGTCTGGTGTTTTTGCATCGGTACAAATCAAAGATTAAAAATATTTCGCCTTGATTGATGCCAGAATACTGAGTCACCGTTGGCATGAATAGATGTCGGCGGTCGACTCCCGTTTTTACCTTTTCCATCAATGCTTAAGTCAGTATTAATCATTACTCGCCAAATTCTGGCAGCTGCCTTCTCGTAGATTGACAAAGTGCTGAGTTCATTATAAAACAATTCAAGTGTCTGAGGGTGCCAAGTAATGCTATTTATAGTGGGCATTGTGCCCTTGAAAGGTTAAGTTAATAATGTGGACAGACTTTGTCACATGCCCTCGCCTCTCTCTCTCCCTCCCATCTGTCACTGTATACTATCTAATATTAAATCTTCCTCCTCTCTTCCAGGTCCACGCCATCCCGTTGCGCTCCTCCTGGGTGATGACGTGCGCCTATGCCCCTTCTGGGAACTACGTCGCCTGTGGAGGCCTGGACAACATCTGCTCCATCTACAACCTGAAGACCCGCGAGGGAAATGTGCGAGTCAGCCGCGAGCTGGCCGGACACACAGGTAAGCTGCGCTCATCCCTTTTTTTTTTTTTGGCATTTTTATGTCGTATTTAAAAGCTTTGACTCTCAAATTTTCTGCAAGTCATGCTTCAGTGCTGATCAGTTATATTATTTGTGTAAATGATAATGAATAGACACAGCGAAGTTTAAAAGATGCATTTTTAGCATTAAGGAAAATAGTCTAACTTGAGATATGACAACAATATGACAGCCATGGACGTATCCTGTATTCATAATTCCCCAGAGTGGTCTGTCATTTAGTAAAATTGGGTGAATTTAAACAGTATTGGGTAATAAAGCCATTCTGTTATCTGCTATGTTTTTGTACTGTGCGTTATTTTCACATCCGAAAGTTGCCAGTCACATGATGGTGTCTGTCTCCATAAAAAGAGGAGCTGGTCGAGCTATATCCCAGCTCAAATGCATGAAAGTGTCGAGCTTGTAGGCAAGGAGCATTCATCTGATCAGTGTCACATGATGCAGGAAGTGTGTCAGCATTTTAGTTCTAGTTCCCTCGCTATAGGGAGGGGTATGCACACTCCACCAGTTAGTAAACCATGAATTATGGAAGCAAGTCATGAACCAGGAGATGCCCAAAAGCTTATTTTTTTTCTGTTACTGGGAGTGAATTAGTCGATTCATCTCCTCCACATACCCACATCATACAACACATAACTGACACGATGACGATTCGTTATAAAGATTCTTCCTCCGACGTTCAAGACATGAAGCTCGTTCCTCTTCATACCTGAGAGAAGACATGTCTGCATGAATTAGTTGTTCAATCAGTGTGTTTGATTCCTGTCAGGTTACCTGTCCTGCTGTCGCTTCCTGGATGACAACCAGATTGTCACCAGCTCTGGAGACACCAGCTGGTGAGTTGGGATACTGCATCCAGTGCACTGAAATACACCATCACCACTACAACTACAGAGTTACATTACATGATAAACATCAAATACCAGGATAGTGTTTCATGAGGCTTTTTTTATATTTGTTTGCATTATATTCTACGATGTTCCTATTATTTAGTCCACCTCCTGTAGGTTTCTCTGTTTGTCAACAGTATTTATGGAAACGGACATCAGTTGCTGTTTACAATAATCAGGGAGAAGAGAAATAAATCGATTCAGAATCGATTCTCGACTCAAAACCGATTTTTGCTTCGTTCCTCTAGTGTCAGAGCAGTCTGCTGTGGTGCCGTTAGCGTGAAACTCATCGTCGTCCACGAGCACAGGACGTTTAAACTGAACCCGAACGTAGATGAAGAGATTTCAGAATTTATCTCCACGTGAAGTTTTAACAAAACACGTTAAACGTTAACTCGCTCTGTGCTTTTTTTCACTACGCCAACATTACGTTATTTATACAGATCCACATTTTATCGATCCACAGCCGTGAGGTCGCCAATCAGTGTCGTCCTTGAATGCAGCTGTAATTTAACACGGTTCCTTGTGCTCTCCTGCAGTGCTCTGTGGGACATTGAAACTGGCCAGCAGACGACTACGTTCGCCGGTCACACCGGTGATGTCATGAGTCTCTCTCTGGCACCGGACACCAGGCTGTTTGTGTCTGGAGCCTGCGATGCCTCGGCCAAACTCTGGGACGTCAGAGAAGGAATGTGCCGACAGACCTTCACTGGCCACGAGTCAGACATCAACGCCATCTGCGTAAGGCGACAGACACACACACACGTTACATGTTACATACACAAATCATGTCATGGTGTCGTCTCAAATCTGTCAGAGCAAGTAAATAAGACGTGAGTTATTCAGCTCTGACTATTATGACACTGCATTTAAATGTTTCTCCTTTCAAAGCTGTTATTACCGTTTTTACAAAACTGATACCCTTTTTAATGCATTTAAATGTTTTACAACTTCCTGCTGCAACATTAGTTTTCAAAAAACAAAAGAAAAGCATGTAGTCATAGTAGTACATACTAGATATTTGGTACTGATATAGTAATCTGTGCACTTTACTCATAAAGATGAAAAGGGTGCGGCTTGTTATTGGTACACAATTATAGGACAGTAACGCAAAACAATTACTGACGCTGAAAAATCTCCCGTCACCCTCGTTTCAGTTCTTCCCTAATGGCAACGCCTTCGCCACGGGCTCAGACGATGCCACCTGCCGGCTGTTCGACCTGCGCGCCGACCAGGAGCTGATGGTTTACTCGCACGACAACATCATCTGCGGTATCACCTCCGTGGCGTTCTCCAAGAGCGGTCGCCTACTGCTGGCTGGCTACGACGATTTCAACTGCAACGTCTGGGACACTTTGAAGGCCGACCGTGCAGGTACGTTACCACAGAGGGACATCGATGGGTGTTGTCATGGTGAAGTACAACCACATCCAAAATATGTCATAAAGTCAATATGTCCAAGTCTGTCCAGGGTTTATTGTCAGCGCCACTTAAATAAAAAAAAACAAGAAACAATCTCTTTCCTTTAAAGCAAACCAGTTATATCACTGCCAACACAGAGCCGATTGGTGCAGTGAGCACAGACAGTGGAGGAAGTAAGAATATGAGGAATGTAAAGCTCTGAACTCTCCGCATGTTCACATCTATACACACCTGGCCAGTTGCTGCAGAAAGCGGGCGTGGCTGTTACTTCTTCTTCTGTTTAAAGACTGTTTAAACAACACAGCAGCATGTACATTTACTCCTCTGCTGAAGAACAGAAGTCAGGAACGTTGAAGGTTTATTGTTTGGAAAGTAGAAAACAAGTAACTGAAGCATGTTGAGAGAACGTGGATGAACCTGAAGGAACCAGCTGTTCCTGAATGCATCGACCATCTGGGATTGATGGCGAAGGGCCTTAAAGCAGGTTAGACAGTAAACAGATGAGTAAATGCTGCAGATCTGTAATGAATCCCTGACAAAATAATAATAATATTTAATAAATGAAATATTGGATTAGGGCTCATTAGTGAGAAAAAGTTATTTGTACAAAATCATCAACCGGACAGCTCAGATGTTTTTATCTTATGTGAAATGAGATGATGATGTGATTACTGTAACATGTGACTTGTTTTATATAGTGTCTATAGAGAAGCACTTGGCTCCCCCTGGACTACATGTGACCTTTTGATTTTAGCTTTTGTATCTGGAAGGTTTAACAACTGGTCCGTCAATATCCACTCTGAAGGAAAAACAATCTATAATTGATTAATTGTCTCAGTCATTTATCAAATGGGGAGAAAAATGCCAAAGATCGTCTAGTTGCAGCTTTTCTCAGTTGAAGGTAACACGTTGGGCTTTGAAACTGTCTTGGCCATGTTTTCACTATTTTCATACATTTCATAGACTAAACGATTAATGGAAACGGGAATAATTTATGTAATAATCATTAGTGACGATAGTCCTTAGCTGCAGCCCTAACTGGGATACAGCAGCTCCTGCCTGCTGCCTCACAAGTCGCAGCTTTATAGTTGTTTAAAAAAAAAGAAAAGCTCACATGACGCCTGGATTAGTGTTTGCTAGAAGGCAACTCCGAAACTGCAAGAAAATTCTGTGGTCAGAACAAAAATAAGCTTTTCGGCCATAATACTAATCTCTATATTTGGTGCAAGTCAAACATCACACGTCAGTAGAAACGCACGATTCCAGCGTCGTGCTGCGGCGACGCTGCGGACCTGCAAGAATAACACAAACAGTCCAGACCTCACATGCAAAATATGTGGCAGGTCATGAAAATTCCTGTTTACACACGTTCCCTATGAAACCTGACGGGTGTAAACGAGAATAAATAAGAAAGATGTGTGAACCCGACACAGGTCACTAAGAATCAAGACTGTCATGACTGCCAGAGGTTTCTACTAAATATTGACCTGAAGGGTCCAAACGCACGTTCATGCATGTATATGTAGTAAAATATATGGGTGACACTTGTATGATGTCACACATGTACTGTGGATTTTGTCGTGTGTGTGTAATAGACCAAATGGAAGCAGATCGTTGTAGGTTTTCTTTTTGTATAAAAGGTGTGTTGATATTATACATCTGGGAGAAGAGCAAGCTTCACCTGCTCCAGCAGTGAGGAGCCCCTGTGGAGGCATGAATATTTTACAGGTATTGACTGTATAGTGGGACAGGGATCAGAGGAGGCCCACATCTGAGCAGGCCATTTCAAACACACACACACACACACACACACACACACAGCAGTGGTGGGTAGAATATTGGTTGTCAACATATATTGGATCAGTATTATCCCTTAAATGAATCAGACCAGATTCCCGTAGTTGGTTTCCACCAGACTCGAGCAGGTTTGTTGAGCCTCTTCTGTCTCCGTAGGTGTCCTGGCCGGTCATGATAACCGGGTGAGCTGCTTGGGTGTGACCGACGACGGCATGGCAGTGGCAACAGGGTCCTGGGACAGCTTCCTCAAGATCTGGAACTAGAGTCTGAAGGTAAAAGATGAGCAGAGGGACATGGGTGATGTAGTAATGCCAGCAGCTGAACTGAGCCTCATCTAGAGTTTGTCTTTACTGCCATCTGCTGGTTGGAAAAGACGGTGCAGCATGAGAAACGCTTGATTTCTTGGTTATCTGACCTCATTGTCTTCATCTTACTCACTGAATTATTTATGTCAACTGATGTTTTTATGTGTGTTTTTTTTTTCTCCAGATGGCATCCGGACTCCAAAGTTGAGTGGAAGACCATTCCAACATCACAATGTTCAATTTTATTGCATATCCAATCTTTTCAAAAACACCATGATACTGACTCCAAACACCCCCAAAAAAAACTATCAAGGGCAAAAATTCTCTCTCTCTCTCTTTCTCTCTCCTTCTCGTTTAAAAGAGCACAATTGTCTGTCACTCATTCAGCTAAAAAAAAAAAAGGAAAAAGAAAGAAACAGAAACAGTTTGAGGAATTTAGTGGTTTCAAAATGGAACGGAGGGAAAAAATTGTGCATTCCTCTTATGACCATGGTCTGGTATTGTAATAAGTGAAAATACAAACCTCCCACCGCTGCTGCCACCAACAAGCAAACGTGTCCTGCGTCCTCATTATATACAGGTCTGAGTGAAAGTTATTACACGACAGTGATCTAACTCTTAAAAGCTTTTTTTGGCCATGTTAATTTTTGTTTCTTTTTTTGTTTTCATTATAAATTTTTTTTTTTTTTTTTGGATGAAGAGAAGTAGATCAGTGAACTGTCAGTTAATGTTTAAAATGAGGATCAAAGCTTTGTTTTATTTCCTAGTCTTTACACATTTTAAAGAATGTTTTTAAGTTGTAAACTAAACGAAACCTCCAGATCGTGTCATTTTAAAAATCCAGCTTTATCCCACTGGAGAACAAAACGAGAGAATTTAGCTTCAACAGGGAGTCCTCAAGCCACTTCTGGCCCTTCTGTATATTTAGTCTCATGATACTTTTATTGTTTCTTTTTTTCCAGTGTAGTCCACAAATCTTTGTTTGCACAAAAATTAAACTTTGCATATATAGAATAATGTCTAAGAAGAAAAAAAAAAAAGTTAACTAACCAAGCACATGCTGTTTATGATAATGAATGCTCGTTTTTAAAACGAAAAACAACAAAAAAAACAACCATTTTAACCATTCTTACACCTTTTTGTCTGGCGACAGTGTAGAATAATTAAATGAAGATTAACCCATCGGATCATAATCCACCCCGCCCCCTTCTTTTTTATTATTATTATTTTTTTCCTCCTTTTAAATTAGTTTTGTTTTCCCTGGTTGTATTGCCCGTGGTTCGGACCGGTGATGTGATTTTGGTCCACTTTAACCCGGTTGCAATCTGGTCTTTTTCTCTTTTTAACAGAGGTGCCCATTCCGTGCTTGGAAATGCAGTTACTACTCTGTGAATGACATGTTGTATAAATCAATGTTTGAAAATAATGATATTGAAACTTTTTAAGTTAAAAACGAAAAAAAAAAAGATTTTGGTTGTCTGCCATGGGTGGGTTATCTCTTAGAATCGCATGCTGTAGAATTGCTTAAAAAGGTGCATATGGAATTAAGTACTTTGATGTTTTTCTTTAAGAAGAAACCTGTTGAATATATCAATAGAATGGTATTTATATTTTTCTTTTCTTTTTTTTTCTTCGTTTTTTTTCCTTCTATTTTTTTTTTTTTTTTTTTTTTTTTGCAACTCCGTGCATACATGATTCAACTAAAATGTCAAAGCTATGCACTTGAGATGCAAACCCTGCAACATAAAACGGTTACTTGGTCCATACTTGGGAGGGATTCCACAAATTTAAGAAGTAACGTAAATGTTTAAAATTGTACACACATGCATACGTACATTCATTCACCTAAACATACACAATGGAACAAATAAATTTTCATTCCTTCTGTAGCAAAACAAAATTCCACTTACGAAGAAAAACATTTTATAACAGGTTTTTTTCTGTCCTTTAATAAAAAATGAAAAAAAAAATTTATCTTGCAGCATCTGAATGGCAGAATTTTCTGTTGTTCCCTTCTCCTTGTAAACAGAGACGCTCTTTCTTTAGCAGTAGTGACATTTTTTTCCATTCTGTTTTTTCTCTGCGACATTCTGTACAAAAAAAAAAATTGTGCTGTAATTGTGCGTTAGGCCTGGAGTTGGCAAAAAATAAAATGAAATAAAAAATATTAAAAATTAATTAAATTCCCTTTCCTTTTCTCTCTTTCTCCATCAAATAACTGTAGAGCTCTGCACCCCCACTGTTCCCTTTTCACCTTTTGTATTTAATTTTAAAGTCAGTCAGTGTACAACCGAAAGCTGGATGCAAGATAGAAACTATATTAAAATGTACTGTTATTTAAGATGTAATAAAAAGCAGTTTGAGATGACCTACTGTGTTGAGTGTGATTCACTTAGAGCGGTCGGTTCCCACTGAAGCTAGAATGTTGCAGACTGTTTGGTTTCCTTGTAATTATGTTAAAGTCAAATAAACAATTTCTTATCCACTGTTGAATCAGCGTGGCTCCTCTGTACAACATTTACACGGAAATGTGTTTCTCTACGCAGGAAGGCAGCCGGCTGATATAAAATACAGTTATTGTGAGAAAAGAAAAGTGTTGCCTGAGACTGATTGATTTAAACCAGCAACACACCTGTAACCAGGTGTTGGTCCCAGTTAAACTACAGGTTACTCCAGACCTCTGTTGCCATCTATTGGACACGAGTAGAAAATGCAATAAGGGAGCTTCTAAAGCAGCTTTGACATTTTTTTTATTTATGTGGGATATTCCTAATATATTACACATAATAAACTTCATATTTAATTTTCATGCAACAAAAGTACAAATTAATTTGTAAATCAGAAAATGGCAGTTTGTGTTGTCTGTGCATATATTATATGTCAAACTTTTTCTATGCATGTTAAATAATCAATCACTCTATTTCACATATTTACTGGACTAGCGTAGGATTTGAAAATAAAATGAAATATGATATAAAATTAATATTACTGAGGACAACTTGATGAATTCCATCATGACGGTCATATAGGTTTCTAAACAACATGCCTATTTGTATTTGACAGATTATTAATATATTTATGGCACGTTGTAGTAGGTAAGTAGTTCACATAAAGGTTACGTCTTATAGTGGGAAATTAAATGTATTCCTCTGTTAATTTGCAGACTTCTATTCCTCCTGTTTTGGCATATGAATACATGTAATGTACATTACGTTACAACCATGACGGGATAGGTTTGTATTAGAGCAGTGAGCCAGACAGTGGCTCGTTATTGGCTCGTTATTGCCTCTGGGCCCCTCAGGCAAGTTATTCTGGTCGTTCAGATCAGTCCTATTGCATCAGTGTCCAGACAAACTGGAAACACTTTAAGTTGCCTGCCAGCTTTGTGGTAACTAAACATGTTCTCCTAATTTTGAAATATAAATAATTTTATTGCAACATAGAAATCTTGATGCTGTTTTTCATTTTTAGCTTTTTATGTATGTATATTTATTTTATTTTGTTTTTGTTATATTTATATATCTATATTTAATTGTTTTATGTTGTTTTATTTTATATATCTATATTTAATTGTTTTATGTTATATATTTATTTGATTTAGTTCTATTATTGCAACAAAGCAATACTGATACTTAATATATATATATATATATATATGTATAATTATTTTATATATGTATAATTATTTTATTTTATTTTATTTTATTTTATTTTATTTTATTTTATTTTATTTTATTTTATTTTATTTTATTTTATTTTATTTTTGTCAAGTCGTCCAACATGACGTCAGCGCCTGGGGGGGAGCCTGTGATTGGTCAGTTCGTGTCCGGAAGTGATGAGCTGACTGTTGACAGCTCTCTCCTGGAAACTCTAAGATGGTGTAACGTTATATTGTCTTATGAAATAATGTCGAGGCTGTGATCCGGCGGCAGTTAGTTGCTCTCTACATCTGCGTCCACCGCTGTAACGTTGCGGGTAAAAGGTAACGTTGGCCGCAGAAGTTGATGATTTTTACGCTTTGTGTTGATAAATAATTAGCCTTAAAGATTAGCCTGCGACTAGCTTAACGGTACCTTAGTTAGCTCAGTGTCACCATTCATCTGCTCAACAGACATGTTTTTATTCTAGTTAGCTCATGTTTTTATTAATATTTACACTTTTGATATGTTTTCTGCTTGTGGCAGCGAGGCTGTAACATAATTATTAAACCGTTATGAGCCTTAATGTATTTATCCAACTTTCCTCACTTGATTTAACGATGCTAACTTTTCTCAAAACATAACAGAAGTTTTTAATTTATAATCAGTCCAACTGTATCAAGTGTTTTTAATTCAATCAAATGTGTAGTTTGGTAAAAATATGTTATTATATTAAATATATATATATATATGTTATTATAATGAAACACTTATCAGATAAAACATGAGATAATAAAACCTTTTGCACTTCATTACAGTTGCTATAATGTCTGTAATAAGTTGTTAATAAGACATTTTATTAATTGATTAAATTGCATTTTTTAAGTGTAATCTGCAGCCATGTTAAGGGAGATATGATTATGATAAATAACAGCTGATGGACGTTGATGCCTTTCTGTCAGCTGACTTGCAGCCTGGCTGTTTGGACATGGACGGTGGTGGAGACGAGGTGCGTGTAGAAACCGCCCCGTACTGCTTCTCCAGCTGTGACGGAGCCGAGGTCGGTGGTCACGGTGGCCTGACTCGCCGCAACAGGAAGACCCGCAGCCTCAGCACCTCGTCTGCCGGCAGCTCCTCTGAATACAGGTGGGAGTCCAGCAGGGAGGTTTTACCCCATGAAGCATGAGTGTTAAAGGTCACAGCCGCACACTACTGACGCCATTCACTCCCAGACTTTACACACAACCAGGAGGTTTTTACAAATGATTTTACACTGGAATCAGCCTTTAGTCTGTTTGTCTCTCACTGGTCAACATGTCCTAGATATTTACTTATCAGACACGCTTGGATTTTCTATTTTTGCAGCTTTAAGCATTGTTGTTTGTGATCTTATCCTCTTATCCAGTCAGTTTCACATAATGTGTTGACTTAAGGATTAATCTAATATTTGATTACGACTCCTTTGACTAAATATGAGATGTAAACAGCGGTTCAGATGCCTGAAAGCAGGCTGTTCCTGGACTTTATAGGTAAATTATTTCATTTAACCGAGCACTTTTGCCATAAACCGCTATGTTGCATTTAAGAAACAGTCGTTGTCGGCCTACGTGACATTAAAACAACCTTGTGACATGATCTGTGTTGCACCACCTGTCTGTGTAAGTTCAGAAACAAGAGACATGTTGCAAGCGGTGCGTTTGTATGTTTTTTAGCAACAGCGATGGGGTTTTTTTATAAGGAGAAATGAGAAGGTGTGGGTTTACCTTAACACATCCTGAAAGCACCAATCAAAACTGTCCCGTTGCGATGAGGAAATGAGGGGAATTTCAAATTACACTTGAGAGTCTGAGATGTTGAAATACGCTCCCACAAATACGGTTTTATTGACTTTTTTGAGTGATAACGTTTTAACACACAAAAAAAAAGTGTTTGGAAATTGAATCAGGAGGTTGATGAATTGGCTGGAGTCACTTTATAATAATAGATGACTCATAAACATGTGGTTTTATTTAAAAGCCTGAAATAAAGTCAAAGGTTAATTCAAGCTTATTTCCTGTGTATTCCTCTCATCTCAGATGAATATATAACTTCTCTTCACTTCTCTTCACCTTCTTTCATGTGTTCCTTTGGCTCTACTAGAATTTCTTTGCATCATTTACAGTTAAAGCACAATCGGATGCGAGGCGGAACGGATGATAATTCTCGCAGGGTTTAAGAACCACTAAAGAGCAGATGGTGAATCGCCAGAATCAAACTGTTAAGAGGATTTGTTGTGATGCCGCACAAAGGCCAGTGTTGTTAGGAAGCCACCATCTTGTATTGCTCCATCACAACTCGCTGACCTTTCACCTCTTATTACAATCGCTTTGTTTCAACAAGGATGTTTCCGCTCTTCAGAAAGCAGCCTCCCTCTGTGGTCATTAACTCCAGAGCAGATAAAAGCATTTCCCAGAAAATGTAAAAGGCACGTAAGGTCACAGAGAGTCGCACAATTTAACAATATACCACTTAGATGCAGGTTGCTTTGGTTCCACTTCTTTCTTTTTAATTGAAAACAAGAAATGAAAGTGAAATTAATTTGTTCAGAAATCTTTTTTATTTTTTTTACCTGACCCAAACCTGAATGTTTGATTTTTTTATCTCTTTCAGGAGGCCTCAGTCACTTCATGGACCGAGTCCTGTGACCACATTCGGCCCGAAGGCATGCATGCTCCAGAACCCGCACGCCGTCATGTAAGTGGATGGAGACCATGTTTTTGCATCATACAGAGCGTTTGTACCATTTTCCTTTTGGAGCGACAGAGCTTTTAGCTGCCAGATGGTCCGTACGTATCAAACAAAAACATTTTGTTAAAAAATAAAATTAGCACGTCAGAAGCTACGGTGCAGCCGACTGCCAACAAGCTCTTTCCTCAAGTGGGCTGACCAGCTTTCAATTCAGCTTTTACAGGAAAAACATCCTCCCCACTGAAGAGCAGTGAGATGCACTGAGGGGGATGTGACATTTCTGGTGGGAATTGTGAAAACAAAGGTGTGACTTATCCTTTTCCTGTGGTGCAGCTTCTCTGTCTATTACAGCCAGATGCTGTATATTAAATCTAAACTTTACCAGGCCAACAAAGCAAACACATTTTGATTTTAACTCACGTGGGTTAAAGTTTAACATTGATTTTTCTTGCTGTAATCGTCCCTCTTGCTCATACTGACCATGAGAAGATCCCTTCATTATGCGCTCACAACGTCCAACGCAGCTCAACAAACACACGGTCAGAGGGAGTTTGATGCAGAAATGACTGTAAATGTGTCAGATATCCACCTGATATGATGATATGATGAGAACTCATAGACGCTTCAGATCAACTTTTAAAAAGTTGCGCAAAATTTGAAAGGGATTTTTTATCAGCCATGAACAGAACCTCTTGTTGTTTCCACATTAGCCCCATTAGCCACCTGCCTTCAGTTTAAGCTTCTCCGAAACTGCTTGTTTATGAGAAGCGGCCTCGTGAGTCCAGTCTTGCACTCATTGTAATATTGTAATATCCTCTTTTGTAACTTCCAAGTCGGAGAAAGTAATTGCGCACCACACGGCGACATCATACATATTTATTCTGTAGCCGTTTCATAAAGTGAAAATATGAAACCAAAGATATAATTTATAGATGCGCCGATACATCCGACGTTAGATCTGGTATCGTTTTAAATCATCAACACTAAAAGATGAGCTCCATCTATTGATCAAGTCTGTGAAATGATGTTGAAAGCATCTAGCAGAAAGCTAGTAAGTGGACCTTGAGTTGTCAAACACTTGTTTCCATGGTAACGAATTAATTTTTCACACTTTAAATATCTTTTTGTTTTTGGGTCAAACAACTAAAGCAGAATGAAATACTGACAGTGACTTTTAATTGATTATTAGAAAAAAAACATGATTTAATTGATTAATTGAATCCTTTCAGATCTAATAAAAAAATAAATAATCCAACACAATATCCCTGCAGAGACTGTAAAGGGCGTTGGAGTCGGTCTTTAAATATATCATATCTTGTTTCTATATAAATATATAATGCAATACAGTATTTCAACATTATATCACAAGCACTTTGACACATTATCAACACAAGTTAAACACAGTTAGCGTAAGTGTTGAGTTGCTGCAGATCTAGATAACGCGTTCACCTGCTGCGGCTGCTGCACAGACCGACATCATGAGTCAGTGAGCAGAGTTACGAAAGACTGACGTCTGACTGACGGTCAGAGCCCGGCCACGCCGTCGGCCTCTCTGTTGGCTGGGAGCACTTGTTTGTTTTAGCAGGCTGTAATTGAAGGATTAACTTCCTCAAGCCTAAAGCTGCTAGACAGGTTAAAAGTAGAAAAACCGAGCTATCTTTATGACAGAAACAAGGTTAGGTTGCACCGCAGTGTTATGTAGAAGACGTGTTTTCACTTTGATATCCTGTAAAGTCATCACTGTTGTTGTTGTGTATGTGAGCTCTAAACACCTGAAGCAATAGTAAAGGTGCTCCTGGTGAGTAAAACCGTCACCTTCCACACATGAAACCACTTGACTTGCTTTCTGTGGACGGGCGTGGTCGTGATACTGCTTATCTGGCTTTTTCTTCTTTTTACGGTATTGATTCGGGCATTAAGAGCATATTGATGGTTACCGAGTGAGAATCTCCACCCGTTACGATGCTCACCGACGCCCTGAAACGAGCCGGCGAGACCACCGAATGTTCCACACGTAGTCTTCTTCGTGTGATCTAAAAGCCGTCAGCTGAACGGTACGAGACGTCACATCCTGTGTGTGCCTGTTGATCATAAAATATATGAATTAATTAATATCTTCAGTCAGCTTTTGACTAGTCTAAACTAGCATACAGGTAAATAACTACTGTCAGCTACACCTCTTTATTATGTTTCATTATACAGTACAGATTTTATTGTTTTATTGTTTTATTGATTTATTGATTTATTGTACTCCAGTAATTTATTTTTACTAGTTATTCTAGTTACAGGTACCTACCATACCTAACATACCTACCTTATTCACTGGCACAATAATAACAATAACAATAACAATAATACGCAGAAACAGGTTTGTGGTTTTCTCATTAACATACGCGTATACATTAACAAGCCTGGTTATGTTTTATCTAATTATAGAGCAGTTTGACAGATTTATGAAATCCATCCATTTGTATTCCTGTGGATTATGTTAACCGGTTTATATTTTTATATCATTTAAACCTGTTAATGTAAAATTAATTTTCAGGAAAAGACAAAGAGTCTTTGATGGTGACCTGCAGGAAAATGAATTTTTAGTTTAGTTGACGTGAGTTTTGACGTGATTTAACATTATTATTATTATATAATAATAGAAGTATTATTATATAATAATAGAAGTATTATTATATTTAGTATCTGTCTTTTTAACTAGTGTCTTGGAAACTCCCGTCTACAACAAAAGAAGCCTCTTTTCTTTTTGTCTTTGTTTCCTGGAGTGACACGTTCAATATTAACAGCCCGTAAAATTAAATGGTCCATTGTTTGAGCGCATGAACTGCTCATGTGACTCATTTCAAATATATAAAAGTGTTTATATACGTGGAGCAATAATAAGCAAATATTGAAGCACATTTAGTTAAAACTGTGGCTTTCCGTCGAGAACATTTTTTTTCCCTTTTTTCCACCACGTTTTACATTCGTGAGGTTGAAGTTGAGTCACTGATAAAATGGCAGCAGCGGTTAACCCTGGTATTTAATTCAACACCACCACCACCACCACCACCACCACCACCACCCTGATCTGTGCCACGTCGTCCGGCTCCATCACAACCAAACACACTCGACTTTGTTGATAAAGAATATTCTTCTTGCTGTAATCGTTCCTCCTGCTCATACTCACCATCACAACATCTTTAAAAGAGCTTTAAATTTTTCCAAATGAGTCAAACCAAGTAGAGATGTTTCAACGTCCACCGCAGCTCAACAAACACACCGTCAGACGGACAGAGTTTGATGCAGAAATGACTGTAAATGTGTCAGATATCCACCTGATATGATGATATGATGAAAAAAAGTTGCACAAGATTTGTAAGGGATGTTTTACCAGCCAGTAAGAACAGGAGGGATGATTACAGGGAGGAAAAAAAAACTCTTGTAAAACTTGTAAAATTAGCCGCATCATCATCCGTCGAAGATGACAGAAAGCGAGAATAGCTCGGGGGGGGGCTTTTATATCCCATCATCAGTTTCCCTCATTAGTCTCCCCGGGTTTATTTGTAGAGCACAATATCATAGGAAAGAGATTCAAAGTGCTTTACAGAGTGATAGAATAGTAAAAAATAAGTTATGACCTGCATACATGAACACACACACACACACACACACACACACACATTTCAGGCTTTAGATGCATAAACACTAAAGGCTCCGTCACCAGTCTTTGATCATACTGGAGATTTGGAGCAAACGGCTGTTTTTATGAGTCGATAAACTGGGAGCATGTTTCACATATAGTCATTCAGGAGCAGAATCTGAATCCAGTAATAAACAGCTGCTGGATGCAGTCATTTATTCTACTCAACATCAAATACAAAACAACTTAATAAATATTTCTGAGGTGAAACTAGTGCTACTTTATACAAATAAACTTTATTTATAGATTGACAGAAAATAGAAGGCTTCAAACTAAAGTATGTTTTCATTTTCACCTGCTATAACCTGATTGGATCGGCAGCCTCAGGGACCAGACTCCTCTAATGCCGCGTGCCCTGTAGCCTTGGCATGTTTTACCTCGACATAATACTCCTCATTACAGTGGATATACAAGTTCTGGGAACAGCTGGGCTATTGTTGAGTTTCACTGAATCACACCTGTCCAATAAGGAAAGCCCTTCCCTTAAAATGGGTGTGTCCAGCACAGCTGAGGGGGCGGCGGCTAAGATGAAGTCAACCTTAAGATGAGTGAGAGCTTTTAATTCTGCAGCAGAACACGCCGGGAAGGTTTAGTGTTCAGTCCATCAATGTAGCACCAGTGACTCCAGCTGGAGGGGTTGTTGTGATCCGGGGGTTGCGACCACAGCGTATGGAGAGACTCTCAGCCTCAGCCCGGCCAGCGGGTGACTCACAGATGACCACAAGAGCTGAAGTCACTCAGTTGCTCCAGCTGCTCTTGCAACGCGTTGTGTTGAAGGCAGAATGAGTCGATTTGTCAGCTGAGTCCAACCCGCAGCAGCATCCTTGTTACATGTGTACAGCCATGAAGTTCAACCAGTGCGTACTGCAGGACGCTGCCGGGAGCCACGACGAGAACAAAGTGTGGAAATGGTGAGCAAAGAGCGTGTCTGTTTCTCAACAGAGAGGACGTGTGTTTTTCCTGGCTTAAATACGAGCCGGCTGCAGGTGTGCAGAGATGCTTCAAAAGGTTTTAGGCAAATTATTTTGAGGAATTGAAAGATGTGTATGTGAGTTTGGCTGGAGTGCTTGAAGGTTTGGAGCGATATGAAGGTTTCATCAGGTTGTTTGCATGTTATCACTCAGGCTGGCTGTGCTCTGAATGAAAGGTAAAGGTCAGGGTGTGGATGCTTTGAGGTGGTCACAGCTCGCCTCCGCTTCAGATGTTAATGAAGCTTTGCTTTGTGTCCTCTGTATGTGAAACCCAGGCCTGCACAGCTCCAGCTTTATATCTGTACTCACTTCATTTAGTAAGTGGATATCTGCTTTCAATCATTTTTTATTTTATTTTATTTTATTTTATTTTATTTTATTTTATTTTATTTTATTTTATTTTATTTTATTTTATTTTATTTTATTTTATGGACACACTAGTTTTGAAGCATTTAAATTCTGCGGTGCGTTTTTGTGTTTAATTGCATTATATTTTGTGTTCTTCATATTTTGTGAGTGAACAAAGAAAACGGGAACAGGATATGTTATAACGATATTCGACATGCTGTTTGTTCCTGTGTGATACAAGCGAAAGAGACGGATGATGTCCGGTTGCTGCAACGCTGACTGCAACCTCGCTGCCACCGACAGAGTTGATGTTGTTGTTTTGTTTGTTTTTAATGGTAAAACATCATAGCAGCTCATATTTACACTAAAACAAAAACATGACATGAACGTAGCTCAGCGAAGCCTCGGCCCTGAAGGGAAGTAGAAGAATTACAAACATGTCACGTGTGATTAGAGGGAAGAAAGATAAATGAGAGATTAAAGACGTAAATGAACATTTTTGACAATAAAATCACATCATCAGTAAAATATTTTCAGCTACAACCTGATTAAATGTGTAAATATATATGAAATATTAGCTAATAATCCTCCTGCATGCTCACGTCTACGGACTGAAATAGAAATATTATATATATATTATAATATTATTAAATAGTTTTCCATCTTTAAGCTCAGTTTATCTCTCAAAACTCCACACACACTTTTTTTTCTTAATAGTTTTGTCTTTTTCTTAACTTTGTATAATATGCTAAATGAAATGATCCTCCACTACACAGTCGGGGTTAAGGTGACATGGGGGGTCAGAACTGGACCTTAAGCCGGTCGCTGTAATTGGATTTGATGCTAAGCAGTCCTGGTTACGTTAGACAGCAGGACGCTTTAGTTAGTTAACAGATCTTTGAGCCTCCCTGCTGAGGTGAACGTTGTGGGTTTGTTTTTTTTTCTTCTTCATGTCTTCAGGCATATTCAGGATCCTGCCAGCCAGAGACTGACGTGGAACAAGCCACCAAAAAGTGTCCTTGTCATCAAGAAGATCCGAGACGCCAGCCTGCTTCAGCCTTTCAAAGAGCTCTGCATGTTCCTCACCGAGGTATGACGACACTGAAAACAACCAACATAAAGGGTTTGCCGGTGGGAAGCCGGTGAGGGATCAGCGTGAACCTTTCTCTGTGTGTGTGTGTGTGTGCGTGTGTGTGTTGCCCCTTTGCTAATCCTGTGTCTCTCTGTGTGTTGTCGTAGGTGAAAAACATGATTGTTTACGTGGAAAAGAAAGTTCTGGAGGACCCGGCCATTTCTGCCGATGAAAACTTCGGGGCCATTACGAAGAAATTCTGCACTTTCAGAGAAGGTATGAAAAACGCAGCCAGTCGACTAGACAACGTTTATATATATACATACTTATATATCAATATATATAAAATAAAGATCTTGTAAAAGACATTTTAATCTCACCGTTATTTCTCAGATCTTGACGACATCTCCAATCGTGTGGACTTCATCATCTGTCTTGGTGGAGATGGGACTTTACTGTATGCATCTTCACTCTTTCAGGTATTCAGCCAGCTCTGCGTGTGTGTGTGCACGTGTGTGTGTGTGCATGCATGTGTGTGTGTGTGTGCACGTGTGTGTGTGTGTGTTTGTACATATACAATCGTCTCATTCCTCTGTTTGTTTCTAGGAGAGCGTTCCTCCAGTTATGGCCTTTCATCTCGGCTCTCTGGGCTTCTTGACACCTTTTAAATTTGACACATACCAGTCTCAGGTCACCCAAATAATTGAAGGTATTGTTTGTTATGTTAAGTATTGTCAGCATTCGTCTGTCCACATCATAAAAACTCCCCGTCCTGTTTTGCAAAGCATATGTTGTGCTCCACTTTTGCAACAGAAACATGGTGTGTTTTTGTTTCGTTTGTAGGCAACGCCGCCATCGTCCTGCGCAGCCGCTTGAAAGTGCGAGTCCTTAAAGAGAACTGGGAGAAGAAGGCCAGACTGGACGAAAACGGCGTCATCCTGACCAACAGGGACATCGAAAGCAGCCGCAAAGCCGCGCAGTATCAGGTAGCCTCTGAACCTCCAACCTGCTGCGTTGCTACGGCGTGGCGATAAGAAATGATTCGAGTTTTTGCACACTAATATTTACACAGTTCTCACTAAAACGTTGTGTTTGTCAGTCGGAGGTGAGCGGAACAGGTTCAACAGGTACGTTAACATCAGTCATAACGGCAGCAATAAAAATATGAACATATTAAAGGACGAATTCACAGTTTTTCCAAGTCAGGTGTCGATATGTAAGAGGCTTTTCTTCTCTGGTAAAAGATGGAAGTATAATAACAAAAAGAGGAACTCTGGCGTTAAAAAGACCAACGTTGACAGTTATTTAGTGCTTTATGAACAGGAGGAACGACTGTAGTGATTACAGTGTTGTTGCTGTTGTGAAACTGTTTCTCTGCGTGTGTGTTTCAGGTGTTGAACGAGGTGGTGGTGGACAGAGGACCCTCCTCCTATCTGTCCAATGTCGACCTCTTCCTGGACGGACATCTCATTACCACAGTGCAGGGAGACGGTGAGTGAGCGAGTGGAAAACGAGAGCATGGAGAGTATGTGCAGAGGGCGAAGTTTATCCTGTGCACCTCCCATCACGTCCCGGCAGAGGCGTACTTTGTACCGTACAGCCATGTTAGAGAGAGCCTTCAATAAAAATACCATATTTATACAGAGAAATTATAGCTGGATGTTTAAATACAATTGATTCTTTGGATTTGCTGCTATTCTCTGTTTTTATTTGTGTAGACTGAACAGTTGCTACAACAGATTATTGAGTGTGTGTGTGTGTGTGTGTGTGTGTGTCCTCAGGTGTGATAGTTTCCACACCTACAGGCAGCACAGCGTACGCCGTGGCCGCAGGCGCTTCTATGATCCATCCCAACGTCCCGGCCATCATGATCACCCCCATCTGCCCTCACTCATTGTCCTTCAGACCCATCGTGGTGCCTGCTGGGGTGGAGCTCAAGGTATTCACTGAGAGCCTCACTGATTGCTTTTTTTTTTTCCCTTAAAGGCACGAAGAGACATGCAGGTTTTTACAGATGATTTAAAAAGGCAAAATTATGTAAGAGACAGATGAAACGGACTACTGGATATTTTTTGTTTGACTTGAATTAAGCATTGAGTGAAATGTTAAACCCTGTTTTTATGTTTTATCATCTCTTCTCCACCTTCTCCGCTTGTCGTTTTTTTAGATAATGTTGTCACGTGGAGCCCGCAACACAGCCTGGGTGTCTTTTGATGGAAGAAAGAGACAAGAGATCTGCCACGGAGACAGGTTAGTCCACATACTGAGCTGCTCTTCATACCTCAGCCACGCAAACGAGAGTAAAACAAGAGTAAATGAAGCAAAACAAAGCACCAAAGACTCAGTAACGGGTAATAAGTTCGATTCCTGCATTCAGGCTTTGTTACATAACCTCTTGTCTCGCGTCAGATCCAGCTTCTTCCTTTATGTAACTCATCAGGACATAATCACCTTCCTGGTTCTTGAAATGAGCTGCCAGTCAAGGAAGTCCCGTTTGCTTAATCTGATGTCAACACCTCCTCTTTTGTTCATTTGGTTGCAAATACCTGAACTTTTATTTCCTCATCGTCGCCTTCAGTCTTTGTGAAATGAAACCATTTCTCCTTCCTTGTGTGTTTCAGTATTACCATCACCACTTCCTGCTTTCCCGTTCCCTCCATCTGTTTCCGGGACCCGGTCAACGACTGGTTCGAGAGCCTGGCCCAGTGTTTACATTGGAACGTGAGGAAGAAGCAGAACTACCTCAGCTCAGAGGACGAGGAGTTCTGAAGCCGCCGTCGTCGAAGTCTTCTCCGACTTCTGCTCCGAAGTCTTTTTTTTTCTTTGTTTTACCTGGACCGTGCTCTGTGACGTTTTGTCTTTTTATGCATTGAAGGTTTCACCAAACTCCATTCAAAAAAAAAAAAAACTAAACTAAAATAAAATAAAAGATAACGTCGCTGTTCATAGAACCACTGTAATAGAATAAGATTGTGGGAATAAAGAGCGAACCGATCTGAACGTTGAGCCTCATCACTGTTACTCCGGCTGCTCGGAGAACGTCTGTAAAATTCCCTAAAAGATACTTATGTTATGTTCTGCTGTGTAAGCACGTTAAAAAATGTGGATTATTATTATTATTATTATTTTTTGAATGGAGTTTGTTCCCACTATTGGTCCGAGATGGTCCCTGCGTTTTCTCTCAGATGCCTGTGAAAACTTTTTTTTTTTGTCTGAGTCCAATGCAAAGCTCGGGATGTTCTTGGACTGAAACACACAAGGTCAGCTGTGGATCCCAGTTATTGCAGTTCTCTGAGTGGGTGTTATCAGGTCTGTTCTAGCACTTTTTAATCTTTAGAGCGGACGGCAGGGACTCACCTATTTTATAAACAACATAGTTCTCACAGTGGAGGTAAAGGCTCATTTGAAGGTTTGGTCAAAAATCTGTTGGATCAAACTTTTCCCAAATTCTATATGACGTTAATCAAATTGGGAAAAAACTGACGTAATGTTTTACAGTTGCATCTTGGGGAAGAGCGGATGACTTCGGCAGCAGCAGACTGTGCCTTAAACACTGGTATCATTAATGTATAGAAATGTTATTTTGTTAAGGTTTACATCCTGGTCCGTAACCACATGTTGTCTGTAGTCTGTGTTGTCTGCAGCACATGACACTTAATTTAACTAACTGAATAATTTAGTTCGTTATAAAGTGTCTTTGTCCTGTAGTGAAGGTTCATTCCAGGCAACGAGACCACACTTCATCAAAATATGTCCTCTAAAGCCATAGCTGTAGGTTTTATAGACTTTTAGACTTTTATAGTGTGTGTGTGTGTGTGTGTGTGTGTATGTGTGTGTGTGCGTGCGTGTGTGTTGAATAACTGAATTAATACAGACTTTGGTGAATCTGTTCTCTTCAGACTTTGCTGACTACTTTACGGTGGCCTAACTCGCATATCTGTTCATGTTTAGATGTTAATATATAAATATATATACGTTATGAATTGGTTCAATTAATCATGTTCGGGTGAAAAGAGGACCAACCAACCGAGCTCTGAAGGCAATCATTCCTTTAACTCTGAGTATGTGTGTGTATATATATATATACATACACATATATATACACATGTATGTAATAAGATGAATAAGATGTATTTTGTAAGTCTATATGTTTATTAACCGGTTTACAATACTTTTTTTTTTTACATTCTTCACTTGTTAATTCTTTTGGTCTAAAGTCTAAAAATCATCTTTAACTCTGATTTTCAACAGTCTGTAATGTGTCAGAAGGAACGTGTAGTACAGTGAAGTACATTCATAGAGAGCCAAAAACGTATTAAAAATTTACTACAGGACATGTTGAGTCTAATTAGCAGATTAATCTTTAACCCACGTGTGAAGTTTGACATGTTAGCTCCAGTAAACTGCAGCAGTGACTTCACTTTTCTACGACGCAGTGTCACGTCTCAAAGTGCTTTTCACCTTTTATAACTCTGACTTTTGTATCTGTAAATTTCTTCATGTTTCTAAAATCAATTCTGATATTTCTTTTTTTTTTTTTTTCCCTCCTCAGGGCACTTTAATAAACAGAGAAACTTTAACCAGGAAGTGTGTTTCCTCCTGTTTGTAACTCATGACAACGTTTCTGTTAAGTTTGTAAGTACGCGAGTCCAGATTCTCAGAAGTGGACCTCCGTCACAACAAGTCAAAACATTAATCCTGTTTTGATATTTTATTAAGAACCTTGAATTAAAAAACAAAAACACACTTATAATCACAATAAAGTGCAGCAGAAAGTATCACAGTGTTACCCAAAGAACCAGTGGAGAGTGCAAATCACAAGTTAAAGACAATTAATGATTTTAAAAAGTAAAGTTAGCAAACACTAAATGTTATTTACAGGAAGGAAACAAAAGCACCGATTAAAATAAATCTTTGGTTTCTACACATCAACAGATATTCAGATAAAAAAATAATAATAAAAAAACATCATGAATCTAAACTACGAAGGCATTTAATGTTTTCCACAAACATGCACGTCTGCATCTTGTTGTTTAGTGATTCTGTAGAATAAAGTATTAAAGATGTCGCTGCAGCTGTGTTCTTCTTCGTCCACGACCGCCGGATGTTTTTATGTGTTTTATCACTTGCTGGGTGCAAACACTACGAGGAAAAAGTGGAACGTTTTAATAGTCGGGACACTTTTCTAGCCAACACAAAAACGTGCTCACGGCCGGTCAGAGACGAGCAGGGCAGCACTTCAGGATATTCAGATGCGTGCGAACACACACGCTGATTACAGACTATTTGTTTCGTCTTCTGCTCAGAATAACTTTTGACAGAGCCGAAAGCCGAGAAAAAGAAAAAGCGTCGACGTCACGCGTTATACTCACTTCTCTCCCTCAGGCCTTGGCCGAAGCTGTGCACGAGTCTGACGAGGCCCCAGAATAAAACCGCTTTAATCACCAGTGAAATCAAAGCTCCGGTGATTGTTGCCGCCTCCAGGGTGTACATGTTGTCCGGGTACCACTTTAACACCATCTGCAATTAAAGCAAAGCACCATTATCCCCCCCCACCACCACCACCACACCAGTGACTCACTGAACAGAGACCTGAACATCCATGAATTGTGCTTTAACGGAGTGGATCTGTTTAAGGTGCTGATTAAATCCATCTACAAGCTCTGAAGGGTTCATATACGCAGGACTATTTGGTTTTTGTGTTGATTTTTGTGTACAGTCCTGCTGCTGTAAATACTCACTAGTGTACCATATGTGTATTAATCTGTATTTTCAGTAGGAACAAACTGAGTTGTCTCATGTAATATTTACAGGTAAATCTTTAAAAACTCACCGTGTACATTAGATAAATAAAGAAGGCTACTTGAGGAAGATTCTGCACCATGAAGACCCAAACCAAGACTTTAGCTTCCTTTAAAACCTGAAGAATAGACAACAGTGAAAAGTTAAAACCACTCGCGGCAACATTCAAGCGTCCTGTGTAAATATTGTCTCATTGTGTGAACATCAGAGTGAAGGTGGTGATGATGATGATGAAGATGATGATGAAGACTCACTGCAACGGCCCCGACGGCGGCGGTCAGGCAGGCCCAGACCACGCCGACGCCGAGGATGATGGTGTTGGGAGCAAACATGGCCGAGTCGGACGCCGCGATCAGGATACACAGACACAACTGAAAAGTTCACAACAACAACAACAACAATGTATTAAAAAGACTCTCTGAGCCAACATTTTTTTATTCAGAGAACATTTCCGCCTAAAGCAGCAAGACATGCAACCCGCAGCACACGTTGTGCTGCCAACGTCGGGCACGAGTCGACCAGAAAAACGGCTTCAAACGCTGCGTTTCAGAAATGCTGCAGGCCCAGACGTGTTTCTGCAGGCGGCTCACAATCGCACATTTATTTTACACCATGATGCTTTAATCGCAAATATATTATATTAACAGGACATGATTTCTTTGTTTAAAATTGCACAAAAACGAAAGTGAACATTTTGCGACTTAGTTCAGGTAAAAACTGTGCTGGTGATTTTAAAAATGTTTCCAGGGTGCAGCTAAAAAAAAGAAGAAAAAACAAACAAACTGTGTAACAAGTCGTGTTGAGAAATGAAAGCTGCGGTTTGAAGGTTGTTTGTCACATTCCTGTGTCGAGGAATGTGCAGCTACCTGAGCTTGCAGGTCAAAGGTCACCATGGAGAAACAAAGGTTGAGCAGGAAGTACTGCTCCTGGAGGCTGTCTAAGGCTCCGCCCACACGAAACGCCATCATGTTTGGCCTCTTGATGAGCAGCGTGGTGCAGAAGACGTGGAGCACGCCCAGACACACGATGCACACAAAACGAACCTGCGACACAAACAAGACGCTTCATAACTGACCAGCTATGCAGAAGCTAACTGTACATTTATAACCTGTCGCCACTTATTGGAGCAACATGATGAGGGAAATATGCAGTTATTACACTGCTGCAAGCAACGGTGGAGTTTTCTGAGTTTCTGATAAACTGTTTTAATGAATCTGTGTTCAACGTGACTCCAGCAGACAACAGTGACATCAAGTGGAACAAGCAGCAAATACAGAATATTAACATTAGACTGTTGAGATAAAAGTACATTAACGTCCAAACTACATCAAACTTAAAGATCTTAGAGATTCACAGCAACACTATGGCTCAAAGCTCCACAGCACAGGTGACTCTTACCTGGTTTTGGAATAATCATCACATCCTCGACCGTGCTGGAGTCACGTTATGTTTATTTATTGTACATCTGACAGACAGAAACTGGATACCAGGAACATGTTGGATTCATGTCCGTCTCTCCATAAATGAAATCAATTAACTAGTTAAAGGAATATAAGAAACGAGCTCGTTAAACCAACGAGGTGAGTGTCGTCGGTGTGCAGTAGAGGGTCGACCTACCAGCACCTCCTGTTTGCCCTTTGACCCCACCACAGAGAAGTTGACCACCGATCGGACCATGACCACCAACACGCTGAGCACGAACGCCACCAGCTCCTGTCTGTTCTCCTGCAGCACGCCGCGGCTGATGTAGTAGACGCAGAACACTGCAGGAGACACACACACACACACACGCTCGTATTATCTATGCTGCAACATTTCTACACTCATCATATTTGTATTTTTTATATTTACATATGTAGTATATTTTTTTGTTGAGACTTGTGATGTGCCAAAGAGAACAATAAATGCAGAATGATTCAATGTGATATTATATGATGAAGCTTTAAGTAAAACATTGTTATAGCATTAGATTAATCATATTTCATGTTTCACAAATGTTTGATTCAGCTCTTAATATGTAGTTAATAATCTCACTCAGTGCACTTGCAACTGACAAGAGATAATCTTAAAAAAAAAGAGGAAAGAGTCTCATGTACGGAGCGGAGAAGAAGAGAAGAAGAAGCCGGCCGGCGACGGTCAGCAGCTGAGCCACCTGTCATAGATGCTGCCAGAGATGAGATTAGGACACCAATGAGAGTTTAGAAACTTATCTAATGCAAATATGATGCAAACTGTCACGTAGGCACAAGGACATAGGCGTGACCAAACTTCTTCAATATGAGACTCTAAGACTTTTTACACGACACATAGTTCATTTCCAACAGCGTATTTTATATATTTGTGGCTTATTTTTATTATCTTATCCACGTCAGTCTTCAGCTTTCCTGAAATTTCATGCGTATTTTCTACTCATCACGGTCCTGAAACTGCGTGCTGGAAGAGCATTCGCACCATTTGCAATGCGGACCAACAATTTATCCCCACGACTAATTTAATTTCTCCACAATCTTCTATGTTTTATTAACAATTTAGTGCATAAAATCTCAAAATCTGTGGAAAATACACATTTATTTCCTGTAAGTCTGTACAGATGTTGGTATAAAATGAGGCAGTAAACCATCTGGAGGGAAATGAATCACCAGTAACTGTGTGCACGTTGCAGCATTTCATCAGATCAGGTTCAAACCGTCATTGCATAATTTCCTCCCCACTTTTAAACGCATTAATTATGGGAGGAAAAACGCCCTGAAGACACGGACGGATGGAGCGACGGGACTCACAGATTCCAACCAGCTGGATGAGAGAGACGGTGAAGTTGTCCTCGTCAGAGACGTCCGTGTCCATGTGCTGCTTGTAGATGCTGGACACGGTGAGGCCGAGCAGCGCCAGCAGAGACGCTATGGTGAAGCAGAAGTAGAGCTTCACCCGGCTCGACAGCTCCGACCAGGGCTTTATCTGTGAGGTGGTGGAGAGGACAGAGAAGGTGAAACGACCCGAGATGAAGACAAACACATGTCTGCAAGTCGAAGCAAGTTAAAGGACGATTTCACAACTTAAAACAGCAGAAGATAAAGAGCTTCTCACTGGTCCACATGGTGTTGGGATCAGTTCCTGGTGTCTCGGTCTCAGGTTTGGAGACACAAGGTCTGGACCTTCCTGTGGCTGGTCGCCCAACAAAGGACTGCATCAATAAAAACAATAAATTATTATTATTATTATATACAGATATACAGATTTGAGGGGAATATGAATACATGAAGGATATGGAGGATTATATGTATTTAGCAAACATAAATACCAGGTAGTAAAACTCTCTGTTGTTTTTGTGTGTAAAGTTTATTCGTCAGACACAATGTTTTGTCCACTGAGTAAAATTGATCGAGCATCTGCATGTTGTATTGAGCCTTTATCAGACTTCACAAACTGCCTCACAAGTCAAACACATCAAGACAATGCACGAAACATCAATAAAAGCTCTGACTGTTAGAGACAAGAAAAACTTTAAAAAAACAGGGTCCACGCCGCTGAGTTAATGCATCCTGCAGATTTCCCACTGATGATTTGTTTAGGCAGATAATAAGTAATAAATAAAGCATGAGCGACTGGATAGGAAATATGTGGAAATGGTTAAAAATCCAGTAGAGATCTCCTCAAAGTCTGTTTAAATAGTCTTTAACCAAGGAGCACTTTAATAAAACTTTAATACCTCTCTGTTACCTAAACTAACTTAACACAAATTGATCTAATTCATTAATTAAATACGATAATCTTTATGTGTGCAGATTTATTCTTCTCTTTAATAATCAATACAAATGTTTCAACCTTTCTTACATTATAAAGCAGTTTAATCTGTTATTCATTGTAACAATTAGATTATAAATTAAAGGCACCACCTACTACACCTCCTTATTATTTGTTTGGAGCATTGAGGCTTTTCATTGGTGCTTGTCTGTTTGTTTATTTGTTTATTTATTTATTTATTTGACCATGTTTAACTTCCATACATCCCTCTCTATATGTCATCTTTGAATCTTTGCTGTCAGCCTCCGTTTCATTCATATAACTTTGTCCTGGTTGTGATCAGTTATAACATGGTGATAATAATAAGCAGAGCTGCTTATTAAACGATAGGTAACATAAACCACGTTAATGAACGGACGACCTGAAGGAGCAGAACAACACAAACATAAACTTATATATATATATGTTATAATAATAATAGATTCAGTTTTCTCACCTTGTTTCGTCCATTTCCAGCGTCGCAGATTTAATTTACATGTTTCACAACTTCAGTTTCACATTTATTCATCCAAACAGGAACTGTTGCACTTTCTTTTTTATGTCAAGAAGTCTTCTTCTTCTACTGCTCACAGATTCCTCTCTGTTCTGTTGGACTGTTTGAAGGTGCTGCTGCCCCCCAGAGGATCACAGAGGTACTCAGTCTCATAATTAAAGTCTCATGCACTTCATTCATTATAATAAACACTAAGTTGATTTTATTTTTATTTTTATTTTTTTGTATGGTAGCCTTGAAGTGCAAAACACATTTCAACAAACATTTCATTAAAGTCCAGATGAAAATGTAAAAAAAAATAAAAATAAAAAATATATATATATATATAATCATTTTAGATCACATCCCTGGTCATAGTGTGCACATATTCAATAATAAAAAATAAAACTAAAAACCGATCATGTTTCTTCCTGTAAAACAAAATGGGTTTTTACATAAGCTTGAATCAACAAATTTCAATCAATAACATCACAACATCCACCCATCAATCAATCTTCAACTTTTAGCATTATTTGTTATGTATAATATTGGTGTTTATAATCCCAAAAAATGATAATAATCCCTACAATCTGTGTTATAACGTCATAATATTCACTTCTTTATTTATTATTATTTGTTATTGTTGTTTATTTAGTTATCGAACATCCCCTGCACAAATCAATCAGTTCCAGTAGTCCTGCAATACATATCATTATAAATGTTATATGAGCACCTCCATTTAAATATGTGGGGGAGTAAACACAATACTGGAAACACCTGCTGTCCAGTCTTCAATCATATCATATCACTGGTGTGTGGCGCCCTCTTGTGGTCACAGTGAAGAACTGCAGTGCCACATTAAAGGACGAGTTCACAGTTTGTCAAGTCTCTCTCTTAATACAGCAGTCAGGTGAACATATGAACAGTGAAAGAGGTTTTCCTCAATGTGATCATTCCTCCTGTTCATACTGGCTGTTAAAAGATCACAATCAAATGCATTTTTAATGTAAGTGATGGGGTAAGTGTGTCATTTTGTGCATTTAAAATTTTATTTTGAAGCTTATATGAGTCTGAATTAGTCATATCCTTTAGTGGAGTCTTTCTTATCTGACACATTTACAGCCATTTCTGCATCAAACTCCTTCTGACAGTGTGTCTGTTGAGCTGCTGTGGAAGTATAGTGAGGATTTTGGCACTAAAAAGATTGTAATATTGAATAATATCCACTTGAATTGACTCATTTGGACAACCAAAGCTTCATATTAGCTTCAGATAAACTGTAAGTGCATGATAAAAAAAAAAGACCTGACCTTGATTATGGCAAGAAAATAAAATATTTAATATTCACTTATCTGAGTTTTTGTCATAAATGTAGTTTTCACTCCCCTCTAGTGGAGACATTAAAACTGTACTATCATTTTTCTGTGAAAGGCATTTCTGTTTATATGAGTTTCATTTAATTATTATACATTAGATTTGTATAATTACCACAAAACAACTGACCCACAGGTCACAGTGTAAATGGACGAAGAACCGTGAAGGCGTCAATTTTTAAACAGCTACATCAAGTTTAAAAGAATCACCGGAAATACAAGGATTAAATCATGCAAATAAAAGCACGTTTTCTTTCATTCTTGTAAAATATTTATAATCAAGTTCCAAATTTCTCTCAGAAATAAACATACATTTTAAAAACGGTTTTATAGTGAATATCGTAATTTAAAAAAATACTTGAACTCGCAAAATGGCTGCTGAATTGCTGAACATTTTAATTTGAAAACTGTGACTTCACTCTGCTGCTGTTTCCGGGCGGGTTAGCTTGATAGCGTTAGCAGCCACGTCCTAAGAGTCAGGTGCACAGATATGAGGAGTCATAACAGATAACGTTGAGTCAATGTTTGTGTGCAGTGATTATAAACTCACTTGGTCCTCATTCCCTCATGTTGTTGTGAGTTATGGCGGACAGCTCGGGCAGATTTTTATCTTCCATTGTTCCCAAACAAACAGCAGCTAGCTAACGTCAACTTCCTGCTTCTTCTTTTTTTTTTTATGACGCTCGCGGTTTATTTTTTACTAAATTAAAACGTCCAGATTCATTAAGAGGTAAGAGTCCGTCTTGCTATAAGCTAACAGTTGGAGGTTTTAGTGTTTTTTTCTTTTACAAGGTCAACTTTAAAGTTGTCAGTTTAAATGTGAGTATACAGTGTTTGAATATTGCTGGCAGTTGAGAGAAAAGCTCGCGGTGTGTTTTTATAAATCCTTAAATTAAAAGTGTAAAAGTGTTCCTGCAGGTGGACACTTGGACTTCCTGCTTTTTTCTTTTCTTTTTTAATATTTTTTTGCTTGATAATTTCTGCTGATGTTGAGTGTTTTTAGATGTGATTTAATATTATAACAATTTAGTTAATTAGTTAATTAATTAGAATTATGCAGCAGAAATGTAGTAAACAGTATATACACATTACAGTAAATTGACTCAAGAATATGAATTGTTAATAATTAAGCTGTAATACCAATATATATTAATTTGTACTGAATTTTCAGCATGTGCTCTTCTCAGGTGTGTTCACCTGTCGTCCCTCATCTCTGTCTGCTTTCCAGGTGCTGCAGGCGGTGTCATCGGTACTTGAAGCATTCCCAGCAGTCACTGCAAGACTGATCATATTAGAAGATGGACTAACCATCAAAAGTCTCCATTAAGACCCCTCACCTCCCTTTTTATTTCCCTTCCTGTCGGGCCCCTGGGGCCTCTCGGGCTACAGGGGCGATGCCGGGCGCCAGGCAGAGCATCAGGCACTCGCTGTGGCGTTTCCTGTCATCGTTCCGCAGCGGTCAGGAGCGGGTGGTGCTGGCCCGCAGCGAGAGCCTGCCGGGGGAGCAGGTGCTGAAGATCACAGTCACAGAGACCACAGTGATCGAGGCGGAGTCGGGGGTTTGGAACTGGAGATCCCTGATCTACCTGGCCCTCTGGTACTTCTTCAGTTTCTGCACTCTGTTCCTCAACAAGTACATCCTGTCACTGCTGGAGGGGGAGCCGAGCATGCTGGGTAAGGAGAAGGAATAATATACTAACTAACTAGCCATATGTTAGTGCTTTATATGTTTTTGTGATTAGCAAACTCTTTAACTCTATATTGCTGTTGTTAGTTGATTATATACTGTTATATATATTTACATTGACTTCCTGGAAAAACTCTGCTGTTGCATTCAGGGACACTAATTCACAATGACCATATATTCTGATACTGAAATAAATGGAAACCGTCGCCTGTGCCTGTATGATACACTTGTAAAACGTCTATTTTTATCAATCTGAAAAAAAAAAAAAATAGACAGAAATAAATATGAGTTTAAAGTTGCAGCTCGAGGAGTTGATTTGACATGTCGCTGCTGGTCGCTGCAGGTGCTGTCCAGATGCTCTCCACCACCGTCATCGGCTGCCTAAAGATGTTTGTGCCCTGCTGCCTTTACCAGCACAAGTCTCGGACCGAGTATCCCTCCAACTTCATCATGATCATGCTGTTTGTTGGACTCATGAGGTGCCGTGACTCTCTGTAAACTGCACGACTACCGTACTTAAAAATAATAATGCTTGTTTTGTTTTTTAAATCCAGTATTGACTTGATCCTTTTTGTTCCCATTTGTCAGGTTCACCACGGTGGTTTTGGGCTTAGTGAGCCTGAAGAATGTGGCGGTGTCGTTTGCTGAGACGGTGAAGAGCTCAGCACCCATCTTTACTGTCATCATGTCCAGGTTGATCCTCGGGGAGTACACAGGTAGACGACACACCGATGCACCTGCCTGTTTCAGGTTACACAAAGACATTTAGACCCGCTAGATGTGAGATAGCAGATACTGTTTGTAAAAGAACAACAGCAGCCTTTCATGTAAACGTTTACGTGAATTGCTCCCGTCCCTGCTGCAGGGCTGTGGGTGAACCTCTCCCTGTTCCCCGTGATGGCCGGCCTGGCTCTCTGCACAGCCACAGAGATCAGCTTCAACATGCTCGGCTTCTCTGCCGCTCTCTCCACCAACATCATGGACTGGTACTGCTACTACACAGCTCTCCCACTGCACTGTGTGGAGCTTTAATTTAACCTGTTGTTTCTCATCTCAGTTTACAGAACGTGTTCTCTAAAAAACTGTTAAGTGGAGACACATACAAGTTCAGGTAAAAGACACTGAACCCCACATATGTCCCCACGCTATCAAATATCTTATAGAAACTAATAATTCACGTGTTGTTTTGTTTCAGCCCTCCAGAACTGCAGTTTTACACCAGTGCAGCAGCAGTCATCATGCTCATACCTGCCTGGGTGTTCCTATTGGTAAATCAACACTTTATTATTGTTACGCTTATTGTTGTTTTTAATTTGCACGAGGGGGAAAAAAAAATCTACCAGATGTTAAAAATGCAACTTATAGAAGGAGAAAATCAGGAATCAGTGAAACAGCTTCGTAGATTATTTAATGAAGGCCCAGGTTGAAGTACTGCGGTGTTGATGGTGTACTTCGGTGTGTTTCCAGGACATTCCCTTGATCGGGAAGAGTGGCGAGAGCTTCATCTTCAGTCAGGATATTATCCTGTTGCTGCTTTTTGATGGCGTCCTGTTCCACCTGCAGAGCGTCACTGCCTACGCTCTCATGGGGCGGATTTCCCCCGTTACTTTCAGGTACGAAAAAAATAAAATAAGTAATCCATGCATGCAATATAGCAGATATCTGCAGATTTTATAGCCATGCATTCATACTCTAAATCTCCAAAATTTCTATAAGCACACTTGTATGTCTCAAACATTTGTCCCTGAACAAAAGATGCAGCTCCAACCAGCCTGATTCACACTAAACTGTTGGAGCCACCATATATGTTTCACAGTCAGGTGGAACAGCCAAACTAACAAAACCTGTTGACCCTCCCTGCACGCTTTCTATAGAGTTTCAACAGACACATAATTGTCTGTTTTCAGGAGCTGTGGGTTTCTATTTATAAGCAGCTGCACCGCCACCACATAAAGGAGCAATTAGTCAATGAATGTAAATGTAAAGACATTAATAATATGGTCCATAATGCTGTGTGAGAGCAGCTTGGTAACATCATAAGAGGCTGTGAATGTTTTTAACAGTAACAAACCCTCATCTCTCCTTCAGTGTTGCCAGCACGGTCAAGCACGCCCTGTCGGTGTGGCTCAGCATCATCGTGTTCAGTAACCAGATCACCCTCCTCAGCGCCGCCGGCACCGTCTTCGTGTTTATCGGGGTTTTCTTGTACAACAAAGCCAGACAGATCCAGAGGAAAACCTTACAGGCCATGGCTGCCGAGCAGAACCACAGACCGCTGCTGCAGGGCCAGGACTTCCAAGCCGTTCAGTCCCACTGAGGACTGAAGAACGAAACGATGCCTGAAAATGGGATAAAGGTATTAAAGACGATGTTGTTGCTACAGGTCATTTAGCATCATGTCTCATGTCCGAAGCTCAGTGTCGGTTTGACCGAGCCGTCACTCGTCCTGTGGAAACCCAACTTGATCCTTGATCTTTTGCTTTATCTAATAACTGATAGTTTAAAAAAAAAAAAAAAAAAAAAAAAAAGGGGGAAGCTCAGGGTGTCCTTCAACTTTTTGACTGAAGTGACTTCTGTAAGCGTTTTGTCTTACATTTGCATTCCAGAGTTTTCTATTTTATCTCATCTGTGGTACAGCAGCTGCTAAATGCTATTGTGTGTGTGTGTGTGTAAAGCTGAAGATTTAACACGTATGAAGGTTCAAACCTACACCGCATCATACAATGTAACATGCGAACAGGGCACAGACGTCTGAGACGGAGGCCTTTTTGAAGGCGTGTTCAGCCAAAGCTCAGACTTTGACCGTTTTGACACATCTATTTTTATTGAAAAGCCACATAGTGCATTCTGGGAATGCTAATCCTCTATCATGAACTGCTTCTGTTGGACCCTTCATGTTCTTCGACTCTTCAACCCTGAACAGGAAAACGGGGCTTAGAGACCAAATGGATGATTTGATCCTGTTGTTTTATTGCACATTAATAATAATGATAACATAATTAATAATGATTGATTACAACGTCGGTTTTGTTTTTGTTAGTTCAGATGCTCAAACTGGTTTTAAACAAACCCGAAGTGAAAAAAAAACAAAACACATCAATCACACACAAACTATTCGGTTCAACTGACTTCCTGTATTTCTAGTTGTGTGTGTGCTCAGTTTTCCTTTGATAAGACGGATTAAAAGAGCAACACACAAAAAAAAAAGTTGTGTAGCTTTCCTTTAACCTATGACCTCATGGCACATGATATAAAATAGGTTCAGACCCTCTGTTAATTTACTGTAGATGGATATAATGTAAAACTTAAACTTATAATTCAGGTTTGGTCATATTACCGGTGCTTCCTGGGGTTTTTTTTTTGAGTTTCTCTTTTACAGCTTCTGTGGAGAATATGAATTTTCTTCCACGTATGTCTTTCTTCCATAGAAACACATCAGTGACATTTTGCCAAAACAGTAGTTTGGTGCCAATAAGCTAAGATGCATCTGAATCTCTGAACGTCTCCTCATGTGCTGCCTCGTCTTTTTTTTTTTTTTTTTTTTTTCCTCGATGACAAACAAAGTCCATCAGCTTCCTGATAGGACAGATCTGTTAATCATTGGTCAGGTTTGGGTTGTTTTTCTGTTTATTAGCATTTTTCTTTATGCTTTTGCTGCAGTTTTGTGCCTCAAGAAGCAGTTTTTTTCTGTTCTGACGTTGACCAGAGAGGTTGTCTTGACTTGAACAAAGTTGTTTTTTTTTCTTTATATTTAAAACATGTATTTGTTTCTTTCTTATTGCTTATGAAAACCACATGTGGCTCTATTTGAATACTGCTATCTTAGAAATATGTGTCTTTTTACAGTAATTATCCGTTTTTTCAAATGCTGCTTCATCATCATTCAAGGTTAATAGTTGGAAAATGTCGAGCTAAGAGACAGCACTTATGAACTGTATATTTGTTAACATGTAAATGAGAGATGTAAAAAAAAAATGAAATAATGTTACGTGATCACTGTACAGAAAATAAATATTTTCTTTCAGCATATTTTGCAACAGTGTTAAGCTCAAGTTTCATTACTGGTTTACATACACAGCAGTATCCTGATTATAAATAGGTATCTTACTTATCTAATACCATATGTCCTGTTTATCCTGCAGTGTCACTGTTGAGCCTGAATTCAGTTGGTTTCAGATATGAAGGGGTGTCTGATAACACAGCTGTGGGAAGCATTAAGATCCTGGAAAAAAAGACCAGAATGAACAACATCAGCTCGACCTCAGTGAGAACAAGAACAACAGAGTAGAAACACGCTGAATGAACAATTAGATGAGCCAAAACATTAAAGAAAACACACAATGATTCAGAATGAAATCAACCACACTCTGTGTGTTAGTTTATTAGGAAATCCATCAGTGTTTGTGTCCATTTCATGGGAAGAACACGGTGCTATACGAGCACGCATGAGCAGCTTAACCCTCAACATGACATCCTCCATCACAGCAGTAGATTCAACAATGGTCCTCAAGTTAAAGTATGTCCTGGTTTCTGACATATTCTACAGATTTAAGAGCTCAAAAATAGTATTTCAGTATTCATGATAAGAGTTTAAACCAGACGTGTTCAACTGATAATATGAAGTAATCCTGAGGATGTCTGGAAGATCTTTCTTTTTGCAAATTAAAGGAACCGTCAGGATTGAGGTCATCTTGCCGGCGGAAAGAAAACCTTCATCAGACTCTCGTAGGTGAGGAAGGTGACGGCGTTGACAGGAAAAGCTCTCAGGCTGTTCAGCAGGAGGCCTTTGAAGAAGACTCGCACTCCTTCCTCTCTGACGCTCACTCTCATGCAGTGGAGGACGCCGCTGTACTCCCGGCCGCCGGCCCCGGACATCTGGAGCCGGGCTTTCACCACATCCATGGGCGTGGCGAAGGCCCACGTGGACACGCCTGCAACACCACCTGCTATCAATATTGCAAACGTACCTGAGGATAGAAAAGTGCAGATTAAATTTTAAACCTTAATCTTAAACTTCCTGGACAGCAGTTAACAACAGAGCTGATGAAGTTGCGTCTCCAGCAGCTATGATGTAATAACACGATGCATAGAATAACGTGTTATTTACTACTTAGTGCTGGTGTGTGTCTCGCTGTAAACACTCCTATTGGTTGGATGCAGCCCTCACTGTTTGTTTTCACCCCTCACATCCTAGTCATAGCCCTGGTTATACATATGTTGAAACACCAGCACTATTGCACAGTTAGAGTCAGCTGACCTGGCTGCTTGCCGCTCTCGGTCAGCGCGTTACGAGTGACCTCGTAAGGCAAAAAGTAGAGTCCATAGCAGGGAACGTCCCTCAGTGCGAGGGCCATTCCTCCTCTGAAGAGGCCCCGGGGTCCCTCCTCCTTTAGGATGACAGCAACACAGTGAACGGGTCCCCGGTATCTGGTAGCAGCGGTTTGACCCTGCAGACGCACCTTCACCAGGTCAATAGGTGCACAAATAAACACCTGAGAGCAGATCATGTTAAAGGGTCAGTCCAGCCAAATTATGATTTATGATTTCAAGCTGTGTGGATTCAGTTTTAGTGCTAAACTTTTATCTGTAGTCAGTATATTTCCTTAACTTACTACTGTTAAAAAGCACCAAAAAAAATATGTAATATCTGCATCTACGGCCCTGCAAGGTACCTTGGATGAAAGCAGCCAGTGAGCGTCAGGTGTTCTTACCTGCACCAGGCCTGAGAAGCAGCCAGCGGTGAAGACGTGTGCAGCGGAGGCCGTTTTGCCTCGGCTGCGGTCACTGCGTTGAGATTGCGTGAGGTAATCTAAAGCGTTACTGTAACAGCCAAACACAACAGAGTTGCTGAGGCCTGTGGTCAGCACTGGAAATGCCATGCCCTTATAGAATCCATGGAGCTGATATAATAAAGGAATAATAAAGGTAAATAAACACACGTTAGACTGTCGTGTGTTAACTGGTGGAGCTTTTTAATCTGGTGTAATTTAAGAGAGATGTGATACTTACCCCTTCATGAGAGTATGTTTTAGCCACACAGTGGAAGATCCCTTTATACACACTCTGAGCCTGCAGACGCACCTACAAATAAAACACAAAGGTGTCAGAAGAAGCTCATTTTATGCCTTTTTGTCACGTTAATGACATTCATGTGTGTTGCGAACCTTCACAGTGTCCAGTGGGTGTCCGACAGCCAGTCCCACTGCACCTACAGCCAGCAACAAACAGGTTATTCCTCCACCTGTACACACATCTGTTCTGTGTTTGTTTATTTTTTTTTTTTTTGTTTTATTACCTGAGATGCTTCCAGCCAGGAATTCCAGAAACAACATGATGTGCAGGATTTCAAACCTGTTATTAACATATGAGAACCTGAGAATGAAGCTTTATAGCTGCTATAAAGCAAAGTGACTGTTCTGACTAAGAATGCAAACCAATGACTAACTAAGCTTATACATTTACATCTAATTAATCCAAGATGATGCTAAACTAGAACAGCTTTTCACATATTGTGTTGGTTTATTGAGTATGTTAACTAACATTACATGATACTAATCTTCTGATAATGAAGATATTTCATATTCATTTTTTTTGCACAACTTTTTATTTGACTTTACCTTCGTTTGTGTTCAGCCAGTCCAGCTTTGCATTTGGTTTAAAAGCTTTGCATTTGCAAACATTTGCAGTGTTAGTTATCATATCATCGTCTATGATTAACATTCAAACATGCAAAAACTGTTAAATTAGACCTACCTGGCCTACCGTTTGTTAAAGCCACTCCATTGTCAAAACATCAGAAGAGCCCAGCTCACCGTGTTGCTGCCGTATCTCGGGAAAAAAAAAAACAAAAAAAAAAACAGTCCTAGGATGGCGAAGTCATAGCCCGCCCTACTCTGCGTCTGATTGGCTAATAATCGTTACCTTCGTTAGTTGGGTTGGTTTAGTTTAGGCATGAGGAATGCGATTGGATAGAGTTCCAGTTAGAATACCAGGATAAGCCAATCAGAGGCAGAGTAGGGCGGGTCATGACTTCGCCATCCTAGGAATGAAACGCCACTCCTTGATGACTAGTGTGGTCCCATCGAAATCAAAGACACCATTTCCTGTTTGATATGACTCAAACACTGTAAAAAGGTGTAAATCTTTACAGTAATTTATTGGCATCGAGCTGCTTACAGTTTACAGTATTATTACTGTATTTTCATTTACCCTATTAGTAATGTTTTTCTATTAGAGTTTAACTTTATTTACTAACCCTAAACCTATTTAATTATTTTTACGCAAATATTTTATTCTTTTTATAAACCAGGACATTGTTTCTGTAAAGACGCTGTCCTATATGCAGTCCTATAACCCTGACTGTCTATCTGTCACTGACTGAGTGATGACGTTACAAATGAAGCTTGGGACAGTCAAGTATCCCACAATGCATTTTGCACCGAATGGCAGAGATTTTGAGCCAGGCCAAACACTGTTGTAAATTTCTTCAATCCACCTCTGTTTAGTCTTTACCTGCATTCAGACCAAAATCAGCCTTAGGCCTCATTTTGGGGCCTTTTTGTCAGATTGCGGTTCAACAGCATTCCACTGTGTGTCCTGTTCATCTCCTCGGTTGCTTTTTTTTGTTGTTTAGGATCATTCTCCTGCTGCAGTCTCCTAAAACAAGGACTGTGAAACATGTGTCAGGATTCTTTCACTATATACAACTATTAACAACCTCACTGTTTCATTAAAAAACTCAATGCGATGGACTAGACTGCACCAGTAGTGAATGTGGGGCAAATAAACTACATAAAAAGAAAGGAAAAAAGAAATCTATTCAACTACAGTCAGTATCACTTGTACAATAACCACATAAAGGAAGCTGAACACATAATGAACAATAGGCTGCAGTATGCAGCATTTTTTTGTTTGTTTTCACGAGGCATTTATTAAACACGATATGGAGCTGTTGATCAGTCAGATTTGGCTATGTTTGTGTTTTTGAGATTATCGCCTCGGTATTTAGGGATTTTCTGTATCCACATTGAAGAACAGTGAGTGAAATCAGGGCCGTTGATCTCAGTATGTAATCAGCATTATATCTGACCCATATGACATCACCCAGGGATCAGCTGGGGTGTCACTACAGGCGATTGTCTGTATGAAAGTGTAAATGAGGAGTAAAGAAATAGATAAAAGAAATGTTTGTTTTTCTGTTTGGCATTTAATTGGAGAAAGACCTCCTATAACAGCATCATCAGTGAATTTCATTTTATTGGGACACATGTAAATAAAGATTTAAAAAATACTTTAAACTTCAGTAAGCGCAACAAAAAACCTGTACAACAACAACTAATAATAATAATAATAATAATAATAAGTATTATTATTATTGTTATTATTATTATTATTATTATTATTAATAATAATAATAATAGTGACAATAATAATAATAATTATTATTAATAATAATAATAATACTTATTATTATTATTATTATAAGTCTTAATGTGAACATGGAATAATGTTTTTGTTTTATTAAAGAGAGAACACACGTCATCACTAGTGGACGGCACGCGGCTTTGTAAACAGTCCGTGGTAAAGCGTGACGTCATTGCGGTGCGCGGCGAAGCTTCTAATGTCGCTCTGGTAACCGAAGGAAAAGCCGCGTTTCGTGTCGTGAAATGTGTTTAATGTTCAGGTCATTTTAAATCTCCGTCTCTGAATGTTTGCTATTCTTATTTTTAGAACTGCCATTTTACTTTCGTCGAGCCGCGACAGCGAAAGACGTCCAACAGACAACTATGAAGGCTTGACAGACTTCTGGTTTGCCAACGTTAGCTAACAGTTACCTGGAGGGAAAATTACACCTTTAATTTTTAGGTGACAGTTGTTGGGAAATAAAATATGACAACTCTAACAAGACAAGACCTCAATTTTGGACAAGGTAAGGCAACTAAACATCTCACTGTGTCTCCAGCCTCTGATTAGTAAAAACCTCGTTGATATTTTTGACAGTTTAATTTAACCTCCCCATAAGAAAATAACGTATCAAGATAAATACGAAGATTGATGGGAATATGCTGCTTAATTCGGCGTTTCAGTTGGTTATTTTGACAGGTTATTTCAGTCATATCTGCCTTTTATATGTTGTCTCCTTGTGTTGCTTGTCTTGACGTTTAAAGCGTCACTAAATCAATGGTTATTTGGGTGAAGTTTGGTGTAACTTTCTCTCAAGACGAGAATAAAAGGAGATTATTTAGGATGTCTAAAGTGGATTCCTCTTTTTCCAGTGGTTGCTGACATCCTGTGTGAGTTCCTGGAGGTTGCCATTCATCTCATCCTGTATGTCCGTGAAGTTTATCCCTCAGGAATATTTCAGAAGAGAAAGAAGTATAATGTACCTGTGCAGGTATGGATGTGCTATTCTTACATATTTCAGAAGACTCTTACCTATTTATATCTCTACAACTGAGTACACATCTGTCTTTGCTGTGTTTATTTCCTAGATGTCATGCCACCCAGAGCTGAATCAATACATCCAAGATACACTTCATTGTGTAAAGCCGCTCATTGAGAAGGTAAGACGTGACTCGAGACCAGGTTAATTCATCTACTTGCAAACACTGCTGAAATCTTTTTATTTTCCTCCCAGAATGATGCAGAGAAGGTGGTCGTGGTCATCATGGACAAGGAGCATCATCCAGTAGAGAGATTTGTGTTTGAGATTTCACAACCAACACTGCTGTCCATCAGGTTTATTCACCTTCTTTATGTTTTATTAGTAATGAGTGTTTATTTTTGTGATGTATTATCAGGGTGAAGTGTGTTCAATAACTGCATGTGGCTTTGTTGTCACAGCTCCGACACTTTGCTGTCACACGTGGAGCAGCTGCTGAGGGCGTTTATCCTGAAGATCAGTGTGTGTGACGCTGTTTTAAATAATAACCCACCAGGTAATGTCTATAATGATTATTCGAGGAGTATATGACGTATCACGTTTATGAATCACCTGTGAGGCTACGTCCAGGGTATAAAATTCTGCTGGGCCTTAATCAAGTCTCTGTAGACAACTTCTTTAAGCTATCTGTGTTGAAAGTCCTCCAGCATCAAACATTGAGCATTAGAGGAGAATTAAGCCTTTTACCTGTTGTTTATTTTCTGTCACAGGGTGTTCATTTACAGTACTAGTACATACCAGAGATGCTGCTACACGCAACATGGAGAAGGTTCAAGTGATCAAGGTGAGGTTTTAAAGCTTTAAAAGTTAACACATGTGGTAATATTAACAGAAGAGACAGTTTATTTCTTGGTAGGACTGTAATAAGTTCTTAAAAAATGTAAACACATTCTTAATTATTGATTGTATTGTAATAAAGCCATAATGAGCACAATACTCACAATTAGCTGCATGCACACAACACAAAACTGCAACCATAGTAACTTTCTGATCAGCTGTCGTCCTCACTCTTCGGCCTTGCTTCGACTACTCACCAGAGGACACCTTTCTTCTCTCTCACACACACACACACACTTTGTGAATTTGTCTCTTCAGGATTTCCCGTGGATAGTTGCTGATGAGCAGGAGGTCCACATGCAGGAGCCTAGACTCATCCCGCTGAAGACAATGACATCTGACATAGTAAAAGTGAGCACCAAATCCCACTGATCAGATTAACACTCTGGGATACATTATGTTGACTCATTCATGTAATTTTTTTTGTTGAATTGTCATTAATGTCATGTCCAAATAAACCCATTTGGTTGTTCCTTGTCTTTAACAGATGCAGCTCTACGTGGAAGAGAGAGCCCAGAAAACGTAATAAGATGCACGAGCCAATCTGAGACAGTCTGGAACAGTCAGAACGAAATGATGGGATGTTTGAATGTGTGACGTGCCTAGTTAAAATGAAGGTTGTACTGATGCACTGGGCGGACCTTTCATCTAGCAACAGATCTGATCCAGACAGTTTGTTGTCTGCCTCTCACTCGACTTCATTCCATACAAATATGCACGAATATGGTTATTTTCTTATTGTTGTATAGTTGTTGTTTGTTTTTTGTTATGAACCTTCATGGTTGAAATGTAGTTGCTGCACCGTGACAATGAAATTTTAGTAGAAATGGAATTCATTGGAAAATATCAGTTCAGATATCTATGTCTGGAATATGCTTATCTCCCAGTATACTGTGTGCCAAACCATTCACTGGTACTCTTAATCCACTGAAATACAATATGAAACACAACAGGCAGATCAATTAAATGGTCTGCAAGTTGATTAATTAACTAATTTGAAAGCATCTTACAGTCTTCTGCCTGTATGAGAAGATGAGGGGGACGATTGTCCTTATGTCTCCAGCTGCACCCTTATTTTCTTCACCTCGGAGTAGAGACAGTGTGATATAAGAGAAATCTGCAATGTGTGATAAAGTTTTTTAAATATTGCGATATGATGTGATAAATAAACAATATATGAAGTGTGAATATTAGCTGTACATGCACACTGCTAACATAGACCCCAAAATACCGTATGCCCACCGAATAAAGAAATTAAATGAAATATTTCAAACGTGCTTTTATTGAACAAATTGTATCAGACGTTATAATAACAAGAAATGTAAGTTTAATAGGAAAATCACCGTCCATTATTGGTATCTATCTCATTTTTATTTTCTAATCCTCTCAGTTCTAATTTTACTCTCTGATTCTTGCTATGACATTATTTGTGTCTCACAGTTGAGTCTGAAATCAATTTTTTTGACTCTTAGGAGTCACAGTTCTTACGTGTGATGGATTTTTTGGCTTCAATCTACAAACCTGGTATCAGTTAAACCTTTGCTGTTTTGTGTCCTTACTATAAAGAAACTTGTCTTGTCATCTTCGTCTCGCTCTGGACTGTCTGTAGCATTCATGGTGCCTACAGTATAACTGGTCAGGAATACTGTGTCAAAGCAGTGTGAACGTTTTGGGTGGGTTCCTATGGAATAAGAGATCTTGGTGTGTTTTCCTGTGCACATGTGCAACCATTTGTAACGTGTCTTTTCATTTTGTTGTTGTGACAAAGCAACAATTAAATATAGAATAAACTATAATAATAATATAAAAGTCAAATCAGGCTCAGAGCGTTTCCTTGTCAACCAGTGTAGCTTTGACACTTGAATCTCTTGATGCCTCTAAACACTTAAATATTCAGACCATTTGAGTAAATAACCAAAAGGTTCTGATTACACATTAGACTAATTAAGATCATACATTTTGAGTGCATGGTTGTTTTTATCAGTGCATCATGTACAACAGTGATATTAGTGATGCAGACATGAATAATGTTTTGGTAGGTGAAGCTGTTGTCTTTGTTAAGCCACAGTTGTTTAAGGTGCAGACGAGCAGAAAAAATACTTTTGATTCTTTGGTTTCCCATCTGTGTAAAAAATGATTTTATTTATATATATAAAAAAAAAACTCTTTTTAAACTTGTGGCTGGTCTCCGTCATCAGCACCTGTGGACGTAGTATCCTGTCACATATCCTATGATGTAGATGGACACCAGTGCAGCCAAAGCTCCTGCTACTTTTACTGCGATTCCAGTACTGCCGATACACACTATGCTGTAGACCCTGAATGCAACACAAAGGGAGTCATTTTATGTTCATATTCTATCCAGCACATAGTCACATACACGTCCCAGTAAGTCTCACCTCATCATAGTGGACTGTGACGCCTTCACATTCATGTTGATGTTGTTCTCCTTCCAGCGATCATACTGCACGCTGCCACCTCTGCTGGAGTCCATGTGTGAAATCACTGTTTACTCACTGCTAAATTGCACACAAACATCAAAATAAACTCTGACACAGTGAGGATGTCTAACAGTAACAAAAAGGACGCTCGTGTCCATAAATCACTATCACTAAACTAATGAATGAAAAACTCAATGAACTCAAGCTGTGCTCACCTGTCTGTATGAGAGTTTAAAGCCACAACTGACACTGAAAGATGCCTCCTGCTTGCTATGAGACCGACCTTGTCCATAGTTAATAAGTCCCTCATCTGTCAGTTGTCTTCCAGCTTTTATGACTCTTTATCAGTGATAAAAAGACGATTCGAGCTCTGGGTTGTTCAGTTGGACTCCAGTCGCAAACACATCGTACACAAAGCAAAAAAAACACTTATATGTTGTAGATTTACATGATACTCAGATGAAATTGTGATTTAGGTTTAACACAATAATGACTTATTGCTTCAAAGATTTGACTGCAGAAGACAAACAACGACCTGTTTGTGCTTCTTCTGTTTTTAGATCAGATTAATCTTTTTATTTAGGTTTACCACCAGAAACTTTCATCTCGATGCTCTTTAACTGCTCTTTAACTCTTGATATTTTTTTATTTGTTCATCCATATTGTCATTCTGAAGGAGGAATCTCTCATATGTTGCTTTTCCTGAGGTTTTCTCCCATTTCTTTTCCCTGTCTAAGCTTTTGTGTGTGTCTTAAGCCTTCAGAGATTTGAGGCTACATAGATTAACCTTTTTTTTTTTTTTTTTTTTAAAGTCCTTGTCAGAACAATTTTCCATATTGTAGCTTTTAGACCGCTGGAGAGATCATCTAACACTTTCCATCATTTTTATAGTGTAAAAGTCTTTTCCCATGGCGCAACCACCTCCATTATCTGTCATGAGTCAGACGGCTGTGGGCCTCTGCTCCTGCCGACACTCGGATGACCTTTGGAACAAGACACAGAGCAGGTTTCTGAACGAGCAAAGCTGAGGCTATACTCCACATTACTGTTAACTGATCTGGAATAACCACTAAATATAAGTGTGTGATGGCTTAAATTAGATTCACCTTCAGTCAAATTGAATTTGCTTCTTTGAAAAATCAAAGGTAGTACTATGTTTTCCTTTCTCACGTCGCTTCTTCCGACTTCCTACTTCCTACCGGGATGGTTGACTCTGGATACAAATCCACTGAATCATTTACTTCAAGGTGAGCTTCTCTCATCCATTCACAATGCGAGTGTGATGTTTGCAACAGGCTGTTAATGTGAATAAAAATGCTGTGTTGACCTGCAGGACTGGTGGGATCATGTGGGATCTCTGTGCTATGCTCCGTGATAAGAGTGCATTTGTTTTTAGAAGAGAAAAGGTGAGCATCAACTTGGCGTTAAGTTGCAAGATTTCAGGTTTTTTTACCGTCCTCATAAAAATATTCATTGTTTACTTGTTTTTGTCTTCTACGTCTCACAGTTTGAGTGACAAAGATGCATCGAGCCAGAAAGCGGCCGGTCATCAAAGGGAAACTAAAACTGGTTTTACTGGGATGCTCCAGTTTTTCTTTGTGACGGGGCTGCTGGCTGTAGTGGGATCCCGCGTGGCCTCTCTGGTGGTGCTAGAATTTTGCCTTCGAGCTGTCTCTGGATGGGTTACAGCTGGACCAGTAAGACACCGATTTATATGACTTGATGCATCACCTAGTTTTTATTTTTGTCATGATGACTCGTGGACTCTTTTATAACAAACATCAGCTCTTCCATGCTGTTCCTGCTCTTCTCTGTTCACCAGGACTCCGGTAGATATCTGCAGCAGCTGTTACTGCAAAGTCAATTCTCTGTTGGCTGTGCCCTCAGCTGCAGCTTGCACTTTCTCCACGAGGGGGCGTCCCAGCGTTGGCTGTGCCTGCTCCTGGCAGCAGCACTCAGCTGGTTGCTGGCTCGGCAGGCCACACGCCTGCTGCACCATGTCATGGCTTTGTATGAACTCCACAGCTCACAGCAATACTGCGGCATCTGCATCAGCCTCCTCACATGGGGCCGCTGCCTGCTGCCGATGCTTTGCAGGACCATGTTCATGACCTTCTCTGTGGCTGTGATCGCGTCCATATCAATCATCAATCAACACTTCCTCTCTGCAACAGAGGCCCTCAGGTTTTGGACACCGCTGACTATCTGCTACACACTGTTGGTGGTGTACATGCAGGGTGAGAAACATTTAATAAAACTGACGAGGGAACTGATGCATTAAATTATAGTACAATGCATATTCAACATTGATCAATCTGGACAGGCCCTTCAACAATGTCCCAGGTCTTAACGGTGTGATATAGACTTATCTCTGGACAGCTGTAGAGCCTATTTTTAACCAAATATTTCCCTCCAATGCTGCACCTTGGTTCTGCAGAGGAGCAGCACCGTCAGCCCAGCAGCCAGGCTGTCATGAACGCAGTGGTGGTGCGTCTCGGAGGTCTGATGGTCCTGATGCTGACTGTTGGACACTGGACAGACGTGCTTCACATCCTAATGTGTTTCCTGGGGGAGGCCAGCTGTCTAATCCCCACTAAGGATCTGCTGGATGCAACATCCTCACGGGTCAGTGAGTCTCCCCTTGAAGCAGCACACAGGGCCGAAAGCATTTTCTGTCCACCGGGACACAAAAACTGGGGCAGAATATCAATGTGTTCATTAGACTGGGTCCCAGGATGAGACTGAACTTCCTCAAACTTGTATTCCACGTGGAGAAGGGTTTAAGACCCCCAAGACAGATTCAGGTCAAAGTATTGTTTGCCAACTTTTGCTTTCACTGAGTTAGACTGGTTAAATAGTTCAGTTTAAACAACACACGCTTGATGATGTACTAATAAACAGATGCATTTCAGGTATTTAAATAATAATAATAATAACGCAAATAAAAATGTATATAAAAAGAATTTAAATGGGATTTGTCATAAAGACATGCAACAAATATACACGGTCAAATTAAAACTGTTCAAGATAATGTTATAAATATATAACGTTTCTTCTGGTTATGTGCTCAGTGTGTTTCCTGATATCAGTTTACAGTATGTCCTTCATTTCATCGTCATGTTTTTGTTTTTTTGGTTTTTTTGTGCAGGATGAAGAGGATTACACAGAAGACATAAAAAGAGAACATCGACGAAGACCACAAAGACAAGTGAAGGAGCATCAGAGATAGTCTATTAGTGATTTAAATATGTAGTGTGTTGTTTCTTAATGGGAGTATTTAGTGTAAAGCCTATTAGGGCTTCATGAACAGTTAATGCTTTTGTATTTTCATCAAATATATATATATAAAGCATATTATGTTTTCATGTTAACTATCTTTCAGTTTCCATCTTTTCAACCATATTTTAATATTTAATAAATACAAACCAAAACATTATTGATATTCCATTTATTTACAGATAAAGGTTATTCAATGTAAAAACCATTACCTCTATGTCAAACAATAGATGATGCTCGTTGTGTGTGTGTGATAAATTCAACTCTATAATCCTAAAGGAGCTTTATTACCCTTCTGACAGCCTGCTGATACATAAAGGTTAAAAATAACAGGTTTATACTGAGTATCTGAAGTCAATTATCTGGTTATAATTATTTCACTAATTGGTGTTATTTAAGGATGAAAATAAATAAATGTAAAAACAATATAATACTCTACATAATGCACACTACGTGTACTTTTTTTATTCAAAATAGTGTATATATTTAAAAGACTACCACACACAGCATGACACAAATCTGTGTTAACATTAAACGGACATCAATGCGTCCGTTGCATGAAAGCTTGTCAAATGGACGCAGCTGCAGTTGATAGACGGTGACTGTAAGACTCAGTAACCAGTGCAGACATTAACTCCATCTTAAACAGCTCAGGCGGTGGATAACATGTCTTTTTTTTAAACTTATTTCCACAGTTTATGTGCTGCGTTTGTCGCGTCTGTGCAGATTGTCTGCTAGTAAAAGAAAAGGCAAAATGGCTGACGACAACGGTAGCTATGGAAAGTCACACAAAATGGCGTTAGACAAAGAAGAGGGTAAGACGGTTTAACTCTGACCTTCACTACCTCTTATTGACAAAAAAAACAACATATATTTTAAAAGTACAAAATAACTCGCATTATTAGACCCTTGTAGTTTACTGACAACAACTTTATAACAACGTAGAGGCTGTTGTGAGAGATTTACTGGTAACTACGTTAATAACGTTTTTTAACGGTTAAAATCTGCCTTCTTTAACACCCACATCAGATTAAATCCACACTTTGGCGCCGGTTTGTGCCCATTAGATGTGTCTTTATTGTGGACTGACAGAAGCATATTCCATGAGAGGGTTTTTTGGTTGTTTTTTTTTTGCACATCAGTCCCGTCATTCCGTGTCAAAAGCGGGCTAACGTTAGCCTTGACGGTCCAGTTTCCAGGATAATCCAGAATCACTGAAGAGGAAATTTAGTTTTTGGTGTCTTGTCGATCCACCAAAAATAGGTAATTGTACTCCCAAAGGTTTATTAGATTGTTTTTTTTTTGGTTGTTTTTATAATTGAATACGGTTCCCACATCAGGACGGATTCAGTAGACACAAGGAGGATGTTCTCCATGAGCACCCGAATATGACGAAAATGCCCATTGAACTGATAGCCTGAGCGCTTAACTGTCGCCTCCTCTGGAGACTTCCAGATCTTTCTGTTCTCAGCTGATAGGCACGCAGGACGCATGCGCGCAGCCGTTTGGCGTGTCCCTTGTTACCGCATTTTAACGCATGCGCAGTTCTGTCCCGATAGGCTCGCTTAATATAGTAACAAAAGCAGAATGATGCCGTGGTGTAGTAACAGGGCTGTGTTTTCTAGCAAACTTTTACTCACAGTGTTATTTTACTTTTTAACTGCTCCTGACATTTTTCACTTAAGGTCATATTTATCTCCAAGCATGTAAATGGACAAAAATGTACTGAGAAGGGAGCCTAAAAGATCCCAAACATCACAAAGATTGACTCCTTAATTAGGCTTAGGATGTATTTTAAATGAGCTACACATTAAGAAAATGTCATAAAAAAATACTATTTAAATTACAAACAATATTTTAAAGGGAAATAAATTAAAAAAAAGTTTTTATTTACTCACCAGCCCTTATCACTACTGATCTTTTGGACCTTTGGACATGGGCCTGACTGCTTATGTTACTTATTAGCTTATTGCCAGGCCATAGTTCCCCACTTTACAGCCAACTTGTAGAAGTGACTCAAGTGAAAGTAAATAATTTAGTTTAGTAGACGCTTTATTTTGGGCAGAAGGTGTTAGAGCAAAAGGCTGTTGTCAATACACACTGTGTATTTACATTTATTGTCTGTTGCATTTACCTGTGTTAAACTGTGACAAGGGCTGGGTTTGTATATTTTTTGTGTTTCATTGTGTCAATGAGTAAAACCTTCTAATGCATGATAATGTCATTTTAGTGATTATTTATTTAATCCTTGATCCGTCGTTGTATTTCTTTCTTCACTTTATTTCTTTTACTAATGTGTTTACTGCAACAGTCATGTGTTTAATGGCTGGATGATGCTTTGGTGATGCAAACGTCACAAATGATATGATTTTCTGCATTTCGCCAAAACATGATGCATTTGTGAGCTGCGGAAAATATGCAGACAAGGTTGTGATATGGTGATTTTATGTAATTCATATCGCTGTCATAGAGATCAAACTCCTTGTATGGAAACATTTGTATTAATTTTTTCTTGGGCTTTTACTTTAATTAGTCATTCATTAATATATAATTTCCTGTTCAGTCTATGTGTCTAAATGCACATGACTTATTATACCTTCATAAGACTAAAGGTCAATTATTGCACATAAATTCATCCATTTTCCAAACTACTTATTTTGTTCAGGTTCACAAGTGGCTGCAGCTCATTCAGGATCCACCCTATAATTATTAGTATTTAATGGGAGTGAATCATAACTGACAAAATATCAGAATAAAGAGGTCAATCTTCAATGCTCAGGTTAGTTTTTTTTTTTTTTTTAATGTGAGCCTATTGATATTGATCCAAATCAAATGGATCATATTAATAATAAAATATTCAAAAATGAATCATTTAGTTTTATTGTTTCATTATTTTATTGCCTCATCTATCTATTACCCAACTGACAACTGATGGGATCCTCCTGTGTGTCAAAGCACCAACATTCAACTGGGGTTTTCTCGCGCATGCGCATAGCTGAAAGACGATCTCATCGGGTTTAAAAAAAAAAAAAGTTCACACACACACACACTTAAAGCCACGCCTGCGCGGTGTGCCTTATACAAGCCAAGTTGCTGCATCTTTTTAGGAAGCTACATGCTTTCTTTCGACACCCAAAGGTCGCATGGTGTCAGGGACGCGCCTAGTCACGGGAACAGTCCCGAGCGCGTTCATGAGAGGGTGCAAGATCGCGCTTTAACAGTGAAGAGTATCAAACAGCGTGCGGGGATCCAACCTAATGGTGTACATTGGGTCACAACGAACAGTCAATGATTTTCACCGAGTGTTTTTTTTTTTTTTCTTCTTCGTCTATTTTGCAAACCTTTTCTATTTTGCACGGGAACAAACTGACATAGCAAACTCCTCTGTATGATCGGGGAGCAGGAGCACACAGTATGGTCCGGGAAACCAGACATTTATGGGTGGGAAATTTACCCGAAAATGTACGAGAAGAGAAAATCATTGAGCACTTCAAGCGGTGAGTAGAAACACTGATGAGCGACGTGTGTGTGTGTTTATGTCTGTGTGTGTGTGTTTTTGTAATGTAACGCCGAGTGCGCGGCCAGCATCTCTCTCTGTTGTGTCACATTTTAGTGAAGTCGGGATGAAGCAGGAGGTTCCCCTGTAGCAAAGTCCCATTTGGCAACTGTGCTGTCAGCTCTCCATTAACAACAACAACAATAACAAATAACGATGTGCTGCATTTTTTTTTAGCATAGATAATAAAAAAAAAAAAAAACACCATAGAAGAAGAAAGAAAGCGGCTAGCTTGCTCCAGCTAGCAGACAATATGGTTTTGCAATTTCAAACGGTTACTAACTTGTAGGCTGATAACTCCACTTTGTCCCTTCATGTTGTGTGGCTGTAGGCTACATTCCCACCAGGTAACCATTTGACTTTTAAGCAGCCTTCCTTCTCACCTGGTTGACCATAAATACACGTTATTTTTTTCCAACTGTAACGGTCATTGTAAACAAACTCGAGCTGCTAGCATTGTGTTTATAGCATTATTGCATTTTAACAGTCTACGTTTTGCTAGTCGTGTTTTACCGGCTGTTTGACTTGACTCTCTCTCTCTCTGTCACTCTCAGGTCACTTGCTCCCAGTCTGACTTGTGCACAGAGTGTGATTAATAATCATAATATGTGTCTTGTCTGTTAAAGTGCATTGTAACTGTTGCGGGAGCTGCGTTATTATCTTAACACAAGTGAAACCTGAAAGGTGACGCGACATCACGCCGTCAAACTGGCTGTGATTGAACAGGCTGCTGTTCACTGATAAGCGACACTGTAACGTTGTAGTACTTGTACTTCTGTCTGCGTACTTTGTGTGTGTGTGTGTGTGTGTGTGTGTGTGTGTGTGTGTGTGTGTGTGTAGCAGCACACACACACAGAGCCCTGCAGCGTGATCTGATTGAAGGCAAATCAGACAACATATCGATATAAAAATTACGACTGCAGCTCCATCTGCGCTACACGTTTGGGCTTTTTTGGATGAGACCAAATGCATGCATGTATTTATATTTATTTATAAAAGCTAAAAGCTCTTTGTTATCTTTCTTGAATGGAGAAAAATATAAAATATGATGTGTGTGTGTGTGTGTGTGTGTGTGTGTCACGGTTGTTTCGTCTCTCGCTCTTCGGCTGTCAAGGAAATAGCAGCCCGCCTCTCTGTCCATATGTGCTGAAAAACATCAGTTACCTATATGAGCAACGTTTTTTGTCTCTCTCTCTGTGTGTGTGTGTGTGTGTGTGTGTGTGTAGGCGTCGTTATATCGAGCCTGAAGCTATTAAATTACCAGCATAAATCATATCTGTAGCCAATTGGCACATCAGTCAATCCCCAGACTAACATATATATATATATATATGAAGTGATTATATTAATTAGGCTGTTTGCACCCGTTTTGAAATGAACGGATGCAGCGGAGTGAACCTGCAAATGCGGTTTCATGCATCCTTGCAGGAGGCTCATTAACGCGCTGCATATATGTCGGTTTTATTTACATTGGCTTGATGCTGTGATGTGCGTATCGTTATGTTGTTGTTGTTTTTTGGGAAGGGGGGGTAGTACATGTTATTGCAATAGCTGTGAGGAAACTGCACGTCCTTTTTTTTGTTGCATGCTGCTGCTCAGCTCCAGCGTTAACCCAGAGGTAGCCGGAGCATGCAGGTGCATGACAGTCCAATGTGTGATAGAAGTCATTGAAGATGGGGGACGGGAGAATGAGTAAGCAGTGAGAACAGCTTTTCTAAAATGGCGTCGGAGGCTGTTCAATGTTGGGAACTGGCATGCCAATAAATTTATGGGCACCCTACTGTCTCTGTCGGACAGCGGAAATACACGCTGCAAGACTCTTAGGGGGGAAACACAACACTGGTAGATGATAACAGGCGTTGTAATCCTACACTGTGCTTGTAGGCTTCCCACCAGTCAATTCAACCATCACTTAACCAGGGTTTGTTTTTTCTTTTCTGTCATTTACAGGATTATTAATGAAATCCTCATGTACATGTACTTTAAAAAAAACAACCCTCCATTATATCTTTAATTAAGCCAAATATTAACTGTGTTGAATTGCAGCAAAATCAAGTGAAACAGAAATGACCATATAAAATGCATCTTTTTTTTCTCTCTAAACCTCCACACACACACACACACAACGAATCAGGAAATGTCACGTCTGTTTCATACGTTGCCAAGCCCTCATCTGTGCGCTTTCCAGTGGTTATACTATAAGCTTATGAGAGCGCCTCCTTGGAAACATGCTAATTTTAGAAAATATATGCATTTATTTACACGCAGTGTGCTGAGGTTTTTAAGTCCAGTTGCTGGGTTACTGTTGCCTTGAAAGAAAGTACCACAGAGCAAAAAAAATAAGGGCAGCAAAGTCACCTCCCACCCTCTCTGAGATGTGAAACACACACACACACACACACTGATATAAATTATTTCTGCACGATGCCATTTGAAAAATATGTCATCCTTTGGGGAATATTGCAATTATCTCCTCTTTAAAAAAAAAAAAACATTTTGTAAATTCATATATATTGGTGCTACATGTTTGCATTTTCCTACCCATTGATCACCTTGTATTTCTATTTTTCCCTCTTTTTAGATATGGACGTGTGGAGAGCGTCAAGGTCCTGCCTAAGCGCGGTTCTGAAGGTGGAGTCGCCGCCTTTGTGGATTTTGTGGACATTAAAAGTGCTCAGAAGGCTCATAATGCTATCAACAAGATGGGGGACAGAGACCTGCGCACTGATTACAATGAACCAGGCACAATTCCTAGTGCCGCAAGGGGGCTGGACGATAGTCTGTCCTTAGGCTCTCGTGGCCGGGATGTATCAGGGTTCACAAGGGCGGCAGGGGGGGCCGTATATGGGCCCCCCACGTCGCTCCACAGCAGAGATGGACGCTATGAACGCAGACTAGACGGGTAAGTGGACAAAGTTTCTCTGAAGGCAGGGGGAACCGTGGTTTCTGGTAAACACCTTACCTCCAAGCATCTTTCCACCATCTGTTCATTTACTTGTTTGGGGGGTTAAAGAGGAGAAAAAGAGTTGATGCTCAAGATTTAAATCTTGTAGGGATTCCCTCTAAAGTCCTCAGAGCGTTGCCAGCGCTCCCGGATTCACACTTGCAGGTAGAACCTGAGATATTCCGTAAATGAAAGCATGCTTTTACACAAGTGTATCCATTACATAAACAAACAAACAAAAAAAAAAAAAGTCGATAGTGTAAATGGCTGTTGGGGATTATCTTTGTGAGCTTAAACAGTGAGGTGAGGTGGATATATCATTTGCGGAAAATACGGGGCAAAGATTGGATATCGTAAAATTTCCCAGGATTATTGGAGAGAGAGAGAGAGGGAGAAAGAGAGAGAGAGAGAGAGAGAAAAAAAAGAGAGAGTGGTCCAGCGGCCATCCCTGGGATTCCCCTAATCTGGAGTTACGTGGCCTGCCTGGTGGATTAATGTCACCCTTTTTTTTCCTCATGTAACAAAACAACCAAGAGCACACAGTATATGTATAAGACACCATTGTTTTGGATTAGTCTAATCTGGTTTTGAATTATTGTGCACACCTTCACTTCTCTCGTGGGCTGGAGTCATGTGGATAACCTTCACAGGATATTTATTCCCCATTGTTGGATTAACACTGGCCAGCCACCTAAAGGATGTTCTATCATGCTAAAGGTATGGGTTGCTTTCTTGGTTCTTTGGGGTTTTTTTTTTTGTTTTTGTTTTTTTGGTTGTTTTATTTGGGATTATATCTGAGATCAGGGCATTACAGTTTGAGTGCTGGGAGACCTCTGGTGATTCAACTCAGTAGAGACAACAAAAACAAGTGAGCAAATGACTTCCCCCCCTCCCCACCACCTTATTTTTGTGGAGATTATTTTTACTTTTCAACGACCGAGACTCGTAGATCCACCGAGGACCAACATTGGACTATGTTTGGATCGTACAATTCAGTGAAGAATGCTGGAAATTGTGACTGGAAAGTTGTGCCAACCTTGCCATTGGGGATAACCTACCTCTTCCCTTTTGGATTACCTCCTCTTTTCCTGAATGTGGAACTATAACTAAACCTCGGATACAAACGGAATCAGAGAACTATGTTGCGCCCATGAACTGCGTTTCTCATTGACTCTGCTCAGGTTTGGACTACACGCAAGCTGCTGTTGTTGTAAAGGAGAATCACGGATAGACAACTGTCATGAATATCCACACGTTCTCTAGCGTGGGAATGAATACAGCGCTACTACGAACAAGAATCTGGATTACCACTAATAGACACAATCTTTATTCTTACGCTACCATGGCCAGATTTCCCTCCATCTACCAAAGGAGTTCGACTACTTTACTGCTGTAAAGTGGAACGTGGATGAACTTCACAAATGAAGATGCAAGTCTTATTTCTTTCCAGCAGATACTCCATCGATGTTAGGAAATCACTGGTGCACATCTACTGAAGATGGACTCCTGGATATCATGTATTTATTTTAGTACAATGCTGATTATTATTATTATAATTTTTTTGGTTTGGATGGATATACAGACTGAAATTGACATTTTCCAGCATACAAAATATCTTCACCTGGATCCATACGAGGCCAAGTTTGTTTTCATCATTTTTAATTAAACCGGACAGTCATCTATGCACACAAGGTTGGCTGCCCTGAAGATGAGGATTAAATTTTCTAACTTGAACAATTTTGCTGCAATTTTTTCCCCCTCCACTCAGCATTTTTGCCCATTTTTGTCTGCTCACAAAGTTCTATCTCCCTAGATTGTATTTGGAATAATAGGTCAAGTTACCACTCTCTCAAAAGGTTGGTATGTCCTGCCCTGTGTATTTTAGCTGTCCTCTCTAACCCCCTAGTTTGAACCCCTGTCTCTCTCCGTTTCCCCCACTAACCGAAGTAGCTGGTACATAGACTGTTATTACTGCCTGTGTGTCTATATGCAGAAATCTGTACCTCACCTTGTATTGTTTTCCTTTCTCTTCGTCTCACCTGACCCCACCTTCAGCTCCTATCTCCTGCTCTCCTTACAATGAATAGATCAATATCGCAGCTGTTATTCATGACAAGGGATCAAAGTGTAGTATAAATTTTAATGTAACATGACAATTGGTCTATGGAAACTTGTATTAATGCTTTTAATATTTAATTTTTTTTTTTGGTAATCTTGCTTTCAAACCAGAGAGACAGCAGAGTTAAATATTTATCAGACAAACATCCCAGATTGTTTAATTAAAGTTTTGACAAGGTCAGTTATGGTTTGCCATATGTTATAATATTTTATTGCTAAAAAAAAAAAAAAGTAGCAGTCGATTAATCAATTAGTCCATTTTTTTCTCATATTAATCATTAGTCTGTTTATTAAGCTTCTAAAATGTTAGGATTTGCTGCTTTTTTCTGTTTTTATATAATTTTAAATTAAATATCGAATTAAATATAGACGAGCTGAAATGTTTTATTGGAGGAGAGTAGAACAAAAAAAAAACTGTAAATCCTGTCACATGATGCAGAGTAATTGAACCTTTGGTAATTTTTTTTAACATTGTCTTTATTGATTTTTCAGCATTAGAAGACAAAAAGACGAACATGACAACATCACTAAAATAAATAAAAATTAAAGAAAAAACAGCGGACAACACATTACTGAAATAAAATAAATACAATGATGATGAAATACAGCAGGAAACCTATGTAAAATAATAATAATAATTATAATAATAAGTGAGTGAATAAAAAGTAAAAGGTTTTTCCTCCCCTGTTCATCGGCAGCCAGATTTTTGTAGCAAAGACTGGATTCAAACTCGGCTCATGGCTCCTTGTAGGATTGAGCGATATTTTTCTCTTTAGTTTCTGGTTGTGTTTTGAGGCAGATAATGTTTCAAATAAATGAGCAGCACTGGTTCTGTAAACAGAGTTCATAGGACTGTTGCATTAGTTAGATGAATAACCTTTTTATAAACCGTTTTTTTTTCTAATAAAGTGTCCAGTAAATTTACTATTATCACAACGTACCATTATCATGATAAAAATTATATATACTGTAATAGAAGTTTTTTATTTGCAGGAACCTCCGCAGTTAAACAGTTGGTTTACATAGCAAAAGGATATTTACTGTATTGCTCCTACATGACTCCACATACGTGGTCTTTTTTAACATGCTGCTGGAATCCTCCATCCTTTTTATAATTCTGCTGTTCACATAATCCCAAAACAGTTGATGTGCTCAGCATACACCAGAGCAGACTAATAATCAAACACTGATGGAAATTCTGCCAAAAAAAAGTCTTAACCGAATTATTTTTAAGCTCCATGAATAATGTAGCACCGGGTTTTGTGCAAAGTGTAATTGAATTGAAATTGAAGGCTATCTATTGAGCAGTGAGCCTGCGCCACCAAATTAGCATTTTCGAGAGCATCTAGGGGTCAAGGTAATCCATCAATTTCACAGCAGACATCGTTACGCCATAGATGTTATTCATGAATCCTGCACACAGATGATTAAATCAAATAAGCTGAGACAGAATTTGCCCCTGACCTGCTGAACTTACGTATAGCGCAGTGAAATACAGACATAGTTTTACTCTTCTAAACCAATTTATCCTCAACATCAAGGAGAAGATGTGCATCCTATGCATTCTCCTGTTTATGTGCCCAATGGAAAAACCTCTATGTGGAAAGACCATTTATTTATTGTTCATTGTAATTATTGTTATTAGCATATATAGATTACATGTATGTCACGTTTTACACATGAATATTTCTAGTTTGGCCATCCGTATAACCTGATGTAAAATAATGACACGGTGACTTAAGACTGCAAACCTTGGATCCAATCAATAATTATCATTTGGTATCCTTATAAGGGGTTTAAATGTTTTTATTATTTAGTATAGAGGGTTAAACATAGGGGTGATTGTAGAGTATCAGAGTCGTCTCAGGTGTGTCAGTGAAATGTTTGTGAATATGCAAACACATTTATTGTCAGGTTTTAAAGGTCAGGTTGGACATTTTAAGAAACTCATCTCATGGATCATTTAGGACATCACAGGGTGCCGCAGAGGAAGATACTCGTGTCATATATCTTCATGTTAGTGTCACATGTAACCCGTGTTACATGGTATCTTGAGACTAAGGCTGAGATGAATGCAGCTTGTTTCAGTAACTGTTCCAGATATGGAAATTCACACATTAGATGTTGACTATTAATCACTCCAAGACAAGGTTTTGGAAATGTGAATGGAAAACATTGAAATGCTTTTATTCAAGGAACAGTTTCCAGATCAACCGGCTACATCCGAAACAAACTAATAGAAAATGTAAATTAAGCATCTTTCAGACGTTTAAAGCATAAGATGTTAATCATAGAACTAAAAATACTTCAAAAGGAAACGCATAAAAATCTGCAGCACGTTTCAACATTTCAAACATTTACAAAAAAAACAAAAAGCATTATGCCGACTATGAAGGAAATACCAACCAAAGGCTGCTGCCAGTTTCTCTTTGAGATAAACAGTTTCAGAAGTTTTTCTTTGTTACGAATGTCTTTGGGCATTTAAAGGCAGAAAGCAAGCAACATTTGGACAGACTCATCTTAACAAAGATGAATCTCTGATGGTCCAAATCAATCACAAATCCTAAAGATTTGGATGCCTCTATTAATTACCAGGACAATTTGTAAATATCATCCAGGATTATTTTTCATGAATTTTCAGACCTTGTCTTCCATATTTCATATTTATACAATTAAATCCACCTTGACAGAGCATATTGTTTTGTTGAAACAACAGTTTTATGAGCCATTTGTATCTTTTTATTGGATAGTTGAATGTGATTGATTGGTGATTGGTAGAACATATTGAGGGATGGAGGCAGTGAGAGTCTGAAAAAGGGTCCAATATTGGGAATAATGTCCAGATTCAAACCAAACATCAGTATTACAACACATCAGTCGGTTTTCTCAACCAATGTTAGAATAGTTAATCACCTTTTATATATTTTTATATTAACTAGTTTTTACCAGGAAAGTCTGATTTCTATGATTATGTTAACAAACAGTATAGTATACATATTAGTAATTTATTATCTTTATTCATAGAAATGCGTCATATAGCAAGAGCATGATTTCTGTAATTATGTATTTTTACAGTAGTAACACTTTTAAATTATTTATGCAAATGTGTACTTGGTATAGTTAATTTTTTACCACATACATCCAAGACAGCACATCAGCATCCATAAATATACAGTCTCAAATATATTATAATGTCACACAGTTAAAAAGACGCAGTAAGTAATAATAATAAAAAAAAAAAATTAATTAATTTAGTGTATTTTTCCCCCCGACACAGTTGAATTTTCCCATCTTTTTTTTTTTTAATTGGACAGGAAATTTAAAAAAAATCTCTTATTTAAAGAACCAGTACTGAGAAGGTTTGTAACAGTTATATCAAACCATATTCCACCCTGTGTTGGAACATCATGACTAATTTGCTGATTATAATTTGATCTGAATTCAAACAGTGGTAATTGCTGCCCTGTCCCGCTCATTACGGAGAGTTTGGTAATATGACTGCTGTAATGACACAGCAGTCGCATTACCAAATTAAATTCTGATTGCTTTATTTAGAAAGACGATGTTCAGGTCTGAACAGAACGTCTTTTATTAGTGTTGTTTCTAATGTGCGTCTACATAAAAGATGCTTTGTAGAGGAACAAGTGCTTTCAAATTGTGTAACATAAACAAAAGGCTTGTCATAAGTCACCTCCGAAAACCCCGAACAAAGCCTCCCAGATAAATGACAAAACACCTCAGACGGTTGCTTTGTTGTAGCTTCTTGACAGTACAAGACGCAAAATGACGCAGCAGATTACAGTTTAAAGATGTTGACGTTTCATCTAATACCAAGTCATGCTACATCCTGCAATTATAAGAAATAAGCTGCAGATTTCTGTACTGTTAAACACTGAATGCATGCCTTTTGCTAAAAATCTCCTCTGCGTGTCCCATGTCGATTTATATTTTCAATATAGTGTCTTGCATTTTACAGTAGGATGTATTAATTGAGTATTTTTCTGCTACTTGAAGTGAGTAACTGTTCAAAGAAATGATTTATTATATACAGAGAAACTCAAAGCTGCCACTTCCTTAAAACTTGTGTTAACGCTCCCATCAAGTTGATAGAAATGCACAAAAAACCTAACAGCATTTCATTAGAAAAATAAGTGCTTGGTATTGAGGATCTGAGAGAACATGTACAACCTGATGTTCAGCACAAAACACTTTAGTGTCCCATCTTCCCATGTGTCTAATTAAGAAAACCACCAGAAACCCCTTAAAAAATGTGTGTTTCCACTGTGTTATGCTAGCAGCTTTCTTAAATGTTTTAAACATAACTGAAATGTGATGTTTTTCTTTGTTCCTGTTTGTCAGGACTGCTGAAGGTCGGGAGCGGGCGTACGATCACAGTGCCTACGGACATCACGAGCGTCCCGGTAGCAGTTTTGAACGCCAGCGGCACTATGAAACGGACTATTATCGTGACACAAGAGAAAGGACTCTAAGCACAGCGGGGAGTGGGTCGGGTGCCTCCAGTGGAAGCGGTACAACGGCGTCGTCAGGAGTTGGTGGAACTATCGTTACCGCCGTTGCTGGCAACACAGGAACAAGTGGAACAGCAGGGGCCACGACGGGAGGAAGTGGAGGCTCTACATCCAGCGCCGTCGGCTTCTACCGCTCCCACAGCAGGAGTCCTTGTCGCTTTGAGACACCAGAGCCTCGTTATGAGTCTCGAGCCAGGGAACCTTTTACTTTGGCCAGTGTGGTTCACAGGGACCTTTACCGAGAGGACAGGGGCCGCCGCGGGGAGCGGTCTTATCGCCACAGCCGCAGCCGGTCTCCACACTCAACACATTCACGAAATCCCTCTCCTCAGAGACTGGCAAGTCAGGCTACCCGTCCTCCACGCTCCCACAGCGGGTCAGGCTCTCGCAGCCGCTCCTCCAGTTCAGACTCAGTCAGCAGTACCAGCAGCAGTACCAGCGGCAGGTGAGTAAAAACCATTTTGCTGTTTAGATTTCTACCTTCATGTGTGGCTGTTGTTTACCTTTGTACATGTCAGTCAGAAACGTGCTGACTTTTATGAAAACAGTGCACAGTGAATCCTGCTCAAAGATTTGTTTAACTAATTAAAAGTTACATTAATTCAAAAGATTAATGCAGTTTTAAATTCACGTTAAATGCATCCAGGTCACATCGGTAGCAGGACTGAATACAGTTTCTCTTACACATATTTGTATCAGCTGTACTGACTCTGTCGAATGCTGCAGTTTTTCTTTTGCCAGCTACTTGCGTTTGCATTTAATTTCCGCCACTGGTTAGTGGGATTCCCGTCTAGAACATTTTGTTGCTCAACACTCTTGATGCAGAAGCTGTGGTTTATAATATTAACTGTTTCAAGATGTCATATCTCCTTAATACTGTTAGATCTATTTCTTTAGCAGATACACTGTCTTTTTTTTTTATTCAAGGACATTTAAAACATTTAAAGGACTAAACTTTGTTGGGATTTTAGATTAAAACTGTTGCAGACAAGGATACAGGCGGTTCACCAGGACCATTGTTGTAAAAACAGTATTACAAAAGAACCAACATACACAACATTATGGACCAATGTCACCTCTATTTTAAGAACCAGAGATGACTGCTGCTTTTTCAGTTTTTCACATTTGAACATATACCTCCATACTCACCCAACATGCAAATATTTACATGTTAGTAAAATGATTGTAAAGATACTCAGTGATAGGGAAAATTACTGCTTTGCTTTTTTTTGTGTCCCCTCCAAAATTTTGAGGATTTAAAGCAAATATATTGATATATGATACCTTTTAAAATATGGCATCACTTACAACATCCACTATACTTGTTTTCAGCTGCAAGATAACATTAAATTCAGTAATTCACAGGTACAGCAGTAGGTGCACAATGATAATAAAAGTATGAGACTCACTTGCATACAAAAACCACAACTGATGTCATGATCACACTGCAACGTCTGTTTTGCATCTGACATGCAAAGTTGGTCATTTATAGGCTTTGGTGTGTGTTGCTGCATTTGTAATGATAATTACATCTAAATTCTTCTAAATGCTTCTTATTAGTTGATTTGGGAGGTTCTTGAGGAGTAATTGTATAAGAAATGCATGTATGACAAAAAAAGCTAGAATTATCAAATGCAATTGAGGTCTGCAGGGTTTGTCCGTTATCTCCACCACCACGTAAATTCACCTCATCTCTCTCCAGCTGCTTATTTTTCGTTTAACTGCATCACCTTTTGGAGACGGCAGAGTCCGCAGCTCTGAGCGGCACGTAGCGACACATGTGGTTTGATGAGGTAGTGCTTTGGGGGGAATTTCAGGAGACGGCTGGTATATTTTTCTCACTGCCTACCTCTATGTATGGGTAACGGCTCCCCCCCTCCGTGAGATCCAGTTGGAACTGGAAATTTCTGGCCAGTGCTGGCTGCCTGCCCACTCCCACAGGCCAGGCTCCGTCAGCAGCACTTCCGGGAGTGTCTGAGCACAGGGGGAGAAAGTGAGAAGGAAACAAACAGCAGAGGGCCTAGAAAGCTGATACAGCCATGTGAACGGGTTGAGATGAAAGGTGCAGCTACAGATTTAACATGTGAATCCATCTTTTTATAGCGATGCACTGCATAAATAAGAATTTGGAGGAAAGGGGGGGGTTTCTCTTCCTCTGCCGAGAGCTATACAGTACAGCCTTCAGCGCATCTTATCCCAATCTATTAATGATTTCTCAGAGGAAAAGCATTTAGCTCTGCCTCTTATACTGATGCTGCATAATGATAAATTCCCCTTATGGTTTTTAAGATTTTATTTATAGTATAGATATTGCATCACAAATATCTGATCTCACTGGGTCCATGTTCCTGTTTTGCTACAGCGATTCTAGCAGTAGTTCAAGTGATGACTCTCCAGCACGTTCAGTGCAGTCTGCTGCTGTTCCTGCACCCTCAGCACTTCCTTTATCCTCCCTTGACAAGGATGAACCACGTAAAAGCTTTGGCATCAAGGTCCAAAACCTTCCTGTACGCTCTACAGGTTAGTTGTAACGTGAACAAAGAGCTTCATGCATGAAATAGTGGTTTATATTTCTGTAAATCTCTCAAATACTGAACCATTTTATTAAAAAATAATTACCGGGTATGCATATTTAATAAAACATTTGATCTGTTTACTACAGATACAAGTCTGAAGGATGGTTTGTTTCATGAATTTAAAAAACATGGAAAGGTCACATCTGTACAAATCCACGGAGCTTCAGAGGAGCGCTACGGACTTGTTTTTTTCCGGCAGCAAGAGGACCAAGAGAAAGCACTGGGGGCATCAAAGGGGAAGCTTTTTTTTGGTATGCAAATTGATGTCACAGCCTGGAACGGCCCCGGTAAGTTCTGATCTTTAACCCTATTGCACCGAGAATATGATTATTAGCAATATGCACGAGATTACAACGAGCGCTCATTTTTCAGAGACGGAAAGCGAGAACGAGTTTCGGCCCTTGGATGAAAGGATAGACGAGTTTCATCCGAAGGCCACACGGACGTTATTCATTGGAAACCTAGAGAAGACCACCACTTACCATGACCTGCTTAACATCTTTCAACGCTTTGGAGAAATAGTGGTGGGTGGATGTTGTGAGCTGGTTGAAAATCATGTTATATGTCTATTACTGTGCTTCACAGTTTGAGATGATCATGCTTACTAACAACATATTTCTCTTTAATCACATCCACAAAGGATATTGACATTAAGAAGGTGAATGGAGCCCCACAGTATGCCTTTCTTCAGTACTGCGATATTGCTAGTGTCTGTAAGGCCATAAAGAAGATGGATGGCGAATACCTTGGCAACAATAGACTAAAGGTGAGAATTATCATTTCAATTCTAAATCTTGTCTTTACACACCACAACTGCTGTTCTCCACAACCGTACTCGTATTAATTATGAGCCCTTTATTATTTATGAGTTGTTTAAGTTGTTTGATGACATTTTATCTCGCCTTTTCCAGCTGGGGTTTGGAAAGAGTATGCCTACGACTTGTGTTTGGTTGGATGGATTAGCATCAAACACAACAGAGCAGTTTCTTACCCGTCATTTCTGCCGCTATGGACATGTTGTCAAGGTAAGTCTGTGTATTTTCCCTCTCGTACTTTCCCATTGTTTACTTTGTGGTACCTTGGGACTCTATTTTCTCTGTCTTCCGCAGGTTGTATTTGACAGAATGAAAGGAATGGCCCTTATCCTGTATAACAACATTGAATATGCACAAGCTGCTGTTAAGGACACAAAGGGATGGAAGATAGGGGGCAGTAAAATTAAAGTAAGTGAAGTTTTGCTCTGTAATGTTATGTTATATGTTTTCAATACCTGACAGGCTGTAAGAATTGTAACCTACTCTTTTGTTTTTTTTCTCAGGTGGACTTTGCAAATCAGGAAAGTCAAATGGCTTTCTATCGTTCAATGCAGGCATCTGGACAGGATATTCGAGATTTTTATGACATTCTCTCTGAAAGAAGGTTTGTGCAGTTTGCTCAAGAGATTATTTTTATCCGAACACTGTCTAATTTTAAGCATAATATTGTTGTATGTAAGTATGATGAAATTATAGCTTTATTTTTTGTGTTTTTCTTGGCAGGGATGATCGACGAACTCAATATGAGTTTCAAGCAGAAAGACAATATTATGAAAATGTACGAACACCAGGAACATATACAGAAGATCCACGTCGTAAATACCCTGCAAGGAGTCGGGAGTTCTACACTGAATGGGACCCGTATCAGGGAGATTACTATGATCCACAATACTTTGAAGACCCCAGGGAATATCGGGAATACAGAGCTGACCCTTATGAGCAGGACATTCGCAAATACAGCTATTTACAACGGGAACGCGAAAGAGAGAGGGAACGCTTTGAAACAGACCGTGGACGTGATCACGGGAGGAGGACCATTGAGCGTAGCCAAAGCCCATCACACATTGCCTCTCGTCGTCCTGCTAGCCCCACTGCATCTCCTTCGCTCTCTGAGAGGATACCAAGTGACTCAGACCGCCGAGTTTGTTGTCGATCTTCTGAAAGAAGTGGTAGCTGCAGTTCAATTTCCCCGCCCAGATTTGAAAAACTTGAAAAGGCACGCACTGAAAGGTATAATAAAACCGACAAACTTGAATCGAAGGATCGGGTTTTTGACGTTGAAAGAGGGAATTTGATTGAAAAGGAGAAACGAGCTGCACGTAAAGATCGAGGGGACAAGGACAAAAGTGAGAAACAAAGGCTTAAGAAGCTCAAAGTTGCATCACCTATTATCCAAGCATGTGAGACAGAACCTGAGCTTGAAAGAGATGCTAGCCCTGAGTCTGTCCGAATTAAAAACAGTAAAATTCCAAAGGAAAGCTTGAGCAAAGGAAGGCTAGACCTACTGCCTTGTGTGGTGCAGCTAACACGTGTTAAAGAAAAAGAAGGAAAACTCATTGGTCATTCTGTCCAAGAAAAACAAATACCGAGGGGCGGGAATGACAGTCCTCGACTGGCGTCACCTTCAGCTGAACAGAGGAGTCCTCCGTTCCGCACAGAACCATTAAAAGGTGATATCTCTAAACATGGAAAGGTGCCCAGAGAAAAAAATATGCACAGTTTAGTAGAGGTTATTGACAAGGATGCTAAAATCAAATCCAAAAAGCATGGGAAATCTGAAATAGGATTTGACAGTGGTATTTCTGTGGATATTGACCGTTTAGCTGCAAGGAAAAGGCGTTTTGAAGACTGTGAGAAAACTGATCGGCAGAAGAGAACTAGTGAGGAGGACCTTGGTAGACTTGGACTTCATAAGTTATGGAACAATTTGAAGGAGACAGATTTGGATAAAAATCTTTTGATAAAAGGGATGCATAAAAAGGAGCACCACAAGGATAAATGTGTCCGGATGGTTTCGGTCAGCAGTCCTAAAGATGGACAAGACTGTGAAAGCAACTCGGTAGGCCTTTCTCTGGAGCGGCAGGTACGGCTGGGGGAGCTGCCTGATGATTCTACTGGTCATGTAGACTCTCCCTACCTTAAAATGGATTTAGAGGGCTCAAAAAGTGAAAACAGCTCCAGTCTCACAAAAATGTCAGATGATGGCAGCCTTGATTTGGATGAATTAAAAGATCGACAGAAACTGGTTTTCTCTGAAACTGAACAAGGGAGAGGGAAATGCCGAGACTCTGATGACGGAGATGAACAGTTTGTGCACATTGACCAGACCAATATATGCACAAAACAAATTGAACAGAGTCGATGGCTGCGACCCAAGCTTGGCGATCCTGATAAGTTAGTCAAATTTGAAAACCCACCAAGTAATGAGACTCGTGACTTTGAAAAGGACTATATCATGCATGATGTTGGAAAACCAGTTCAGGATATGGCCAACGATGACTTCTCTTTCTGTAAACGAAAGAAATTAGATCATTTTGACTTTGAAATAGTCAGCGCAAAAAGAGAGCGCAATTTTACAAGTTCCCAAAAGTTGCATGAGGACATTTATCAGAGTATCACATCCTCAATAGCAGATGGCCACTTTTCAGCAAATGAAGAAGATGAAACTGCCCAGATTTCTGTGTCAGTTATAAACAAAGAGAGGAAATCCTCTCCAACAACAGACGATAAATTTTCACACACAGAGTCGTTGAAAAACAGTTTGGGCCTGACAGGTAGACATTTTCAGTCTCCTGATGCTGATCTCCCAAAGCTTAAGACAACTTTGCTTGGTTGTAATGAGGAGTTAATGCAACGTTGGGAAAGAAGGATGAAGTCTGATTCACTTAGAATGGAAATGACTTTCCCAAGTGATATTGCAAAACGTGAAAGCCTCCACAAATGCCTTGGACAGGATTTGGAACCTGGTGAAGTGCAGTCTGATTCAGACGATGATGGAGAAAACAAACACATCTCTCCCAAATCCAATAGTTCCTTGTCTTATATCCTCAGGGAGCGTGACGAGAGGATGACAGACCTCAAACTTTCTGGTTCCTTGGAAAAGAACAAGTTTTATTCTTTTGCATTAGATAAAACTATAACACCGGATACAAAAGCACTCCTTGAAAGAGCCAAGACACTGTATTCCTCCAGGGAAGATAATTGGTCTTTTCTTCCCTCGTGCTTTCCAACGTCCCACAGCTGTTCAGATAAGGATAAGGTAGAACTAGCACCTCGACCTATCCCCTCTTGGTATATGAAAAAGAAAAAGATTCGCACTGATTCTGATGAAAAGTTGCATGATAAAAAGGAGGAACTTAAGCCTCAGGATCAAGAGCGTCAAGAACTGTTTGCCTCTCGCTTCCTGCACAGCTCAATCTTTGAGCAGGATTCCCGGCGTTTGCAGCATCTTGAACGCAAAGACCAAGATTTAGAAACTGGAGTTGCTAGGCCTTTCACTAAGCCTGGTGCTGCTGAGGTCCAGCCTGAATCTGGAGGCGGTGATGTCCCACAAGAGCCCAAAGTACTTTTCCATAGTCGTTTTTTGGAGCTTCAACAACAAAAGGACAAAGACCAGCCCCCACCTGATAGTGAGAGTGACTCGATATTAGTGGAGATTAAACAAGATGAAGTGGAGAATTGTGGTGATGTGCTGTCTGAAAAGGTATCTGACTCGGTGCTGAAGGTTGAGGACAAATCATCCAGCCCCCCATTAACCTTATCAGTTTCAACCTTTGTTACTTCCCCTAAAGAAATGTCTCCACCTGAAAAGAAAGACGTTTTAACTCCATCCTCAGATCAACCTGTGTCATTTGTCAAAGAAGAAAAAGTTCATGATGTATCCCCATCCCATTCTCTTCCCATGGAAGATTTCAAACCAGTTGCTCCCAAACTAACCATAACCCCTCAACTCATCATTTCAGAGCCAGAAAATGAATTGGAAACAAAAGTAGAATTAATTGAACACAAAGCAAAAGTTGTAGATAGTTTAGCAGTGGAACCTAATCCTCTTGTAGAAGAAAAGCCTCCCACCCCTGGTGCTTCCCTTAGTGGTTTTGAGAGAGAGACTGCAGAATTCACTTACTCCGACTATACAAAGGTTGAAGAAAAACCTGAAATTATTAAGACAGAACCTAAAGTAGAAGATCAGGAAACAAAACACTTTGAGGATTCTCAGAAAACAGACACAGATAGTGAAGCATGCATGCCGGAGCTAGAGGTTGAAATAAAACCCTTACCAAACCGCAGACAGCCCAAGAGTAAAAGGGCCAAACCACTGTCAGTATTACGTGCTTCACAATCTTCCCCAGTTGCCACCACAGAGAAACCAGCAACACGAAAGAGTGAACGGATTGACAAAGAGAAACTCAAAAGGGCTTCATCTCCTCGAGCAGAAGGGCCAAAAGCATCATTTGAGACTAAAACCACATCCAAATCACCAAGTCATGCATCTGATTCTGAGCAAAACCTTGAGTCAAGTTTGATCCATGGGAGAACACGTCGCAGGAATGTAAGATCAGTCTATGCCACGCTTCACGAAGGAGACCAAGCTGGCAAAGAGGTAGTTGAGTCATCGAGGTCCATGCGCAAACGTGGTGCTGATAAAGAACCAATACAGCAAGACGTTCAAATTCCATCTACCAATCCTAGGCGAGGACGCCCACCTAAGAGAGGCATCAAACGAAGCGAGGATGTGTCACCGGTAAAAGGGGATCAGCAGAAAATGATAGAAGAAGACACAGAGGTCAGAGAAAACTCAACCTCCGTGGAGGTTGTGAAAGCCTCGGAGGGATGGCGTTCCCCACGTACCCAGAAAGTGCAACAAGCACAACTGACTTCAACTGCTCCAGTTAACAAGAAGACAAACAGAATAGACAAACAGTCTGAGAGCACTACAGTGCTAGCTGAACAAACTGACCTGGCATGTCATGATGAGTCGGAGCTTAAACCTAAAGCTGATGCTGAACTGTTCGAGAAGTCACCAGAAAAAGCGGAAAACGCAAACTCGCCATTGCACAGAAAGGAAAAAGATTCTGGTGGAACAAAATCTGCTGATGGAGATATTGAAAAGATAGACACTAGCTCCTCTGAGAGAAAACAGCCTGAAAAGAGTGTTAAAATGAAAACAAGACTGAAAAGAAATACCAAGCAGGTCACTGAAGATAAGTCACACACTTTAAGAAATCTTGAGATCCGTGTAAGTGTTGATGATGTAAAAGGTTTACTTCGTTCAGAAGACGATGACCCCGAGTCATTTGAGGTTCCTAGTATTACAAAAACCAAGACAACAGTACAAGGAAATGAGGAAACAAAGATAATAGGGTTTCCAAAAGAATCAAAAGAGCTTGATGCACAGGAAGAAGAAGATACCCTATCAGAATCTGAACTTCCTGCTGACCCAGCTGCTGCCCTCTTAGCACGGCAGATGGAGCTAGAACAGGCTGTTGAAAATATTGCCAAACTTACCGTTGAGCAGCTTCCTAGGCCCTATAAGGAGCCACCTTCAGGGCCCCCTACTGTATCACCTCCTGCTGTAGTGGAGCCAGAGGCTGAGGTTGAGGAGGAAAAGAGAGCGAATCCTGCAAGCGAAACTGAACTTGCAGCTGCCATTGATTCCATCACAGCTGAAGAAACATGTGCAGATGCAGATCCATTCACAGCTGCTCCTACTTACACTGCCCTTATTCCAACTCCTGAATCCCTGACATCCCCCTCATCCAATGAAATCATGGAACCTGAAACACACATGGTGATCAACAATATTCTTGCAGCAGATTCAGACGATAGTCCTCTGACACCCAGCCCAAAGGGGCTAATGGCAGAGTCCAAGACAGCTGAGGACTCCCCTTTACCGGAAACACCCAAGAAAACATGCAAAGTTAGAGCCAAAACCCCGAAGAAGTCAAGAAGCCGTAAAGGTGCAGCTAACAAGAAAGGGGATACGGCTGACGAGGTTTCACATCCAGAGCCTTCCCCAGTTAAGTTACCCGAGTCAATCCCAGAGGACCCAGAAACCATTAATTCAAAAGCAGTTACTGTTACAGCTGGGGCAACTGCAGCAGCCTCTGTGGTCACTGCTGTTGCAACATGTCGGCGTGATGTTACAAGTGCTATAACTGTAGATACGCCCAAAGAAGCAGAACAGCCTGAAGTTGAACAGCCTGTACCCAAAGAATCTGCCTTTCATTCAGGCACAAGCAACATCTCCAGTTGTAAAAAGCATCCACAAACGGCAGAGCCATCTACCCCTAGTCTCGCTCCTGCTCATGTCCGCTCACAACCTGTATCCCAATTCAGTGTACCCCTGCTGCGACCTGCCAAAATGCCACTTTCACCAGACTGGCCTCCGAGATCTGAAGAGAGTAGAATCTATGTTGCTCCTTCGTGCCACGTCACAGTGGTAACTCCTTCTGTGCCAGCATCAACTGCACTTGGAAACCCTTCAACAAATCCCCCAATGCCTCCTGATACCAAGGCCTCAGATATTGACCCTAGTTCCAGTACCTTAAGGAAAATCCTAATGGAACCTAAATATGTGTCTGCATCAAACAGCAATTCTATACCTACCACTATGGTGACATCTGCTTTGTCTGATCTATCAAGGATGTCAGAGAATGAAAATCCCTCTGATACCGTGGGCTCAAGACATCATGAAGAAAGACCACCCTTACCCCCTCAGCCCATATACCACAAACCTTCTCCCCTGACGGAGTCCCAACAGAACTGTGGAGAAAAGACCCAGCATACAATTATTTCTCCTGCTACCTCAGTTATAAGTCGGATTCTAATGCCTTATGATACAGAGGAAACTCCACGAATTTCCCTAAGCAACCGAAGCATTGGCCTGTCTATTCCCAAGCAAAAATTTAGATCAAACTCTAACGAGAATAATCGCTACCATGGCATGGATGTAGTTGAAGATGGGACAAGAGGGCGCTCTGTTGTTGAAACCACCCTCTACAGTACAGGCTCCAGTCCTGGCCTAAGGGTCAATACATCAGAGGGTGTTGTTGTTTTGAGTTATTCGGGTCAGAAAACAGAAGGACCTCACAGGATGAGAGCCAAAATTAGTCAAATTCCTCAAGCCAGTGCAGGCGATATAGAGTTTCAGCAATCTGTGTCCAAATCTCAGATAAAGCAAGACCCGCTCATACCGTCATCCCAGTCACAGAGCCCAAAAGTAGCCCCAAGTCCATCTTATGGGCATGCAGGTGTTCTCTTGACTGGGCAGTCCTATAACGCTCAACCTGTCATTTCCAGTACCAAGCAGGAAGGTCTTAGTTGTGACAAATCCGAATCTCCGTATCATACATCGTCCCAGGGTGGCGTGGTTAAGATGTTCCAACACCCAGTTAGTTCTCCTCAAGTATTAATGTACAACCAGGCTGTAATACAGCAGCAGCACGTCAAGAGAGGACTGGGGTCAGAACCTCTACCAAAAAAGATGGACCTTGGCAAAGCTGTTCAGCAGTCTACCCTCAGCCCAGTCTTAAGTCCACACCACCCGTCATTATCTGGAGCTCGCATGAGCCCCAGCCCTGGCATCCCAACTGATCGGTCAGCTTTACATCTAAAACAAGAACCCCAGTCCCCACGAACAGCTGTTCACTCCCCTTCACCCTTCGCCAAAGCCTGTCCTCCAAGCAGTTCTCCAATAGGAACCTCTGTCGTTCTGGGTCATGGCATGCCTGCACTATCTACATATCATTCTAGTATGCATCACCCACACTCAGAACAGTCCTCCGTCATAATTCAACCTCACAGCGTCACTCAGTCAATGGCTCACGAAGCCAGGATGAACACCCCACCAATGTCTGGGATAAACTATGGAAGACGAGGGGACTCCTTGTCTTCTCCCCACCAGGGGCCTGCACAGCGCTCAAACACACCACAGCCAAATGTTATCCGAGATATGGTATTGCAATCTCATTCAAGTCCCCAGGGGTCAGTATCAGGTGCTGGTGGTGGCGGCGGCGGCAGCAGCAGTGGTGTAAATGAAGACGAACCCAGACACTTTAACCAAGCCCTCAGTAGACCTTCAGTGCCACAGCTCCAATCAGATGTAATGATGATTCACAGTGATCACAGAGGACTCCACCCAAGCATACGCATGGACCAGTACAGAGACATGCACCAGCGTATCCTCATACACCAGCAACTGGGAGAGCAGGCTGCTGCTGAGGCAAGACAGTCACGCACCTCAGAAACTGGAACAACCTCTTCAAGCAACATCTCTGGGCCTTCAAAGAGTCCTATAGTCGGGAAGAGCATGGACCTATCATCAAAGGAATCTCATAAACCGCTAGAAGGAAAGCTGATACGTCCACCCTCCAACGAAAGTAGAATCAGGGGAGTCCATGCATCCAGTCCTGTCATGGTGTCTCCTCACGCTCATGGGGTTCAGCTGATGCATTCAGGAGGTGCAGGTTCCTTTCCGGTTTATCACGACATGCGGGGTTTCCCATCCCAGTTTCCTGGACATCCTTCATCAGGACACAACTTGGCTAACCAAGGCATTACATCTTCACAGGTCATGTGAAATGATTTTTATTATCTGTTGCTTTGCCCAAATATTTTGGGGATTTTTATATGATGTATCGTGTAATTTCATTTTTAAGTGATAGCTCTATTAATTTGGTTTGTATTTTCCTAATCAGGTGCCTCCAGAACCTGATATGGGTCACAGGGGTAAAATATCTCAGTCACACGGGGGAGGAAGTGATCCCAAGCCTGAGAGTTCCCATCTTCGCCATGCTACCTCTTCAGACCTCTCGCACATGTCTCGAATACCGGGGGATAGAGTCTCACCCTCATTCCAGTCTCCCATGACGTCTCCAATGGGTCTTACTCACAAGACAGATCTATCTCTACAGAAAGGTCCTCCGGCCTTCTTGCCAACACCTCTTCCAGCAGTACCCGCATCAAGTTCATTGCAGCCACGGCCCGACGCTAAGCTGGAACCTTCAGGACATCGTTCCATCGACACGGTGCAGCTTTTGACGGTAGGAAGACAGAGTGACCAGAAATATCATGACAGTACCAATTAGGAAAACATGTCTAAATACCCACTTCTGTTTTCTTTGTAAAGAAATATCCAATTGTATGGCAAGGCCTGTTGGCACTGAAGAACGACCAGGCTGCTGTCCAGTTGCACTTTGTTTCTGGCAACACCATCCTGGCCCAGCGCTCCTTGCCACCCCCAGAGGGAGGTCCTCTTCTCCGTATTGTTCAGAGGATGAGGCTTGAGGCGTCCCAGTTGGACAGTGTGGCACGCAGAATGACTGTGAGTGTTTATTTATTTTATTACCTCTGAAAAACCAGTTCTAAAATGTGTTTGAATGTATTTATTGACTAATTAAGAGCGACGTGATTTGAAAATTCATGCATTCTGCTCAATAACTTGACAAACGCACACAATAATGCATTTGTCGATTAAAAACGTATCATTCATGGCAGGTGGAGAATGACTACTGTTTGCTTTTGGCTCTACCCTGTGGTCGAGACCAAGATGATGTTCTTGGTCAAACCCAAGCCTTGAAAAGTGGATTCATCACCTACCTGCAAGCCAAACAGGCAGCTGGCATCATCAACGTGCCCAATCCTGGCTCCAATCAGGTCTGTGCTCTTCCCCTTTGTTTTCAATAATGAAATATCATGACGATTCTGTTTCCTCTCTCATCATGTTATTTTTATTTTTTGGATTTATAGCCAGCTTATGTGGTGCAGATTTTCCCACCGTGTGAATTCTCGGAGAGCCATCTTTCACGCTTGGCCCCGGACCTTCTCAACAGCATCTCCAGCATTTCCCCTCACCTCATGATTGTCATTGCCTCTGTTTAATTACCTCCATTTTTTTTCCTGAACAAAGCCAACACCAGCCCTTTTGGACTTGTCCAGTTTTGTAAACTGGAATTGCCTCATATTTTTTATGAGTTTGACTTAAAAAAGGAAAGAAAAAAAAAAAGTTAATTAGCATGCACTCAATTTTTCTCCTTCACTTCACCAAGTCCTTAAGTCACCCAATGACGATTAATTCCAAAAAACGATTCCTTTTATGGAGAGTATATGAAGGGTCGAAAAGGATTTTTGATGACCATTTCTTGCTCATTTCATTTTGCCATTTTTGGAGGTGTGGTGCATAGCCTTTTCTAATTCATAGCATTCATAAAGCTATGGATTGAGACCTTCCTATGGGATATTTTTTACCTTCATAAAAGTGATTGTGATGTTTTTTGATTTTTTTTTTTTTTAAGAAGAGAAATGATGTGATAAGTCATTGCACTATGTTAAGGAAAAAATTGTGAACTGTACAGATTTGAGTATAAAATGATACGTGTTATGGATTACTCTCGTGATCAGCCATGCTTGTGCAAGATAAAAGAAAATCATTGCCTGGAAAATGATCAATTGATCATTTCAGCCTGTCATACTGCTTTTGCTCCTTCGTCGTCAGCCAACTTCTACTTCATTTCCAGACTCAACTCTCCATCCCGAAGTGTTCCCTGCCCCAGGAACTCGAGAGGGGACGTTGAGAGTTGTACAGTTTACACTCAATGCCTCAACAGGGGACTATAAAGAATATTTAATTTGTTTATTTTTGTTTTTGCATCTTCTTTAAGCTTAAGGGTATTGTGGACAATAGTGAAACTGTAAATATTATAAATATTTAAAGACTGAAGCGATGTGGAGAGACCAAGTGGATTATTTTACAAGACAGATCATCAAAGCTCAAATGGTTTTTTTTTCTTTCTTTCTTTGGGCGGGGGCAAAAAAGGGGAATGATGGGAAAGGATCTGTGCACGATCCAGGAGTGATATTCACAAAAACAATATTTTTTAAATTGATTCTGTGCCAAAATGTCTTTTGCAAATGCTCAACACACGCAATGTATCTTAAAAAAAAAAGAAAAAGGAAAAAAAAAGATCAGAACCTATTTTCATATGTGATTTTGTATTTTGCCACTTGGAGGGCAAACTCTTTTTTCTTTTCTTTTTTTTTTTCTTTTTTTTGGTATTGTTCATCAATCCGACTCTGTTACTACAGTGCTTTTTATTACATTATAAAATTGTATCCTCATTTTGAAGGAACCATTGTATTGCAGGGGTTGGGTTTCTGTTTGTAGTCCTGGTTTCCTTACCCCTGATATGGTCCTCTACTGCCCCCTGCTGTCTGAAAATCATTCTTGCATATTATGGACTACATCCTGATGTCATTTTAGCCATGACTTCACAACAGATGTGCTATAGCATGCTTTATTTTGAAATCTTAAAGAGTAATCATAAAGGCAATGAATGTGACTTGAACTTGACATCATGCCGCTAATGGATGTGTTGATCATCTGTCTCCTTCCCTCTCCTTAAATGTTGAGCCAAGCTGTAAATACTAATGTCCTTAATCTGTGCTCTTATGTATTTTCCCCCTTTATAATTGTCTTTTTTCAGGGTCCTCATTTTTGTTTTGTGCAACAAAACAAAGCAGTCTGAAAGAGACGGGAGGTGTGTGAAACCGATGCTGAAAGTAAATCATGCTTGTCAGTTTTGTGGTGTAAATAATTCGATGACTGCAAGCTGAATACTCTTATGGTTATGTTGAAGGCACTTATAATTTTTGATAAACAAATGAGAAAGAAAATACAAAAAAAATACAAAAACAACTTAAAACGGTGATTAATATGAAAACTGTCTTTTGATCAATCTTCATTTTGAGTGTATTTTGCTGTTCCTCCATGAGGACATTTTAAACTGTAAAATAAATGGTTGTTTAACTTACTTCTGAAGATCATTAAATGGTCCGTCACTCTGAGTTTGTGTTTTATGTGACTTGCCTCCAGAAACTGTTAAAAAAAGACTTGTGTTGCTGCAACTTACAGTCGGAAATCTGCCTAAAGGCTTCGTGCCTCTGCAACGTGTTGCAACACTTACCGAGAGTTGCAGCAGTTCCAATAATGAAGATACAGATTCAGATTCAGTGCTGCAGTCCATTCAGCAGTCAGGAGATGTCAGTATCTCCCTAAGCTACACAGGTTTGAGCCTTTTTTTGTGTGTGTGTGTGTGGAGTGGATCAGGCAACCAAAAGTCATGAAATTCACCATGAAAATGATTTCTCTGAAAGTTTGTCCTTGCCTTTGTCTTCATGTTCCCTTTACCTAAAACTTTAAAAATACCTCTGAGCAAGCAGGAAACGTGGGTTTAATTCTAGTCTGCCACAGAGGGATTTGTGAGGGATCTTGTATGTCTAAACATGTCTGTCTTGTTGTAACAAGTGTGCAGAAAGGAACATATTTAGAAAATGCAGGATTATCTGGCTTCAATGTGTCAAATATTTAGAAGATGAGATGACGGGAGCTAAACGACAGTGAAAAGTTACACAAATGTTTTTGTGGTTGAGTTTCAAGAGTAGACGTAAAATGTCTGTGATCACCACGGTTGTCTAAACTGCAGTTACAGGCTCATCCATCCCTGAGGCGAATAGCTCCATGGTTTCGGGAATTTTAAGACTGCGGCTTGAACATTAGGGTTTCCGGCTGCACCCGTTAAATTCAAGAGTACACAAGCCTACAGATTCCCCAGAGGGAGAGAAACATTTTCAGAAACATATTTAGAAACATTCGGTGGTCAGAACTGCTGTGTCTTTCATTATTTTTGGACGTACTCAGACTACAGTTAATGACAATCAAATACAGATGACTTGAAGATGCACCAACTTACTGTATGCATGACTTAGTGTGTAGTAAACCTCTCAATCTTAGTCTTAAAACATGTTTGTATAATATAATAAATGCCTGTAACACACAATGAACTGTTCTCTGATGCAGTCGGTCCAAGTCTTCCCAGAAAAATGAGGATGACACTGAGGAACACCAGCTGTGGCAGCGTAAGCATCCAAAAGAGGGTAAAAAAGGTCACCCCCTTGCTTTACTCATTTTCTCTCTCCTTTCATTATGCCTACAGTCAAAAGGAAGGAGTGTGACCACACAGAAAAGGTGAAGCATAAGTGATTTATAGTGCCTTCACAGGCAAAGACCTGGAATGTTAATTGACGCCCTTTTTCGCAGCGTGAGAAGAAGCAGATCAGATTAGGAAACGGCAGGCAAGACAAGGAAGAAATTCAAGATACTTCCCTCCATGCTGCTCTCCCTCCTCCTCCACCTCCTCCTGCAGATCCGTAGTTCTTCTAAGATTACCCTCTGCCTCTGAGCGATGAAATAAAGGAGGAGTCCCTTGTCCCTTAAAGTAGATCCCCTTCATATTTTTTTTTAAAGCCGTTCTCCTCTATGAATTCTTTTGCCACAAGATTACATTTTGGATGCCCAATTCTAGCCAGAAAATGAAAAGAATGTTGAAAATTCAACATGGTTGGTTTTCCAGACACTGATACGTGCTTGTTTTCTTGTTTGTGTCCTGTTGGCACCGACTTTTTACCGACATTCCACGTTGGTGTTTGGGAAAAGTATCCAAAACAACAACAACAAAAAAAAAACGAGAGAATAAAACACCTAAAAAGGAGACATTGAACGCCTCGTTTTCATCAGCACAGCTGCTTCCAAGCGGTGGCCTAAACCGCCAATAATCACCTGACTAGTGGTTACGTTGCTGCATGATGAATTTAAATGTGAGACGCATCAACTTAATGATTCACACACACACACATATGCACGCTCCTGTTTAGGCCGTTCAGACCATTAAACAGTCCAAATCACAGACAGAAAAAAGCTGCTGGGACTAATACAAAGGTAGCTCAACAGGTTTTATGGTGAACAACTTCTCAACAGATGGTTGCCAGGCTGCTTTTCATGGCAGAAAACCGACGGAGGACTAAATCTTTGTAACCAGCAGCAGCTGTTATTTCACCTTTGGAGAAGTCCTGAGGTGCTTCACCGGCTTTTTTTTTTTTTTTAATCCACTGAGCTGAGAGGCTGAAGCCCGAAGCCTAATTTGTGGTCGTATCCGAAGACTTCAAAAACGATCCGGCCTTCGATAACAGTGTCGTGATTTGTTCCAGGTCACGGACATTTGGTGTGTTTGTGTGGACTCTTGGCTCCGTCATGTGATGCTGGAGGTTTGGGTTGTTAATTGCAGTTGTTAGCTGTTGGGAATGTAAATCATATCTTTCTACATAGTTGTTGGTGGCTTTTTTTTTCCTTCTTCTTCTTCTGTGAATTCATGTTTCATATGATATTTTAAAAAACAAACAAACAAACAAACAAACTGTCTTTTTCCACCTTTCGTAGAGCCTCAAAGCAGCCGTTTATTTATTTGTATATATATATATATATATATATATATATCATGTTTCATTTTAACGGTGTGTCTGACTTTAAACCCACAGTACAGTAATAATACTGCATATCTCACATACTATTTACACAGCAGAGGATTGACACCGAACCTTCCTTCAGCTTCTTTGCTCTTTAAATACTGCGCGTAATGTTTGTTCTGTAGGCTTTTGTTGACTTGCAGAACGCTAACAGGATAGCGTGTAGGGATGGTCACTTTCTTTTAAAGGATCATTCCAAACCCGTCAGACTCGTTGAAGGAGTTCAGTAAAATAAACAATATATTCAGCAATATATTGCTCTAGAAGATCGGGACACTCTGTTGTTTTATGGTTCATACTCACATAAGGTGGATGAAAAGTAGAGCGCCTGATCTGTTAATAAAGTTAAACAATGATCCATTTGTTAGGATTCACTATACACACATTTATAATGTCATCTTTGCAGCTTTTTAGCGTTAATCTATAATCTATAAACGTCTAAACCGTAAGATGAACTTGTGGGATTTGATTTGATTTTATGATCTCTTGTCACATACTGAGCGTCATTTTCTCTTCCTGTGTATGAAACATGTGACATGTCGTGCCCACAGACAACAGGCTCTGCTTATATTCAACAAGGCTGATTCTGCTGCATGTTAGCACAATAAAGGTATTGTGATACAGAATATTTTACTTGTTTATTGTGCTGAGTGTAAATAAAGAAAGAGTTTTAATGTGAGTTTAAGCTGCATAGAAGGTAACAGATAAGATGCTGGTTTAGTGTTTTACTAGGCCTGCGGGAGGAAGAGCAAAGGTCACCCGGATAATTACACATTAAGTAAAGTGTTGACGAGGCAGTCGAAATATAAAAAAAATATCCATTGATTTATGAATTCTTAAACACAAACACACTTCATCTTGTTAAGCCTGTAAATAAGTTGTCATACTAAAACAACGTGATGTAGAATGACACATAAAATGACGAACGTCTCTCCGGGCTGAACGCGAAAGGTCAGCAACAAATACCTCTGAAAGAAATGCAACGATGCGCTTAGATAACAGTCACAAATAAATCAAGCCGGGGTCACAGTACATGTTGGGTGTGGAGCGGTGCTGTAACTACACGGCCTCACCCTGTTGACTCAAGCCTCATAAACACAACACCTTCCTGTGACATCATGCTGCAACCTGATATGGATATGTATATATGTATGATGTAATGCACAAGCTCTCATATGTACCTGCCGTTTAACTCCTTCAAATCATATGACTTATAAAGGATTGTTTTCTGCATTTTGATGCATGTGTATAACATCCTGCTTTAAAAGTCTGGTTTAGTTCTGTGGTAATACAGTCTGTTCAACTTTAGAAAAACATTTTCTACCGATTCAACCGATTTTTTTAATCAGCAAAGAGAAATAAATCTATTTATCAGCCAAAAAATGGATCTTTAACTGCAAATCTGCCCATTTAAACTCAGATTTGTTGGACATCTCATATTAAAATTAAAGTTTTGAAGCAAAAAAATCACACCCAGATTAGCTCTAAACCACTTTATTTAAAGGGTTAAACTGAATCCATTGTACAGAGAACTAATGTATGTGTGTGTAATGTATATTTACATCACACCAGCAGACAGTGTAGGTAATAATTTAACCATTTTCTCTTTCCGAAAACACATCTAGCAGGGACTTTATGTGCCTTGTTTCATTCCTTCCCCTCCCGGGAACGGCAGGCTCAAAAAAAAAAAAAAAGAGTCGAAGTTCTTTTGCTTTTCAAAAGAGTTGTGTGCTGTTGTCTTTTTTGTCGCCCTGCATCTATTCTGGATTTAACCGCCTCCAGAACCCAATCTGTCAGCCAGTGTGTGAATAAGTGTGAGAGAGAGTCGAGATGGCAAAACTGGACTCACATGGAGTGGGTGTAGGTTTGAAAACAGTGTGTGTGTGTGCTTCACTCATTCTGAAATTGGTTTCCAGTGGTGGGATAGGAGGGTGGAGGTGGGGGTGGGGGGGTGGGGAGGGGTACAAAGAGCTATTATGCCAGCCAGGATGTGTTGATTGTTCAGCAAGCCCTGACTGCTCAGCTCGCGAGGAAAATGATGGGTTGGAATTTTTTAAGATTGGAAAACACAAAAGTGAAATTAAGGAAGTGATAAAAAAAACAAAAAAAACAAAACAAAGGAAGGCATTTAACAAAGAGGATCTGGATTCCTCAGCAGTCAGCGCAATTTTCCACTGTGTGTGTGTGTGTCTGAGTTGTTCAAGTCTCTGCATTGTTGCTGCTGGTTTTCTTTTTTTTTTGGGTCTTTTTCTGCTAAACATTCAATGACAATCTATAAGCTGTTTACAAGAATATCACTGCTGCCCTCAAACCTCAAGCATGTTCTGATTTATGGACAGCTGCGGTCTCACCAGATATGTTACTAAAAGTCTAGTTTCACATAGATTTATGTTTTGGTGGGAGACTCTCAAGAGCCTTTCAAGTTAACGAACACACAAGTAATATTTGGCCCTTTGCGTTCTCAGAGGAGGGTTGGATAAATTTAGTTTTATTTCCCAGATTGAATTTCTTTCCCTTCTTATGAAATTAAAAATTGCGTTTTTGCATTTTTAACCTTAAAAATCCGACTTATTTCTGTTTTGTTTGTAGAATATTTGGTTATTTACTGCACATATGCATGAGTACATAAGTATAATAAGTATAGTCGTGCATGGTGAGTTTCCACATGAACAGGGAAGCAACATAAGGTTTGATTTTTTGTTTTTAAAACTCAGACCATGTTATCAGTTGCTGGGAATCTTTTTGGCAACAAAAGCAGTAGTGGCATTAAGGAGGTTCATTTGTTTTGAAAAGTCTAAATGCCAATACTTTAAAATCCTGCGAGGTGACGTCAAGTGAAATGCACACAGCACACTTACATTTACAAACCCTCAAAAAAAGGAAACCAAAGGGACAAGAAGAGGTTAAAGAGCTCATTTCTCTGGACGGAGGAGAGCTGATCATACCTGACATCTGGGCCAATCAAGCAGCCATAAAAGCCAAAAGCTGAAGTCAGTGCAGAGCCGCTTTAAGGTGTAGTACCACTAATGGTTAGCAGATGCTGGCTGCAGGACGTTTCTCACCATTGTCATGGTTGCTGCACCTTAACTGGCTTTATTTGTTCAATACAAAGCAGCTCATAGGTTGTGGATTACAGTTTCAGGAAAGACACGATGGTGCTGATTTTGATGATTTGATCACCATAAATGCAATTCTATTTAATCCTCCAATTGTATGTTGTCAGTGGCAGAAAGCTCAAAGATGCATATCTCAAAACTGCAGCAGATAAAACCGAAACTATCTGCATGGCCACATCTCATGCAGGTAAGTAAAAAACTTTCAAAGCATCCCACAACAAGAAAGCTACGGGTCACATCACTGTCAGTCAGGCGATCGATACACCGCTTTGGTCCTTCAACACTGGATGGAAATGTGTGGATGGATATTGTACAGACATGAAATATCCCAACAACTCTTATAATATATCATAATTTAATACAGACATCAATGGCCCTCTGTGCATAAATCCTGCTGATTTTTCCAGTCCCATTGCAGCACATTGACAGGTCATGCAGCTAATTGGAAATGTTGCTTCATGCCCACTTTGAAAACAGTTGTCAAGACTGCCACTGACCCCCATCAGGAACACGCGTGGGCCGGGAGTTACAGAGAGCGGAAAAAAAATATGCACCGTCAGCCATTACGAAGCTTATTTATTCTTTTATTCCCGTCTTTCGCCCACGTGCACGACCTCGCCGGCCTCACAGGTGCAGCCGTGGTATTTGCTGTTTGTTGAAAGAGATCAACAAGCAAGAACAGGCTCACAATGAAAGCCGCCCTGACAGACGGGCATTGAAATGAGCTGCCATTCCACAAACAGCTGTCATACGTGTTGCTCCACTGAACCACAATCACCGGCAGCGACTGCTAACTCGCCGTTTGTGACTTTCTAATGTGACACAGAGGCAAGCAGGTACATGCTTGCATGACCGTTCTATACTGTACCTGCTCACACATGCACGCATGCACGCACGCACGCATGCATGCACACACACACACCCTGCAATCCCACACTTGGATCTACGGACGTAACAGCTGCGAAACAGGCTGTCTAAACACTGCAACGCAACAGCTTCTTCGAGTGCAAGCGAACGTGTGTGTTTTTTGTAGTAATTTGCCATCTGGAGGTTCATTTTAGGTGCGTTTATGATGGCAATAGGTTAAAAGACTCTGGAAGTTTTCTATCTCTCAGCAGTTGCATGTTACCACCTGAGTTCATGTGTAAACAAGGAAGTGCAGTGATATCATCTCTTATGCTGGCATTTCAGATCTGCCCACACACATACACGCATCGCCTCAGCTTTTGACGGAGCGGGGGTGGAGGGTATATTTTGACATCTTCTTTGATTTTAGTTTTTTGTTTTTACTGGCTAGTTGTTTTAAGCCTCTCAAATATGCATCCAACCTCCTACATGATCTGCATGTAAGGGCACACGCACACACACACACACACACACACACACACACAGCTGTCCCAACACTTTCACTCTCATGGAGTCACAGGCATGCCGGACGTGCCTACCTCAGCAAACCACAAACCACTGTTGGGGAGGTGGGCTCCAACCACCGGGACAGGTGCTCCTCTGGTGACATCTCTGCCTATTTCTGTTTGTTTGTTTGTTTGTTTATTTGTTCCACAAGCTGCATGTCCATCTTTCCTTCTCTCTCCTTATTTTCTCCTCCTTGTCCTCTCGTTTTTGTCTCTCTGCTGGACCGGATTGAAAATGGCCTGTTTGCGTTCAAGGCATCAAACCAAGTGGGATCAAAAAATGAGGCATGACAGCTATGTTCTGTGTTTCCCTGCGTGAGTGTTTGCTGCTTAAATTGGTAAAACAGGATGAGATTATGGTCGTGAGCAGCCATCGTTTTCTTTGCTGAGGGTGAGAACCTCACACATCTGCAGGGAGCTTTGCATCAGTAATCTGAAGCGGGATCAACGAGGACTTGGAGGAAACCAGAAGCACGTTCTTCTGTTATTACAGGTCATTCTTTCATTTATTCTCTTTTACTGTTTTAGCTTTAAACACATGTAGGCATAAACAATTACATACCAAACACACACACACACACACACACCCTCCATCCCCAATATCGGTGAGACCAGTAGGGTCATCTGGAACTGAATCAACAGGTGGCTTTCAATGGAGACTCTCAGCGGCCCGGGGGCCCCAGTCAGAGCACCACCACCTCCTCCCTCCTCCCTCCTCCCTCCTCCTCAGCCCCTCCAGGAATCCATCCTGACTTTATTCTGAGCTCTGTCCCCTTGTGCTCTTTCCTCCGCGCTTCCTTAAACGTCCACAATGGCCTTTAGGCTGGCAGTCACTCGATATGGAAGGAGGAGAGGACGGAGGCGCCTTAAGGAGCAGGTCATTCTACTCGAGTGAGCAAAACAGGAACATCTGCCACTCCGGTCTGACCCGTGTCTCCAATAAAAAAACACAGGAGGCGTCGTCTGAGAATATGAGCACGTTCCAGCTCAGGGCATCGGAATGCCGGGATAATGTTGTGATAAGGGGGTTGAATGAATGGTACGGTGCATCTATTCGGCCTTTTTCTCCCTGCAGGGTAGAGAAGTACTTTCCAAGGACAGTCAGCTTTTAATGTGAAAGGAGATGGGGGAGGAAGGGAAAGATGAGGACGAGGAGGTTTGGTGAAATAGCTGGCAGGTTGAATCATGTTTCAATTTCAAGGTTGTTTAAGTTTCTAAATCGGGGAGTTGCTGCTGTGAAACGGGAAGTTGTTAATTCTGAATGAATGGATGCAAGAAAGGGCACATTATGAATTATGAATTACATATACGCTGATTTCCTTTAAGGAAGTAAACGGATTATTATTATTATTATTATTGGACCTCTTTCATAAAACAACAACACAAAGTTGTTGTTGAAGTCAGAGAAAGTTTCCTCTGTTTAAACGATGACCTCGAGGTAAGATGTTTACGACAACTTGCGGTTTCATCTGTCAGTTATGATACTTTACAGCGTAGATATATATTATTTTATTCATTTCCAGTCGCGGCTTGTTTGTTGGAGGTTTTTTAACATTTGCCTGAAGCTGAAGAAGCTTTCTGACACACAGATGTTTCATTTCTCTTTTTTTTTTTAAAGGTTATCATAACATAAACCCACTAAATGAAGGGCATTCGCTCGTAATTTTAATTTTCTAATCTTCTATACTGTGTTATGTGAACTGGAAGATGCTACTGGATGCATTATGGGAAATGTAGGCTCCATTGTTCTGTTTCTGTGGCGCTCCGCTTTCAATCTGATTCCGGCGAAAGTTGAACAACAGTAATGATGTTACAACACATTCAACATTCATGAACCTGTTTCCCCCCCGACAAGTGCTCGCGACCGCAGTGACCGACAAAACACACACATCAAACGAGGAGACGAAACACAACGTGAAAGTTGTACCGTGAGACGGATCGCAGGCTCGGCTTTGGGAGACGAATGGAGGCATCAGCTGTCACTGAGTGTTTCCCTTCATCGCCGGCCTCTCGTGCTGTTTGAAATACAAATGACCACACTGAAGCCAACCACACATGGTTGGTTTACATTACAACTCAACACGTAGGTCACACATGGCCTCGAGCCTCCCAGACTCCCGCCTCAATACATACACCAGGGCCACATTACCACCAACATTTGCTCATTACCACATACACACATGCATGTATGCATAGTATATATAACTTACAGATGCACCCCCCCCCTCTACCACTTGTATGTTGATATGTTAAAAATATCCAGCTGCCATATGAGCAGTTTCTGCAGTGACTGATGGTTTTAAAGCTGTTCGGGATAAAGGTTGAAAATCCTTTCCTTAAACTCGTAAAGTGCCCATTTGTTGCTACATCACGGATCCGTTGCAACACACCCACACAAACAGCCTTATGTACTTTGAACCTGCTATTTAATTACCTCTCACCTTATCAGGCAGGTAGCTATAAATCTGACGGAGACACATGGAACTACTTTCTCATGCCAGCTCTCGAGCGTAGCTGGATCAACAGGATCAGGTGTTGTTTTGGAGGTGGGGGGGTGGGGGGTAATTTGCAGGAGATGGAAGTGTGAGGCTATATAGCCAATCAGGCTAACAGATGAGCCTATATCCTGTTCTCACATATGCTGGCCTGGGACACACTTGTTGCTCTATGTGTGTGTTTGTGTGTGTGTGTGTGGAAACAATGATCCTGCTGTTTGCCCATCCGCCACTGCTGCCTTACACCTGTGCTTGGCAGTCCTCCCAGCCCACCACCCCCTCCTCTCTACCTCTCAACCACACATCCCAATCCACTTTAGTTCTCAGTTTACATCCCGCATTAGCTTTTAGTGCTGCACTACAAAGAACAATGCATATTCAACAGGCTTACCAGGTCGGATGAAACCTCAGGCACGTCTTATCGTTTCATGTCAACATGGTAAAAGGGCCGATATCAAAGCTTTCTTCATTCATCCACTCATCCTAGCATTACCTGAGTAGACTCCCCCCCTGTCCCTCCCCCGCCCCCCTCCCTCCCAATGCTGCTCATAACTGAGAACGAGGTGTGAGAAGCGAGAGGACGAGGGGAGTGTTAGGGACGCCTGTGGAGGCACGAGTGAGTGGTTGGATTTTAGGGGTTCAAAAGCTCACAGAGAGCTGTGGCGCCTTTCTGTGGTTTGTGGGGCCCTTTGTGAAACTGGAGCCCCCAGAAGGCACGGGGGGGAGGGAGGAGAAGGAGGAGGAGGTGGAGGAAAGGAGAGGAGGGGAGGAAGAGGGGGTCACAGGGTCTGGAACACAGGCTCTCCTCTTTTCCCGCAGTGTCAGCGTCACAGGTGTGTGAACGACAATGCATGTGTGTATCGGCTCAATGACACTCTGTATTGTAATTATCTATTGTGAGGACACGGTGCTGGTGCTCAAAGGTGCTCAAAGGTGCTCAAAGGTGCTCAAAGGTGCTCAAAGGTAAACACAACCGGGAGTGAACTCTTAGAACAACCCCTCTGGCTACGGCGGTGCATTCACTGGCATACGGGGATGAGAGAGAGCTGGAGGAGGGTTAGAAAGCACCTTTTTTATCGTTTCCATAGACGTTGCTCAACATTTTTCCCACAGTAACACTGGGCAACAAACAGGTCAGATAAAACTTTACACTGGATTCCACTCGGCAACAGTTGCTAGGTAAAGGACTTTTTTCCTAATACCCCATATTCATACTGGACTCCTCCGCTCGCTCCCACTCCCACACACCCTCCTGAGACTGAAAAACTAGATTAAACTTTTTTTTTGTGTGTGTGTGTATCTTCAGGGTTGGCATGGTACAACATTTTTGGGATATTTCCCATAAATTATGACAGGCTATCAGTAGGCCAGCTGTACTGTAATTCTGGTATTCAGAGTTGCCATTATGCTTATATGAATACATTTCTCTCCGCTTGTCACATTGATTGTACCTCTGTATGTGGCGATGCTCAGAACAAAGAGACGTCAAGTAAAGCGGCTCCCGCTCTTATTTTTTTTTTTTCCCCTCCTCGGGCCCATTCAACGTTACAAACAATTCTGAATCAATATCTCCATGCAAATGATCCTGCAGCTCTGCAGGCTGTTAGATGTCAGGTAGCAAAAACTGTAACCAGCATTGTGGTGTGTTCAAGCGCTCCCTGTAAAGTCTATTCTTTTGGTTTCATGAGCTGACATGTTGGTGCTTGAATGTGCAACGATATATATATATAGAGAGTTGTGTAATTAGGGCTGCAGCAACAGGTTATTTTTTTATTAATGGCTAATCTGATGATTATTTGTGATTAATGAGTTTTAAAGTCTCAGGTGACGTCTTCAAAATCGCTTGTTTTGACTCGATTTGAGAAAAGCAGCAAATCCTCAGATTCAGAAAATGTAACCAACACATTTTTATTCATATTACTGATATTAAGTAATTAGTTACTGTTGATTTAATCAGTTACCATATGCTGCCTTTACTAGTATTTTAATATCTGGTGGAAGAAGTACTCAGATCCTTTACGCAAGTAAAAGTATCAAGTAAAAATACTCAGTTACGAGTAAAAATCCTGCATTTAAAATCATACTTAAGTCAAAGTATAGAAGTATTACCAGCAAAATGTACTTAAAGTACTAAAAGTATTAATTTAGCAGAAAATCAGGCTGTGATATATTGAATAAATCTAAAGGACCAATGACACAAACAGTTTACTTTCATACATTTGGATTCATTTTTTAGAACTTTTATTTAAACTTTTTAACTTTTCTTTGTGTTTTTTTTTTGTGAAATATTGGAGAGTTTTACAACAGTTATTGTATTTTATTTGAAACCACGTGACATCTGAAACATGACAAAAAGACACAATGACAGACTAAAGCTGTCAGATAAATGCAGCGGAGTAGAAAGTACAAGATTTACCTCTGAAATGCAGCAGAGCAGAAGTAAACAGTACTACGTGTACTCAGTTACTCTCTAAGCCCTTTGTGGATTTATCAATACACCAGCTAAGTAGTCGATGTGTTTAGTGCTTGTTCTGCACTTTCTGCACTAAGCTTTATTAAGCTCAAGAGTTTTATCAGAGTAAGTTTTATTTCTATCAAAACTCAAGAAGAGCAAAAGGTCAAGACAATAAGCAGCGTGGATTTGTTGCAGCTTATAGTCGTTTCACTTTGTCCACAGGAAGTCAAAAAGAAACCTGCAGGATTTAACATGTTCCTGTTGGACAGGTTATTGATATATAGATATAGATATAGATATACAGACGCATGTAGAGGCTGATTTTTTATTTAAAATGCTTTTGTTCATAGTTGGATTTCCAGGTTTGTGGGCTTTTTTCCGACAGTTCCTGAAGTTTCTCATCCCTCCCTCCACTCCAGCCCCCACCCCGACTACTGAATAAACACACACACACACACACACACACACACACGCGCGCACACACATTCCAGCAGGCGGAGTCCTGACGTGCTGCGTGCTTGTGAATGAGCTGCAGCTCTCTCTCTGCAGAGTCTCAGCCAAACGCAGCAGCGCACAGACGCAGAGGAAGGAAAAGTTTGCCAAATGGATTTCTTCAGAGGAGTCAGACCTTTATTATTCTCATATGTGCTCATTAACGGCATATTAATTACTCTTCAAACTAAAGAAGGTGAGCGTGTCTCTCTGTTTGTTTGTTTGTTTGAGATAATTGGATTGAATCACCTTTAATTCTGGGTTTTATTGAAGTGAAAAGCACGCGTGCCATGCGGACGAGCTGCTTTCTAAAACACAACTTTAAGACCAGGAAACATACGTTGTTGTTGTTGTTGTTAGTTGTTGTTATAGTAGCTTCATATTTATTTTTTATAAAAAGTGTTTGTGTTTGTTTCTCGTTGAAACTGTTTTCAGTCAGTCGTAATCCGCAGAGTAAAAGCTGCTGACTGCATGTGCGCTCCTCATAACGTTTATAACTCCAGCAGGTGAATTCTGGATATATTACATTTATATTTACACCTTTTAATCTAACGTGTTGATTGTCACATAATCTGGACCAGGATTATGTTTTTATTATTAAGTCTAAACCTTTTCAAACAAGAAGACTGTGTATCTGAACAACTTTATTTTATAAAAATAACACAAAAAAAACCTAAAGAAACTTTTGAACATTTTTGGGATAATTCTGCAGTTACAAAAAAAAAAATATTTTTTTGTATAAAATACAAGTGAGATGATGTCCAAGTTTCTGATGAGTTTTTGAGGTTTATTCATAAGTTTATTATTTTTATTTAGATTTATTTATTCTCTTGTCTCCACAGAAATGCTTTTGGACATGAGGGCAACAGGAGGTGAACTGGGCTGGTTGACATGGCCCTTAGATCAAGGAGACAAGTCCGGCGTGAGTATCCATCGCTCCAGGTTCTTTTTCTACGTTCTCCCACGTTTTCCATTTGGAATTTGCCTTCAGGATAAATCTGTGTGGAAGGAAGAGCCCGGATGAGAGAACCTGGGAAACCTCCGGTGTTCTCACCATGTGAAATATTTGACCATTTCGCTTGTGTGTGTGTGGTTTGCTGCTGAGTGAGCCTCCTGTGTATACATGTCAGGTTCCTATAAAATCTGCCAGTTTGCTTGGTTATATGGATATGAGAAGGAGTTGTAAGGATCCCATCAGGAGTTGCCTGCAGAGCATGTCTGGGCTGCACCGAAAGCTTAGGCAGACAGAATAGCTGCTAGCTCTGAACTGGGAATACTTGTGGCTTCTTGCGGTTTCAAGGCTTCAGCTCCAGAATTGTATGTTAGAGAGCAATTAACTTTTAAAGTTTGCAGCATGTGGTGCTCTCCTTTAAGAGGGGAGGGGTTTTTTTTTAAGATGGAGCTACCTTTTTCCTTTAACCAAAGGGGGAAAAAGTCTAAGTTTAGAGATGCTTCTGGAGAATGGCTCCATTATTACACCCAGTGTTGCGGTTATCTCTCTGTCAACATACAGAGGGCATGCGATCCTTCTTCCTTATTGCAGTTTCAGAATGAATGACCGGCTTCAGGATAAATGGCTCATGCAAATTGACTGTAAATGTGCTCATTTCATGTACTGATGACTCAAAGGCTTGTGTGGGCGTGCTGTTCACAGAGATCTCGCCCAACTTTTTTTTTTTTTTTTTTTTATAGATTTACTGCTTTAATCACTTTGAAGCTATCGTTTAATTTTTTTTTCTCTAATAAGCATCAGGTTGTTTGTATGACATACATTTTTTTTTTTATTGGACCCATTTTCTCACTCATGATGATAATTATCATTTTAAGATTTTTAAAGGCTCCTTATAAAAATGTTTCCCAGCTGTTTTATCAGAGGTGTTGGATCGGCTGTTGTACATCAGATTTATACGCAAAGCCACACACTCAGCCAACAAAGCACATTCCTTTAATTAATAGCCCAGTGGCTACATGCAGAGAGCAAACCGCAGCCTCTGCCACTGTGTGGCCAGTTATGTTAAGAGCCAAGGTTATGTTAAAACATGCTGTCACTTTTTTTTTTTTTTTTTTTCAGAAATATTTGTGGCAACATTTAGTATGTGAGCTGCAACACTATTTGGGTAAGATGCCAATAGTTGCAACGGTATGTGAAAGACAGAACTGGAAATAATTTGGTATCTCTGCAATGTCAGAAATGCTTTCTCACAAAAAAAATCCCTGAGGTTTGCTCTATTGTTGTGCTGTAGAGGCTCATAAAGTTCACCATGTTGCATAAATGTGTTTAAAATACTGGCAGGAGTAATTAGCAATATGTAGGGCCATGAGTTCTCCTACACACAGACTGTTTTTGTTCACAGGTTCAGATTACAGTGGGTGAACCCTCATGTGAAGCTCTATAATGCCCCTTTTTATTTTTGCCTCTCTTATAGCCTTGGTTCTGCCCTGTATGCTTAGAGGTTCCCAAAGGGTCAGAGATTGTGCCTCTAACCTCGTTGGTTTGTGTGGTTTTTGTTTCAGTGGGAGGTTGTCCAGAGGACCCTGAATGGCTCTCAGTTCTACACCTACTCCGTCTGCAACGTTGGCGAGCGTGAGCAGGACAACTGGCTCCGCACCACCTTCATCCAGCGGCGTCCGTCAGCCTCGCGGGTCTTTGTGGAACTCCAGTTTATCGTGCGCGACTGCAACTCTTTCGGTGGTGCCTCGATGACCTGCAAGGAGACCTTCAACCTCTTCACGTCTGAGTCGGACGCAGACGTGGGAACTGCCTTCCGCAAGGGCCAGTTCAAGAAAGTGACCACCATCGCTCCCGATGAGATCACAGGCAAAAACGAACTGCGCATCAACACTGAGACGCGAGTGGTGGAGAACCTGTCCCGAAAAGGCTTCTACTTGGCTTTTCAAGACATTGGCGCCTGCGTCGCTCTTCTCTCTGTTAAAGTTTACTACAAAACTTGCCCTGCGACCGTGAAGAGTCTCGCGTCCTTCCCTGAGACCGTAGCTGGAGGTGAGAACCAGGTGCTGAGGGAAGTGAGCGGACTGTGCGTGGATAACGCCATCAGCGAGGAGGTGCCCCGCATCTACTGCACTGTGGATGGAGAATGGGTAGTACCAGTGGGACAGTGCCAGTGCAAACCAGGCCATGAAGAAGTCGAGGACGCGTGTCAAGGTGAGGCTCTTGATTCTTTCGTATCTGTAAAGGTCTTTTGACCCCAGGTGTTGTTTGGAAACCCAGTTCCCATGAGAGTTTCTAATGTGACCATTTGGCATCAGTCACCAATTAGCTCTATTTGAATTGCCATAGGTTGTAAAACAAGTCACCATAGCAGACTGCAGATATTCATCATAGGTGTTATTATCATTGTTCAGAGGAATTCTCCCCTTGGCTGTCATGGCTCCTCTGCAATGGCAGGAATGCTACTTGGGTCTACTTGTACATGTTGGGGCATCATCCCTGACCTTGAACTGATACCTAATATAATTAGGAAATGTACTTTTGAGTTTCATCTATGATTGTAACGCAACATCTCTGTGGAAAAGTTTGTACAAGCGTACTTTTCTTGGGATGTAAAATGCTCATTCAGGTTTTAAAACCTAAATTAACACTTTAATTTACCATTTAAGTCTGAAAGGAATTTCTCATAACTTTTTTTTTTTTTTTAAACTCCTTTTGCGGCACAAAGCAGTGCGCATATCTTCTTTTTTTTGTAGCGTTTTATTCTGGTTACGAGCTCGACGGACATTAAAACCACATGTTTAAGAAGTTGGATGCTGAAGTCTTGTTCAAACACTCCACCAACTCCACCTTTCACAACACTAACTTACAGGCTGTTGCATCAGGTGATTTCCTGCTCTCTCTCTCATTATCATCTCTTCTCTTATCTTAACGTTGAGTCATGCTATCATAGACCAACCGTAATTCAGTCTTTTGACTTTGTAGTTATGACATAGTTCTATTTTAAAAACCTGAAAAGAAGGCATTTATTGTTGTGGGAAGGGCTGTCAGGGTGACTGAAAGTGATCAAAGAAGTTGGGAGGCTACTGTACTGTGATGGATTAGCATCTTCAAGGCTGGTTTGAAGGGGGGGAGGTGGGGGCAAGAGGAAGCTGCTGAGCCTCACTGACTTTGTTCATCTCAAGCATCAGAGAACGCAGTGAACGGCCTACGCGTTCCCCCTGTCTGTCTCAGCATTCATCATTCGCTCTTCCATACTTCTGTTCAACCAAACCTACTGAGCCTTTAGCTTTCTGGTGGATTGCATGAATCCAGCCGTGAATGTGAACATGCAACACAGGCTGGCATGCTCAGACGTGTTGAGATTCGTTTCCATGACTGAACACCTTAGGACTTCTGTCAGCCCAAAGTACTCCTCCTCCTCCTCCTCCTCTTTTCTAACACTCATGTTTATACACATACTCGCATATGCAGGTATGAACACCCCTTAAAGTCATTCGCGAACACATTTGACTTGAGTTGTAAATCTTCATGTAGCCTGTCTATAAAAGATTTTTGCTTTCCCACATAGTTTATCTCCCATTGGCAACGGGCTGTTAAAAGTGATGAAGTTTCCTGTCAGTGCATCGGTTTTAACTGGGGAAAGTGCCAGGTAGGATGATTAGGGAGGAGGGTGGAGAAGTAGGACATGTACGGAAGAATGAGAGGTGTCATACAAAAGCGATGGAGAGGTTAGGTGGAGGGGTGTGATATTTAAAACAGAGAGAGGTGAGGAATGGTATGTAAAGGTAGGAGAACAATGAAGCGCTGTGTTTCCCTGCAAGGCCGGAGGAGCCTACCTCCACCTCCGCCTCCACCTCCACCTCCGCTCCCCCTTAGCTGGTACATTCCTGATCAGTTTGCTGAAGAGGAGCCTCCCAACATTACTCCAGACCTGTGGAATTCCCAACGGGGGGAGCAGCTCCGGGTCAAGCCCTCACATAAAAATGACTAAACAAAGGAAAAAAAAAAAAAAAGTACCGTGATGAAGTCAAATGAGAGGTCGGAGATGCGCGAGGGAAGTAGATGAAGGTGGAAATGAATCACAGGGTTTGCGGAGCCGAGCCAAGATGGATGATTGGAACGGCTTTAGGTTGAATCCCCTTTCAGACACACAGTTAATCATTCTGCCCACCTCTGTTCCTGAACTGCGTACTGTTCAAGGAGAAACCACAAAACTTCGATTGTGGTGTTTTTCTTTCTTACTTTGGTTGAAAGTTTCCATGTTCAGCAATGTGTTCAGTCAGTTTTATGACTCCTCGGCCCCTCGGGACCTGTTAAAGTAGAAATCTGGGGCTTTATCTGGTTTTTGTCTCCCGTCTCTTCATCAGCGCTCGCTGTTGTAGAGTTTCTGGCTTATAGAGCACTTATCCATCAAACTGTGTTTGTAGGATGACTTTCTGTAGGTGGCGTGTGGCGCTGTTCTCTCATCGCTCATGTTAACTACAGAGTCCGTTTTTTTTTTTCTTCTTTTTGGACAAACAAACCAAAGATAAAACACATCTCCTCCTGTGCTGCGGAGACCTACCCGAGTGTTTTAGAGCAGCAAAATGTAAAAGCTTTTACGAACTGGCTGTAAATCATATCTGTCAGCAGTAGTGAGACACAAAACAGGCGTTTGTTTTTAATGAAAGCAACACAGACTACTTTAAAATCTGCTTATTTTGGCTCTCAGAATATATCATGTGTCAGTTTTAAAACATACAGTGAAATATGCTCTGAAGATTTATGTTTATTACCATAATCCTCGAGAGAGTAATGAAGGCCTAATGTGTTGGTGTGAATTCATTTTTTGTCTAAATAATTACTCTCTTGTTTAGTCTATTTGTTATATCAGTTTATGCAGCACTGAAGCTTTATTATTATTATTTTGTAAATTCTTAGAAAATGTATTAATAATCTAAAACTGTTGCATATAATTGAAGTATATAAAAAAACACTGATTCCCTAATAAACAGCTTTCAGGAAAACTGAAACTCCTCTGAAATGAAGAGGTTGTCTTTTTGCGCTGCTGTCGGCTTCCTCTTGTGACTCACTGTTGACACTGATGCGGTTCTCCACTGCCTATCACACCCTTCCCTACCCATAATCCTCCCTGATACAATAGAACAACATACCGTGTGTCACCTCACAAAAGACCACAGGCTGTTCTGGCTAGTCTTCGGGAATGTGTTTTAAAGGTCCAGGTCCACACCTCATCAGCCCTCTCTAAAATCCTCATGTAACACTCTCTTTACAGCTGAGAAACGTAGGGCTCATCATATCATGGTTTCCCACGAGGAGACACAATATGTAATATTCGGTCTGCTGACGACTGGTTTGGTGTCTTGGAGAAAAAATGGCTTCTTGGTGGAACAACTGTCCACTGACTTCCAGTAAAGTTATTACTCCCCTTCGCCAAAGAGGTTCCAGTAAACTATTTTCTCTCCTTCCTTCCTTTTCCGTCCGTGTCTCCAAATTCATCCTCAACTGATGTAGCGAACAGTTGGTGACCAAGTTGCTGTGTGACTGTACCCTGACGCTGAGTGATTTGTACGGGTAGTAATTGACTTGGGTGTGTTAGCGGTTTTGTTTTTTTTGAGTGAGGTAACTACTGGTTCTGCATGCTTTTTGCCTTTGTGCGATCTCTTTTGCTGTCCTCTACACCTCTCCCCACATCCTCCCCTGTCCCTGAAGAGTCCTTCTATTTCAGATTCAATTTTTCTGCCGCCTCTCGTCTCTTATTTATTTGAACATTTCTTATCTCAACACATTCCCATCGCCGTTTTTTTACAGTCCTTAAAGCAACATACTCAAGAGACACACGGTTACGCAAGCTGTCCAAAGTATAACAAACAGACAGACAAACAAAAAAGTTTTTCTTTTGTGTGTTGTGTTCTTGTTGTCCGTTAAATCACAGTGCGACTGTTATTTTTGGCCAGTTTGCAGGTCATGAATATGACACCAATAGAGTTTAAACATCCCGTTTCACACGACCCTGATGGGACTATTTAGACTGTGCACAGTTCTCCTCTTGCTCCCCTGGTAAATACATTTCTCCACCGCTGACTCGTGAAGATAAATAGAGGCTAAATTTGAACAATTGCTGCCAATCAGAGAGTTTTTAAGTTGTAGATGGAGAGAAAAGCAACTTGCTGTGTTTGCGTGGAAGTGAGGATTTAGATTGTTGATTGTTCACTTAGAAATGCATCCTGCAAAAAAACCTGGAGCCAAATGGTCCGCCATAATCACGGCTAACCTTTTTCTTAAAACCAAGTTCTTGTGCAATTTCATCTTATCTGATGGAGAATATACAAAGAGACATTAACGTAGCACCACACCTCAGGATCTCAGGGATTTGATCTAGTTGACTTATGAAGGATTTCACGTGCAATCGTCTCACTCCTGCAAGATAATCCCTGCTGTGAAATGTTTGTGTTCTACCAAATTTCCATTGGCTCTTGATCCCTGCAGCCGGTCTCGGGAATAAAAAGAAGTCGTAAACCATCGACTCATCGGACAGCGCTGCTCATTTAGATGTGCAGGCTAGATGTCAATTTTTTTTTCCCTCTGCACTTAAAAGCTACCGTGATTGCTGTGAATGGGTAGATTCTTCAGATCTCGTGCCAAGGTAACGTCTGTGGGCTGAACTTGAGGGAGTTGGTTCGGTAATGGAGTAGTGGGGGTGCGGGTGGGGTTAGCGGCTATGAAGGCACTTTCAAGCAGTGTCATGCACCGTCTTGTTGGGTTTGGAGTAAACAGACTGCTGGCAATTACTGCAAAGATGAGAGGAAATGTAGCAGAGTCGAGATCTGGTGACTCATCAATGTGGATTAAAGTAAATCCTACTGTTGTGGTTTAAAAAGGGCGTTGATTGAGCCTTTGGGGTGTCAGAAAACATAAAAACCACTTGGTACTGACGATTATATCAGACATGTTGCCTTTGGATGCAACAGGAGACCTACATGTTAACCTTTAGCGTGGTTAAAGGTGGTTAAAATATGCTGGCAGACGACCAGGTATTTTTGGTTTTAACACTAAATTTGTTTTAAAGCTGCATTAAAAGCTATAAACACACCGTTGGACATATTAGCACCTTGTAAAGTTGATATTTTTATTTTGTTTCGGCTGTTGAATATATATGTATGTGTTTGTAACATTCACTGTGTTTAAATGTTGAAATGCAGTTTCTAAATGTCTGCCATTAGTCAAATAATTGAGGCTCAGCAGTTCTTCTGTGTGTGTTGCTGGCGGTGAGGAAGTTTGGACATATTTCCTCTTGGTGACATTCCTGAGCCTGAAGGCTGTGTGTGTGTGTGTGTGTATGTATGTGTGTGTTGTTGATTTGGGGCTAGCAATGTGAAGCGCATTGTATTGTACTGCTGGTGTGTGAGGTCAGCACTTTCCTTCCCCCATGTCATTCAGACACCCCCCTCCCTCCCTCACCCAGCCCAACACACCACCCACCCACCCTTCACCGCTAACAGGACGAGCTCCGCAGCGGAAACCGGAGGTCACCTAATCCCTCGGTGACTCTCCGACCCGTTGGCTCAGGGCTTTCCATTGTCGCTCGGTGCTCAGCCACTTTCCTGATAAGTAATTTTGTTTATTGGTGCATTTGGTGCCATTTTAGCCCCTTCCCCTAACCAGGAAGCAGACGGTTGTCGGTATCTAATGTGTGACCTGTGGACTCGTGGTGTTGTGTTTGCCACCTGGCTGTCTGGATATGACCAGCCGCATCAGGAAATGTGGCCAAATGACCACGACTGTGGTCCAGCTTAAAACCTCTGGAAGCTGTCTGGTGACTTTCATGTCAGCCAGGATTGGTTTCTTCAAAGTATCGGCTTTACTTTTACTACAGAACATGTTGAGCTTGTTTTTTTTGTTTTTTGTGCCTTCCTTAACTCCACTCTGTCTCTACTTCTGTCCGTGAGCCTGAGCGGACGGAGGCAGTGGGAAGAGAAAGGGGATCAGGGAATTTATTGTGTTTGTTAACAACCCCAGATGAAAGCCTAAGTGCAATTGTAAAACAGATGTAATGCCCTTACAGCTGCTCCATTGGTCAGCTAATCCTTTTGACTAATGACCCCCCCTCCACATGCACACACTTCCATCAGCCCCTACACCTTTACTGCCCTCCATTTCCCCCCCTCCCCTCCTCTACCTCAGTGACCCCTGGCTCATGTTACCGCCTCACCTCCCCCATCAGAGGACCCTATTGTTCCTCCACAACCTGACTCCCCCTAAATGCTAATGATATGTTGTCACCCTGCATACAAACAGAATGACATGACATATTGCAATTACGGGTCTGACCGATTCAGGAATGAAAATAGGGGGGTGGGGCGGATAAGTGAAGTAGATGAGGGTCCGGACAAAGCGAGGACTCACTTGCCTCCAGATATAGCTGCTCTGATAAGGATTTAGACTCTCTATTTATTTCTTATGCATTTATTTTTCCAGCATGTTTTTTTTTGTTCATTGGCCATACTTCTGCATTTAACCTCCTTCCCCATGAGACAAGTCACCGGCTGCTGCTGCAACTCTTTCTGCCTCCTCCACCTCCTCCTTCTTACTGCGAGCACGTGTTTGTTTTACTTGGCCACTGACTCCCTGTAAGCCATGCACAGTTTAACTCACAACTACCTTGAGGCAGACATGACCTTTCTGCCTTTTAAAAGCCCAGCGCCGGACTCAATTGTGGGGGCCCCCCTACCACTCACTCCTCCAGTCCTGAGGGCGATTGGTGTTGTCAAGCCACCATGTTACCCATTCATCCATCTATCCGACAACGCATTCATCACTGTCGCCATCTCATCCATCTTAACTTCTGCCGACAAACCGTGGGGCCCTTGGGGGGGGCTCCTAGAGCCACTCGGGCTCCCAGAATGTAACAGGCCCCATGCACTCTCAATAAACAAACACAGAGCCACTCAAGGCGCACGGGGCCTCTCAAATGACAAACAGTGACTCACTTTGTGGAAAGAAATGGCCGGTCTGAGTTTGTCAGATGTTTTAACTCAGAAAAGGCGGAGAGACGTTTGTTTATGAGCGGTAAAGTGTTCATATAAGGAGGCCCTCACCTCCTCCTCTTGAGTTATGTGCCCGTGTTCATGTTGGGTCAACACATTTTGGTTTCCTTTTAGGTTATTATTCTGTCTCAGGCCTCTGCTAGTCTCAGTGTCGGTCCTTCTCGTGGTCACGCTCCCCTGTGTTTCCATGCTTTGATTGGCTGCTTTAGGAAGGAAGCGCTGCGTCAGCCTCACACTTCCTGCTTCCTGTTGTGTCCAGTAACAATCCAAAGACCCCCTCCACCTTATCCATGGAACAGGGAAGTTTCCTTTTACTGGACTTTGCTCTTTTTTTTATCGAGGAATCTTCTTGTTAAATACCTCAGCAGAGAGACATCTAGTTTCACTTACAGTCACAGTGACTCACTCACAAGATACACAAACTCTTTCACCTTTCTTAACTGGGCTGAAACTGAAGCTGCAGTGAAGGCGCTCCGGTACAGGGCTCCTGTTGGGTGGTGTGCACTGGAATGCATCTTGATTATAGAGGCGGCTCGGAGTGTAAGGCCGTCATCTCCACAGGCCTAACCACGATGCATTGCAGCCGGCACTGTAGCGCCAAAAAGAGGCTAGTCCTCCTCTATTCAGTTGCCATGTGGCATTTCGGCTATCCCCATCTGCATTGCTTGTGTGTGTGTGTGTGTGTGTGTGTGTGTGTATGTTTTTTTTCTCTCAGCACTTGAATGGCATGGCATTCTCCTTGCCTGCTGGTCAGTGGTGAATAGCAATGTTAATGGGTTAGCTGGGAGCCTTTTTAGTGAGGACTGGGAGGAGAGAGAGAGGAGGGGAGGAAGGAATTCGGGGATTACGAGGAGGAGAGGTAGGGGAATGAATCAGGGTTTGAGGCAGCAGCTGTTTCCCCTTCTCAATGGAGGAGTTGAGCCTGGCCTTTCTCTTTTCTGTCCCCCCTCTTTTCTTCAGTCCTCAGCAGGATACAGTATTCCTTCTCTTTCTTTCTGCAGCCTTCTGTTCCTTCATACAACCTCTCTCCTGCCTCGCCCGTCCACAGCCTCGGTCGCGTTAATGAGTAGCAATTGCTCTAAGTGAAACAGCTGGCCAAGATGGAGAGGAGATACTGTCTTGAGAGGAGGATTGAGTAACATGCAATCCCATATTGGACAAAGCTAACAAATTCCCATTTTTCTTTCTGCCATTGTTGTCATGCTCTACAGTTAATACACACCTCTTCATAGCAGCTCGGTGAACCGCAATGATCGAGAAAACCCGAATGGAGTCTAAGAGAAACTCATGGTCAATCAAGTAAATCCCCTTGATATGAATTAAATGGAGCAGGAGCCATGTGCTTTCTGTGTGTGGTCACTTGTGGCTTCCAAATAAACCTCATTTAACTGGACCGCAGAGAAAAGCAGCCAAAGAGTATCTGTTGAGTGAATCTGATATTGTCTTTGTCCTTGGTTCTGCTTTTTCAATTCAAAACGACGTGTTTTGGCTTTGCCTGTTTCATTGCTTCTCGCTGGTCACAGACATGAACTTCGATCACTCACTATGCGCGTCTCGTTTTATTTGTCTTGTCTTATCTGATCCTCCCTCTTGCCATTAAATTCCTTGTTCCCATTTTCTTTTTTCTTGTTCTTTGGCTTACATTTTTGCACTTCATTTGCATTGTCAACATCTGTCAGGAGCTAGAGGCAAACAACTCAGAAGGAAAGAAGTGTGTGTGTGTGTGTGTGTGTGTACGTTAGTGTGTGTGTGTTGACTTGGCAGAGGGACATGAACAGGTGACAGGCAGTGGACATAATCCCTCTTCTGATGTCAGATTTACCCATGTGTCTGTGGGTGTGCTTTGCATACATGTATGTGTATTTTGTGCATACATATGGGTGTGGGTGCATGTGTGCAGTGCATACGTGTGTGTGTGTGTGTGTGTGTGTGAACGTGTGATGGTGTGAGGACATGACCAGCAGCCGTTGGAATGCTCTTGCAAAGTTAAAGGGGGGGGCCGTCTCATTTTCACTCTCCTTTATGGCGAACTCTCTCACAAATTTCACACCGTATTAAGTTCATATTTCACCAGCGCTCTGCACAGCTGGAGCCTCTACCTGCATTTCTTTATTCCAAGTTGGACGTGTGAAATTAAGTGTCATCTTATCTCGGCGATACAGTTTCAAAAAAGTCTGCATGTGGTTCATTGAACGACTAAAATATAATAGATGTGAGTGCAAACGGATGACCTGCTTTCAGCTGCTTCACTTCTAATTCTTGACACGTCCCTGATTTTTGTTGCCTTTATTTGTCTTATTGTAATGCAGCGTTGGAGACAGACCTGCTGTCAAGGAATGTGGGACGACTGGTTGCGTTTGTTGAGAAAAATACATTAAGAAAGCAGCAGCAGAGGGGGGGTTGTGGTTGAAAAAGTAAAGAGAAGGAGTGCCGGCTAGGCAGGGAGTCTGCATTTTTGTTTCAGGGCTGAACTCATTTGATCGTCGTCTTTGTTGGAGTGGTCAATGTTTCAATGAACAGAGTCAACACTGCCTCTGTTTTCTCTCTTATATCTCTGTCACTTGTCTAAATCTGACCTTTAGCCGTGATATAATAACATGTCCACTCAACCTTGTTGAAGGTGATGAGTATACGTCTCTACCCTGCTTGGATATACGTCTCTACCCTGCTTGCTGCTTCTGTCCTCTCGTCTGCTCTCTGACTTTTTTTCTGCGACCCTCCTTTGATCAAACCGCATTTTGGTGCACTGAGTGTACTTGTAAGCGGATCCTGGATAACTATATCACTGGGAGTTTAGTTACCGAAGACTGCCACTTTTATTTTAATCTGTTTTATTTTGTGAGCGTGGCCTATCAGCAGCATAAGCCTGCACTATCGTGACTGGGACTGAGGAGCTCAGCTAACAAAAGCTAATTAGCAGCAAGATGCCTCCCTTTTCCACCGATGATTACCACAAACTGCTCCAGAAGATAGCAGTACTGGAAACTAAAATTCATCGGCTCGAAGTGAACGTGGAGGTAAATGGACAATATGGGAATGAAACCACTCTGCCACTGTCCCAAAATAGTGAGAAAAAGCAGGCTAACAGAAAGCTAATTAGCACCACAAAGATGCAGCAGGAGCCAGGTGTAAATGGCACTAAATCAACAACTCCTTGCTGGAACTCTCTTGGTGCAAAGCCCAGGCATCACAAATTACCTCCCTCAGATATGGGAAGACGGTTAACAGGCAGAACCCAGCACCCGGAGACTCATGATGACACTGAGTGGCCTGCACTACCATCAAACAGGAATGCATCTTCAACCCCGCTACCAAGGAGAAAACAACCATGGACTGGAAGTACAACAAAAACAAAGAGCAAATTGCCCCAAGACACAGGGATTCTACTAGAGAACAGATTTGCTCCACTTTCCCAAAATCCTGACTCCCCAAAAGAAAGCTCATCTTCCAGCGCTAGAGAAAGGTATGAAGCTAAATCATATGCTAAAAGGCCACAGAAAGAGCTAACGACTGGGCCTGAAACTCTGATAGTGGGTGACGGAGCTGTGGGTGAGATAAAACGCTTTTGCAGCAAGAAAAACACCAAAGTACTCTGTTTTACCAAAGATATGGTGTCTGATATTTCAAAGAAGATCCTGAAGATTGCTACTGATCATCCAACAGTTAAATCACTCATCATACACACAGGAGCCCTCGATGTTGTGAAGCAACAGTCGGAGGTATTAAAACGGGACTTTGTTGATCTGATGAAGAGAGTCCAATGCCTAAATACTGAGGTGTTTTTCAGTGGACCTCTACCAACAGTTCGGCGAGGAGATGAGCGATTCAGCAGGCTGGTGATGTTAAACAGATGGCTCAAAGATACATGTGCTACTCAATCAATAAACTTTATTGACAATTTCAACATCTTTTGGGAACGCAGGCACCTCTTTAAGGCAGATGGATTTTGCCTTAACAAATCAGGAGTACAGCTGTTAAGCTCCAACATTTTTTATTTTCTGCGTCAGACACCAGCAGCCACTGTCAAGGACCAAAGACAAGACAATCCAAAACAACAGATAAGGCGGCGCTCTGGTGAGGGCGCTGAGATTAGGACTGAACAGGGAGGACAGCAGACCCAGAAAGAACCGGCAACATCATTACTCTCACCCCAACAAGTGGAGTCTCCCCCAGCCCCAACAGGGGACACTCAACCTCCACCCCCCCAGACCCCACCCAGCCCCCAACTATCTCCATTCAGTCTGGACGACTCCCCACTTCTGGATTTCACAGACAGGATGAAGAGTCTTGTCAATATGGGAATGCAATTAACACCACGCCAAAATCCCCTATTTTCTCCCCTTAAGCCACCACACCGTCCAGCCCCACCTATTCCACCTCGGAAACAACACTCGACTAAAAGTCACCGAGCCCCCCCACCTCCTTTGAATCATCTTATCTGTGAGTCTGACTGATATGTGCCGGGTCCAGGCTACAATACTGATATAAATAATCTTCACCAGGAAAAGTCAGGACCCTATGGAGTTCAGATACCCGTCTCAATCCCTGTGATGACAGGTAACAGAAAAGTGGTTAAACTGATGAGAAATAAAAAGGGTTCATTTAAATCTGCCAATCTACTGAGTATAGCATGTCAACCACGAAACTTACCAGTGTCTCCTGTTATCCCCACAAGGATAGCCCTACTCAATATCAGATCACTAGTTAACAAATCACTGATAGTAAATGACATGATTATGACCTATAATCTAGACTTTTTACTTCTTAGTGAAACATGGCTGACTGAATGTAGTTGTGCTACCATTCTTAATGAGGCAGCGCCAACAAATTACAGTTTTATGAGTAAGAGTCGAAATGGCAAGAAGGGCGGGGGTGTTGCTGCCATTTTCAAATCAGTATTTCAGTGCAAGGACATTACATTTGGCGATTTTAGTTCTTTTGAATATCTCTGTTTTTTAATGAAGGGTGATCCAAAAGTCCTTTTTCTAATCATTTATAGACCACCAAGGTACTCAGGAAAATTTATTGATGAGTTTGCTGATCTGATGTCAGTTATCTGCACTGACTACAACTTTTTTATCGTAACTGGGGATTTTAACATTCACATAGACAACAACATGGATACTAATGCCAAAGACTTCTGTTCTCTACTTGACACCTTTGGCCTTGTCCAACACGTCAAAGGGCCCACACACACTCGGGGACACACTCTAGATCTGGTTATCTCTAAAGGTGTTGACATTTCTTCTGTTGTTGTTAAGGACTTGGCTCTTTCTGATCATTTCTGTGTGTTCTTTGACTTACAGATAATTCCAAACATCCAGATAACCTCTGTGTCTGTTAGGAAAAGGTACATAAACGAGAATACTAGTGCTAAGTTTATGGAGGCTATAGCAATGTCACCAACTGTGAGCGCAGAGACAGTTGATGAACTCCTGGATAATTTCAACTGGAAAATCTCAAATGTCATGGATGCTGTTGCACCTATTAAAACTAAGATGACCATGAGTAGACAGAGATCACCATGGAGGAACACTATGATGGTAAAGGCATTGAAAACAGAATGCAGGAAAGCAGAGCGTAAATGGAGAAAAACTAAACTCCAAATTCACCACGACCTCTACAAACAAAGTCTCAGTAATTTCAACCATGAGTTAATCAAGGCTAGACAGCAACACTTCTCTAAAATTATTAATAAAAACATCAACAACACTCGCACTCTGTTTGCTGTAGTCGATAAGCTTACAAACCCCCCAAAAGAGATGGTTTCAGAACTCTCTTCAAAAGAAAAATGCAATGAATTTGCTCACTTTTTCGATGAAAAAATAAAATCTTTAAGGTTAAATATCAACACAAATCTACAAAATGATAAAGTGACGCAATCCCTAAAACCGCCTAGGAATGAATCAACTGTGATGTTAGAATTTAATACAGTTGATCAAAAAAGCATAGAAGAAACAGTTCAGCATCTTAAATCATCGACATGCTGTCTTGACACAATGCCATCTGACTTTTTTAAAGCTATTGTAAAATCTGTCCAAACAGATCTGCAGCAAATAATAAATTGCTCACTTCAATCAGGCACGTTTCCTAAACCCCTAAAAGTAGCTGCCATCAAGCCACTCTTAAAAAAGCGAACGCTGGATACTTTCAAGTTAACCAACTACAGACCTGTCTCAAATCTTCCTTTTATAGCCAAGATTGTTGAGAAAGTGGTTTTTAATCAACTCAGTAATTACTTGAACTCCAGTGGACTTTTTGACAAATTTCAATCAGGTTTTCGAGCTCACCACAGTACAGAAACAGCTCTTATTAGAGTGTTAAATGACATAAGGTTGAACACTGACTCAGGCAAAGTATCAGTTCTGGTCCTGCTGGATCTCAGTGCTGCGTTTGACACTGTGGATCACAGCATACTGCTGAACAGGTTGGAAACATGGGCAGGACTCCGTGGAACAGTCCTAGAATGGTTCAGGTCCTACTTGGAGGAACGGAGTTATTTTGTGACCATTGGAAGTAATCAATCAGATCGAGTGGCTATGACATGTGGGGTTCCTCAGGGGTCAGTTCTTGGACCCCTTTTGTTCAGCCTATATATGCTGCCTTTGGGTCAAATTCTGCAGAATTCTAAGGTCAACTATCATAGTTATGCAGATGACACACAGATATATCTTGCGCTGTCCCCAGATGACTGCAGTCCTATAGAGTCATTGTGTAACTGTCTAGAGCAAGTCAAAAATTGGATGAACCAAAATTTTCTTCAGTTAAATCAAGAAAAAACTGATGTAATTGTTTTTGGCAATAAAGAGAAGAGGGTTGCTGTCAGTAAACACCTTGAGTTACTGTCTCTAAAAACTAAAGACCAAGTCCGAAACCTTGGCGTATTGATAGATTCAGATCTGACCTTCAACAGTCACATAAAATCAGTCACCAAAACAGCCTTCTACCAACTTAAGAACATATCCAGAGTTAAGGGCTTTATGTCCCAAACAGATCAGGAGAAGCTGATCCATGCTTTCATCTCCAGTAGACTTGACTACTGTAATGGTCTTTTGACTGGACTCCCCCAAAAAAGTATCAAACAGCTGCAGCTCATTCAGAACGCAGCAGCTCGAGTTTTGACCAGAACAAAGAGATCAGAACACATCACCCCAGTTCTTAAGTCTTTACACTGGCTCCCAGTTAGCCACAGAATAGATTTTAAAGTTCTGCTACTAGTTTACAAATCACTGAATGGTTTAGGCCCAAAATACATGAATGAAATGTTAGTAGAATATAGACCCAGTAGGGCTCTGAGATCTACTGACTCAGGTCAGATAGTGGAGCACAGAGTTCAAACCAGACACGGTAAAGCAGCATTTAGCAGTTATGCTGCTCACAACTGGAACAAACTACCAGCAGGACTGAAATCAGCCCCAACTCTTAGCACTTTTAAATCCAGGTTAAAAACTTTTCTATTTTCACGTGCTTATGGCTGAGCTCTTTTAAAGAACTTCTGAAGAATTTTTAATCATATTCCAGTGATTCGCTTATTGTTTTAAATTGTTTTAAAATTTGCTATTTTAATTATTTAATATTTAATTAATTTTAAATGACATTCTGATGTTTTTAATTAAATTTTCTTCTCTCTTTAATTTTATTTTTTATTGCTATTTCTTGTCTTAATGTCAAATGTTTTTCCTTGCCTCTGTAAAGCACTATGAATTGCCTTGTGTACGAATTGTGCTATACAAATAAACTTGCCTTGCCTTGCCTTGCCTTCACAGCATTACTGATGTTTCAAAGAGCCTTTAATGATCTGGAGGAACTGGCTGTGCACTGCGTCATATGGGATGTTGCTTGAAGTCACTGTTGGCCTTGTTCACCTGCTCATGCTCATTTTTTTTTTTTTGTTTGTTTGCAGAATGTCAGCCGGGCTTCTTTAAAGCTGCAGCATCCGGTGACGAGTGTGAGCCGTGTCCTTCAAACACCCAGAGGCTGGGCTCTGGGGCTTTGTCATGTCCTTGTATGGATGGTTTCTACCGGGCCCCAACCGACCCGCCTACTGGACCCTGCTCAGGTGACAAGTCCCCTTCATCTCTGATATTGTGTCTTAATGTGAACTCTAACTTAGTTTTCATTCTTTTCCACTGTTTCTCATATCAATATCTTTCCCGATCTGTGTTCATTAGGCCCCCCATCTGCTCCACAAGACCTCATGGCTACCACCACCCAACTCTCCGCTGGAAAACTCCTCATCTCCTGGAACCCGCCGGAAGATAAGGGAGGCCGAACAGACATCACCTACAGCATCGAATGTCAGCGCTGCGAGGGAACCGTGTGCCTGCCCTGCGGAGAGAAAATCCGCTATGACCCGGCCAGCACGGGCCTGACCGGCACAAAGGTTTCAGTGAGCGAGCTGGACGCACACCTCAACTACACCTTCACCGTGGAGGCGCATAACGGCGTGTCTCTGTTGGCTGGTCAGGCAACGGCAGGGGCTAAAAGGCCACCGTCTGCCAGCACTCTGACTACATCTCTGCACAACACAGGTGAGTGAGGCTGATAAGAGCCAGTGGAGTAATGACAGATGCTATCTGTAGGGCAGTGACAGCTCTGCAAGGCAAATTGTGCTGCAGTAGTGACATGATCAGATTTTATATTTTCCGAGTATTTTTTATTGCAGAGATACTGAAAGGTTCTCGTCTCTCTGTCCTTAGATCCCCCCAAGATTACCTCAATACGACTGGTTGAGAAGTTTGACACCAGCTTGTCCCTTTCCTGGGACGTATCCCCACGACCACGGATCCTACACCGGCCCTTACGCTATGAACTTACCTACCGCAAGAAGGTGCGTCACTCATTTGAAATGAAGAGTCTCTTTTATGTATTAGTCCATATTTATCACAGTACAAGTTTAAAGCTCATTGTAATATATTTTGTTTAAATAACACAGATGGGCATCAGTTTACAGTCTGTGGCCTCCATCTTCAGCAGTAAAACTGGTTCTTTTGACTGAATTCCTCCCTGACTTTGCTTCCTCTGTCTCCCAGGACGATAACCTGGATGTGACCACCTACACCGTACTCATACTCGAGAAGAACTCTGTCCAGATTAGCGATCTGAGCCCGGGCACCGCCTACCTGTTCAGGGTGCAGGCACTGAGCAGCGATGGCAGCCCCGGAGGCTCCACCATGGAGGAACAGTTTGAGACCTCGTCTGAAGGTACAGGAGGAGAACTACTGTAGGCAGACGTTTCACTAGCTTCGTTTAAGAAGTTCTCTGATGTGCGTTTCTTTTATGTGTTTTTTTCCAGGACCCCTTAATCAAAACAACACAGCGGTCATCTTCGGTGCAGCAGTTGGAGGAGCGGCCATGTTGTTCATTGTGGTTGTGGTCCTTCTCGTACGCAGACGGTGAGTAAACGTCCCTCCTTCACTGGTTTCCTCTCTAATTCTTCTGCCCTTCCTTTGTGGGGGCCCCCACATGGCCTTTGCATTCTCTCCCTCCTCACCTCTCTCTTTCTTTCTTCCTTTAGCCGACTTTCTCTTTCTCTTTATCTGGATCTGTGTCCCAGCACTCGCTAGGGAGGAATTTGTGTTCAATGCAGCTTGTCATTGCTCAATGGTTATATTCTAGTGAGTGTTGGGAGCCTTTGAAAGGAAATTGGTCCAGAGTGGTACATTGTTGGTGATAAGAGACGCTTGGTTCTTTCTGTACCAGACCGCAGACACTTTGTAAAGGTGACCTGTGGTTGTACTGTATCAGACTGTAGCCCGTCTGTCCACCTCCTGCCTGCTTGTCTATCTTTCAGTCTTTAAATCGACTTGGCAAACACAGTCTATCGTCAGTCTTTATCAAAGGGCCGCTTTTCTCTGAATAGGTGCGTTGCAGTGTCAGGATCCTTTTTGAAACCCTTTTGAAAGGTTGCTATGCGCTAATGACATTAACACAGACAAATGACATAGAGAGAAATAATTAATTTATTGTTTTAAAGAAGGATGTTAATCTTCATGTGAATATTTTTTTTTTCAGGAAGAGAAACTCTCATACCAGACAAGGACCAGAGGACACATACTTCTCCAGTGCAGGTAGATAAAATGAATCTCTCGTCTCTCTATCTCACCTTATTCAATTTATCTCACTAATTCTCTAACATATAATTATTTTCTTTTTCTCACAGAGCAATTGAAGCCTCTCAAGACTTATGTTGATCCGCATACATACGAGGACCCCAACACAGCCATCCTAAAGTTTGCCACTGAAATCCACCCCAGTCACATAACCAAACAGAAAGTCATTGGAGCTGGTGAGTGACAAATCCTCGCTGTGGGGCTTAACTGGGATGTTGAAAGATTTTTCCAATCCCCAAATTTGCTGTCTGTATTGTTTATTTATCCACATCTTAACAGGTTGATTGACAATGGTTACTTCAGTGAGATTAGCATCTGTCTAGCATACAAAACAAGTTGAGACATTTTGTTGTATGGCAACTCTTGGCTGCTGGGATCTGTGTGTTTTGGCTGAAACTCACGTGAACAATTGCAAAAAAAAAGTGTGTTGCAGAAATAGTATTTTGGAAGAATATCAGCGCTCTTCTGTTGGTCCTGCTCAAATCTTTCATACATGATGTTTACTCAAGTGCGACCACCTTTACCCTTTGAACCAATAGTCCTTTTTTAAGCATGCACCCCCTTCCCAGTTCCCACAACTCCCCCCTCCACCCCTCCCTTTGCTCCTCATGTGACAGCTGATTCCCATGCTCCTACACCACAGGCCATCCACCAATTAAACAACATAGGCTCTTTCTCAACAACAGAACACACCTCTGTGAAAGAGCCTCGGGCAAAACAGCCTCAGACTTCCTTGTTTTCATTCCCTCGCACAGCAAATCCCTCACAGTCCTAACTTTTAAGAAGGTGCATCAAACACGCATTTATCAGCTGTCACATTGATGCTTGTGTCCTTACAGGAGAGTTTGGTGAGGTGTACCGTGGTATTCTGAAGGTGCCGGGGAGGAAGGAGGTGGCGGTGGCTATCAAGACACTGAAGCCAGGCTACACAGAGAAACAGAGGCAGGACTTTCTGAGCGAGGCCTCCATCATGGGTCAATTCTCCCACCAGAATATCATTCGTCTGGAGGGGGTAGTGACCAAATGTAAGGACTTCTGTGAGTTTAGTTCCTTTTTTTTTCTAAAAAAAATATTCTTAATTTTCTCCTGTTTTTGTGTTGGTTTCAATATATAATTTGTTTTTTGTGTGTATTTGCAGTCAAACATGCCATGATTGTTACTGAATACATGGAGAATGGAGCACTGGACCGCTACCTTAAGGTAAGTCTACTACATACCACATGAAATTGGTGTTGGCTTTTTATCAGTTTGGTCCTATAATGAATCTGTTTTCCCTTCAGGATCACGACGGCGAGTTTTCCTCCTTCCAGCTGGTGGGCATGCTGCGCGGCATTGCTGCAGGCATGAAATACCTCTCTGACATGAGCTACGTCCACCGTGACCTGGCTGCCCGCAACATCCTGGTCAACAACACCCTGGAGTGTAAAGTGTCAGACTTTGGCCTATCCCGAGTGCTGGAGGATGATCCTGAGGGAACGTACACCACAAGTGTGAGTAGATGCATGACTTAATTTTAGCTTTTAAGCAAAACAGTCTGTTTTTTATATTCAGGAGTCCTTTTTTTTGTTTTTAACTTGAAGCATTTTTCATGCACAGGGAGGTAAGATCCCCATTCGCTGGACAGCTCCAGAGGCCATTGCATACAGGAAGTTCACCTCAGCGAGCGATGTGTGGAGTTTTGGCATCGTCATGTGGGAGGTCATGGCCTTTGGTGAAAGGCCTTATTGGGACATGAGTAACCACGAGGTGAGTTTCAGTGTTTATAGCACTTTTCTTGGAGGTTTTGGTGTCTATATTTGTCTATATAGTGTTCTTAAAGGATCCTAGCAGTAAGATAAAAAAAAGATCTAATTGGTCTCTAATAATCTTGCAGGTGATGAAGGCTATCAACGAGGCTTTCCGGCTGCCGGCGCCGATGGACTGTCCCTCAGCTGTTTACCAGCTCATGCTTCAGTGCTGGCTCCAGGATCGCTCCAAGAGGCCGCGCTTTGGAGACATCGTCAGCCTGCTGGACAAGCTGCTGCGGAGCCCAGAGTCCCTGAAGACCATTGCAGACTTTGACCCACGGTAATGTTTATTTACATACTGGACTAAGGGCTTGAAATGCATATTTTTCCAGCGCTGACCCTACTGTAGCTGCCACTATCAGCAACCAGATCTCTGAAACAATCCTCTAATGAAAACTTTTGCAATACGACGAGTGTAACATAGCATTTTTGTCCCAGTTTGGACCCTTTTTCACTCTTTTTCCCTTCTAGTTGATGTTAACTGCTCATGTAACATAAAACCCAGATAATAAGCAGCCAATGTGAATTATTCTCCTCGAAGAAAGTGAACTTTTCCCAACTTTTAGAAACATCCAGAGTCGTATTTAAGTCCCAAAAATACTGCAGGCCTTAACTACACTGAATGTTAAACTATTAAGCATGTGCATTGAACTTGAGTTGTGTAAAAAGAAAAACATCTTCGAAAATAAAATGTTCAAATGCTAAAAATAACCAATAGCCAGAATCAAACTGGTTTTGGATTGGTTCAAACTGGATGTTGCAATAATATGTGTCTCATCATGTCTTTATACGACTTGACTGATTTGATTGATGTGGTTCTCGTCTAGATTGACTCAAAACTTGACTTGGATGTCCCTACTGACTCGCTTCAAAAGACTCTGGCAGCAGCTTCCCATTTACATTAACTGAAAAATGGGACAGTTTAAGGGGGCAAAAAAAAGGGGGGAAAAAGCTTTAAAATGGTGTCCTGAAACTATTAAAAGGACATACTGACACCTCGCCCGCTAGGCTAATGAAAGAAATGTGTGTGTGTGTGTGTGCACTTTTGGCAGAGGACCTCCTAAAAGTCTTTTGTTTGTGACCGTGTGCTTGAATGCTCTTTTGTGAGGGTGCATTAAAGCAAGAAAAGGTGAGAAAGGACAAAAGGCTGTCGTGCTCATATCTTAATCGTCTCTTGTTCCTGACTGCTCCAACTCGTTTTCTTTTTTTTTATTTATCACCAACTGGTTTCCTGCACAGTAATTATAGTCTTCAATCATTCGCCTTTGTTGTGGGAAAGCCTGTTGATCATTTGAATCTACCTTTTTTTTTTTTTCTTGCAGCGTATCCATCCGCCTGCCTAGCACCAGCGGCTCGGACGGTTCCCCTTTCAGGTCGGTGTCTGATTGGCTGGAGTCCATTAAAATGAGCCAATACAGCGAGAACTTCACGTGCGCCGGCATCGTCAACATGGACCAAGTCCTGCAGATGAAGAACGAGTAAGTGGGACATGATTTCAGATATATTGATACCACATAATAACTTTTACTTGATTGACTTGTTAAAAAACGCTGTTGGCAAAGAAGGAGACACATTTTTTCATCACATTATGTTATGAATTAAAGCCATTTAATTGCACAGGAATGTTTTTCTTACTGTCATTAAGTTTGTTATGGACCCCCCATGCCCATTGTTTCCATAAAAAAAAAATGTTGCTTTTTAACAGCCAGCTAAATAGTTTGCACACAATATATAACCTCCAGCCTCAGTTACAACTTGAGAAATGTTTGAGATGGAAAAAGTAATGGAGGGAAGGAGAAGGAGTGGGGCTCATTTGTGGCCGACTGGCGATGGTGGCTTGTGGTCGCTGCAGTCCTTATTCTTCTTTCCTCTCTCCATTCTTTCTCTCATCCCTCCTCCTTCAACCCACACACACACACACACACACACACACACTAGATGCCCTGGGCAGCACTTTTGCTTGAGACTCAAGAAACCGCCAGTTTTAGCTGTTTAGGGCAAAGGCCTTTTGTGGCTTTTTCAACATTAAAGAAGAGAAGGGAGGAAAGAATAGCCTGTGAAGCAGGGGCAACTAGAGGAGATTAAGGAACTGAAATAGATGGATGAGATTTGAAGCCATGTCGTCGGCACGTTTGTACTTCTAGAAAGATTGAAGAGGTGCGTCTCGGTTTGTAGCCCCTGAACTTATCACAGCATAGTTTAGAGCAATTGGATCTTCTAACATATGTAGGAGCATTAAGGGGCCAATTTAATGAAATAGACTCAACCTTATAATATAAGGTTGTTTTGGGGCAATAACGAGGGCCAGAGCTTTCCCCAACCGCATCGACCCCCACCTCATCTCCCTTCTCTGCCATGGTATACGTATCTCAGTTGGTTTTGGTGCTGATTTTAGGAAGATGGGCAGACTGTAAAGCAGACGACAGACCCCTTTTGAAGTATTTGTCGTACAGAATGGTGTGATTTCATGGCCCCAATGTTTCCCCCTCTCAGGGCATCTGGTAGCACTCTTAGAAAACCAGCAGTTATTTACAAGCCACCCTCTGCTCGCCAGACAAGTGATTCATGGTCAACAGGGAGAATCCTCGTTAAGTAATTAAAGCTGTAATTAAGGCTTTGATTTCAGGCTGCTGTGTTGCAGGGCTTCTGCAGGTTTGCGTCATGTGCTCGTGGAGAACAAAACCTCCAGTATCTAAACTAAAACTGAAGGAGTCCATATGGATGTCCTTCGATTTTTCTCTAAACAAACGTTCATCCGATCGTATTTTACACTTGGCGGGTTTATTGATGAAGAGCCGAGGAGGTGCAGCAGCGTCCTGAAATATGAGTCTCTGTAATATCAGCAATCAGCCGCTTCTGAACAGACACTACACTATTTATTTATTTATCCTTTTAACTGTGGAGGATAAACTTAAACTGACCTCCACACTGCACCGAGCTGCACTGGCTCGAGGCTGACATGTCATCATGTGATTACTTCAAGGCTTCAAAGATGTGCATGAAAAGTGTTGGAACGAGGCCAAAGTATAAATCCACGTGCGGCTCCTCTGACATGTTTTGACATGTGTCTCTCTTACAGGGATATTAAGAACATCGGGGTGAGGCTGCCCGGACATTTGAAACGAATCGCCTACAGCATCTTGGGTTTAAAGGACCAGACCAGCACCTTGAGCGTGTTTGCAGTGTGATGGTTGCAAAACGAAAGGGGAATTAAAATCGGGCACTGAAGCAGGCAGTCCTTTTGAACTCTTAGCTGAGCTGGAGCGAAACTGCAGGGACGGACGGCTTTGGATCGGCAGAACCAAGAAAACTGTGTCATCCTTTAGGGCCGACTGAATCAGACTAACTTACTGTACATTTTTTTGTGTTTTTGTTTTTGATTTCTTCATCTTATCCACACGGGAATGGAGCAAATATACAGCAATAGATGTATCAAGTAGACTCTGTATATTTAGATATCTATTTTTTATTATCGATGTCTTCTGTATAGATGCAGTTCATTGCTCATGCATTTGTTTTTCTTAATCTTCTCATTCCTGCTTCATAAAAATCAACAATCAAGCCACTTCTCCTAACATCCAGTATAAAGCAAACAAGGAAAGCGCAGTAAGTGTGACAGCATGGGAGCGGTGGAGTCGAGCCTTGGCTCAGTTTGCGGTCGGTGCTGATGTCACGGCGTCTCCCCCCTTTTTTTTTTTTTAATTGGCACTTTGATCCATTTCCTGTCAGACCGATGGAGCGTCGAGACGGCTGAAAGGAGCTTGAGCTGGCCAAAACTTAAAGAGACGGCGTCGTTACCTTCTACTGGCTCAGCTCAGACATTAAGCTATAATCATATATGTGATGATATATGGAAAAAAGGAGAGGATATATATATATATGTGAGGTACTCTTTGTGTACAGATTTACATTTTTTTTTTGTTTGTTTGTTTTTGGGTGACTACAACAACCATCGGGTTTAATAATTTCTAATTTAGCACTTGGAACAGGAACCACATGTTCTTGGTGTGTCTGAGAATAACGAAAAAAAAAAAAAAAGGGCGATTACACTCAAAATCCTAAAAGAAATGGTATAGAAGTGTGTAAATGAAATGAGTGACAGAATCTGTATGTAGCGTGCGCCGGTGATGAAGAGGAAGGAAAGAAGGAAGGAAGGGAAAAAAAAAAAAAAAAGGTTTTATGATGATGAGTTGTGGTTGAGATGATTTCATGTGTAATAATAGTTTGGTTTGCAATTTCAATGTCTCATTTAGTTTTATAGGAGCTAAACGAATACTCATTTCTGTACCTGTTGGTTTGTGATGGGATTAAAACGACACGCTTTGACAGTTTAATCGCTCCACTTGTTCTGGATATATTCAAAGACATTTTTAAAGTGCCTGTTTGTGCAGCCGCAGCGGGAGTTTGTAGCGGGAAGCTTATAGTTGACAGTGCTCTTAATTGATGACTGCAAATCAAATCATCGTGTTACTGATGTACAACTTCTTTTACTTGAATTTTCAAATGTATCTCTGATGCTGTTGTAGCTGTTAGATCCATCTTTGCAAAAAAAGGGATTTTTCTTTTTCTTTATTACTCTGGTTTACTAGTTGCAATTACATTTTGTACATTTTTTTGTGTATGATTTCACTACTCATCATATTAGGAAACATGATTTTTTATTTTTTATTTTTTAAGTTCCCATCATTTTCCTCCAGAGCGGATGTATCTCCCATTTTTGCTGCCTTTTCCTAAAAACTTTTGAGAATTCCTTCATAAAAGAACAAACTCCTTTCATTTTGCCAGTTGTTTTATACTGTATTTAATAGTCTATTTATTTTTTACTTGTATTTATTTATCCTGATAAACACTGAGCTGGGATTATAATTGAAGGTTGTTCTCTTATTCTAAACAATAAAACAACTCTATTGTGCCCCCCCCTCCCCTCCCCCCTTTCTTTATTATTCAAACCTGAAATTGCCTTTTGAAAGCAATAAAGTCTTAAATTGAATTTGACAACGTCTGATGTATGATTGACACAAAACGTCCACCTGGATTTCTTTTCTGGAAACCTCTAATAAACATTTCAGTGATTTATTACCTGCAGGAAGAAAACTGATGTTAATGCATAAACACACACAAACAAGAACATTATTATTATTATTAGATTTATATTCTCTAATCAAATCAACCAGATATTAAACTGTGACATAAACTTTAAAATATCAAATTTGACCCTGATGTTTGTATTTATCAAACCGCGAGCTGCCATTTGATTACTCGTGTCTTGGGAAATGACCCCGCCGTGTGACACCAGATTTTCTTCTCCCATGAACTCTTCTATTACGATCCAGTCGAATGTTGTCGAATGTTTCCCCGAGTAAGTAAAACGAGTCACATGACATTGGAGTTGCATCACGATGGTGTCACGCGCTCGTAATCCTCGATGAGCCTGCAGGCAGTTTCAGCTGTGAAAGGACCATAATCAAAACTCCTGTGTGACATTATGGATTAACCCGAGAAACCGAGAATGTAAATAAAACATGTAATTATGAATACTTTAAGATCAATACGTAATAATGACTGACGGCTGTAGTGTTAGTGGTGGTTTTACAGCAGCCGTAATTATAGTGAAGTGTTTAGATGAGAATGCAGCAACACGAGTATAAAGAAACACAAGCCGTCCTGTGATCACTCAGAAATACAGAATAAGATTATATAAATATCCTTCAGATAAAATAATCATCAAACTAATCTTTTTATTACCTGATGTGACGTTGTCGTAGCAACGGCTCATCTTATCATATATGTGAGTGAGTACGGTGTTATCATAACCAATAGAAACGGTGGCAAAACTACACAAATAAGACCCCAGTTATAATAAACAGTCAGTCGGGCACAGATCCCCAAACTCAACCACAACACAAACTATTTATAGTAAACAATGTGACACTCTCATTATCTACATTTATTTCAACATGAAGCCTCGGGGACACACAGAGATCAAAGTTCAAAGATGTTTATTTGGGAATTTCCTACGTCTGACCTTAAAAAAGGAATTCAGCCAACAGGATCAAGCGTGCACATTTCAGTGTCAAACGTTGACTTTGCTGTACGTCGCATTATAGCGAGATTTCCAGGTACAAGCCGGAGAATCAAACGAGTCCAAACACGCCCCGGTTTGTGCTTCACCTTCACCGAATCCACTTATCCGCCTTATCTCGCTCACTCTGACCTTGCCGGGGTAAGGAAGTCCCTGGCGCCTCGCGTTTAGAAAATTATCAGCTATTTGGCTGATTGATGCCAGTGACAAAGCCTTTAAATGCATTTCTCAGATAAGAGACGCCGACTACGTCAACATGTAGGTACTGGATTATTCTGTGGGTCAACAGAGAAATTGCAATAAAAAGCCCAATGCAGATGAAGCATGGGAACTTGGATCTGCCACTATGTCCCTCATGAGTCTTTGTCCTTGACTTCCAGCTGGCTGTGTGTTCTTGCCTCTGTTAAACCAATAGGATGCCTAGAAATAGTCCTGGCTTTGTGTGGCGACTGTAAACCGAGAAAGTCCTGCACTTTTCCATCCCTCTCCATCTATTCCCCCCAGTGTGGTGAACTTTTTCTTTTTTTTCTTTTGGAGCCACAGCGTTTAGCTGCTGATTGGACTGTTTAGATTTATGCAAATCCACGTCTGAGTGCGTCCAAACTGACTGCTGTTTGGTTTCTGTCCCTGTCGTCGGCTGTAATGTGATTATCTTCGCTCTGCGGGGGTTGAATGTGTGGACGTTTGTGTCTTGTCATTAGGACTGTAAATGACAGGGATGCATAGAGAGACAGAGAAAGAGAGAGAGAGAGAGAGAGGAGGGGGGCGAGGCTGAGGCCTGCTAGTGAGGGTTAGGGTGGAGGGGGTTAGCTGGAGATTTGAGCCATACCAGGGCTTTACTGCAGGCCACAATAGCATGTGTGGTGATTGTGTTGAAGGCTTGGCGTTCAGGGCCAGAGCCTCCCCCTGTGGACCGTTGTGTGTGTGTGTGTGGGGGCCGCGGCTTTCGCTTTCGGAGCTTTTTCCCCTCCTTCTTGTGGCTTGTTAGATGTCTTTGTTCTCAAGGCAAAGGTCACTTTAAAAAGAAATAAGGAAGAAAGAAAACATTACCATGGCACTGTTCACGTATGACCTCTCCCTACACCGCCGCCCTTCCACTTGTCTTTTATTTCGATGTTTTATGTTCTCCTGGCAGCGCTCCGTCGTGCGCGGATTCGAAAAAACCGGCAACGCTGAGGAATTTACATCCTCGCTAATTTTAGCTATGGGTTCCTGACCAGAAAACACATCCTCCAATTTCTGTCTATATTGGTCTTCCTGCGTCTTTCCGCTGCTGTTTCACCCACCAGCACTCCAGGGCTTCTGCTCCTAAATCTCCTCCAAGATTGTCCTATTTTCAGTCCTTTCTTAGCTAAAAGATTTTTATATAACCTGATCCACGATTACACATGCTGCCAAAGCGCCTCTCCGGGTTTAATCCACTTCAAACTAAAGTAAGTTGCTGGAACAAAACACTTAATAAGACGGTAAGTAGCCAATAATTATGAGCAGGATCGATAGCAGTTTCCCAAAGCGATGTGCAGAGATCTGAGGTCAGCATGAGGCGACGTGAGGGGGAGTGGAGATCAGAAACACAAGCCGCCGCTGACATAAGCCTCGTCTTTCTGCAGACTCTTTGTATATTTTCAAACGGCGAACTAATTCACTCCATATTTCGGCTAATGACACCGCTGATGTCATTCAACACATAAAAATTTGAACAGATTCGTCTTTTTTTTTCTTTTTTTTTACCCGTATACGTCTTCCTGTTTCCAAAGGTTTCTGCTTCTTGCTGCTGCTGCAGATTTCAAGATGGTTTCGTAGAGGAAATAACGATCGAGATGTACGAGCGGAGACCTGTTATGTGTTAGAAAACAACGACACCTCTGTTCGAACCTTAAAATCATCCGAAAACTCTTCAATTGTCTTAAAGCTGATTTGGCAGGTTTGAAAACGTAGGTCACGTAGGTCACGTAGGTCACGTTTGACGTTATATTAACAGAAGTGTGCTCTACAAACAACGTTTGATTGATTGATGCGACTGCTTACATTAACATTAAACAGTGTTAAAAGCTGTTCTGTACGGGTCCGGCTCCAGAGAGAGAAGATGGCAATAAAACCAGCGCTAGCAGTGCTTCATTCATCTTTCAGCCAGGAAGAACAAAGGATTAAGATGAATAATAAACAGGATTTAAAAATGCAGGCAGCAACTGCGCCAAATATCCTGTTTCTGCATGTTTCCGTGCATAAAGATATAATTTATCTATATATATATATGTTATCAAACCTGCTCTGAGTGGATGCAGGTTATTGTATTTCTCTTGATCTCCACAGCCAGATTTTAGTTTATTTGTACGAATGACTTTAGATTAAATCACCTTAATTAAAGACAAACAGTTAATTTCACAGTTTAGTAGAGAATCGTCTGCAAAAAAAAGAAAAGATGTGAAACAAAGATCAAACAGACCAATCAACAATAACGGAAGCTGTGATTTCATTGTTTCTATTACAGACAATTAAACTGTTTGGATTTTCTATGATCTCCTAATTTAGTTTATTTATTTGATTTAGAGGAGGAACATCTGTTTTTCACGGCCGTGACGTCAACCGCCGGTTTCTGAAGAGATGCTTTTCACGTCTGGATTGATGCGTTCACTGCTCACTACCGTTGTAGGTCACCGGAACGTGGAAAAACACACACGTTTCCCACCAAAACAACAGATTTAACTTTACTTTAGAGGCCGAGTATGGGAACACGTATAGGGAATATAACACACACACACACACACACACGCATATACAGGAAGATACAAATATAGGTCCACAACTAAACACACAGACAAAAATGCTAAACAAAGATTATCCATCATAAACATATACAGCTATTATGTACAACATACAACAGCTAGACAACAAGCCTGTCGGTCACATGACTGCAGTAATATATAAACAGTGTTGGAGTCTGAGTATTAGTGCAGTGAATACTAAGTATTACAAGAGCTTTAAACTGCATGGGTGGCATATCCTCTACGTATATGCTTTAGATTACATTATTATTTATGTTAATATAAAATTTCAACTGGAACAAACATGTCCATGAAGGGAAACACTCGAAGCTCTGTGTCGTTATTCTGTTTTTTTTCTCTCATCCAGCAGAACTTTACAGCTCTTCGTTTTTTTCCTTTCGGAGAGCTATTCTTTGTCTCAGCGACCCCCTCCTCTTAATTTCCGCCTGTCTGCATATGTTTTAGAAGCCATTAATCGTCCCCTGCACAACATGCACCCCAGCAGATAATTACGGTCATTAAACCAATTAGGGAGCACATGGAGGGGAGGTTTCAGTTCGGGCCTCGAGGCCTCCCACTCCTGTTCTTCTCTAGTGGGACGGCCGAGGTGGTCCTCTGAAAAACTCTGGCAAAGCCTTAAAAAAGAAGGGAGTGAATTACTTCACTCTCGGCTCTGGTATAATGCAATTTCCTGTTGGTGTAGCCTTGAGAGACCTTGCCAACTTTGCCGCAGGCCAAGTAATCAGAGCCATTAGCCAGCAAAAGTCCATCCCATTTTCACATCCTTTGTGTGGGGTTGAAGCAGCCGTTTAGTTCGGTGTCATCAAAATATATTTTCCTTAAAAGCTCGGAGGACTATTTTTGGGTGCAGAGCACAGAAAATGAGAGGAGATCAAAAAGTGGCAGGAAAGGGAGGGAAGAGCGGTCAATCTGCAGACAGTGGTTTTCAACGTGTTCAGTCTATCATGTGATTATAGAGCTAATATTATGGTTTCTGCCACCGTGGGAGTTCTGGCAGAAAGAGGATGCAGCGTCTAATAAATGCAACTGTGATTAATTACACAACTGAGACAAATGCAGCAGAGCCATGCAGTCACCGTCCACATGTGCAGGCAAGCCACAGAAAAGTCCCCTCGCACATCCTCAGAAAAAAAGTTTCATATGGTTACTGTCCTCCGTTGTTTGGGCGAGGTATTTCCCAGCATTCCTCGTGTTGTTATTGGCACACGTGTGTTTCTGAGCTCCGCAAAGAGAAAGCTCTACACGGGTTTTCTCTGCTGACTTATGAATGACACGTAAAAAAATAAAAAGTGAAATATAAATATTGTAAAGACTCCATAAACAAAGAAAAACTTTCAGTCCAGGGACTTTTAGTCATATTTTAATACTGTGGCCTTTATTCATGGAAGTGGACAAAAACAGAAGAAAAGTAGAAAACTGCTTCTACTGTTGAATCACCTTTAAACAAGCTCATTTAAAGAAGCTCTGAAGTTATAGAAGTCTGTTTGTTTAAAGGAACAGTTTGACATTTTTTTGGAAATCTATCTATTCATGTTCTTGCTGAGAGGTAAAGTGATGATGCTCTGTACTTTCAACTTCCAAATAAAAGCAAAAATACTAAAATAATCTTAAAAAATAATCCAGTCAGATTAGATTTGATAAACTCAGACACCAAAAATCGAAAGATTTAAGAAGTCTAACTTTATCATCTGGACTACAGAGGATAAGCAACCAATCAGACGTTTGAATTTGACTAATTCAAGTTAAGCAACTTGAATATTTGGGTGGTTAGTGATTCAATGTCAGTTACAACATTCATACTGAAGTGGCCACTTTATATAAACTGGGATAACATGGCTGTTGCCACACAAGACTTCACCAGAGTCATCGGAGCATGTGACCCATCGAACCTCGAGCGAGTGCGTCCAAACCATGTTCAGCTCTTATTGGAAACCTCATTTTTCTGTAGGAGGCAGCTCCGAGTGTGAAAAGGAGAAACTGTGTGAACATGAAGCAGGGTGGGTCCATGAAAAGTCTGTCATCTCGGCCTTGTTGTTTAAAGATATATACCTCCAAGTACGTTTTTTTTCTCTTCTTTTTTCATCATGTTTCACATATAACGTGGTGGGAATTTCCCAAACTGGCTGCAACAAAGGGAAATTAAAGCTTTGCAGAAGTAAAATTATGACTTTTTTGTTTCTTTCCCCCAATAAATCAACATAATCACACTTGGATTCCATCATAGTATGAAATAAAAACGCTGTTTCATGTAAAATGTATTTCGTAACCAGCCAATTCCCACTTTGCCTCAAAGGACCAGCTTGTTGCTGAATGTCTGTGGCTTCCCATTGAGGAGCATCACTGTGCTTGTGTGTATGTGGACGTTAAACATTCCTCCTACTGGGCAATAACCCATATTCACATCTGATCACGATGTATTTTGTTTAAAACAGGGTGGAGATTCAGCCATAGAAAAGGAACATAAGAAAGGGCACTTTTATAAAGCACTGGATGGAAGAAGTGAACGTAGGGGGGAAAAAAAAAAGAGGTTTATACATCAGCGAAGTGTCGGGACATGTTGAAGGATTGTAGAGTACAAATGTGAAAATCTAATCTGGGGGGCAGGAAGTGACCCTCGGGGGATTAGAGTAGACGGTCTCCTGCTGGACTGAATTATTGATGGACGTTTATTTTGTCGTTTTTTCTCCCTGCTTGGTTTAACAATACATTTACAGGGAATTTACTCTGAAAAATAACACACATGTAGAAGATCATAACATTACCGTATAAGGTGTACACAGCATAAGGTGTTGTGTACCGTGGCTGCACTTTTGCCTTTTTACCACAAGAGGTCAGGCTCCTCTTAAACTAGCTTTCACTCTCCTGTCATATAAAGTGGTGCATCTCAATATGGAGTTTCATCAACAGAAATCATATTCATTTGACTTGGATCTTTGGTTCTCGATGTGTTTTTTTTTTCCTCCGGGGGAATCAGGAGTTTTTTCACTTATGTAACACAAATTGTTCCTCGAGGGACTCAAGAAAAGCCTTCAAAGAGCCTGAAAACCTCATCAGAAGTCACTCAGGAAATCATGGAAACAGCCGGGAACGCTGTCAGTGACCCTTGGAAAACTCTTCCAGGTGTCCTTATTGAAGTTACAGGCTATCACAAGCTTGACACTCAACAAAAAGCAAACAGGTTTCCTTGTGACATGATTTTAAGATATGGAGGGTTAAGGGTCCATATTGTTCTTGACTCCCCTCCCCTCCGACTGTGTGGTCGGTACAGATGATCTCTGTCCTGCTAGATTACTGTAAATCTTGGATATAAACTTTTCTGTTATTATCGATTTGTTGAGATCAATTTTCTGGTGTTTGGCTAACTTTATCAGCACCATCCTTCCTCCCTGTCCATCACATTATGTTTCTATGCCTCCTTTTCTTGGGGAGAAAATCTTTTCGTAAGTGTGGAGCGGCTTGGTTGCTATGGGAACAGGATTCTCCCTATGATGGAGGCAAGAGCGCTGTTGCCGCGGGTGACGTCAGCGAAGCCCCGGTTACATTATCCCCACATTCGCACCACGAGGAGTCTGAGACAAAACAAGGGCAACAAGGGCCGAAGAAGAAGTGTTGTGCGTGTGTGTGTGTGAGTGTTTCCTTTCAGGTGTGTGTGTGTGTGTGTGTGTGAGTGACACAGCTAATGAGGTCACAGGGGACACAGCAGTCGGTGTGTGGAGGTGTGTCATCAGGTTGACATATGTAAATATGTGAGGACTATAAATAAGACCCTAAAATACAAATACCCATAATTACAAGAATGAACGAGTGTTTTATGAGTATATAACTTATACATCATATAACAGTAGAATACAGGATATACAGTGACGGTGTTTAGCAATACACAAGAAACCGAATCTGAATATTAAACGTAAGCTCCATCATCAAACCCTCCGTCTGCGAGAGGAGGAACAGTGGGAGGAGAATAGAGAGATCGAGGGGAGGGGATTCAAAAAAACGTCAGCAAACAGGCATTTATACTTTCTCCCCACTTTCCTCTCTCTCCCCTCTCCCCACACTGTGTCTATGTCGCTCTCTCATCTCTCTCCTCCTCTACAGAGAAGTCTGCTAATGCATCATCCGGCATCTGCTCTTACTGTCCCCCTGCATCCGTCCTTCACTTCTCTCCTCTCACCCAGCTCCTCATCCTCCTCTTCTTCAAGCCGTCATGGTGTACAGATAACCGCCTGAGACCATGGGTGCCTGCCTCTGCAAAGGCCATAAAGGTCAGTGCCACCTGTTTGTGTGTCCACGTCTGTGTGTGTGTGTGTGTGTGTGTGTGTGTGTGTGTCTGTTAGATCAACCTGCAGGAAGTGTTGATGACAGGAGAGCAGAAGTGTTTCAGAAAGTTATATCATGTGTTTTTAGGGATATGTGTGAGAATCAAGCAAATAACAGCAAAAGTTTTGACATTTTTGACATCTCCACAGCAGAGACAGACGGTAAAAACACCTGAAATACATTTACAGATGTGTATCCGTCATAGGAGTAATCAGCATGTACAAAAAAAAACAAAACTTATTTATTTTCATCTCCCTTCTTGCAGCTGTTTTTTGATTTGAGTGGATCTGTGGGGGTCGCTTTAGAAAAACCAGACATGAGGGCAGGAGGTTGATGGGGAGGATTGTGAGGATCAGCAGTGGCTTTAGGATATGACAGCATCCCACTTGTCGTGACTCGAAGATGTGACTCGGGTTGCAATTGTCTGTCACTGTTTTTCAACTGCTGTGGGTGAAAAAAAGAGAAATGTTTGTTGCATCTTTTAAAAAAAAGCCTGTCTGGCCTCTTTTAGGAGGAACACGAGTAAAACCGGCGTTCTGTGATACATCCAAACAAGCTCGAGTTGATAACATGACATTTAACATCATATCACACTCTTATTTTCATTATTTTCAACGTGAAATCTGTGATGCGGCTTTGAAAATATTTCGCTGGGACAAAGTGTGCTTTTGTTCAAGAACCTTTTTAACAAGGTGGAGGGTACTGAGCTCAGCGCTTTCAAGCTGGGAAGAAAGAGGGAAGGCAGCTGTGAAGCTACTGACAAACAGATAAGAGAGCAGCAGGGAGTGTGTGTGTGTGTGTGTGTGTGTGTCTGTGTGTGTGTGTGTGTCTGTGTGTGTGTGTGTGTCTGTATGTGTGTGTGTGTGTGAGACAGAGAGAGTGACTGAGTGACAGATTTAACCCCACAAGGACAGAAGATTGACTCAGGAATCATGATGGGGTTTCCTAACCTGCTAATAGCATCTGATGAGGCCAGAGACCAGATAGAGCTCTATACACCCGTCTGTGTGTGTGTGTGTGAGTGTGTGTGTGTGTGTGTGTGTGTGTGTGTGAGAGACTTAAGTAAAAGGAAAGGTGTCACTCCTACTGCTGTAGCATTTCATTTCCCTAGCAACAGCCGATTGTATTGACAAAACCTCAGGCATGAGTTTGTATTCTTGCATGTGTGTGTGTTTGTGTGTTTGTGTGTTTGTGTGCGCGCGTGTGTGTGTGTGTGTGTGACCTTTCTAATAATGTTAATCCTCTATTGCTTTGTCCTGCACTTCATTTCCTTTTGTCATTCATATGAGCCTCATCACCATCAATTAGGAAGCAAACAGGCTGGTGCAAAGTTAAATATGCAGCGAGGCGCCGCTCCAACGGCTGTATATGGACTCAACGCTCTCGCTCTCCCCGTCTGCCATCCTTTATATATAAGCCTCGCTCGACCCCTGGCCTTTAGAGACTACTCGGCCTGGAAACACACAGAAACAAACAAAATGAACCAACACACCTGTGTGTGATTCCCCACAGAGCTCCACCATCCCATGACAGCACTGCAGGAACAGACTGAGGAGGGTCAGCCGTCCTCGGTCAAGGTGAATAAAAGCACTCATCTTCCTCTTGTAAACAAGGTGCTGATTCACCAGGTATTACAACACTGGGACTACTTTTCTAACATAAAAGTAGTCCCTAAAAATCTGTTGACAGTGTGTTATTATCCAGAATAAATTTATAAAATCAAAGCTATTAGATACAACACATTTTCTTTTGTAATGTGGGTGAATCAATCCTTTTAATGTTTCTGTTAAATAAGAAAATAAAAGTCCTCATTAGCGGATCGTTTCTTAATCTTCTGGATTTTCTTTTATCGTAAACAGCAAGGCTCATATTCAGCTGAATATCTGACGATGATATTGTGATATTGCTACTGCAGAGTGAGATAAGTGTCGCTGTAAGCAGGAACATCGGCTCCATTTTACACTTAATATCTCTTTTCACACATAACATGTTGAGTCTGCTCCATCACACTCTGCGTGCAGACGTCTGGAGCGACATTTCCTGCTCCTTTTTTTTTCTGATTAATAAACTGGAAGCTTTTTTTTCTGTATTTGTGTATTGTGAATATCAACATCTGCTAATAAAATGAACTTCAGCATTTACAGATTCTCAAATATGAAAAAAATACAACATTTAACTGTATACTTTGTGTATTTTTTACTGTTTTGTCTGCCATTAGAAACAGGTCAAATATAAATATATATTTACACCACTGAGTTTTACTCTTTTTCACAGCTAGTTTATGACCAGTTTATGACTTACATCTCCCCCCCCTTTCAATCAAATAAATGTGTCAAACAATGTTTTTACATGATTATTTAACGGCACATGTCAGACGTTTAAAACATTTATAAACGGATAACTGATTTTTGTTTGGTAAAGCAGCAGTTTTTATGGATGGAAAGTCACAGACCTCCTTCTGGTTTTCTGCAGCGACCACACGTCTGGCGTTGAAGCAGCAGAAAGTCGATGTCAGAAACAGAAAACGAGCACAGTTTTCCCACTTTGCCAATTTAACATTCAAGTGACTTTTATGCAGAATTTTATTGTCTGTAAAACCTTTTTTTTTTGGGCTTCACTCCAACAGTCTGAATTGGAGCCATACCTCATGCGCTAATATATAATCATGTACTTACTTCTTCTAAAAAAAGGCTTTCAGATCAAGAACACTAAAACTACAGAGATCAATCAACAAAGTGCACTTTCCTCTTTCCATATTGAGTGCAGTGTGTAAATCCTGCAGGATTTCCATATATATACGTTGCTTGTTATTGTCATTATCACTTTTTTTTATTGTTAGAAAGAGAAAAAAAAAGTGGGAAACGTGTGGGTTCAGTTATCAAAAGAAATATCAAACGCAACAAGAACAAGGAACTTTTTACTTCAGCTTTTTTTCCCCACAGGAAACCTTTTAAATCAATATGATGTGATGTTCAACTACTTCATGTGCATCATGTTGTGCAGGATGGCCAAACCTCCTCCAACGGCAATGTGGCAGATAAAACCAACCACTATAACATTGGCGAGCTGGCTACCTCATCTCTGATTGGTGAGATTTTAACTGCACACACACACACACACACACACACACACACACGTAAACAGGTTTAGTTCATATTGTGATTCATTATGAATCAAACATATGAGACTGGGAAAAAACAAGCTGGGAAATTATATTAGTAACCATGGGAGGTTAGTAATGTAATTTCCCTCCTCCTCAGTGCTCTTTCTTTCCCTCACAAACACACACACACACACATGCAGTAACACCGATATACCCACACGGACACACATCAATAATCAAGGAACAAGTACACAAACATTTTCCTGTCTGAATTTAAATTTAGCCTCCACCTGTGACTCCGTCCTTTTTTTTTTGTTTTTTGCCTGCTTCCATCTCTCTGCGGGAGGTTAATTATCTGAATTATGCCTTGCTGAACTTCTCCCCATTGAAAGCTGCTTTAATTACCCTGACAGTATAATTAGAAAAGCCATGAAAACCTCATGAATATGTTAGGAAAACAGAGGCTGACACCTGTGACACAATCATCCTAGGAAAAAAAAAAAAACACAACCCAACAACATGTAGTCAAACTCAATCGTGTGTCAGTCGTTACTTAAACTGCCAAAGTGAGTTCTGGAAAATTGGACAGTCACAAAAAGCTGCTGACAGGCTAACCGCTCAAATCAGATCACACTGTGAAAACTCAAATATTATTGCTCAGATATAATTATATATATAGAGAGAGAGAAACAGCGTGCAGACGTTGCAGCTGCTGCCTTTTTTTTCTTCTTGTATGATTATGTTTGATCGATTATCACATCCCACAAATGTAATTGTGTTTCGACCAAACAGATGATATATAATGATGGCTCAGCAGTGGGACTAAATATGTAATAACATATAAATTAGTCTTGAGGTTGGCGCTACAGGGTATAAAAACCCCGTCGTTTAGATTTAAGGCCTTTATCAGAAATGTATTTATTCATGTAAGTAAATGATATGGCATTTAGAAGAGAATATTTTCCTGTGTGTAAGTAGAAACTTTGGCCTGATGGTGGCGCTAGAGGGAACTTTATGCTCTGGAGACCATGAATATCAACAGTAAATTTAATATCTTATGCAGATACATTATCTAAACACATATGATTTATTGCATGGATAAGACAGACTGACCCACCAATCAAAACCTCACATAAATGTATGCATGTGTTGCTGCAGACATTCATGTTCCCCAAAGATGAAGCCTGTTGACTCTGATGATGAACTTTTCTCCAGTTGCCATCTGGTCAAATTGCTTCATGGTGTCAGTGTCTATACATGATGCATCCAGTGTTTCAACATTTGTCAGAGTCAAACACACAATCTCAATACAAAAAAACAACTTCTGGTTGCGGTTATGCATGTAAAGCATGAGCCGTTATTGTGAAAAATCAGACGCAGAAGTGAAGAGCATGGTTGTATCAACACGCTTTGCCACATTCCCAAAAATAAACACACTTTTTGGAAATTATCGGGGGAAAATAAACGATACTTTCTGGGATTATCGGCCCCCTAAAATCCCACATTGTTTGAATACAAATTGCTTCTTTCACCACAGTCACCGCTGCAGCTGTGGTTCGTTTTTTATTGTTTCGGGCTACCGCTGCTTGAAATCAACAGTAGTCGCTCCCCAACTGGCAAATTAAAGTACTTATCAATTTCACCCCTTTTGAGGATGTGATTAAATGTGATTTTCTTGAATTATTCCCACATTTCTTTATAAATAACAAAGAGGGGAACAGAGTCACGCTTCACATAATGCCATATACATATACACATATATCTATAATGTGATTCACACATATATATGCCAAAAAACCCCACAATCAATCCAACCATTTATAGTCAGATATTATTAAAGACTCCATTTATATGTGGTTTCTGTTGGTAGCCTCAAACACCCTCCAACAGTGCAGAGCAGAGCCTCTTAATAGCAGCAGCAGCAGGTGTCAAAGTTCACAGCAAACGACAAAGAAGAGCGCTGGCTGAAAATAACACGTCATGATGTTTTTGATGCTTTAATTATCTGCCGTCTTCTCTCATTTATCTGTACATTCATTCTTGCTTCTCTCCTCTGCTGCTTCTTGTTTTCCTCATTTCCACCCTCGTCACCCTGTTCACCCGTTATTTTACTGCTCTTGACATTTTTTTCCCCCCGTTTTGAGTTTCTTACCTTCTTCCTCTTTCTCTTTTTTTAACCTTTGCCTTTTCAACCTTTCCTTTTCATGTCATTTTACAGCTGTATGATTTTCCTGTTCCAGAAATTGTTTCCTGCCGTCACTTTCACTTCAGCTCTCCATTTTTACAGACCTTTCAACTCTTGTCTCTGTAGTTTTGGCCATCGTTTATGTGTATTTTAAGTATTGGACTTGGACTTATTTAATTAATATGATTTTTGCATATTGTAAATATTTGTTTTCATCAGGTTTTCTATCATGAGCTTCATACAGTACAGTTGAAGTATCATGAAATGTACAAAGCTCTTCTCAGTTATAGTTTCCAGGTTTTCCTTCTATGTCTGAATTATGCAATCTTCATAGATTTAAGTATCACATGATTCCTCTCCTTTTCTTGATCATTTCTCTGTTGCATTTATTCGCCCTTCTCTTCCTTTCAATCAGTGCCTCATACACTCTTGCATCACTTTATCTTTTCTTCAAATTATCTCCCGCTTCTCCTCTGCTACAACATTACTGTATAATCCCATCTTTTCAGCCAGGTTCCACTTTATCTAATCTACTTTATCAAAATGTCTCCTCACCTTATTTAGGTCTGGTGGCCACGATAAAGGACCATATCACCAAGCCCACGGCGATGGCCCAGGGGCGAGTTGCTCACCTGATTGAGTGGAAAGGTTGGGGAGGTGGCGGCGAGGCCAGAGGAGGTGGAGGCAGTCGGAGCGGGGCCTGGGGTAAAGGAGGTGGAGGCTGGGGGGGGATGGGAGCCGAGCTGCAGGAGGATGAACAATTTTACTCCCAAATGACGGATGAGATCAAAGAAGCTCGCTTCGCTGCAGGTGAGACAGAGGGATGAATTTAATTCATGAGAAACAAGATTTGGTCGGTGGAGACGAAGTGGCGCTCGCATCCCTTCAGGGCGTTTGTTCTCGTTCAATTGGTTTGTGCAGGAGGGACCGTCTAGAAAAAAATCAATAGACCTGAAGACGTCCATGACAGTGACTCAAATCTAGTGCACTTATTCAATTTCCCTTTTGTTTGTGATGCATGTAGACTTGGTAAAAAAAAACAACAACAACAACAGGGGATTGACTTCTAAGAAAAGCAACATAAAATTGTGTATGTGTGGCTTTTGTTCCTCAGGAGTAGCAGAGCAGTTTGCTCTGGCGGAGGCAGCCATGAATGTGTGGTCCATGAACGACAGCTTAGAGGAGCCCTGCACCAGCTTGCAAGGTTTGTCATAAAAAAAAAAAAGGATTTATCTTTGTTTATCTGAAAATTATCAAAATGTCTCGAAGGGAACGAGTGCAAACTTTGCAAATCTGCCCTATAAAGGAATAATATTAAAACACATTTCCACTATGATATAATATAATACCAATCTGGGTTTGTTTGATTATAATGTCCTTATTTTACCCAGATGATGAATCCTATTAATGACATAAGGTTAACACATAAGTCTCAAAACAGCCTGATGTCCTCAACAGGCCACCATACACACCAATACTCTTGATTTAGGTGACAACGTGTGGTTTTTATTTCATGCCATCTTCATGTCTCCACTAGTGTTGAAGATCTCAGCAAAGAAGACTTGACCATTTTTCATCCGGCCAATAATTTAGTTTTCTGGTGGGATGATAATTACAGCATCGCAGGGCATTTAGCCTGAATATAGAGTTTTAATTTTGTATTCAAATTTCTGTCCAGTACACAAAGCGGTTTAAGTACAGAGTGCTGGCACATCTGTTTCGCCCACATAATTATCCAGACTCATTAGTGTATACCACCAGCTTGACTTAAAACTAAAAACATAATCAATCCAAAATGTAAACAGGCTAAAAATGTCCTCAAGTGCCAAAAGACACAAAAAACAACAACAGAAGACTGTGACTCAGAAGAAGACTTCAGTATAAATCAATAACCAACACTTAGTCACTCTGCTGCCGGTGACCTTTCCTGGTCACACAATATATGTCAAGATGATTTATTTGACTCACTGGAAACAGGCCTCAACATTACAGTTGCCTTCAGTCTTTTAAAAAAAATTCAGTTTCACATTTGATAATAATTTTTATTATTATTTTGCTGCAAATAAGTCTATAAAACAGAACTACAGATTAAAGTTTAAATTCTTTATCCATATATTGTACATTTCTGTTATACAGTATGCCAGCTGCTTCAGGAAACTGGTACCGTTTGTGTTTCAGTTTAAAGATGACATATTATGCATATTTTTATTTTGTGTTTATATTCTGTGCTTTTACTGGAATATCTTTGCATGATTTGCATGAGTTAAAAAAAAACAACTTCTTATTTATCTTATACTGACCCTTTACTCTGTCTGAAACGAGCCGTTTTAGTTCCTGCCTCTTTAAGGCCCCTCCTCTGTTCTGATTGGCTCTTGCAAGCTGCCCTTCAGGACACTTTCTCACGACTCCAGAGACAACAAACCATGAAACTATAGTAGTATGCATCAAATACATCCGTGCATGTCAATACGAAAACCATGAGCGTGGACGATGCAAACTACAAGTGGAAAAACCTTAGCAACAACCTTAGCAACAACCTTAGCAACAAAGTCTACAGAACAGACGACTGTTTGTGCAGCTTCATCAGCTTGACTCTTTCTTTGATTCTTTTATTGTCCCTCCTCAGCAGCACAAAGCCACTTCCTGTCTCAGTTCCTGCTGGACGGTGGAAGCGTCGGCGTTCCCCAGCATCTATACAGCATCCACGCCCAGACGTACGGGGACAGCAGGGTGACCAGCCTGGTCCCCCCACCCTCCATGTCCCAGACGTCCAACCCTCAGCTGCTGCAAAGAGATCGTCCCTGTGAGGACAGAAGCACTGTGACTGCAGAGGCTGCTGTCCGACACGTTGACAGCAGCTCGCTCTCCGAGGATGACGTTTTTTATAATTAGGCTTAGTGGGGAAAACAAGACGATTATCTTGATGGCAATCTCTGAGATGGGCCTCAGCGAGAAGACTTGGGTCTCAACCACCAGCATTGACTGACACAGACAAGAGATATCTTCAAGAGGCAATTCCTCAAACGGCTCGTCTGGAAAGCTTTAACAGCCTCCAGATACTTGTGTGATTGTACATAGCTCCACGGTTGCATTTTTAATTTTTCATTCAATGTCAATGCTACATCACAACACTTTCATAACATATGTAAAACTGTGAAGAGTACCAATACCAGTGCACATATCTTGGTATAAAACCTTCATTTTATTATATGTTGTATAAGGTGGTCCAAGTTTGTCTTTGATCCCCTTTTTTGATTTTATATTGACGGATAAAGAAGATGAAATCCGTCAGTGGAGATGAATTTGGTTAGAAATTGGTGTAATAATGTGTTGCTGTCTGAGCAGAGTAAAAATCACCAGAGGAAGAAAGAGATGAAGTCTCGTGGAAAGAAAGTCGTCACCCAATTATCCGTCTGAGCCTCAACCATGATTAGTTATTATCCACACTTTTCTGTCTGAGGGCGACGTGTGCAGAGAAAAGAGTGAGAGTGCAGGAAAAACCGAACCTGCCAGCATGCATGCGGTGTGTGTTCCTACATGTATGTCAACACGCCTGTGTGTGTTTGGAGGTGTTAGTGTTTACCTGTAATCGCCTTCTTTTAGCACAGCTTTTACACAGAGCGAGGCGGTGCTGTGTGCTGCATCATTGATCTTTCCCCTTTTGTTATCTTTGAAGGGTGGTTCAGAAGAATAGAAGAATAAAAGGCTGAGCATGGCCAGTATGATTGTATCCATTATGAATCAAAACACTTCAGCAGAATAGTCCATTGATTTGGGTTTTAATTAGTGCTGCGGTGTAGTCGCTCCGAAAAGGGGAAATGTGACAATGACAGAAGAGTGAACGATATTGTTAAATAACAGATGCAGAGCGATGTTGACGAGCCGGTAAGTTGATGGATGGAGATGCTGTAGATGCATAAAGGATTTGTTTTAAAAATGACTTCTTAAATGAATTTATGGCTTTAAAGGACAATTCCAGTTCATTAAAATGTGGCTCTTATGTATGTAAGTCTGCCGTCCAAAAGAAATGAAAGCCAAGACTATAAAAAAAACAAAAAACAAGATTGTTTATCTGTCTCCAATACACAAACATGCTCAGCAAACAAAAGATGGCCGACTATTCAGATTAATGGACGGAAAGGAAAATGCGTCCAAAATCATCTGGACACTTGATTTATTTGTCATTTCTTTACATTGTTGTTGCTTCAGGCACTATTTTCGACCCGTGTTTACTTTACTTTCTGTCTGCGTGTTAATAATCACACAGAAGAAGAAGAAGAAGAAGAAGAAGAAGAAGAAGAAGAAGAAGAAGAAGAAGAAGAAGAAGAAGCACTGACAATAATTTTTACTGCAATCAAGCTGAGCAGGAGTCTCGTTACTATGGCAACCCGACCATATTCCTGATATGACTGTGAGGAAGCAATTTATCAGATTTCACACAGCTCCCTCTGGAGCCACTAAAGGCCCTATACAACAACTACTATGTGCAGAATATATATGTTAATTATTCTGATAACATGTTACATATTTTTCAATCTTACTTTGCAGCACAGTCTCTAGTAATATATTCTATAATAATACCAGTAATAACACCAAAGGGGTTACACTGTGTTAATTGGCATACAAGCTGATTTGCAGGCTCTTGTTTTTTTTTTTATCCTCCCTGGATATTATTCTGTGAAGACACACTTTTAACATCGCTGTGTTACAAAGTGTGGATCAGTGACATCTCCTCAGTGGACGAGATCCTGTTAATTACTACAAAAAGGCAGGACAGAAGGCTCTGATAAAGGAGCGTGCAGCTAATGACAGCTTTGTGTTTGTGTGGAAATATCGCTCCGCTTAGGGAATGAAGAAGTAATATTATTAGAGGCAGGATAATCAGACAGAGATGGATTCATGTTGAAAAAGGTCAAGGGATGAGTTTATTTCCACTGTGTGTCACTGCTTAGATGTCTTTGGCCAAGTCTTCTAATATTCTCTTCATCTGGAGGAGAAAATAAGAGAAAGGGAAGGATTGGAGGGAGGGAAAGAAACTGCTTTGAATCCATAAGTATCCATTATGACTCCTTGGTGCTACCTAAGGATGAGGCACACTCGGTACTCACAGAGGAATATAACAGAGGCGGCGTGTGTTATTAAGAAAATACTGAGGATTATATTTGTGAGTGTCTCGTTACCTCCGGCCATGTGATGAGCCCGACCAGCCGTCCTCTGTCGGTGACAAACAAGGTCTGAGCTCCAACCAGACTCAGGATAGTGTGAGCCTGAGGAAACATGATTTAAAGGAACTGACTTTAAAGGAACAGTTCACCGGTTTTTTTTTTTTTGGGTCTTTGGTCACAGATTCAGAGATCTGGTACCCTCACTTCTTTCTCTTGTAGTCCTTCACGCAGCCACTTCTAAAGCCACAAAAAGGCTAAATACAAGGCCTTAGTTAATTAAGTAATTAGGTTGCATCTTTCTTGTTTTTAATATGTCTCTTTACCTCCTGAACACTGCTGTGAGGAGATAACAGGACAGAAGTCGGGTGGATGCAGCAGACCTCATCCAAATATTTCTCCATAGTCTGAAAAAAAAGGGGGACAAACACATTTTATATTTGCATGCATTTTTCCATTAGATGCATCGTTGTCATGCAGATGCACCCAGTATTTAGTGAGAAATGACGATTCACAGTTTCTATTCCCTGATTTAACTGATTCTCTAGTGTATAAAAAGGACAAGCCATCGATCCATAAATCCTATTATTTAAAATCCGTTTTGATAAGCAGCTCATCGCGTCTTTTTCTATCACTGGATTATGCTTTGAAATGGATGTCAGCTGTCATAAAATTAGATTTTGCACCAGACAGCTCATCCTGGATGCACATCTTGCTCTTGTACTCGTTTATTTTTTTTTTGCATTCAGTCAAATGGATTTTAAAGGCGTGACCTATCAAACAGAATTACACAGTTCACTCCTCCTAACTAGTCTGACTCCATCCAGCCTTTTTAATTTTTTTTACCTCAGTCTTACAGTGACGCAGGAACATCAGCAGCTCTGATCGGAGGACAAACCCCAGTAAAATCTGCGACTCTTCAAAAGAAAAGAGGAAATCATTTTCTGTCTGTTGCAAACACAAAAATCCATCCATGTGATTGCTGCTGAAAGGCTCAGCTGGCCGACCGACTATTTTCTCACACTTGTCTGCTCCTCATTGAGGCACTTTCATATTGGCTTTTAAAACGGTCACAATTTTTCATCATTTCTCTCATTATTTTCCTCTTTTCCTTCTGTTTGGTGTCGTAGTAAGTACTGACAGCCAAATACTTCACACCAATATTATATACTCACACATGCATTTCATTTTATGTGCAGATATAGACAGAATAGGACTCCTTAGGCAGCAGTATTAGAGTAAAATCTTTGTCTGCGCACCATGTGACTCCACCACAGGGATTTGTATTTCAGTGCTGCTGTTGACAACCTGCTGAACCTCGACTGGCCCAGCTGCTTTCTGAAGCTGCAACGATTTAGCTCCCAAAACCTGTCCGACTGGTGTAGAGTGAAGCCTGCAAGAGATGAATCATGTTACAGCTGGAACACGAGCAGCTGTGGTTGAATGAAATTAGAAATATCAGCCTATTTATAGCTAAATAATACAATCATTTATTTATCTGTGGGGGGCCAGAAGATGGAAAATAACCGAGGTTAATGCATTTTCAAAACAAGACCATTTAGTTGTTTTTTTTCCTAACAAACTCCACCAAAAACATTTCAAGTATATTAAAGTGTCTATCAGATAATAAAATGATAAATGAGAAGTCAATCTTAGGTATACTTGAAGCCGTCAACAAGGAGCTGTCGGTGATGGCAACTTGATTTATTTATTTTTTCTATTGAAATTCAGTCTGGATGATGAACAGATTAGAAAGAAAAACAACTTCAATGTGCCTGCGATCACCCGTAGAGAAACATATCTGTTTAAAATAGAGGCTGACATAATTTCAGGAATCTTGTTGGTCACGAGATTCCTGTGGGAATCCTGCAGGATGGGAGTTGAAACACACTCCTGTGTCAGCCTTCAGGTCAAAACAAAGTTTCTTGTCACTGTTTGTAAGACAATAACATTTAACCTCACATGCTGTTGGAAAGGCTGTTAAATGTTACGCCGGTGCCCTCTTGTGGTCGGAGGCTAAAAGGGGGGTCTTGTCCTTTTCTTGGGAACGCGATATCTCAGGGAATTTCTTTAAATTTGGCACAAATATCCACTCGGACTCAAAGATGAACCTGTTATATTTTGATGGTCAAAGGTCAAAGGTCAAAGGTCACTGTGACCTCACTTCCCATTCTCGTGAACGCGATATATATATCTCAGGAACGCCTGGAGGGAAGTTTCATTGCTTGTGGCACAAATGTCTGATGAACTGATTATGAGTTCGGTGGTCAAAGGTCAAAGGTCAAAGGTCACTGTCACTTAGGCCATACATAAGAACATCACACACTGATTATGACAAAGTTTTACACAAATGTCTAATAGGATAAGTCATCTGTAAATCTCCTAAATGTCAATATAGTGATAACATCCAAAAAACACACTTAATACATTTCATTAAATTCCTTCAAAGTCTTCATCATAAATATTATATGAGTCTGGACTCAGTGTTTCTCGTTATTTATGCAGTTAATCAGCACTTTGAAAGGATTTTCTTCATGGATGCCTGGTGAGGAGAAAATAACTGATCAGAATTGAAAATGTTAAAGTCTTTCTTTGTTATTTCATTTCTTGTCTCCCAGTAGATCTAATTAGAAATTGTGAGGGATTAGTTTTTAAATTATAACTCACCTATAGATTCCTATATTTTACTGTAAAAAGATCAAGTGTAAAGTATTCTTACTTTATCATTTAAATTTGATATCTGCATGTGGTAGCTGGTAAAACAGTAATCTGAGTCATGATTTATCCTCTCGACCGCTGACAGATGTGACTGCATCCATCCAACTTTGTGTTGAACCAACAGACCGACGCTGGCTGAAAAGCTAATTTCATGAACTACAGGGGTCTGGCCACATGAACCAGCTTTAATCATTGAATATTTCCAATATTTTTCCCCTGCTGTGTTTAAATCATTTGGAAATGATAAAAAGCTGCCAGATGTGGATTCACATTATTTAGGATTATTTAGTTTTAGACTTGGTGGTTCTTACTTACACATAAAAGCTATACTCTCTTCTTTCTTCTTTTAATTACTCACCGGGGGCAGGCCTTTATCAGAGAAGGCAGGTGTGGGAGCCTCTTGCTGATAGAAAGGGCATCATAGAAAGATGGGCGGTTCCCGGATCGAGCCACGGCATTGGCCAGCAGGGTGGCGAGGAGGACGGGAACAGCGTGGCTGAACTGGCCAGTTAACTCTAAAGCCAGGAGAGCTGGGGACAAGGTGTGAGTCACAGCCCCGGAAAGTGCTGCAGCACCTGGGCAGAAAATAACGTGCAGATGATGTATCAGAGTTTTACTACATCTAATATGCTGTCATTAAACGGTGGATTTATCCTGTATGTCTGTACAACATCATGAAATCTGGGGGACACATACATGATATACAGCTGAGGCAATATATCATTATTAAACAGCTATTAATCAGGTTTTTCTACCAGCTAGTGCGTAGCCACCAGGATTTATAGACGTCCACTGCCGGTCTGACGTCGCTCCAGTAGAAGACAGGTAAGCCGCTCCTTCTCCCAGCAAACGGCCAAGAGCTGCCCCTGAAAAAAAAAACAGAAATCAAAGACTAAACGTTGATTAAAATGTCCCCTCCTGCTGAGAAAAACCTCCCACAGTTTTCACATTCACAGCGAATCACCGGTTAAATTTGTACTTGTTCTATTCAGGTATTCTGCAAATGACCTTTTCCCTTTTCACTTACCGTAGATAAAGACTGGCATGAAGTATCCAGCTGGCAGGGGCAGCGTGCAGGCGAGGACCAACATCCACAGCTGAGAACCAACAACAGGGACACAGACTGTCAAGTCTCTCCTTGGCATCTGAACGGCTCTACTTGCACATGTTGCAGATGAGTCACTATCAATCTGTATGCAGATCAAATGTTTTCAGTGCTTAAAAATCAATTTCACACAAATAAATATTGAAATCGTGCCCATTTTGAAGGAAAGCGAAGGCTGAGTGGGGAATGAATTTCCCACACGGCTTAATGTGTTTGGGATGGTTTATTTGAACAGGTGTCAATGCAGAAATGTCCACATATGTACTTAGACGAGTGTTGTTTTGTTCCTGTCTGCTCGTGTAATAGTGAGAGAGGTTTTTCCTTACCTCTGAGGACAAATTGGAAATAATAGATATGTGGGCGGGTTGATCGATACCAGTGACTCAGCCATCACTCAGCCAGCTGGTAAATCACAAACTACATCCTTTTTTATTAGCTGTGTTGCTATGAGTCAGCATCAGGCTTTAGAAAACATCTCAGCCTCAAAGGTTAAAGAGTCCATAGCTCGCTTACTCTATTGTGAAACTGTCAATTACTGTAATGTTAATTATGGATCGCAGTGACCCAGGAGAACAGCGGGAGTGGGTGGCCGAACCTCGTGGCTTTGTTACAATCCCTGTTGGTTATCAGTGCAGGTGGACAGTGATAAGAGACTCCTTAATTGTCCTTTTCATTGCTTGTACCTTCATAAACAGAAAGACAAACAAAGGGAGCTGGATAGGAGTCCCTGATGAGCTCCACTCCAGCAGACGCTCAGGCTCCGGTCCAAAAGAGGCATTGTGGGATTGAGAAAACCACTGTGTGCTGTCCAGTAAGGAGGTGAGGAGCTGCTTCATGGTGGACTGTGAAAGAAATGAGTGTCTGAATGCAAGAACATATAGATATAGAAAGTTAAACATAAACATAGGTATTTCTAACAATGATCAGCTGAGATATACAACGGTACAGCTCCAACTCATCGGTTATATATGTACGACCTTTAAATTCTGCTCATTCCCACCTTAGAGGCCATATATTGACCAGCAGAGTGAGGAAACGTCAGAGATGCCAGAAGGAAGGCCACCACTCCTGAATACACACCCTTCCTGCAGAGAGACGTTCACAGGTAATGTCATATTTTTTTATTTTTAGGTCATTGAAATAGAAATTGAAATAAGCTGTGGGTGGTGGGTAGCAGGGCAGATTGTGCACATGTCAAAGAGTCTTTGGGTGGCTTATCTCTGCATCACAATGTGGCTTTTTCTAACTGAAAAGACTTCGCTCTCACTCTGTCGTCAGCATCTTGACGAGGACCGGGTTTGTTTTGGTGAATTGCAGGATCCACCGATGGCAGAAGAGGTAGCAGCGGCTCACGGCTCCACACAGTAGCCTGCGTCAGTCAGAGGCGAGAGGCTTTATTTTTACCCAGGCGGCAATAGACGGAAGTCATTAGAGTTGGAGAAATCAGGATGAGAAGGAGGAGGAGGAGGAGGAGGAGGCCAGGAAATTAGTTGTATGAAGAAAAAAAAAAAAACGTCTAAATGCTAATTAGAGCAGAAGCACAGAAACAAGACACAGCAGCAAAAATGGCTTCGACTGATATGATGTTTCTTTCTTTCTTTATTAGGATCCTCATTAGCGCCAGCATCAGCATCGACTCTACTAGAGGTCCGACTATGCACACTACAGCCACATAAACACAACAAAAACACCTCATTGAGTTAACAGTCGAGTAAATACAGAAGAGAAACATAATTATCATCCTTCCAACAAACATTAAGCCAAAAAATCACAATTCCTCATGAATTCATAACTAACTTATTAACTTAAATGATGTATTTATCCATCATGCATTTTGAATCTGAGTAGCAAATGTCAAGAATGAACTTACCCCAGGAAAGCAAACAGAAGAATCTCCAGCGGGAAGAACGGTAAAGCTTTGGGAAAATCTGTTGGGAACAACGCCTGAAACGTCTCTGTGGATGTGAAACATATACATAACATACCCTCACTGATCGGCTAATAGTCTCTCACTTTATCTCACTGAGATTTTACTTAAACGTATGTTTTTATTGAGCCAAAGATGATGTTCCCACTCAGTCTCATAACAACAATCTTTGTCTGTTCATTTCAACATGAGTGGACATATTTAAACTTATGATTGTTTTTAAGACTTCCTCTATCATTTAAATCTTAAAGCATGTTATTTATATAGGAATCATTTTTAGGCCTTTAGGGTTTGTAACCTTCTCCTTGTTGACCACGAGGGGACGAGAGCTGTTCAGGTCTACTTTACCTACGTCTCCACTCCACACTGAAAACAGGCGGAAGGTCACGGCGCCACAGGCGACTGAGAAGAAACACGGGTAGTAATTCTTCACGGCGAAGTGAAAGGACGTCACTTCCACGCTGAACAACACGCCTTACAGAGACAGAGAGGAATGACAGACATAGATGGAGATGAGTGAGGACAAAAGAGGAAGAGGTGACAGACGAGGATGAAACATAATATAACTTCATATGTATTGAAGAATGTGAGTTTTTTTGTTGTTTTCCCTCCAATCGTACACACACATATATATATATGTGTCTATTTGAACTATTTTAATGCACAAAATTGTGATTGCACCTTAACTTAATTAAAATCATTGATTCCTAATCCTGAACCTTCACCAGCTCTCTCACCGCTGATAGGAGCTCCGAAGCAACTGGCAACCCCGACGGCTGCAGCTACAACCAGCATCTCCCCTGCTGCCTCCTCCTCCTGGAACAACATTCAATGGGGATGTGTCAGCTGTCTAATGGGAGTCCAATATCTGTATTATTAGCTGCTAAAAGCTAATATATATTCACTACTTTTTGAATTACTTCGACTACTTTGCATTTACCTTCTTATTGGCTTGTATTAACGTGCAGAGGTTGCTCAGGTAGCTTCCCACCATGGTGGAAAGATGCACAAATGGACCCTGATGTTAAGAGACAAATATAGAAAACTGTTCATACATGAAAACTTTGTATTTTGTGTGTAAAAGCAGTCAGACTAAGACGTCTCTCACCACTTTGCCCAGGAATAGAGTGCTACCGGCTGCCAGTGTGCAGATAAGGCCCAGGAATTTGGTAAACATATTAGTGAGAGACAAATAATGAGGCATTTGAATACCGGCCACCATGGTTCTCACCTCTGGTATCCCTGAACCTGAGGGAAAAAAATGAAGCAAGAGTTATGAAAGGCCCCGAAGCATTAAAGCAATCAACTTTAACAAAAGCTATTCAACCTGAAAAGCTTATCTATTAAAAAAAAGACTTGTATATGACTCAAAGGACAATCAGCATCAAACAGACTGGATGTAAAAAAAGCTTTATTCAGGGTCTGATTGGTGAAATTGTTCCGTTATACCTGTTTTACCTGTTTTACCTGGTTTTAAAAGCTTTTCTCTGTGTGCCATCGATAGGCTGTAACTGACTGTTCAAACCGTTAACAGGAACAGAAAGCTGACCGAGACAGACGAGGAACGTTTTGGATCTATGAAGTGCATCTATGCTTATTTCATTCATATCATATCACATCAAGCTACATTAACAGTCACCAAGCGTAGAGATCAGTTTCCTGGAACAACATTAAAGCTTTTTCCTGTGTGACAGATAAAATCATGGTTGACTTTTTCCACGCCGTACATCTCCCTCACTGGCTTTCAAAGATAGCATCGGACTTGATGCCATTTACTTCAGACAGGAAAGAAAACGGCTCTTAAAGAAAAATAAAAATAAATAAAATAAAAATCCTTCTCAATACTTCATCCCATCTTTTTCAAGAATACTTGGAGAAAAGACCCATTCGATGAAGTCATGTTACCGGCTCTGATCTGATGTTCATGTTCTGGCCTTTATAGTAGCTATACACCTTCCATAATCATCATCAATCATCAATTAAAAGTAATGAATGAGAAATGTTACACCTTCAATAACTCGTTGTGTAGCCACTTGGGGGCAGTGGCTGTAAAAACAACAGTGACAGTTGCCTATTTATACAGTCATTATATATTATAGTCATGTTTGTTTGCACCTGACAAATATAAGTCCGATATTCAAGCTCCTTTTAGCTCTGTTTTGTCCTCATAAAGGAAAATGTGTCGCTAACTTTATCGATAACGCTACAGAAATTAAACAGTGCTTCTTTTAACTATTTCAGTGTTTCTTTCGGTATTATTCTATTACATATAAATCCTGACCTGTGGAGAAAGGACAGATGTTGTGGGAGAACGATGATGCGACAGCACAGAGGCATGCTGGGTAAAGAGTCCAGCAGAAGAACTGCAGCAAACTGTTGCCCTCCAGCTTCGTATAAAGCCACTGATGGGCTACAAGTGAAATGAGAGAAAACATTATTTGCTTATGTGTGTGTACTGTTTAAAGGTGCAATATATGACTTTTAGCCCTGTAAAGATATAGTAGTAGATTAACGGCTTCCTGAGCAGAGATTGAAGTCACACTCCCTCTGTAATCCAAGCCTCTCTGTTCTCTGTGGATGCACGAGCATGTTAGTGCACGTGAGCGTGTATGTTAGTGCATGTGAGCGTGTATGTTAGTGCATGTGAGTCCCTCCCTGTGCATATGTTTTGAGATGCTGGTGCTCTTGTGTGACATTTAGTGGGGCTGAATATATCATATATTGAACCTTTAAAGTTATTATATACCAAACAACTGATCAATACTGATACTATATGCTGATAGATAAATGAATATAATATAATATAATATAATATAATATAATATAATATAATATAATATAATATAATATAATATAATATAATATAATATAATATAATATAATATAATATAATATAATATAATATAATACAGTATATGCTATGCAGACATGCAGCAGATGATAAAACGATCACTACAGACACAAGAGATTTGAGACTTGACCTGACTTGTGAGCGTCCTCTTGTGTGTGTGAGTGTGTGTGTGTGTGTGTGTGTGTACCTCTCAGCAGCTTTGTTACACTGAGGTCCATGAGAAAGCTGAGGATGGCAGTGAAAACGCCAAGAGCAGCATATCCGTACCACTCTATCCCACAGACGGCTCCTGAGTAACTCGTCAGCTTCAACAGACACTCTGTGACACAGAAATGTGACTTTAATTTATGTCTCAGACAAAATATTATTCAGTTATTGTATAATATCACATGCATGATGAAGATCGGCCTTGAAATAGCTACTCTGTGCTGCATTGATTGGGTCAGTATTGATCAGATTCTAATGATTTTCTACTTGAGTCTGACCTTTGACAAATACTCGGGACCGTCTACATGGTTTCCATGGATCAGCGAGGAGTGGACTCTTATTATGGGATGTGGCCGATCGATTTTCTTGCTCCCAGTCTTCATCCAGACTCTTCATTTTGTCTTGAAATCATTGGTGTGATTAATACTCGATCCAACAAACGCTGCCTCAGAAAACAATCATAATGCACCAATAAAAGCTGTTATTGAACAATATAAAAATGAAAGACTGATTGACTTACCTGCCTCCGTGTGTGTATGTGTGTGTTTGTAGTGAAGGTGCGCTCGTAGCACAGCTGACCTCTATATTAGCATAGAGATGATGGGGCAGTCATGGCTGGATGAGCGGCTAATTTTAACCCTTTGGAGCATTTGTAATCAGTCTTTATCGCAGATATGCAAAGAGACATTTTCATGCTTTTCAGCTTTTTATTAGGTTTTTTGGTGATATTGTCAATTGTGCAACAGAAAAAGAATCAATCTCATAATCTCATAATTGTTCCAGTCTAGTATAATCCCATAAATGTACCATAAATAACTGGAGCTACTGGTGATGTTATCCGCATACGATTTTAGAGCTTTCAACAATTTTATATCAGCAGAGGGAGTTTGCTCAGTCTGAACTCTGGTGAAGATACTAATTGGACCTCGAGCAGAGATTATTTTATCTACTTCTAATAAAGAATGAACCTACATGCTTTATAATATAATATACGTGTTACTATTTATTGTCTCCAAAGTAATCAGCAAAGACACCAGGAAGTTACTGCTCCAAGCATCTTCTTATAAAATGGCAAATTGACATTTTTAAACGTCAACTTCTTGGATGGTCAAGACTCTAAAATTACAGATGTCATTGCTATGACCTTCCTCGTGATGCCTTCAAAGACATTCATTCATTTGATATCTGCTCCAGAGAAGCAAAAAAAACCACATAAAACATGACACGATACTCATGAATCCTCTAAATGTTCAGCACTTGTTAAGAAATCAAGACTAAGTTTCTTAATTCAATCAGCCTGCTCAAGGTCAAGGTAATCATTGTTCAGACACTAAAACACACACACACACACACACACACACACACACACACACAAACACGCAGCTGTGTTTCCATCACTTCAGAGGACATTACATTGACTTACATTCATTTCCTGGACGCTTATCATAACTCCCTAAAATTCCACCATTCACCCTAAAATTATTGATTTGCGTTGAGGAGACTTTACATCCCTACAACATGAGCAATGTCTGGTCCATAAACTCTCTCTCACACACACACACACACACACACACATTAAAAGAGCCCTTGGATAATGTTTGTTTTCCTCAGTTCAACATCCCCTTTAGGCTTTCAATTAGCACTTGTGTTATTTTAGAGATATGAAATCTGCATGCTGTGAGTGTCAAACACACACACACACACACACACGCACGCACACACACACACACACACACACACACACATAATGTACACACATACAGGCGGCTTTTTCCACTATAAAAAACTTGTTTCCATGGGAACCGAACAACAAGGTGAAAAACCAGACAGGAAGTTACTTTTTACTTCAGTCTCATTAACAATAACTGTTGTGTGCCGACGACCTGAGAAGTTTCTCAACATGCAGATAAAACAATAGTCAGATCACATTATGTAACACAGTTTACAGCTTTTAATGCTACTTTAAATAATATATATATATGTATGTATAAATGTTTCAAAGATATGTTTTTCTGGAGGAGTTCAGGACCTTCCAGTGACTTGTTATTCATGAACGCCTGTAAACTACATTTGCATAAAAATCTGTCCGTCTACTGTGAGATGACCTTCCAGCTCAGCCACAAATCCCACCATCGTCTATCTACGGTGGGATTTGTCCCTCTGTCTGCAACATTATGTAACACACAGCAGCTGAAGTCAATCCAAGCACAGGCAGTGTTTGTGTTTGTGTGTGTGTGTGTGTGTGTGTGTGTGTGTGTGTGTGTGTGCATTCCTATCTGCCCGCAAATACGACAGACACACACACACACACACATATATAGAGGTGACTCAATGTCACTGGTGAGCCTGCGTGTGTTGCTGGATCATGTTCACTCTCTGACGTTTCCTCCTTCCTCTCCTGTTTTCATTCTTGTCATTTGCTGCATTTCGGTCACCTGTCAGTCAGTGTAGTTTCTGTAGTTTATAATCTGTACTGATCTATATTTGAGACAGAACATCTTTTACTTTTACTTTACTTCAGACTTGGAAACGTCCCAGTTTACGAGTGTCTTGAATGCAGCAAACATTGCTTCCTACTGTTGTCTGCTGCTGTTTTCCGACCCCTCCCGTCTTTTTTCTCTCTGCTTATTAATATTTCCGTTATATCTGCGTCTGTCTCGTATCACTGCTCCATCTGACACCCTCTCATCTTTATCCAGCTCTTGTCATCTCACGACATTGGTGCAGTTTCCTTACGTCAACACCTCTTTCACTCCATCCCTATCATTTATCTTGTGCAGCCTGGTTAGGCAGGGCTTTTTTCACTAATAGAGGCTTTGATACCAACACCAGCGCCGATGATGGAACGAAGCTTTTAAGCCCCTTTAAATGTCCAATTAAACAACTCAGTATCACAGCAGTCTGTGACATATACATCTATACATCCGTGTACATTGACATGAATATATATATAATCTTCTAATATCTTTTTTTCTTTTATGACACTCAACACAACTTAGAAACTATTTCAGTTGGAAGATCTTTCATTTTGTGACTATTTCATGAACTGCTGTGTTACTGTGTTAAATTAAAAGCTGTATTATTAATTCAGTTATTTATTTATCTTTTTAAACTGCATTTACAAATTGACTTTAAAATCCTGTTGTTTATTAATTAATGTATTTTTGAATGATGTACTTGTTGACTATAATTTATTTTTGTTTTTTTAAACCCCTTTTTTAAAATTTTATTGACTGATAATTAGTAATTTATTGCCCATTAAAATATCCGATAATGAATTACTTTGAATATTTATTTATTTATTTATTTATTTATTTATTTATTTATTTATTTATTTATTTATTTATTTATTTATTTATTTATTTATTTATTTATTTATTTATTTATTTATTTATTTATTTATTTATTCATGTTATTATCAATTTTTTTGTAAAACAAATTTAATGATTCTTGTTTTTATGTACAGGTAGTTGTTAATTAATAAAAAGCTTTATTACTAATTTTTGTGACATTTGTGGTCCTCCGTGGTTGATCTCTAATTTTAAATAAAAGGCCGCTGTGAACCAACAACGTTACATGCTGATACCAGGGAGAGGAGGCGGCTCTGTGTGCTCCCTGCCAGCGAGGTGGTGAGTTGCTGGGCTGGATTTAAACCTCCAGCGGGGGGCCTCTATGTTGATAAGACTGAAAGCACATATCACTTTGTGGTGTCATTTATAATGTTGGGTAACCTTTCAAACAAAAGACAGCAGACTGCCTTGAATTTCAATTTCAGGATGACACTTGATGTTCATGTCATGTGTATGGGCCTACTGACATGTTATAAAGGTCATGCATAAATAAAAAAGGCAACCTACTCATGACTGAAAGTACAGACAAAGCAGAAGCCAAATACCTACTGTCATAATAACAGTAATATAACAGTCCTTATATGGATTTTATTGGATTAGCTGTCAGCAACACAGATCATTTTAATCATGACGGGTCCGAGCAGATATTAATAGCCACAAAGCAAAGTCACTACTAAGTCTGCTGCTCCCACTGACGGCTTTGTTTTCAAGCACATTCTTTCCATCTTTGTTTTGCTTCTAACTTACCCCGTGAGATAAGAGTCGAGGCTCCTTTTTTTTTACACTCTTCATCCATCTCAGCGGAGAGAAAACAACATTTTCCCAGCAGATAATTTGGTTTTAATGTTGCGCAGTTGAGGGATTATCACAAAGCAAGATTTAATGGATAAAGATGACTTGGAGAAAATAAAATGGAATTTTTTAGTAGAAAACATCTAATGAGACAAAACCTCATCACCCAGCTGTGAAAACATGATGGAAATGATGTGATTTAATGGCACAACCATGTGAGGATTCAATTTCGGGATAAAAGTATGACTCTGAATATTAAGAAAGGAGTGGAGTGATGCAGGGAGAATTAAAGAGAGGAGAGGGAAGCTATTTCAGGGTTGGTGTGCCTGGAATGACAACTGTTGCGCCCCTCTCACCCTGTTCTTTCTCTACCTCTCTCTATCAACCTCCCCCCCTCTCCCTCTCTCTCTCCTCCCACTCTTAACCTCAGGCCCCTTCAATGCCGAGAACTTTTCCAACCACAGACTCTTCTCTCCATCGCTCGGTGCGTCTCATGATAAATATAGACCACTATTACCCCAATGAGCTGTGACTCACGTGCACACCTCCCAACCATGCATGGGACCATGCAGTATATAAGGGACCCTGGGCTGAAGGAGAGAGAGAGAAAATAAGAGGACTAAAGTGGGGGATAAGTGATCTCATCTGAATCAAACAAGGAATAACTAAATAGAAAGAAGAGCTGTGTGTACTGTTTTTTTTTTTTTGTTTTTTTTTTTTACATTAAGCCTCTGGGAGCCTCCCAGAGCAGCCACAAGAAGAAACAACTCTTTCCACCTTCCTCTTCTCTCCTGTTACTCTCCTCCTCTGCCTTACCCAGCAACACTCAGACATCCATGAGTGTGACCAACTCTTCTGCCTATCGATCGGAGCGTAGTTTCCACCAGAGTTCATCCTCGTCCTCTTCCTCTAGTAACCCATACATGGAGAAGAGCCTGGGACTGTTCACTGAGGACTTTGGCTCCTTCATGAGGCCTGGGAGCGACGCCTTGGGGTTTTCCAGTAAGTTGTAAATTATGTAACTTCATTTTGTATATAGTGAGGTTGATGTAAATGATAGTAACAGCAGCTTTTATCTGTCAGCATGGCGTATTTCTTCATAAGGTGGTGGTTAAACATGTCCAAGGTTCAGAGGAGAGAGACAAATGTTTCCAGAGTAAGTGTAGTCGTGGTGCTGATGGTCATTTTTTAATAAAGTCCCTTTTTTTTCAAGCATTAATGTTTTTGGTTTCAATCAGCAGACAGTTTGGTTTTTCAGCGGCTGCTTCATCTTCCAGCTCAGTAATGTGTGGAGTAAGTGTGAATTGTTCCGTGTCGGTGCACACAGACGTGTGAATGTGTGACATCTGCACTTTAAATGGACTCATGTGCTACATTTGTCGGGAGGGTGCAGAGAAGAATTGTTTTGGAGCCATGATCGGTATCCTATAGGTGCAGCACAGGAGCCTTAGGGTGTGTGTGTGTGTGCAGCTAAAGACAAAGCGACACACACACACACACACACACATATGAACGCGAGCAGGGGGAATGCTGAACTGACTGCCAGCAGTGTGACTTCACACACTGAGTATCTAGGATGACGCCTGCATAACCAAGGAATGACCAGCTGGTTGCCCAGTGATCAGTGTACACACCCACACACACACACACACACACACAGTTGGAATGATGTCATCAATGTAATCAAACTATATGTTAAGTCTGAGCTAATCTCACTCACACACTCATTTCCAGTTCGGTGGCATGTGTGTGAGGTCATGTTGCCCCATACTTCTTCACTGAGCTCAGAATCACTGAGGTCGAACAGCGTCATCGACCAACATTAGTCATGTTTCTCTGCACTGTTTGCCCTTAAACACATCACTAAAGCTGCACTTATCCTCATTTATTTTATCTGAACATTCATAATGCAAAAGGTGTGACGTGAAGTGACAAATTCACAGCGAATTATTGCTCAACTGTGCAGTTCTCCTCCTCCTATGGAGCTTTTTTTTTGCCTCTTTTAACTCATTCAAATAGACAAATTATAATTTATTGATCTTACATTCATCATGCTGGACGCAAATTATTCCTAATGACTTCTTGATGGAAATTATTTACCATAACTTGTTCCCCATAACAACTTTAACAGGTGATGATGTGTCAGAAGTATAGAAAACAATAGCCTGAAATAAAGGAGACAATATCTATAATCAGAAAAGTATAATGTTACATGAGTTTTTAATTGTACAGTGAGTTATAGAAGTTGAAGTAAGACATCGTTTAGTTTTCTTACTGTGTTAAAAAGACACTTTATTCAGACATTAACACAGACGTCAGACTCATGGATTTGGATGTGACATGTCACTGGGAAAAAACAGTAGCGGGTAAACTTATAATTATATAATAATATGAATACAAGAGTCGCATTTCTCTGGGTAACTAAATTCATGTTAAAAAAATAATTGGGTTCCTAGTAAATACAGAGCTGCTGATATATTTATGACTATTTTGATGAAAGATCCAGAAAAAGAGAAAATAATGTGGCCAAATAATATTTGGATTTCAACTCAGAAACGTTTCATCATTCAACAGGATAGTTCAGTGTTGGCATTGAATACAGAAATGAAAACAAGTCTTTCGATAACATGTTGTATTATTTTAAATTAGTACATGCTTCTGATTGGATCCCTAATGAGACGACGTCTGTCTCGTGGTGGTTTCAGGTGGAGCTGGAAATATCAAGACTCTTGGGGATTCCTACCAGTTCACAGTTGATGTCCAAGACTTCTCGCCTGAAGATGTCATCGTCACCACATCCAACAACCAGATTGAAGTCCGTGCAGAAAAGGTGGGCAGCTTTTCCTTTTTAATGTGCAGTGATACCATCAGTCCTCCCATAATGGGACTCTGTGGCTGTTAAATGGGAACAATTTGAATTCACAATTTACATCAAGTCATCTCTAATATTCTTCTCTCCAACAGTTGGCTCAGGATGGTTCAGTGATGAACACATTCACTCACAAGTGTCAGCTACCTGAGGATGTGGACCCCACCTCTGTGACATCATCACTGGGCGCCGAGGGGACCCTAACAGTCCGGGCGCGACGAAACCCGGCCAAACACGAGCACACACAGACCTTCCGCACCGAGATTAAGATCTAGAGAGGGGCCGACTCTCTCACCACAAACCCCTCATTTCTTGTTATTTTTAAAAAATGCTACTTCCTGTATTTCCTGCCCTCACTGGCTCCATTCTGCATGAAACACTCATAAAAGATGCCACACCCCTTCTCCATGGCTGAATGCCAGCTGCTGCTCAGTTATATTCTGGGTTGGTTCATCATACACAGCAGTAATATCACACCTATGTAATGTCATACCTGCACCAAACTGAGACACAGTGGCTTGCACACGTATAGCATTTGTACACACGCACACTTAACACACATGCACACAATCAGTCTACTACTTCACCCCTGTCAAAAAAAACGCTATACACACCTGAATAAATTGATGGTTTCTCAATAATAATAATAATTTATTGTATATTAATGTTTGTGTGAATAAAGTTCTCCAGCTTTGACAATAAACATCCTGCTCTTTCGATTGACTTTTGGCATGATAAACTGTATTTATTAAAAGTTATGGGCCTTGAGTTTTGGGGTTTTGAGAGATGTTTAATAAATGTTGAAGCGGAAATATTAACAGAATTGGAAATTGGAAATTTGGATTCACATTTTTTTTCCTATGGTGGAAAAAAAAATATTAAAAAAAATTTATATATATATAAACTTTATTATTGTCAATATATAGCAGAGCTCGAGCACCGCCACGCGGTTATCATCAGCACCGCACGTGTTCACACTGCGCGTGCCCCCTGTAGCACCTTAACACATCCGGCCGGCCCGTATCAATCGATCAGAGAGAGGAAGATGGCGGATGGACGGAGCGAATGAGCGGGGCAGGATCGGATCGATCACCGAAAAACTCGATTGGGTTTGTGTTTCCGAACTGAGCCAAACACTCCGTAACACCGCCTGGTCCGGCAGTTTGAACCCGGAGTGAGGAGACAGAGACGCGGAGGTAATTCAGCCGTTGGTTTGTGTAAAAATGGCGCTTCCACCGAGTGAATACAGCGAGCTTTCTGTGAAAACAACAAGAGATGGAGGAAGGCCCGAGTCCTAGACCCGCCATCTTATCCCTACACAACATGAATGTCAAGGCATGCTAAATTAATCCCCGATAACAAAGCTACAAGGATTGAGGAATTGTAATCGATGTATAGCACTGTCAAACCGAGCTGTCAAAAGTTTTAAAGGAAGAAAGTTGCAGTTATATTATATAAGTCATATATATTGTCTGCTGTTAAAAAAAACAGTATTTGTTGTTGTAGTAACATGACCATCAGTATGTTAGCTAGAGCTTTATTCTGCTGTTATTCTGGATTATTTTGTCGTAGCTTTAGTATCGTTATTTTACACGTTACGCACCGTTTTTGACTACATTTTTTTTGTCGTCGTAAAACACCGTTTGAACAGGTTAATATTTCTAATATTTGTCACCAATCATACAGCACAAATTAATTTTCTTATAAAATAAAATAAATAATCATAATTTGAGTTTTAAACTTCCACAAAATAAATGTCAGTGTACATTTAAAGATGAGTTAAAGTGTGAAATGTATTCACATAACCCATAGATATAAAGCAATTCATTAAATCTATAATAGGTTCAGACTTAATGATGTCCATTAAATGTATGTTTTCCTTAGACTTAGACAGGTATATCTATGCAATGATGGGAAAAGTGAGAATTTTCTCCATTGTAACTTTAATATTATTGGAGTTTGTGTGATATGGTTTTTTAAAGGCTGATGATTCATCTTCTCACTGAAAGCGTTTGTTTATTTATCAACCTGATTCTTGCTTGCCAGCCATCGCCGTCCGGCCTGCCTGCCGTCCTCCTCGGCCATCAGGAGGCCTTCGGGCACGATGGAGTTCCCATGGCACAGTGGGAAGGTCCTGGAGCAGCTTAACCGACAACGCAGGCAGGGCCTGCTGTGTGACTGCACATTTGTTGTGGACGGCGTGGACTTTAAGGCCCACAAAGCTGTGCTGGCGGCCTGCAGTGTCTACTTTCGCACCCTCTTCCTGGACCAGAAAGATGTGGTGCATCTGGACATCAGCAATGCAGCAGGTAGGTTCCAGTCAAGGCTGTGGACTTTCATATCATGTGTTTAATTGATTCTGCCTTTTTTCCCATCATGCATCACAATGCTTTACCTCAGTAATAGTAAACATAGCACACCATCACTGCTGTCTAACCGTATCTATTGTATTGCTGATTATCATTACAGGTTTGGGTCAGGTCCTGGAGTTTATGTACACAGCCAAGCTGAGTTTAAGTCCTCAGAACGTAGAAGACGTGCTGGCTGTTGCCAACTTTCTGCAAATGCAAGAGATTGTAAACGCTTGCTCTGCATACCAGTCAATGGCAAATCCAGCTCCATCTCTCATAACACTGGATTTCGCTGTTGGTGAGTTCAGTCATCATATAGATTTATGGGCTATTACAATGTAGGGCTGCAGTAATTTTTCATAATTAATACATTGGTCCTCTTTAAATTAACAGTCATTGCATAGTCTATGCCCTCAAATTTGCTAATTCTGAATGAGGTCATTTGTTTGATGCTAATGTAGAAAAGTGCCAAGTAAGGTTAACAACATTAGTTGCTCGTAATTCAATTAATTTAACAAACTAATGTGTTTAATCTTAACTGCCTGTTTCCATAGTGTGATGTTTCCTATGGAAAGTATTTTCTACCTGCACTATAAATAAAAAAAGATTTTTGAAATTTTGAACGAAAATGTATTACTGGACAGTTGTTATTGTATATTTAGCTGCTATTAATTTCTCATTAAAAGTCTGGTAAAGTGATGATTATGCTGTTTTTGCTAAGCAGAGTCTTATATGAATCTCCTTCTTTATATTTTTTCTTTAACAACCAGAAGAAAAAACAGGTGGAGAAGAGCAGAGGGAGGAACTGGAGAGTGACCTGGCAGAGGTGGCAATAAAAACAGAGAACCCCCCTACCATCCCCAAAGAAGATAACAAGCCCACAGAAAGTCAGGACAATTTGACGGACGACGTCTCAGCTGAAACAGAACAGACGGCTTCTCCGCCTAACCTCACCAGAACCAACTCAGGCCAAGGACCACCCCCCAAAACCGCACCGCTCTCTCCTCAAAAGAAGGTACCTGTGAAGACGGATGAGCGAAGTGCTACACAAGACGCATCTGAATTTCAGGACGACCCCTCTGACGCTGACTACATGCCCAGTAAGTACATATTCATAGAAGGTCTTCTGATCTGTCCCATCAAGGACAACCTGCAAGATGCACTACAGCGGCTGTAACAGTTTACATTAAACTAGGAGACATTTTCTATTTGATTTACAGAATCTCCTCTGAAATCTGCCGGCAGCTCATCCTACATGAGCTCTCGGGGGAGAAGAATCAGAAAACCACCTCGACGAAACTTCCCACCGGGTGAGCAGGCTGCGCTGGTTTGCTCTGGTTTCTGATGAACTCATTGCACAGATAGATAAGGAATTTGATAAATTGGCACGAGACGTTTGGCTATCATGTCCCTGTATGTGTTGTCTGTCGATGCTCTCATAGACAATGACTCAGAGGACGAAGGCACATCAGAGATAAAAACTAAGAAGAAGGTGGCAGAGCCGGCTGATGTGGCCAGGGGAGAGGAAGACTACTCTGGGGAGCTTGACGACGGGGAGGCTGATGATGAAGAAGCGGCTGCAGATGAAGAAGGCGAGGGCAGCCACCTGGAGGAGGATGACGATTCAAGCAGTGAGAAAGACGGGAGACAAACTCAGTCGTCGTGTATGAGCAGCCGGTCGGAGTCAAAACCTTACAGCTCTGTAACACATAAATGTGAGGTGAGAAATATCAGTTTGTGTGCAGGAAGGAGACACAGCAACTGAGTGCATTTACAGTTTTATACTTTAGTGTTTATATTTTTTCAGACTTTAGGCTGTTTTTAGCTTCTGCATGATTTTTTTAAAGCAAATTGCATATACATTTTTGGAGTAATAGTGTTTATCAGCTTACTCTTTCTAATATATTTTCCTCTTTCCAGGATTGTGGGAAGAAGTTCACCCACACTGGTAATTTCAAGAGACACATGCGTATTCACACAGGAGAGAAACCGTTCACCTGTCGAGTCTGCAGCAAGGCCTTTTCTGACCCAGCAGCCTGTAAAGCCCATGAGAAAACACACAGGTGAATTACTTATATTACTCCTTGACATTTGGCTTACATCCACTCCTTTTTACTGATGGCTGCCCAGTGTCTGCTGAGCTCTGCTGGGTTTCTGTCTTCTGTCTTAAACTGGGCTCTTGTTACCTTCCAGCCCCCTGAAGCCGTACAGCTGCTCTACTTGCGGAAAAAGCTATCGCCAGATCAGCCTGCTCAACCTGCACCGCAAACGCCACACAGGTGAAGCACGGTACAGCTGTGAGGTGTGCGGAAAGCTCTTCACCACATCGGGCAACCTGAAGCGGCACCAGTTGGTGCATAGCGGCGAGAAGCCGTACCACTGCGACTACTGTGACAAGGCCTTCTCTGACCCCACTGCCAAGATGCGACATTTGGAGACACACGACACGGAGAAGGGCAACAAGTGTCCGTACTGCGACAAACGCTTCAACCAGGTAGAGGCGTGTTCACCATGTTTAGTTTTTCTGTGTGTCAGATTGTAAAAACTCATGTGCATTGACAACTGTGGTACTACAATACTACAAACATCACAACTCCAGATTTTTGAGACACTTTATAATATCTGTATGGTTATATTGGTACATTTGGGTCGATATCAGGTGTGTTAACTACTCACTTGTATTGTTGTGTGTTCTTTTTTAGATCGGAAATTTGAAGGCTCACCTAAAAATCCATATCGCAGACGGGCCTCTCAAATGCCGGGAATGTGGCAAACAGTTTACCACTTCAGGTAAGAGGACAGTATAGTTTATGCTCCCTATTGTTTAGTACTGAAAGGGTTATAGAAAAGTAATTGTTTTATATATATGAATAAAAAAGCCAAATCTTCTCTGGTTCCAGTTTTTGATGATGAAAATATTCTTTAGTTACCGCTCTACTGTTGTGACATGATTGCAGTTAAAGTTAGTAAGTAGCTGCCAATGGTGTTAAAACAACTGTTAACAGCTACAGTTTCCTCTTCATACAAACTTCTGTCACATGTGTGACTGTGTGGTGGGAAGAAATTTACAAGGTTCTCAGTAACTGTCATGTAGTATAAAGTCATGTGGCTCACAGTCAACTTTAAAGGTGTATAGATTTAGATATTTCAGTATTACAATCAACAAGAGAGACATAAAATAAACATTGACATTCATTGGTCAGATTGTACTTTTTTGACGATTTTATCTGGAGCAAACACTAATTCCAGCAGCTTTCACTTAGTCTCCGTGTTGTCTTAAGGTCTTCAGTAATGTCTTTGCTTTAAGACATTTGGCCTAACCTTTGCTGGTGTCTGCTTTTCAGGAAATCTGAAGAGACACCTGCGGGTTCACAGTGGGGAGAAACCGTACATCTGTGTGCACTGTCAGAGAGCTTTCAGTGACCCTGGAGCTCTACAACGGCACGAACGCATCCACACAGGTACATTCAGACAGAATATCTAATGTGAAGGTTTATAACATCCAGTCCTAGTGAGACAATAATTAATTCATGTTTTACAGGAGAGAAGCCTTGTGTCTGTCTTACCTGTGGCAAAGCCTTCACCCAGGCCAGCTCCCTCATCGCTCACGTCCGTCAGCACACTGGAGAGAAACCCTACGTGTGCGATCGCTGCGGTAAAAGGTCAGCTTGGCACAAGAGAGGCAGACAAATCTGCTGTAATTAAAGCCTCATTATTCAAACTCATTTGTGCTTGTGGGAATATAACTTAAAATTATCCTACAAGGAGGTTTCAACACACTCAAGAAGTCATGTACTCATAGAAAATTCAATGCCAGGGTAAATATAGGAAGCCATATGAGGATTGAACTGTATCTGATGTTTCTCTCTGGACAGGTTTGTGCAATCCAGTCAACTGGCCAATCACATTCGACACCATGACAACGTCCGTCCGCACAAGTGTCAGATGTGCGACAAGGCATTTGTCAACGTGGGAGATCTATCAAAGCACATCATCATTCACACAGGTAAAATTAGAGTTGAGTATTTATGGGGGAAATGGGGAAATATACTGCATTTCACCTGATGAGTACTTCAGTCAGTACTTCTTTGCTTTCTTGCTGTTTTAGGGGAGAAACCTTTCCTGTGTGATAAATGTGGCCGAGGGTTCAACCGGGTGGACAATCTGCGCTCTCACGTCAAGACCGTCCACCACGGCAAGGCCGGCATGAAGCGACTGGTGGTAGCCGGTAGCAGCGCGGACGAGGGGGCGGACGGGTGCGCCGGGGCATCCACCTCTGACAGTGAGATCAACATAGTTACCGTTACAACAGAGGACATCGTCACCCTGGCAACAGAGGCCCTGGCGGCCAGTGCTGTAGCTCAGCTGACAGGTCAGGCATCATCTTCAATCGTTTTAGGGGAAATATATAATATCCTGCAGATAACATCCTGTATCTCGGGAGATGATGAACGAAGCATGAGGATAAAAAGGATCAGGCAGTGATTGTTTAACTTCTGTCTGTTTATAGTAGTGCCAGTGGCTGCTTCAGTGTCTGCAGATGAGACTGAGGCTTTGAAAGCTGAAATCACCAAGGCAGTAGAGAAAGTGCAAGAAGCAGGTAAGACTGCAAGAAATCATCTATATTAGAATGGCGTCTTATTATCAGCTATCATAGAAAACAGCAAGAAACAAATATAGTTTTATATGTCATTGAAAAAACACATTTTCCTGTCATTCTAATCATCTATTAAAACACACTTTGTAAAATATAAGCAATGGTGCTAGAAATAGAATAGAAACGCTGGAAGAATCCCGACGTGTTACTGAGGTTCACTGTCAAAGATCTTTTCAAGTTTTAAGATACTATGATATGTTTTAGAAATGTTTGGCCAAACTAATGCGAAATAGAAAATGATCGTTAATAGCCTAATATATGCACAAGTATAATGTGTAAATTGATGGGATAAGATTTTTGAATTGTGCAGTTGCTGTGATTACAAGATATTGCTGAATGTAAATATGATATCACATATTGCTGTTTAGATTTATTGTGAGTCAGTGCACTAAAACAAAAACCTTTTAGGTGGACATTTCTGACTTTAAATGGAGCAATGAATGTGAATGATTTACTTTGTCAACTCTTCTTTTGTCTCCAGACCCAAACACCCAAATCCTCTACGCTTGTGATTCATGTGGTGATAAATTCTTGGACGCCAGTTCTTTAGCTCAGCATGTACGCATCCACACAGCTCAGGCCTTGGTCATGTTTCAGGCAGATTCAGACTTCTACCAGTACACCACAACAACTACTGCCGAGGGGGATACTGCCACAACGTGGCAACCCACAGCTGAACAGATCATCCAGGAAGGGGAGCTCATCTTCCGTACCCAGGATGGAGACGGAGAAGCAGAAGGAGGGATGATGAGGGAAACACAAGAACAAGGGGAAGATGAAGAAGGGGTGATTCCTGAGAAGGAGAGAGTGGATGGAGATGTGGAAAGCCACAGTGAGCTTCAGACAGAGGAAAAAGATGAAGCTGCAGCAGAGGTAGAGGAAGAAAAAGAAGAGGAGATGGAGTGTGAGAGTCAGGCGTAGTTTTGAAGAGATATTGTTTGTAAAATAAATCTAATTTAAACTGGAGGTGGAAATGCAAGAAATAAAGTGAGGTCATGAGCCTATTTTAGGATTTCTGGTCATTAAAACATTTTTTGCAGTCCTAATCCAGCAAACACGGTGAGATCCATGTTTGAAAGATCGTTATACTACTTTGCATAGTTGCTTTATTTTTAGACTAAAATGCAGGACCATGCATAGCTCTTTGTATAAAACATGTGGATCCCAATTCTGATTTACCTAAACTAACAAAAGAAAGAATTCTGTTATTTTTTCATTTCACTCTGATGTGTACATTTTCCTCCCAAATATTTTAATGTACTTATTGTATTTTCATGGAAAGCACAGAGATTATTTACATGAACATGTATATGGGTACTAAAGATTTAAGAGTGGGGGGAGATTATCACTCCCTCATTTTTTTCAGATTTGCATGTATTCATGCACTGGCAAATATTGTAAATGCTGTGCATGTATAATTGTATATTTGTTATGTATCTTCTTAAAAAAAAAGTCTTACGCATATGTTAAAAGCTAAAAACAAATATGGATGTTGATGATAAACACAATTTCACACTGATACCAAGACAGCTTTTTTTCTTGTTTTTTGCGGTGCACTTGTCACCTTGGAAATCATGACGCAGTGTGACATCGCTTCCATGTCATTGTTTTGTCTCCTTATATTAACACCTGCAAGATGCTTCATTAAATATCACTAACATTGCGTACACCCCCTGGCAGCCATCATCAGATCAATAAAGAATCATCACACAGTCTGACCAGTCTTGTGTCGTGCTATTATTTTTATATATATTGTTATATTTTAACAACTGTAAGTTTACATTACTAATGTAAATCTGAGAATAACAGGTGCATTTCTGGCGTAGAAACTAAGGAAATGTGTAAAAGTAGAAAAAAAATAACAGGCTTTTCCCCTTTTTTTGTGCATTTGAATTATTATTTTGAGCCACATTAGTGGCAGTCAGGCTGCATCAGTGTAGATAAACATGGTTGTATCCATGATTTCAACTCTAAACATGGTTTCATTGCAATCTAAGTGTGGCTTCTGCGTCTCTCAGCCTTATAATAAAACTTTCATCCTATTGGTGGAACCGCAGTCAGGGGCGACGCGTTCCCGTCTGTGATTGGCTGGATCTCGGGGTCAAAGTTTAGTCGACTGCTAACGCTGACGTCTACTTCTGCAGGAAAATGGCCTCGTTGACAGGAGCCGTGCAGACGAACCGGTCCGGAACAATGACCCAAAGAAGGTTCAGGCTTTTGGAAAGTGGTGTCCTTTTATGTTTATCGTTGCTCTCCGTGGTTCATTGTGCTTCGGCTGACGGTAAGACGTTGGTTCTGCTGGACAACCTCAACATCAGAGACACCCATTCAATCTTCTTCCGCAGTCTGGCAGGTCAGTGCGACATTTATGATGTTTTTATTCAGAAATACTCTTCTCTGTATTTTAAAATGAACTGGTTTCTAGCAGAAAATAGAGAGCCTTCTTTGTGACTTGTGGCTTTATTGCAGAGAGCTTTACGTCGCACAGAAAGGCTGCTAGCATTAGCTTAGCTTCGGTATGTTAGCTGTGCCAAACTTCATTCATGTCTTTGACGGTTAATATATATTTTTTACTAAAATATGGCAGCCACACGGGCTTTTTAACATAATACGTACAATATACGAGGGCCACTCTTTATGTCGGCTTCCAGTACACCAAAAAGTTGTGTATATAATGTTATTATTCCTTCTTTCTTTCTTAATGATGATCCCAGTTAGCGTTAGCATTAGCATTCTTCCACATACAGTCACACACACGTAGACATTAAAGCCACATAAACACAAACAAACCATCTCATTGAATTACAAGTTCAAACAGAAAAATAACTAGATTGTCATTCTTTAAAGAGGACATTAAAGCCAAATAATGTGTATAATAATAATAATAATAATAATATTGCCTGATGCATTTGATGTGGAGAACTAGAATATGAATTATAGCTTTATTATATTTTATATTTCTATTTTAATGTACACAGCGCTGTTTACAGGTTGTTTCACATTGGTATCCTGAATTAATTAACTTATCAGACTTTAATTTCAACCCAACATGCTTAGTAGACTTGTCATGGGTGATATTATATTTACATTATATATTTATTGATATTATTTGGTGTGTGTGTGAAACCCAATTTTCTCCCATTTGAGAAGAATTTAACATGCTGACATAAATCTTAAAGGGGGATTTATACTGTACATAATAAGTTTTGGACAAATTAAGATCACCAGTGATAAAGAACATATTCATTTTGAAAATACACCTTTATAAAATACTGGTGTAGTCACTTGACAGAGATATATATTATAATCAAAACTGTGCTATTACATAGTTGATGAGTACTAGTAATGCATGCAGACTTTTAATGGTGTGATCCTGTACCATGCAGTATTTTACCATTTTGTTCAAGTTACTGCTAACACGCGAGTGTGTCGTTGTTTCAGTGCTGATGATAACGTGTCTTTCCTTTTTCAGATCGTGGCTTTGATCTCACATTCAAGACAGCTGATGATTCCTCCTTATCTCTGATCAAATATGGCCAGTTCCTGTATGACCATTTAGTCATCTTTTCACCATCGGTTGAGGGTAAATTTCACATTTGCATAACTATTATTGCTATTATTATTATTATTATTATTATTATTATTGCTTACGTTTGCCTTATTGAAATAATCAATAAAATCTTTTTTTGGGGGTTTATTTGCAGACTTTGGGGGAAATATAAATGTGGAAACTATCACATCCTTCATTGATGGTGGAGGTAACGTCCTGGTTGCTGCCAATTCAGATATTGGTGAGTTCTTGCTATAATATATAAAATGCTGTAATATATGTATAATAATGCTATAATGTCTCGTATTAATGCTCTTCTAATGTTACACAGGTGACCCTCTGAGGGAGCTGGGTAGTGAGTGTGGCATTGAGTTTGATGAGGAAAAGACAGCTGTCATTGACCATCACAACTATGACATGTCAGATCCCGGAGAGGTAAATAAAATGATGCTCAGAATAGCACATCCGCTTTGTTTCATAAATCCAATCTTTAGCACTGACTCAAGTCGTCCTTTTTGTCTGCAGCACACCCTGATTGTTGCCGACCCAGAGAACATGCTGAAAGCTCCCACGATCGTCGGCAAACCCACCAATAAACCTGTTTTATTCAAAGGTGTTGGGTAAGCACAATTTGACATGATTAAACAGCAACAAGATGTTCACTGTACAACTCAAACTGACAACGATGAAGTGAATCTCAGCTCAGATTTGATCACAATGTATATGTATATTATACTGCACCCTAACAAGTCAGTATGTCAGTAGAAATATTAATTCACTGCGTTTCTTTTTTTTAACACATTTGAAATAATTACTACATTAAATAAAATAAATTGTATTTTAATACTTTGAGCAGCTTCACAGAATAATTACTGAACGTGGCTGTAGCAGAGACTTTATAATATTACTCAAGAGTTAAACTCTTGAGTAATATTTGAAGATTCATTGCATTACTCGTGGTATAACGGTATAATATTTGACCAACATGCCATAATCTCCCCTTTTCCAGCATGGTGGCAGACCCAGACAATCCCCTCGTCCTGGACATCCTCACTGGCTCTTCCACTTCTTACTCCTTTTTCCCTGACAGACCCATCTCTCAGGTAACATTCATGGGGAAAAAAAACATGCATGCAAACAACATGACAATATGATGACTCTCCTACTGTATGTTCTAAGCTTGATAATTGATATCTTACATGCTTAAGTTCTGTCATGTCTCAAGATAGAAAACAGAAGGATGGATATTTTATTTAATGTTCCTCATCTGTAGCTAAGCTTTGGGAACTGTAGATAGCATCATATTCTTTGTATTAGAAATAAACTACAGAAGATTGAATTTATTTTGCTTTGTTTCTGTTTTATTTTATCTCTCAGTACCCTCATGCTGTTGGAAAGAACACCCTGCTGATCGCCGGCTTGCAGGCCAGAAACAACGCCAGAGTGGTTTTCAGCGGCTCGCTGGAGTTCTTTAGCGATGCTTTCTTCAACTCAGCTGTACAGAAGGCCACGCCTGGCTCCCAGAGGTAACATGAGGCCGCCGATATTTATCATATGGCTTCTCTTTCTGTCTCACGGATCCTATTACAGCTTCCAGTTACAAAATCAAAACTGTCATCAGTGACATCCTGGTTACTGTTTCTTTTTCCCCATATTAACAGGTGTTCTGTTTTTAAATTTTTTTTTTAAAATGGAGACATTTCCATGTTTCCAAACTTAACCTGCAAAAACAAAACTAAAGGAGGAAAGTTTTCAGAATCATTTTAAAGCTGCTCCAAATAGCGTGATCGTAACCAGACTCTTATCCTCCTACTGACGATCAGTAGAATATCGATCAATTCTGCTGTAAAAACTGCATCCCATCAGAGGCAGATGACTCTTAATAGATTATACTAAAAATAATTTTTGTCAAACTATCAGTATGCTGTGGTTGAACTCTCTTCTCCTGTTTGTGGTCTCCGGTAGGCACGAGCAGACTGGGAACATGGAGCTGGCTGAGGCTCTGTCTCGCTGGGTGTTCAAGGAGGCCGGAGTCCTCAGAGTGGGAGCCGTTACCCATCATCCCGTGGGAGAGAGCACTCCACCTGCAGCATACACCATCACCGACCTTGTGGTGAGTTTTAAAATGTCTGACTCAGAAGAACAACTATCACCCTGAAGATGTTTTGTGTGTTTTTAAATTCACATTTCTCAATGGGTGTAAAATCTCCCCGTGCAGGAGTACAGCATTGTCATCGAGATGCTTTCTGAGGGCCGCTGGGTTCCGTTCGACGGAGACGATATTCAGCTCGAGTTCGTGAGGATCGATCCCTTCGTTAGGACTTACCTCAAGAAAAATGGTATGTCGCTGTGGTTATTCAACAGCCAACAACAAAATATGCTTGCATGTTAATGTGTAGCAGTGTTATGATTTGGGGGAGAATGAGCTTTACCCGTCTTTGCTGTGTTGTGTTTCTACCAGGAGGTAAATACAGCGTCCAGTTCAAGCTGCCTGACGTTTACGGAGTCTTCCAGTTCAAGGTGGACTACAACCGTCTGGGATACACACACCTCTACTCCTCCACTCAGGTCAGTTAATCAGAATCACATTAAGACGTTCTCCTTGTTTATAACACATTTAACAACCACATGAACAAACTTCTACATTACAATCGTGTTTTGTTTTTTTACCACAGGTGTCGGTGCGTCCCCTCCAGCACACTCAGTACGAGCGCTTCATCCCCTCAGCCTTCCCGTACTACGCCAGCGTCTTCTCCATGATGACGGGACTCTTTGCCTTCAGCGTAGTCTTCCTGCACATGAAAGAGAAGGAGAAGTCAGACTAATGCCGAGAAACGAGATTACACAACTGAACTTGAGGCGTGAAGAGTTGAAATCGATTGTCTTCACGCAGGGACTTGGACTGCGGTCCTCTATACAAACACAGTTTCTGTTCGGGTATAAGGGCACTCGAGTAATTGGGTTTTGAGGCCAAACGTGTGCTGACTAATGCAATGGTTGGGTTTCTTTATTTCCTTTTTTTTTTTTTTTTTTTTTTTTGTACTTCGTCGATCACTCAAAGGCCTGTAAATGTTTAGAAGTCAGTCAGTGTTTGTATAAAGTTGCTTTACATTTGATAAAATGATCTGAGGTAGGTAGAGCACTTGCCTTGGAACATGAGATCCAGTTCATCCATCCATTAAATTTTGACCCCTACATTCACTATTAGGTAAGGTGATGATTACCTGCACTGAATATGCCAACTGTTGAGTTGTTTTGATAAGACTTGAATGTGTTTCAAAAACGTTGGAGTCATCTTAAACAATAAAATATGGACATTCCACTCAATAGAAGTTCCTGTTCTCTGTCACATGATGTAATTGTCTTTTTTTTTACTTAATAATGCTCCACACTGTGACTGATTTATTATTGTAGTTCGTTCATAATGTCACATGATTCGCCCAGGTGCATGCAGGTGAATGAGAGCAGATTTATTTATGAGTAAGATAAAACATGACAAAGTAACTTCTGAAGATTAAAAACTAAGTTGTCTTTTTACAAACATGAGCAAGAAAACTTCACATTGTCAATTTTTTTGTATCACTGATGATTATTTTTTTCCACTTTATTTTGTAGAAATCTTCACTCACAATATGTGTGACAATAATAAAACAATTAGGTGTCATAAAATGAAATAAAGATTAAAGTATGATTTAATTGTTGATACAGTCAACGTGGGAACAGAACAGAGGTTCAAAGTAATAATAATAAATAGAAAATAACAGAAAAGGCAAAGAAATCAGATCTCAGAGCTGTATGTGCACATTTTATTTATTGTTTATAAGTTGGATAGAGTCAAAATACTTTCATAATTCAATCATAAAATGTTCAAACGGGATTTTGGATTTTATAGATGTGAAATGTTCCCAGTAAAATTAATAAACTGACAGTCCATTGAACTTTCTGGGGTTTTTTTTTCTTATCTTAATTGGAAAACCAACCATTGGTTTGAGAGTCAAAATATCCAGAATATTAATATAAATATATATATATTGATATTCATACATAATGTTTAGTTGTGTCTTATTCATTTTAATAAAAACTGGTTTAACACGCTCATGATAACAGTGACGTCACCCGACGAGCCGTTAGTAGCAGAAAAAGTGAAGCTTTTAAACGTCTGAGGCTTAAATGGAAAAACAAACAGTTATATGTCGCTGTTGAAAGGGTGAATACGCGAAAAGGTAACTTGAAGTAGTTAACAATATTTAACTAGTGCGATGAAACGGAAAGTGTGATAAACAAGTGTAGGCTAAACGTAATGAATGGTTGGCTTCTTAAAAGTTAGCTAGCTACCTTCAGGCTGTCCGCCGTTAAAAAAAACAAGTCAAGTGGCTAACTGTACTCGAAGTAAAGCAACATTACTTAAGCTAACTGCTAACCGCATCTGTCGACAGAGGTTGACGTAACATTATTAAACGGCTCGTTAGGCATAACAGTTGTTGACAGTCGTTTATCAACGCTGCTGACATATATTCAGTGTGTATAAATTGACAGACAAGAAGCTGTATTGTCAGTTTTGAAGCCGGCTGCTGCTTTTTATGAGCGCAAGATGTTAGCTAGCTAAGGCGGCGTTAGCTTTAGCAAAACAAGAGCTCTGCTTTGGGAGTCAGCTGACAGAGCAGTGATGGATCAACTCAAAGTAAAGGACCGCATATTGGAAAACATCTCCCTGTCTGTCAAGAAGGTGAGTCCACACTTAACCAGCTGAACAATGTCACATAGTTTAATTTAAGTACATCTTTGAATTTACTGTTTAACGTTAGCTAACCTCAGGTCATTTATTGGTAACTTACATTTCGTAGGGACATGACCAGCTCGCCGTCTGGGAAGGGCCTTGCCCTCACTGATGAAATAAATTAACATATAAACTATTCTCTACAAATTATCAATTTCCCTTCATATGTATAGCCGCCAGCTGTCATGTTCCAGTTACTTATATACCATAAAGTACAATAAATGTCACCAAGCCCCAGTGTCTGCTCACTGCGGTATGTGTTATGAACACACCTGCTGCAACCAGTATATACATCAGACACATATTTGCAACATAAGGGTATATTTATATATTTTTGTTAAGCTGGAGAACTACCCTCTAATAACCTGACAAAGAGCATTGTTATCTATCTTCATCCTTTTCTTGTATGTTGACTTTCAAAAATCACATTTGAGTTTTCTCATCTCTGTCTGTCTGCATTATTGTCCACCAGTCACATAATCAAGTTATTGCATTAGGAAGCTCTATGTTATTATGTTTAATACAAAGAACCCAGTGTCTTATTCCTTTAACCCACATTTATCTAATAAGCCTTTAGCCTATTTACCTAATTTATCACTTTCATCATTATGACTGTAAAAGTGCTTATGAAATATGCCTGAAGCTTCCCAGAAGGTGTACAGTGTTTACCCTGGGATGGACATTGCTTAGTCATGTGGATATAGTCACAGGATCTTTATCTGTATCAGGAAGCTTCTCTAACCTACATTCGGGTCGGTGCCTCGGGGTTCTGCAGGATTGTGGATCCTCAGAGAAACACAAATAGCATCATCTACATGAACACATGGTTCCTTTCAGTAAAGCTGCAGCTAACATTGTGCTCCGTATGTGTCAATAGAAGTGTGGCTTTAATGTAAATGATTCCCATCTAGTAAGATACCTAATGTGTAGTGCAGTCAGTAAGTAAAGTATTAGGAAAGTGATGCATTTCTTGTTGTTTTGGTTCTGAAAAGTGTGGTCTGTCACCCTTTGATTACATCCACAAGAGACTGACAACATAGAAATTCTAGCCTTTTTTAATACTGTCTTCCACTTTTTGGAGACCAAAATGTATTTGATGAATTGAGTTATAAAAATCATAAGTTGGTTATAGATCCTTTGCGGTTTCCTACCCACAGACACGCAGTATCTTTCCTGTTGACTGTTGGAGAATCATCCTGCTACACCGTCCTCAGCTTTAGGGACTATGTATAAAAGGGGTGTGATTTCTAACACTCGTAAGCACCCTTATTGTTAAATGCTCATAGTTATTGTTCTGTTTGAGTACAGAGCCAAAAGAATGAAAGAAACAAGGTTTTGGTCATCAGGTTGGTTGGAATAAAAAGTCCATTGCATGTCTTGTTACATAAAAGACAGTTTTGCATGCTTTTGAACGCACTCTCAATAAACTGCAGCTGGTTTTAGGAATGCACAGGATAAATAATAAAAAGACTCTTCTTTTTATTATCTTCAGATCTATACACTCAATCCAGCCAGCCGAAATGAGACACTTTAATAAGTGTAATTTAAAGATGTGTCCTTTATGATAACCTTTAAAGTACAACCAGCTTTTTTTTAAAAAAACTGCAAACAAACAAACAGAAAAGTCACGTCTCTCTAAAGTTGCAGAGTTACTTTGCGGCCTGTGAAGATGAGACTCCCGCCATCCGAAATCACGACCGCGTCCTGCAGCGTCTCTGTGAACATCTTGACCATGCTCTGCTGTATGGGTAAGAGTAACAGTATATTAATTAAAGTGCATAAATGCACACTGAAATGTGCAAACTGTGAATAGCGATCAGATTTGTTTATATCCGTCATGCATGCATTCCTTTTTATAAATCCTATTATTTTTGTGTTTTCTGGCAGCTGTGAACAAGCTAAATCTTCTCTCACAATACATGCTTTTTGTTATTATTACTGTCAAATGTCTGTCTAAATTGAGTTCTCTTCTGTCGCTACCCTCCTCTGTCCCCTTTGTACCTCATGCACATGATGTTGTTGACTGTTTTCTGCATTGTAGGCTGCAGGACATCTCTTCAGGCTACTGGGTCCTGGTCCTTCACTTCACCAGGAGAGAGGCTGTCCGCCAGATAGATGAGCTACAGCACATAGCAACCAACCTCGGACGAAGTGAGACATCTCTCTCTCACAGTCAAACACACTCACATGTAGTGTACACAAATCCTCCTTCAATACTTTATACGCACAGAAAGTAACTCTTTATTATTCTGTGTAGGTCGGGCATGGTTGTACCTAGCGTTGAGTGAGAGCTCTTTAGAGAGCTACCTGCGCCTCTTCCAGGAGAACCAAGGATTACTACAGAAGTATTATTTCAAGTATGTCATACAGTAGTCTGACCTTTATCCATCCTCAGACTTTCTCACAAATTGATGCTAACAAGTTTAAATGTAAAGTGTATTCCTGGAATTACTTTCTGTTGTTGTTATTGTCACATCTTCCACTAGCAGTTTCTTAAACACTCCTCAGGTATATTTATTCATTCTTCACATGCAGCCATCTGATTTCTGTCTCTTCAAGGAATGCGCTGGTCTGCAGCCACGACCACCTCACGCTCTTCCTCACACTAGTGTCAGGCCTGGAGTTCATTCGCTTTGATCTGGAGCTGGTTAGCATATATTCCATGACAATATCAATACAAAGGTTCAGCTTTTAAATTAGTGAGTAACGTGCCTCTAACATTCCTGTCGCGTCCTGCTGGCTCAGGATGTTCCTTATCTGGACGTAGCCCCTTACATGCCAGAATACTACAAACCCCAGAACCTGCTGGACTTTGAGGAAAGGCTGCCCAGCTCAGACAGCCTGTCCCTGCACTCCTTCACCTCCCTCACCTCCACCAACCTGGAGTGGGATGACAGTGCCATAGCCCCCTCAAGTGAAGGTAAGGTGCACTGGTTTTCTTTAACCCCTGTTTTATTTGATCACTTGTTTAACTTGATCATTATTATTAGCCAGCCAGTGTCGTTTCTAGCAAATATCGAGTGTCAGGTTCATGTCTCAAAATGGCTCTAATCTGAACATTTTTTTATTATTATAACGATTTATTCCAATGTGAATCTGCTGATTAAATATGCTGAGAATGGCAGTCTTTATTTTTGGGTTTATGATGCGGCCGAGCCCCGCAGGAAACCGAGTGCACACCCCTAAGCTTTTGGAGAAAATTCATACAGTGATGTCAAGCTAATGGCATGTTGAACCAGAACTTAGATTGGTCTTGCCAGACACTCGTGACTCACAGATACCAAAGTGCATATTATTAAATGGATCTCATTTGCAGAGGCTGACGGTTACAGAATGTTCTCATTGGTGATTGCAGCACTTAGTGAATGCTTTCCCTATCACTGTCCACAAAGTACTGGAGCATTTCCCTCCTTTTAGTTCCCACAGTCTATTTTTTTCCTATTAATTCTACATTTTTCATATACAACATGTCATTCTGTTCTATTTCTGTACCATTGTCTCAACCTCCTCTCTCCTGTCTCCACTCCACCTCTCTCTAATGTTCAATGTTATCCCTCCTTTTTTTAGATTATGATTTCGGTGACATCTTCCCCGTGTTGCAGTCAATGCCAAGTGCAGACTGGGAAGGTGGGACATTGGTCAACCCCTCCCCTTCCTGCCCTTTCATCCCCTCCCTTCTATTCGGCATGGCCATACCACAGTTTGTGCTTAATGCATGCTGGGTACTCTAGCCAAAATATAGCTAACTGGATAAAAGTGCCCCAGTTTTGGAGGGGGGGTCATTTGGAAGACATGTGGGTTTAAATATAAAAGTCTGTGGCACATGACTACAATTTGTTAGTTACTAGATTTGGTGAACTTTAAATTAAATTTAAATTATTCATATGTGGTTGCGTAACTAGATTTGATAAACAAAAATAGGTAGTTTAGTGTATAATCGTATACATTTTTTTTAAACTTTATTTTTAACATTGTGATAGATTGTAGCTTCTTCTTAAACTCTTAAATCCTGCACACTTTAAATTATAATTGAAATAAATCATAGATATGCAAGTTTTGTGGACTTGTATTATAGTTAATTTCACCATATCCTGCTCAGTGTACTCAATAAAGAATTTAGGATCATCAAAATGAACCTTTCTGGGATATGTTCAAGGCAGAAATAAAAACGCATAGTATAAAATATTGGCACACTTAGAAACCCATAATGACATATTTGTGACTTTTATTAGAATAAGTGAAGACTAGATGGTGAAAACACCAGGGATGATCTGACTAAAATAATATTAACATATTAGTACGGTATTTAAATTTCTGATCAGTGCACGTAATATATATGTTATGTGCACTGAATTCAATAAAAAAAAAGATGATTTTAGTTCCAAGTCATTGAACGAAAATATAAGGCATCATCATGCACAATAAGTTGACTGGTAAGTTTGGGTCATCTGGGAATTCAGTGTTGGTTGGATACATGGGAATGTTTTCTGTCATGTTGCGCATGTGTTACTCATCCAGGGAATGATCCTAATGCTCACTCTGCCTTATTGTTTACCACATCAAGATGTCTGATATAGTTGGTACTCACCTCGTCCAGTCTGTCTCCAGTATTGTGTATCTGTGTGTGTGTCTGTGTGTGTGTATCGGTGTTTTTGTCCTGTCTTCTTCCTGCGTGACACGTGGCACTGGCCTAGATTCAGCAGAACTGTAGTGTGACCTGAGGGTCGAGAATATTTGCTCAAGGTCATAGTGAAAATGATCTTTTTGTTGTGTTTTTCTAAAGAATTTTTTTTGCTGTAAACTTCTTTATACACCTGGAATCTGCATGTGTCTATTTTGTTATGAATACCATACATTTAAATTAACATAAAAGCATATATGGATTCTTGCAAATCATGACCCACCACTCGCTATAGAAGTAATGCTCGATCCAGGCCTGTGCCACTGCAAAGAACGCTGCTGCCTCTGTATTTACTGGATATCTTATGCATTACGTTTTGTGCCTCTCTGACCCTGCTGATAAACTACAGAGAACACTACAGCCCCTAACATTTATGTATGTGCTGTGCTGCTGAAGAAATACACAAAGTTTTTCATGAAATTGTCTCAATGGTCAAGTTTTCATTAATTATAAAAAAAACATAGACAAAAGAAATCATCCATCATGTGTATGAATAGCAACAAAATGAATAAAATAAATTTTTCTGTCTCTGTTTTTTACTCAACTTTTCAGTGAGACACTACCGAAAAATTCTGTGTATTTCTATGACTAAAAGAAAATGTGGGTAGTTGCTGCCTTTATGGTAACTCAGTGTCCGTTTTTATGGTAGAGGGTGACCTGACCGACCAGGCCAGCTGCCCACGATCCAGTGGCTCTGACCCCCAGACGGTCATCAGCGACACAGTGGTCCTTTCTGCCAGCACTGCCAAGGTGAAGGTAGCTCATATTTCTCCTCACAGTCCCACGTTTAGATTCAACCCCTTCAATGAGGACTCAGACACCAACACCACCAACACCTCAGCCGACGTCACGCCGGTTCACGTGGCCAGCTGCCACAATGCCGCCACCACCGGAGATGACACAGAGAGCACAAACAATGAGCTGGAGGTCATTAGGTACAGTATATATCAATTTCTGGTTTTTGTTCTATCTGCATAGGTAATCACATTGTATTTAGAGCAGCACTGTGGTCTTTCAGGATGGCCAGACGAAGGAAACCAGCCAAGAAGCGACGTGGGAAGGGCTCCACAGATTCTAGCGACAGCATCCATAACTCAGTCTCCTCTGAGCACATGGAAATGGACAACAGCCTCCAAGGCTCAGACGATGTCGATTCATTAAACTGCACTGAAATTCATCATGACGCTGAAGGAGAGTCGAGGAGAAGCAGGGCGGGAACAGAGGTTGTGGAGGAAGGGGATGAAGACGGGGTGGAAGGCCTCCTACGGCTCCCTGAGATGACAGACACCTCCATGGATAGTGTGGGCCAACCCCTCAGTGACGTCATGGACCGGCTCAACGGGGTTCTGGATAAGGAGGAGGCCTGGGATCACCTAGAGGAGGGGGAGAAAAATAACAAAGGCTGTAACCGGGGCCCCGAGCCTCCTGCACAGCAGCCCTTTCGAGAGGATTCAGGGGGCAAACCACCTGACCCAATCACAGGAGAGACGTCGCGCACACCTCTGGCCACAAGCCTCAACCACCTGCAGACCTCTCCTACGCCCTCAGACTGCTTTACCCCCAGCAGTCCAGACTCTGCTCCCACAGGTGGTGGCCACCATGACTCTACAGAGCATAGCGAGTCACAAACTCTTTCAGGTGGCCATGAAGATGAAGGAGAGGCAAAAGCGCCAGCAGGACAAGAGCCCAACATGAAGAACAGAGGGGAGGACGTACAAGAAGGAGAAGAAACAGCCGAGAACAAGTTTACAGCTGAGGATGCAGGAGAACAACTACAAGAGGAGAAGCTTAGTCCCTCAGAAAGTTCTCATCCCGCAGAGTTTAAGTAAGAAGTTCCTACAATAGTTGTTGATGTAATATTGTTTAAGTGTAAAGTGAGGTTAATTTTCTTCACTCTTTATCTTTCAGGGTGGATAACAATCACTTGCTCCTTCTCATGATCCATGTATTCAGAGAGAATGAGGAGCAGCTCTTCAAGGTGACGACTGAGGCACTATTCTGTATTCATTGTGACTTTACTGAAGTTAGATCTGAAGGAGAAAACCTCAGTGTATTTGCTTAATAGTGCTTTCCTTGCCCTTTCAATCGGCCCTTTATGAATGTAAGTTAATTGTGAAGAAAAGTAATCCTCTTTCGTTCATTTGTCAGCCAGGAAGGATGGTTGTTGAGGTATTGATTGACTCATACTTGTTTTGACATAAGACATGTTTTGGGGACGGTTGCTTCAAAGTGTTGCAAGCCTCAGTTTGTCAATTGTCTCTTGATTGTGCTTTTGCTCATTCTGTAGTAATGTATGTTGGTTTTAAAACTCTACTCTTACAGCTGCTAAACCGCTATAGTTGTAGCACTATGCTCATACCATAGCACAAAAAAAAGTAATTGCTACGCCTCGATCTCTGCTATGTGCTGTTCAGTTGCCAGAAACCATCATTAGTGAACAGCACACTGTGAGTATGACAGTTGCCAACACTTAGCACAATTTGTGTTTTCAGATGGTGAGGATGAGTACCGGCCATATGGAGGGTGACCTGCAGCCCCTTTACCTGCTGCTGACTGACTGTTACATCTACCTGCTTAGGAAAGGTCAGTGGCTACAAACCCAGCCCAGCATAATCTGGCTTCAGTTTTTTTTTTACAATACATGTTGAGCACAAGGGAAACAAGCCTTCATCTCTTAAATTGATCAAGTCTTGGTTGTACTTCTGTTTTTTTATCCACAGGTGCGGCAGAGAAGCCTTACACAGTAGAAGATGCTGTTTCTTATAACGAGCTGGACTATCTTTCAGTAAGCACAGCAAAGATTTGCTATTTTCTCACCTGTAGACTTAAGCATAAGATCCGGGAAGATGGAGTGTGATGTTAGTTTTATGTCTAATGTGAGTTTAATGCTGTTTTCTTTTAGGTGGGCCTCGACCAGCAGACAGTGACGGTTGTTTGCACCAACAGACGAAGGAAGTTCCTGTTGGACACAGCTGATGCGTCGCTGACTGTGTGAGTGTGCTTCTATCTGCTCTGGTCCACTTCCTGTTACCACACCTGCACTGAGCTCAGTGTTGGTTTCAGTTCGTTGAGGGCACAGACAGAAACTAAACTAAAATACTTTGTCCATCACAGTATGAGCAGCAAGATTTATACTATCAGCAGCACGACATTCTCCTCTCTTCCCTGATGTGCTCTTATTAGATAATACCCTCCCACTTGAAGCTTGGCAACCAATCAAAATAGCTATCTGTACTCTTGGTATTTCATGATGTTGTTAAATCAATATTTAAATGGCATTTTTGCATTTTTACAAAGCCACACAGGACACATCTCAAATTGCACGCTTTGGTCCTCTGACCTTCACCTTTGCTTTCAGCTGGTTCCTGTCTGTTCTTAAGTCAGCCATGGTTAAGGGTTGTCGCGAGCCTCCGTATCCTTCTGTGCTGACTGACGCCACCATGGAAAAACTTGCTCTCACTAAATTTGTCTCCCAGGAATCTCACTGTGAGGTAAAGACATGTTAAACTTCACACACAATTGTTCTTCATCACAGGTTTGTTTGTTACAGAAAGAAGGCTGACAAAGCTCATGCATAAAGTCTGAGGTTACACACAAAGTAGAATTGTTGTAATCCTCACCTGTAAATGACAAGACATAATATCTTAGTCTTTCTGTAATTCTAGAAAGGCTTGAAAGTCCCATTTCTAAAAGGTTCCCTTTTTCACTCTCCTATTCTTATGCTGACTTTCAAAGCAACAGTAATCAAATGCATCCTTGTTTCTCCAGGTTTACGAAGTGTCTATCCAACTGTATTCACTAGTCCACTGGGAGGATCCTATGGACATGACTTTGTCACCTCAGGGTGTCCCATCAAGCTTCAGATTACCTTCCAGCACCAAGGAGGGGATTGTGCATTACCGGGCTGGAACCACCTACCTGGGCAAAGAGCTGTGGAAAAGCTGCTACCTCGTCCTCAGGTACTTAATACTACTTAATATGTTGGGTTCCATACTACATACTGTTCATCTGACATTTAAAAGTATGTTTCCAGTTCCACTTTCCCCTCATAAACGCAACAAGCAGCTGGACTTTGTGACTGACACCTAAAATATTGTATTTTTAAAAATGTAGATCATATTTGCTACAATCCTCAGTACAAAATCACTTCACACTTGGTTGCTTGACGAAAAAAATACCAAATATATTGCAAATGTGGTTTCCTTTTGGCTTTTTTCTGCTTTCACCATCTGCTATTGCCAGACATGCTGAAAGCCAGAGCTCTGTTTGTGCTCCCATACTAATCTTTCTAGTGGTACACTATGTAATCTAACATGCAGGGTAGAGGCTGACAGTTTCTTGGCAATGGCCTATTACAAGAATCATAATAAAATTTTAAAATTCATGTGGTCATAATTTATTTATGTTGCATCTTTATAAGAAACAAAACTGAAAACCTAAAAGCCACATTAGTGACCAGTAGAAGCCCAGCCCCTCGAAATAGTATATATTACAGCTTCCCATCAGATGACTGATAAATATTTGTCCTATTTTCCTTGCAGCAATGGGATTCTGTACCTGTATGCAGAAAGAACTGATGTGACACCTGTTCTGTCAGTCACCATGGGGTAAGCTTCAACTGGCTGGAAGTTGGACTGGAGATGGTTAAACTGTATTCAAAAGCAACAAACAGCACTATGGGGAAGATGTGGAGGCTTAATGTTGTTCACTGATATAATTTCACACTCATTTTGCCCCCTCATTCATTATCAGTGGAGAGCACTGTGGAGGCTGCCGTCGGGCAAACAGCACAGAGCGTCCTCACGCCTTCCAGGTCATCCTGACAGAGCGCCCCCCACTGGAGCTCAGTGCTAACAACGAACAGGACATGGCCGACTGGATGCTGCTGCTCTGCCAGTCTGTCTCCAAAGGGGTAAGGAGGGGGACTCACATAGTGCATACACCCAGTATTAAAAAAAGATTTATAGTGTTTTATATTTCTTATATTGGAGGTACAATGTCTTAATAGATGCAGGGAGACAATGATAAGTTTAGTCTATAAACTATGTCCATTTTTCCAGTAATAATGCAAAGGTGAGCTTCATGCACGTTGGAATGGAACGAACAGTCCACTTCTTCTTGTATGATATGTGATAATAACACATAAAGCACTCTTTGTGATATCTCACACATTGTTACGCTTCATTCAAGCCTAAGTGGGAAGTTCAAGCTGAACTGGCTTTTCAAACAGCTTTTAACTAGACAATAAGCAAATAGTCCCTGTTGACATGCACTGTGCTCGCTGTACAGGCTGCTTTCCTCCCTGAAAAAGCTCATTAGGACTTTGTTACAACAGCTGTTGATGTTCATCTTATTATGTATATCTGGATACATGTATATTAATGTAAGCCCACTTGATGATTTACCTCCAGGTTATCCCTCAGGGTGTGGCGCCCACCCCATGTATCCCATGTTGCCTAGTTGTGACAGACGGGAAGCTGCTAACTTGCCATCAGGACTGTCAGACCAGCTTTTTCCGTTCGCTGGGCAGCGCCGATATCTGTGATGTCACCGCTGTCAGCGTGGAAGCCGACAAGGAGTACTGTGTGATTGTGAGTTGTTATCTCAAGGTGTAAACGATTATTGACCCAGTACGACGATACAGTTCTTTACCACCTTTTTAAACCTTTACATTAAGCTGTTTCCTGTTCCCTCCCGCTGTTTTGTGGGTAGGAGTTTGCAGCTGATCGCTCTCAGTGGCTCCCTCCATGGGTCTTGTACTTCAGTGGATGTGAAGAGAGAGATCGACTGCTGGAGGTGTTGGATAACACATGGAAAGCCATTTTCCAGGTGGGAAGACAAACTGATTTAGTAATATTACTAATACTACTTAATAATTCCAACACTCTCTTAAAATCCCAGCATATAAAAGCTTAAAACCAACAACTGCTGCCATTGGCTGTCCATCTGGTTGAACCCTTCAAGCATGTCCTTACTGTGTTCACAGGTTGATCTTCCCCACAAAGAGGTATCCGATCTGTCAGTGCAGAAGCGTTGTAGTGAGGCCCTCGCCCTGATGAAGAGCGCCTGGCAGCGGGCTGACAGTCTGGCCCGAGGCAGAGCCCAGCGTGAGCCCTGGTGCTGACAGACACACATACACATATCTGTGGGCAGCCACTGAGACAGACCTATAGTGAAACAATCTGATATAGTTCCAGTATAGATGGATTTAACTGACTGTGATAAACTAATCAGGCATCATTGTTGGCCGTTATACTACAGCATAAACCTGTGATGCACCTCTAATTCACTGATGAAAAGTTTCTATTAAAGAAAGTAGCAATGCATACGGTACATCACAACGCAATGATGCATCTGTAAGATGTTGATGTCTCATTAATGAAGTGAATGAACCTCCATCAGAGAGTTACAACAGACTTTGTATCAGCAGAAATGGCAGCAACGTAGAACAAACGTGCTGAATCACTGGTTGACCTTCAGTAACAAGTACTTCCTGCTAAATTGATTGAGTCATTGTTTTAAAATGGACACTGAAATAGAAAGTTCCCTTTCTAACTGTTGACTTTGAGGTCTAAAAATAACTGAAAATGATAAAAGGACATTTGTATTACAGTAAAGAGAAGTCATATACAAGAGAAGGCCATATTAGCAATGTGGAAAGGCTCACTTACTCCTTGCCTTGAACAAAACAAAAACTAAATAATCAGTAATGCTTACAGCGGCTTGTACATCTATATAAAATCACTCCTTGTTTGGTAACAGTTATCAGATATTCTGCTGAACTTACAATTAAAGTGCATAATCACTTGGTGGTTATGGATGTGACTGATATTGGGTTTTGGTTTGTCACATACCTCTACACTGAATTATGTACTCTCGTTGTCTTTTTTTGAGAGAATGAGGACTCAGTATGAAGTATATTATATATATGTACATTTCACACTTGCACTGTTACAGGAAATGCTCATGCCCGTTTCCTCTGTGTGGGCTCCTGCTTTACCAATTTAAATGTTATCACTCATAAATCCTATCAGGAAATGCAACAGATTTGCCTTTTTCTCCACTCTGTAGAGGCAAGTGGAGGCTTCCATGCAGACTTGCACATTGTTTATGCTGTCGGTCTTTTTTTTTTTTTTTTTTGAATGGTATCAGTTGTGATTTTGTCATAATGTGCTTCTGTTGTTTATGTTGTAAAGAACGTGGGAACAACTGTTACTAAATTATTTAATTGAGTAGTAACGTTTTCTTGGTCTTGACTTTCGTGTTTGCATTAGCAGAAGTGTACGTCTACTTTAGTGTCGGTATAGAAGAGTTGTGGTCTGTGTGAAGAAACGTGAACAACAAAGGAGAGCTACCGGTTGTTTTGGCTTCTCCATTATATATTGCACCAGTGGTTGGTGGCATTATACTGTAGATCTGGCCACTCCACTAAATGAGAACATCCCATTAGTTGTCATATAGTGGTGTAGGACCATGTTTGAGATGTATAATATCCTTAAATAGCCTTTCAACTTAGAGTGTCACATCTGTTCATAGCAGATGATAGATGTTAAATAACCTGTAATAGCATCCAGTATTAAAGCTTTACTCGAAGAAAGAATAAGAATTAGAAAACAAACACTTTTTAGTTTCCCTACTAGTCAGTCAATGGCGATTCATGTGTCGTGTGCGTGTGTGTGGACATTAATGCTGATGCCAGTGAGTATCTGCTCTGATTGCAAGGCTCAGATAAATGTGCGGTTTCTTTTGCAATGACAATGTTGCCTTCATGACAACCTCGACTGGATGAAAAGGTTGATTCACTACAACTAAATGAATCACATTATTCTCCCTTTTTTTGTAGTTGCCTTACAGTGTACAATGTTAATGACTTTAAACAATCATCGATGTTCATGTTGTGGTTCTGGTTTCTTTTGTGAGACAAAAAATTCTTTTTTTTTATTAATATCGGCCTCAAAAACATTCAAACAATACCCCGAATTATACATGTGTCACTTATGTATGTTTGTAGAAACGTATGTCTCTCTCGGCTAAACTGTATTACTCTCATGTCAGCATTAATCAGTGCTTTAAGCCTTTCTAAGTGCCACTTGGTCTCACTCTTATTTCGCTCCTTTACAAAGAAATCTAATCTCAGGTGCAAAAGGTACATTACATCCAAAACTTTAGGATTCGCCGTGTGTGTTTTTTTTATTGCTGCTGTTTTGTCTAATTCGTCTTTTTAAAATCCCTGTTCCTGTTTTGGTCCCTCGCATGCACCATGCAACATTATCAAGTTATTCTTTACGCACAGAGAAGATGCTGCAAGGTGATATCAAATGGTGGGAAAGGTCCTTTAATGATTCAGTAGATTCCAAAATACGATTAGTTGACTGTGGAGTTGGAGTCTTTTCCACTGCTGATTAGGACTTTTTGACCAGGGAGAGCACAGTTGCAATAGATGGACTTACTTGAAATGGATGTTGAATTATCAACAGAGCTGTGGCCCAATGTAATGTGTATATAGAGAAAAAGTCAAAGTTAGTCTTTCAGAGCAGTGTTTAAAATGTGGGACATTGCTGGCCAATGATGGATGACATCTTTTATGTGATGCATTTGGGGGGGAAAAAAAGCGCTTTTTGATTTTGTTCATGAATGTATACTGCATGTAATATTTGTATTATGTTTAGCAGTTTTATTGGATTGTAAAATAAAGCACTAATCAAGTTTAACTCACACATAAAGATATGTGCATGTCCAGAAGGTTTTATACTCTTCATAACGGTAATAATGTACAAATAAATCTTTGTGAATGGATAACGTAATTGAATAAATTGAAATGAAACCTTGACTCCTGTGATGATGTACTATAGTGTGTGTATATATATCCGTATCTGTGCTTTTAACATCTACATTTCTGTTATAGGTCAAACCAGTGAAATACAGTGAATTCAAAACATAAGGACAGAGTAGGGATTTCTGGCACGACCTCAACTGTTGCCAACGTGGATGATGAAGGAAAGAAAACACAAGGACAGTCATGTTAGAGCAGGGGTAGAAGATTCACAGGTAAGAGACCAGCTGTATGTTGGTGCTATTGTCTGTGCTTTCATACAGCTCACAGACGAAATGTTGGTGCCATTGTTGTTGTTGACTATCACCCGTGACTCACTAGGGACTTACTTGAATTTCTGGTTTCTAACGTTCACTTTCCAGCTTGCATCACTGTTTTGAAATGGAGACTCCTCACACTCTGGCATTTTAACCCAACACATTTAAGCTACAAAGACTGTAAAGCCCTGATTTTCAACCTGACACAAATGACACAATGACATATTGTCAGATAAGTGTTGTCTGTTGTAGCTTACTGTGGTCTTTCAGAAACTGAGTCTGAGATTTTACTTTTACAACGATGCAGTTCCTCCCAGTCACCAATAGAGGTCATGAATGTAGTTTCTTTTAAAACCCGTTTGTGTGGCGGTGTACGGTATCAGGGGTGATGTCTATCTGGGATATGAAGAAATGTGAACAGCCAGCCAGGTTTTATCATTAAACATCAGTAACTGACCTCACAGAATAACATCAATCATATATGGGTTTAAGGTCATGTAGTGTATTTATTAAAGATGTTCTTTTACAGAACCGTCCTGTTATTTTTTCATGTTACTTGCGTTTCCAGTTGCGGTTACCCAGCACAACTTCTACTTTTTACTTTTTACTTTGCCATGGCGCTGTTGACAAATCCTTTCCCATAAACCCTATGGTTCCTATTTATTTTAAAATCTGGAAAATACTGTAAAGTATTAATTTAATTTCATCCTCTCTGACTTCTTCCTTATTACGCCAAAAGCAAAAACAAATATGTCCCACCAGGTGTCAGTTTGGAGCATTTTACAAAGACAGCAGAGGTTGACATTTCTATACATGTAAGACTTTTAGGATTTTATTTTATTTTTTTAAGTTAAGAGCTCAGATCCACTTAAAGATAGTTGAGTTAATTTTATGTTCATTATAACTAAAGATGTTGGTGAGTTCATAGTGAAAATAAGACAGCATTCAACACAGCATAAAGCAATTTAATCCTTGCATCCTCTGGTAGTATTTATTGTCTTTTTGTAGTTGCCAAGGCAACACAAATTACCACTTGGCCAGTTTAGATTATAATTTATCATAATATCATCTTGGTTATATTTGTGCTGTTACCACACATTTCTATGTTTTACTCTGCACACAACAATACAGCTGGATCCAACATGATTAAAGGAAAATGTTCGTTTGAATCCTTATTTCAGTGCTGCAATAAAAGGGATCAATGATTTTTATTTTATTGTTTGTTTTTGTTTTTGAAGACAGATCAGCAGGGAGCACTGATATTAGCATACAGGGAACTGAGCACAACCTAAGAACAGTAAAGAACAAATAAATGTTTGTTTTAGATGGTTGCAACGAAGCAGCACTGATAGAAAAGCGCAAAAGAGTAAGAGTGTTTTAACCATTCAGACCGCCCGACTAAATGTTATACTGACGATTAAAGCCTTAAAATGTCCTAGGGGTGATCCTTCAGAGGAGACCAAGGGCTCATTAAAATGAAAAGGATTCATCCCCTTGGATCCATGAATGTGCTCAGTAAATTTCAAGGACATCTGCCTGTTATATTATGAGGCTATAAGGCTATAAGAAAGTGTTGGTAATAGCGAGGGTTTGTTCTCTGGGGAGCATGAATTTGCTCAGTAAATGTCTCTTGTGCAACTAGAAATGTTTGTGCTTCATTGTGACTGATAATTATGAAACAACAGGCCCATGTCTGATCACTGCAAGGTTGTATTCTTTAGAAAATATGTTTATTTTAACAGAGAAATTGCATTGGTAAGTTTTGATGTGTGATATTACATTTATTACTTCTTCATTATAAAGTCTGCTGCAGATTGATTAACAGAATCACCCTCATAATTGTAGTTGGTGAATGCATTAATTATCCAGACAGCATGCCATATTTTTACCTGTTAAATGGATCTAGAGTTTTGTACATTCCCTCATTTACTCTGTTCTCCAGTTTTTCACGTTCTCATGCAATTTTAATTCCTCACACTCCATTAAGCTGCTTCCTCCCACTGACTCCTTTTCTCCTCCTCTTATCCTTTTATACTCTTTTTACATTCTGCTCTGTTTTGACTGCAGCAATGCAGTTGACTGAAAAAGGAGAAAGAAATGTCACCTTTAGTGCTGATGCATGTGGAGGAATATTGGGGTTTTTTTTCCTTAGAAGGAGCTATCGCAGTGTCATGCCTATGATGACATATCAGGAAAGTGTGGTGGATTATTTTCTTGTTCTGTTAATAATTTATGGTCATTGTATGAACCTTTCAACACAAATTAAATGAAATGTACGAAACAGCTTGTATGGATGAGGGAATGACCATTAACATATGAGAGGTTTCTCCCCTCATCCCCTCACGTTCTTCATAATGAGCATGCTCGTGAGAGCTCTGGCTCTTCTTCCCACCCTTTGCCTCTGACTGACTATTACATTATTTATGATATGGGGTTGTGCTCTGTACTCTATATCCTGATGTACATTTACTCTGCTCCTGAATGCAGAAATGTACGATGCCTGCATGCTAGGTCCATTACGGTATTCCACAGCTATCTAGCGGTGGAACAGAGGAGCATGACGGATGCAGAGATAGAGAGGAGGGAGAGGACAAGTCAGGCATAGATTGCTGCAAATCCAGACTTTACCACAACAAAGGTACAGTAACAACCTTTTTGTTGTCTCTTCAAATCATGTAGTTGCAGTTGTGTGAAAATACTAATATAAGTAATAAGCACAGATTTGATTGTGTACAGTTTAATTTCATGTGAATGAATATGTGTCAATTCACAGGACGTTTTGTCATCCTCACGTCATGCTGAGGAAGGGCTCAGAGCTGCTGAAAGGAGACAGAGAGGTCCTCCTGGATCTGAACTATGCGGATGAAGTCCAAACCGCAGACGGCTATGGAAGTCTGCAGAACGGGTGCTTCATCCCGCCAAGATACGTAAGCACTATTTGATTTTTTATCTATAAATCCTACAAATGCTGCAGAAGATTACTGCACATTCACACAGCAGCCATTAATTCTCCTGCGTCTCTGCCTTCACACCTCACTGACTTCTCTGAAATGTTGCAGTGAACCTAGAAGGGGTTTTTATCCTCTATGTGATATCTGCAGTAGTACAGTATATTATGAGGCGCAGTATATTACTGTACTATCATGCTGTAAAAACCTCAGTGATTATTTTCCATCTCATCTTTCTGGACTCATTGAAAAGTGGAGGCTTTTATGATGCTATGTAATGGGACAGGATTTACAGTTAAACCTTATCAGAAGGAAATTAATCCCCTGTATACAGTTTTAGCAAATGTAGATACTAAATCAAATCAAATTTTATTTGTATAGCCCAAAGTCACAAAATACATTTGTCTCGGAGGGCTTTACAATCTGTACAGGGAGTGACACCCTCTGTCCTTAGACCCTCGGTGAAAGAAACCTCGACTAACTTAACCAAGTGGATACTTTCAGCTTTCAGCCTCAGCTTGTGATGAAGATGCAGATGGAAATGATAATGACTGCATCGATATTCACTTTAATGCAAGAAGTACCCAGCCAAATCCACAGCTGGGGAATTACTTCAGAGATGGAAGAACCAAAATCGGTAAGCAACATCAGCAGCTCGCATTGTATCAGACGTCACAAGCACATGATGGATGACTGAGTGAGTCCCTCATAACCTTTTGGACCTGTGTGTTTGATCTGGGTTTAGACTTTGTTCTGGTGTGGGAGGTTCGCTCCCGGACGAAACGGCGAGGCAAGGGGAAGGTCAGAGGTGATCTGACCGGTGCGGAGGGGGAAGCTGTCCCCACTGAGGAGAACAGCAGGTCTGAACGAAGGAAGGCACAGCTGGCACAGTGGAGGGAGAAGTTTGTTCAGAATCTACAGAGTGCTGGGTTGCTGATGGAGAAGGTAAAGATCAGACTGAAGATCAAAATCTTCTCAGTCTACTCATTATTTATTTTTCCTGATAAATGAACAACTTCTTACTTTTCTTTCCTTCAGGAGGAAACTGCAAATGAAAAGAAAACAATACATTTTCTGAAACTTAGTGCTCCTTGGGATGTGATGGTGTATTATGCAGAGGAACTCTGCCTGAGAGCTCCATTGCAGGTCAGTACAGTTGTTTATAATTACATATTTCTAATTTAAAGTTAAAGGATGATGATAAAGCTTTAGATGACAACGTCGCCGTCTCAGTCAGGTAGTCAGTTGGTCCACCATTATGGTCTAAACTGAAATAGCTCAATAACATAATACATAATATAATAATATTGGATGGATTGTCATGACACATTCATGTCCCCCTCAAGATCCTTTAACTTTTCATCTAGTGCCCATCATCAGGTCAACATTTTATTTAACATTTATGCTAACACACTGAGCTAAAATGGTAAACATGACACACAATATACCTGCTAAACATCCACAAAATATTTAAGGATTATAACTTTATAAAGACATAGATGATAAAACTGTCATGATACTGAATGTCTGTGTGTTTGACTTCCAGGCACAGCCAAATCTGAACTTAAACACATCTGCTCAGGTACTGAGTAGACTATGCATACCTAACGTGATGACAGAGTCAGTACCAAACAGGCCGCTGGATTATTACACATGTGCCTTTCGCAAGTCGAAGATTAACAGGTGAGTTCTAGTTAGATCTGGTAAATAATAAGATCAGTTAGCACTGTTTTGCAGTGCAGTGTAAGTGAATGTCTCTTTTTTTCTAGATTCCTTGGCTGTGACAATCATGAAACCTACTTCACTAATACACAGAGACACCGTGTTGTAAGTAACAGGACTTCCTTCACAGTAGATGTACTCAGTGAAATTATTCTGTCATTCTGAGTGAGAGTTTGCGTAATTTTTCAGGTGTATGAGATTATTGCCGGGACAGTGTATGGCAAAAGAAAGAGAGCAGAGGTTGGTGTGGACAGACTGGTAAATGAAGGGGCGTACACTGCAGCTTTCCCCCTGCATGAGGTGTGATATTATTTATATCTGCTCTGTAATCTGATGCAACAAATTGTGCTGCTTTCTGTTTTTACTCAGCATGCTTTCATCCTGCAGGGCCCTTTTCAGCTTCCAAAGTATGAAATCCGTCCTGACGAGTTGAACCAGAGACAAGTTCTTCACTACTACTGGGCCCGCTGGTGCAAATGGTACAAGTACCAACCACTGGACCACATCAGGGAGTACTTTGGAGAGAAGATTGCCCTCTACTTTGCCTGGCTGGGTAATTATGAATTCTTATTCATATTTAATTCTGAATTCTCTTTATTGTGACACACCTTAATCATACATCATAAATTGTTTGTAGAAGTTACATATTAAGTTGAACAGAGATCACATTTAGCCTGTAGCCAGACTTCTGAATTGTCGCCTATATCTCAGTAAATCAATCCAATTTTCATGAAGTAATTTAGGTTAAATACAACGTGTATCTGGAGGGTTACAACTTTTGGTTTATCAATTTTGTGTTTGGGGGAAAACATGAAAGACACACTGAAAGTAAGAAAGATTGTATGGTGAGATGTAGCTGGTAGGTAAAGGAAAGTAGAGAAGTCAAATGAATGCAGCAAAATAGAGAGAAATCTGGGAGGAAAACCTGCAGTACAGTACAGAGCTGAGACTGGACGTCTGTCCCTCTGGATCATCATTTCTCTCTTCAAAGCAACAGAAGAATTGGATATATGACTGCAGATTACAGTGCAGATTACAGTTTTATTGTCTCAACATTAACTGCTACACGAGACATGTCTTCCAGCATCAAAACAGCATCCAGTGCTGCAGTGTAATTGCACATAAACCGAGATCTGCAGCCCAATGGAGCTTTATGTCTCCACAGGTTTCTACACAGCCTGGCTGCTACCGGCAGCAGTGGTAGGAACCCTGGTCTTTGTGTCTGGAGTCATGTCCATGGGTACCAACACACCAGCGTGAGTCCACACACTACATAGAAAATGCATGTTTTATTTCATAACACAACAAAATGTGGAGTGTAGCCTTAACAATATGTATACATTAAGTGCCATGGCAGTAAATATGTTAAAACACAACTAATGAAGTGATGACTTAGTTGATGTATCAAGCTATAGCGGTCAGATTTTAAAGGGGAACTCCACCAAGTTTTCATATAAAGTTTATTTATATGAAACAGGGGTTAAAACATTGACCATGAGCTGCAATGTACCAACGTTTCCTGGTCATGGGGATTAACCCTTGACGAATTTATGGCCTACAAATCTGAATAACTTACATATTAAGACTCCATAAGCAATAAAATACACCATGTTTAACATACTCAGGGCTTTTTCTGCACTGACCAATAGTCTTTGTCTGTTAGACAAAGTTTTATTATGTTACTGTTGCTCATTAGGTGTGTTTGTGGTCTCACTGCACTCATTCTCAGTCAGGACGCCTAATGAGGATGTCTTTAAAGCAACAGTCTCTCTGGCTCTGTACTGAACACACATACACGCACACAAACCAAAGCAGAGTCTGTCATGCGTAAAAAACAACCTCATCATTATACATATGTATGTGTTCAATTTATTATACATTATTTACCACCACTGCAGTTTATACTGATTTCAGAGAAGATGTACCTTCAACCTGTGTCCCCTAATAACTGTGTTATCAATAGTAGTATGTAGTGTGCATTACCTATGTGATGCTATGGTATCCTATTAGTGTCAGAGACAGAACATTAATCCAACTATAAAGTAACGAGATCATTTAGAGAGAATGGGAGCAGAGTCTGAGATTCATGAAGTTCATTAGTTCACACAGATGATTAAAGCTATTGATCAGTAGAGAATGGATGGAGCGCAGTCTGCAGGCAAAAATAAACTGCAGTCATCTCATGTGATAATGGACAGTAAGTGCAGAATAATCTCCATCTACATAAACAAGGAGGAAAGACAATGATTTATTTGCGCAGCATATCCGGCGTGTCGTCATGGTTTCAGTGCAGTAGCTCTATTCCCTGGCAGCAGGCTTGCACACTGATTTCAACACCTTTTATCTGATCTTTTTTTTTCTTACTCATCCAGGAATCAATATAGCCCGAGGCTGCATGCAAAATCCATTACAGTTAATCCCTTAGCTCTCACATTAATAACAACGTGATTAAAGGGAAAAATGTCTCTGTTTCTGTCAAATCTGCTTTTTCACCTGATTCATCCAAATCTGAAAAGCATTCCTGGTTTGAAAGCTTTAAAACATGATTTCTCTGTTGTAACTAGTCTGTGTCTATATGTCTGTCAACAGTAAGGAAATCTGTAACAGCGGAGCGAGCTATCGGATGTGTCCTCTCTGTAATACATGTAAGGCCTGGAACATGTCTGAAATCTGCACCATAGCCAAGGTAAATGGCGTTTTAAAACATTTCATTTCATTTTGGTTAAGCTGATATTTGTCCCAAAAATGGTGTCCTCTACCTTTCTGCATTGCAGCTGGGTTACCTGTTTGACCACCCGGGTACAGTCCTCTTTAGTGTGTTCATGTCCTTCTGGGCCGTAACATTCCTGGAGTACTGGAAGAGGAAGATGTCCACCCTGGCCCATCACTGGGACTGCATGGACTTTCATGAAGAAGAGGTCACAGTCTTTTCTTTGTTTCTAGATTTATGGCAGTTGTATACCTCGCGCCTCTTTTGGATCCCCAGATGTAAGTCTGCAGTTTTAGTCTATCCATTAATGCTGATGTCATCACTATGTTCCTACAGGAGCGACCTCGGCCAGAGTTTGCAGCCATGGCCCCGAGTATGGAGCAAAACCCAGTGACTGGAGTCAAAGAGCCCTACTTCCCAGAGAAGACTAGACTGTCCCGCATGTTCACTGGCTCCATGGTCATCATTATGATGGTGAGACGCTGTTTAAAACGATTTAAAGACAACTGATGTGCTGTTTTTGAATTTATCATTACTGTAAATAACGTATTTGAAGTAACAGAAGATTCAGTCTTTGTGTCCTGAAACTAGACCTGTAGGTACATTTGTACGGATACATAATTATATCGGTTTGGTGATATCAGCCAGTCTGAGTCAGCAACTTCAAATCTATTTAATGCAATGCAATTTGCTTGTTTGGAGATGATCGCATGCAAGTAGTTTTTCTTATTCTTATAGTCATCGTACTTGGCTTCAGTGGAGAGTCTTAGTGTCTTTTGAGATTTTACTCTTGTGATCCTGGAGAGAAAGAGGGGTGGAGTTCACACCTGTGTGTTCTACCAGTGAATCCTGCAGTGGTAACTGAGCCCTTTTCTGATAATGGATTCAGGTCATGTGCCCACAGGGCTAGTTATGATCTGATAATCTCAGTCACTGTTTGCTGAGTCCAGGATTAACTTGTTCTTGGACAGGGATCTGAGGATCAGCTTTCCCTCACCCTTCCTCTGACAATACTGACGGAGGTGGAAAATTGAAACACGCACAGCCTATAAAGAAAAACTGAATAGAATCCATCATCACTTATCTGAGAAATAAACTAAGAAGAGAAGACGAAACGAAGCAAGGAAATGTTTCCTTCTGAAATAAATATAGGCTTTAAATTAGTACTAATATACATACAAAGCACCTTCTCTTCCTTGTTTTTTATCTGTGAAAACATTGGGTGTGTGTTTCCCTGTGGGGTGGCCTTGGGAAATTACTGTGTATTATGCTAATTAGGGAACTACTTCACAGAGATGTTGTAGTTTCAAAGTTCTGCATATTTCTTTGTTTTTTTCCCCCAAATAAAAAAACACCAATTCTAATCTTTTAACCCAGTATTCGTGTCTTTCCTCTCAGCTGTGTGTGGTGATGATCTTCCTGGTGACGGTTGTCATGTGCCGCGGTATCATCAGCGTGATGATGTTCCATACCGGGAGTCCCGTCCTGCGCACAGAGGTATATCAGAGTTACATAGAGCTAAAGTGGGATGTAGTACATGTACATGTAGTATATAATACAGGGGTTCATCATCTCCTTCATGTGCTTTACATCCTATAATTTGTGTGATCTCCTCTCCAGGCTGGGACCATAGCCAACATCTCCAGCAGTATTGTGAATCTAGGCCTAATCTTGTTGATGGGCCGTGTCTACACTGCATTAGCCGAGCAGCTCACTAAATGGGGTAAAAATCAATACTGCTCTCAAACACCTCAAACCTCAATACTGTACAGTGATATCAGCCTCTCATTGGATCTCCACTAACTAAAAGCTGAGAGTCACAGAGCAGATGGAAGTCCTACTCCTTCATTGCAACACACAGCACTATAAGTATATGTAAGTTACAACATCATGGTGATCCACTGGAACAATAGATACACAAACACAACACAAACCATCTAATTAGTTAATGCTCTGTAGACCACTGTGACTTGTTGTCTCCGCACTTTGTGCAGTGACAATAAAGTTGAGTCTTTACAACCATCTTACAACTAAATTGTAAAATGGATAAAAGTTAAGATCCAGAGTTTGTCTTTGATCCTTAGCAGCCGTGGTGAAGTACTGACATAAAAACTAAACAAAGAAACAGAAAGTACAGCTGAGGCTGATAAGAATGTGTCATGAGTTTTGGTCATAAACATTTTGTATGGATTTGTTGATTACACCAGATGAAAAGTGCAGCGAACACAATTGTCAAATTTAGGAAAAGAAATGAGTAGTCACATGATCGGGCAGGTTAATACAAATCCCGTTAGCCAGACAGATGTGTTTACCGCTGTGTGTCGTTGTCTTTTCTGTGGCAGAGATGCACCGAACACAAACCCAGTATGACAATGCCTTCATCTTCAAGGTGTTCATCTTCCAGTTTGTCAATTTCTACTCGTCACCGTTCTATGTGGCTTTCTTTAAAGGAAGGTGAGACATGAGTCAGTCAGACAGTCACGTAATGAAAAATATATTGTGACGAATAAAGTATTGAAAGTGCTTCTCTGTGTCGGTAGGTTTGTGGGTTATCCTACCAACTACGGGACCTTGTTTGGGATGAGAAACGAAGACGTGAGTCTCTTCATCTCTCATTTTTATTAATCTATAATTTTCTCAATAAATGTCACAGGGGAAAAATCACAGATCCAAGCATTGAAACATTAATGTGTCTGTGTCTTTGCTGTATATTGCAGTGTGGTCCTGGCGGCTGCCTCATTGAACTGGCTCAACAACTCTTCATCATCATGGTGGGAAAGCAACTCATCAACAACATTCAGGAGTTCATTATCCCGTATGTTTCCTGTCCACACATTTGACTGATGCTAATGTTGTTTTTCTGAGATATTAACCTGAGATCTAATATTTTACTGAATATACAATGTTGTTTATCTCTTCTATCTCCTCCTTGCTTTGACTTTGACATTATAAACACTGCAAGAAGAAGCCTTTACAAACAGACCAGAGTACAATTAGTTAAGTTAAAATGATCACTTTTAAAATATTGAATTATACACTGTTGTAAAGATAAAATATATCATCAAATTCAAAAATATCTATAACAGCCTTCAAAATCAATATCAAAATCACCACCAAATTACAATTTAGCTGCATGACATAATGTTTTGAAGTGATGCATCAGATTGTTCTGCATCCTGATTGCAGAAGAGTTTGTCTGGTGCAGTAAAGCTCACCACTGTACCTCTGCAGCACTGGCGCACATTTTAAAGCTACTGCTTCTTGACTTTTTGACCACTAGGGGCACTGTAATGCAACTCATGAAACTAAAGGTGAAAATTACTTATTTTAAAGCACAACTACTTTAAAATCTTCTTCACTACTCTGTCTCTCCGCTCTGACAGTAAAGTGAAGGCCTGGCGCCAGAAGAGATCTTTGGCCAAGGTGCTCAGGGGTAAAACATCCCATGAGCCTCAGCGCTGGGAGGAAGACTACCAGCTGGTGGAGTGTGAGGGCCTGTTTGAGGAGTACCTGGAGATGGGCAAGTATCCTCTCCTCAGTTCAATCAAATACATTATGTTGAGCATAAGTTAAAAAAAATCAGAAGAATTTATGCATTTTCTACTCGATTTCATCTCACATGTTAAAAATGACTTGTTGTGCCGCAGTGCTCCAGTTTGGCTTCATCACCATCTTCGTGGCTGCGTTCCCCCTTGCTCCGCTCTTCGCCCTCCTCAACAACTGGGTGGAGATCCGTCTGGACGCCCATAAGTTTGTGTGCGAGTACCGCCGGCCAGTGGCTGAGCGCGCCCAGAACATCGGAGTCTGGTTCAACATCCTGGAAGCCCTGTCACACCTGTCCGTCATCGCCAACGTGAGTCGACTGACGTCGTCATCACAAGCACAACAGTAGAGTGTCATGATGACACTAGACATTTATAACATTATGTTTTGTCCTTCCGCAGGCTTTCCTCATAGCCTTCACATCAGATTTCTTACCTCGCCTGCTCTACCAGTACAAGTTTGATAATGACCTCAGTGGATACGTCAACTTCACCTTGGCTTATGCCCCGCTTAACTACACAGAGTACCCCATGTGCAGGTACACTGTATGAAGATTGTTTAAACAAATGTAATGGACGAGTGGCAACGCACTCTTTGGTTTAAATATCCACATATAGCCTCTCAAATATGTTTAATTTCATGTCACTTCTAGTAAAATCCTTGTTTTAAAATGTTCATTTTTATGACAGATCACAGACTTGACCAACAGAGGGTAGTATTACTGGTGTTAACACATTGCTCAGGTTTCTTATGTGCTACTGCTTCATTTCATAGACACCAAGTGTTACATAGTATGTTCTACAGTAACTGTGTTTTGTTTTGTTATTTAGATATAAAGCATTCAGAGACAACGATGGAAACTACACACTGTTCTACTGGGAACTCCTTGCTGTCAGACTTGGTTTCATCATTGCTTTTGAGGTACTTTGAGGCTAATTTTTTCCCTGTTGCTTGTTTAAGTGATTAATTTCATATCTTTCAGCTTCACCTCCTTCATTGGCTGTGCTTCTGTTCCCAGGTGCATATTTCCACCACTGCTCATTTGACCTTCTCTTTGTGTATTTTGTATTTTTTTTTAAATCCTGTGTGATACTTGCCTGTTTTAGCAGTTCATATTGTATGTTATGAGCTGACATGTCTCCTCAGTCTAGACACATATCTCCAGTTGCATCCATTTTCACTGCAACTCCCTCCGTTTCCCAGCCTTCCTTCTACTCCTACTTGCTGTCATTTGTTTACACTGACATTTCAGGCATTTAGCTGACATTTCCATTAAGGGTTCACAAGTAGAGTAAATGTAAACCAACACATCTAGAGCTAAACAGGACAAACATTCAGGGTTTGCAGTTTTCTGAACAAATATGTCAGTTCTGGGAAAAGAGCAAGAGTAATCACTAAGGAGTGGGACACAGTAGAGGAGATTTATAGAGCAAGTAGCAAAGTTTTTGGCTGTTCTGAGGTACAAAGGCAAAATAATTCAGTAGTAGTACATATTGTGTGAAAGACAGGAAATGCACACATTTCCATACAGGAAATACAATAAGTTAATTCAGATATTGTGACAGAAGATAACAGTTTTCTGCAGTCTGATGAGAATGTAAAATGTCACGTCGCCTCTCCTGCAGCACGCCGTGTTCTTCGTACTGCGAGCCATTGACTGGATCGTACCTGATGTCCCCGAATCCCTGGAGCTGAAGATGAAAAGGGAACGCTACCTGGCCAAGCAAGCGTTGGCCGAAAACCAGGAAGCCCTGTTGGTGAGTCGAGGCCGAGGGGCCACGCCAGGCGCCTGCAGCCCAGGTCAGTAGAACAAGTACACACACACACACACACACACACACACACACACATACACACACAATGCTGTGGCTCAGTTCACACATATTACAATAAAACATATTTTCTTATATGTTTTATGTGCTCATGTTTTCAGATCTCTGACTCGCTTAATTTATCATGAGCCTTGTCTTTAATTTTATTTTATCCGTTTATTTTTTTAATTAAATTAAACAACTCTAATTATATCTGCTGCCAACCATTAATAATATATAATGGAAGTGAACAGGAACTAGTGATGCTCAAAGAGCTGAAAAATTACATTTGTAAAATCTCATTAGAAGTTTGTTTTTCCGTAAACTCTGGTTAATCCACAGATACCTCGTTGTTGTGCTGTGTCTACTGTATTTCTAGTTTCCAATAAAATACTTGTTTACCTCCATATTGGCCTTGTGGTATTTGCCCTAAATATCTGAATGTTTGACATTCTGCAGTATGTTGTTGTCTCTTCGGTCCCACACAGGTGATCAATGAAACGATGCACCAGTAGTGTTCACAGGTTACATACAGTGTTAAACCTGTCACTGAGAATGTTTATTCCCATAAATAAATTCCTGCTTTTAAAAGCTCACCCACCTACATACACACCTCCACGGAGCATTTCCACAAAGCACCTGCGGCCCAACTAGCTGCCATTAACTACAGTGCAGGCAACATGATCATTAAATGTAATCTGTGTGGGATCTGACCTAAGTAGATCAGTTACAGATTAAAAATTTGATTTGATTCCATCCATAAAGCTTGTTTGGCGTACGGCCTTGAATGTGTTAAAAATGTGTGGGAACAGAATTTATTCGTGGTGAATTAGTACACAAGTCAACAAAACATCTGTGAAGGATAGGAGGCCCGGAGCGGTGCAGGGTTCTTGGCTCATGTCACGGATTACAGTTTCAGGGATGTGTTTTGTGTCCCAGCTTTATTGTGTCTGTTTTGGAGCTGATTGTCTTTTTGTTGCTAAGGAGGGGAGAGAAGCGAAGTGACTGCATGCAAGCTGAGGAGAAAATGATACTGCTGCTCAACTAGGGCTGGGTGATACAGTTGAAGACTATTGTTGAGATATGTATTGACCTAGATATGTATTGTATTGCAAATCATTAATCATTACACTCAACTCTTCAAATATGTTTATTAAAAAATATTTGTTATTCGTTTGGACAGCACAATTTTGTAAGACAACAACACAATATTACTGAATTATTACCCAACCCTATGTACAACACTACAGCCTCACCAGTGTAAGGTATCGTATGTGTCAGGCCATGGTTAGCCTAGCCTAGCTGAAGGACCGGAGGCAGGTAACCTAACTCTGTCTGTTAGCATAGTCATTACATTCAAGCAGGAAGTTAACAGTATGCAGCAGTATGTGGCACTTCTGTTACAGCAACAGTGCAGAGAGTAAACAGGAAATCGACATTGGGTTTATGTGGCAGAACCAGCAGAACAGTGGGACGCGACTTGTGTCTGATTTCTTTAATTTATACATGAATAGAAACAAAAAACCACACAGTTTGTGATTTTAAAATAAGCATTAGTTTTCACTTTATGTTAGGAGTTACAGCATGTTAATTAGTTACCATTAGAGGGATTAGTAGGTGTATTTATTTTTTAACTTTGGGCACAGTTAGGCTTGTTGTTTCCTCCTGCTTCCAGTCTTTATGTGAAGCTAAGATAAACACATCATGACTCCAGCCTCATACTTAACACACAGGCACCAGATCCTCATTGATCCTCTAGTCTTACCCTGGGAAAGAATGCAAATGCAAAAATATATAGTATATTACCCAAAATGTTTTACAACATAGAGTAGTCATTGTTTTACAGTCAGCATGCACCACAAGAATACAGGATAGTAGAATCGATGATTTATTGTCAGCTTTTCTTTCTGTTTCCATTCCTCTTACAGTAGTCAGTCTGACAAAACTAATTCTCTGCTCCTTCTCTCTGTTCTTCCCCATTCCTTCCATGTCCAAACCCAACTGCACTGCCTTCCCTGAAGCAAGCGACACGTCCTTTGGAAACATGAGTTAGTACTCCAGCGTGGAAAAGAAGTGGTGGGAGGGGAGAATGATACTGATGAAGGATACTGAGGAATAAAAGAGACTTCTTCTTTTTGCATCTGGGATAACATGAGTGAACTTTTCCCCCGAGAGAATACTGTCATACTGTCAACATTATGATGAGCAGGTGTGTATTAGAGGCTAAACTCACCCAAACCAACACTTCTAGACTGACTAGGTGCACTAAACGTTTATGACATACTGTATATTCATATCAGACCTATGCATATGACATCCTCATGTTAGTAAAAATATGTGTTGTTCTGGAAAGGACTCACAATGACCAAACTGGGAATTGACCCTTGAGTAACCGGGCCCAGATCTGAGCAGATCCAAAGGAAAAGGAACTAAAATCTATTATTAAGATGGTGATTGGTTAACTAAACCCTGAGTGGGTCCTCAGGTCTGTCCACTGTTCTCTACTATGCATCACAGTACATAGTATTAAATCAATGGTAAATGTTTTTAATAACAACAAAGAGGATTTAGGAGTAAAGATTTAGTAGGGAGACAAATCAGTAGCTCAGTAGCATCTTTCATAGAGTTGCACAGTGGGAGGTGTTATTTCACTCATCCAAAGTTGTGGAAATTCATCATTTTCTGCATATTGGTTAAAAAAAATCATCAGTACAAAAGATGAGCAGCTGCTTCGAAAATGCCTGGTTGTTTTAGTCAAAGATTCACATCTTTTGAGTAAATTGAAGCACAACCCCAGGTGCATTTCTGAACATCAGCCAGCGGCCTCTTCCACTTTGCGTCTTGATTAGATCCTCCCTGCCTGGTAAATGCCTTTGCCTATGAAACTCCACACGTGTCCTCAGTTACAAACTGTGGACCCAAGCCAAGATAACCCTGATGACATCTTCAGGGTTATTTTTGTCAGACTTGAGATTCTCCAGAAACACAAAAGACATACAACTGTTTTCCCAGAATGAGTAGTACTACCGATGACAATTACATGGAAGTTTTTGCGCAAAATAAGTGGAGTGCCCCTTTAATTTAAGTTTAAAATTGTGATTCTTTTTCTCATCAAGTTCTTTTATTTCCTGCTAAATCGAAAACACAATTATTGTTAGCTGACAGAACATGTATTATTATGTAGATGATGTGTTGTCTTCACTATGGGATGATTGTATATGTACGTGCACATACACTGTACTACTACTGTACTGCTACTGTACTACTACTACTGTACTTTACTGTACCACTGATGCTGAGCATGTCTATCTTTTCTACTTGAATGCTCGGCACCGTGTTTATATGGAGGATTTCTGTGAGCTGCTCATGTATAATAGTGGAGTGAAATAGTACATTGATATTTTACGTGTGAGCTGTTTTGCATTTTAGACCTTTTAGACCAGAATAAATCTAGTTTGATGAATGCAAATGGCTCCTCAGCTTGAGATTCTGAAATGCTGATGTGAGCAGTGTACTCAGTGCGCTGTAGGGATGAACTTTAAACATTATCACGCTTCTCCATCTACCTTCTACACTTTGTTGTTCTTCTCTCCAGACAGCAGAAAGACCTGCAGCCAGATAAAGAAGACGCTGATTTATTAGGAGTCAGAAACAGACAGGTGTTCATTAATGATTTCTCTCTTCCTCTCCCTCCTCCTCTCACACCTCCACCAATGGCTGTGGCCTTGGGCGACTCCTGACTTTTATTTTATTTTGTTTTCTCTTCTCCTCCTTCTCTTCCCCTTCACTCTTTTCTCCAATTCTCTCCTCACTCTCTCACCTTTATTTTAACATATGCTACCTTTCTCCCCCCTTTCTCTCTCTCTCTCTTGGCCACATTCATCTTCTGATTGTTATGATTGCTGTGCGTTCCTCTGCCATGGCCTGCAGGAAGAGTGAGTTAGTACATGTCAGGGAGCACAGGTATGCACTGCGGACACCGGCTGGCTCATTCACCGACTCCTGCAGTGAGGAGGGAGACGCTCGCATGCAAGGGCTGCAAAACAAAGCTGCAAAACAGCCACAAAGTACTGATGCAGCAAACAAAGCACTGCAGCATGACAGGTGAGAGACACTCGTCTGAAAAAAGCACGATGCAGATGGCTATGAATGGGAGATCTGTTATATAACACATAAAGTAACAAAACTGATGTTCAACACAGTGATTGTGTAACATATTTATTATTTACATCATGATCATTTCCTCCAGACGTGATGCCACAGAATCATTTTGAATTATCTCACAGCCTTTTGCAGATTACCATTAGATAAGTGTCATTATAAAAAATTGGATCTGGACATGCTCAGTTCATGTTAGTAACTTCCTTACAACCTCACTGACTCACTGGTCTGATTTTTTTATGACATTAAAACTGTATTAAAGTTACTACGGGGGACTTTTATTTTGTGTTGATGTTGGCGACTCCTGTGGACAAAAGTGGTAGTGTTTCCCAGAATGAAGACTGCATTTCCCATGAGCACCACCGCCTCATGTTGTAAAGCTTTGTGTTAGTACCATTCATACACTGGGTTACATGGCTGCAGGGTTGTGCAGAGGTGTGTTTATTTGTGCTTTAAAACGTAACCAACATGAAACAATCAGAAAATAGTGTTTTATTTCTCTGATTCACTCTGGCTCACTCGCTTCATTCACTGTCTAGCTTGCTCGACCACCACTGCTCTCTGTCTCTCTCTCTCTCTCTCTCACATGCTCTCAGCTCACTCGTTCTCTCTCTTTAAAATGAGTCCTGTTATGTAAACAAAGGCTTTTCCATTCTGCATGCTGTAAATCGTTTAATCCTTTTAGAATAACTATATAGCCAATATTCTCACTCACTGACACTGTTTCATAGCCAGGTAAAAACTTCATGTTAGTAACTGTTAGTAACTTCATGTAGTGGCTTTAATCTATTTATCTTGGGCAGGAACAAGTAAACATGAAGTGATATGTTATCATCTTATAAAGATGCAGAAGGTAAACAGTTTCCTATTCACACATCCAGCAAAAGCAGAACAACATTTGCATTCATTTGTCGTGCTTGTGTCCACCTATATATATATATATATATATATATATATATATATATCACAGTCAGGAAAAACCACAGAAGACATTGAACACTGAACATAACACATCTATAACTAGCCACAAAAATAATTTTGTAGAGTAAATAAAAAATGATTAGTGCAGCTTTAAAGCTACTAAAGGGGAAATAATATGTATGTTGTTGATTATTTTATCATACATCCTACATTTTGTCCTACCAAAATCTATTTTAAAATGTCTAGTTAGGTCTTATCTTAGTATTGATGCTTCAAAATATTTTTTCTCAGTAAAAATCAGCTCTCGAGCCTTTAGTGACCTGTTTTTTCCCAAACAAAAAACGGGGACAATTAGACTTCCACTCCTGCTCAGTAAAATGCTGTCCCGAGGTAACCTACCCCCTCACTCCCTCACCCTCAGTCTTTTCATGTTTGATTAGTGAACATAGTTGATGCAGCAGCAGGCAGGGAGCACTGAAAGAGATGAGAGAGCTCAAGCCAACCTACAGTTTGACATATAAAAATACCTGCATGCAGGCACTCACATACACAACACAATAAAGACTAACATGCAAATGTGCACTTTGGTATGCATGGATCTGTATGAAATGCACACCTGACACATTCAGACACATTTTTGTTGGCAAAGTAGACCACGCCGTTATCACATAAACACACATGCACATTTTTAGTCATGCACACTCCTACAGAGGAGCAACATTTTTCTCTCCAAGTCTTCCTTCCTCTCTCCGTCTCTTTCTGTCTCAAAGCAGGTGCTGAAATGAGACACTAAATAACTATTAGAGTTAGAGGAAGGGCGAGAGAGGGGGAGGAGAATGAGAGAAAAAGAGAGAGCATTTCCCAACAGTAGCAGAGAGAGAGAGAGAGAGAGAGAGGGAGGGAGGGAGGGGAAAGGAGCGAGAGGGAAGGGAGAGCAGAGGAGCTTAGAGAGAGGATCTGCATTGTAAGTAGCTCTTAGAGCAGCAAGTGGTGGCTGTTTTTTTTTTTCATCCTATTTTTGTTTCCCCGAGGAGGCGAACTGGAAGAAGAAGAACCAGGCAAAAGAGTTTGGAGCAAAGCATTTAAAAAGTCTCTTCCTGTTTTGTTTTTTTTTTTAAAGAAGAAACAGCTGAGGAAGAGAAGAAGAAGGGAGGACAGAAACCGGGAGGAACACAAGGCAGCAATGGATAGCAGAGTGGCTCAGCCTGACCCTGGGATGGCCTGGATTCACACACTGCTGCTGGCCTCCATCCAGCACACACACTAGGCTGCTAACGCCAATAAGGTACAGTGCTGAAACGCAGCAACAATAACTCCCACACAACATTTGCAGAGCAGAGCAATCAACAGCCCAAACATTTCATCTTCAGGTCAATACATATTTGCTTCAAGTCGTGCTCGCTGGGAGTGAAAGTTGAGCTGTGTGATTTGCCTGAGATTGCAACGCAACTTGTCAGGTGGATTTGCTTTTATCTGACAGCATATATGCTCTGCAAGCAAAGGTAGACACTGTTTGAGTATGAGACTCAAGAAACAACACGACTGAGATGGGTTATCAGGTGGTAAACAACATTACTCACTGTTTGTCTTGATGTTGTTTTGTCTTCTAACAAAACCGACCTTTGAATATAACATGATTGAAAATTAAAATAGCTCTTATTCTAGTCTCAGATGTGACAGTTTTACCATTGTTTTCACTTTCTCTGCAATACTAAAGCTGCAGATAACACATCCAGATAAAGTAGCTGCTGCCAGGTGGTTCATCAGCTTCTCTACTAATATATTCTCTTGGAAGAAATCGCATCAATAATATGTCCCGTGCAGCTCCCGAGGCATTGTGTAGAGTGAGGTGAGCCTTGAATGTGATGGTTACAGTGCAGCAATGAGTTGTTGCAGAGTGGGGCAGGTAAGTGCATGTCTGGAGTATGTCAGATGAGGGGTTGTTAAACACTGTACATGGCTGAAACTTGGCGCCGCAGCTCAGCACACAAACTCTTCTCTTTTCTCCTCTGTGGGACATTTTAGCATAAGACTCAAAACACCTTTTCTCATGTGTGTTTCCTGCATTCAGTGCACATTGGTTTGGGTTTTCTTTGTTCGTTCACCCATATGGAGCCAGATGTGTTGGCACTGCTTCATTAGGGTTATCATTTTGTTAATACAAGGGAAGCTGATCCCTTCCTTTCACTGTGATTAGAATTATATTATATTCTCAACATCTTTCAAACTCCATCAGTATGAAGGTGATCTGAGGTGGTGTCTGACTTTCTGTCTGCCTCCCTGATGACTAAGTGTATTGTCATATGAGATGCTGGGTGTCTACAAAGTCTGGACGTAGATATTTTGACTATAACACCAATAGACAGCTGTGGGTGTTTTCTGGATTCTCTGATTTACAGTATGTCTTGACTCCAACGCACCACCTGCACGTTGGGTAGACGTGTACCAGCACAAATCATAAATCAGAACCTTGAACTGTTTTACTGCAGTTTAATGCAGGCTGTAGCTCACCTGTATGATGGAAGACATCTGATAACAATTTATTTCTTTTAATTATTAACAAATTGGAGAAGGAAAAAAAAGATCTAGTATTCCTGATGATTCCCTTTAGTTGTGATTCAACAAATAAGTGAACTACTTTTGATGTCACTCTGTATGACTGCTCATATCACACACGCAGATTTATAACTCACTTTATTTCCATTTCCTTCCCCTCCTCTATGTCTGGAGACATCACCTGCCAGCCAGAAGTGTGTGTGTGTGTGTGTGTGTGAGAGAGATCCAGGATGCCACACCTCACCCTTCTCCCACCCCGCGCCTCCCCGAGCTAACCGTGCATGCAAATGTAACCCGTGATGGTGTGTTTACATTCACCTGCTCACCTGAACATGACTGTCTCTGCTCTGTGCTTTGCACTGACCTGTTTTATTAAAAGCAGGCTAAAATCATTAGGTATCATTGACTACAAGCACTCTGCTCTTTAAACTGTGACACTGGCATTTCTGAGAAAACTGGGTCACTTTCCAAGCTTTTTGGCTTTTGGCCTAAATAGCAGTGGCCTTAATAGCCCATAATAGCAGCCCTTGCTCCTGCACGTGTACAGTTGAGTTTCTTTGTTTGTCTCCTGCCTCGGCTTAGCAGTCAATTTCAGAGGAATGAGCGTACCGAGTCATCCGGGGAATGTGGTGAAGTGTCTCTTGTGTGTCAGAGGGTCTCATCGAAGGGTTGGGCGCTTACGAAGCTGGCCATGAACTTGACTATAAAATCAGACCACCTACTGTGCACTAAGTTAATAATGATATAGTGTTTGGCTTTGATTTGTAAAAAGTTTTATCTTCTTGGACAGTCAGAGAGCTCCTACCCCTTTGAGAGCACAAATCATTCATTATTTTAGACAGCAGTGCACAAGCTCTGTCATTAATTAGTTAATAGCACAGACTCTTTAGCTAATGCATAAGTGAAGTTTAAAGCAGATGGGAAGAACTCCAGCCTGGAGGCGATGTGTGCCGAGCATTGCCCTGACTGCGATGGTGCACACCTGTCTAACACTGTAGCCCTCAGGTTGTTTCACATTGTAACTCTGCCAATACGACGCGGTGTGTGTTTCACTTTTGTACTCATGCGAGATAATACGTTTTTTGACTGTGGAGGCATTGCTTCGCCACTGAAAATGTTTGGTTTTTGGGCCTCTTTGCTCTTGAGGAGAAAAAGAAAAAAAACAACCTCAAACCAGGTGTTGCTCTCGTGTATAGCAGCGGGTCTTTAGGGTGTGAATCTTTCTTTTAATTCATCACTTTAATCCTGTTGACGCTGATGATATTCAGAGTTTCAGTTTTGAATACTTTATAGCTTCTGAATGGTCAGTTTTGTTGGGTGTGCTCGACTTTTACCTGATCACATTTCAAAACAACAAGCAGCCTGATGAATGGCTTGTCCATACCTGTCCAGATAATAAAAAGGTGCGTGTGTGTGTGAGGGTGGGGAGTGTTGTGAGGAGAAACTGCTGGTGCTCAGCTGGGAAAAAGTAGAGCAGAGAAGTAGAGTGAGCACAGGAACAGATGAATGCAAGAGATGCATCAGCAATTTGTTGTAAAGTAGGTCAGGCTTTTGAGCGCTCAGTGGCGAAGGATCAGATTGGTATCAAAGTGCTCTGATTGACAGTTTGAGTCCAGCAAACTCCTCTTTTCCAACGAATTCAAGCCAAAATATAAAAAAAGACCTTAAATCAGACTAAAGCACATGTTTGAATGGCTCTTAGTTACTGAGCTGCTGCAGAGTTTTTTATGATGTTAAATGATTCAATAAAGTATTGATCGTGTTCATGGAAATGAAGGAACATGTCACCCAATGTGGCTCAATGATTCATAATTTTTGGATAATGATGGAGCTCTAAAATACAGAAGAATAAGATAAATCAGACTTTGGATACACAGAGAATATTTAGTTCCTGGGATCAGTTCGTTGGGTTCGTCGGTTTTGGTCTTTTTATAGGATTTATTGACAAATGAAAAAAATATAGAAAATTGACTTATCCTTTAAAAGTTTTTTAAATGTGAGGTTTTGCTGTTTTATATTATCATTAAATAAATGAAATTTCTCACTGTTGGTTGACTTCTTTGCTCTGAGAAACTTGGTGTATATATATTTTTTAACTATTTTCTGACTTTCTGAATCACTAATGGAAATAATTATTAGTTGCAGCCATGAAAGCGTCTCGTTTTTTTTTTTACTGGAAACAAATCTTGTTTGTAGCTGAATGCAAACATAAAATAGACTAATGCTCGGTTAAAATTACCGTTGTTTTTTTTTTTAATGATGGACTCAGGTGTGTTTCTTTTTAAAAGATGCTGACAATACACATTTTCCTAATGTGTCAGATTTTATTCTTCATATGTTAATGTAACCTGCCAAAACTCTCTTACAAAAAGAATCTCATTGCATACAGATAACCATCATCCGTCACAAGGTACTGATTATGAGATTTTCGGGATTTACTGCGTGTTGGATCTTTGGTCCTCCATCCACTCGGTAGCTTTTGCGACTTATGACAAAGCACCATAATTACATCAGGTTATTTCCATAGGTTTGTCAATAGCTCCTTTGTGTCTTTACACATTCTGGCTGTGTGTCTGTTTCTGCTTCATATGTGACTGCAGTTGTTATGGTGGAAGAGTAAAAGCGAAGGGGAGGGGGAAGGAGGTTAAAGGTCTAAAAGTCTTGGCGTTTACGCGTGAGATGGTCGCCATTTTTCCAGGCTGTTAAATGAGAGATTGCTGTTTGTCAGTTTCTGTTAGCGGGAATCCCACCAGGTGGGACAAGGTCAGGGAAGGCCTCTCTACGTCTTGTCGCTTTCAATCAAAGGCTCACATTCACATTCAGGTGTGCCTTGTGTGTGCGTATATATATATATATATATATGTGTGTGTGTGTGTGTGTCATAGCTTTGTGTGGTTGTAAGCCAGGTTGTCAGTTTGAATCTTCATAGTGTCTTAGAAGGTCATGGGTATTCTGCCTCAGGCTGTAGTTAGGAGGACCCAAACACCACATGTAAACATTCGGGTAACCCTCCACCCGCCTCCTCCGTAGCCTCTGGGTTGCTCACCTGTCTTCAGTGAGGAACGAATAAGAAGAAACTCCCTGACCTGAATTCACTCAGCCGTGGTCGCACCATTCAGGCGTCTGATCTTTACAAAAACTGCAGATTAGCGTGTCACCTTGACATCTGGTTTACTTTCTCTGATTGGAATTCCAGTTCTACTGAGGAGTTTGTTTTGATTGAGAGATTTAGATGAAGCCCATTAAAATACCAAGAAGATAACTGCCTGGCTTTGCATTCAGGTGTTCAAAATGTGCATTTGAAGCATTGTGCATGAGACATGTATCGCCGGCAGCTCGGTTGAGACAAATCGCTTAGTTTAAACAATCAATCAAACATACACAAGAAGGAATGTAAAGCATTTCAAGAATTGATATGTGAAATATATCACTTTTTTTTTATCAAGCTAACCGTCATCTAACTATAATGGAAGATGCACAGGATAGAAATTTTACCATCAGATCATCTAAAACCACTTGGTTTATCATTTATTTATTGTTTCTATGTTCTATGTTTGTGTGAAAACCAGCACAGATGCCTGCATAACATATGATGACTATTTAAGGGTTGCATTTATAGGTATCGTAGTTTCACAACACCCTGCAACAACTCACCATAATGACACTATATTAAGTCTTATCACTATCACAGAGTTGACAGAAAAACTAGTTTCACAAAACTCAGCGAGCCCGGATGGGGATTTCTCCCAGAAGTGACGCTGAATGATGTCATGTCTTGTTTCAGCAGACAATACTGGGCTCTTTAGTCTACTGCTTGGCAATTAGTGGTCCAATGTGACCGAGTTAAACTGTGATCTCACACGCACACATGAGCTGGTCACACCACACTGTTAGGACACTCCAGTCTGTCTGACCAAACACACACCAAACTTACGCCCTGCGTGGGGGAAGGAGCAGATGCTCTGATTTTACAAAGGAGTCGTCCTTTTTGTTCAAAAAAACAAAAACAAATAAAAACAAGTTTGTTGGATACCTGACGAACATTTCCAGCTGGTGTTACAGGTGCAGGTTGGTCCTGGTAGACGTACGGGTCAGTGAAGTTATCTCCTGTTGTGAGGCTGCAGTGGAAATGCACATATTTACATCAAGATTAAGGCTGGTTATAACGGACCACGGAAAATCACCACCAACCTGATGACGTGAAACATGTGCTTGGATTATACCCAGTCAGCTGGTCAGAGGAGCAAAACCATGAAGGGGATCTGTAGCGCACCGAGGAAGGGTTCATGTTGATGATATGATGACGTCCGACCCAAGAAAATACCTCATCAGTCTTGCAGCAGAGCAAAACAAACTGTTGCCAGGCTGAGAAATCTCATCAGAAGGATTTATTGAGTTTGTTATTAACAGGAAAACCCACATGCACACGCAACTCTTATCAACCATGCACAGAGAGCGTATTGTGATTTAACTCTAGCACTAAATCTGCCTATAAATCAGTGACAGCATCACATTCACTGGCATCAGAAAAGTTGTATGTCTTCACCTTTATGAACCACAAACAATTCCAACAGTAAACCCGTTTCTTTTAACACCCTCAACCTCCCCCGATGGCAAACTTTAATCATGCGATTACACAACATTTGGCTCCGTCACGGAGCTCATTCAGCAATGGATTTACGCTCATAAATATGTGATACGTTCCATCAAAGGATTATTCTGAGACCTTCGAGATGGAAAATGTCACAATTAAGACTGCTCCTGGTATGGCTGCTGGCATTAGACGCATGCCAGAGTGCTATTCATTAACTGCTGTATGCAGACACGTCGTCTTACAGCAGCCTAGTGAAATTACAGGGGGGAAACACTGGCAGCAAAGTCCATAACAGTCACAAATAACACCCTGCTATGACAATGGAAATTACACCTCTTTGGAATTGAAATTTTAATAGGGTGATATAATTGTATCTGCGAGAGGAATGTGCAGCACGAGTAATCGGATGCTTTCATGTTTTGCTGAATGTGGCGGCTTACTGTCAGTTTTGGGGATCTTGGATGGTTGGAGGTTTCTTGGTTTCTTGATCAAATGAGCTGATAACTAATTGACTACAAAGAGTTGTTTTGATTTATTGTATGTTGATTTATGAGAACTTGGAGGCTGTGGTTGGAGGATTACACGAGCATTTATTCATAAGGTTGTGTTGAAACACAGATTCTGTAGACAATGCACCATAAACTAGGAAATTATTTAGATTAAATCTTGCGTGTCTGAGTTTAGCAGCAGGATTACAGTGTAACTAGCTTGTGTCATTAATCCAGCAGTGGTCTGGATGTGTTTATATGGCTCAGTGGCTGCACTATATGAGTGGATCAGTATAAGCAGTTCCCACAACCTCTCAGGTGTCCTGTGCTCAGGGCAGCCTGGCCCAGGCACATGGATAAAGGCTGCCGTTGTCTACAGCAGGGAACAGGTAGCCGTTTGTGCCTGCACTAGTGTGTGTGTGTGTGTGTGTGTGTGTGTGTGTGCAACAGAGAGAGATAGGACTGACTCGGCAGCCTACCGTTGCTGCAAGAACAGGTGTGGCTTTTCAACAGCTTCATATTCGCAGCAGGCTGCACATTTGCACTCAATAAAGAGGGAAGGTGGACTATGATGTCCAGATCATGATTCTGTAGACAAACAAACACGCTCGTAAACTTTCAGAATAAGGATTAATTTATGCTTGTATCGTCATGTTTATGTGAATTACAGGTGTACAGTTTAATTTGATATAACTTGCTATAATGTAAAATATATGTAGCTCATAAAGATTTACAGTGAGTATGATAATTACACTAAATCACAAATAAGAAAGTGCACGAGTGTCATTTCTCTGACTTTTCCATGACAAAGGACTTGTTGTGTGTGAATGTGAACAAGTAGATAAAAGAGATTAAAAATTAACACTCACACATGTGACTTTCTCTGTGTCACAAATTGCACATTATACAGAATCACAATTTTTTGTTTTTAAAGTTAGTAGCAGTTTGAAAAGTGAAATTGACAATAACTAAAGTGTGCATATAAACACCAGCCTGCAGACTAAAATCACCTGATCTTTAAGTGTTACTCTCCCACATTGGGACACACAAAGGAAAGCTGCACACAGTTAAGAAAAAAGACAAAAAAATAATATAAATAAAAAAATATATAAAGTTAGCAACTGTTTAGAAATCAAATGCATTAATACATTGTTAGTTGTAAGCGGCTGCGCTAACACACGACCTACTTTGTTCACGAAGAAAAAGACGGATGACCTTAGAGAACAAATAGATAAAGTCACCTCCAGGTAAAACAGTGTTTCTGTTCTCGCTCCTTCACCTGGATGTTTGACTTTCACTGTGCTGAATGATAAGTGGCTGTTTTCACGTTCAGCTGCCGAAGGGGGAAAGTTTCTCTGTGCTCGCTTTAAAGCACCTACGATCATGATGTGTGACATCACATCATATTTATTGATATGTCCTAAAACGCATGACTGGAGGTGATATGTGTGTGTGTGTGTGTGTGTGTGTTGTTTCTGCAGCCTTTGAGCAAATAGAAAAATAAACGACCATTAACAATCCTTAAAAGTAGGTCATTGTGGCTATGCTAACCAGGCTAAATGCTACATAGTTATCTCCTTTAAGATATATGACAAATACTTAAAACTTAATATTATTATTATTATTACCTGGAACATCCTACATTATTTTTAATTATAAAATAATAAATCCAGTGAGACTGTGGAGGAATGTGACTAAAAACAAAACACCAAACCTGTGTGTGTGTATGTGTGTGTGTGTGTATGTGTGTGTATGTGTGTGTGTTAGCATTTGCACCATTAATCTTACCTGGTGTTTAAGTCAGAAGTTGAGGATTACCTGTTCAGGAAGCAGACTCAGCTCCACAAGTGTGTGTTTGAACAAGCTGTCAGGAGGAATAACTCTGACAGACGCTCACTGTAAATGTTCAGTTGGGCTGACAGGAAGATAGAGCAACAACCGGAGTGATAGATGAGTATAGATCTCAGGTGAAAGGTGAGAGTGCTAAGGATGTGCTCTCTTCCTCTGTCTGTCCGTCTGTTGTGGTATTTTGTCTGGAGTAGTGTGTGTGTGTGTGTGTGTGTGTGTGTGTGTGTGTGTGTGTGTGTGTCTAGAGATGTTAAGTACAGGGGCTGAATGCTATGTGTACAGAGGTCTTTAATTAGAGCAGGAAGACATGGCTCAGGAGACACACTGCACCAGACTCAAGTGTGTGTGTGTGTGTGTGTGTGTGTGTGTGTATACGTGTCCATGGTTGTGTGTCTGTGTGAAGACTGGTTTGACCAGGATACATCCTGCACGTGTCAATAGTTTCAGGATCCATCCTGCTATCTGCAGGATTGTCTGCTAAGTGTATGCGCGTGTGTGTGTGTTTGTGTGCGTGTGTGTGTGTGTGTGTGTGTGGTAAACAAACAAACAAACATCCACAGACTGACTGAATATTTTATGAAACGTACACAGCACAGCTTGCTGTTCATTACAGGTGAATATACTGACACACATGGTCGCATCCTGTGGAGACACTAAGCCGAACTGCTGACAGTGATTGATGTCCAGTCAACCATATCTGACTGCTGGTTTGTTGCTGTATTTTTCATATCAGTTATTTCTAGGAAACTTTCCTGTTTTCTCTCCGTTTGCTTCTCTGTTGGATTCAAATATTTATACAGAAATCCACAAATGATTTTAGTTTAATTATCTTAAGCAACTTTTTGTCTGTATGTCAATGTTTGTGGTGTTACTGATTTATTTATATTTATGTTGAAATCACTGACCAGAAATTGGACAGAAATTATATCATTTATATTTTTAAATAAAAGTGCATCTAATGTATGTTTTATTTCTGTATCTACATATTATTTACAATAGCATGATTCATACCAGCATTAAAAATGCATCATCTTATCAAATTGATCTTTATATAAGTTTTCTTTTTTTCTCTCTTTCTCCGCCTGCAGCTCCCATGTGTTCGTTCAGCCATGCTCCCTGGTTATGGATTCTCACCTTTCCCTGATTTCCAACCCCACCTTCACGCCTTTCGCTGTCGAGGAGAGAGTCCCAGCATGTGGATCCCTGGCTCAGGAGAGTCTCCAGCTCTGAGTGAGGCCCAGGACGACAGGCCTCTCCTCCACCCGTGCCGCCACAAGCATGTCGCTGTGTGCCAGCAGGAAACTTTGGCTTTTATTGAGCTACAACCACAAGTGACTCCTAAACTAAACGGTCATGGCTCTTCCAGGCCGTCTGTTATTCCAGACGCACATTGCACAACGCATTCTCTGCCCCTGAACGGTTTCAGGCACACACTGAACGAACTGAACGACATGCAGAGCGGCTGCCAAAGAACAGACAATGAGCACGAAACAAGGTTGCATTTAAACTCTCGTACACCTGCGGGTGACGGTGTGCATGAACGCCAAAATGGCATCAGGACTTCTTTGCAGGAACAGGATGAAAAACCACGAACCTTCACAACAGTATGTCGTCCTCTCCACACAGCCCTTAGCCTCCCTCTGTCGTTCCCTCTGTCCTCTCTCTACACAAACAGAGACTCTTGGGATTCTCAGTTACCCTGCTCCCCATCCTCACCTGAAGGTCCTGAGTTTCAGAGCCCCGACTCCTACCAGCCGCAGAGGAGAACGTCACAGGTGTCACTGAAAGAGAAGTCTATCCGTGAGTGTTGTGAGGAAAGTTGACATAACGACATTTCTTCTCATATTATATTAAAGTCATTCTCTCTTTTGCAGGGCGTAAGATGCAGGTTTATTCCCCAGAAAGCCCCAGTGATGAATCTCTCGGCAGCCCGATGCTGGATGCAGACTACATCTTCCCTGGACCTTTTGCATCTTTCCTGGAGGAGGACCTCAGTGGATTATCTTCACTAGAAGCCATCACAAGTCCTTCATCCACAGACGGTCGTACGGATCTCAGTCACGGGGATATTTTACATCTACCTGCAGAACCACTGCAGATTGTAGAGGACTCAATACCAGGAGTGGAGGAGGACAGCGGGGGTGTAGAGACGTCAAACGCCACAGGGGGCAGCTTTTTGTCACGCAGCCGTCAAGGCGACCAGGAGCGGCGGCGCTTCTCAGCTTCAGAACTGATATCCAGACTTCAGCTGTCCCAGAGGAAGAACTCGTTCACCTTAAAGCTGGGGAAGTCTCTGTCTGCTCGGGTGGCCTCCAGGGACAGACAGAGCGCCCACAGCCTCAGCCCCAACCCTGACTGTGAGTAGACATCAGAACCAACATGACATTAACATTTCATTAAAATATAGTCCAGTGGTTGATAACAGACAACACAGGTCACCTAACATCAAACCTGGTGGGAGACGTTGGTTACATATGAACCTCCACCGTGTAATAAAGCTGAACATATTTTATGTATAAGACACAAACAGGTCTTAAACAGCTGGAAATGTCAAGAATCTGTCTCAAAACATCCAGAAAGGTTCATACTGAGGCTTTTATTTCATGAATATTTGATCTCTTGCATCTTCCCTGGACCTGCTTTTCACCCTCTTCAGATAAATCCAGCTCCAGGCACCGCAGCTCAGGAGGCTCTAGTGATAGCGCCCCCCACAGTCCTGTAGGAGCTGCACCTCCGCTGCCCAGCAGTGACAATGGCATGCCTTTACATCGGTGGAGCACAAAACTCAGGTAAAAAATATTTCATCACACAAAATATAAAGATTAATAAATGACTTTTTCTAATGTTTTTTTCTATATTTTCTTCACAGTATGCGAAAGAAATCCATAGAGGACGACCTGGGAACACTTCCAACTGTTGCATGTTCAAATCGCTTATCACGGTTTTTGCCTAGTTGTAAGTGTCCCTCAAATATCTCAAATATTAGGGTTTGTTTTTGTTTTTCACCAAAACTTTTCTTTTATTGCACCGACCGTATTTCAACTGAAACCTGAATGTCTGTTTCTCTACAGCGATACTATACCAGGAATACAGTGATGTGGCCATCAACAGAGAGATCCAGAGGCAGCAGGGGAAGGAGCCAGGCACAGAGGAGGAAGGGCTCAGGGACGAGGGGTCAGACGGGACCCCGTCTCCGTCCAATCTGTCTCCGTCCAGCTCCTTTCGTTCCTCACGAGGCTCGGCTTTTGCGCTGTGGCAGGACATCCCTGATGTTCGCACCAGCGGTCAGCTCGATAACTTCAGCAATGAGCAAAGGAAATTACAGGAGGTGAAAAAGACACTTCAGATCTTTTCTTTGTCTTTGTTTCTTGTATTTGTTTCTCAGCTGGACTGCTGTCTAACAGTATGTGTGCTCCTCGATTCAGGCAAAGTTTGAGCTGGTGACGTCTGAGGCATCATACATTCGTAGTTTGACAATCGCCGTGGACCACTTCATGTTGTCGCAGGAACTCGCTGAGTGTCTCGGGGCTCAGAATAAGCAGTGGCTCTTCTCCAAACTGCCTGAAGTCAAAGATGTCAGTGAGAGGTGAAGTGACGTGTTGCTAATGTTCCACTTTTTTTACCCTCAAGTCTTTGTTTTAACACCTCAGTCACTCGTCTCCTTCTCTGAGTGTGTTTTTTTGCTCGATCGTTGTCCGTAGGTTTCTTCAGGACCTGGAGCACCGGCTGGAGGAAGACATTCTGCGTTTCGATGTGTGTGACATTGTCCTGCATCACTGCCCGGCTCTGCGGAGGGTTTATTTACCTTACGTAACCAACCAGGCGTACCAAGAGCAGACATACCAGCGTTTGCTGTGAGTAACTGCTTATTTAATATTGTAACTTTACTATATACACGTCAGCATAAACACTAGACACTGTCTCTTTCTGCACGTTCATGGCTGTTTTAGATCAATTGTTTCATGCTGGATGTCCATAATTGCCTCTCGGGGTGTTCAGGTGTTATTTTACACCTGCATGACTTAACTTGCAGATGAGTAAGCTGAACATTTTTGTCAGGTTAAAAAAGCCTGTTGGAATTTTTTACTCAGTTTCACTGAAAGACATTAAAATGTTTCTCTAAGCGTCCTCGTCTTGTTCTGTCAGGCACGAGAACCCACGTTTCCCCGCCATCCTGGCCCGTTTGGAGGAGGATCCCATCTGCCAAAGACTCCCTCTGACCTCGTTTCTGATCCTCCCTTTCCAGAGGATCACACGGCTCAAAATGCTGGTGGAGGTACACAATTAAACATTCACTGCAGAGTTCATGTTCGCACTTGAAACCTAATTATGTGGGAAGTGTAAATGGGATAATACTGAGACCGGCCGAACAATTTGCCGCAGCAACTTCTCCCCCAACAGTGCATGACAGGAGTATTGTTTACGCTCTGGCGTGTCTTCAATAAGTTCTGTGTTTTTCAGAATATCTTAAAAAGGACGACACCAGGATCTCGAGATGAGGACACTGCCACGAAAGCTTTTAATGAACTAAAAAAGGTAGCAATTATCATCCCTAATAGCCAGTTGGATGTTGGATGAGTATCAATATTATCACCGGTGAGGTGCAACAGTAATAACCATGTTGGTATTTGTCTGCTTAGATCATCAAGGAGTGTAACTCCAGCGTGCAGTCAATGAAGAGGATGGAGGAACTCATCCACCTCAATAAGAAAATTCATTTCGAGGGCAAGGTGATTGGAGTTGTTGCATTTAGAAATGTTGGCACAGGAACACTGCCGTTTTCTTATCCAGCAGTTTATTTCCTTTCTTTTCTAGATCTTTCCTCTGATCTCTCAGTCCCGCTGGCTGGTGAAACACGGTGAACTCCTGGAAGTGGACACTCAGACGATGACCATTTCTGGATCCAAGCTCAAGTTACCCACCAAGCCCGTGTACCTCCACCTGTTCAATGACTGTCTCCTGCTGTCCAGGAGGAAAGAGTGAGTCATATGTAGTAGATACAAAAAGACCATTTTTCACTAATTTCGTAACTCAATTGAGCCGACATTGAAGCCTGTGTGTTTACAAATCTTGCATAGTATATCTCTAAAGCAACAGTGTGTGGAATTGAACTTTTTTATGAAAAATATAGTTTTTCATATCTCTAAAACACACCGTGAAATATTTAGACGCGCAATGCTGCTATTAATCTTAATGTCTTTTTTTTTTTGCAGCACATGGAAGTTCATGGTGTTTGTCCACGCCAAGATAGGAGAGCTGAAAGTGAAGGATCTCAGTCAGAAGCTGCAGGGAATCTCCGGCTTCATTTTCCACCTGCAGCTGTGTGAAGGCCAGCAGCTCAAACACCAGATCCTTCTCAAATCACACACAGAGTGAGTAACACCGCTCTGTCAAAGCAACAATACATTTTAAAGTGAAAACTTTATGCTGTAGCGCAGTGGTTCTCAGCTTTTTTGGCTTGTGACCTGGTAAAATAAACCATTATTCACAATAAATAAAACAAAAATGAGTGAAAAGCTTGAAAAAGAAATAATTTTATGTGTCAGAAATTGCTTTATTTTTCATGTCCTATCGTACCCAGTCATCTCATGACCTCTTAGACTAATTCCAGCCCACAGGTTGGGAACCACTGCTTTAGCAGACAGTGCTCTAAATGCTCTGGTTCTGTTTCTACCAAGGAGCGGGAAGCAGAGATGGATCACAGCAATGTTTCCATCGGATCCGCTGGAAGACATCGAGCAAGCCAGCGAGAATGATGGTCAGTACGGAGCTGGAGGTTAACTACGGATCAGCTGGAGCCTTTTAATCCTGACGTTTGTTTATTTCCTTGTCTTTTTCTCTCAGACATATCCCAAGTTCAGTGCATCAAAAGCTATCAGGCTCAAGAGCATGACGAGTTAACCCTCGAAAAGGCCGACATTCTCCATGCTAAGATCATTACAAGTGATGGTAAAAATTCATGAAATACAATTTCTGTCAATGTTTATGTGTAGTGGTTTTAACGATTTCTAAAGAGTGTTTTACCTCTGCAGGCTGGGTGGAAGGCATCAGACTGTCTGACGGGGAACGGGGCTGGTTCCCCAAAACCTACGTGGAGGAAATCACAAGTCGCAGCGCGCGTCTCCGCAACCTCCGAGAGAATATCCGCATCAAATGTGTCACACAGAAACTGGAGGGAGAAGACTGACCGATTTTACTGTTGTCTGGCAAAGGTGCATTTCAGTTTCTAAACTGCATTTTCAAGTTTCTGGATCATTTTAGTTTTAGATGGATATCGGCCCTTCATATAATATGCAGATGCTAAAAAAAACAGCATTTTGAGCATTGTTTGCATGGTTGCTTGGTAGCTGCATTTTCCTTTAGCATGCTAGCTGTGAATACATGGAAGTGCAAAGCTTTTCATGCTACATTATGTTCAAAAAGGCTTTCATACGATGAAAGTCTGCTGACAGAAGTTCACGTTATGACATTTTAGTCACTCTGCAGTTGCTACACGTTGTATGAGCGGTTACTTTATGCATGCATTCATCTGTGATAAATCTGGTATACATACATGCACATTTACCAGCACAGGCAGTAAATATAAACATATCCAGAGGTAAACGTGTACATTTCTCAGTTCATATGAGAGGATACTAGTAGCGCGAGGCTAATTCTATGGCCGGTCTTATGCAGTAAACTGAGCTTTGTGAGATGCAGGAGATTTAATTCATGTAACACTACGACATCAGAAAGTTTCCCGCGGCAGATCCTGCTGCTGCTGCTGCATCAGAGGCCTTTTTATCTGTTTCTCTTTGTTCACACTGAGCTCTGCTTTGCTTCTGGAAGGCAGACAAGACGCTCTGTTGCTCTGTTGTGGCGTACAGTAGTTGGAAGAAATGAATCAATCAACCGCTGTAAGTTAAAAGATGTGGTTTGTTTAATTGCCTCTTAAAAGTTTTGACAACACTCCTCGTATGTACACGGGCTGTAGTAACGTGTAAACTCCTAATGATTGCTCAGACAAGGCAGAACGGTGCATTCAGTGTCTTTTAAGATGATTTTCAGGATTCAAATTAAACATAAATGAAAAGCAGAATATCGTCTCTACAAATACTTTATTCACTCAACCTACTAATCTGATTAAAGGATTAAACAGGCAGTGATTGAAGTTTTTATTGTCAACAAATCCCATGAAAAGACTCGACACAACAATGAACTTAACATGTATTTTCTGGCTACTGTATTCCTCTATCGTTGTCCAAACACTATTACAACCATGTCAGGGAGCCACATTCCTTCCTTTCCATAAACACACTGTAGTTTATTTTGACACAGTCCCGCATGCAAATAGTCCCCAACAAATGCACTATTTACTCCTGTTTGAGTAAACCTTAGCTATGAAACTACAGCAGCTTTAGGAAAATACCAACCTTTTACAAATATAAAACTACACATTTGTGACCTGTTTTTAAGACGGTTAAGAGACGGACAAACGCATTGTTAGTTTTGGTTTTTTCATGGCATTGGCAAGAAAATAATACAAACATTATTCCAGGAAATGGACACATGTACCAAATACATCCAGAGACACGATTATATCGCCCACCTGTGCAGTAAATAAGCAGTTTCATACATACATTAAAAGCCACTTTTACTCATTTCAAAATGTTAACTGGCCCCAGTTTAGCACCAGTAGAATAAAAGCTAGACATTATTGTTTTATACCGTTAGCAGGATAAAATAATACTGTTATACACGAAGCACTGAAATGCATTTTGGCCTCAGTAAGTGTAGAAATTCACAAATGACCAATAGCACAGTGTAACTGAGCTGCCGCCTGTTGTTAATGCACCACTATAATCAACATCCAAACGTAATCTCTTCCAGTGGCACATGACATGTTTCTAACTACTGCTTTTCTATATCTACTTTGTTAGTTGTAATATAAGTGGTTGCTGTCGCAGCGTGTGTATTTATACTCCTCTAGCTGGTTGTTCTCTAAGGAGATTCTGATGTAAATGTACTTTACTGTAGATGTATAAAGAGTAGAAAATGGTTCATTTACTTTTATGACTGTAATTTATATTAATAAGAGTTGACACATATGATGATGATGCTCCATAACTACAAGCGTTTTTAAGTCAGATTCATTTCTAATAACCACAATAAATATAAATACTGTAATAGACTGGATGTTTACTGGATCTCTGCACACTACTGTAAATGTTTAACCGTTGAATAAAATACAGATTCTTCCATTTTTATGTTGTGTTGAATAAATTAATCCTTCAACTTCAGTCTTTAGTTCCAGTTACAGTCATGACATCTAACACTTCTTTAGCTGCGGTGTGATATTAAACCAGGTCATGGCCTTGTTTCCATTCGCCCCCCAACATGAAAGTGAAACTATAAGTATCTCTTCAAGCCGTCCATGTGATGAAATCGCCTAAATATATCAAAATTAGGGTGAGAAGTTCTCCAAACCCTGTCGCTGCTGTATCCATTTTCCTCACAGTAAATAATATAAAGTAATATGTACACTGCTGTACTGCCTACAGAGTTTCAGATTCATAAGTGCAGAGAAACGTCCAACTTGTCAGCTGCGTCTGTTGTTGTCAAATCTGTGGTCTGTTATCTTTGGTTCCTGGGACTCCTTCTGGCTCCTCTTCAGCTTTGGCATGATTGGAGGCGCAGCGCGGCTCACAGTAACACGGCTGCTTCTGTCTGGCTGCAGATAAAAAATAAAAAATAAATAAAAGGCCTGATGATGCACAGCTGTAAGGTTTAAATATTTCTAATCAAACTTCATAACTTCAAAAAGTCTCCTTTTTGACTTTAAATTACAATAGGAAGTTTGTCCCATGTTCAAATGACCATAACACGCTGTAACTGATTTATACAAATAAATCTATTGATCTACTGCAACACAACTTCTGTGGTGATGAAATCAAATCCTGAAGATATTATTAAATATTTCTGTGACATGAGTAAAATAAGTCAAAATTACATGAAAACACGCTCCTTATTTGAGTTTTACAGCCTGAACTCTGCTCTAATACACTTTATAAGATCATATGTCTGCTGCCTCCAAGTGGCCAAAAATAACTGTGCATCTTTAAACGATATTTTAATTCAATCATGTGTCCCTTTATGAGTTGTATGTTTAGTTTAAGTGATCAATCATTTTATGTCCCTGTAAAGATGTCAGACAACACATCAGTCTAACCTGCTGTAGTTGAAAGAGCCAGTTCTGATAATCCTCCAGGTAGCTACAGGAGACCTGCAGGGGATCCACCAGCTCACCTGAAACACAACATTAACATGTGAAATGACCGCATGCTTCACTGCACGTAGCTTTCATATAACACAATGTTTAAAAAAATAAAAAAAAGTATTGATTTGTGAACCTATCAGCTCAAACTCGAGCCGTTCAGGTGATCTCTCCACGGCTTTGATGCTTCGTCGGGCCAGCCTGCCCTGTTAGAGATGAAACAGAAGAAGAAGAAAAGTCTGTTTCCTTCTACATGTAATCACTGATGTTACAGGCTGCAGGTTTGAATGTCTCACCTATGCTATATGTCACGTGTCAGGAAGGTATTATTATTATTATGGAGTCATTTTACCTCATATCTTATTTTCAGCCGCTTGTTGTCAACCGACAGCAGCAGGACGTCTTGAGGGAAGAGAACCATCAGTCTTTCTTGGAGTCCCTGCAAGACAAAAAGCCAACAGTGTCAATGACAATAATAATCTCTGTTATATCCTATAGACATGTAATATTAGAAAAAAAATCAGACAGTCAGTTGTCTGTGGTTTAAATAATCTAGATGTAATAAACCTGAATAAATGAATCATTAACATATAGTTCAGATTTTACTTGACAGCCCTGAAATATACATTTAAACGGTTGTTTATTACCTGTCTCAGAGTGTTGATGATATGGACGGTCGATATGTACTCCGGTTGGCCCATGTGCTGTATGGGCGAGCCCTCCCACTGCCACACTGGAGCTTGCAGTAAGTGAGTTTTCAGTTCCTCTTTCTTCCAGGGCTCATCACAGGGCAACTACAGAACAAACGTGTGAACAATGAATAACTTCGGCCTAACCAGACTGCTTTAAATGTGCACTTGTAACCAGATATACAACAGTTATTACTAGATAGGAGAGAGGGCAGTGGGAGGGACTCGTAGGCTGCATCATTGACTTGTATTTTCTATCCTCTATGCACTGCTTCCATTTGTGTAACTCTGCAGCACTGGGACATGAGTAGACTCTGGAAACCATCATGGGGCCTGGATGAAAGAAAGAACATCATACATCACTGTCAGTATTTTACACTGTTAAACACATGTCTGAGTTGAGCTTAATTTCCATTGACTCACTGCTGATCTCAAACTTGTGTGGCGAATGTGACGCGTCAGGGGCCACAGAGACGTCTTGGAAGGAGAGTCCAGAAAGGGGTAAGATGCCCTGTAAATAACAGCAGGTAAAGGTTAAGAAAAAAAGACAACACAAACCAACATTAATGTTGTTATTCATCACTGTGCAGAAAGGAGGTTTTATTAAACGTATAGATCTATTTACATCAAGTTATAAAGACAAATGCATTATGGGAAGTGTAGCATCCAGAGTTTAACCAGACTACGATTCGTATACTGACAGTTGCACATAACACATATTACACCTTTTATTTTTGACTTTTTTTTTTTAAACCACTTGAAGGCAGCGAGACGAGCCACAAACACAACGTATAAGGACGCCGCGGCTGACGTGAATACCTCATAAACGAAGTCTTGTTGGTTGTGGTCCAGAGAGAGGAGCAGCAGGTGGGACTTGAACAACACCAGGAAGTGTTCAGTGGTTTCCTGTGAGTTTAACAACACACCAAACAAGCAGCAAAACCAACCAACAGTTGGATCAGAGGCTCATACATAAAACTCAAAGCTCAGTCTGTATAGAAACATGTTATATATATGCATGTTTTACCCGTTTGCAGCTGTCTTGGAGCGACACCAGGGAGGAGTGGATGATCTCTCCGTACATGTGGAGGTGTTGGCCCTCCCAGCCATGGATTGACCGCTGGGAGTAAAGTCTGTGATGCAGCTCCTCTCTGCTCCGGCCCCACAGCATCACCTTACAGGAAGTACATACAGCATCACCTTCATACAGCATCACCTTACAGGAAGTACATACAACAACACTTTCATACAGCCACACCTTACAGGAAGTGCATACAGCAACACCTTACAGGAAGTACATACAGCATCATCTTACAGGAAGTACCTACAGCCACACCTTACAGGAAGTACCTACAGCCACACCTTACAGGAAGTACATACAGCATCACCTTACAGGAAGTACCTACAGCCACACCTTCATACAGCATCACCTTACAGGAAGTACATACAGCCACACCTTACAGGAAGTACATACAGCATCACCTTACAGGAAGTACCTACAGCCACACCTTCATACAGCATCACCTTACAGGAAGTACATACAGCATCACCTTACAGGAAGTACCTACAGCCACACCTTCATACAGCAACACCTTACAGGAAGTAGCATCACCTTGCAGGAAGTACATACAGCCACACCTTACAGGAAGTACATACAGCATCTTACAGGAAGTACATACAGCCACACCTTCATACAGCAACACCTTACAGGAAGTAGCATCACCTTACAGGAAGTACATACAGCCACACCTTACAGGAAGTACATACAGCATCACCTTACAGGAAGTACATACAGCATCTTACAGGAAGTACATACAGCCACACCTTCATACAGCAACACCTTACAGGAAGTAGCATCACCTTACAGGAAGTACATACAGCATCACCTTACAGGAAGTACATACAGCATCACCTTACAGGAAGTACATACAGCATCTTACAGGAAGTACCTACAGCATCACCTTACAGGAAGTACATACAGCAACACCTTCATACAGCATCACCTTACAGGAAGTACATACAGCCACACCTTCATACAGCCACACCTTCATACATCAACACCTTACAGGAAGTACGTACAGCCACACCTTACAGGAAGTACATACAGCCTCACCACAGGTGTCACATATTGTTGTTTAAGTGTGAAATGTTTCGCTACCAGGTGAGTTTTAATATCCAAATGAAGATCTGAGTCTGTGAGTTTGTACGCTATAAAACAATTTTTTCTCATTTCTATGTGAAACCTGAGCTGAACTAGTGTTTCCTCGCTCCTTTATTTCCTGTAAACTTTGAATCACACTAAACAGAAACATGCAGGATTGCTCACTTTTGTCCTGGAAATGTCTGCAGAGTGTATACAGAGTGTGTCTGGTCTAAATAACAGCACAGAGTGGAAACTGTTGGCACAAACATGTATGACTGAGGTTACTGCTTGCGTCTTTCATTCTCACACACACACACACACACACACACACACACACACACAGACGTACTGTATTTGTGACCTCTTGATCCAGTTGTCGTTCTGTAGTGCAGCATGATGGCGGCTGCGGCTGCTCATCTCTACTGTTTCTCACTGACATCGAAAGTCTGCTTTCTCCCAGACTAAAAAAAAATCACAAAAAAAAATCATGTTTTATCACATCAGATAAATTAATATTATACGTAGATAAACAGTAAAGGTGCATAAAATAAAGTCTGACACATCAGACTCGAACCAAAGCCTGTAAATGTCTGTCTGCATGTTTCCACCCTGCATGTTTCCACAGTCCTAACTGAGCCGATAATAAAACACATGAAGAATGAATGAAGCCACGTTTTGCTTGATTCGTCCTGAGCGTCTCGCAGCCCTGCAGCAGACAGACATAATCAGATTACAGCAGTCACCTGTTGACTCGACACCACCGTATTTTCAACATTTTAATTTTGCTTTTTCTTTGTTCATTTTTCATTCTGTCAATCAGTGTGCACACTTTGCACCATTTCCTGTAAAAACGAACAGTAGTCTTTTAAATCAATTACCCTGCACTGAATTTGGACACAGATATAGATTTGTCCACAAACTCTTAATGTCTTTATGTCTCATGTCTGTGTTGTTAAATGCAAAGATTGACCTGCAACCATCGGTAAACCGTCACATAAGGGCTGCTGGTCATGATTTAGCCTCCGTTAATCTCCCAGTCTCAGAATGAGCGGGGATTTGTCCCGCCCGGACTCTGTAGTAAACCCCTCCACGCTTCAGCCATTGTTCTATAGTAATCTCCTAATCACATCAGTGCAGCATCACTGACTTAACCCAAGTTAATGTTGAGCAAAAAGGAGCCAATTAGTTCTCCTGGATGTAATATAATAATAATAATAATAATAATAATAATAATAATAATTCTGCAGCTGTTTTTATGATAGTTAAAGAGTTCACATCGACCTCTTTTCTCCACTAACCTGCCTGAAGTTGACACAAGCATGTAAATACATCCTGGATTCAGTTATGATAAGTTCATACAGACAGATGCATCCTCTTATGCTTTAAGGTTTTTTAATGCAAACCACAGAAGAGAACTTCACTGAATCTGAAGCTGAAGGACAAAACGACAGATGAGGTCATGCTGGTATCTCTTAACTTCTTTATTTCCTCTGTAATATTTTATTCCAGGATCTAAAAACAGTCATGCATGTATGACTTCCCTTCCAGTACATTTCTGCCTCGCTTTAAACTGTGACATGATATTTGTGTCTTACCCTAAATTGTCTCCAGAGAGTACGAGGAGCTCAATCTCATCAGGACCCACCTCGTCCACTCCGGTGTGCCTCTGGGTCACGCTGCAACATCCCATGATGATCACGTCTGTCTCCGTCTCAGCTTCAGCTTCTAGTCCTCACTCTGAGCAGCCATCTGCCTGGGCAATCATCTCCACCGTGTGTGTGTGTGTGTGTGTGTGTGTGTACCACGCTAAAGCCAAAGAGATAACATGAAAACGGGGGGCGGCTGGGTCCAGAAGAGGATATTGTGCGCTGGAAAAGGGGAGGTGCTGCTAAGATCTAGTTGCCCATTTATGCCAGCATGTAGTGTAGATTTCCGCAGAATTGAAGGTGTTAAAGATGTAGTGTGATTTCTGTGCTTCCTGTTTGTGGGTGTCTCTAAAACAGCTTCCTCAGTTTATATATATATATATATATATATATGTACAATGTCTGGAGCTGAGAGGTCAGGAAGCAGAGAGGGATTTGGACATGTCTGCATGTTTTGGTGCTTCTTCTAAATCTTATTTTGAAAATCTAAATCGAAGCTGCTTTACCAACCAACAGTGAACTTAAACTCGAGCGTCTTTATTGCCACATTAAAGGTTTCTTAGCATTCACAAAACAGCACAAAAGTGTCGATCTCTTTTCAGACAGAGTCGCTCTCTTCTCCTCTTCCGTGTTCGTCCTCGCACGCTTTAGGCCCGGCGTGTGGAGGGAATGGTGCCGTCGGGTCAGAGACGGGGATGCGTATCCCTTCAGTCAACGCTGGCGACGACAACGACATGATGACCTTCGGCTGAGCCTTCGATAGTTTCAAGTCATCTTTCACCTGATGATGCAAAGAACATTTGCTCATCTTGAGGTCGACCCGAGGATGTGAAAGTCCCGGCCTTTGATTGAGAGGTGAGGTGGAGGTGGTGAGACGGTTGCCAGACTTAGAACAACCACTTCCTTCACCGCTCGCTGAGACATTCACAGAAACACCCGAGGAACCGGGGTTCCCTGACTCACCCCGTCTGGGTCGAGTCTTTTTGGTGATTTTGTGGTTGAATTCGCTGCTCGGCGCAGATTCAGGAGGAGAAATCCCGTTATACAGCAGCACGAACTCCCTCTGACTCACCAGAGGAAGGACTTTCTGTCTGAGTCGACACTTGTTGAAGATTTCCAGGGTTAAATCTGAAGGGGAACATGGCAGAAGTCAAAGGGAACAATGAGTGTACCAGGAGAGCACGTCACATTTTAAACATGTACTGAGGTTTTTATTTTATTTTATTTTATTTTATTGATCAGCTCACCCAGTGTCTCCATCACAGTGTCGGGAATCACCTCCTTCAGCACCTCACAGTTTGTATGAAGAGCTGGATTACAGTTCATCTCCAGCAGCCAAACCTTTGAGGAGCAACAACGAGGACGAGTTTAGTCCGTGAACACACCACTGACCGTTCATCATATTCAACAACGCCTCACGCACCTTGAAGTCCTCGTCAACCATGAAGTCACAGCCAATCAAATCAAAGAATCCCAGCCGGCAGACTAACTTAGATTTGACAGCAAGGAAACACTGCGTCATGATCTGCTGCATGCGCTTCTGATGCACAGAGAGAGAGAGGGGAAACAATCAGCTGTTGTTTCCATCTTTAAGACAGAACAAAATGCATACAAAATAATATGGATAAAATTAACCCCCCAAAAACAGCACATGTGATATTTTATTAAATAAATAAGATGATGTATCCTCAGACAGCAGTGAGATCATCCAAACACAATTAGCTGCAAGTGCCAACAACCATCATTATAATAGTAATTGGTCCCCGAGAGCTAAAACACACAAGCAGCACTCACTGCAAAGGCGCCCAGCACCCAGTCCCTGGGCAGACCCTTGGCAACCCGAAACCTGTCGTTGACGTAGGCGTTGAAGCTCTCCATGGACCACACAGTGTCCTCCTTCAGCTGGCTGTACAGAGGGTTCTTCTTCTGCATGTACTGCAGACGGACAGCAGGGGGACCAGAGACACATGAAACGACCAGAGAGAGACACTTACAGCTCAAACCTGACGGGGCGGGGACGCAGATAAATGTCATACCTGTAATAGCAAATGACTATTATACAGCATCAGATTCATGTTAAGAGTTTTATTGGTGAAAAGGTTGAATAGAAGCAGAGCCGAGAGAATCAAAACTGATGTGCGACTTATTAAAATAAAACAGTTAAGTCATGTTTAGACGTGATTCATTCCTTACATCTATTATTATAGGATGTATCATGCTTCTTTTTTTTTTTTCCTCACAGTGACTAACATCCCTGCAGATGATCTGAACATGTGTCTGTGAGTCCTGTACCTGATTGGTCAGGTGTGCAGAGAGGTTGTTGGATCTGGGGTCGTAAAGGTCGCAGGTCAGTCGCACGTATCCGTGGCGAAAGAAAACCACGTACGGTGCGGTGCAGGCGATCAGGAGGTAAGAGCGCACGTCAAACTTTTTCCCCTTCAGGAGCAGCGGACTCTGGATGTAACTGAAGGGGGAAAAACATGGCGCCTGTTTACCTCCAGGACGACGACAACAACAACAACAACTGCGTTCCATTTCATTTGATAGTTAATCAGTGTCTTCTGTTACTATGTTAGAAAAATATAACATGACATCTAAGGACCCGGTTGTATGTTTACACACTACTGGACGATGCGAGCCTGAGGCCGGCGGTGACGTGTCTTCCTGTTGGCGAGGACGTCCTCCACGTCCTGTAGCTTCAGTCTGAAGGCGGCTACGTCCTCCTGGCTCTTCAGCAGGAAGATGCCTCTGCCCTGGTTCAGACCCGTGGGCTTACAGATCCACATGTGACCCTGGCTGTTGTTGTTGTTGTTTACACCTGGTTAAAAAAAAGTAAAGCATATGACATATATTGACGTATATTTATTATATAAAGTATTTAAACGTATTAGTAATCCTATAATGTAACTCTGACTTATACTTATTGCTTCTTCTATTTAAAGGAACTGAAACCTTTTTTTTTCTTGTTATGACAAACATGAACAAACTATATTTATATTTATATTTATATTTATATTTATATTTATATTTATATTTATATTTATATTTATATTTATATTTATATTTATATTTATATTTATATTTTTTCTCTGCCCTACATTCACTTATTACTCTGAACATTTGATCAAACCACATCCGCACAATCCTGACCACAATAAAAATAACAAATAAGTGACACTAATATTTAATGATATAAAGACTTTGAGCTCTGCAGTTACGTTTCGGGGACTTTAAAGGTGCAGTACGTAAAACGGTTGATAAAGACGTCTGTGTATTGTGTTGCAGAGATATGTACTGTGGTTAGCATGCTAACCTGCTAGCCTAGACCCATCCGGTCTTGTAAATCCACTTTGTGCCTCGTGATATGATGACATGTATGATATGATGACATGTATGATATGATAACATGTATGATATGATGACATGTATGATATGATGACGTGTATGATATGATGACATGCATGATATGATGACATGTATGATATGATGACATGTATGATATGATGACATGCATGATATGATGACATGTATGATATGATGACATGTATGATATGATGACGTGTATGATATGATGACATGCATGATATGATGACATGTATGATATGATGACATGTATGATATGATAACATGTATGATATGATAACATGTATGATATGATGACATGTATGATATGATGACGTGTATGATATGATGACATGCATGATATGATGACATGTATGATATGATGACGTGTATGATATGATGACATGCATGATATGATAACATGTATGATATGATGACATGCATGATATGATGACGTGTATGATATGATGACATGTATGATATGATAACATGTATGATATGATGACATGTGTGATATGATGACGTGTATGATATGATAACATGTATGATATGATGACATGTATGATATGATGACATGTATGATATGATGACATGTATGATATGATGACATGCATGATATGATGACATGTATGATATGATGACATGTATGATATGATGACATGCATGATATGATGACATGTATGATATGATGACATGTATGATATGATATATGTCATTTTATCCAAACATGCTGTGATCTGTGCAGATCTTTGGAAGTTTTCATTTCTGACATCATGTGACACCACACCTGTCAGTAATGGTGTCAGGTAATGATGATGATAAACTCGTGTGTTTATTATGCAGAGCGAGATCCTGTCTCTTGTGTTTTTTTTCCTCTCCCACAGATTCATTTGTCACTCAGAGATCTAAAACAGCTGCCCGTGTCTTTCCTCTGTTTACTCATTGATAACCATGTTTGTCATAACCTGTATGCCATCATAATGCATGCGGCCCCGTATTACTGCAAACAATCCAGAAAACCGGCCGATCATTTCATCTCCTGAACGTTAATTTAAAAAAACAAAACGTTTTAATCTCTATTTCGTTTCCGCCGCTGCAGCTTCATCTGAACCCTGTTGACCGTCCCCTCCTTGTGTTTGCGTCTCGGGCCCTGCCCTCCGCTGACTCATCTCTATGGCAACAGCATGTTCCCCTGGTGATTTTATCAGGGCCTTATGGGAGGTGAAGTGCATTATTTTCCAACGTCCTCAACCTCTTGATTAAACAGTCACTAAGGTAACGGTTGTCTTAACACCGCCGAGGACAAACTATTGAGTTTCTTCTCATTGTCAGACGCATGAGAGGTCGAGTTGGATTCACTTCATTTTAAACTGGCGCCCACTGACTAAACACAGATCCAGTCGGACCAGTGTTGTGTTGTTGTTGAGTGTGTGCTGAAGGTTGTTTGGATGTATTTTACCCTCCTGCTGTGCAAAGAAAGCCTCCCTCTCTCCCCTCACATCCATGCGGAAGGTAGTGGGAACAAACTCGTCCATTTTCAGCCTCCTGTGAAGTAAAACACGACAAGCACAAATGTTTTTAATTTTTAATTTAACGTTTGTTTCATTTATTGTAAATCAAATTAAAGTTTTACTTAATGTTTAAACCACAAAATCAGGTGCTTAAAGGACAATTACGGTGTTTTAGTTTGTTTTTTAAAGCTGTCGTTTTCAGGCTTCCCATTATTCAACTACGCTACGAGAGTTTGATCTTCCTTCACAGGGATCATTTTACAGTTTTATTCAAAAGTAAAATGATTTTCCATCTCTGAAAAAGCTTCTCATAAGAAAAACAATTTATTAAAAAAACAAAAAACTACAATATTCTTTGGGAAACTGCACAAGTCTGCAGGATTTGTGCTAAATAGACCATTTTTAGTCTTAATTATACCTTTTTCTCACTTTTCACTGTTTCTGGTTTATATAATCCTTTATTATCTATAGAGGAAGGTCACACCGGGAAACAGTTTGTTATTAAACTATATCAGACATTTAATGTGTCAGTTAGATGAATCCGGTTTTTTAAAACACTCATTAAGTGTTAATGATTAACCACTGAGCTGGCTTATATCCTCCACAAACAAAACGTTTAATACCAAGCCAGGAGAAAACCTGATTACTAATGATGCAATTAGGCCGTGTTTAATAAATAATATCACCGGCAAATATGTCTTTCAGTGGTTATTTGCAGAGCCAAGCCTCTATTGAACTTCCATGATGGCAACCAGAGTGGTTGCTAAGCGATCTGTGGCTCAAATGTAAAGTCTCTAAAGGAAATGGGCTGTTATATCAGATGTAGTCTTGATAAGCGATGAAATGCTCTTCACCTCAGCCCTTGACCGTGGTGCACTTTGCTGCTGACTCGCTCGTATTCGCGCAGACTGCTGAGGAGGCCGATCTTCGTGGTGAGCACCTTGTTGTTGGGAATCTGGTACATCAGCTGTTCACCTGGGAGGATTTCACCTTTTTCATTATTATTATTATATTATTATTATTATAGTATTTATTGAAGGCAGTGCACTCCCACTACCTTCTCTGAAGCTGCTGTAGTCGGCTGGAGATTTGGTCTCACACCACTTGAGTCTGAAATCCTCCCTGTGCTTGTTGTAAATCCTCTTCCATCCTCTGGTCTCACAGTAACGGCTCACTCTGAAGGAAAAG